>QXDM01000005.1:0-1200000 GCA_003730235.1 Pythium guiyangense | reverse complement strand
TCGCTGCTGTCATCGCCGAGCGTGACGACGTCGTCCTGGCGCGCAAGGACGTTGCTCTTGGCAATCGCGAGATTGTTGCTGTGGACGACCGTGTTCTTGTTCACGAGACCCGTGGCGCCAACGAGGTGCGAGTGGCCAGCGATGTTGACTGCGGCGCCACCACTGTGCGTTGCGACGTCCGCGTCGGCTGCAGTGGCGGTGGTCGCGAGCATCGCAGCGAGCGCGCAGAGAGCGAGGAGCGATCGAGCGAGCATGGTGACGAGTGTAGCTGGCTGGCTGGCTGAGACGAGCTGGTTGAGTAGTTGCTTGGTGGAGTTGAGGTGGCTAGCGTGTAAGTTGGCCGATCGAGAGACGCGAGCACGTGGTGTGTGTGTGTGTGTGTGCGTGTGTGTCGACGAAGGCAAAAGCAGTTGTGAGTGTTCGAGTGAGAGCGTGCGTGGTGCGAGCTAGTCGCAAAGCGAACAAGAGAGAGAGAGAGAGAGAGAGAGAGCTCCAGGTGATGAAAGCGCAGACGCATAGAGGCACTGTCTTGCAGCACTTGATCGCACAGGGGCTTGGTCAGTCCGTCCGTCCGTTCAGCAGTCAGATGAACAACCAAGCGAGCGAGCGAGTGTCCAGAAGCGCTCGCTTAGCGATGGCGAAGAACGCGATTCTGGGAAAGGAGAGTAACACACAGCGCACAAGCGAGCGAGCGAGTGAGTGAGTCGAGTCTTGTCGAGTCTTGCCGAGAAGGGACCGTGAAAGGCACGGAGAGCAACGTCTGAGACCTTGCACTGCAGTCGATGCGCATCATCGGAGGCGTCCACACCAGCGAGTGAGTGCGAGTGTGCGAGTGCGAGTAAGTGGGTTAGGAATGTGCGTGTGAAGATGACTCGAAAACTTTGTGCGTGTCTTTTCCGGGTCTGGTCTTTTAATAGTAAAAGAACGTACTAGAGCGAATTTCTCCCACTCTCAGTCCTTCAGACGTTCGTGCTCAACGAAAGAAAAACAACCTCCTAGACGGGTGTTGCGTTCACCGTTCGGTAAACCTCGGTCGATGGGCTCGCGTACGCAGATCATGAGTGGCGCCACTCGCTGTGCTCGCTTGGCAGCCACTCCTGTCTGCTTCGTTTTCGCTCCCTCGGTCTCCTCACTACTTGACCCAAAAGCAAGACCCCACATGACCCAAAAACAAGACCTGACCTGTATTTGCACCGCAAAATATTCCCAAGCGATTGGCCACCTCGCTCCGACACAGCAGCGCGAGCGACGCATTCGCTCACACAAGCACCTTCACACACACATGCAAGCGTTTGATGAAGAGACAACGTTGCTTGGGTGCTGTGTGTGAATGAAGTACGCCAGCCAGTCGATTACCCACACATTGCTGCCTACGTCCTAGTCCTAGACGCCGCGACGGCAACTCGACACTCTGCATCTGCATCTGCATCTGCATCGCTGTGCATCTGCTCTCTCTCTCACTCACACTCACGCACGCTCTCCCAGTCGGCTGCATCCCGTCTCAACCACACTACAAGTCTCTTACGATGTCGCTGTCGTCGACCACGTGCGACGCAAGTGCTCCAGCGACGTTGAGTTTCGAGAGCGCTCGCTTGGCGATTGGTCCCTGGCTCCTGGCTCCTGGCTCCTGACTCTTGGCTCTTGACTCTTGGCTCTTGACTCCCGGCTCGCGCGCTTCGCTTAGCAGTAGTAGAACCCGCCAAAGAGACGGCCGTAGCCGCACCCGGCGCCGTACAAGCCGCGGCCGTACAGGTTCCAGTACGCCATCGGGTAGCTCCAGCCGTAGCCAATGCCGCCGGCGTACGGGTAGTAGAAGCGGCGACGGTAGCCAAACGGACCACCAAACGGACCGCCAAACATCTCACGCGCGCCGTCCGAGCCCGGGACCACGAGCGCCTCTTTCTCGCCAGTCTCGACAACGTCGCGCGGCACCGCTGGTGCGACTTCTGGCGCTGGCGCGGCTGGCATCGCGGCTGGCATCGCGGCTTCCGCGTCGCTGCTGTCATCGCCGAGCGTGACGACGTCGTCCTGGCGCGCAAGGACGTTGCTCTTGGCAATCGCGAGATTGTTGCTGTGGACGACCGTGTTCTTGTTCACGAGACCCGTGGCGCCAACGAGGTGCGAGTGGCCAGCGATGTTGACTGCGGCGCCACCACTGTGCGTTGCGACGTCCGCGTCGGCTGCAGTGGCGGTGGTCGCGAGCATCGCAGCGAGCGCGCAGAGAGCGAGGAGCGATCGAGCGAGCATGGTGACGAGTGTAGCTGGCTGGCTGGCTGAGACGAGCTGGTTGAGTAGTTGCTTGGTGGAGTTGAGGTGGCTAGCGTGTAAGTTGGCCGATCGAGAGACGCGAGCACGTGGTGTGTGTGTGTGTGTGCGTGTGTGTCGACGAAGGCAAAAGCAGTTGTGAGTGTTCGAGTGAGAGCGTGCGTGGTGCGAGCTAGTCGCAAAGCGAACAAGAGAGAGAGAGAGAGAGAGAGAGAGAGAGAGAGAGAGCTCCAGGTGATGAAAGCGCAGACGCATAGAGGCACTGTCTTGCAGCACTTGATCGCACAGGGGCTTGGTCAGTCCGTCCGTCCGTTCGGCAGTCAGATGAACAACCAAGCGAGCGAGCGAGTGTCCAGAAGCGCTCGCTTAGCGATGGCGAAGAACGCGATTCTGGGAAAGGAGAGTAACACACAGCGCACAAGCGAGCGAGCGAGTGAGTGAGTCGAGTCTTGTCGAGTCTTGCCGAGAAGGGACCGTGAAAGGCACGGAGAGCAACGTCTGAGACCTTGCACTGCAGTCGATGCGCATCATCGGAGGCGTCCACACCAGCGAGTGAGTGCGAGTGTGCGAGTGCGAGTAAGTGGGTTAGGAATGTGCGTGTGAAGATGACTCGAAAGACAGACAGTGACTCGAGACGTATCCATTGACCATTGACAGCGTGTGACTATGGCCGCACACAAGTGCTCGTGGCACTGGAGCAGCACGATGCTATCGACACACTCACACTAACTCGCACGACGCACTCACTCACTTGTTTGTATGTACATGCAGTCAAAGTCACTCCTGCTGCTGCTACTACAGTCAGCTCATGCAACGCATCAACGACAAACATACGACAGACTGACGAGTGTCGCGACGACACCAGGTACCTCGCTCGCTCGCAACTCGCTTGCTAGTTGCCCGAGAGCGAGAACGTGGCGCAGAGCGGGTTCGCGACCGGCTTGGTCGTGTTGTACACGTCGCAGTCGGTCTCGGGCTTGATCGCGACGACGTAGTCGGCGTCCTCGGCGTAGAGCTTGAAGCCGCGGCCGATCTGCGGGTCGAACACGCTCCAGTCCTCGGTCGTGAGCGTGAAGTCGATCGTCGCGGACTCGCTCGGCTGCAGCGAGACCTTCTCGAACTTCTTGAGCTGCTTCACCTCGGGCACCGAGATGACGCGGAACGGCTGCGTGAGGAAGAGCATGACGGTCTCCTTGCCCGCCAGCTTGCCCGTGTTCGTGATCGTGACCGTGGCCGTGACCGACGCGAGCGGTCCGGCCGTGACGTTCGTCGCGCTGAGCGTGAGGTTCGAGTACGCGAACGTGGTGTAACTCAGTCCGGCGCCAAAGTCCCACTGCATCTTGCAGTACGTGCCGTCAGCGCACTGCGTGCTCACGCGGTGGTTGTACGGGATCATGATGTTCGCCGCGTCCTTCGGGTACGTGATCGGGAGCCGGCCGCTCGGGTTCACTTTGCCAAAGAGGATCTCTGCGACCGCCTGGCCGCCGAGCTCGCCGGGTAGCAAGCCATGCACCACCGCGTGCACTGCGTCCGGCAAGCCGTTGAGCAGGCGCGGGCGGCCGCCGAAGAGCACGAGGATGACCTTTGTGCCTGTGGCCGCGAGCGCCTTGACGTACTCGACTTGACCGAGCGGCAGGTCGAGGTCGTTAATGTCGCCCGACTTCTCGGCGTACGTGTCTTCGCCGATGACTGCGATGGTGTACTCGGCGGCGCGCGCGAGCTTGGTGGCCGTGGTGAGGTCGGTGCTCGAGTAGTTGCCCGTGACGTTGAGTCCGTTGAAGTACGTGAACGAGCTGTTGCCTGCGAGGTTCTCGATGCCCTGCTTCACGGACACACCGTGCGGGAAGAGCGCGTTGCCCGAGTCGCCGGTCCACGAGATGGACCAGCCGCCGCACTGGTAGCCGACATTGTCGGCCGAGTGTCCTGTCAAGAAGATCGACGACGGCGATGCAGTCGCGTTCGGGAGCGCGAGCGGGAGCACACTGTCTTTGTTCTTGAGCAGCACGACCGAGTCGCGCGCGGCTTCGAGCGCATGTGCGACGTCGTCTGCGTTGTCGACGAGCGCGACGTTGTCGGCGCCAGGCACGGGCGTCTCGTACAGTCCGAGCTGGAGCTTGAGCTTGACGATGCGGCGCGCAGAGTCCTTGACGCGCTGGAGGTATTCCGGTTTCTTCGCGAGAAACACCTTGGCGTGGTCAATGAACGACGCGTTCGACGCGACCATGCTCATGTCGACCGTCGTGCGCGCGAGCGAGAGCTCCACGGCTTTTGCCGGCGTGTTTGCGATGTGGTGGAACGTGAAGAGGTTGTTGATCTCGGCGTAGTCCGTGACCACGAGTCCTTCGAAGTTCATGTCCGTTCGGATGAGGTCTTTCATGATCTTTGTGTTCGCGACGACCGGGACGCCGTCGATCGAGATGTAGTTCTCCATCGCCGAGAGCACGCCCGCCTTCTGCGCCGCGAGGAACGGCGGGAGGTAGTAGTTGAGCAAGTCGAAGTCCGAGAGCGTCACGCCGTCCTTGTCGTGGCCCGTTGGCGTCTTCGAGTAGCCGACAAAGTGCTTCATGCACGCAGCCGTGCTGTTGTTGCTCTGCAGACCGCGGATGACTGCGTCAGCCATGACCGAGACCAAGTGCGGGTCTTCGCTAAACGACTCGTAGTTGCGAGCCCAGAGCGGGTTCTGCGCGATCTCGAGCATGGGGCCGAAGACCCACGGGATGCCGGCGGCAGCCGTGTCGCGACCCGTGATGCGACCCATCTCGTACACCTGCGTCGTGTTGAAACTCGCGCCGGCGTTGAGCTGGTGTGGAAAGAGCACCGAGTTCTGGACAAACCCCGAGCCATGGGCGGCGTCGAGACCGTAGATCATCGGATGTCCGCCGTTCTCCTCCATTGTGATCTCTTGGATGCGCGCGATGACGCTGCGCCAGCGCTTGGCGTCCCAGCCGTGCTCGCCATTGCGATTGCCGCGCGTGAATGGACTCGTGAGGTACGACCCGACCTTGGCTTTCGCGAACTCGCGCACTTTGGTCTCGTTGAGGTTGTTCGTCTTGGCTTCCAGGAGCGAGCTGATTGCCACTTGGTTCATCTGGCCGAGGAGCTCGTCGACCGTGAACTTTGCGATGATCGCGTCTGCGCGGGCGTCCACGTCGCTGACACCGGTGGCATCAGTGGCACTAGTGGCACCAGTGGCACCAGTGAGAGCCAAAACGCCGGCGCAGAAGGTCGCAACGAACCACGACTTGAGCATCTCAAAAGTAAGTAGAGTAGTCGGGTGCGCTAGAAGTCGTGAAGGCGGAGGCGGAAGAAGAGGAGGCGGTGGTGGTTGTTGTTGCCAATCGAGCGCAGATTGAAGAGTGAGAGCTGTTTAACGCAACTAACCAACGAGCTACCTCTTGCACCAGCAGCATCGGATGCAAGAGATCGTCAAGCTTGAGGGTTTGAAACCCGCCTAAGCAGTGAAGGTGATTCGGAGGCGCTGCTGACGGTGCTCGTTGTACACGAATCGAGCAGAGCTTTGGTTGCATCCACCGCTGGTCGCTGGCGTCAGTCACCGCCGTGAAGCTTTGTAGTGATGATTGCGGGCGAACGCAGCAATCGGCGCTTGAGACCGATGTCCGGCGTTTGTGTTACAGTGTACTGCTGCATCGTCAGCCACAGCTAGTGAAAAGGATAGAGGCGGCATTGGTGGGTCGTGCCTTGCTGCTTCGCGCCTGCATGTGATTGGTCCCGTCAGCGACGAGCAGGTGACGAGAGAACTCGAGTGCTCGAATCGAGGGAAGCTGAACCTGTTGCTACGACGCTCGGATGTGTTGAACACCTTTGGTAGCGTTGTGTACAAGCGAACACACTCGCTTCAGAGACACACGCGACTTGATTCCAACGCTCACAGACACCCGTTGCTCGCGCTTGGCAGTGGTCTCGCGAGAGCTGTGGCAGCAAGTTCAACTTCACGCAAACACGATCGCTGATCGATGCCTTGCTTGATTGATTCCTTTTCGATCAGCAAATCGCTAGTGTCTGCACGAGATGTGTGTGTATGTGACTGTGTCAAGCTCCCTTGCGATCACGATCCTGTGCATGCGAAGACACCCCGAGCTGCGCGATCTCTTGTGCTCTCTGCTTTGTGACCAGAGCTAGCATTGCTGCAGAAGTGGGCACAGCGTTGTGAGCAAAAGCGAGAGGTGGACACTCGTGTAGTATCTGGTGGACACTCGACACGATCCATCTCACCAACTCAAAAATAGTGTGCAGAGCAGGGCCACATATGATTCATCTTGCCAGCTGTTTGCCCTGTTGCTGCACGCTTCAACTCGATCGTGAACTTCAAGGTGGACAGATTGGCACAATGGCTCGCCTGACCACCGAGAGAGGGCGCCTAAGTGGATCCAAGCACCCGAGAGCGAGAGAGAGAGCGCGCAGTTGCTATGGTCGTAATCGTGCGCTCTTGACATCGAGGTGCGCACCACAGTGGCATGTGCGCCAGTGCAGATGAGTGTTCATCGCGCTCTAGCATCTGCACAAAAGCTGCAGTCATCCTCACGCGAAATGGTCGTCGTACCAAGCATCAATTTGCAGGATCCTGCACTCCTATACAGCCTTGCCTGTTAGTTTATGAGCATCCAAGCCGTCTTGAATCCTCGACACTGCCGGTGCCTCAAAGAGAACTGAAGTCACTGTGTCGCTTGAGCGACGACGATGTTGGCAATAGCAGCACCAATAACTACGTCCACTTTGCTTGACTCAGCGCATGGGCACTCATCAAAGCACAGTGTGCCATCTCAGAGTATCGCCTTGATCCAAATCTCTCTAATGTCTGAACTCGACGTCGATGCCTTCACAAGAGCATCTTGCGCACTCGCACCAGGCGATCTGTCGACCAAGCAGCAACGTTGTCACCCATCCATGAGTGTGTTGCTCCCGATTTTACAGATAAGAGGGGATACGAGAAGTCCTAAAGCATCAACCACCAGCGCACTTTGGCCTCAGTACGCCTGCCATGGCATTCCAGCACAGTTCGATTCGTGTACAACGAGCACCGTCAGCAGCGCCTCCGAATCACCTTCACTGCTTAGGCGGGTTTCAAACCCTCAAGCTTGACGATCTCTTGCATCCGATGCTGCTGGTGCAAGAGGTAGCTCGTTGGTTAGTTGCGTTAAACAGCTCTCACTCTTCAATCTGCGCTCGATTGGCAACAACAACCACCACCGCCTCCTCTTCTTCCGCCTCCGCCTTCACGACTTCTAGCGCACCCGACTACTCTACTTACTTTTGAGATGCTCAAGTCGTGGTTCGTTGCGACCTTCTGCGCCGGCGTTTTGGCTCTCACTGGTGCCACTGGTGCCACTAGTGCCACTGATGCCACCGGTGTCAGCGACGTGGACGCCCGCGCAGACGCGATCATCGCAAAGTTCACGGTCGACGAGCTCCTCGGCCAGATGAACCAAGTGGCAATCAGCTCGCTCCTGGAAGCCAAGACGAACAACCTCAACGAGACCAAAGTGCGCGAGTTCGCGAAAGCCAAGGTCGGGTCGTACCTCACGAGTCCATTCACGCGCGGCAATCGCAATGGCGAGCACGGCTGGGACGCCAAGCGCTGGCGCAGCGTCATCGCGCGCATCCAAGAGATCACAATGGAGGAGAACGGCGGACATCCGATGATCTACGGTCTCGACGCCGCCCATGGCTCGGGGTTTGTCCAGAACTCGGTGCTCTTTCCACACCAGCTCAACGCCGGCGCGAGTTTCAACACGACGCAGGTGTACGAGATGGGTCGCATCACGGGTCGCGACACGGCTGCCGCCGGCATCCCGTGGGTCTTCGGCCCCATGCTCGAGATCGCGCAGAACCCGCTCTGGGCTCGCAACTACGAGTCGTTTAGCGAAGACCCGCACTTGGTCTCGGTCATGGCTGACGCAGTCATCCGCGGTCTGCAGAGCAACAACAGCACGGCTGCGTGCATGAAGCACTTTGTCGGCTACTCGAAGACGCCAACGGGCCACGACAAGGACGGCGTGACGCTCTCGGACTTCGACTTGCTCAACTACTACCTCCCGCCGTTCCTCGCGGCGCAGAAGGCGGGCGTGCTCTCGGCGATGGAGAACTACATCTCGATCGACGGCGTCCCGGTCGTCGCGAACACAAAGATCATGAAAGACCTCATCCGAACGGACATGAACTTCGAAGGACTCGTGGTCACGGACTACGCCGAGATCAACAACCTCTTCACGTTCCACCACATCGCAAACACGCCGGCAAAAGCCGTGGAGCTCTCGCTCGCGCGCACGACGGTCGACATGAGCATGGTCGCGTCGAACGCGTCGTTCATTGACCACGCCAAGGTGTTTCTCGCGAAGAAACCGGAATACCTCCAGCGCGTCAAGGACTCTGCGCGCCGCATCGTCAAGCTCAAGCTCCAGCTCGGACTGTACGAGACGCCCGTGCCTGGCGCCGACAACGTCGCGCTCGTCGACAACGCAGACGACGTCGCACATGCGCTCGAAGCCGCGCGCGACTCGGTCGTGCTGCTCAAGAACAAAGACAGTGTGCTCCCGCTCGCGCTCCCGAACGCGACTGCATCGCCGTCGTCGATCTTCTTGACAGGACACTCGGCCGACAATGTCGGCTACCAGTGCGGCGGCTGGTCCATCTCGTGGACCGGCGACTCGGGCAACGCGCTCTTCCCGCACGGTGTGTCCGTGAAGCAGGGCATCGAGAACCTCGCAGGCAACAGCTCGTTCACGTACTTCAACGGACTCAACGTCACGGGCAACTACTCGAGCACCGACCTCACCACGGCCACCAAGCTCGCGCGCGCCGCCGAGTACACCATCGCAGTCATCGGCGAAGACACGTACGCCGAGAAGTCGGGCGACATTAACGACCTCGACCTGCCGCTCGGTCAAGTCGAGTACGTCAAGGCGCTCGCGGCCACAGGCACAAAGGTCATCCTCGTGCTCTTCGGCGGCCGCCCGCGCCTGCTCAACGGCTTGCCGGACGCAGTGCACGCGGTGGTGCATGGCTTGCTACCCGGCGAGCTCGGCGGCCAGGCGGTCGCAGAGATCCTCTTTGGCAAAGTGAACCCGAGCGGCCGGCTCCCGATCACGTACCCGAAGGACGCGGCGAACATCATGATCCCGTACAACCACCGCGTGAGCACGCAGTGCGCTGACGGCACGTACTGCAAGATGCAGTGGGACTTTGGCGCCGGACTGAGTTACACCACGTTCGCGTACTCGAACCTCACGCTCAGCGCGACGAACGTCACGGCCGGACCGCTCGCGTCGGTCACGGCCACGGTCACGATCACGAACACGGGCAAGCTGGCGGGCAAGGAGACCGTCATGCTCTTCCTCACGCAGCCGTTCCGCGTCATCTCGGTGCCCGAGGTGAAGCAGCTCAAGAAGTTCGAGAAGGTCTCGCTGCAGCCGAGCGAGTCCGCGACGATCGACTTCACGCTCACGACCGAGGACTGGAGCGTGTTCGACCCGCAGATCGGCCGCGGCTTCAAGCTCTACGCCGAGGACGCCGACTACGTCGTCGCGATCAAGCCCGAGACCGACTGCGACGTGTACAACACGACCAAGCCGGTCGCGAACCCGCTCTGCGCCACGTTCTCGCTCTCGGGCAACTAGCAAGCGAGTTGCGAGCGAGCGAGGTACCTGGTGTCGTCGCGACACTCGTCAGTCTGTCGTATGTTTGTCGTTGATGCGTTGCATGAGCTGACTGTAGTAGCAGCAGCAGGAGTGACTTTGACTGCATGTACATACAAACAAGTGAGTGAGTGCGTCGTGCGAGTTAGTGTGAGTGTGTCGATAGCATCGTGCTGCTCCAGTGCCACGAGCACTTGTGTGCGGCCATAGTCACACGCTGTCAATGGTCAATGGATACGTCTCGAGTCACTGTCTGTCTTTCGAGTCATCTTCACACGCACATTCCTAACCCACTTACTCGCACTCGCACACTCGCACTCACTCGCTGGTGTGGACGCCTCCGATGATGCGCATCGACTGCAGTGCAAGGTCTCAGACGTTGCTCTCCGTGCCTTTCACGGTCCCTTCTCGGCAAGACTCGACAAGACTCGACTCACTCACTCGCTCGCTCGCTTGTGCGCTGTGTGTTACTCTCCTTTCCCAGAATCGCGTTCTTCGCCATCGCTAAGCGAGCGCTTCTGGACACTCGCTCGCTCGCTTGGTTGTTCATCTGACTGCCGAACGGACGGACGGACTGACCAAGCCCCTGTGCGATCAAGTGCTGCAAGACAGTGCCTCTATGCGTCTGCGCTTTCATCACCTGGAGCTCTCTCTCTCTCTCTCTCTCTCTCTCTCTCTCTCTCTCTTGTTCGCTTTGCGACTAGCTCGCACCACGCACGCTCTCACTCGAACACTCACAACTGCTTTTGCCTTCGTCGACACACACGCACACACACACACACCACGTGCTCGCGTCTCTCGATCGGCCAACTTACACGCTAGCCACCTCAACTCCACCAAGCAACTACTCAACCAGCTCGTCTCAGCCAGCCAGCCAGCTACACTCGTCACCATGCTCGCTCGATCGCTCCTCGCTCTCTGCGCGCTCGCTGCGATGCTCGCGACCACCGCCACTGCAGCCGACGCGGACGTCGCAACGCACAGTGGTGGCGCCGCAGTCAACATCGCTGGCCACTCGCACCTCGTTGGCGCCACGGGTCTCGTGAACAAGAACACGGTCGTCCACAGCAACAATCTCGCGATTGCCAAGAGCAACGTCCTTGCGCGCCAGGACGACGTCGTCACGCTCGGCGATGACAGCAGCGACGCGGAAGCCGCGATGCCAGCCGCGATGCCAGCCGCGCCAGCGCCAGAAGTCGCACCAGCGGTGCCGCGCGACGTTGTCGAGACTGGCGAGAAAGAGGCGCTCGTGGTCCCGGGCTCGGACGGCGCGCGTGAGATGTTTGGCGGTCCGTTTGGTGGTCCGTTTGGCTACCGTCGCCGCTTCTACTACCCGTACGCCGGCGGCATTGGCTACGGCTGGAGCTACCCGATGGCGTACTGGAACCTGTACGGCCGCGGCTTGTACGGCGCCGGGTGCGGCTACGGCCGTCTCTTTGGCGGGTTCTACTACTGCTAAGCGAAGCGCGCGAGCCGGGAGTCAAGAGCCAAGAGTCAAGAGCCAAGAGTCAGGAGCCAGGAGCCAGGAGCCAGGGACCAATCGCCAAGCGAGCGCTCTCGAAACTCAACGTCGCTGGAGCACTTGCGTCGCACGTGGTCGACGACAGCGACATCGTAAGAGACTTGTAGTGTGGTTGAGACGGGATGCAGCCGACTGGGAGAGCGTGCGTGAGTGTGAGTGAGAGAGAGAGCAGATGCACAGCGATGCAGATGCAGATGCAGATGCAGAGTGTCGAGTTGCCGTCGCGGCGTCTAGGACTAGGACGTAGGCAGCAATGTGTGGGTAATCGACTGGCTGGCGTACTTCATTCACACACAGCACCCAAGCAACGTTGTCTCTTCATCAAACGCTTGCATGTGTGTGTGAAGGTGCTTGTGTGAGCGAATGCGTCGCTCGCGCTGCTGTGTCGGAGCGAGGTGGCCAATCGCTTGGGAATATTTTGCGGTGCAAATACAGGTCAGGTCTTGTTTTTGGGTCATGTGGGGTCTTGCTTTTGGGTCAAGTAGTGAGGAGACCGAGGGAGCGAAAACGAAGCAGACAGGAGTGGCTGCCAAGCGAGCACAGCGAGTGGCGCCACTCATGATCTGCGTACGCGAGCCCATCGACCGAGGTTTACCGAACGGTGAACGCAACACCCGTCTAGGAGGTTGTTTTTCTTTCGTTGAGCACGAACGTCTGAAGGACTGAGAGTGGGAGAAATTCGCTCTAGTACGTTCTTTTACTATTAAAAGACCAGACCCGGAAAAGACACGCACAAAGTTTTCGAGTCATCTTCACACGCACATTCCTAACCCACTTACTCGCACTCGCACACTCGCACTCACTCGCTGGTGTGGACGCCTCCGATGATGCGCATCGACTGCAGTGCAAGGTCTCAGACGTTGCTCTCCGTGCCTTTCACGGTCCCTTCTCGGCAAGACTCGACAAGACTCGACTCACTCACTCGCTCGCTCGCTTGTGCGCTGTGTGTTACTCTCCTTTCCCAGAATCGCGTTCTTCGCCATCGCTAAGCGAGCGCTTCTGGACACTCGCTCGCTCGCTTGGTTGTTCATCTGACTGCTGAACGGACGGACGGACTGACCAAGCCCCTGTGCGATCAAGTGCTGCAAGACAGTGCCTCTATGCGTCTGCGCTTTCATCACCTGGAGCTCTCTCTCTCTCTCTCTCTCTCTCTCTCTCTCTCTCTCTTGTTCGCTTTGCGACTAGCTCGCACCACGCACGCTCTCACTCGAACACTCACAACTGCTTTTGCCTTCGTCGACACACACGCACACACACACACACACCACGTGCTCGCGTCTCTCGATCGGCCAACTTACACGCTAGCCACCTCAACTCCACCAAGCAACTACTCAACCAGCTCGTCTCAGCCAGCCAGCCAGCTACACTCGTCACCATGCTCGCTCGATCGCTCCTCGCTCTCTGCGCGCTCGCTGCGATGCTCGCGACCACCGCCACTGCAGCCGACGCGGACGTCGCAACGCACAGTGGTGGCGCCGCAGTCAACATCGCTGGCCACTCGCACCTCGTTGGCGCCACGGGTCTCGTGAACAAGAACACGGTCGTCCACAGCAACAATCTCGCGATTGCCAAGAGCAACGTCCTTGCGCGCCAGGACGACGTCGTCACGCTCGGCGATGACAGCAGCGACGCGGAAGCCGCGATGCCAGCCGCGATGCCAGCCGCGCCAGCGCCAGAAGTCGCACCAGCGGTGCCGCGCGACGTTGTCGAGACTGGCGAGAAAGAGGCGCTCGTGGTCCCGGGCTCGGACGGCGCGCGTGAGATGTTTGGCGGTCCGTTTGGTGGTCCGTTTGGCTACCGTCGCCGCTTCTACTACCCGTACGCCGGCGGCATTGGCTACGGCTGGAGCTACCCGATGGCGTACTGGAACCTGTACGGCCGCGGCTTGTACGGCGCCGGGTGCGGCTACGGCCGTCTCTTTGGCGGGTTCTACTACTGCTAAGCGAAGCGCGCGAGCCGGGAGTCAAGAGCCAAGAGTCAAGAGCCAAGAGTCAGGAGCCAGGAGCCAGGAGCCAGGGACCAATCGCCAAGCGAGCGCTCTCGAAACTCAACGTCGCTGGAGCACTTGCGTCGCACGTGGTCGACGACAGCGACATCGTAAGAGACTTGTAGTGTGGTTGAGACGGGATGCAGCCGACTGGGAGAGCGTGCGTGAGTGTGAGTGAGAGAGAGAGCAGATGCACAGCGATGCAGATGCAGATGCAGATGCAGAGTGTCGAGTTGCCGTCGCGGCGTCTAGGACTAGGACGTAGGCAGCAATGTGTGGGTAATCGACTGGCTGGCGTACTTCATTCACACACAGCACCCAAGCAACGTTGTCTTCGCTTCGTCGCCATCTCACGTTCACATCTTCGCACGTACGTATCTTGGACAGTAGCAACAAGAGCAGTAAGAGCAGGAGCAGGACCTCCGCTCAGCTTCGCCTCGCGTAGCGTAGCTTTGCTCAGCTGGTACGAGAGCAAGAACTCTGCTCGCTCCACGTGAGGCTCTTGTCTGATCCCACACCACTTCGCAGACGACGACGCCGTTGACTCAGGACGCTTTCGACGTCGGCGATGCGCTGTTGCCGCCGTTGCCATCGCCACTGCCGAGACTCTTTTGCATGAGCTGGCAGAACTCGTGGTAGTCAATCTTCCCGTCGCGGTTGCTGTCGGCCGCGTCGAGCATGCTTGCGACTTCGTGGTCCGAGAACTTGCGCTTCCCGAGCAGCTGGAGCATGTACGCGAGCTCGGACGTCGAGATGAATCCGTCGTGGTTCGTGTCGTAGATCTGTCGATGATGATCCAGCGCCAAGCCGTCAGTGCGTCCGTCGGTCCGTCAGTCAGTTAGACGAACACAAGCACAGACGCATCGTCTGTCAGTCAGAGTCTGGTGATCAATCTGCCTCAAGGACGTCTCAGTTGTCGACAGGAGCGCGTGAAGGCGTACGTTGAACGCCGACTTGAGATCTGCTTTTGTCAGTTCGCCACTGGTCGAGTCCACATGAGAGTGAGTGAGTGAGAGTGAGTGAGTGAGTGAGTGAGTGAGTGAGTGAGTGAGTGAGTGAGTGAGTGAGTGAGTGAGAGTGAGTCGCATGCGGGTAGTCGTAGCCACTGATCAACGCAACAAGTGACAGCAAGCACACAATAGAGAGTGACGCACCGTCGGAAGAGCCGCTCGTTCATGACGCTCACAAACTCGAGGAACGAGATCTTGCCGTCGCCGTCCAGGTCTGCTTGCCGCATGATCGCATCGAGCTCCGCACTGGCGCGTCGCCGAGACACGCCAGCCACAAGCAAGTGAGCCAGTGTCCGCAGTCAGCCCAGTCGTCACAGTCGGTGCTGTTGCAGCTGTGGCTATAGCAGCTGCAGATGAAGATACGGCTGCTCGACGCAAGACAGGACGGTAGGACGTACCGACTCAGGCGCTGGCCGAGTGCGCGCAGGACGCCCTCGAGCTCGTCGTGGTCGATGAAGCCCGACTCGTCCTTGTCAAAGAGCGCAAACGTGTCGCGGAACATGTCCATGTTGACTGTCGTCGTGCGCGGCACGGGTGACCCGGCCGCCGCGCGCGCACTGCCTGCCGTCGTCTCGAACCGCGAGTGCTGCGTCGACATGACGACTGCGAGGATGTTGGCGCGGAGGTGTTGGAGGCGCTGGTACGCGACCAAGCGGTCGGCGTGGCCGTCCAACAGTGGCTCGGTGCACGGCGTCTTGCCGCGGAGCCACGAGTGCGCGAGCGCGTCGACTGCGCTCAAGCGCGCGGCCGGGTCCGGGTGGAGCAAGCGCGCGAGGAAGTCCTTGGCTTCGTCTGACAGGTCGCGGTACCACGGGTTCTTGACTGTGTGTATGTGTGTGAGTGTGTGAGTGTGTGAGTGACGGAGGTCGTCAGCGCGTCGTGAAGAGTCCTCGTCCTCGTCCTCGTGCTAGCGGCAGCGCGTGAGCAAGAGAGAGAGATAGAGAGAGAGAGACGCACCGTCGTACGTCCCCTTGGCGATCTCGCGCACGATCTCAGCGTCCGACCTGTCGCCGCGCGGGTCGAACGGATGGACGCCTGTGAGTGTGATGTACGCCTGTGCGACGCAGTGTGTGGCAGTGCGCCAGTGAGGCAATGATACAGTGAGACAGTCAGTTGGCTTGACGTGATGCAGAGCGTAAGCGTGTGTGTGAGAGAGAGAGCTCAGCGCTCAAATGCCGACTCGAACGACGTACGAGGACGCCAAACGCCCACATGTCGACGCCAAAGTCCTGCGGCTGGCGCTTGATGATCTCAGGCGCCCAGTACGCACTGCCGCCACAGACAATGACGACAACCAGTCGACACGCACACGCAGTCTCAGTCTCAGCCGCGTCCAGTGCACACGAGCGCGTCTGCGCGCGTACGTGAAGAAGAAGAAGCATCATCATCGAGAGCAACTGCGTACACTGTGCCACTCGGGTGCTCAATCAGCACCTTCTCGCCTTTGCGCAGTCGCCGACTCAGTCCAAAGTCCTGTCGAGCATGCACAGACGTAGCATTGTCGTCCATCGGTCCATCCGTCAGTCACTTGGTCACCTGATCACTTGGTTCATTGAGCTCATGGCGCGTGTGTCTGGCTGCTAGTTGCCACTATCAACAGCGACGCTGCACAGGACGCACCGCGATCTTGATGTCTGCACTCGGGCTCTGATTCGAGAGCAAGAGGTTCTCGGGCTTGAGGTCGCGGTGGCTACCGACATGTAGACAGAGAGAAAGACATCGAGCGACACACAGCATCGCAGAGAGAGAGACAAAGGGAGAGAGAGACCCACGTACACATACAAATACACATAGATAGCCAGGCGTCAGTCACGACCAAGCGACCGCGACACACAACGCATGGCGCATGACGCGTCCAATGCAAATGGAGACGCACCAGATCCCACGCGCGTGCATGTACGCGAGCGCGCGGCAGGCGTCGCGGAGCAAGCGACTCGCGTCCTGCTCCGACACGGAGCCCATGTCGACGATGTAGTCGAAGAGCTCGCCGCCCTGGACCAAGTCGGTGAGCATGATCGTCTCGTTCGGCGCGTAGAGCACGTCGTGGAGCGACACGATGTGCTTGTGCTTGCCCAAGTGCCGGAGCGTCGCGATCTGCAGGTGTGCGTGTGGTGTACAGTGTATGCGAGAGACAGTGAGTGTTGTTCGTACGGTTGGGTTGATGTCAGAGTGCCGGTCCATGCGTCAAAGCGTCTCGTCTGCACCTCGTCTTCAATGTCTTGCATGGAGCAGGTCTTTGGGTCAAAGATCTTGGCAGCGAGCAGCTACGACAGCATAGTGACAGTAGACGAACAGACAAACAAAGACAGAGAGTGATGGTCAGTTCAACCAAACACTGGTAATCGAATCACAAGAGACATCGAGCGATGGTCACGACTGCACCTCATTCGTCTCTGTGTCGACAGCAAGACGCACGACCGAGAAGCCTGCGCGTGCAAGTCCATACGAGAGCGCATACGATAGCGATCAACTGGTCAGTCGATCAATCAATCCGTCAGTTGTGAGGACAGCGCATGTCGAACGCACACTCGATAGAGATAGACAGACAGACAGACAGACAGACAGACACATAGATAGACAGAGAGATGAAAGCGCAATGAACGACGCACCGCCGCGTCCGATCTCGTTGAAGAGCGTGTAGTGGCTGCGCGTGTCACGTGGCGATGTGCGGAGCAGCGTGCCTCCTTCGCACTGCGCGTCGTTGCTGGTGCCGACGTCACTCGCTGCGGCGCTGCATGCAACGAGCGCGCCTGCAACGCCAGCGAGCGCTGCAGCCGTGCGAAGCGCATCAGCGCTGCTACTGTTGCTCGCGCTGCTGCTTTGGTGGTGCGATCGTGGCACTGGCTTGCAGTGCGTCAATCGCTCTCGCGGCAGTGGCAGTGCGAGACTGCTCTCGATCGATGCTGACGCTGGTGCCGGCGCAGCAGACACAGACGCAGAAGCTGACGTAGAAGCAAAGGCAGCAAATGCTGGATGGCGCGAGTACCGAGTGCTAAGCGCGTTGCGGCGTGTGGTCGCTGCACCACTGCGCACGAGCGCGCTCGCCACCTTGCCTGTCGTCGTCGTCATGGCTCCTGCTTGTTTGTTGTTGTCAAGCTGGTTTGTTGTCAAGACCAAAAAGCTGTCATTTTGAGTATCAAGTCAAGAAGCCAACACAATGACAACAGCAGCAGCAGCAGAAGATCTGATAGTGCGAAAAGCGAGTGTGGAGAGCGACAATAGACTAGCGTCCACTATCGACACAAGCTGTTTGAGCAGTTGTCAACAAGAGTGAAATACACAGCGATGAAGCTTGTACTTGACTGTTGTCTCGGATTGTCGCTCAAATCAGTCTTGGTCGACACCAACCTTGGTGGATGTAAGATCATGGCGATTTGGGATCTTTGCTGTGTGTGCCCACATTTGCCTGTTATGGGATCTATACACTTTGCACAACTCGCATTCTTGGGATCTATCTCAGCTCCCATCAGTAAAAATGCGAATATGACCCACTCTGATCTTAAGTACAAAATTATTCACACTTTGATAGACGACGTTGTTGTCCGCAACAAGTTGGCGCAAATACACCAGTTCATGCACACAGACATTCATACGCATACATGCATGCCCACACACGCAACGGGTTGCGATCCGTGAACGATTGACACACTACGATGCATTTGCGTTGTATTGTTGGTTTGAATCCGACTAAATGTCTAGCTCACATAATGGACGCAAGTACAATCTACGAAACAATGCGTAGTTGGAGGTCATTCAGATCAAAACACACTTTTGTCCAGACAAATCGAGACATCTCCTGTTTCCTAAAGCACGAAACGTCTTGAATGCCATTGATCCCAAATCCCAGAACAGCCACCTCACATCAAGCAAGTCGACTTGCCAACTTGCCGACACACAGATGAACGACTCGAGCGCGACGACAGCAGTCGCATCCGTGATAGCCACACAGCTATCGTAGTCGCTTGTGAGCATGTATGTGGCGACTCAGCACACGAGCGCTTTCTTTGCGCTTCACATTGTTCGTTTGGTGTCTCGAGCACGATGCTCGACAACATCAAGCTCGGCTTCAAGGCGCAAGCATGTAAGCTACAAGCTCAAGCAGCACAAGAAGCCGCAGCACGTACATCTCGACAAGCAAGCGAGGCAATCTGTCATGTGCAGACTAGCAACACCGCGATCAGCTCAGGGGCAACGACACAAGAGGTCGTGGTTGATGATGCAGTCGTAGACCTCTCACCATGCTCCTCTCCTTTCGAGTGTGTTGCGACGCCAACTTGCTCGCGAGTGTCGCCTCGTGCTCGAGCTGCTCTGAATGGAGCTGGCACTCGCATCACTCACAGCATGTAGCCCGGCAGGCAGATCGACTGGCACTCAGTCTCGTGTTGCGCAATGCGCTCGAGATGGTATCGCTCCGCTGTTCACGAGTCAATGTGAGCAGATGAAGAGAGAGAGAGAGAGAGAGAGAGAGAGGATCGAGTGTCGGCAATACGACCCTCACGCCTCGAACCATCGTTCGCTCATGCACCCACACATACACACATACCTCTTGCATCTTGCACACGATTTGCTTGTGCGCTTCACTCGCTCAACACTCGAACGCGTTCGCGGTTGCTGGAGACTCTCTCGTGCGTCTCTCGTTGTTGTCTCGAGCTCGTCGACTGCGTCTTCGTTCGCAATGTGCATCTGCTGCATCTCGTCATGCGCTTTGGCTATCGTGATCTCCATGGACCGGATGGATGTGCGCGTACGCTTTCAAGTGCTTTCTCAAGAGCTTGAAGCGCCGCGCACGCACGATGTAGTGTCGCGGCTCGCTTGTGTGCCAGCTGTGCCGAGACAAGCCTGTGCATGAGCTGACAGAACTCGTCTTGTGATGTATGAAGTCGATCTTCCCGTCGCGGTTGCTCTCGGTCGGGTCGAGTATGTTCGCGCCTTTGTAGTTCGAGACCTCGCATTCTCTGAGGAGCAGCACTGGAACATGTACGCGAGCTCGGATGTCGAGATGCATCCATCGTAGTTCATGTATAGTAGATCGATCGATCGATCGACTCGATACGTTCTTGCGAGCGACAGCGGCTGACGCCGACGACTGAGACTTGTGATCATCTGCTCGCCTCGACTCGCGTCTCATTGCACGTAGCATCATGCGACGGATCGGCGTCGCACATCGAGTCGTCCATTGCAGAGGTTGAAGCTAATAGCACGTGCATCGCACTGCTCTTGATCTGGAGCACCGAGCCCGTTCAGAGCAACACATCGAGCGATGACCAGGTGCATGCATTGCCAGACTTGCCGAGCGAGCACATGGTGCTGCCTCTTGTGACCCACATTTTCCGTTCGGTCGATTAGCGTTTCTACTCGTCGCGCTCTTCTCACCCAAACTCGCTCGGCCATACAGTTTTCAAGTCACATTTGCGCGCTCGAGCGAAAACCAGCGAGCGTCCAGCACACAGTCAAGCAAGAACGACCTCGACAGAGACCGACTCGCCTCGCCATCGCCGTCGCTGGTGCATCACGGAACGTCTTCGCGCGTTCGATTCGATCTGAAGCACAACGCGTCGAGAGAGTCAGCACTGCCTGCTTGCCTGCAGCAGCACACGCCCCCTCCTCCTCCTCCTCCTCGCCACGAGACAGTCAGCAGACCAACTGACTGAGTGTGTGGGTGGGTGTGTGAGCAACCGCCTTCCCACGACCTCGCGCGTGCACGATGGCGACCACAGACACAACAACGACTGCAGTTCATAGCAGCAACAACAGCCACAACAGTGAGACGAACGACACCGCTGTGCGTCCCATGTCTCCGCTCGTTGGCGTCTCCGCCGCGACTGATGCGACTGTGACCGATGCGCACAAGGCAGCAGCAGGTGCGCTGCCAAGCCCGACTGCAAGTGGCGTCGTCGCGAGCTCGACGCCGCCCGTCACGGTCGTCGCCGTGACGACACCAACCGCAGCGTCTGCGCCGCCCGCGCTCGTGCGCAACACGAGCGCGAAGCCGCAGCTGGAGCTCGAGCTCGACAAGCTCGAGCCCGAACCCAACCACGAAGGCCACACCGACGGCAGCGACGACTACTCGTCGGACCTCGGGACGCCGCTCGGGTTCCACGAAGGCGGCTTTGGCGACAGCGCCGACGACTTTGCGTCGCACCGGTTCATTGGACCGAGCGTCGCTGGCGACGACGCCTCTGTGCGGGAGCTCCATGGCTTGCGCCGCGTGCACGTGCACGCCAAGCCGCCGCGGTTCATCAGCGAGCTCGCATCGGTCGAGAGCGAGCGCCGGACGTCGTCGAGCGCGAGCATGGGGACGCGCAGTACGTCGTCGTCGCGGTCGCTCTCGGCGTCTGAACACCAGCTGCAGCAAGCGAACGCTCACACGTACAGCGCGTCGTTCACAGAGGCGTCGGCGCTCGGCTTCACGACGGACGTCGTCGTGACGCAGACGAACGAAGTCGTCGTGCAAGTCGCGAGCGTCGAGCGCGAGTCGCCTGCGTGTCGCGCTGGCGTCGTCGAAGGCGACATCTTGCGGAGCGTGAACGGCCAGGCGCTCGCGTCGCACATGGCGGAGCACGAGATCCTCGAGATCATCCGGACGGCGTCGATCCCGCGTACGATGGTGTTCCAGCGCGCCGCAAGCAGCAGCGAGTCGTCAGTGCCAGCAACAGCAGCAGACGACGCGCTCAAAGCAAAGATTGGAGCTAGTGGGAGCGCTGCGCCGGCCAAGAAGTCGAGCAAGCCGCTGTTTGGCCGCTTTAGCTCGGCCGTGGGCTACGGCTCGTCGATCCTCGGCTCGGCGCTCAAGCGCAAGCAGAAGGTCGTGCACGCGAACTCGTTCTGCGACGGCTGCGGCATGGACCCGATCGTCGGGCCGCTCTGGAGCTGCAGCGTCTGTCCCAACTACAACCTCTGCAGCGACTGCTACGACCACGGCACGCACGGGCTCGAGAACTCGGACGCGCTCCAGACACTCCACGAAGCCATTGTGCAAGACAAGCTCGAGAAGAAGTGCAAGGCGTTCACGCAGGAGTTCCTCATGTCGCTCCGGCGCGACATCTGCAAGGGCCGACCGGACAAGTTTGAGTACATGGGGAGCTGGATCGCTGACATTGTGATCGGCACGGCTGCGAGCAAGATCACCGTGCGCGGGATCGAGATCCCAGCGCTGTCGCCCATGTCGCGCCAGCGCTTCGTCTCGAACCTCATGCCGCTCGTGTCGAACCGCACGGACATTGAAGTGAACATTGAGTGGCTCCCGGACGACGCCGAGCGCCCGAGCGTCGACTTGGAAGACATCCGCGCACTCGGCGCTGCGGACCACGACGAAGTCGAGAAGCTCCGGATCTGGATCTCGGACAAGAAGACGCGCACGACGTCGCCATTTGCATGAGAAGACGCAGACGTGCGAGTGAGTGAGAGAGGACGCGGCGACGGACGCTTGGCGTCGTCGTCGTAGGAAGAGGAGTTAGTAGCTGTATGCAGTAGGACAAGAGAGTAGGAACGCGTTCGAACGTGTTGAGCATGTCCATCCGAGCGCTCGACAGACACACAGATGAACACACAGACAGACTCGAGCGGATCGCCCTAGCGTTCGTGCGTGTACGAGCTCTTGCGGTGTCTATCCAGACAAGAGGAGCTCTGTGGCGTTTGTTCGGCGTTGGACAAGTAGGACACGAGCGGAACTGCACAGAGCAGAAGCGTGTTGACAAGGAGCGCGAGCGACGCCAGAGACACTGAGCGCTCGACGCAAGGGCTGCTGCAGAGTGCATGTCTATTCCTCCGACTTGGCCGCCGCCTTGTTCGCCGCTGCGGTCTCGCGCGCGAGCTTCTTCGTGAGGAAGCGGTTGAGCGGCTTCTTCGACGGGTCGAACTCGCGCAGCACGACCGTCAAGTGCGTGTGCGGGTGGTGCATCACACCCGAGCGACCTAGTAGTGAGGACAACAACAGGAGCGACAACAGCGAACAGCATCAGTGCCTCGATCGATCGTACGACCACGACGACGACGACGCATGACCGACGACCAACATCCAACTGTCCGATGCGTTTGACACAAGAGAGAGACACGCACCTCGGCCCATGATGCGCAGGCGCTTGAGGAAGTGGCCCTTGTTCACAAAGCACTCGGCCACTTGGAGGTTCTCAGGCTCGATCTGGTACTTGATGTCCGCCAAGTTGATCGCGTTCTGCACCGTCTTCTGCACGATCGCCGCTTTCCGCTTCGGCGAGAACTTGAGCTGCAGGATCGCCTCCTGCGCAGGGAGACCGCGGATCTGCTGCGCGATGTACGTGAGCTTGCGCGGGCTGCCGCGAATGTCTTTCTTCATCGTCTTGACTGTGCGCTGCTCGCCCGGCGCCGTCGCATCGAGGAACGCCGCAGTCGCATCGTCGTCCGTGCTGCTCGACGCGTCAGTCGTCGCGGTCGAAAACTGCGCAGCGAATGCCGACGGCGCTTGGCGCGTCACGAGGCACGCGCCGCTCGAGGCGCGCAGCGAGAGCGAGCGGAACGCAGCGAGCATGATCGATCGTCTTCGGGCGTCGCGTGTGGCTGCTGTGTGCTCCAGTGTCACGAGCCGAGGTGCGCGCGCCAGTAAAAGCGCGACCTCTGCTTTTCAATGCACGATCAAGTCTCAGAGGCATTTATGCGTCTACAATCGGGATATCTACATTCTTGACTCTCTGTTTTGTAATTCATGCAAACACAAGTATCAAAAACTACAAAAACAGCCGCAAAAAGGCACTTGGACACACATGCATCATCCTCATCGGCATCAGCACTCGCTCGGTCGATCGTCGCAATGGCAGACGCCTGGACAGCTCTTCTAGGCATCGATCTCTTGACGAAACGCGGCGTTATATCGACCGCTACCGCACTCGCACGAGCACAAGTCGTCGGGCTCTACTTTGGCGCACACTGGTGTCCACCCTGCCACGTCTTCACGCCAGTGCTCGGCGTGACGTACGACGAACTCAAAGAAGCGCATGGCGACGCATTTGAAGTCGTGTTTGTGTCCTCGGACTCGGACAGCGCGAGCTTTGACGCGTACTACGACGACATGCCGTTTGCCGCGCTGCCGTTTGCCGAGATTGCACGAAGACAAGCGCTGAGTGCACAGTTCGTCGTCCACCGCATCCCGGCGCTCGTGTTCCTCGATGCAAGCGGCGACGTGATCACAAAAGACGGCGACGCAGTCATTCGCAACGCAGACGGCGACATGAGCGAGATTTGGACGTACCTCACGACGTAGAAGCTGGCATCTCGTCAACGTGATGATGATCGCAGGCATCGAGACGCTCACTGAGTCTGCTCCACGTCAACTTGCGTTACGACTATCGCGACCAGCTTGAAGGCCACAAGTGGCAGCGATGTATCGGCTTGCAACTCTGTAGTGCGGGCGATCGATGCTGTAGAACGAGAGCAAGAGGACCGCTTCGTTGAGCGCAGTTAGTGTGCTGCCTACGTGATGCACTTCGAGGCAGATGGAGCTACAACGCGATGTTCGATTACGATGCTTGCTAGTATCGACAGGACTCTCTCGGCACCGTCCACGACATCCAAGTGCTCCACGCTGCTGTCGTCGATGCGCACGTGACGCAGCTCATCCAGAGCACGGTGCAGTATCTGTACCGCCACGTGTTTGCCAAGCTTGCGTGCGTCGCAGACGCTGCAGCTTCGCAGTTCACACCTGCTACGCCAGCGCCAGCAACAGCACGTGTCGAGACCGAGCGCTTGCTCGTTACCACGGTCGAACGCTTCACTGCGCTTCAGGAGCGCATGGCATGCCACGCGCGCGGTCGCCAGCTCTTTATACCGCTGCTGCTCCTCGAGCTCCGCGTCGCTGTTGAGACTGCGTACCGCCTGCAGTACCCCGTAAGCTTTAGCGTCACGGGACCGACGATGCAGTACATCTTGCTCGAGATGGACAACGCGATCACGGCGCTCCTGGACCCCGACAGCCACTGGAGTCGCTTGAGCGTGCTCGAGACGACGTGCGAAGCGAGCGCGATCATGGCCGCGCAGCCGTTCCAGACCCAGCGACGACAGCGACGACTGCGCGACCAGTTCTTCAAGACAAGTGAAGCGCTCCAGCTCATCTTTCCACAGCCACTCGCCGGTGCGTGCCGCAAGATCCTGCAGCTCCGCGGCGGCGCGAGCGTTGCGCACTACCCCGTGCACTTGGACGCGCCTGAGCGTCCTTGTAGCAACAACAACCACAGCAGCAGCAGTAGTAGTGAAGGCACTGCAGCAGTGACGACGCGCTTGGAACTCTTGCGCATCATGGAGCGCAAGACTCACGGCACAATGAGCCGCCGGAGATGACACGCCAAGCATCCATTCTCTCGATGCTTGCTAGTGCCGACAGGACTCTCTCTGGAGACGACCTGGTCGCGATGTTCAGGCAGCACATGCAGCGGTAACAGCTCATAGTCGCATTGTTGTGTGCGTGCTGCTCGACCGAGTCCAGGCCGAGCGCGCTTGAAGAAGGCAGAGACACTAGACACCAACGACACTAGACAACAAGACACCAACGAGGACTCTCGACGCGACGGTTTGATTCCAAACTGACGTGGTCCAGACCTCGTCGCAGCGCAAGTACGTCGACGCAACGTGTCTGCTCCTAACGACAAGTGTGAGCACTGGCGCTTGGGTGAGAGCTCATTCTCGAGTCGACGAGCGCGTCCAGGAACACAAGTGCGGGAACGCGATGAACGACGAACCGCGTCATCAGCACTTGCAAGCGCTCCAGACAACTGCGCTGTCCGAGTGCAGCCGAGTCGGCACGCCCATCGCTGAGCTCGTCGAGCGCCGGCACAAGCAAAGGGCGACAAGACATCATACTGAGAACTCGAGAGCGCTCGCATCGGCATCTTCAAGTGCGTGCATCTAGTCGTTCGTACGTCGTCGTGAGCTGTTGGCTTGCATGATCCTGTTTGCGGCCTAGACGTTGAGCTTTGTCCAGAGCGTGTCGACATCGCCGTTCGCCTCGGCCACGAGCATGCGGCCGTCCATGGACACGATCTCGGCCTTGCTGTTGAGGAAGATGAGCATCGGGATGCCCGAGACCTGGAACGCGCGGCTGAGCGCGGCCTGCTGCGCGCGGTTCTCGAACGGCACGGCGAGGAACGGCATTTCGCTGTAGTAGCTCTCGAACTGCGCCGTGTCGCGGTCGGCCGAGACAAAGACGATCTCGAACTCCGGGTGCTCCTCGACCATGTCTTCGTACGTCGCGCTCAGGAACGGCGTGAAGCCGCGGCACGGCGGACACCAGTGCGCCGAGAAGTAGAACCCCACGACCTTCTTGTCGGCAAAGACCTCGGCCGTCGGCTTGTTGCCGTCCTTCGTGCGCACTTGCTCGCCAACGAGCTGGGTCCAGAGCGCCGTGCCAGCAATTTGTGCAGACATTGTGCGCGCGTGTGTGTGCTTGTGTGTGTGTGTTGAGGAAGAGGAAGAGGGCGCACTGCTGCTGCTGTGTGCGCGTGTGGGCTTGTGTGTAGAGAGCGCGTGTGCAGAGAGCGCGCGACGACGGCGGCGGCAACGAGATCCTCCTTGCTGCTGCGGACGACGGGGAAGCGGAAATGAATGAACGGACGTCGGTGCAGTTCGACTGCTCCAAACGACACAAGCCACACGTGACTACGCAATCGGCCGCGATTTTCTGATAGTGCGAAAAACGAGGCAGTCGTGTCACATTGAAGCAATTTGCGACAGCGTCTGTGGCGGTGCTGCTACTGCTACTGCTGCTGCTCGAGTCGTACTCGCACTCGCACTCGTATCTGGTGCATCTGCTGACGTGTGAAGACAACAACAACACCAAGTACTACGTCGTGTTGTCTGCGCCCTCGATCTAGAACGCACTCGCGCGATTGCGTGCGTGTGCTTGCCACGTCGTGCCTCTGGTGTATTTGCCACACTTGCTTTGCGATGACAAGCGTACGCACTCACTCGTTCGCTATAGCTACGCTGGTCGAGAGAGAGAGTGCTGTGATGCGAGCTAGTCGTTCGCTCTTGATCAGACAGCTTGGCTGTGCGCGCTGCTCACGCTGCGATCACACACACAGTCGTGCCCAACATGCAGAACTTTGATGTGCAAGACAGCGTAGCACGCGCTGCTATCGGAGACGCACTTTGGAGCGTGCTTGCTTGAGCTGCCGCACGACGAGCACTGCTCGCTCAACGAGTACGCGTCGACACACGTGCTCCACAGATATGGATATGCTCGTCTTTCACGCTGGTGCGTGGCAAGATGCACGACGAGCTTGAAGACGAATTAGTCGACGCATTCATAGTCGTGTTTGTGATCCTGTGATCCTGTACTCGGACAGCGCGAGCATTGATTGACACGTCCAACGACGCCAGCGAGATCTGTCATGGCTGCTATCTCGTCTCAAGTCCACGAGTGCTCGAGAGTCACTTGAAGTCTTTTGCATGGATTTCTCTCGCTGCCGCTGTGGTTGCGTCGGTTGCTACGTCATCGTTTTTGTATGTGACGGCGACTGGCCAGTGAGACGCGCGTGAAGACCAAACGTGGCAACAACGTGTGTGTGTGCGTGCCAAGAGGCCAAGAGGGCAAGGCGTCTGCCAAAGTGTCTGCCATTCCCAGATTTCGCGCACACGAGTCACACGACACACACAAGACAAGACACGATGACCGACGTCTGGACTACGCTGCTCGGCGACAAGCTCGTGACAAAGGACGGCGAGCAGGCGACGTCGAAGGTCCTCGACGGCAAGAAGGTCGTCGGGCTGTACTTCTCGGCGCACTGGTGCCCGCCCTGCCGCGCGTTCACGCCCACGCTCAGTGCCACGTACGAGGATCTCGTTGAGGAGCACCCGGAGTTTGAGCTGATCTTCATCTCGTCGGACCGCGAAGAAGCGGGCTTCGCTGGCTACTACAGCGACATGCCGTTCAAAGCGCTGCCGTACGCGCTGCGTGAGAAGAAGGTCGAGCTCGGCGCCAAGTTTGAGATCAAGTTCATCCCAGCGCTCGTGTTCTTGAACGAAAAGGGCGAAGTGATCACGAAGCACGGCCAGGAGCTCGTCGCCGACGCACAGGGCGACGTCGAAGCGCTCTGGACGAAGCTCACCGACGCGCAGCAGCAGAAGCTGTAGTCGTCGTCGTCGCGAGCAGCTCGATAGTAGTACGTAGCAACAGCAGCAGCGAGTCGTATGGACTTGCAGTAGGCACTCGCGAACCGCAGCCATGCAGCACAGCGCATGGTTCGCACAATACACGTCGTTCATCACACACACGCACATTATGCATGCTCGTTGTCGCGATGCGCTGCTGAGATCGGAATGAACCGCCGCAACATTGTCGCAGCGCAAGTATGTCGACGCAACGTGTCTGCTCCTAACGACAAGTGTGGGCACTTTGCCTTCGTGCTGGAGCTATCGCGTTTACTTTGTGAGTTCGTGCCAGAGCTGTTCAATGTCGCCGTTCATCTGCGTGACGAGGCCTCGGGCGTCAAACGTGATGATCTCGTCTTCGTTGTTCATGAACACGAGCGTCGGGATGCCCTTGACGTCGAACTTGCGGTTCAAGTCGTACTCGCGGTCGCGGTCTTCATACGGCAGCGCAACGAACGGCATCCCGGCCGCGTACTCGGTGAATGCCTGTGGCGTGCGGTCCGCCGAGATGAAGACGATCTCGAACTCGGGGTGCACTTCGACCATGTCGTCATAAGTGGCACTCAAGAGCGGCGTGAAGCCGCGGCATGGCCCGCACCACTGCGCGCTAAAGTACAGCCCGACGACTTTCTTGCCCGTGAGCACCTCGGCAGTCGGCTTGTCGCCATCGTGCGTGCGCAGCGTCTCGCCAAAGAGCTCGGTCCAAGGCGTTGTAGTGCTCATGGTCGCCGGCTGTGTCACTTTGTGAGTCGGCTGATGATGGAGACAGCAGCAACAAATGCGGCAAAAGTGACTCTATATAGCAATACCAATAGAAAGACCTTGTTCACTGCAGCTGTATCTCGGTACCGGCATCCAGAAACACAAGGTTGATCATCAACATGCCAGTTGAAGCTCACACACCGTGGACGCGCGTGCTCATGTTTCTCAGCACAGGACCGCGCTGCTGAGATCGTATCATGACTCGTCGACGAGAGTTCGCCGGGAGCTGTAGTCTAGCGCCATGAAATGAGTTGCTAGGTGCGACTCGGTAGATCAGTTCACCAGGAGCACAACATAGATACGAGAGGCTGCGACGAGGCCTGGACCACGTCCGTCAGTTTGGAACCAACCGTGCCGTCGAGAGTCGTCGTTGGTGTCGTTGGTGTCTCTGCCTCATTCGACGCGCTCGGCCTCACACACAACTCAACTTGCCTCGCCACGCGCACTCGACTCGAGCAAGATGTCGAAGCGCACAAGCGAAGCTGTGGACGCGCCGAACAAACGCGCGCGCTCTAGCAAGCACGGCGACGAGAACGAAGAACGCAAGGACGACGACGAAGAAGATCTGCCGAGTTTCAGCGCAAGAACGGTCATCCAGAAGAAGACCTGCATGGTCAAGCTCAAGCTGAGCAAGGTCTGCGAAGACGCCGTCTTTGTAGACGAGATCCAGCGAGTCTGTGCTGCTGCGCGACAGCTCCAGCACGAGGGCTTCCGCGTCGTGCACCTCTACCTTGCGCGTTGCTACGCTGCGCGTGAACTGCCCGGCGGCATGGACGTCAACTTCTGGCGCCAGTGCTGCGCGGGACTACTTCGTGAGGCGACCGCCACTGCTGACAATCCACGGCTTGAAGCTGCGCTGAGCGAGTATCGCGCACTTCGAGCAGCTCATGGCGGCCTCCCGGCAGTGGACCTCGTGCACATGTCAGGACTCGTAACAGACATTGCGAGCGAGATGCAAACGAACGCCGACGTTCTCCGTTGTTCATGGTGTGGACCGCCGAGGAGCAGCTCAGATCCTCCGAGAGAGCGGCACCGAGGCGCCGACCGACGAAAGAGCTCTCGAGCTGCGACGATGGCTCGAGATGTCCGCAAGTGAAGAGAACATCGCAGCGAACATCCAGCGAAAGTGCTGGAAGCTGGTGCATCTGTGCGCGGAAGCAGAGCGCCAAAAGCAGCCAGCGTTCAAGGTCTTACCAGTGCCTGCGCTCGTGCCGCGCTTCGTCACTCTCACTACGACAGTCCTCTTTGGAATCTGCAAGCGCATCGCGCGCACCACGGGCGTTTGGCTATCGGGCGACACAGTACCTCAGGACCCAACAAGCACGACGCCGTACCGGGACACAGCGTGGCGCGAGCTGTTCAAGCTCAAGAAGGTCGAGACAGCTCATCGCCGTTTTGCATACTGTCTACGGACGGACGGCACGTCAGCACACGTTCTTCTTCACCGCTCACGCTCACACCTCGATCGACCGATCGCCTACGACTTCCCGCCCTCCGTCGATGTCGCCAAGGTGGTAGCCATTGACCCAGGCGTGCGTCAGCTCGCGTGCGCGATCAGCTTCGGCTACCCAAACAACCCAAACGATCAACGTGTCAGCGACAGCGGCAGCGCCCGTAGCAAGAAGGAGCTGAAGCGTCAGCGCAGCCGCGCTCGACGACAACGCAAGCGCGAGCGAGCACAGTGTAGGTCGCAACAGCAGCGACAGTGCGCGAGACGACCACGCGTCGAGTCGCTGTACGCGGTACTCTGGTGGTGGCTGTTGCTGCTCGCGCTCTCGCTCTCTGCGGTGCTGCGCCCTTCTGGTTGTGATCTCTGGTCGCATGGTTCGGCCGTGTGTTGAGCGTGGTGACGTGTCGTGCCTCGTCGTCGCAAACGCCGACCTTGTCCACGAGACCGCCACCACTTGCCACGTTGACGCTGCGTAGAGACTTGTGGTTGCTGGTGTTGTCTCTTGCGACGCTTGCGACGCTTCTGAGCGCGTACAGCGACTCGACGCGTGGTCGTCTCGCGCACTGTCGCTGCTGTTGCGACCTACACTGTGCTCGCTCGCGCTTGCGTTGTCGTCGAGCGCGGCTGCGCTGACGCTTCAGCTCCTTCTTGCTACGGGCGCTGCCGCTGTCGCTGACACGTTGATCGTTTGGGTTGTTTGGGTAGCCGAAGCTGATCGCGCACGCGAGCTGACGCACGCCTGGGTCAATGGCTACCACCTTGGCGACATCGACGGAGGGCGGGAAGTCGTAGGCGATCGGTCGATCGAGGTGTGAGCGTGAGCGGTGAAGAAGAACGTGTGCTGACGTGCCGTCCGTCCGTAGACAGTATGCAAAACGGCGATGAGCTGTCTCGACCTTCTTGAGCTTGAACAGCTCGCGCCACGCTGTGTCCCGGTACGGCGTCGTGCTTGTTGGGTCCTGAGGTACTGTGTCGCCCGATAGCCAAACGCCCGTGGTGCGCGCGATGCGCTTGCAGATTCCAAAGAGGACTGTCGTAGTGAGAGTGACGAAGCGCGGCACGAGCGCAGGCACTGGTAAGACCTTGAACGCTGGCTGCTTTTGGCGCTCTGCTTCCGCGCACAGATGCACCAGCTTCCAGCACTTTCGCTGGATGTTCGCTGCGATGTTCTCTTCACTTGCGGACATCTCGAGCCATCGTCGCAGCTCGAGAGCTCTTTCGTCGGTCGGCGCCTCGGTGCCGCTCTCTCGGAGGATCTGAGCTGCTCCTCGGCGGTCCACACCATGAACAACGGAGAACGTCGGCGTTCGTTTGCATCTCGCTCGCAATGTCTGTTACGAGTCCTGACATGTGCACGAGGTCCACTGCCGGGAGGCCGCCATGAGCTGCTCGAAGTGCGCGATACTCGCTCAGCGCAGCTTCAAGCCGTGGATTGTCAGCAGTGGCGGTCGCCTCACGAAGTAGTCCCGCGCAGCACTGGCGCCAGAAGTTGACGTCCATGCCGCCGGGCAGTTCACGCGCAGCGTAGCAACGCGCAAGGTAGAGGTGCACGACGCGGAAGCCCTCGTGCTGGAGCTGTCGCGCAGCAGCACAGACTCGCTGGATCTCGTCTACAAAGACGGCGTCTTCGCAGACCTTGCTCAGCTTGAGCTTGACCATGCAGGTCTTCTTCTGGATGACCGTTCTTGCGCTGAAACTCGGCAGATCTTCTTCGTCGTCGTCCTTGCGTTCTTCGTTCTCGTCGCCGTGCTTGCTAGAGCGCGCGCGTTTGTTCGGCGCGTCCACAGCTTCGCTTGTGCGCTTCGACATCTTGCTCGAGTCGAGTGCGCGTGGCGAGGCAAGTTGAGTTGTGTGTGAGGCCGAGCGCGTCGAATGAGGCAGAGACACCAACGACACCAACGACGACTCTCGACGGTGTTGAGATGTGGACCACACGCATACCTTGTCAGCGTGATAAACATCACCTTTTCAACGTGATGTAGTGTAGCTACACAAATATGATGTGTACGACATCAACTTGTGTACATTGTGTAAATGGTGTAAGCCACACACACTACAGACACATATGGAGAAAAGTATCTTATACGAACTTCAAGTAAATATCCTGACGTCCACACACGTCCACAACATGCCACGCGCTTGCAGACAGAGCGGCGCGCTCGCACCAACATGACAATCAATACACACTTTTGGTTTTACCATCCTTCAAACTCATAGGTTATGAGCCCAACGCAAGCCCCCCGCCACCCAGAGGAATACCCTCGCCTCACCAGCTCGAACTTCGAGATCTGGAAGCTCCGCGTTACTAGTGCGCTGGAGGGAGAAGGCCTACTCGGCTTCATCCAAGGGAAAGACTACCAAGGCGATTCGGACTCGGACAGCGAGCTGATCGACCAAGCCAACAACAGCTTCGAGCAACTCGACCTCGCCAGCAATGCTGCGTCGTCATCGCCGAGCGAAGATTCCGCCTCGTCGGAGACCGTCGGCCTTAATGGCAACGACACGGAGATGCAAGAAGCAGAGCTCCCGGCCGTGCGATCGTTCTCCGAGACCAAGAAGGAGGAACATCGGCTCGTTGCGAAGGCCAAGGCAAGACGCCAGAAGAAGCTGCGTGCGAAGGAAGCGCGTGCAAAAGCGTACCTCGTGAAGACACTCGACGACACGCACATTCGTCTAGTCCAAGGCAAGACGACCGCGTACGAGATCTTCAGCACGATCTGTACTCGCTACGAGAACGCAAGCGTTCACGGCGATCCGTACTGGATTCAGGACTACCTGATGAAGGTCCGTTACCTCGAAGGCATGGACGTCACGACGTTCTTCTACGACCTCGAGAAGGCCATGAAGGCAGCAAGCGAGTCGACTGAGAGCGCCATGAGCGACCAACAGCGATCGATCTACCTCTACCACGCGCTCCCCTTTGAGTGGCAGAGCCTGCTCGCATCGTGGAAGGGCAACCGCAAGTTCATCCCGTACAACGAGCTCAAGCAGCACGTCGAGCAGAAGGTCCGCGATGAAGTCGCTCGGAGCATTTATACGCTCAAGCAAGGGACTCCCGAGAGTCGCGAGACTCGAGCGGAGACTGCGCTCAAGGCTACTGTCGCCACGCCCCCGGCCAAGACTGAAGTCGCGATGGCCAGCACGACTACGATGCAGTGCACGTACTGCAACCGTACCAACCACGACGTTCGCAACTGCTTCGTGCTCCAGAAGCACATGCTCAACGGACAAGTGAAGGAAGGCACCGTGCTCCCGGCCAACTACAAGTTGCCTGCGCCGAAGAAGTTCGACCGACCGAACAACAACAGCGGACACCGCAACCATCCGTACCAACGCAACAACAGCAACGGTAACAACGGCAACGGTGGCAGACAGCGCAATTACACCAACAACGGCGACAACCGCCAGAACCAAGCCAACGTGGCGTACCAGCAGCGCATTGACGATGGCGGGTACTTCCAAGAGCGCAACAGCAACTTCGCCACGATCGCAATCACCTCGAGCGCCAACATCGCCCTCACCGCTACTGCGCCTAACCCAGACACTGTGTGGACTGTGGACTCTGGCTGCACACGCCATGTGACCGTCGTTCGCGACTGGTTCACCAACATCAAGCCGTACGATGGCAGCCTCACTGTGGGTGGCAAGCACCAGATCCCCATTGAAGGCATCGGCTCGATCAAGATCGATGTGAAGGACTCGAAAGGAGTCGGCCGCACAGTCATCCTCGACGAAGTGCTCTATGCGCCACAGCTGAAGTTCAACCTCTTCTCGGTCTACAAGGCCGCCAAGGGCGACTTCAAGGTCACGTTTGAGAACGCCAAGAAGTGCTTGCTCTACTACGCCAAGCGCTACAAGTTCGTCGCGAAGATCGCCGACCACGCTGATCTCTACCAGTTCAGCGCTGAGCCAAGTGCTCATGAGCAAGCCCTCGTCGCCACAGGTACGAACGATGCTGCTTTGCTCTGGCACAAACGCATGGGTCACCCTAACTTTAAGGTGCTGCAGGACATGACTAAGACGCAAGTCGCGCACAACTTCGACCTCCACAGGCTAGAGTCGATCTCTGAGCACTTCTGCCAGTCCTGCGTGTATGCCAAGTCGCATAGAGCTCCATTCAGTAATAAATTGGTTGAACGAGCCAAGTACCCTTTACAAAAGGTTCACTCTGACATGAATGGCCCCTTACCGACACCAACACTGTCTGGTTGCCAGTACTTCCTCATCTTCATCGATGACTTTTCACGATACATGTTCCTCTACGTTATCCACCGCAAGTCGGAACTGTACGAATGCTACGAAGACTTCCGCAAGAAAGCGTTGAACATCTTCCAGCGAGACGTTGGAACACTCGAATACCAACACAACCAGTGTGATCGAGACATTCAGGTCTTCCAGGCAGACAATGCCCGTGAATACGAGAAGCTAGGGCGTACTATATTTAAGAAGTACAACACGCATGCTCAGTTCACTAACGCGTACACGCCTCAACAGAACGGTGTAGCTGAACGTAGAATGCGTACTATCATGGAGCGAACTCGAGCTCTGCTATTCGATGGCAACCTGCCAAAGCAACTCTGGGGTGAATGCGTACTACACGTAACTGATCTCTTGAATCGCACACCAAGTACGAGAACCAATAACTCGACACCTTACGAACTATGGTTTGGTCGAAAGCCATCACTCGAGCACATGAAAGTCTTTGGATGCACCGCATATGCCCACATCCCTGAACCACATCGCAACAAGCTTCAGCCACGAGCGAAGAAATGCATGTACCTTGGAGTACCAGATCACAAGAAAGGATATAGACTCATGGACATAACAAGCCAACACATTGTGTACAGCCGCGATGTAGTATTCAAAGAGGACGAGTTCCCAAAGCTCGAGTTCTTATCATCACCCGATCCACTTAATGTGACAAGCGTCCCAGATACGGCGGATCTGCCAGTACTTCCACCATTGAGAGAGGCTCTCAAGCGGCAGGCCAATGCACTAGTCACTGACTGTACTCATGAAGAGCGAGTAGCAAAGAAAGCCAAGTTCACCGATGAGACCAATGTCTACAATCATGATGAAGAGACTCTCAATCAAGATCATCAGATCAAACACGATATGTACTCACTACTTGCTCTGAGACTCATACCAGAGCCGAGAACTTTCACGGAGGCAATGGAATCTGACAACGCCAAGCAATGGCACCTCGCATCAAAAGCAGAGTACAAGTCCCTCATGGAGAACGAAACTTGGACGTTAGTAGATCCGCCCAAGGGCCGAAAAATCTTAAAGAACCGATGGGTTTGGGTCGTGAAATATAACGGTAGCGGAGAGGTAGAACGCTTCAAGGCGCGCCTCGTGATCAAAGGATTCTTACAACGCTATGGCATTGACTACAACGAGATCTTCTCTCCTGTCATCAGAATGGAAGTCCTTCGACTCCTTCTCACTCTTGCTGCACTGCTTGATATGGAGATCCATCAAATGGACGTCAAGACAGCGTTCCTCAACGGCACCTTGACGGAGGAGATCTACATGGATCAGCCGGAAGGGTTCGTTGTTCCTGGCAAAGAGCACCAAGTGTGTAAACTGCTGAAGAGTCTATATGGACTCAAGCAAGCACCACGCGTATGGTATCAAACACTGTGTGAGTTTCTACAAGGCATGGGCTTCACTAAGCTCGTCAAAGATCAGTGTGTGTTCATTGGCAAAGTAAGCAACAAAACGTGCTACATTGGTGTCTATGTGGATGACCTCCTCATCATTGCACCGAATCCACCCCTCGTAAGCCATATCAAGTCGGCACTGAAGCAACGCTTCAAGATGTCGGACTTGGGGGAGGTGAAGTACCTACTCGGCTGGTCCATCGAACGCAATCGAAAGGATAAGACCATATTCATTCACCAAGAGAAGTATGCCACTAAAGTCTTGGACAGGTTCAAACACCTTGACGCTTCACCGGTCAAGACACCAACAGATCCGAGTGTCAAACTTAGCAAAGACATGTGCGCTCAATCTCAAGAAGAGCAGGAACGAATGAAAGACGTTCCGTACAGGGAAGCTGTTGGAAGTTTCATGTATCTTATGATGGGGACTCGGCCGGACCTTGCCTTTTTCTTGAGAGAAGTGAGTCAATTCCTCACCAACCCTGGCAAAGCACACTGGAATGCGATTAAGAGAGGCCTTAAGTACCTCAATGGCACTAGAGATCATGGTATAATGCTCGGAGGAGCTCATAACGTCTGTAACCTTAAGTCCAAAGACTACATCACTGCCTACACTGACGCAGACTATGCGAACTGCCCAGACACAAGACGGTCTGTAGGCGGCTACATTACGCTCGTGTGCAATAGCCCAATATCATGGCTCTCACGAAAGCACCACACAGTCGTTCTATCAACAACAGAAGCAGAATATATTTCTCTTTGCCACTGCATGCAAGAGACCATCTTCCTTAGACTCCTAATGAGCGAGCTCGGATTTGAAAGCAGCAAACCAATTACTATCTATGAAGACAACCAAAGTTGCATCAAACTTGCTAGCAATCCCGAGTTACATGGTCGGTCAAAGCATATCGATACTCGCTACCACTTCATTCAGGAGAAGGTTGAACGACAGGAGCTTACACTCAAGTACTGCAATACAAGAAATATGACCGCAGACATATTTACAAAGTCACTTGCAAGTGCGCAGTTTGAATTGCTAAGAGCAAAGATCGGTATGCTATCAAAGTAATATATATCGTATCTTTCAAAGTTGAAGAACAGTCAATATAAAGTTCGACACACATGAGATCCAAAATATTATATTCCTTCAGTTGAAGTGATTGTACACAACTTTTTGAACCACGTAATGTGCCATGAAATCGATACAACTATACTGCAAAAAAAATAACACTACAAAATGAATGAGTATATGCACTTTGACAGACAATGAGCAGTCTTATTGAGTACTTAGCTGAATACCATACATTCCTACAATGACTGGAAAGAACTCCTTCAAGTTTTCCGCAGTGCACTCTACAAAAAAGTACACATCTGAGTCAACAAGCCAAAACTTGCCGTTCACGAAAGTACGGGCAACGCAGTGGAACTCGCTCGGATCCTGTCCTGGACGCTGCCCGATGATGAGCATGCTCGTCCACGAGCTGCTTGCGATTCCGCTGTACCACTCTTCACGTGCGATCGATCTGAACTTGCGCAGATTCGGGAGATACACGATGTTGTAGCCTTGGAGCCGGCAAGCGAGGTGAAGAGCCGCCGTGGTATACGCGCCAAGATGCTCGCAGCCGTGGTCGGTATCCGGATCGGTCTCGCGAAGCCGACGCAGCACAGGAATCATGGTTTCTTGCGTGAGGAAGTCACGGATCTGAAGAGCGTTGTTGACGGACAGCATGCCGCAGAACGAGAACTTGGAAGCGAGTCCCTCTTGGTTCTGGCACATCGGCGTCGTGATGCGAGAGCTGCGGCGAAGCATCGACATGATCTGCAAAGCAAAACAGAACAGTATACAGGTCAGCCTTGGAATCATAAATACAATGGCAAGTATATAAATACACAGCCACATCAATCTGTCACACCAAACTCAAGAATTCAACTCCGTCTGACCAAGGCAATGTGAACAAGTTCACAGCCCATACCTTAAAGAAGGAAAGGAGAGAGAGTGAATTCAAGAGTGAGAGAACTTGCAACCCGACTCGTTGAGCATGAACAGTTAGAACGCAGCAGCTCCATTTACATGCGAGAAGAATCGATGAGCGCTGGCAACCACCAACTCAAGTTCAAATCTCAAACATGTGGACAAACACATGAATGCTTTATATGCAAATGTCACGAGAAACTGGAAACTGTGCATATACGCTCAAAAGGGCATTTTGGTATACTCCAAACGATGTCGACTTAACCAGATGTATACACGACTCGCACTCAAACGCACACAGCCCACAAATTTTGAACCGAATGTCGAACAGCTGTTACTCAATCGAACGACAGTTTGTGGATTTGCACTCCCTCAATTTTGGCACGCTCAAAAATCATATTCAAACCACACGTCTAAACGTTGGCAGCTGTAAACACACTCAGATTCGTTCTGGTAACCATCGAATCTCATCTCAAGCGACAAATAGTCGAGGAGTCCAACTGGAATGTATACTACATTATTGTATGCGTTGATCCAGAGAGGCTGTTGAGATGTGGACCACACGCATACCTTGTCAGCGTGATAAACATCACCTTTTCAACGTGATGTAGTGTAGCTACACAAATATGATGTGTACGACATCAACTTGTGTACATTGTGTAAATGGTGTAAGCCACACACACTACAGACACATATGGAGAAAAGTATCTTATACGAACTTCAAGTAAATATCCTGACGTCCACACACGTCCACAACATGCCACGCGCTTGCAGACAGAGCGGCGCGCTCGCACCAACATGACAATCAATACACACTTTTGGTTTTACCATCCTTCAAACTCATAGACGGCACGGTTGGTTCCAAACTGACGGACGTGGTCCAGGCCTCGTCGCAGCCTCTCGTATCTATGTTGTGCTCCTGGTGAACTGATCTACCGAGTCGCACCTAGCAACTCATTTCATGGCGCTAGACTACAGCTCCCGGCGAACTCTCGTCGACGAGTCATGATACGATCTCAGCAGCGCGGTCCTGTGCTGAGAAACATGAGCACGCGCGTCCACGGTGTGTGAGCTTCAACTGGCATGTTGATGATCAACCTTGTGTTTCTGGATGCCGGTACCGAGATACAGCTGCAGTGAACAAGGTCTTTCTATTGGTATTGCTATATAGAGTCACTTTTGCCGCATTTGTTGCTGCTGTCTCCATCATCAGCCGACTCACAAAGTGACACAGCCGGCGACCATGAGCACTACAACGCCTTGGACCGAGCTCTTTGGCGAGACGCTGCGCACGCACGATGGCGACAAGCCGACTGCCGAGGTGCTCACGGGCAAGAAAGTCGTCGGGCTGTACTTTAGCGCGCAGTGGTGCGGGCCATGCCGCGGCTTCACGCCGCTCTTGAGTGCCACTTATGACGACATGGTCGAAGTGCACCCCGAGTTCGAGATCGTCTTCATCTCGGCGGACCGCACGCCACAGGCATTCACCGAGTACGCGGCCGGGATGCCGTTCGTTGCGCTGCCGTATGAAGACCGCGACCGCGAGTACGACTTGAACCGCAAGTTCGACGTCAAGGGCATCCCGACGCTCGTGTTCATGAACAACGAAGACGAGATCATCACGTTTGACGCCCGAGGCCTCGTCACGCAGATGAACGGCGACATTGAACAGCTCTGGCACGAACTCACAAAGTAAACGCGATAGCTCCAGCACGAAGGCAAAGTGCCCACACTTGTCGTTAGGAGCAGACACGTTGCGTCGACATACTTGCGCTGCGACAATGTTGCGGCGGTTCATTCCGATCTCAGCAGCGCATCGCGACAACGAGCATGCATAATGTGCGTGTGTGTGATGAACGACGTGTATTGTGCGAACCATGCGCTGTGCTGCATGGCTGCGGTTCGCGAGTGCCTACTGCAAGTCCATACGACTCGCTGCTGCTGTTGCTACGTACTACTATCGAGCTGCTCGCGACGACGACGACTACAGCTTCTGCTGCTGCGCGTCGGTGAGCTTCGTCCAGAGCGCTTCGACGTCGCCCTGTGCGTCGGCGACGAGCTCCTGGCCGTGCTTCGTGATCACTTCGCCCTTTTCGTTCAAGAACACGAGCGCTGGGATGAACTTGATCTCAAACTTGGCGCCGAGCTCGACCTTCTTCTCACGCAGCGCGTACGGCAGCGCTTTGAACGGCATGTCGCTGTAGTAGCCAGCGAAGCCCGCTTCTTCGCGGTCCGACGAGATGAAGATCAGCTCAAACTCCGGGTGCTCCTCAACGAGATCCTCGTACGTGGCACTGAGCGTGGGCGTGAACGCGCGGCAGGGCGGGCACCAGTGCGCCGAGAAGTACAGCCCGACGACCTTCTTGCCGTCGAGGACCTTCGACGTCGCCTGCTCGCCGTCCTTTGTCACGAGCTTGTCGCCGAGCAGCGTAGTCCAGACGTCGGTCATCGTGTCTTGTCTTGTGTGTGTCGTGTGACTCGTGTGCGCGAAATCTGGGAATGGCAGACACTTTGGCAGACGCCTTGCCCTCTTGGCCTCTTGGCACGCACACACACACGTTGTTGCCACGTTTGGTCTTCACGCGCGTCTCACTGGCCAGTCGCCGTCACATACAAAAACGATGACGTAGCAACCGACGCAACCACAGCGGCAGCGAGAGAAATCCATGCAAAAGACTTCAAGTGACTCTCGAGCACTCGTGGACTTGAGACGAGATAGCAGCCATGACAGATCTCGCTGGCGTCGTTGGACGTGTCAATCAATGCTCGCGCTGTCCGAGTACAGGATCACAGGATCACAAACACGACTATGAATGCGTCGACTAATTCGTCTTCAAGCTCGTCGTGCATCTTGCCACGCACCAGCGTGAAAGACGAGCATATCCATATCTGTGGAGCACGTGTGTCGACGCGTACTCGTTGAGCGAGCAGTGCTCGTCGTGCGGCAGCTCAAGCAAGCACGCTCCAAAGTGCGTCTCCGATAGCAGCGCGTGCTACGCTGTCTTGCACATCAAAGTTCTGCATGTTGGGCACGACTGTGTGTGTGATCGCAGCGTGAGCAGCGCGCACAGCCAAGCTGTCTGATCAAGAGCGAACGACTAGCTCGCATCACAGCACTCTCTCTCTCGACCAGCGTAGCTATAGCGAACGAGTGAGTGCGTACGCTTGTCATCGCAAAGCAAGTGTGGCAAATACACCAGAGGCACGACGTGGCAAGCACACGCACGCAATCGCGCGAGTGCGTTCTAGATCGAGGGCGCAGACAACACGACGTAGTACTTGGTGTTGTTGTTGTCTTCACACGTCAGCAGATGCACCAGATACGAGTGCGAGTGCGAGTACGACTCGAGCAGCAGCAGTAGCAGTAGCAGCACCGCCACAGACGCTGTCGCAAATTGCTTCAATGTGACACGACTGCCTCGTTTTTCGCACTATCAGAAAATCGCGGCCGATTGCGTAGTCACGTGTGGCTTGTGTCGTTTGGAGCAGTCGAACTGCACCGACGTCCGTTCATTCATTTCCGCTTCCCCGTCGTCCGCAGCAGCAAGGAGGATCTCGTTGCCGCCGCCGTCGTCGCGCGCTCTCTGCACACGCGCTCTCTACACACAAGCCCACACGCGCACACAGCAGCAGCAGTGCGCCCTCTTCCTCTTCCTCAACACACACACACAAGCACACACACGCGCGCACAATGTCTGCACAAATTGCTGGCACGGCGCTCTGGACCCAGCTCGTTGGCGAGCAAGTGCGCACGAAGGACGGCAACAAGCCGACGGCCGAGGTCTTTGCCGACAAGAAGGTCGTGGGGTTCTACTTCTCGGCGCACTGGTGTCCGCCGTGCCGCGGCTTCACGCCGTTCCTGAGCGCGACGTACGAAGACATGGTCGAGGAGCACCCGGAGTTCGAGATCGTCTTTGTCTCGGCCGACCGCGACACGGCGCAGTTCGAGAGCTACTACAGCGAAATGCCGTTCCTCGCCGTGCCGTTCGAGAACCGCGCGCAGCAGGCCGCGCTCAGCCGCGCGTTCCAGGTCTCGGGCATCCCGATGCTCATCTTCCTCAACAGCAAGGCCGAGATCGTGTCCATGGACGGCCGCATGCTCGTGGCCGAGGCGAACGGCGATGTCGACACGCTCTGGACAAAGCTCAACGTCTAGGCCGCAAACAGGATCATGCAAGCCAACAGCTCACGACGACGTACGAACGACTAGATGCACGCACTTGAAGATGCCGATGCGAGCGCTCTCGAGTTCTCAGTATGATGTCTTGTCGCCCTTTGCTTGTGCCGGCGCTCGACGAGCTCAGCGATGGGCGTGCCGACTCGGCTGCACTCGGACAGCGCAGTTGTCTGGAGCGCTTGCAAGTGCTGATGACGCGGTTCGTCGTTCATCGCGTTCCCGCACTTGTGTTCCTGGACGCGCTCGTCGACTCGAGAATGAGCTCTCACCCAAGCGCCAGTGCTCACACTTGTCGTTAGGAGCAGACACGTTGCGTCGACGTACTTGCGCTGCGACGAGGTCTGGACCACGTCAGTTTGGAATCAAACCGTCGCGTCGAGAGTCCTCGTTGGTGTCTTGTTGTCTAGTGTCGTTGGTGTCTAGTGTCTCTGCCTTCTTCAAGCGCGCTCGGCCTGGACTCGGTCGAGCAGCACGCACACAACAATGCGACTATGAGCTGTTACCGCTGCATGTGCTGCCTGAACATCGCGACCAGGTCGTCTCCAGAGAGAGTCCTGTCGGCACTAGCAAGCATCGAGAGAATGGATGCTTGGCGTGTCATCTCCGGCGGCTCATTGTGCCGTGAGTCTTGCGCTCCATGATGCGCAAGAGTTCCAAGCGCGTCGTCACTGCTGCAGTGCCTTCACTACTACTGCTGCTGCTGTGGTTGTTGTTGCTACAAGGACGCTCAGGCGCGTCCAAGTGCACGGGGTAGTGCGCAACGCTCGCGCCGCCGCGGAGCTGCAGGATCTTGCGGCACGCACCGGCGAGTGGCTGTGGAAAGATGAGCTGGAGCGCTTCGCTTGTCTTGAAGAACTGGTCGCGCAGTCGTCGCTGTCGTCGCTGGGTCTGGAACGGCTGCGCGGCCATGATCGCGCTCGCTTCGCACGTCGTCTCGAGCACGCTCAAGCGACTCCAGTGGCTGTCGGGGTCCAGGAGCGCCGTGATCGCGTTGTCCATCTCGAGCAAGATGTACTGCATCGTCGGTCCCGTGACGCTAAAGCTTACGGGGTACTGCAGGCGGTACGCAGTCTCAACAGCGACGCGGAGCTCGAGGAGCAGCAGCGGTATAAAGAGCTGGCGACCGCGCGCGTGGCATGCCATGCGCTCCTGAAGCGCAGTGAAGCGTTCGACCGTGGTAACGAGCAAGCGCTCGGTCTCGACACGTGCTGTTGCTGGCGCTGGCGTAGCAGGTGTGAACTGCGAAGCTGCAGCGTCTGCGACGCACGCAAGCTTGGCAAACACGTGGCGGTACAGATACTGCACCGTGCTCTGGATGAGCTGCGTCACGTGCGCATCGACGACAGCAGCGTGGAGCACTTGGATGTCGTGGGCGTCGCGCAGACCGAGCACAGCGAGCGGCAGTGTCCGATAGAACGCGTGCTGCATGTGCTCTACGACGTCGCTCCGGACGTCTGGTGCGCGTGCGCGCTCGGCTAAGCACTGGAGTCGGCGCTGCGTCGCGCGGCGACCGAGGAGCTGGAGCGCTGACGCTGCAAACGCACCGCTCGGTACGTTTGAGTCGACGAGCGCAGGGATCGTGACAAACGGCGCTGGCGCGTCGTGCTTCATGCCGTAGGTCGATAGGACGTCGACTGGCGCTTCGTGGCTGTGCTTGAACGGTAGCAAGTACTGCCGCTTCATGTCGTCGAACGACAGACAGACAGACCCGACGTGGTACAGATGCGATGGACCTCCTGAGGTCCCGAGGCGCTCGTCATGGCTCGCGCTGCCGCTTGCACGACTGCTAGCAGTTGGTGAGACACTGGCGTCCAGGAGTGGCTTTCTACTTGCAGCAGTAGCCGAGAGCTGACTGGAGCTGCTCGCATGCTTGCGCACGTCTGGACGCGTCCGAGGATACAGATCAATCGTAACGACATCGGAGAGCGAGCCGCGCGACTTCCACGCAGTCGCGATGTGGCACGCATCGAGCGGCAAGTGCTCGAGCACGAGCGCAATGTTCTCTGGCGTTGCGTGCGCACCGAGCGTCGAGAGGTACTTGATCGCGTACTCGTCCTTGACTGCGTGCGCAAAGTGGAGCGGGAAGCTCGTGGGTTTGTCTTGCGGCTTGAGCGGGATCGTAAAGTGCGCAGGCTGCACGGCGCAGTTCGCATGTGCGCTGTCATGTGTCTCGAGCTCGTCGTGCTGGACCTTGCTGTTGTTGAGGAAGCAGACAGCGCAAAATGCAGCGATTGAGTGTGAGATATCGCCATGTGCATGCGCATACGTAGAAGTGTCGAGCACTGCACACAGACGCACCGTGGATGTTGTCGAGTGCTCATGTCGTCACGCACGCTTCACGCCGTCGAGATGTTGTCTCGCTCGGAGCTCGGAGCTTGGAGCTTGGAGCTTGGAGCTTGGAGCTTGGCACTTGTACTTGTCCAAAATAGCAGTGCTTGATGACCGACTGGATGCTGACACGTGCTTGCGAGCAGCGCTTGTATGGTACGAACGAGAGCAGCACATCATCGAGCGTTCACCTGCGCTTGTCGGTCGCGCTGCTGCCGCTCCAGCAGTTCGTGCCGCTTCAAGCGCTGCAAACGACTTGGTTGAAGCCATCGACTTGTTCAGCGTGACGCGCAAGAAACCCTTTCCACTTTCACATACAAAACCAATGGTTCAAAATGCGAGGTCGAGCATTTGAAACTTTGAATTTCGCGCACTTCCCGCCTTTCACACACACACTCGCTTCTCGCAACAGACACACACACACACACCAGCAGCAGCAGTGCGTCGAGTACCAGCACGTGCACACGCGCTCTCGCTTCAAACACACTCGATTCAGCAGAGACACCATGCCACTACGGACGTCATGGGAGCCGGAAGAGGCCCAAAGCAGCAGCAACAACAAGAACACGAACACGAACAGCAGCAAAGCTACACCAGCGACTGCATCGCGCGGCTCGCAGCGCGCGGCAAAGACTCAGTCGATCGCAGCGACTGCGCGGATACTGCAGCCGACGCGGGCGTCGATCGCGCGGTCGACGACAAAGCGGCTCACGCGTGACGCGAAAGAGCGCGTCGAAGCGCGCAACGTCGAGCGCAAGCGCCGTGAACTCGCGCGCGTCGCCAAGCACAACGGACGCTTGACAGTCCCGATGTCGCCCAAGTTTCACGCCCACCCACGCAAGAAGCCGAGCGCAGCGCTGCTGACAATGACGTCGCGCGAGCTGCTCGAGATCGAAGCGATCAAGAAGCGCGTGCAGGAGACGCGCAAGAAAGTGCGCAAGTACCACGAAGCCACGACGCGGTCAGCGCTGCCATCTTCGTCTTCGAGCGCGAGCAGCTCCAAGTCGTCGTTTGCCATGGTGCGTTCGTTGTGTGTGTGTGTGTTTGCTTGAGCGAGTTGTTGGCTCGATCCGCCACTAACGGACTCTCTATCGCTGTATGTGTGTGTTTGCTTGGGTTGTCCGTCGTGTGCACACAGGCGCTGCGGTCGTGCGGTGGTCTCGGCGTCCCAGCAGTGCGGCGTGCGAAGCTCACCGAGCCGATTGGGTTTGACTTTGAGATCGACAAGCGCCTTGCGCAGCGCAAGCGCGCGTCGACAAGTGACATCAGCAGCAGCAGCAGCAACAACAGCAGTAGCAAGACCGCAGCGAGAGTGACAACAGCAGCAGCGAGTGCACAGCGTGTAAAGAGCAGCGGAGAGCCGCTAAAGAAGCGACTGCGCGTGTGAGGAGGCAACTTGCGTGGGTTTGCTTGCTTGCTCGCGTCCTCGTTCGATTGATGAAGATTATTGCCAAGAAGAATGCAAGTGCAACTTGCTTTGACGCTTGCTCGGTTGCTCAGTGGCTCGGTTGCTCTTGCTCTTGTTCTTGCTGTCTTTCTTGCTGTCGTGCTTTCTTGCGCAATGTATGTGCGTGCTCAAAGCAAGCGCAGTCATTGTGCGGCACGTTGCAGCGCTCGTTGGAGCGCAGGGTTTGCATCGAGACGCTCGACGCTGCCGTGCTGAACGAGGGCACTGTAGGCGCTGCGCACCGTGAGTCGGAGCGCTTGTTGGTTTGATGTCCGTGGCAGAAGAGACCCAATACATGCGTGCGTGCATGAACACACGTTGAATGTGTTCGTGCAAGTCAGCCATGTCCAAGTGTCCAAGTGTCCTTCTGCGCGACGCGTGTGGCTCGCACCTGTTCCGTCAATGTCGCTGAGGTGCGGCGCGCTGCATACACACTGGAGAACGTCGTGCGCAGCTTCACAGATCGCTCCGAACGCGAGCGAGTCGACGAACTGGCGTGTCGTCGCGCTGACCAAGAGGTGCACGAGTGCGCTAGTCGACCACGGCTCGATCATCAGCGTGTCTGTTGCCTCGCGATGCTCGTTGTTGTCGCGCGACGCATCTCGCGTGAGCTCGAGCACGAGCGCGCAGCCGCTCAAGAAGACGCGCTCGTTCGCTGGGAAGCGCTGCATGGTCTCGAGCACGAGCGACTGGAGTCCATTGCAAAGGAGCTTTGTGCGTGTTGCTTCGAGTGCATGCGTTGTTCGTTCAAACAAGTCAGTGGCGACAAGGAAGGTGCATCTTGATGGATTTGTAGACGTGCAAAGCAAACAAGCAAGCAAGCACGTTTGGTTGGTTGTACCTGGCGAGCGGCGACAGAGCGCAAGCAGCGACTGCATTGTCTGGGCTTGCAGCGACTCGTTCGCGCGAAAGCGGCGTGCCAGTGCGATCACCTCGCACCGCACCGCAGATTCGTCTGCAGCCGCTTGCAACCGCACGCGTTGCGACGCATGTACCTCGAGCACGCGCTCGCGCGCTTGCAGTGCCTCTGCCGCGTCCGCGCGGCTCTGGTCCACGTCGTGCTGCGCGCCGTCGCGCTGGAGATGCAGCTGGCGCAAGTCGTGGTGTAGCCGCGCAGCTTTCGGGGTCTCGGCGCGCGTGTCGAGGGCGAGGCGGTCGACCGCGAGCTGCGCGTGCTGGATCTGCAGCTCCATGTGCGCGCGGCACGCCGCGGCTGCGTGCGCATGCGCGAGCATGTCCTGCGCGCGCGCGTCGACCCGCTCGATCGCGTCGCGGACATTGCGCGTCCGCGCGAGGAGCTCGTGCGTGCGCCGTGCAAGCGCAGCGTTCGCTTGTTGAAGCTGCACGGTGCGGTCCTGGAGTGGCGCCATCAGCGCGGCGTGGAGCACGGACGTCCACGTCCCGAGATCACAGGGCCGCACCCCTTTTCTGTCGGCGATCGTCGGGCATGCGCCAGCATCGAGTAAGCGCCGCACGATGCGCTGCACATGGTTGGTGTTGTTGTTGTGGTTGCATCGGAACGCATGCGAGTCAAATCAAATCCGTCGAGGAAAATATGCGGACCCGATCGATCGTCGTCGTCAGCGCCACGCAAGCGGGTGGGACACCGCAGGAAGTGCAAGTTGACCCGAACGAGCGTTTGAGTGCATGTCGTGACGAGTAGCGTTTGAGCAAGAGAGCAAGAGAGCAAGAGAGCAAGAGAGCAAGAGAGCAGCGAAAAGAGAGCGAGAGCAGCATGCGGCGGATTAGTCGAGCGCGCGTGCGTTTGGACATGCGCATGGATCCGCATTGGGATCTCTCTCTCTCTCGCAGCAGCAGCAGCACGATGTGCATGTGCATGTTGTGCATGTTGAGCAGATTCAGTGCACACACTACACACACTGCACACACTGCACACACTCGACGACGTACGAGGTTCTTCTTCTCCATTGCGAGGTGCAGGAGTGTCCTTCCATCCTGTTCAACATCCGTCGATCAGTCGCTGGTCGGTCAGTCAGCACGCAGCAACACGACAGACGGCAAGGCAATTGCGCGCGCGATGCACGGTCTCAGCAATGCTGCCTCCTCCTCGCATGGCACTTGCGCATGCACGCACCTCGTGTACCGGAGCGTTCACGTCGAGCGCAAGTGCGCACGCAACGACAGTCTCGAGCACAAACGCGAGCGTCTCCTACATGCTCCAGCACGTGCAAGCAACCACGGCGACGCGTGATGTGTGAGCAGTCGAGTCGAGTCGCGCCGGACTGCTCCGCTGCCGCTGTCGCCGCCATTGACGACAGCACCGACGACATCGACTGGAACGAGCGCCTTCGGTGGCGTTCTTTCCTGCACTTGTGTGTGCGTTTGTGTGCGCGTTGGACGTCCGAGCGGGCGATAGCGTGTCCCAGCGTCGGGGCTCTGCAAGCAGCGGAGCCACCTCGATCCAGTGCTCACTCACCACACGGTCGTCCACGACAGCTTGCTGCAACGCGGACGAGAGCGTGGTCGACTAACACACAGCAAGAGAGAGAGAGAGAGAAATAACAAAAGCAGTGAGGGTCAGTCGCCAGCTCTGGTCTCCGCTCGCTCGAGCCTCAAACGCTCAAGGCTTGCATGCGGGACCACGATGTCAAGCAAGCGCTGGCAGGCAGGCAGGAGGAACGACGGATGTCCGACGTCGCAACCGAGTGTCTGCGCGCGCAGCCTCCTTCTCCCGCTCTTTGTGACACCAGCGCTACGCTGCTGCTGCTGCTGCTATGGTGGTCAGTCATAGAGCGCAGCCGAGCGTTGCCGACTGCAGGCGCACAAACACACACACATACACCAGCACGCGAGCGAGCGAGCGAGCGCCCCGCACAGAGCTGCTGCTGCAGCAGCTGTGGCACTTCAGACGCCAACGTGCGAGACACTCGGTCGGCTATGCGCGCGAGTATGCGCGTGTGTGCGACCACAAGTCGGCTGCGCAGACTATCCTCGAGCGTTGCGCTCGGGCATACTAGCATCCTCGCGCAGCGCCTACCTTGCTTGCACAGTCTTGCTCGAGGATCAGACGCGCGCGCTCCCATTGTTGGCGATAGCAGAGGGCGAGGAGCTCGCCGCTTCTGTCGTCTGCCCTGAACTTCCGCATCGCTGGCTGGCTGACTGGATGGCCGACCAATCGAGCGCAAGCAAGCAAGCGCGTCGTGCTCCGCCCGACGTTGGCAGTGGTGGTGGTGGTAGTGCACGCGTCCAACACAGCAGCCGCAGCAGTAGGAGTACTAGTAGCAGCACGTCGCTGGCTGACTGCCTCACGGATGTGAGTCCACCTCGCTGTCGCAGCCGACGTCGTGTGCACTTGCTTGCGTGGTCGTCGTCGTGGTCGTCGCCGCTGCCGCTTGTGGTGGATGCTCGTGCCGAGTTGCCTGCGCTGTGCGCCAAGTCGGGCGAGTGGTCGCCGGTTGCGCCTTTTGCCACGGCATCGCCAATACAAGCGCCAAATACAAGTGCGCGCGATCTTGCAGGCGCTTCAACTGGGCTCGGCATTTTTTAACACATTTTTCACAGTCGAGCCCGTCAGACGAGGCAGTGCTGCCAAACGATTTTGCACGATTGCAAATACTATTTCACAGCGCTGATGCAGATCGGTTTCAACCGTCGTTGTAAACTTTTCGCTATAGTGAAAGCAAGAGAATCGTTTGATGCGCTCTTGCTGCTGCTGCTCATACACGTCGCGGAGTCTTGTGTCGTGTGTCATGTGTGGTGCTCGAGACTGGTGCTCTGTGGTGCTGCTGCTCGAGGGCTCTGTTCTGCTCTACTGCTGCTGCTGCCTGCAGTGAGCATGATCAAGAGAGGTACAGTGTCTCTTCACGCACGCACGCACGCACAATACTTGCTCTCTTGGTCGAGCCATTTGTTGTTGTTGCCGCTTGTTGTTATTGCTTGGCTCGACCAGATGGCAACACACGCTGCTTGCGCGCGATTGCTCACAACGCGATGCGCTTGCATCGAGGCAGTTTTAGTCGCGACGCCGCTGCGAGCAGATGGCGATATGTTGTGTGTGTGTGTGGGCTCGCCATCGCTATCGCCACGGACATCCGCGACGACAACAGACATGAGACGCTTGGACGCCTCCAAGCAAGTCGCAAAAGGCTCCGCCCGACCGACCCCAAGTCGGAGGCGCAACCTCGAGGAAATGCAGCGCGCGCATGCATGCAGAGCCAAGATGATGTTCGACGCGAAAAGCAGCAAGCACAGCCACGCTTTTGCCAGTTGAGGCTGTTTGTAGGTTGTAGGTTGGACTCGAGACCCCCTCGCGTGTCGCAGGGACATTTTTGAGCTTGGACGCGGCGTGTGGCGTGCGAATCTCCTCCTTGTGCTTGTATGGATTTTCCCGACACAGAGGTCGGCGCACTTTTTTGTGCTTTTGCAGCTCAAGCTGGGAGGTATTAAGCTGGGTTGTGTGTCCCACACACACAACCTTCAGTATTTGCTGGACAACAACGACGACGACGACAACCACAATGCTGATAACACCGCGCAGCAGCATGTCGCGAGAGATCTCGCTCTCACTGTCGAGCATCCACACACATCACATCCAAACGCAGTCAAGCCGCTTACTTGTTTGTTGTTGCTCTTTGCTGCTGTGTCAGGTCGGTCTGCTCGCTCGAGCATTGCGTGGCAGGTCGGTCCACGCAACGACAACAAACCCTCATGTGCCTCCGACGTGCTCGAGTCGACCGAAGCGAGCATGCTTGCCTGCCTCGCCGCTACAATACCTACTTCGCACTCTTCGTGTCGGCCCCGATACGCTCAAGTGTTCAAAGCGCTCACGTGGACCTCGATCTTCGAATCAAGGAAAAAGGCGCACATTTAGTCTTGTCGTTTGTATGCTGGATAGACGCACATTTCAAGTTTCACCACACAAGCTGTGTGAAGCAAACACGGCGGCGGCGGCGGCTAAGGCGAAACAGAGCACTGAGCACAGAGCACAGAGCGGGGCACTTGAGCGAGCGAGCGAGACGAAAGCCAGTGTTTCCAAGTGCACGGTCCGCCTTGTGTGGCCTAGCTTGCCGCGCGCGCGTTGTTGTGCCTCTTGGCAATGATGAAGCGTTCTCTCTCTCTCTCACACACACACACACACACACACGCACAAACTGCGCTGGCTCAATTGTATTCGAGCAATTCGAGAGTGATCATCGGTCAGTTTGTTGTTTGTGCGCCAGGACGGCGCGCCCCGACGCATGGTCGCACACACAAGACGACCCGCTCGCTCGACTCGCGTTCAACTTGGATTGAGTATGCGCGCAAATCCCTGCACATTTGACAAGCTCCGCACCCGCGCAGCGTCCGCATACAGTTTGCAAGTCTCGCAATCGGGAGATCCGGGGACGGTCCAAGCATGCGGTTTTTCTTGAGCACCAGCTGGACGGGCGGCTCGTGCTCCCGACTGCGCGCGAGTTGGAGCGCCTCGTCTGTTGCTCGATCTGAAAAACCTTTCACCTCAATTGGTCGTCAACCTTGCGGTACTTCTTTAAACGATACTTGTCAAAACACCTCATCGAGGTTTTACATAAACTGCATTGAATGATGTGGTGTAGCAGCAGCATATGCACCACACATCGACACTCAAGCCCTACCCCGCCGGATTTCTCAAATGTTAGGAATACAATGTCGTTGTTTGACTTTCGTATCGCAGAAAACCGAGAAAGCTCGCGCGCCAGACGGGCCGGCGCCTCGACAGACGACTACGACGAGCTCATGGTGAAGCCAAGTCAGCGAAACAACATCGACATCCGCTTGGGAAGGGAGGACCAAAGCCAACCTGCGCGGCGCGAGCACATGGCTCGATCGCTCACTTTCGCATTTGCCAGCATTGCACCACAACAACAAGCAACAGCAAGCAGCAACAAGCAGCAAGCTCCAGTAGCAGCAACTCACCTCGACGACGATTGTCTTGAACACCAACACTACTACAACAACAATAATGATGCACTTCCCGACCACGCCGACGATGAATCATCAGAGCTACTCGCTCCCCACCACGCCAATCGGCTCGATGCCCGCGACGCCGTGCAGCTCCGTGCCATCGACGCCCACGGGCTCCGTCTGCAGCGAGTACCGCGGCGACATCCACTCGGGCTCGCTCGTGCGCGGTCTCTGGTCGGCCGAAGAGCACGAGCAGTTCCTCCTAGGCATGAAGATGTACCCGAAAGGACCGTGGCGCGCCATCGCAGCGTTCATTGGCACGCGCTCGATCAAACAAGTGCAGACGCACGCGCAAAAGTACCAGCAGAAGATCAACCGTCGCCAGCGCGGGCTGCGAAAGCAGAAGAAGAAGTTTGTGCGCCCGGAGCACCGCGTCGACGCCCAGGCGTCGGGCTGCATCATTCGCTCCAAGGTCCCGAACGACTCACCACGCTCGCCGTCCGGGCTCGTGCGCAAGCAGTCGCGCAAGAGCTACGCGCGCATGCTCGCTGAACCGGCGCGCGACTCGATTGACGAGAACTCAGACGAAGAGATCGACCTCGCGAAGCTCCTCGAAGGACTCGAGCCGTTCCCGTTCACGACTGTGCCGTGCGAAGAGCTCTTTGCGCTCGACGACCGATATTCGCAAGACCTGCAAGAGTCCATCGACCTGCTGCTGCAGTGAGCGATTGATCGGTCGGTCACGCGACTGAGCGAGCGAGCGCTTGTCGTCGATTTCGCCGCTGTGCGCTGACGACGGACGCTGGCGCTGCGAGCGACGAGTGCGCCAGCGCTATTTGCATATAGTAGTCGTAGGACCCCACCACCCTATTTTTTATTCCTCTCTGCATGTAGGCAGGCAGGTAGCCGCTGACCATCGGCAGCAGCAGCAACTCGTAGTGTAGACACCCGCAAGAGCAGCAGCAGCAGCACGTCTGCCACGCTGCTCTATCAATCAAACCCCTCTTTCGTTTCACTCTTGGTTTGTCTTGCGCTGTCGTCACGCAGCGCGACCGACATGACTGTCGACAGCATCAAGCGCAGGTAGAGCAGGAAGCGCGTGCGCGGGAACGAGCACGCGGTGCGCATCTGTTGATGCTTGATCGCGCAGGTGCGCGTGCGTCGCGCTCGCTGTCGCCATCGCTCGTGGATCATGCGCAAGGCTCGTTCGTCGGCGGATCAAGAAAGGTCATGCGTCGCGTACGGTAGCGACTCGATCAGGTACGAACCGGATGACTCTGCGATAAAGTACGAATTCAACGCACTCGAGTCCGGCTCGCGTTCTCGCGCTCTCTCAGGCACTTGCATCGAGTGTGTGTTGATCGAGTGCGTGCGTGCACTGGCACATGAGAGAGCGAGCGCAGACACATGCTCGTTCAAGTCATGTCTCGAAGCGAACCTGGGTGTTGTGATCGAGCGCTGATGATGAGGATCGCATCGGTCGATTGCACCGGACTGTGTGTTTTGAGTCTGAGTCTCTTTGAACAAGGACTGCTAGCAAGTGTGCTTGCATCGAGTCGACCTGCTTGTTTGGATGAAGCGACCAGCCGCTTAGTCGTTGAGCAAGGAAACTCGCTCGAGACGTTCGTTGCTCCTGCTGGTATTGCCGCTGCTGCTGTCGACCAGAAGAACGAGAGAGCGAGCGCGCCAGCTTGTGCGGTCGCACAGACACTCGGTGCGGTGGCGGTGGCCCGCAACAGAGAGCACACACGCGAGCACGCCGGCTATCTGCTCGAGGTCGAGCTCGTTGTGTCAGCGTGTGCGTTGCCAACAGCTCCAGCGCATGTGGTGCAAGGTCGTCTTGAAGCACATGCTCAAGCGTGTGTGGTCGAGCGAGGCAGGACCCTGCGACATGCGCGCGTCGAGCAATTGGCGCGCAATCAGGCGCGCAAGCTTGTGTGGGTCACACCATTCGCTCGTCAACAACAACTCGAGCTCGAGTCAAGCACATGCGCTACTCAAGCCTTGCGTTTGTGTGCTCTTGCATCAGCGAGGTGCTGCGCTGATCTGTCTGTATGTGTGTGCAAGTGCCGACACCACAGTCGCAAGGTCGCATCCGTGCACTGTATGTGTTGCGTCGTTCCAAGTCCTTTGACTTTTGCCACTCAACCACGCACTTTTGAGCAAGCACATCGTTTGCAAGTGCATGGACGTACTCGATTATCGATGCTTACTAGTGCCGACAGAAACCCTCTCTCTGTCTCGGCACCGTCCACGTGGATGCGTATCAACTGCCTCCTGTCCTAGTGTGCCCTCGGCCTCGCACTAGTCTATCCTAAGCAAGTCGCCGCTACCCACGGGCTGCACCCGAAGGCACAGTCCATCTCACTTGTCTTGATCACGCTGTCTGCGCTCTCAGGAGACGACCTGGTCGCGCTTCGCCATGCATCTTCAGCGTCGCGACAGTGTGTATGTTGCGCGCACCGTTTGTGTCTCTGCCCCAGAACACACGGCAAGCTGGGCACCAAAGCACCTTGTACGACTCGGCAGTGAGCGTCGAGAAGCACGATGAGCACGTAGCGCTCGTCCGGTACTCGTCGACTTTGACGACAGTGGCGCGCGCAGCCAGAGCTTCTTCAAAGCGCTTGAGTGGTGCGCGCAGGTAGCCGCGGACGACGTCTTGTCGGCTCCAATCGCCAAGAGCGATCGTCATGCCGGGCTCCGGAGCGATGCGTCTCGCGAGAGCAGCACTCGTCTTCATGTCGAACACGTGACGCTTGAAACGCCACTGCCTGAAAGCGTGCGAACGACCGAAAGCGAGAGCATAGCACACGCGCGCGTGGAAGACGTTGAGACCAGTGAGAACTGCAACGAGGCTCGCGGTCTTGAACGACGGCATCGTCTGCAGGGTCTCGGCCCATGCTGGTTCACGCACTTTGAGCGACTCCAACCAGTACGTGTGGTGGTGGAGGCGTGCCGAGTGCCGATACTCGCGAAGTGACACTTGCTGCACCGTGTACGCGTCCTCGTTCAGCCCAAGCCCATCGACGTGCACACCGCGTGGTGGCGCAGCATGCGTCCTCTTGTGGCGCGCGGTTCCTCGGTGTGACCGGCGTCCTTTCTTCTTGAACACGCGCCGCGTACGCTCGTGTGTCGCCACTTGCTCTTGCTGACTGTGAGGCGCTTTCGCTTGCGCCGGCGACGCTCTCGAGCGCGCTTACCACGGCGTCGCTTTGGCGCTCGCTGCGCCTGGAGCTCGCGCCGTTGAGCCTTCTTGCGAGCGCGCTTCGTCGCGCCATCTGCCTTTGCTGTTTGCTCGCGCACGTCGTTGGCCGCTGCAACCTTCGTAGCACGCAAGGAAACGGCGGTGGCGATCGTTCGCACGCCTGGGTCAATGGCAACGAGCTTGTCCGGGTCCACTGGAGCTGTGAAGTCGTATCGCTCTGGACCGCGTCGTCGATCTCGGTCGACATCGTGCGCGGCGCGATGGCGAGCGAAGTGCAGCGACACTGCCACGTAGTCTGCGAAGCATCGGCGTGTTGACTCGAACGGACCGACAGCACGCGTCCACGATGTGTGAGCTTCAACTGGCATGTTGATGATCAACCTTGTGTTTCTGGATGCCGGTACCGAGATACAGCTGCAGTGAACAAGGTCTTTCTATTGGTATTGCTATATAGAGTCACTTTTGCCGCATTTGTTGCTGCTGTCTCCATCATCAGCCGACTCACAAAGTGACACAGCCGGCGACCATGAGCACTACAACGCCTTGGACCGAGCTCTTTGGCGAGACGCTGCGCACGCACGATGGCGACAAGCCGACTGCCGAGGTGCTCACGGGCAAGAAAGTCGTCGGGCTGTACTTTAGCGCGCAGTGGTGCGGGCCATGCCGCGGCTTCACGCCGCTCTTGAGTGCCACTTATGACGACGATCACACACGCTGCTCTGGCATGACTGTAGCGCGCTGTAAAGGTTAAATATGAAGCTTAATGCTGAAGGCGTCGATCGGCGCCGGACGACCGTGGGTCTCTCTGTATCTGTGTGTGTGTCGGATCTCGTTCTCTCGTTCTTTCGAACTCGTGCTCGTTCGCTCGCTCTCTCCTGGACATGCATGCTCGCGCACGCGCACACGCACTGCCGCAGTTGATGATGAATTGGGCGGATGGATCGATGAATGGATGGACGGATGACGGCGGCGGCGCGTGTGCTGTGCTGCGTGTAGTGGTGGGTGTTGTAGTGGTTGATGGTGGTGGTGGTGGTGTTGATGTTGTAGCTGTAGGGTGAGCCGGTGCTTGCCTACTCGCTCGCGCGCGCGCAATGGAGAGTACGTGCTCGAATGCTGCGGGATGCGGCTGCTGCTGGTGCTGCAAATGGCTGCTGGCTGGTGTAGCTGTAGCGCTAGCAGTAGCTGCTCGGAGCTTGGAGCTCGTGGGGTGGGGTCGTGGACGGGCGGGCGGGCGTTCGAGGCGAAGCGAAGCGACCAACCGCGAGTCGGTCGGTCAGGCGATCAGACGGATAAATACTCGATCAAAAAGTCCAGCGACTCGCTCACGGTCGGGAAGTGCACTGGGTCTAGCTCGATGTTGTCAAAGTCGGCGTAAGGCAGCGGCTGCAGGTCGTCGATCTTGAGCGCCGCGTCGAGGTCCAGCACGCTCGTGCTGCCGTTGCTGTTGCTCGCGCCACTGGCGGGTGCGGCTCCAGACGCGCTCGCGTCGCTCTTGCCGCCCTCCTGCTTCACGCGCGGCGACGTGACAATGAGCTTCTTCGCGGCGCAGTCGACGAGCTTGCACAGCTCCATCGTGTCGTCGTCGATGCGGTGCTCTGGGCGCACGAGCTTCTTCTTGGACTTGCGGAGGCCGCGCAACCGGCGCGAGACCTTCTCCTGGTACTTCTGCGCGTGCGTCTGCACTTGGCGCACCGAGCGCGTCGCGATGTGGTCGGCGATGGCTTTCCACGGACCCTTCGGAAACAGCTTCATGGCGCTCAGGAACCGGTCGTGCTCTTCGTGGGACCAGATCCCGCGCGTCGCGGCTTGCGAGAGCGCGAGCGCGGACGCCGACGCAGCGACCGAGGACGGACCGCTCGCACCAGGCAGACACGACGACGTTGAAGTCATGGCGGCCATCATGATCCAGCAGATGTGTGTGTGTGTGAGGGAGCTAGAGCGCTGCTCCTGCTGCTGTGTTGCGGCGGCGGGTGCTGCTGCTGCTGGTCGTGTTGAGCTGTGTCAAGCGGATTTGGGAATGACCGACCCGACGCAGCACAGCGCAAGGAGCGCGAGAGGAGGAGAAGCGAAGAAGCGCTTGTTCGCCATATTGCTGCTCGTCGCCACTCGATTTGGCGCTTCATCTACCGACCGACTGCAATGGTCTCTACCTACTGTACCTACCGACTCAGGCGGGTACACACACGGCTCGTCTGTGCGCAATCGTACAGCGACAGGCCATGTCAAAATGAGGGCTCTATCAAATGTGTGTGTGTGTGATCTCGCGCCTAAATCGTGGACCAGCAGGCGACGTTCCAAGTGCCTGGTGCCGCCGCTTGCTTGCGTCTCGCTTCGATGCGTGCGCGCGAACTGCTCAACACCAGCATCGCGCGGTGCTCGCTCGGTCGCTCGCTAGACGCAATGCGAGCACTCCAGCCAGCGAAGAGCAAGAGAGTGAGAGAGCAGTGGCAACCACCGTGCAACACTTTTCAGTAGCTCGACAATCGTGATCCCAGCAGCGTGTCTTTGCTGTGGCGCCGCTCGAAGCACCAGCACAACGGGCTGCGTGTTGCCACCAATACGAGCAATGAGTGATACAGCGGCATAAAAACTCGAGTATGGAGTGATCGATCGAGCTAACAGCTACACCAGCAGCAATGCAAACGCGCCTCGGTTGCTGCCGCAAAGCAATGCAGTGCCGAGCAGCTTGGTTCGTCAGTCGCGCGCGCGCACATGCTGTTTGACAACAACAGCGTCAAGGACAAGGACAGCAGCAACTCTAGCTCTTGCTCGCCTCGCTGCCAGTGGGTCTGCACTCTTGGACTCACGGCGGCGTTCGGAGCGCGCTGCATTCGTCGTTCACTGCTGTGATCGCGCGCACCAACCAAACCAAACCAAGCCAGCTTTGCTTTCCGTGCAGGACAAAGGACCCTCGACTGCACACACACATCCATCCGAGCGATCATGCGGCGGTCTCCGCTTTGTCTGTGTGTGTGTGTGCTTTGCGCGGCTCGGGGAGGCAAGCGACCGAGCGTGCGAGCAGATCCGTGCAGATAACAGCAGAGCGAGAGCATGTGCATGTATGAGTCTTGGTTCACGACCGTGGTGGACGCGAGAGGCAAGTAAACGACCAGCGCGCAACTGGGCAGCAGGCAAGAGGACAGGTGTCGAGCGTCGAGGCTTGGAGAGGCTGAGGTTACAGCAGTGCTGGCGGACTGACTGGCTCGAGAGCGAGCAGCAAGCAGGAGCTGGAGCTGGAGCTGGAGCTGGAGCAAGTAGAGAGAGTGCGCTTGGTCAGAGGCGCACTTGCGCTTTGTATGGTTTCGCGGCGCAGAGAAAGAGCGCTCGCTCGAGTTTATTTCGGGTGCCCCGATCGGCTTCGTTTGGGGCTCGAGCAACGCAAGTCACGTGGAGATTCGCGCGCATTACCACCGCGCGAGGCGCTAAGCGCGGCTACACAGCACGCGCGCCAGTCGGCGGCGCCGCGCATGCGAGCGTGCGCAATGAGGGGTCGAAAGGAATGCACTGTGCGTGCGCAGTGCTGCTGCAGCGATCGAGGCAAGCTGCTGCTGCTCGAGACGCCTCTGCGTGGCGGCGTTCGAGTCGCAACGAGCGAGCATCTTGGCAAGGTGTCTTGCTCGATCCCAAATCAGACAATCTCGTATTTTGGGCGGACCGAGCGGACATCGAGGGAGTGAGGAGCGAGTGTTCACAGACAGGTCGTCGCCGTTGCGATCACGCCGCAGGTCGAAACGCAAACCGAGCGAGCGACTTTGAGCGTGTGGCACGGCGTCATCACTTGCTGCCGCTGCTGCTGTTGTTGCCTTGCCACAAGAAAGCGCTCGTTTGCTCGACGGTTGCGCTTGGGTTGCGCACTCGGCAGCGCGGTCCGCACGAAATGCTTGCTCGAGCTGACCGTCTGTCAGAGTGCAAGGGAGGGAGGAATGGAGGGAGGCTCGCGATCGATCGCTCGCTGCTGCTGCGACAAGGAAAGCAGGTGCTCGACCGAAAGTGCGTGCGTGTGTGTGTGTGTGTGTGTGGCGCTGGAATCGGCAGCGACGACGGCGACGACGAGTGAGCAAGTGAGCAAGGAGCGAGAAGAAGGAACGGGATCGGACTTGGTCGGCGCGAGACAATCACTCTTACATCGCTGCCTGACGAACTCTGAGCGTGCGAGCGAGCGCTGCAGCGCGTGTGCGCGACGTCGTTTGCCCCTGCTGTTTGGACTTGCCGCACTCGTCGCCGCGTGCTGCGCGCTTTCGCGTAGCGAAATGGTCGATCGAGCGCATGCTCGCGCCGCGGCGCGCGCGTTTCCGAGGCGCGATTGAGCTGCGCGCGCCAACACTCACTCACTCACTCAACCTCGTCGTCGTGCTCCTGCTGGCGAGGCGACGTACGAGCGGCATGACTGCCCGCGCGCTTGTTATTTCATCGCGATCGCTTCCTTCTGCGAGTGTGTCTCATAGCAGCACACAGCGCACTCGGTTTCGTCACTATCGAGACGAAGACTGCCAAATCGACTTCAGGTTGCCGCATTCACAAAGCATTTGCGATTTAGCACCCTCATGCTGACGACCGTCCGTTCCTCGCGCGAATACTGTGGATTGACTTGATTTACTTCAGGATCGATCGCGCAGATCGAATATCTGTTCTAATCGATTGACTCGAGTCTGTTCGGGTCTGGGCGAACATATCGACGCATTCGTGCTGCTCTCCTCGACAGCGTGGTGCTCCAGGCACTCGAGCGAGCTGGTCTTGATGCGACCGACCGATCGCTTGTTGCTTGTTGCTTTGGCAAGACGCATGTGGCGGATTACCTGGCTTTTGGATTGGAAGGGAGATGGGAATGCGCGCGAGTGTAGGGGAGATTGTGCCGCGACGCCAGAGATGGCTACACTTGCTGGCGAGTCATCCCTCACGATCGACGCGACGCAAGACGGACGGCGGTTTCGCAAAGACATCATCGCCACCACCACAAACCAACAGAGCAACAGCAGCGCTGTGTTTGCGTTGCTGTCGTATCACTCGGTCTTGTCGACGCCACCGCTTTATGCAGAACGTCGCTGTGAGACCTAGTCGGAAGAATGTGTGAGAGAGAGAGAGAGTAAAGCAGAGAGAGAGAACGAACACTCGCTCGTTCGCTCGCTCTTTTCCAGCTGAACTGCTCGAGCTGCTCAAAACTACTCGCTCTACAGGTGTAGGTGCGCGCCATGTGGGTAGGAGTCGAGCGCTTTTGGCGCTTTTGAGGAGCACCGAGGCGAAAGCGAGAGCGAGCGAGCAATACAGAGCGTGTGTGTGTGCGTCTGTGATGTTCAGTCGTCGTTGCTGGTTGATCAGTCAGACTAAGTCCGAGACCCCCTTCAGTCGGTGTACTCTCGCTTGACACATCGAACCAGCCAATCCGAGTGTGTGTGGTGTCGTTTGGTGTGACACGTCGGTCGGTCGGTCAACATGTCGGTTGACGAACCGCCTTCGCTCACTTCAACTTGTGCTTTGATTCAACGAGAACCACTCTCTTTGAGCGTCACGACGAGTCACCACGAAGCAAGCAAGTCTCGACCAGGACACTCACCAGGACAACCCGATCGATCGATCTCTACAACGTGAACGAACGAGTGAATGCACGCGTGCGCGAATGATCGTCGACGCACCCAGCACTCCCAGTCGCGGCAGCAAACAGACCCCAAGATCCACGGCGATCACGTTCGAGTATGCATCTCCACCGACGGCGCTCAAGACAACAGCAACACTCCTATCTGTCTGTCTGTCTGTCTTGCTAGGTGAGTGCGCGAGCGAGTGAGCGAGTGAGTCGGTCGGCCAGAGACGTCCTTCTCATCTTGCCTCTCGAGCCAATCTCCGAGACACCACCGCACCTCCACCCTATACAAGTTAGTACTTGCAGGCATGCACGCTCCGCTTCACGTAAGCAAGCCTGCAGGCAGCGAGCTCGATGATGTCCCATGCGATCGCATTCGCGCCTCACAGTAAGTACTGCGAGACGCGAATGCGAGACACTCGTGCGCAGAATGCACGCTGTTCGACCGACTAACATGCGTATCAACGGATTGCCTTGCAGTTTCCGCTAGCGCTCGCCGTTCGCGCGGTCTTGGTAGTAGCGGTGCAGCGCGGTACGCACGCACACACTTGGTGCTCGATCGAGCTCTGACCGGATTGCCAAGCATCGGCGCTTAGCAGGCAAGCAGACAGGCCGCTCTACTCACCGGCAGAGCGCGATCATGATTGTCGCGGCTGGAACGAGGTGACCGTGTCACAGAGGTCGCACCTGACATCGTGCGAGCCGCTGTTGGTGCACGAGGTCTGCTGGTGCGCGAGATCCGCTCTTGCACGAGGTCCACGCACGTGACAACTTTGTGCGTGAGAGCGAGAGGATCAATATGATCTCGACACGGCTTTCGAGACCACATACTAGCACCGCACGCACTACACACCGATACGACACGCGACGACGACGTGCTCTCGCTCTCGCTCTCGGTAGTGTGTGAGAGAGCGCGTTCTGTTCAATGGCGCATATAGAGGCTCTGCGAGCAGTGATCGAATCGACAAGCTCAGCGTTCGCGTTCATTGGGGAGAGCTTGTGCGCCAACTCCAGCGCCAATGGGCTCACAACCATGCTGAGGTTGGCACTAGTTCGCTCACTCACTCGCACGCTCATTTGCACTGAGTTGACTGCTGGTTATGCTGCTCTCCTACATACAATGAACCCCGTGACGATAGCCATGTTGTGTTTGGCACAGACACACGCTTGCGTTCGAAGCAACGAGAAGCCGACTACAGGAAGCAAGGCAATTGCAACAACACAAAGAGTCATTTGCACATAGTGGAGATCTCAAGAGCCAATGCTATGGATCTCCGCGCGGTGATCCACTTGTGTTGCCACGCGCAGCAGACCATGTCTGGTACTACCGATGGATCTTTTCGACACTGTCAGCATGACAGTGTAGCATCGCCACGGTTCACAGCCATCGCTCACGGCACGACCCTCTTGTCCTCGTTCTACAGCTTCGATCGCTCTCTCACTACTGGCAGTCGTGGCGAAATCCTTCAGCGTCTTTGCTAGGGTGTATGTCTCCTTGCGGCTGAGCGGCTGGCCAGTAGCTGGCGGAACGACGCTTGGCTTGGCTGACAATCGATAGCAAACGCAAATACAACAGCAGCAATCGTAGGCGCACTCTCCTTACAGCGTCTCTCGCATACTCGAGGGTCACACTCGGCTTGTTTCATGGAGGTCGGACGAGCAGTACGCACGCCCGGCGTATGTACGGCGTGACTGGTGCGAGTTCAGACAAGTGTTACGTGTCAAAGTCTGACCCAGGTTGTCATACTTTGTACACCAACAAACAAGCGATTGAACATCAAACGTTGCAATAGTAGACCCTGCAGTTCTCTTAGATAAGGGAGCGTACTGGCAAAATATGGTTTTGCTGCTCTCTCTCTCGACTTTGAACGCTCTAATCGACGCTGACTGAAGCTCTAAACAACAGAGTTGGTCAAAGGTCAAAGGACTTCAAGCTCACAGGCTTCACATGGCTCACGTGCTTCGTCGCCTCGGAGACGAACGCGACGGTCTACTCGGTTCTCGCTCACGCCCATGCTCTCGCTGTGTGCTGCATGCAGCCTTGAGGCGCAGCGATGACGATCGTCACCACACACGGAGCGACGTGCTGTCTGTGAAGCACAGCCAGCAGCTCGACATCGCAGTCGCTCGCTGATCGGGAGCACAGGCTGAACTGAAAAGCAGCGAGCGCGTGCATACGACTTGCATAGTTATTGGTGTCGTCGTCTCCGACGTGGTCAATGGTGTTAGCTTGTCAATGTGATTTACGTCTGCGATGTGGTCGCGTGGCTGTCAGACACACATGCCTCGGTCTCGGTCAGAGTGCCGTCGGATCGGATCGGAGCGACACCGGTCCTTATATCGCAGCTCGGGCGCTGCAGCGGAGCGGTACGTCGTTCCGCGCTCAAGTCATAGGGCTCACGACGAGCCATCCCATCCCATTCGAGTCTCTCTGATCCATTTCAAGCGATTTTCGAGAGCTATTTCGCGTCCCATTGACTGTTGCGCAGAGCTTGCAAGAGTGAGTTCGTACGTACGCACGATAGTCGAGGAAGAGCAGCAGCACGAGCGTCACAAGCAAGCAAGCAGTCAATAGAGCGAGAGAGACTCGTGAACGCGGCATCCTCTGTCTCCATTACCTATGAGCAGGCTATCGCAAGTGAATGAGATGAAGGAGCACAGGCAAAGCGAGCGACAGCAGTCAAGCAAAGAAGAGAGAGAGAGAGGTTGATAGATAGATAGGAGAGTGTGTTGGCATGGTCCTGATGACCTGGATGTCAAAGTGTCTAGCGCTTCTCCAGTGCGTGGAGAAAGCCCTTGCTGTGCTCCACTGCGTTCTTCATCGTCACGCGGTCGTAGACGCGGAGCCACTCCGAGTGCTTGCTACTCCCATGACCGCTGCTACCGCCACTGCCACCGAGCTCCGGCTGTTGTTGCTTGGGTCCGCGCTTCGAGAACGCTTCGAGCGAGATGCGCGCGAGGTTCGAGAGGTGCTCGGCTTGGACGCGCGCCTTCTTGAGCTCCACGGCTGCGTCCTGTACCTCTTTCTGCGCCTCTTTCACGTCGTCGATCGTGTGGCGACGTCGCACCGCCAAGTCCGTTGGCATGCCATGGCCGTGGCCGTGATGGCTGAATGAACCGTGTGCAAGCAGCGCCGGGAGCGTCTCGTGCTCGTGGACTTTGGCGAGGAAGAGCGAGATGTGGCCACGCGGGTCTTTCTTTGCCTGCACGCGCGCGAGGAAGTACTTGCTCAACATCTCAGGCGTGTGATCCGCCTTTAGCTGCTGTTGCTGGAAGTGGTGGTGGTGCGAGTGGAGCGGGAGCTTGGCGTGGTCGTCGACTCCGAAGACTTTGAGCAGACTACGGAGATCCACCAGCATTGGCGCGAGTTTCTAGAGACGCAAGCGACGCACCGCGCAACGAGAGCAACCAGGTCAGTACGACTCAGCCACAAACCAGCTGATAGGCGACAGAGTACACACTCGGTCGCACGCACCTCGGCTGACTGCTGCTGGAAGCCTGCGATCGTGACGCAGTTCACACCAACGTCTTCGTAGATGCAGAGCTCGAGCGTCTCGTTGATGCGCCAGAAGAGCTTCGTGGCGTCGTAGATCACGCGGCGCTGGTGCGACACCTTCGGCGATCCGCTCCAGCCGAGAGCGAGGCGGCCGTCCGACGAACTACCGCCGCTCTCGAGCGCAGCTTTGTGGAGCGGCGAGAAGTTGACGTGGTCCAGGAGCTTCTGCACACGTGAATGTCGGCGAGTATGTTGCTCATGTTTGCTGCGATTGAGTCGAGACGCGCGTGCGTGCACCATCACCGAGCAGCAATGAGCAGCGCTCTGGTGCATTCAGTACACACACGATCTCTCGGCCGCACACTCGAAGTAGTCGCTATTCTTGCCGGACATACTCACACACTCATATCGAAAACCACCGCCGACAAGACCAACATGAACGACGTCGAAGAGCAACAGCGCAGGCTCGAACGAGTCCATGAGCTTCAGCAATGGTACGACGCACTTGTCGCGCATAGAGAGGAGCTGGAACTCCAGATCGCCGCGGCAGACGAACAGCTTGGGCAGGCCCAGCGAGAAGCGCACGTTCAGCGACGACGCGTCACTGTATCAAACAAAGTCGTGATCAACGCACGCGCCCTTGTCAACGTCCCTGAGGAGCATCGCTACAGTATGGCCGAGATCGCAAGCATGCTCAAGGTCGGAGTGCGTGCACTGCGTGATCAACTGAGCCGACAAACCAGAAACAACAACAACAACCGAGAGGCAAGTGAGCTTGACGACAACGACGTGGTGCACCTACTTCACGCGCTACATCGACAAGAGAACGACGACCCTAGGACACGAGCGCACGACGTCGCAGTCGTCGCAATTCCTGATGCAGTGCGGCCTGCGATTGACGAGCGGCTTTTGACGGCCATTACTCTCCGGATCGATGCTGTGCCTGTCGATCATCTCCCGTTCACGATCGAGTGGTTGGCGAACGCACTCGAGGAGTACGTCAATCTCTCGCCAGCTAGAGCGACACGCGCTCCGGTCGAGACCGTCCTGCATCCTACGTACGAACAGCTACCGCTACCGACTCGACCACTACCACCACTGCCGTGGCCCTGGCGTCCAGACCCACACGTACTCGACTTGACCCGACCAAGTTCCAGGCTAGGGCGGTACCGTGAGCAGAGCTTGATCGCCAAGCTATTGGGACTCACGGACCAGACGCTGTACATCCAAATGTACATACTCACTGAAGAAGAGGTACGATCGAGCATGGCCGTGTGCTCATGGTCGTGGATCATCAGTGCCACAAACATGCACACTCTATGCAAACAGATTCGGAAGGCAATCAACGAAGTTGCAGAGTACGCTGACGTGTACTTCACGACGTGCAAGAAAGAGATGGACAAAGCTGGCTCGGAGGTCAAGAAACTCTCCGACAAAGTAAACGTCTTCTGCCAGCACTCTGGGACGTTCATGCACAGAAAGGTGAGTGAGCCTAATCACTCACATGGCTACATCGACACGGCTACACTCACGCATGACACCATGACATGGCTACAGATCTTCATCATCGACGAACGGCTTGTCATTCACGGCTCGATGAACATGTCGAGAGAAGCGCTCACGACCAACACAGAGACCAACACGGTGGACGGCTGGGGCTCGTCTCTTCTCTCCAAATCGATCAGCGGACGACACTTCATCTCGGAGCACGCCGATCGTGTCAAGATAGTCGGCATCGGCAACGACCGCAAGATCCAGGGGCCACCCCTCTGCAACCACACAGGGAGAGGTTTGTGGAGTGTGGAAGAAGAGCAGGCGCTCATTCAAGCTGTTGAAGACCACGGCAAGAAGAACTGGTTCGCTGTTGCGCGCGAGCTTCCGCATCGGTCGATTTCCGCCGTGCAACATCGCTACCACCTCATTGCCACCAGATACCATCTACCAGAGATCGAGAGCGACGAAAGCGACGAGAGCGACACTGAATAGTGGTTTTTACTCCGTGGTTTAGTGGTTAAGTCAATATTTTGTGGTTTACCTAAAGTTGTGGTTTGATTAGAGATGTGGTTTGATTAGAGATGTGGTTTTACTTCAATTTTGGTTTTTAAATGTAGAGCGCTCCACATCTAAAGTTACAGTTCTACATTCGTCTACTTTTCGTCTACTTTTCGTTTACATCCACAGTTACAGAATGTAGACCACACAACATCCCTTGGGATGTTGCACGGATGTTGTGTGACCACACAACATCCCAAAATCAGAAATGTAGTCCACACAACATCCCAATGCAATATGACTAATTTAAGCTTCAGTAGAAATAGTAGGGTTACCTTTGAAATAGATCGTCTAATTTAAGCTTCTTTGTGCCAAAATTAGATTTTCCTAATATTAGTGCGACGGTTTAAATACTCCTATTTTTGCTGCGACTATTCAAAAAGTCGCACCAAAAATAGGGAGTAAAAAACCGTATAAATAGATGACATTTTTATGTGAAATTAGCCATTCAGATTGTGACAAACTCAGTATTTGACTCTGCCATTTAGGTTTGTGGCACATGGTTACATTTCAAGCAAAGATAGTTCTGAACTATTACAAGCAACCGACTTTCTTTCCCCACTCTCATCGAAAGTGTGCCCGACTTTCTTTCCGTGACAGAGCTTGCAGTGGTTCTGGTCGCGCTCAAGCGAGTGCGCCGTGCGACCCCATTGCTGCTTCGACGACTGCTCTCAGCCTCTTCGCCTCAGTCTCCTGCGCGTCCCTCTCTAGCTCCAAGTCGCTCTTTGGCTCGAGTCGACGCCACGCTGCTGCTGCTGCTTGTGGAGACGACCGCACAGACGCAGTATGCTCCAGTGGTGAACGACATAGCCTCCCGTGTTGTTTCACAAAGACGATCGACAGCCGACGCCAACACCGACACCGACGACGAAAGGCAGACAAACGACAGACAGACACACCCGTTCACACGAGGCATCTCAAGACAGCGACATCCGAGTGCAACGCGAGGCGCGAGGCGCGAAAGGAATGGGCAGCAGCGGCGACAGTGATGGACACGACCCTGCTGCGGTGCACGACGCACCAGCGCCAGCGACCGTGTCAAGTGTGAAAGACGAGTGCGATGCCATGGACGCGCTGACTGTGGTCACGCAGCTCGCAGACGTCGTCGAGGACGTGAACAACGCTGCCGACCACAGCGCTAGTGGGCTCCCGCCAGTCGCAACAGTCACTCCTTGCACCGCGAGTCGAGCTAGTAACGACGACGAGGCTTCGGCTGCGAGAAGCCATGGCAACGAAGAAGACCAGACGACAGAGGTCTCTTTGAGCGAGACGCCCCGCTTTGAGCCGCTGCGCGCGCAGTGGCGCTACGGACAAGCAGTGTTCGCGCGCTACAAGAAGACGCCGTACTTTTACTCGGGCAACATCGCGACGTACCTTGGCGCTGGACTCTTCATGGTCGTCTTTGATGACGGCACGCTCAACTACCGCGTCAAGCGCGAAGACATTGTGCTGCGCGAGTACCCGAGCACATCCGAGTCCCAAGACGACGATGACGACGACAAGAGCACTGGAGCGCGCACAGAGGGCTCGAGTAGCGCCGTGGACCACCCCCGCGGTCTCGCATCGACGCCGTCGCCATCGAAAACCAAGCAGAGCCCTCTCAAGCACACGCGCATGCACTGGCACTCGAATAGCTCGATCGTGCACCAGAACCACATGATGGTCGACTTCAGCATGAACCCGCCGCGGCAGTTTGCGATCCGCGACGACGGACAAGACGCGATCGTCGGTGGGACCGACGACACACTAGCAATGAAGCGGCTCGAGTGCGGCGTCGGGTACGAAGACGACTCGACGCAAGTGAGCGACTCGGACGACTCGAACGAAGAGGACATGAACATCACGCCGTGGCAGCAGATGACGCAGACGTTCGGCATGGGCAAGATCCGCCCGCGCGCGTCGCGGCGCTCGAGCGTCTCGTCGCTTTCGCAAGTCGATCGCCTCTCGATGTCCCAGAAGGGCATGAACCAGATCCTACCGTCGCCCAAGAGCCTCAAGCAAACGATCCAGGACTACCTCTCACGCAAGACGAAGAAGGTCCAGCCGTCGAGCGTCGGGAGCAACGTCGTGCTCTTTGAGCACATTCGCGGGATGGAGACGCGTGCGCGCGAGCTCGCTGACAAGTACGCCGCCGAGCCGATGTTCAGCACGCGCGTGGTCTACACGCACGCAAAGGACAGTGTCCGGAGCTACGGCACGATCAAGGCGCGCCTGGCCAATGGCGACTACGAGGTCATCACTGCGGACGAGCAGATGATCTCGGTCCAAGTCTTCTCGCCCGAGTGCATCGACATCTTACCGTCCGTGCGCGAGCTCGAGCTCCAGACCGCTGACCTCGTGCGCGCCTCGAAGAAGCTCTACGCAGGTCGGAAAGTCCAAGTGAACTTGTACCCGGGGAGTCGGTTCTCCGGCCACGGCGTCGTGACGCTCGAAGTCGAGAGCGACGCGACGTTCAACGTGCTGCTGCAGAACCGCATTCGGCTCTTGAACGTCCCTGCTGACAAGCTCATTCCGCTCAAGGAGAAGAAGAAGGACGTCGTGACGATCACGGAGGACCAGTTCCTCGTCTGTAGCAACAAGACCAAGGTGTACATTGGCGACCAAGTCTTTGTCAAGTGCGAGGGTGAGTACGAAGGGATCATCGAAGAGAAGATCGGGATCCTCAACGGCGTGTTCTCCAACAAGACGGCAGCGGTTGACTTTGCCGATGGCTCCACGGGCTACGAGATCGCACCGAACTTGATCACGAAGCGCAAGCGACCCAAGGTCTCGGCGGACACGGACCTGCTCTCGCTCAAGAACGCTGTGCTCATGCAAGCGTCTGGCACGGGGAGCGAGCTCCTCGACGTCGGGTTCCACGTCAAAGCCGACCACCCGCGCAAAGCATCGGTCGAGACGTGCGTCGTGATCAAGAAGCACCCGAGCAGCGCGTGTGACGTGCGCTTCTCGGACGGCACGATCGCGTTTGAGGTCTTTCCGTCGCAGATGATCCTCGACAGCGTCGAGAGCGACGCTGTGAACAAGCAACTCGTGATGCGCGAGGCGTTCGTGGACGACTACGTCCTCGCGTGGAGCTCGCGCTTTGGACGCTACTGCTCGGCCAAAGTCGCAGGCAAGACCGCAGAAGGCGCGTCATCGCTCTACCTCATTGTGTTTGACTACGGCGAGCAGAAAGCGAACGTCCCGCTCGACAAGATCGCGCCGATCGACCTCCACGATGCGCTCTCGCCGACGCAAAAGCTCACGAACTACAGCATCGACACGATTGGGTTCGAGATCCAACCTGTGGTGTTCACGGTCGGCGAAGCCGTCGCAGCGCGCGTGCACGGCAGTGCGCAGTACTACAGCGGCTGGGTCGAGAGCGTGCGCGAGAAAGAGCGCATGTGCGTCGTGCAGTTCGACTCGTCCGAGCGCGACGAGCACGTGCCGTTCTCCGCCATGTTCTCGGTCGATGCGCGGAATCGGTTCCAGTCGATCAGCAATCGCATGGGCTCGTCGTCCGGCGGCGCGGATCGGCTCATGCACTTCCAGGACGAGAGCGCCATGGCGGCTGCAGCAGCAGGCGACGTCGACGCAATGTCGTCGTCACCGACGCGCGGGCGTCGACGGCACTCGGGCGGGTCCGTTGGGAGCATCATCATGTCGGTCGCAGGGAGCATCTTCCGGGCTGCGAAGAAGGAGCCGCTCGAGCGCCGCGGGTCGCACCTCGTGACGGAAATGGGCGCCGTGCTGCGGCACTTGCCGGATCCGTGAGCGCCAGTCGTAGGTCGTAGGGTGTGCGAATAGAGAGAGAGACGAGAAGGACACACGTGTGCTTGGGTCGTCGTTGTCTTGGGTCTCGTTTGGCGAGGAAAGAGACTGAGGAGCAGGAGCTGCTCATGGCAGGACTGACCGAGACGAAGACAATCGAACGAGCAGAGTCGAGTTTAACTTATGGCACATGCGCTGCCGCCAGTGCAAGAGGATCCGAGTGCAAGAGCAGCAGTCTCTAGGGGCGAGCGTCAGTGGCGCAAGCGCTCACGAGAGCCCAGCGATGAGTCCGACGAGGATCATGACGACGATGAGCGCAAAGCCGCCGTAGCACATGAGCTTCCAGCGCGAGCACGCGCAGTACTTGGCACGCTCGTCAGCCTGCCGCACTTGCTCGAGCGCGCTCTGGACGTTCTGCTGCGCGTTCTCCGTGTTGTCTGCGATCTCGACTGCTCCAACATAGACATACAATCGTACGCAGTGTCAGTCACGGTAGCGAGACCAGAGTGGACATACGGTAGCGCCTCAAGAGAACGTACCGACGACTTCGCCCTGGTCCTGAATGAGTCCGTCGATCTCTCGGAACGCAGCGTTCACTTCGCGCAGCTGGTGGTTGATGTGGATGATGTCTTCTTCGCGCCGCGCCAAGTCTGTGGTCGCCCCGCCAGTGCGTTTGCGGTTGTTGTGAGCGAGTCTGACACATACAGACACTCACTCACACACGCACGTACCGTCTTCGTCGTACGCAATGATGTTGGCCTGCGCGTAGATCTGGTCCTCGCTGTAGTTGGCGAACTCGGTCTTGGCTTTCTGGTCGTTGTGGTTGAACGAGTGCGACGAGCGCCGGATCAAGTCAACCGACTGCTTCTCGGACTCGACGAGCTTCTTGCACGTGTCTTCGAACACGCGGAGCTGGTTCTTAAAGTCCGACGAGAGCTTCGTGACCTGCGTCTTGCGCATGCGCGCGCCTTGGCTCGACTTGTTGAGCTCCTGCAAGCGCCTATTGATCTTCGTCACGAGCTTGTTGCCTTTGTCCGTGAGCTCTTTCAGCGCCTCGTGGTTCGCGCGCGAGTCCTGTGGCGTGTTGAACAGCGACATCTTCTGCGCCATCGACCGCGTGAGCTGGTTGAAGCTCGAGATGCCTTTCGACGTCTCCTGGATGAGCTTCTGGTACCGCTCGTCCGAGAGCCCGCGGTCGCGCGGCGACTTTTGTGCGTGGTAGCGGTCGCCCATGCTGCTGCTGCTTTACGTGCGCGTGTGAGTGCGAGAAAGGAGACGACGACGAAGCAACTGGATGGAGTCTCGCGCGTGCTGCTGTCGCTGTCGCTGTTGTTGCGGTGTTGGAGCGCGTGGACGACGACGAGAGCGAGAGTGTGCACCCACCCACACAGTCGCTTTCACGTGGTCGAGATGGCAAATGAAGCCGGTCTTGTGCAGTCAGTCGACGACCTTCAGTACCGCAGTCGCTAGAGCGAAAAACGAGGGAGTCAAAGATCCAGTTCGTGCCACACAAATCTTTACATACGAAACCAAGTTGCGAATAGTAACAAACACGGATGAAATGCAACAGAACGAAAACAAACACCAATGAGACGTCAGAGAAAGCTTGCTTAAGCAAGAGATTTTGAAACAGATCGAAACTTCAAGTGTTTTTTTGTAACAAAGAAAAAATATTTCCCAAAACTCGAGGACACTTACATTCGACACTTGACGGGCTTCTGCTGTTTCAATGTCCAATTTTTCGTCCTAAACGTTCTGGAACGCCAGAAATACGATTCTATTTAAAATATATCGATATATTTTGGAAAATGCTTCGTTTTTTCAAACAAAAGCCTAGGTTTGTCCTATTCCGTCACTGACTTCGGCAGACTCACAACTGAGAACGACACGAACCAAAAGATGCGGCTATATTTGCAAAGAACAACACATTTATGTCTATTATACGTTAATAGTATTCATGATGCAACAGAAAAGAGTCTCATATTTGTAATTTTTCTTTGACCTAAAATCAGACGTCTGATATACAAATTTCGATGATGTTATGAACGTTAAATTACTTGCGTTCGGCCACTAAAAGATTCTTCAACTCATTTTCATTCTCACAAGCAGCAGCACTAAGCGTGATACGTATACACTGCTGGACACAAAAATCGCACAGCACGTTTGTGACTGTAACTTTTGAACGGCTGCGAGTTGAGTGACGCTGTTTGGATATGTCGCACATCTTGATTAGATTCAAAATCGATACAAACTGCGCGCGCCAGCTCACACGCGAGCACAGCAGCTCCATATAAACAACGCGTTTTGAGCTCTGGTCACAATGATCGCACACCAACAGAATACAATTATCAATTCAAAAAACAGCTGTGTTTTAGTAATGTGTTCTTCCGCCCTTCCGTTTAATCACTTCGATGCATCGGCGCGGCATCGAGTGAACGAGCCCGAGCAGATCGCTCATTTGCAAGTCGCACCACGCAACTAGCACTGCACTGCGCAGCTCACTAACGCTTTTGTACTGCTTGCCACCGCTGTACACAACGCGCGACAGCATGGCCTACACATTCTCGATCGGGTACAGATTCGGCGAGCGTGCGGGCCATGCAAGAAGGCGAATGTCCATCTCGTCTAGAAACTCCATCGTCTCGCGATAGCGGTGGATCGCTGCGTTATTTTGCTGGTTTGCGTAGTCTGTGCCGTGCTCCTTGTGCGCAAAGGGCAGCATGTACTCGGACACTGTGTACACGTACTCAGCAGAACGCTGCTTCCCCACGAGGACAGCCAGCTCGGACTTGCCGCGAGAGCTGAACACCCCCCAAACCATCATGCTGCCACCTCCGCTTTGCCTCTGGATGTACTGACGCTCTGGCTGTCTCAAATCGCGCCAGCACGTCTTGATGTCGTCTGGCCCATCGAGGCAAAAGCGCTTCTCATCTGAGAAGACGGTTTATGCCCATGCGCTCTCGCCGCGCAGCACGTGCTCTTTCGCTTACGCCAGTCTGGATGCTTTGTGCTCGGGTGTGAGTGGCAGGTTCCGCTCCATCTTGGCAAAGATGAGGAAGTCAGTGCGGTTGAGAACGCGACGGATGGTTCGGGGGCTGCATTCGTCTTTGAGCTGCGCTGACGTGAACTCTCCCGAGCTGGCCTTGCGAACGACACGGCGGACTTCGCGACTCGTGAGCACTGGCTTGCGACCGCGCGATTCCTTGTCTTGTCTTTCCTTGTCCTCTACAACGCGGCGCACAGTGTCGGTGGGGCGCTGCAGGCGGCGAGAGATCTCACGCAGACTCACGCCACATTCGTGGTAGGCGTGCGCTCGCCCGCGCTCCTCTGGATCGACAGGCTTGCCGCTCATTGCGAAATGAGGCCTTGTCGCTTGCGTTTCGTCTAAAAGATCGCTCGCATCCACTCATTTGGTCACAGACAGCTGTTTTTTGAATTGATAATTGTATTCTGTTGGTGTGCGATCATTGTGACCAGAGCTCAAAACGCGTTGTTTATATGGAGCTGCTGTGCTCGCGTGTGAGCTGGCGCGCGCAGTTTGTATCGATTTTGAATCTAATCAAGATGTGCGACATATCCAAACAGCGTCACTCAACTCGCAGCCGTTCAAAAGTTACAGTCACAAACGTGCTGTGCGATATTTTGTGTCTAGCAGTGTGTATATTGTATGTTATCAGTGAGCACACAGGAACATAATAGCCCAAAGAGTATTTATTGTCGTAATAAATTGCCATTGTTGACGATACAGAGAAACTGGTAACTCGATAGATTTTAGGCTGATGCTTCGGTCCAAGATTCGTGATTCGTGTGGTTTACATAACAATACGAACTTGTCCATGATTTTTTCATGATTTTCCATGATTTTACAATTCGACGACATACTCGTCAAAGTCGATCGGAAGATAGGCCGAAGATATCGAAAGTTCGCGAACGGTAAACTACCCGATGTCCAAGGTCCACTGTAAACTACAATACATTCATGATTTGTCCGTGATATCACTCATGATTCGTAGGCGAAACACTTTGTGTATTTGACGATTGTGCTGTCGTTGGTGAATGCGATGCAGTTTTCTCATCCATTGCGAGGGCAGCAAGCAGCAACGAACAAGATCACATTCATCACTCAAACTACGTGTACTCATAGGCGCCAGTCGTCGCCACACGGTGTCAACTTGACGACGAACCGGAACGGACAGTCGGTGTTGCGTACGTGACGTTGTGAGCGCTTGCTAGCACCGCGCTCTTTGGGTTTCCACCCATGCGTACAGATGTACGTGCGCTGATACGCTACCCACTCTTCGGGAACCAGCGGCACGGCTTCCCCGCTCTGAGAGCTCTTGGTTCTTGACAGTCGCTTGTTCCGCTCCTTGCAGCTCATGATTTCTTGGACTCAAATCACTTGGTTCGTCTTGTCTGCGTACTCGTCCAGGTAGTTGGTCCACGATGCCCAGTCTTTGTGCTCGGCTTCAGGCGGCTGGACGTGGATGTTGTTCGGCAAAACCTGGACGGATTCTGGACGGATCATGGTTGAATCCTGGACACAGTCGCTCGATGGTCTTTCGCTCTCGTCTTCATCTCCACTTGCGTCTGAGCTCTCTACAGCGACGACTGAGCGTTTCTCGGCTCACACTGGAGACGGACAGACGTCTGCCGCGACGCGACGACACTTTCGCGGCGTGCAACCGCGAGGTCGGCGCGAAAACAAGCCCTCTCCGAGCGAGTGATCGGTATGCTCGTGTCTGGTCGAGCGACTCGTCGTCGGTCAGTGTGAGCGTCAGAAGTTGAGCGGCTGCTAAACGAGGGCATCGGCGTGGCGTCTATGGCGTTTGCGGTTGAGTCACTGCATCACTGTCGTCCGAATCTTGATCCTCGTCACGCGCACGATCGTCGCTGGCGTCATATCGAGCCACACTCGCGCCTCGCGCTTGTGAAGCGCGATCACCAGTGGCTTTGACCGACTTGCTCGCGCTCGTCGCCTGTACATTCACAGCATACATTCACACGACGAGTGAGCGACCATTCGTTGTGCACATACACGCTCATACATCTCACTAACGCATGCACTTCACACCACGCTCACTTGTGGTCGCAGACAAGCGCACGCGCGGTCTCACAAGCGCACGCGTGATCACACATAATCGCGCACATGCGCCGACACGTTTGCCTACCTTCTTCGTTGAAAGTCGCCAACTGCGAGCTCAAACTTGCAGGCTACCACCGCTTCTTATTGTTCGTGTGTTCTTGTTGCTTCTTGTTGTTCGACCGCATGAACTGGGACGAGTGCGCGACGCCATTCGCACGAGAAAGAGCCAACCAGAGCCAAAAGTGAGCCGCAGCGATCTCAACGCCTCTATAAAGACGACAACGCTTGTCCTGTGTGCACACAACACTAACAGCATACTCACAACAGCATTGACACACTCGCGTCTTACACACCTGCACGTCTTCGATCCGTCACACCAACGCCTTCGATCGCGGCGCGCGGCAAGCAGCGTGTGCCGTCGTCGCTCGATTCGCGCGCCTGTTTCGCGCGCTTGAAATGCGTTAAATGCTGGACACACGCAACCACTCGCGGGGGGAGAATTTAACATATTAAATGACGGGCGTCAGATCAGGGTTAGGGCATAGCGAATGTATTTATTTCTTACTTCGATCCTGGACAAGTTCGTATTTTGGATCATGGACAAATCCTTATAGTACCACACTCGCGGATCATGGACGTAGCACTTCCGTAGATTTTACTTGAAGTAAGTAATGATGAGGTATTTGGTGAAAAATACCTATTTGAATGCGATGTACATGTATCGCATGAATGTTATATTGTGTACAAACTCTAACGTTTTACACTGCCATCCATCACGTATTCACTCGCACATAATCCTGTGCGTTTAAGCTCACAATGAATAATCCATCAGCAATTGATACTATCGATAAAAAATAAACAATTGCTGATGATACCACCTTTTTACAGCCGTCCAAGAACACGTCAACTCAGTTGAAAGGTAGTCTGTATTTACATAAATAGGCTGAGTGTGTGACTTCTCAATCTACCAAGAATAGATGCTAAACTAGTACACACTACCTACTGTACATTTTTGGACTGACCAGGTTCTGGACACTTCGGTAGAGTTGATGTGTGCTGTGTTGCTCAAGTGGTATAAGGCTCGGTGTATGACCAAGTGGTCACTGGATCGATCCCTGCGACTTGCGAAGTAGTTAGTGATGTTCCTGGTGAGGCTTGTGTAACTTGGTGTGGCGTGTTGTGGTTGGTGTGGCTTGGTGTGGCTTGGTGTGGCTAGGTGTGGCTTGATGTGACGGGGGGAGGGTCATCGGAACACCTCAACTCCATGAGAGGTTTGCCAAAGTCATTGTGAGAATCCTCTCAAATGTCATTTTTGATTACCTCCCAACTGACATATCTGCAAAAGTGCAAGCAGAAACGTGGAAGTGAACAGTGTGCATGAAGCACCGCTCACATAGCTGTGGAGTCACTTCGTCTTGCATACAGGCATCCGCTGCGCGAATGAGAAAGCCCTGACGATGCGCTTTGAGCGTCACACCTTGTACTGGTGTGATGATCTCGGTGCGCCAAGCCGACAAGTAGCGCTTCACTGACGCTTACACTGCAGAGAGCACAGTCTCTATCGGGTTCAGCATCGGCGAATATGGTCCGAGGCGTAGAAGTGTAGCGACAGACAGATCGTCCTCGGCAAACATCTCTTCGGCTCGTGCATGACACAAGGCGCATTGTCAAGTATGACGAAGTGGTTGCGCCACCGAGCAACTGCCTCTACCACGTCCAGTCGACTGCACGCTTTTACGAAGATCGCAAAGTTGGTGTCTCGTCTCCCAGTGCCCGTTCCTGGAAAGAAGCATCCAGACGGAAGCTGACCGCGCAAGCAAGAGAAGCCACCGTCAGGAACGTTGATATCTCGGGACGGAGAAACCCCGGTAGGAAGAACGGTCTCTCTACCGAGAGCTCCTTTAGTTGAAGACCAGAAGGGCCTTACTCAGGCCAAGTCGAAGGGTCGACTAGTCCAGATAGCGACGAATAACCCAGTAGGCAGACATTGTCTAGGTGGCAAGTACAGCCTAGGTAGCAGGCTCGGGTGACGACATTACAGTTGTGGTATCATCACGCCATGGAGCCAGTTTGGTCGCGTGCCTTTGGTCGCGTGCCTTTGTGACGATTGTGGGTACTCACTCACCATCGTCCCGATTAGGTACGATACTTAGCCGCCTAGATCTCACTTACATAAAATAGCGAATTTCCCTCCAACCACTCAAGTCGCTCAACCAGAACTCCTACGATCAAGGAGGCGGACCCGAACACCTGTGAGGTAGGGTGGCGGGCGTCCGTGTGACCAAGGTACGACGGCGCGAGTGTACACGTGCCTGACCTGCATCTGCGGGCGTGAGTGCCCAGTGTGAACGAGCGGAAGTGCATAAAAGACCCCCTTGACCCCTACCAAGGAAGAAGGCAGATCCGCCCAACTCCGATCCTCCATATTGTAGCGTGAATGAGTGCCAGGAGTGCACAAAAGTGAAAAGTGAACGAGTGAAGAAGAGTACCGGAAGCACCCCTCTTGAGATATTAAAGCCCGCCGCAGCATTCAGGAGAGACGTTGGGTAGCCCGGTGACGAGCCGACTCGTGTCGTGACTCGTCCGTACCGGAAGGCCATGTGTGTGAGGCGTGTGCGAGTGCACACATACATACATACCCCCTCCTTCTCGTGCAACACGACGTTGAGCACAGCTATACCTCTCGTCCCAATCTGTATTAGAACGCCAAAGGGTACACACTGTGAGTGGTGCTGCCACACCCTCACTCTAAGAGACAGTGAGAGAGCTGCGTCTGCCTAGAGCGTGCTTTGTATACCGAGTGCCTACGTGCAGTGTGCTTGAGTGTGCTTGTGCGCTACCGGGTCAGACCAGCTCGACCCAGGTTGACGCCACCCCTTCGTCTTCCTGGTAGAGATTGTTGTTGATACCACATCCGCTTTAACACACAAGCACAACCACGACGTCTGAGAGCGGGGTCGATTAAGCGACGTGGCGCAGATGACGGCGCAAAAAGTCCTTGCACTCGGCGATCCGGTATCTCCCGAATCACCGCTCCCAGTACACCAATCCGTCACTAGCGAGGCAAGCGATGATGATGTGGATGTTTGAGCCCGTGCTTGCTGTCACTGTGTTCGCGACGCGGTCGCCACGCTTGCTGCGACTGACACTTTGCGCTGTCCATTCGTTGTATTTGGTCTCATCGACATACATCACTCGCTTGCCTGTGTGAGCACGGCCACACGACAGATGTGTTAGAACCACAACTTGAGCAGAGAGAGAGCACGCGTGTAGCACTCACCTTGCGATTGTAGCTCGAGAAGGCGGACGACGAAGTCAAATCGCTTTTGCTTGTTTGCGTCGGTGTTCACGAGAGCGCTCTGCCGATGGACTTGTTTGAATGTGAAACCGACTCCGTCGATGGCTTGCTTGACAGTCTGCTCACAGACGCGTACGACATACGCATACTCTAGCATCCCAGCCATGTCTTTCAGTGTGAGACGACAGTTCGCTTCGAGCTGCTGCGTCAAAAACGCCACCATGTCGTCGGAAACGCGCTTGAACCGAAAGCCGCCACGTCGAGACGCAGGCGCGACTCACGTCCCGCCTTTCGTGGTGTTGCTGACCCAGCGCAACACCATCTTGCAGGGGACGGACAGTGTCTTGGCGAGCGCTTGCCAGTTGCCGTCATGGCCTGCGACGTCGAGGATGCGTTGGTGGTCGGAGAGGGACGAGGGCATGGCTTGATGGAGTGTGTGTTGTACGGCAAGAGTCAGAATGAACAGCGCTATGTGAAAATGAGCGCTGCGCGGCAGGATGAATGAATGGCTGCGGCACACGTACTTGAAATGGTTGGCGATTGTGAGCAGGTGTGTGGAGCGCTCGTGTGTGCAGTACGAGTGGTCTGAGTGCTTGCAGCGTGTGCACACGAGTGGTCTGTGTACTTGTAGTGTGAGCGCTCGTGCACTTTCGCGCTCTCGTTTCGCGCCGGCCTGAACTTGCCGAATCAAATACTTCTAAGCAGAACTGATTTTTAATGGAACGGTGTTGAGCAAATCTCTCATTGAGTTGAGGTGTTCTCGGACGGACTGAAAAAAGGTGTAGATAGTAGAACTTGTAGTTTTCTTCTTGTGTTTGTTTCAACGAACACAAAAGGAAAATTAAAAGTATCTCTTTGCTTGAAACATTATTGCACGAAACAATAAAGTGAAGCCATAAAGTAACCGTTATTGTTTCGCTGGAAACCAATACTGATTAACATTATTCGCTCGTGCAATCATGTGTGCAACAATGCCGCTTAAGTACGCAACAGGCTCATTTGGGCAATTTGCCGAGTTTCATCACTTTCAAAATAAAATACAACAGCACCACAACACAAGTATAAAGCAAGTTCAATCGTAAGCTGTCACGAAAGGGTGTTTGTGACGTAGCTTACACGTGGTCTTAAGAGAAAGCGATGGGATGAAGCGCAGAGTAACTGCGCTGAACTCGGTATTTTTAACTCCGAGGTATTTGTATTAAGATCATGCATAGTGATGAAAGTGAAGGAGCTAACCTAATTAGTGAGCCCTCTGTTGGGGCGATCAAGGTCGTCAGAAATCAGGTTAGGCCACTATTGGGAGTCTGCTGTGCTCCTTCCTCCTTTGCGCAGCAGCCCCGCTTCATAAACAAAACAATATATATATATATATATATATATATATATTACAGTGTATTTGGGTGAACGGTATTTTTGAATGTAAACTACTTGAAACGACTAAAAATAATGTACCCTTGAATTTAGCCACAAATCGAATCGATACTTACTCACAACAAGTACAAGATGTTGTGGTGAGCATGGCTTCAGCTACGCACTGGTTTCCACCACAATACAGAGACTCGCTGTGCTCTTCAGTCGCCAAGCGTTACTTTGAGTTATCTAGGTTGGCTGTTTTGTCAATGCGATAGAGAGAAGACGTTGCCTTCACACTTGACTAAGAAATGATAATGCTCTGTTGGTTTGTGGCATTGATCAGGTGGTAACTGGAATTCACGAAATACAGTGCGCCTAATTGAAATACGGACACCCACGTATTGCTTAAGTACGATCGATCTACAGCTCACCTGGACTTCGGAGCGTTACCAATCAATGCCTTTTGGTGCGGCGAATACGCCAATCACTTTCACATGCTAAAAAGAGTGCGAATTGCACACGCAGCAAAAAAGTGGCAACAAATTGGCGCGAAATTGAAATACGGACGCCCAATCATTTGATTTTAGTATGGATTCACTCGTCCTTTTTCAGTTCGATCAAGTGCCGACCTACACCCAGCTGAAGCACCGCTGGAAGCACGGCAAGGAAATCAACTTTCAACCAAAGTCGCGAAAACGCGCACGCATGGCGAAGCGAGCGGCGGTGCGCAACAACCACACGGCGTACCGCGTGCCGATGATGCGTGCTTCGCTACTCAACCTGTTCCCGAAGCACGTCAAGGGCGCGTACATAGTTCGCGCTCCGCCCGCACAACACCCAAAGACATGCGATGAGCGCGCTCGCGACGAGCTTCTCCTCGTCGACAACAAGAGCGAAGAGAAGGGCGACGCCCCTGATCGTGTCTGCACGATCTCTGAGATCATCGAGATCGAGTCAAGCGACGATGACGAGAAGGAAGAGGGCGACGCCGCGAGCGCAATGTGGCCAACAAATGTCGTGCACATTGCGCACCCCGAGAACCCAGACGGGATCACTGTGCCGGACTTGGATCCTGTGGTCTGGTGCGGCTGCACCGTGCGTTGCCACATGGACCAGTGCGCAAACGCGTCGTCGAGCATCTTCTGTAGCTCCAACAACTGTCGCGTCGGCCAGCAGTGCGGCAATCGACTGATCGACTCCACAGACGTTCAGCTCAAGGGCGGCCGCCACGGACACGCCCTGTTTGCGACGGCGTTCATTCCCAGCAGGACGCTCGTCGGCGAGTACGCTGGGGTCGTCACGACCTTCAACTTTGCAACCGATCCAGTCCAGAGATCGGCCTACGCGGTCAAGCTCCACACGAAATCGTCACGCAAGGAGCAGCTCTACATCGACGCCAAGGACAGAGGGGGGGGGCTTATGCGATTCGCCAACCACAGCTGCTACCCGAACTGTCTGTTCTACGAAGCACGAAGAAGCACGAAACCGCCAAGCAGTCACGATCATTGTGGTGACGGTCGCAGACATTGCTACAGGCACAGAGGTCACAGTCGACTACGGAGACAATCTCTTGTTCGAGTGCAAGTGCGGGTCGCTAGTGTGCCGCGACGGTTGTGGAGGCTAACGAGGAACGATGAGAGCGGGAGTGCTATTCACGAAATCTAATCGAACAATCGTGCAGTGCCATGATGTTGCAATGAGTGCAGGTTTCATATTGGTCTGCCTCCGAGCACATCAAGTGCAATATTGCGATAGGTGGAATGCGTATCAATGCCGGTTGCTTCGAGTGCACCACAAGCACATCGCGCAGTGCACTTCTGTAAGAACACACTAAAGCCGCGTGGCTACGAAGTACGGCAGCCAACCGCCCAAAAATGCGACCGTTGGAAGCTGATACACAAATCCTGGAGTGTAAGTACGTCGACAATGCCATCGCAAAAAACATGCGCGGTGGCCCAACCAGAGAGGGTCACTATTGTGATGGTGGAAACGGATCTTGTTCTGAGAAATTGGCAGTCTAATGGTATGCATTGCTACTGCTGGCAGCTGTGCTTGTTGTGTCCTGTCTGAAGACAACGCGACCATCGGTAGGTCGTGCCGGTAGGCATCTCTCCAGCACTACGGTTCCGCTTTGTCTTCGGCCGCCCTAGTTTCTTCGTCACAGCCGGAGGTTGCCACGAGCAGTCGTCGTGGAAGTCGCTCTTGAGCGGTATCAGGAACGCCTTCCCCTGGAAAGCGGCTACATACGTCGTAACTATGAAGCAGCTCGCCAAGGCGTCGTACACCTTACCGAGCGCATTTCTCGACATCAGCGCGGCGATAAGATGACTGCATGGGACGCTATGTTGGTCCAAGTACGCGCATGTGCACTTGAACTCGTTTACGTCGACACGTCGGCGAATTCGCACTGCATTTGTGGTGTTCCAAACGTACAAGACGTCATCCAAGTCGTGCTGTACAGCGTACTGGCCGACTCGAGATGACTGGTTCTCGTACAAGCGGTCTGCGGCAGGGGTCAGTCGTCGATGCTGTTCGGTCCACAGTACGGCGCTTTGAGACCCCTCGTAGCAGTCATCGACGAGGGAGCTGCACATTTTCTCAACAAAGACGTACGGATGGAGCCCTCTCAGCCCCTTGATGTGTTGGACGCCAAAATCACCGACGAAGTTGCTCGTCCGCCAACAGTGAAGAAACACGACGCCTTCTTTCGCGTGAACGCAACAGCGTCGTGGGGGATGTCGCCGAGGTAGGCCTTGACTTCGTCGCCGATCTCGAGGCTGAGCCATTTTAGACGGCTGCGGTACTCGTCTTCTGTCTCAGCGGCCTGTATCTGCCACACGAGGTTCTTATGTCCGTGCGTGCGTAAACTTGGAGAGCCGGGCGAGTAGTTTCCGGATGATGTGAAGAGTGCAGTAGCGTAGCTCGAGTTCAAAGCTGTCGGTAACTGAGAGGAGTGCTGTACTACGGTCGCAGAACACTGGAACGCCGGAGTAGTCGACACTGGCGTCACGAAGTACAGTGAAGAACCACGAGTAGATTTCGCTGTCTTCTGATGGCACTAGTGCAAACGCCAAAGTGACGTTGGCCATGTTCCCATCGCGCCCTACGAATAGCATCTGGATGCCACTGTAAGACGCGCGCTTGCTGTAGATGCAGTCGATCCCAACGACGCTCTGCCTCGCTGCTCCTGCGCCGCAGAACACCATCGGCACCACGATGGCGCGCTTGAAGCGGTTGTGCTCGTCTTTTTCGGCGAACGCGATCGAGCCTGGATTAGAGTGGCGATCTCCTTCAGGAATGCGGGGAGCTTCCAGTGTGATGCGCTGGGAGTTGCTGATGCTCGAGATCTCTTCTTTGCTCTGTAAAGTGTATGCAGCTTCTTCGAGAGTGACAGCCCATCTCTTGTCTGTACTTGGTCAATAAGTGCTGCTGCTGACACGCTTTGATTGGTGTTGACCGCTGAAGCAAATGTTCGGTTGTCTGCGATCTGTCTGCGCGTCGGTTTTGCCGTCGATTGGCAGTTGACGTGGTCGAGGGAGAGCGAGGAGATGGACCACAGCCCCAGCTTCATGTTGACTTGTTTGCGGTAGGTCCTCACGAACGCCGTACACTCACTCGACGCACAAACAAACAGTCTGATGATGCCGTTGCGCTTGATGATCTTCATCTCCTTGCTGTGCTGGAGCGCGTGATCTTGTACTGCGTGGACAGCGGCTGTCGCGCTCTCAAGGATCATGCCGACGGCAAGATAGAGTGCTTTTGCTGTCTGCGTGTTGTTTGATGAAGACGACATGACTTGAGGTTCGCAAAGTGTTTCGTAAATGCGTTACTTGCAGCGATTGGCCGGGCACGTGTTGGCAAATTCGATGGCCAGAAATAGTCATGCTTTGGTATTAATATCTGCTTTGCACCTGATATGTACTATTTGGCGTACATCTCATCGAAAGCAGCACTCTCCGGCACAAATTTGCACATTTTGACGAAATGTTCGGTAATTATGCACCAAAGGACATTTCCCCACCATCAAACACAAGACAGCGCAAGACTGCACAGCAGCGCGAGCAACACGAGCAGCAGAGCAATCGATCATGGCACCGACGGCAATGGAGCGCAGACGCATCACGCGCGCGATGAAGCGGCAGTAGAAAGCGCCGCTGGTGAAGCAGACCAACCGCATGACTGCGACACAGTCTCCACCGCTCGTGGCAGATGATAGCTGCGACGACGACTACGAGGAAAGTTACAGCGATGCGAGCGAAGTGAACGACGATGCGGCAAGAGATGAAGAGGAGTTCGATGAAGGCAACGAGGACGTCGATGAGGCAAGATGTCACGCGTGTAACATGAGCGACGGCGTGGCGAGTGACAACAACGATGAGCACGACAGTGACGACGAGAACGCCGAGGATCACGGCAGTGACGGCACATGCAGCCGACGACGCTCGACGCAGCGTTCCTGTCTTGCCAACTCCAAATCGATTCGCCGCATCTACCGACTGTAACGTTGCGCAGCCGCAAGCATAGCTGCGCCCGGATGTGTACGATGTGCTTGGGTCAAACCGCGAGGACGACGCTGTGTCTGACATTGATGACGCCGAACGCTTGAACGACGAAGAGAGCGACGATTACGACAGCGACGATGAGTGCGTCGCCATCAACGGCCTTGCGCTGTCGGTGTTCTTCGACAGGAGCACGGACACAACGCAGTTGCGAGAGATGGCTCCGAACGGCTGGCACACAGGTAAGTGTCGTCGTACATGTTGACCACATGTTGATCCTTCTTGATCTCATTCGTGCATCCTATCAACATGTGCTCCAGATCTAGCAGCGTTCTCAGTCGACAACGAGTAATCTGACTTGTACAACAGACCGAAGGGACCATCGCGCAGTGCACTTGCAGCAGCGGACTCGCCGCTGTCTCTCTTATTTTACTTCTTGACAAAGAAGCTGTGGATCAAGATCGCTGCAGTGTCCAACCGCTACCACAGACAGCAGATTCCAGAGAGAGCCAGCAAGCTGTTCGAGAAGCAGCGAAAGAGCAACCAGATATCCGAGACAAATGCGGAGATACAAGCGAGACTTTGCGTTCGAGCCACTGAGTATGTGCGAGTCGTTGGACTGTTTATTGCACACTTGCTCTGCTCACACAAGCAGCGCTTTTCGAAGCACTGGGCCGGTGGCAGTCGGCGCACTACCGGCAGGAACTTTCAGGCGATGCATGCCACGCAACCGCTTCGACAGCTTGCTGCAGAACATACACTTCACGAACAACCTTGACGCTCGCGCGAAGATCGACAAAGCATGGAAGGTCCGCTCTGTGATCGACTGCCTGCAGGCAACGCTCCGGCGCGGCTTCTGTCTCCCAGCGATCCTGTCCTTCGATGAAGGCGTCCTACTGTCGCGTAGCCGCTACAACCCGACGAGACAGTACTTGGAGGACAAGCCGCATCGCTGGGGCACGAAGGTGTTCGTCACACGCTGCGCAAGGACGGCGTACTGCGTGCGGTACGTGTGCTTGTGTTTTTTAAGCCGTGCGCATGTCGATCCTTTCTATGTGACGGCCTCTCACATGTCGACCATGTGCACAACGTGTCGGCAGCATCGAAGTCTACTGCGGCAAGAAGCAGGGCGCAGCGACGTCAACAGCGCTTGATGTGCATGCCGGCCCTGCGGCAGTTCTTCGGAACCTCGACGCGCTGTTTGATTCGGTAAGTGACAACTGGTGGATCGTGGTGACCGATCGGTACTACACAAGCGTCCAAATCGCACCCCAACTTCTGCATCGCCAGTTCTACACAGTCAGGACCGTAATGACAATCGTCTGGGGTACAGCAAGCACGTGGTCGACAAGCGCACCAAGCATGTAACGAGCGGACAGCGCGGTGAGTCGAAGATTGCTATCTCGAAGGAGTCTCCAGTGATGACTGCGTTGTTGTGGGTCGATTCAATGTCCGTGCACTTCCTGAGCACTGGTGGCAGTTGCAAGGAGACAACGATCCGTACGGTGCACGCTGCCCAGAGTGTTTTCTGCTATTGTGCGCGCTCGTGTGCGCATGTGTGCTTGTCTACTAACGACTGTTGTGTCTCCCGTGTATGCCTGTGCCGTCCAACCTCGTGGCGATGTTGTGCAGAACGTCGCGTGCCTGGCGGTGACCGTATCAGTGTGCCGTGTCCCCAGCTTGTGGCAGACTATCAGCGGTGGATGAGCGGCGTGGACCAGCACGATCAGCTTCGTCTGCAGAGATATTCGATCCAGCTCTCTGACGTGTTCAAGAAGTTCTACAAGACGCTGTTCTTCGGTCTTCACGGCATGGCGCTCGTAAGCGCATACATAGTCCACAAGATGTTCGCGCAGCAGCAAGGGCTTCCGGTACCACGCCACGACATCTTCCTTAAGACTCTGCACGCTCAGCTGCTTGACGTGTCCGAAGGAGACTTCGTCGGCATCAATGTAAGTGCTGCTTGCGCCGTTTGCCGAACTTTCGCACCACATGTTGATCCTCACCACTGACACGATGTATGTCGGTTCAACATATGTCGATTGCAGAGTGATCTGTTCTCGCCAAAAGGTGTCGCTGCTTTGCCTTGTGGTCTCACCATGGCCAGCCACCACAGCTTGAGAACCCAGACTTCTGCGTGACCCGCGACGACACTCACAAGCGCCGTCATCGCGCATGCAAGGTATACTCTGTGATGAAGTCGCAGTAAAAAAAGCGCAGGCTCGGTATGGCGACCAGCCTGTGCGCGGACGCAGCGCACAAGACAGCAACAACAGCGCGCATGCGAACACTCACACCGAGCGCGAGAACACGCGCAACAACGAGGAGGTTCAGGACTGCGGTCCTGTCGACGGCGACAACGTCGATGACGATGATGGAGATGCAGCGCGTGTTAAAGCAAGCGCGCAGGCCACGAGCTCGAGCGAGTCACGTCCAGCAACGCCAGCTAAGCGCGCAGCGGCGAATCATCGCAATACGACCAAGGTCTACTGCGACGCGTGTTCAGACGGCAATGCCAGGTGCGCTCATGTTACCGCTCGGCTGTACAATGGCTTCACGCACTTACATGACACTAATGGGCACACAACACTCTTGCACACGCGCACAGACTCTATCTCGGCAACGTCGCCCGCCACCCGTCGCTCGGCGCGAGCTCAACATACTTTCAAGTGTGGCATGAACTATGGGACTGCGGCAACGCTCGACCTGGCGACTCGCACATTTAAATACGCAAGCCAGGGAAGAAGCGGTCGCGCCAGCAGACCGTCGTGAACGAGGAAGAGAAAGAGTGCGTCGAGCAGGTCAAACAGGCGAATGTCGAGCAAGTCGAGCTCGCAAATAGTGAGGCAGGAGAGGCTGGGTTGAGTGGCTAGGAAGGCGTTACTCATGCACAAGATCATTGAAATGGTCAGGTTTCACTGCCACTTTTGACTGTACTTTGTCTGTTTTCACTCACCACAGTGGTATTCTCGATAAAAGGGCCACTGCCATAGCCTAACATGATCAACATGTTGTTTCGCATCTTGAATTTCTGGCGCTCATGCATACCACGCATGTTGACCTTTTCGGTATTTCGATACAAACCCACCTCCAAACAGGATTCGTAGTACTCAGGAACCTAGTATTTTCTACAGGCGTTATTCTCATTAGTCAATCCCACTAAAACGTATACCCTTTTATAAACGATTGGCTCGACTTTTGTATATAATTTGAAAAGGTGAACACTCACCACACTGATTTCAAGAGAGCATGGCCAATCTCATCTCTCAGTGAGTGAGTGAGTGAGTGAGTGAGTGAGTGAGTGAGTGAGTGAGTAAGCAGGTTGAGTTGAGTCGAGCGCAGGAACTAAAACGTAATAAAAGTGAGCAAATGAGTGATGCAAACAGTTAGTAGTAAACAGTAGATTGCGAATTGTTCTAACGGTTCGCAATCTGATAGTATTTCAATATCCGAATTGAAATCATAAATGACCTCTAATTTGTAATATCTTGTTCAATCTGCGATCCTCTATACTTTTATAAATTAGCATTGAAAAAGCGATTATTGGAAATAATGCCTGTATATACTTCTCACGTTGGAAGGATGAGGATGAGAGTAAAAAAATTGTGTAAGAATTGTGTGTAGGAATTGGTGTGTTAAAAATGAAAATTTAACCAAAAGCCACCATTCTAGTACTAAACACTTTTTTGGAGCACTAAATTATTGATTTGTACAGGTTTCAAATCAAGCACAGGTATTTGGTATTAAGGGTAATGATGAATCCGTTCTTGCAGACGTCAACGCAAAGAAAACTTGGCTGCTCTTTCTGCCGATTTAAAAAGGTTTGGCTCAGGAAGACAAGCTCGCGGTTCGACTCGCTATTGTTGTTACGGATTTGAATTCGAGCTGATTGTGTAGTACGGCGTGATTGTCACCTATTCTTACAGACTGATCTTACTCATTCCAAACACTAACTCGTACACACTATGGTCGACAATGCCTGTGTGGCACCAGTAGTTGGCTTTAGTCGCCTGCGATACGTACACCGACCCTCTCTGTGCTCAATGCATAGCCGCCAGCACGGCCACTTCGTAGATCTTGTCGACACATCTGCTCGCCGCTCTCGATGATGTTGTCCAGTGTGTCGACAATGTGCTGGTTTCTGATCTTGTTGAGCTAACTCTTGAAAGCCTGGATGACGCCGGCGTCTTGAGGCTGAATATGAGAGGTTGGTTTGGAGGCAGATAGTGAAGCGTGTCGTTGGAGAACGTCTCTGTGACACGGTGAGGCGGCGCGTTGTCAAGTAGAAGGAGAACGCGGCGAGCTTCCGCGCGTATTGCTGCGTTGAAATGCTCCAGCCAGGACCGGAACAACACTGTGGTCATCCAGCCCTATGCTGATCTCACGGAGTCGATGCCTAGCTGCTCAGCAGAGCTTCCTTCAAAGCATCGCGACTGACGCACAGAGCCGACGAACAAGAGCGGGACTTTGTCTGATCCGTCCGCGTTGGTGGTAAGCGTAACGGTGATCCGTTTCTTGACTTTCTTCCTGCCTTGAATGCTTGCCTTCGACACACTTGTCGACGGCGCCATGTAGTAGAAGTAAGCAGACTCATCGATGGTGAAAACGTTTTGTGGACTGTATTCACTGGTGATCGCCTGTTGAGCTGCTCGTCCGCCCACTGCGGTGTAGACGCGGCTTCTCAGTGCACGCGGCGTGGCTACATCTTGTGTCGCCTCTTCCGCTTCTGGATCCAGCCGTCAGAAAACTGCAGTTGCTCGAGCTCGGCGTCCATCACGAACTTCTCGTCTTCACGATGCTCGCGCAGATATTCTCCGCCATCGCTCGAATCGTTGCTTACATCACCATCGGCATCTTCAGGCGCTCGCACAGATGAATCCATTGGACCAACGCTCCCTCTAGCGCTGAAGCTTGTACAGGTCAATTCGTCTTCCTTTTTGGTCTTATCGACGCGGCGTCTGCTGCAACTGGTCTCTTGAACAGCATGAGTAGTGCGGCTAGAGGTGGCTCGCAGTTGAGGTTGAACTGCTCCTTTGTCCACTTGCACATCTTTCGCAGTGACACGACTGAATTGTTGGCCTTGTGCTCGCACATCATTCTCTTCTGGTCGGTAGTCAGGCGCACGCGCATTGACTGCGTCATTTTTGTTGCTCGTTCCTGCTGTACACGTGCTGCTGTGCGTTGTGTGCTACACTTGCAAAGCCAGTGATTTTCAGTTTGGGTCACATGTATAAGCTCCAGTTTATCGTTTAGGAAAGGGTATGTGATATTAGTGGTGATTGCTGTTAGGAATGATGCCTGTATTTTTTGGTCAAAACAATTTCAAATTTTCAACATTAACGTATTAAGTTTTGGTGGTTGTTAGCGCGACACCCCAGTTTTATTATTGCGACACCTCTTCAGCATGGGCACATCCAGACGACCTGCGAACTGCACGAGGCGCTGCGCACATAAGCGCCTCTCTCGAATCTGTTGCGGGTAGTGCGCGTGCCAAATCGCTCGTGCGGTCCCATTTCGCGGCGTACTCACCATTAAGATCCGCGTCTCGATGCGCAAGCTACTCACGTACATCGCGAGCGCCACCATTTCGCAGCATGTATGTATGCACGCGTTTCGGAACATGCGCTTGCTGGGCGCGTTTGTTTGGGCTAGGATCGATCATGTCCGTGTCCAAGTCATTATCGAAACAGCAGCAACACCAGCTTGGGTCCTTCACACGCTTAGACGCGCGCTCATTATGGTGCGTACGAAGTCTGACACTGGAGTCATGCACTCCAAGCCTGATGATCGACAGCTCTGCCGTCACCCAAGGCTCGCTCAATTGGACGGTGTGGCTGAGCGTGTGAACGACGAAGAATGCATCTCGCTCGAGGACGCGAATGAGCTGAACCACCTCTTCCTTAGTAAATGGAATCAATATAAGTAGTCTACTTTGTTTCATACGAGCCAGAAAGCAAACTTTGTGGCACATTGTGTCTGCTACTGTGATTGACTGAGTGGGTTGTTGTTTGAGATTTAGGTTTCGGACCTCTGCTCAAATCTTGTAGCGATAACAACCATTCAAAAATATAGTTGGAGGCATTATCAAACGCGTGACGACTCCCGACCAACCGAACGTCAACGCTCAGAATTCACAGTGCGCTGACGACGAAACCCGTACCCCAAAATCTACACAACGATTCGAAAATATCCAGATAGGCTGGTTATATATCAACGTTCACATGTTTTTTTCATGGCATACTTCAACAACATAAACCTGTGAAACTCACCACTTGCAGTGAGTTATCGTTGTGTGAGTGTGGCGATCGGAGTGGTGGTGTAAGCAGAACTGTGGCAAAGCAACTCTGGTGGTTGTTGATCAAGACGGTCGGATGTGATTGAGTGTGACAGTCCTTGAGTATGATCTCGAGGTTCAAAATGATTGATTGGATAAGCTTTACAATCGCCTGTGTGCATTGGAAGCCCAAGAATAGTGCTTTATTCGGATGTTGCTACAAGCTCTGCATCGTCACGTACTCTTTGTAATTGTAAGCACGTACTGTATCTATGTCGCAGTCGGTTCAATCTGTCAAATATTGAGGAACTTATAACAGATTAGCTCTAAAAGCTGAAGGCCGATTCGTTTAGTTTTTGCGTATGTATTTGATTTTGAGCATTTAACCCACATAGTCGCTGTAGTGTTTCCTCAGTTAGTGTTGATTTTCGGACCTTATTCGAGAGATGAAAACAAGAGAAACGTTCTGGAACGAATGCCCCTGTTCACGCAACGTCGATAGAATAATATGCGCGTCGTTGCGTGTTGAGGTGTCGTGGGTTTGCTGGGGAGAAACGCCCCCCTCGCTCGCTCGCGTTTTCGGCTCGCGCGCGCTTTGCTTTCAGAAAGCAAAACAGCAAAGAAGCCGCAAGCGAAGACCGTCTGCACACGTCGTCGTCGCTGTCGTCGTCGTCTCCTTCTTCGCCGTCGCTGTCGTCTCCCCCCGTCAACCCACTTTCCTCCACTACATCACCAACACCTACAACATGGCTCTGAAGCGCATCAACAAGGAGCTGCAGGACCTCGGCCGCGACCCGCCAGCGAACTGCAGCGCCGGCCCGGTCGGCGACGACCTCTTCCACTGGCAGGCGACGATCATGGGCCCAGAGGACTCGCCGTACGCAGGCGGCGTGTACTTTTTGAACATCTACTTCCCGGCTGACTACCCGTTCAAGCCGCCAAAGGTGAACTTCACGACGCGCATCTACCACTGCAACATCAACGCGAACGGCGGCATCTGCCTAGACATTCTGAAAGACCAGTGGAGCCCGGCGCTCACGATCTCGAAGGTCCTGCTCTCGATCTGCTCGCTGCTCACGGACGCGAACCCGGACGACCCGCTCGTGCCGGAGATTGCGCAGATTTATAGAACAGACCGCGCGCGCCACGACGCCACGGCGCGCGAGTGGACCGCCAAGTACGCGACTTAGAGTGCGTGTGCGAGTCTGTCGTCTGCGCGAGTAGGGTGGCGAGAGCGAGCGCGCGCGCCGTCGGACTGCAGTGAGCTCGCGCTCGTTGCGTCGAGTCTAGCAGCGCGTGCGTGCAGAAGTCGCGAGTGTGCAGCGTCTGTCGCAGTCGCGTGACGTGCGCGCAGTCGTCGCGTGCAGAACATCTGTGCTGCGTCTGCGTGCTCTTGCCGTTGCACATGCGCAGTGCACGTGCCGCTGCTGCTCGCGCCGTGTGATCGCTTTTTCCCTTTGCTTCGGTAACCAAAGAGCCAATACACAGCCTTCTCCTGCTCTCCTGCACGTGCGCGCGTCCTCTGTCTCCATCTCCTGCCGCCGCCTCGAGCGCCTCTGTCTGCGTCGTCATCTCTCGTCATCCGTCGTCGGATCCTGTACCCAGAACACGCGTCCACACGTCAGTCTCTCTGTCAGTGACTACACTCCCAGATCAGCAGGAGGACCCCTCAGTCGTTCGTGCGACCAAAGACACTGACTGCACTCGCAACGACAACGACGCTCATTGACTCGCCGACTCGTGGCGCAACTACGTAGGACGGACGGTCGTCGTCGCCTTCAGATCCCTACACAACGCTCGCTACTCGGTGCCGCTCGAGTGCTCAGAAGCTGTTGCAGCACCAGCCACCGCTCGCTTGCTTCGCGCGCGCATCTGCGTGCGTGGGACGGAACGTGTCCGAGCGCTTGCTCGCGTCCGCCTTGCGCTCAAAGATGTCGCGGTGTTCCAGGATGCTGTTCACAAGTGCCTTCGACGCGTCGTCGATGTGCTTGTTCTCCTTCGCAGACGTCTCGAACCAGCCAGCAAAGCCGTTCGTCTCGCAGAACGCGTCGAGGAAGTTGCGGTCAATGTCGCCCGAGAGGTCGCACTGTGTAGGTTGTGGCGCATACAATGAGCGAGAGAGTGGAGCACGCGCGTGTGTGAGAACGAGTCATTCACACGAGTCAAGACTCCTAGACAAGCGCTGGATCGCACCTTGTTGCCGCAGAGAATCACTGGCAGCAGCTTGCCATTCGGCAGCTCGACCTGCGCGAACATGCACCCATTCATAGCTTGTGTGAGCACGAGCGGCAGTCGAGGATATCAACGAGCACGCACGTACCTTCGAGTCGATCTCTTTCTTCCACTGCGAGTCATCGCGTCACACAGGCGAGACGCACATCAACCACTCGTATGAGCACATGCGTCGCACTGCCGAGTCCAACGCGACCGAGCAAAGACGCACCTTCACGACGCTTTCGAACGTCTCGGGACGCGAAATGTCGTACACGAGCAGCGCGCCAAGAGCGTCTTTGTAGTACACCTGCCTCATACCACGAGCACACAAGAACATGAGCGCCAACACAGTGTAACAGCGTTCGTTTGCGCGAGCAGTACGTACGCGGTTGAGTGCGCGAAAGTGCTCTTGGCCTGCAGCACAACGCGATCAATGATGTCCATGAGTGGGCATCCACAGAGAGAGCCGCATACAATGCTGTGTCTTTCGAGACGCTAAACGCACCTGCAATGTCCCAGAGCTGCAGACGCACAGTCGTGCCGCTCACAGTCACGGCTTTGAGCGCAAAGTCGACGCCGATCGTCGTGCGGTGGTGCTCCGAGAACGCATCGTGCACGTATCTGCAGTCCATTTGAATGATGCGTGAGTCGCCACTGCGTCGAGTGCAAGTGGATACGTTTTCCACGTGTGTATCATCCTGGCAAGCCACGTGACACGACAGCAGCAATCGACGCACCGCTTGATGATGCTCGTCTTGCCGGTCGCGGCGTCGCCCAGCACGAGGACCTTGATGACTGCGTCCTGCGCAGCGTTGACGCGGCGGTGGTGGAGCTCCGCCATGCTCGACGCTCTTCTTGCTCGGTTCAACTTGCGGGAACGCGGATGCTTCTGCGTTCTTTGTCGGCTGTTCTTCGCTGTGAGTGGACCGGTCACCTTGCTTTTAGCACTATCGTATCACAGCAGGTGTGCAAACGCATACAATAAGCAAGTTGTTTTCAGGCCGCTGTGCCGCCCGGCTTTCTCATCACTCCCTCGATTTTAGCTCGCTCGAAACTCACACTGTCTCAACGCGCTGCCATCTCTCGCCCTCGCCAGCTCGACGACACCACTGCGTGCGTACGCGCGTGTGTGTGTGTGCCTGCCTTCCCTGTCCGCGACTACCATGAGCGACAGCGACCGCTCCTCGAGCACAAAAGTGCCGTCCCCTATCCCAAGCGCCACGAGCAGCACCAGCAACACAAACAGCAGTCGCGGTCGCAGCAGTCTCTCGCATCGCACTGGCAGTGCCACGACTGCGAGCCATGCGCGATCCGGCACTCGCACGTCTGGCGTCTCGACATCGTCGAGCGGCGGTAGAATACCACTGTACCCGCCGTCGTCGCTGATGGAAGCTGCGCTCCTGAGTCGCAGCGTGTCTGCAGACTCGCCGAGCACGCATCGCAATAGCGCACGTGGTCACGCGTACTTGAGCTCGGGTGGCATCGCGGCTGCTGCAGCGCGGCGCTCTGGTGCAGCCGCTGCTGCTGGCGCTGCGTTCCGCGGGAACCACTCGAGCTTCCTCATGATGGACATCGACTCGGCGCGTCAGTCCGTCGACGCAGCGACGCGCGAGTCGGTCCGGAGCACATTCAGTGACTCGGCGAGCAGCTTTGCCAGCAGCGGTCGCTTCTGTACGTCGTCTCTCGTTTGTGTATTTCGCTCTCTTGCCATGCATGCGTCTCTCTGTATGTTCACGATGTCTGCGCTTGCTCTACCTGTTGCTATCGCTCGCTAGCGTCGTTCGCACAAGGGCCGCAGATCCCGCCGGACTCAACGATCTCAGCGGAAGATGTGATCCGCGAGAGCATGGCGAGCGCGCGGAGCACAGCCGTGTACACTGACAAAGACGACTTCCTCATGCACCGCGCGAGCAGCAACAGCAACCTCGCCGACAGCCTCGCGTTCTCGCGCTCCGACAGCCTCGCGTTCTCGTTCTCGAGCCGCAGTACGTTCCGCCGCAGCACGATCTCGGAGCAGATGCTCCAAGAGACGGAGCTCTTTGAGCCTGAGCGCGAGCTGTCGGTTCGCGAGGTCTCCGAAGTCCTGAGCGCCACGGACGACGACAGCAAGAGCATCGAAGTGACGAGTATCAAAGAGGAGGAGGAGGACGTGAAGCTCGAGAACGCCAAGTCGCGCTGGGCGCAGCACGTGAAGCTCAAGGCCCGAAACTTCCTCTTTGCGACGATGGCGAGCAAAGGCGCCACTGCAGCGCCAGCGACGCCAGCAGCCGCTGTGCCTACCACGACAACGACAACGACGACTGCTGCGGTCCCAACGCCGTCGATGGCCGCGGCGCAGGCGTGGGCGAACAAGCAAAAGGTTATCTTGGCGCAGATGCACACAGGCGACGGACTGTCGGTCGTGAACGGCGCCGCGGGTGCTGCGAAGCTCCAGAAGTGGAACCGCTGGATGCACACGCAGTACCAGAACAACATTGGCAAAGTCATGCAGCGTGCGTTCAAAGAAGAGTTCCTCTTGGGTCCGAGCGCTGCTGCGGCAGCGTCGCCGCTCAACCCGACGACGCTGATCTCGATCGAAGAGGTCGTGAGCAACCCGCGCATGATGCGGTACCTCGCAGCGTGGCTCCCTGACGTCTCGGACCAGAGCAAGCTCTTCTTCCTGTGCTCGTTTGAAGAATACCGGCAGTTCTGGTGCACCTTGCGTGCGAACTACCAGCACCAGCCCGCGCCGACGGGCCAGAGCGTGCCGTTTAGCAAAGACGACGTGCTCATGCTCCGGACGTACGGCGTGAAGATCGCGATGAAGTACCTCGCCAAGTCGGCGCAGTTCCACATTGGGAGCGGCCTCGTGGACTCGGACCTCTTGCGGTCGATCAAGCGCGACCTCGCCACCGGTGGCGAAGACGCGCTCCGGACGTTCGACCGCGTCGCGACGAAAGTCAAGCGCGTGCTCATGGACAAGTTCCCGGACTTTCGCAAGACGGAGCTGTACGTCGAGATGCAGCGCACGGTCGAGCGCGAAGTGATTTGCTTGGAGGACATCTTGATGAACCACCGGTTCGCCAACTTCTTCTGGATCTTCCTCTTCCCGCACAACTACCACCGCGAGATCGCACTCTGGCTCGACATTGAGTACGAGTTCAAGCCTGCGCATCGGTACTACCTCGCGCTCAAGTCTGCGAGTCGGCGCAAAGAGAAGCGCGACCAAGCCGCGTACCAGTGCCGCAAGCTCCTCAAGTACATCTCGCAAAAGTACTACCCGGGCGACTCGGACATGACGAACCTCGCCAAGTCGCTCACGACTGCGAGCGCCAAGCTCCAGCGCGAGCAGGACGACATCCTCGCAAAGTTCAGTCTCATTCACTTGGAGCTCTACCACCGATTCCTCACGAGCCGCGCGTACGCCGAGTTTGCGCTCTACCCGCGCCTCGCAGACGACTCGATCGACGACACGATGCGGCTCTCAGCGCTGCTCCTGAGCTACGGCTTGCGCGCGCACCACTGGCCCGACGGCTCGCGCGAGTCGCAGAAGAAGCGGTCGCTCGAAGTCCTCCACTCGGCCCGGGGCTTTGAAGCGATCTGCGGCGTCTTGACGTTCGACGCCATGGCCGTGGCGTCGTCGTCTGCGTCGCCGACCGGCGTCGAGCTCCGGATGGTTCAGCACCCACTGCCGCACGACCCGACGCCGCATCCGATCGACAAGTCGATCGAGAACTTTCTCGTGCCCTGGGCCGACGATACGTACAACATCGTGCTCACCGCGCCGACGTGTCCAGCACCCATGGCGTTCAACTTTCGCATGGGCGACAGCTCGTCCTCGACCGAGCTCTACGCAGCGTGCGTCGTGATCTACAAGCCTGCGCCAGTGCTCTCGGTCAAGCAGTTTGAGAAGCTCCGACTCGATGCGCAAGGCGCGAGTCGCTGGGTCCCGTACGGCGTCTGCATCGTGTCCAAGTTCCCGCTCGTTGACCTCTTGCGCGAGCGCCTCGCTGAGGCGTACGAGTTCATCTTGGAGCTCGAGACGATCGAAGCTGCGCGCGACAAGCTCCAGCGCGCGTCTGGGTCGCCACCAAAGCTCGCGACTGCGAAAGAGGCGTTCACGCTCGAGAAGAAAGTGCTCTCGAAGATTGCGCGCGCTGTCTCGCTCGAGAACATCTCGGTCTACCACCAGCCGTCGCCGTCGCTGACTGCGTCGCTGTTCCTGAGCGCATCGTCGTCGTCCTCGGCGCCATCAGTGCCGATCGGGTCGTCGCTGCTCGCTGCTGCGGGCTCATCTGCTGCTGCGCAGTCGGCTGCGATGCTCGCGACGCTCCCGCGGCTCGACCACTCGATCCGGATCCTGTTTGACACGCTCGACATCTCGACTGTGCTCATGGTCTTCACGGCCGCGCTCTTTGAGAGTCGCATCCTCTTCATCTCGTCCTACTTGTCGGTGCTCATGAAAGTGAGCGAGTCCCTGCGCGCGCTATTGTACCCGCTGCTGTGGCCGCACGTGTACTTGCCCGTGCTCCCGAAGCGCCTGTTGCAGTACCTCGAGTGCCCCACGCCGTTCATCTTTGGCGTCGAGAAGAGCGCACTCGACGACGCGACGATGACGGAGCTGCTCCAAGAGGACATGCTGATCGTCGACTTGGACAAAGGCTGCGCTGTGCGCGGCGAGATCCCGTGTGCGCTACCAGAGCAGCTCCTCTATAGTCTCCGCGACGCGCTCTACGAGTGCCTCAAGCCGAACGTGAGCAAGAGCGACCACGTGTTTGCGAACCACTTCCCGGCCAAGCCGCTCGTGTTCCCCGAGATCGCGGTCCGTGCGCTGTTCTACAAGACCGTGCAGCACCTCATTGGCGACTTTGGGTACCACCGCTACGTCTGGACGGACGAGCACTCGCAGAAGAAGATGGTGTTCTTTGACGAAGCGAGCTACCTCGCCGCGTCGTCGCCCGACAAGCGCGAGTTCCTCACGCTCTTCATCGCGACGCAGGCGTTCAGCGAGTTCATGGTCTCGTACCACGGCTTTGAAGACCAGCTCGGCGGCAGCGCAACGCTATTCCAGACTACGCCACTGACATCTGGTAGCGAGCGCATGAGCTCGTAATGAAAGGTGTGATCGAGTCGAATGAAGACAGGAGCGTCAGCAGCGCTGGGATGGCGCAGTGCGTTGCCGTAAGACGCAAGTTATGCCATCCAAACAGCCGTGACTCGACCGCCACGTGCACGCTCGCCACGATGTCAGCGATCGACAGCAACGTGGCGTTCGCTGGCACCGACTACGGCAGCGCAAGTCGCCGAGCTGACAGCGTCGAGACTGGTCGCAAAGACCGCCGACACACGCGCAGTCGCGTCCAAAGCGCGTCAGACCACGACCACGTGGCGCACAGACGTCGCCGTCGCGATCATGAGCAAGAGCACAAGACGACAAAGCGATAGCTGACGATGCAGAGCGACGCATGAACGCGCACGAGTCCATTCGTCTACTAGCGTTGACGCACTCGAGACGCCAACCACCCGTCTCAATGGACTCTCTAACTCTCTATCTCTCTCCTCACTCATGTCTTCAAAACTGTCTATGACGTGTGATCATCGCTGGCGCTGGAGCTTCCCCAGAGCAGTCGTGACTGCGACGCATGCGACGAGTGCAGCAAAGACCACACCCACGCGTCGCGTCGACGGCGCTCGCTCCACTGCACTGTCGTCCGCTGCCTCGCGCTCTTGTTGCTGATGCTGGTTCCCTTGTGACTCGGTGCTGTCGCGAGGCACTCGCGTCTGCTGCTCGACTGTCTTTGATGCAACGCGAGCGTCGAGTGCACTCTGTCGCGGTGCTGCACGAGGCGAGGCGCCGCGCGGCGTGAGCGGAATGCGCGGGTGGAAGTGACTGTCGAGCAAGAGCTTGGCTTTCATGCTCTCGAGCTCTTGGTCGATGATGCTGTAGAGCATCGCAACGACCATTTTGCCCGAGTGCTTGATCATCGGCGTCTTCTGCCACTCGCCCGTGCCCGAGCGCGCACTCAGGTCTTCAAACGTCCTGCCTTGGAGCAGCACAGGCTTGGCGCGCTCAGCCATCTCGGGCGTTGGCAGCAGGAGCTGCTCGCCACGCGCAAAGTACGGCGCAAGCGCCTCAGACGTTGGCACCGCGTTGTTCGCAATCACGTAGTCGATCGCGTGCTCGCCCAAGTACGAGCTCAGGATCTCGACCGTGTCGCTCAGCGTGTACCCGTCAGTCTGTCCGCACTGCGTCGCGACGTTGCTGATGTAGACTGTTGCGCCAGCGCTGCGGCGGATCGCGTCGCGGATGCCTGGGACCAAGAGCGTCGAGATGATCGACGTGTAGAACCCGCCAGGGCTGAGCACGATGATGTCGGCGTTCTCGATCGCTTTCACCGCTGGGAGGAACGCATCGACGTGCTCGTTCTCGAGGAACACGCGCTTGATCGGCGCTTTCGGACGCTCGTCGCCAGTCACAGCGTCGACGACGGTCGGACTCCGGACGTTCACTTCCGAGACAACGACTGAGCCGTCTTCGAGCTCGGCGCAGAGCTCGGTGCTGTCGAGCGTCGCCGGCAGGACGTTGCCGTGGATGTTGAGGATGTCTGCGATCGACGTGATCGCATTGTCAAAGCCGCCTTGGATGTCCGTGAGCGCCGCGAGCAGGAGGTTCCCGAGGCTGCAGCCCTCCATGAAGTTCTCTTTGAAGCGGTAGTTCATGAGCTGGTTCATGAGCTCAGACGAGTCCGAGAGCGCAACGAGGCAGTTGCGAATGTCACCCGGTGGCAAGATCCCGAGGTACTTGCGCAGTGCGCCAGAGTGCCGCCCTGAGTCAAACACAGTGACGATCGCAGTGAGGTCTGCCGGGTACTTGCGCAGCTCCTTGAGCAGCACAGCTAGGCCTGTGCCACCGCCGAGCGCAACGATCTTGGGTTTGATCATCTGCTGGTCTGCGAGACGCACGACTGCGATGACTTCGTCAATCGATGCGATCTGTCCGTGGCACACGAGGCGATGGAGAGAGAGCGTGAGTGTGAGTGTGCGTATGGTACGTCGAGCGACTGCAACGAGGTCGTCCTAGACAATCAGAGAGACTTATAGACCGACCGAGAGACAGAGAGAAGTAGGGACCGACCTGGAAGTCTGGCTGCTCGAGCTCTTCGATCGGCATCACGCTCGTGTACTTGCCATGGAGCTACAGTCGCCACACACTGCCGTTAGTCCGCAGCCACCGCTACGTCAGACGCCAGTGCAGCATAGTCAGACAACAGACGCACCATGCGCGCAGTGACCATCCCGACTTGGTTTGCAGCTTTGATCTCGTAGAAGACTTTGCGGCCGATGAAGAGGATCGACGACGGCGGGAGCATGAGGCGCCGCTCGACGTCTTTCATCGCCTTTGTGAGCTGCTGGCCGCTCGGGTTGCAGTCCACAAAGACGATGTCGGGGAAGAAGTCCTGGAGCCCGAGCGTGTGCAGGCGCTCGAGCTGCACGTCGCGCTTCCCAATGAGCACGAGAGCGAGCTTGTAGCCAGCGTCTGCGAGTGCTGCGAGCGTATCGCGTGCGCGCTCGAACGGCCGGATCGACCGCGCCTCTTCGAGCTGACTCGCGTAGTACGCCTGTACGACGCGCGCAGCAGCGGCTGGCGAGAGCTTGCTCTGCGCAATGAGACTGTCAACGAAGCGTGGGAAGCGCTTGCGGTAGCCGTACGCGTTCCGGAACGTCTGCAGCGCTTCAAACGCCGCAGCGATCGTCGGGAACGCGCGCTCGCGGATCAATTGGTGGATCGCGCGGTCGATCGCAAAGTGCGCGAGCATGCTCGTGTGATCAAAGAGCACGTCTTCGAGGATCATCACGACTGCGTCGATGCGTCGCGGGTCGTCGTCAACGCGCTCGCCGCTTGGGAGTCGACCGCGCCAGGGACTCGACGTGCGCTTTGCTCGGTTCGCTTTCTCGGGTATCGCTGCGCTGCTGCTGCTGTCACTCTCGACGCTCGAGCTGCTCGCTGTGCGCACGATCGGACACGTTGGTGGTCGACCGCGATGCGTTGGCTGCTGCTGCTGTGGTGGTGGTCCTGGTCGCGAGGATGCATGGCCAGCGTTTCCATTGGCGGCGGTGCTTGTTGCACTCATGGAAGCACTCATCGACGCGCTCGTGGACGCGTCCATCGCTGACGATGCTGGAGCGTTCGTCGCCATAGTACTGATAGTTATTTGCGATAGTGAAGAAAAAGACGTGCTCGCGTTAAAGCTTGAGAATTGTATGTGAATGCTCGTTAATGTTATTTACTATAGTGAAGAAAAAGACATGCTCCGTTTAAGCTTGAAAATTGTATGTGAGTGCTCGTCTATTGCGCTCCGATCTCATCCTCTCTTCGGATGCTCGCGCACTTGTGTCCGACATTGCCTTTGAGAGAAGGACGCTAACAACTTTGATCGTGGTGGCGCATTGAATCGCACCGTAGTGCTGTGATTCTACAAGTAGACCATTGCAAGCGGAACACCTTGTCTATGGCGTGCGTCGTTGCACTGTGGTCTCGTTCCTCGGGTTGTCTAGGGTTGTCTCGGGTTGTCACGGGTGGAGGGCTTTCAGGTCGACAAGATGGCAAGGTGGCCAGTTCACGGCGCGTTGATCCGCGTTGATCGTGATCCGCTTGATGTCCGAGGGCAGTCGGCACCGTCGGCTTGCGATAGGTAGCGCCAGTGCGAGCCAGCACGTCCTTGAGTGATCGAGCGAGTGAGTCTGTGAGTTTGCTTGTGTGTGATTGTGTGCGCGGCTGCCCGTGACACCGGTGACAGTGTTGCAAGCGACATTGTCATTAGAGCCTGCAGCACTCAGGCAACTCATTTGATGTCCCTCAGTCGAATGCTCGCGTCCTCGTACACGCTCTCTGTTCATGACACGCACGCTACGAACGACTGAGCGCATGTTCATTACGAATGCTCTTTACGCAAAACCAATCGACTCACGCCTTGCGTCGCTTCGCGTCGTGCTTCTTCACGAGGTGCTTGGCAAAGTGCACCGGCAATGGCTGCATGGCACTCCACGTCTGAATCTGCGAGCGAAAGCGCTGGAGCTTCGTGCGGACGTCTGTCAGCGATGCGCGCGTCTCAGTGAGCTTCGCTGCCATGTCTTGGATGTACTCTTTCGTCTGCTCGAGCTCGTCGCCGAGGATCGAGGCGGTCGTCTCGTGCTCTTCGCGCGTGTCGTTTGCGAGCGACAGCTCCATCTCTTTGAGCACGGCCTGCGCTTTCGCTTCTGCTTCACGCTGGTCGCTCTCGTTGATGTCGAGCGCGCGCATGTACTCGCGCTCTTTCACTGGTGGCGCAGTCATGACACAGGGCATTGGTTGGCAGTAGGATGAGTCGCACGACCTCGTGGCTGGACAGTCGCTGCTGCCTCAGGTAAGCAAAGCAGGCAACACAGCAGACAGAACGGTGGACGTACCGCGCAAGCAGTACTCGCAGTCGCTCGACTCGCCAGCTTCGTTGCAGAGCGAGAGGTGGAGAAAGTGGAACTCGATCGTTGTGCACATCGTCTCGGCGCAGACGCTCAGGTCCAAGTGGTGCTGCAAGTGGTCGAGGATGCGCTGGCAGTTGAGCACGCAGCGCTGCGCTTTCGCTGGCGAGCAGAACGACGCCTCGACAACTGCGAATGCGAGCGTCATGGACTCGTCAAACGCCTCTTGGATGCGCGGGTCGGCGCGCTTGCGGTCAAGTAGCGAGCGGATGTAGTCGCCTCCGAGCTCTGGCGACGCGAGCTCCGCTTCAGCGACACTCTCTACCACTGGCAAGTTTGCTTCGCATAGCAGTATCAACAGCATGCGTGTGTGCGTCAGCGGGAAGCTCTACAATTCACATCACATGAAGACGCTGTATGCAACAGTACCGTTGTCAACTGAGCGTGATGTCGTGGGTGATGCCGTTGCCGATGTTGTTGCTGTTGGTGGTGGTTCTGGAGCAGAAGCTGCTGTGGTATCAGGCGCAACTTGTGCAGACGCTTGCACGTGTTGTGCGCTGACCTCGGCTGTTGCTGTCGATGGCGGAGGCATCTGCACCTGTTCGGTCTATTGCCAGTGGCAAGCAACAGACAACAGACAGCAGCGATTCTGCTGTCACTTGCTGCATGGGACAACAAACAACAGCGATGCGCAAGTACGAACAGATGCGCACCTTGATGATCGGCGCCGCGTCAATGTGCCACGACGGCTTGGGGAAGTTGAAGATCGGCAAGCGCATGTCGAGCACGATCGAGTTCATGGCTTCGACGTCTTCGATCAGCTGCAGCCGCTTGCGCTCGTAGTCGCGCACTTGCGTGCGGCAAAAGTTGAACTTTGCTTCCACGTCGCTGCCTTTGTTGTCGCGATGGAGCCGCACGAGCTGCTTCATCATTCGCTTCTGTTGCGCGACGATCGACTCGATCGCGCGGATCGTGTTGAGCGCTTTCCGGAGTCGCACTACAACACCAATGCAACAAATACACTCAGTACACGTGCGAGCCAACTTGTCAGCAAACAAACAAACAAACAAGTCAACAAACAAGCAAACAACTTGCTCGTTTGTTTGTTTGTTTGTTTGTGTGACGCACCTCGAATGCAGAATGGGCAGCCTGAGGTAGTGCACGTGCGCAGGTGCTGGTGTATCTCGAGTCCCAAGCGACACTCGACGTCGCATGGCGGCTCGTTCCGCACATTGTGGCGAAAGATCTCGACTGTGCGTAGACACACAGGGTCCGTGCACTTGATGTAGCGCACACACGAGATCGCGTCTTGAAACCGGATCGCCGCGTTGATGTACTCGGAGAGTGTGTCAAGGACATGCGGCGCCTCACTCGGCATCAGCGCAAGCAACTCGTTCAGCGGCATGAGCTTCTCTTCGTCGCTCGACTCGCTCACTGGCGGATCCGCTGCTGTATCGCCATTCGCTGCAGTCGCCGATCGGTTGTTGTTGACACACGCGCTTGCTTCATCGCCGGAGAGAGCTGCAAACTCGTCCGAATCTTCGCCAGACGAGAGCGTGATGACCTCTTGCTGCTCTGCTGACTGCCCTGCTTGGCGCGCATCGACAGTCTCGGTTGACGACGCCGAGAGCGGCCGCGCTGGGTCCGCGAGTGACAGTTGAGACGTTGCTGCAGCTACATCTCCTTGCGCGCTTCCATTCTCGACAGTGCTGCTGCTGCCCATCGCGCTTGCGTCGCTGTCTGTTGCCGTTGATACACTGGCGCTGTCGCCAGTAGCTGTTGTCGCTGCAGCTTTGTCGACTGCAGCGGCTGCTAGCACAAGTGCACGGTGGAGCCACACGTGGAACTCTTTCGCTTCGCCGGCGCGGTTCCGAAGGACGTGCACGCGACTCGCACCGCGCGCGTGCCACCGCTTCGCGCACGCATCGCAGACAAACTTGGTGCGTCTCGGGTCGCACGTCACGCAGCTGAACGTCCACGGCGCGTCGCCGCACCAGCCGCATGCGTCCATCGTCCTTGCTTGCTCTTGCTGTTGTTGTTGCTTGCTTTCGTTTGCTTGCTCTGGTTTCGTACTTAAATGAGTAGCTCAGCCACACTGCCACACGAAATTGATAGACTCGCAGCAAGTTCGATACGCATAGTGAAAGCAAGTGAATTGGCGATTGGTGCATGTGGCGTCGTTTGGCAAGAGCACTTGAGCATTGGCGGTGGTGAAGTGACTGACAACAAGCACATCGATCCGTGTCGTCGTCGTCGTCGTCGCTGCAGCATTCGAGAAGCTCGCTCGCTCGTCTCGACGTCGTGCACCACATACACAACCACATACACAAACAGACACTATGGGTGCTCTGACCGCACCGACGCCTGCGCCAGACGCAGTGCAGCAAGAGCGCAAGCTCAAGCACGCTGAGCGCGAGCGGCTCGAGATCGAGCGCCTCGAGCAGCGCATCAAAGAGCAGACGCCTGCGCGCGGCTCGCAGCTCGAAGAAGCGGCAAACTTTGACTTCTTCCCGCTCTCGGACGCAACGAAGCGCGGACTCCAGCGCGGCAAGTTCTCCAAGCCGACGCTCATTCAGACTGGCGCGATTCCACATGCACTCGCTGGGTACGACTGCACACACTGCGCTCTTGCACATACAGACACTATCTAACACTCGCGTGCTTGTACCTGTGCGACTGCAGTCGCGACATCCTCGCAGCCGCCAAGACCGGCTCGGGCAAGACGCTCGCGTTCCTCATTCCGATCCTCGAGAAGCTCTACCGCGCGCGCTGGGACGTCGAAGACGGACTCGGTGCGCTCGTGATCTCGCCGACGCGCGAGCTCGCGCTCCAGATCTTCGAGGTCCTGCGCACCGTTGGGAAGATGCACTCGTTCTCTGCAGGTCTCGTGATCGGCGGCAAGAACTTCCGCGAAGAGCAGTACCGACTCATTCGCATGAACATCCTCGTGTGCACGCCCGGGCGGCTCCTTCAGCACATGGAGCAGACGCCGAACTTTGATCCGTCCAACTTGCAGCTCCTCGTGCTCGACGAGGCCGACCGGATCCTCGACATGGGCTTCCAGAAGCAGCTCACGTCGATCGTGTCGTACTTGCCGCCGTCGCGCCAGACCATGCTCTTCTCGGCGACGCAGACCAAGTCGGTCAAAGACCTCGCGAAGCTCAGTCTCCAAGAGCCTGAGTATGTCGCCGTGCACGAAAAGTCCGCCCAGGCGACACCAAGTGGCCTCGCACAGAGCTACGTCGTCTGCGGCTTGGAGAAGAAGCTCGACGTGCTGCTGTCGTTCATCAAGTCGCACTTGAAAGCCAAGACGATCGTGTTCCTCTCGACGTGTCGGCAAGTGCGGTTCGTGCACCAAGTGTTCTGCAAGCTCCAGCCGGGGCTGCCGCTCCTTGCGCTCCATGGCAAGTACAAGCAAGGGAAGCGCGTGGAGATCTACTACGAGTTCCTCAACAAGCCCGCGGCCGTGCTCTTTGCCACGGACATTGCGGCGCGTGGCTTGGACTTCCCGCAAGTCGACTGGGTCGTGCAGCTCGACTGTCCAGAAGACACTGCGAGCTACATCCATCGCGTCGGTCGCACGGCGCGGTACAACAAGCAGGGCAAGGCGTTGCTCGCGCTCTTGCCGTCCGAGGTCGACGGCATGACAAAGGCGTTCGAAGAGGCGAAGATCCCGATCAAAGAGATCAAAGTGAACCCTGCGAAGACCCAGAGCTGTCGCCAGAAGGTCACGTCGGTCGTCGCCGCGGACAAAGATATCAAAGCCTTGGGCCAGAAAGCGTTCATGTCGTACGTCCGGTCCGTCGCGCTGCAGCCGAACCGCGCCGTCTTTGACGCTGCTGCGCTCCCGCTCGACGACTTTGCGCTGTCGTACGGACTCCCTGGCGCACCGCGCATGCCGTTCCTCGCCAAGCTCCAAGAGAGCAGCAGCAGTGACAACCACGAAGCGCTGCGCGACGAGCTCCGCGACAAGAAGAACGTGAACCGGAAGCTCCAGATGCTCAAAGACAAGATCAAGGCCGAGAAGGAGCGCAAGAAGCTCGAGAAGCAGCTCGCAGCGCTCAAGACTGACAAACCGAAGGCTGCGACTGCGGCGAAGGACGACACCAAGAAGGACGACGAAGAGGAGGAGGAGAGCGACGACGACGACGCGCTCTTGGTCGTCAAGCGCCGCCACGACTGGGACAAGGACGACGGTAGCAAGGACGACGACGACGAAGTGATTGACTTGGACGCAGCGCGGGCAAAGAAGAAGGCGAAGAAGATCCGCGTGGACAACGCCGTGTCGCTCAACCGCGTGGTCTTTGACGACGACGGCAACAGCATGAAGGCGCTCGAGAAGATGGCGGCGCAGCACGTGGACGTCGACACGGCGTTTGCAGACGTCGAGGGGCAGTCGAAGGCGTTCCAGGCGCAAGTCGCTGCGCGCTTGAAGGAGAAGGACGCGGAGGACCGGCGCTTGGAGAAGGAGCGCGTGCGCGCCAAGCACCACAAGAAGCGCATGAAGACCAAGGGCGAGCGCGACGGCGACGACAGCGGCGACGACGCGCCAGTTGCGACGCTCGGCGGTGCTTCGTCCGACGACGACGACAACGACATGGCGAGTGGTAGTGACAACGACGAGGACGCAAGTGACGACGATGGGCGTCGTAGCAACAGCAGCGACGAGGACGACGACGATGAGGATGAGAGCGAGAGCGATAGTGAAGACGAGAGCACGGCGAGCAAGATCCGCAAGAAGGTCGCGAGTCGCGACGCCGTTGCGAGTCAAGAGGAGCTCGCGCTGCGTCTGTTGCAGAAGCGGTAGGCGCGTTGTCGTGACGAGCGATAGGACGGAGGATCACAACGAGAAGAGAGCGATGGATGATGATGATGATGATGGAATAGAGACGATGCGTGCGTTGCTACCGAGCAGTGCGTGTCCTAGTGGCGTGTAAGGTGATCGGACGAGTCGCAGACGCTCAGAGGCGAACCGACACTGACTCTTGCACGCGTCTCGCAAACAGCAGCAGCTCGTGGGATGTCGACGGACGACAGCAGCAGCAACTTTGTCGACAGCGATGTGCTGGACGAGCAGGATGACGCGTCTGCTGCTGACGAGTACGACGACGACGCGTTTGACGACTACTCGGACGCGTTCGAGTCGGATGGCGATAGTGACGACGACCAAAACGCGGCAGCAGGCTCAAGTGCATCGGTAGAGGACGCAAGCAGCGCGCGGGTGTGCGAGCCTCGCTTTGCGCTTGACGAGCGCGTGCAAGTGTACTGGAAGCACGAGTGCGAGTGGTTCAGCGGGACTGTGACGCAACTGGACGACTCGAGTGACACGCAGCGCTACTATGTCGAGTACGACGACGGCGAAGCGCAGTGGGAGGTCAGTCATCTGCATCCACGCACTTGAGCTGGCATGTGAATGCTCTCGCACACACGCCTTTGGATCTCACACTCGCATGGCTGGTTCGCTTACTATGTCTCGCTAGACAAACGAGCGCATGCGCTGCTCGCCAGAGACTGCTGGCGTTGCGCTTGACGACTTCCAGCAGCTCCAGCTTCGCATGCGCACTTTGACCTCTGTCGATCGCCACAAGAGCGCTGTTTTCTCGCTACTGCTCCATGCCAAAGTGCTCGTGTACTGGCGCGACTCGATGTCGTGGTTCGTAGGATCGATCGCAGAGGTCGATGTCCAAGCACGAACACTCCGAGTCGAGTACGATGACGGCGACGAGCGCTGGGAACACGTGCGTGCTGCTTGAACATTGACTGATACGCGCTCACAGCAGTCACGAAGGCGTTCTCTTTCTCTCTCACACACACACAACGACACCTGGTCTTCTAGGAGCGCGACTTTGTCAACATCCTCGTGCATCTGCCATCGTCAAGTGGACTCGCAACACACACGAGCGCTGGAGCGCAAGCATACACGACGATACCTGTACAACAGTCCGGTCAGCCACCACCACCGCCATCACCTGTGTCAATCGAGCGCGTGCTTACAGCACGAGCATACACAGCCATAGTCGAGCGCCACTTCCAGCCCGAGCGCACGCCGCGTCCGTACGTGAGCGTCACGACCACGATCGGATCGATCCTCACGCCAAGGACGTACTGCGAACGGCGGTACCTCCACGCAAAGCTCGCGTGCACGTCCGAGACAACAGACCAACGCGACAACAACACACGAGACGTGGTCGTGCAGACCGACATCCTAGGAGCGATCGAGGTCGAGCAGCAGCAGCACGTGTACTCTCCCTGTTGCTAGCTAGCAGCACGATCAACTGCATCGACTTCATCTTCCTCTTGCTCTGCGTACTCTCTCTCTCTCACGCGTTCTTGGGACCACGGACGCTCTTGATCATCTTCTTGAGCGCTAGGGAGCTACCACTTGTTGCATTTGCGCCTGCAAGCGCCGGCTCGCGACTCCCACTCGACGCTGCTTTGCTGTACTTGTCCTTGGCCGCTGATGCGCTCGCAGCTTCGACGTCGCTATTGACGTTCTCGTCTTCCGAGAACGCGTAGCCGTGGTACGGATGTCGCAGTGTCTCCGAGTCGATAGCGCTCGATGGCAGAAGCGACTGCGCGTGATGCGCACTCGAGGCACCGCTCTCGAGCAGCGCGTGTTCGTGTCCCCAGCCACTGCCACTTTGGCTACCACTAAACATCTCGTCGTGGAGCTCAGACGCATGCGACGACCCTCGCACGCGGATGTGGCGCGTACTCTCAACGTCGCTGCTGCTGCCAAGACTGTTGCTACTGCTGCCACCAGCAATCAAGCTCTCGGCGAGCGGCGACGACCGCACAAACGACTCGTGTGCAGTCTCAAACGGCGGGATCTGCTGCCGGAGCAACTTTGCGTAGTCGAGGATCGGCGCTTGGACGTCTGGCCACTGAACACCTGCGCGATCGCTCGCCAAGCTCCGCGGCGAGTTGGTCTTCCGGAGCTTCTCGCGCTCCTGCAGGATGTGGTACGTCGACGGAAAGTGCCAGCGCCGCACGACCTTCCAGAGCACGTCGCGGAGCAAGCTGAGCGTCACGACGAGAAGACACAGCGCGTAGAATGCTGGGACGTCCGCAAGGAACGTCATCTCGCCGACTGCGTGGTGGAACCGACTGTGCGGCGACGACAAGAGCGTCGCGACTGCGAACCACAGCGCGATCGACGCGACGATCGTCGAGCCAAAGTGCCACGTCACGAGGAACGCTTCGAGCACGAGCTTGAGGTTCACGACGATCACGAGGTTCGTGAACACGACAAAGCCGAGCGTCACGAGGCCGTCGTCTAGTCCACTGGGCGACACGGTCGTCGGGTGATGCGTATAAGACGCTGCGGTCGAGACCGACAAGTCGCCGTGGAAGCCCCACGCCGAGACGAAGAAGATGATGAGCGAGTGCCAGATGCCGTTGAGGATCCAGGGCCAGAACACGCGGCGCGCAAGCAAGACGTTCTTCTGACCGAGCGCATACAGCGACGGACACTGCGCTGCGCTCGTGCTCGAGATGTCTTGATCCAGAACGGCAAAGAGCACGAGCGGCACGCTCGTGTACAGCACGTTGAAGCTCTGCGCCGCGACGTCCAGGATCAGCGGCTGGCCCGAGAAGCCGCAGAAGCAGCCAAACCAGAACGTCGTGAGCACGTACGTCACGTTCTTGTACAGCATGTAGCTCATGAGCTTCGCGACGCGCCGGTACGCCCAGCGCCCGTGCACAAACAGCAGCGGCTGGAGGAACCGGAACTGGCTGATCGCATAGTCCGACGCGTTCACAGCTTGCATGCCCTCTTGCCCAGAGATCCCGACGCCAACGTGTGCAGCTTGGATCATCCCGACGTCATTCGCGCCGTCGCCGATCGCAAGCGTGATGCTCGTGGGCTCGAAGCACCGCACGAACTCGACAATGTCGGCCTTTTGCTTCGGCGACACGCGGCAGCAGATCACAGACGCGCAGCGCTGCGTGACGTGGTAGAACAACGGACGGAGGCGCGGACGCAGCGCGTGCTCGAGCGCTTTGCCGTCAATCACGAGCGCAATCGACGGCGCAGGACGCGGGGATTGACTTGCAGAGGCACCGAGCGGACGCTGTTGCAGCAGCGATGCCTGTTCGTCTGCGTGCCGATGGTCGTCGTCCGTAGCAACTCGGTCCGAGTCGTCGTCGCCGTCGTCATGGTCGTGATGATGGCGATCGAGCGTCGAGACCGGCGAGTACATGCCGCGCGCGTGGCTCGAGCGAGGCGCTTTGCGACTACGACTGCGCTTCTTTGTCGGCGGCGGCGCTCCGAGGATGAACGTTGTGAGCGCCGCTCGAACACGCTGGTGCCACGCCACTGGCGGTCCCGCGCGCCGTCGCGGCTTTGCTGAAGCTGTTGACGATGATGACCGCGTCGAGAGCTTCTCTTGACGCATCGCAACGTCTTGGAGCGCTTTTGCAACAGCGACGTACTCGTCCGAAGCCACTTCCATCACGTCTGTGCTGCTGTGCAGGAGCGAGCACGCGTACCCAATGTTGATCGCAGTCTCCATCTTGTCGCCCGTGAGCGTCCAGACCTTCATGCTCGTCTGCTGCAGGAGCTCGAGCGTCTTTGGGACACCGTCTTGGAGCTTGTCTTGCACGGCGGTGACGCCCAAGAGCTCCAGATCGAGCTCGATCTCGTGCATGAGTGGATCAATCGCGTTCGGGAGACCCTGTCGGCGCTTCACGAGCTCGTCCATGGACGCCATCGCAGTCACGAAGCGCTGGTTCCACGCCTCGTACGTCGCGCGGTCGATCGCTTTGTACGCGAGGCAGAGCGTGCGCATGCCTGACTTGGCGTACAGCGAGAGCTGCGCGTTCACGTCGTCCATCGCCGCGGCATCTGCTGCTTGGTCCGGCGCGAGGCGCTCGAGGATGACACTGTCGGCGCCTTTACACAGGAGCTCGATCGCGCCGTCCGCCGTCTCGACGATCACGCTCATGCGCTTCCGGTCGCTATCGAACTCGAGGACGTTCAGGAGCTTGTACACACGTGGCTCGGTCGTGTCGTCGCTCGGCTCGAGGATCGTCATGGCGCTCGGCGTCCGGTGCACAAAGCGTACGTTGCAGTGTGCAGCTGCAGACACAAGCGCTTGCTCATCTGGTGACGACGCCGAGTACACTGGCGAGGCACTCGCGCACATCTCAGCGAACGGCTTGGCCGGCAGGAGCGTGTGGCAGAGCGCCAAGTGGCGCAGGAACAGTCGGATCTGCGCCGCGCGGTCGCCGCCAGCGCGCACGTCGGCAAAGAGCTCCGTTGGGTCAAACTGGACAAACTGCGGCGCTCGGTGGCTCGAACTGCTGTCTGTAGCACGCGCCAGTGGCAATGCCACTGTCGTATCGGACTCGGTGACGTCGCCGCCGTAGTGTTTGCCACGGATCGAGCAGAAGCGAAAGAGCATGAGGTTCATCGTGAGCGTCCCAGTCTTGTCGGTGAAGATGTGGTGCACGCGTCCCAGGTCTTCGTTGAGCGCCGAGGACCGCACGAGCGCAGGCGTGTCCGTCGCAGCGTCGTACATGCTCAGGTCCTGCTCCATGAAGTACGCTTGCCAGTACTTGACGAACTCGAGCGAGACGTTGAGTGAGATCGGGACGAAGTTCTGCATGATGATGAAGTACCGCAAGTGGAGCTTCACGAGCTCGCGGAACGGAAAGCTCCGGCGGTCGCGCGTGTCGTGGACGAGCGACTCGCCTGACAAAGCAGCCGACGGGTGCAAGTACCAGAGCGCGTCGCCTTGCGCGACCATCCAGAACGCACCGAGGAGCGCGCCAGCGAGACACACGAGCTGCTGGATCAAGACGACGCGCAGAATGAGCGCGTTCAAGCGCTGCTCGACTGACGACGTCTTCACGACCGGGTCCGTGTTGCTACACAGGACCTTCGTCTCGTGGCCCGTGAAGATCGCAATGCCGACGATCGCGCGCGTGTTGCGCAGCACGCAGCTCCGGAGCACCATTTGCTTGGCAGTGATCGGCACGCAGATGCTCAGTGCGCCGTCGGCGTCGCGCTGGAGCTGCTGGCGCAAGTGGTGCCCAGTCTTTGCTGCGTCTGCTGCTGTTGACCGTGTCTTGCTGCTGTCGCGACTCGCGTCGTCATCCTCAAGACCGAGCGCCGACGCTTGCGCGCGGGTCAGGAACAGCGTGACGTTGCCGTCGAACGTCACGATGCGGTTGTTTGGCGCTTCGCACTCGATCACGCCGCGCAGTGCGTTGAGGTCGCACGGCGGCGACGCGAGCGTCGCGACGACTGGGATCGCAGTGCGGATCTTTAAGTTCGTCTCGCCGTCGAGCGACTTGGTCTCAATGTACGCCAAGCTCCCATTCGCTCGCGGCGCGTGTGCATCAACTCTTGTCTCGTCCGATAGTTCGATCTGGTCGTAGCTGGTCGACCGCGCCTTCGCCGCTGGCTGCGGATAGAGCGCTGGTGTGTCGACGCTCGGGTCGTCTAGTTCCTCAGTCGTGAGCATGAACAGATCCGCTGGCACGGTCTCGTCGTTCAGGACTTTGACAATGTCGCCGACGTGGACGTCGCCCCAGCGCTTGTGCTCCCAGTCGCCGCGTGCGCTCAAGCAGAGCACGAGGCGGCTGTTCATAACTGCGTCTGCGCGATGGCGCTCGCGGTCCTCGAGCGCTTCTTTGATCGCACTGCAGATGAACACGAACGCGAGCGGGAGCAAGATCGTTGGGACGCCGTTCGTGTTGCTCACTTCTTTGATCGTCTGGAGCACTGCGATGAAGAGGAAGTAGACGTTCGACGGCCGCTGCAGCTGTGCGAGAAGCACGCGCGGGAGGAAGTTCCAGATCGTGTACTTGGCGCTCACGACAACGTTGTCGACAAACGCAGGCTCGTCGTTATCGTAGTCGTTCCTAGCATGTACATTGCGGCCGTGACTGCGGCGGCGCGTCGGTCTAGACGTGCGTTTGCGGCCAAAGAGGCGAGTTCGGAGCTGCTCGAGCGTCGACGTTGCTGGTGTATCGAGTGCTGCATCGAGCGCACGCTTCGCGCTCTGTGGTCGGTCGAATGCGATCACGCGCAGTGGCGGCGCCTGCGCTGCGCGCTTGTGTGACTGCTGCGGCCGCATCTTGCGACCACGTAATGCGTCGCTAGTCGGTGTGCTCGTCGTGTTTGCACGCACCGACGCTACTGTCTGCAGCGGCACAAGTGCGTCGCCGCCACGACCGCGATCACCAGCATCACCTCGAGCGCTGAGCATGTCGCTGTGGCGTTTTCGTCTGCGAAAAGCGCTGGATCACTTTATATGTCATAAATAATAGCATTAATAGTCATTTCAAGACAAAAAGTAGACTTGATTTTGGAGTACTTGGTCATCATCAGATCTTGTAAACCGGTCATCGGTTTGAAAAGCGAGTTCCTCCGAGCCGTACGATTGATTGATTGACGGACCCAACGCATTGCCAACGTGACCATCAGCAGACAGCACCAGGCAGACAGCAGCATGAGCGGCGTGCACTCTCTCGACAGCTCGCCGTCGTCGGCCAACTCGAGCGACAGCGCGTCGTCGCTCGGCAACTCGATGATGTGGGAGAGCGTCTCGCTGTCGCCGTACGAGGTGCGCGCGATCCAGCTCGAGACCGAGCTGCAGCACGCAAAGGACGCATTCGTTGCGCCAAAGCAGAACAAGAACGGCGTCGACCTCGACAAGAGCTCTGGCAAAGCCGCTGGCTGCGTGCACATCGAGGTTGTTGCTGTGCAAGGTCTTGCGGATGCACTTGCGCAGCACCCAGTGCTCGGCAACGCATCGGCAGCTCAAGCGTTTGCGCTCCATGTGTCGACAATGGTGTCGCCGTCGTCCGCGTTCGAGAAGACGACGAAGAAGCACTTGCGTACTGCAGGCGTGGCTGCTGACAACGGTCGCGCGTACTGGAACGAGGCGCTCACGTACGACGGCGTCAAGTCCAAGAGCTTTGCGATCAAGCTCAGTGTGCAGAGCAGCGCAGGCATGCTCGCCGACGTTGTGCTCGGCGAAGCAGAGCTCAGCAGCAGCGACTTTGTCGACCAGCGCACGCACGAGCAGTGGCTCGCACTCAAGACGCCGGCGTCGGCAATCAGTCCGTCTGCCACGTCGCCTGGCAAAGTGCTCGTGCGCGTGACGTTTGAGCACAGCGCTGCAGCGCGCCACGAGCTCTTGGTCGCAGCGCTTGAGCTCGCGAAGAAAGAGAACGACGAGAGCATTGAGCTCTTCCGCAAGACAGCAGCAGAGCTCAAGACGCACGTGCAGCACCCTGCTGCGTTTGGCACTGCGACGGCGCAGGCTGGGCTGTACATCCCTGGCAACAGCTTCCGCACAGAGGCGCACCACCCTGGCGCCGTGAGCGTGACGCCGCTGCCAGACAAAGCGCGCATCGTCACGCCATTCGGCCGTGGTGTGGTCGTGGCGTTCCGCAAAGAGTCCAAGATGTACGTCGTGCAGCTCGACACGGACGCTGCGTCGAAGAACCCGACGCTTGCGTACTTGCGTCAGGACACTGTGCATGAAGAGCCGAACGAGCCGCACTTACGCATGCACATGCAAGTGTCGACGCCGTACGGCACGGGCGAGATCGACGAGATCCGCCCACACGACGACGTTGTGATTGTCAAGACCGACTACGCGAAGCTGTTCATGCAGAAGAAAGACGTCAAGATCCCGGAGAAGTCGGTCGACGAGATGAAGACAAAGGACCTGATCGCTGCGTCGATCGCACTCGCAGACGCTGGGAACGAGCAGTTCCGCACGAACAAGCTCGACGAAGCGATCTACAGCTACTTGCGCTCGCTCGGGTACTTGCAGCGCGTGGACCAAGACGGCGCGACGCACAAAGAGAAAGCGACGATGCTCCAGACGATGATCCGGTGCCACTTGAACATTGGCGCGTGCAAGCTCAAGCTCGACGCGTACTACGACGCGGAGATCGCGTGCACGAACGCACTGAGCATTCTGACGGTACTCGCCGAGAACCGCTACGGCAACGTCGTGACGTGGATGGGCCGCATTGGACTGAGCGACCAAGTCTTGTTTGAGGAGTGGCCGTCGAAAGCGCGGTTCCGTCGCGCGCAGGCGTGCTTCAAGCTCGGCAAGTACACGGACGCGAAGCAAGATCTGCTCATTGCGGCGAAGCTTACGCCGAAAGACAAGTCGTGCCGCGCCCTGCTCGACCGCGTGACGAAGCTCATTAGCGAGCAAAAGAGCCAGGAGCGCCAGGCGTGGGGCGGGATCTTTGAGAGCGGCGCGGAAGACGCGGCGAGTGCCAAGTTTGCGCAGCACCAGCAAACATCGTCGACCACAACGACGACAACTGCAGGTGGCGCCACGTCAACGACGACCAAGACAACGACGACGACGACGACAGCGAGCAGCAGCGCTGCCACGGACGCAGCCGAGACGTCAATTTTCACGCGCAAGACAAAGGCGCAGCGCGAGGAGGCAGCGAAGAAGAAGCGAGCGGCACAAGCAGCTGCCGAGGCTGCTGAGCCGTGGTATCTTTCGCGAAAAGCACTCGCGACCGCCTCGCTCGTCACTGCTGGTGTTGCAGCGGTGACGCTGCTAACGCTCAAGCAGCAGCAGCGGTCGTAGATCCACCCACGCTGGAGTAGGAGCGCAGCAGCAGCGACCCGAGTTCGCATTTCGTCCTTCGTAGAGCGCCCCCAAATGGACAGACAACCCTTGTCGTTTGACTCGCACCCGCAGCTGGTTTTCGTTTGCACGCATGCGTCGACGAACAAGTGCAAGTCGAGCGGCTTGGATACGCTTGCGCACGTGCAGCACTTGCAGCTGCAGACGAACGCGCGCAGCTGCAGACGAACGCGCGCAGCTGCGTTGCGCTCGCTCGTTACATGCCTGCTACGATCATTGAAGTTGCTCCTGTCTCTCCATGTCATCAACGCTTCAGCAGCAGCAGCGTGCATGCGTGCGCCAGACGCAATGCAGGCTCTCAAGAGAGCTGGTAGGGTCGGACTGAATACCTGCATGCAAGTGTGCCTGTGCATTCACTGCGCGACAGGGGAGCAGCGCGATCGATCTGCTTCTCGCTCGCTCCGTGCTCCTTTGTGTGCAAGCATGGCAATCAGCGAGCAAGAGAGACGGTCTCGCACAGGCACACGTGCAACTTGCAAGCAGCAAAGATCGGGTGTTGCTCTTGCAGCAGCGTGTTGTCAATGAACAAACAAGTGCGTCTTGAAACAGCAGCAATTGTGTGTCCTCTTGTGTGAGCGACGTCAGCACTCACGCGAGTCAGACGACAGGCTGCACGTTAGTCCACCCTCTTGTGAGCGCATTGCACGCGCTGCATCTGTATACGAACGAACGCACAGCAATGACACGACATGCTGCCGCGCACAGCGCACACGTGAGCAAGTTGTCGCCGAGCTGTCGGTGCTGAAGCCACATGCGAACTGACTTCAATCTAGAGTGATGGTCACGGCAACTTCCTCGTCCGAATGGCCAAATGGCCAATTTGCGTGACGCTGCGTGCGAGCGCGATCTTTCGCTCAAGTGTGAGCGTGCGTGCCGAGCGACAGCAAACACAACAACACCGGCAGCAGCACAACTCGGTAGAAGACGCTTGCGTGTCGAGACCTTGCATCTATCCACCGCGACGCTTGCTGAAAATTGTCAGATTGCTCATGAGTATGCTGTTGCTGCTACTGCAGATCGCAATGCGTCGACAGGGAGAGCAAACTTGCTCGCGTTGCGAATGTTTGAGCACGCTGCCTCTATCGAGACAGCCAGTTGAGCTGGTCGTAGTCGTGGTGCCAGTGGTAAAGGACAGGTACCGCCGAGTCGATTCGCATCGCATCGTTGCACCGTTGTTTGCACCTTGCTCGCACTCAGACAACCAACTGCCAATCTCGACAACATGTACAACAACAAGGTGCCTTGCATGCACACATACGCCTTGATGCTCGACGGCGCGAAAGATCAGAAAGGTCTTTGCCAGTCGTCGTCGTGACCTTTCACGGCTTCGAAATTTACGCGCCATGGATTTCGTGCATTGCGCCAGCAGCAGTAGCAGCAGGGCCGAGTCGCGCAAGTAGTGCGAGCCGAGCAATGTGAGTGTGTCGACAACGAGTGCGTACGTGCACGCTCCACGCTCCTAAAGCAGCCACAGGCGGTCAATAGAGAGAGCAGTCGTTGCAAGCAGACAGATCGCCAGACATGCGTGTTGTACAATCACTGCTCGGAAGCGGTGATTAGTGACAAATCAAACGTTGAGCAGTCTGAAACCCAGTCACAAATAAATGACGGTCATTTATGGATCTTGAAGCGCAGTTGCCGGAAGCTATCACCGTTGGTGTTGTTGTCCTCGTTGTTGTCGTCGCAACAAGCGAGCGTGCGCGCAAGTGGAAGCTAGCAAGCTCTTGTATAGCCATGCGTACATCGACATCCGATCCGACAAGCGCAGTTGCGAAAGCCAGCGCTCGAGTTGCTCGCTCACGTGCATCCGATCGTCCGTCCAAGGTCAAACGCAGAAGCAGTCGCAGTGCGTGCTGCGGCAACACGGGCAATCACTCTTGCGCACTCTTGTGCGCGCGCACGCACACCAACTGCAACGAGCTACTCACACACTGAGCTTGCGCGCGATCGCCGACGTCTTTCATTTCGCAATCGTCCGCCTCGCGCACAAGTGTCAGCTGGACTCGACTCGACTCAGACTCGACGCTCGATTCTCTCACACACACCCGTTTCAACCGAACGGAAGAAGAGTGGCGTGAACGAGCGCGCACTCAAAGAAACACCTCGCGAGGTGCGTACATTCATCACGTGTGATGGAGAGAACCTGCGCGTGCACGTTGCGCGCATTCGGGCACACGACTCACATTGCATCGTGTGTGTGACCTCGTGACATCGCACACCCATAGCAGCAGCCACAACGTGTCAAGGTCGCTCGCTATCGCACAAGTAGCAGCAGCCGTAGTTGATTTGCGAGTGTCAGCGACGCACAAGCACGCGCTGCAACGGGTACGTCCTTCATCACCACTTGCGAGTGCGTCACCACTCATTGCTCTCTCTGTGCGGCCATTGACGACAACAACAATGTGATGCTCCACCACGCAGACATGAAGTCAACGCGCAGCAAGCGTGCAGATGCACTGGTGCAAGCGCACCGAGTCGGCTCGATCGGACAAGAGAAGGCTGCAAACATGGGCAACCCAGTGGAGCTGACACGCGTGAAGCTCCAAGGGCTCCCAGACACGTTCTCGTCGTCGATGTGGTCTGCAGACGGCATCACGCGTGCGTCGAGACTCTACCAGCGCTCGAGCTCAACGCCGCCGATTCACCAAAGTGTCGCTTTCCAAGCTTCGAGAAGCTTCGTGCTGCCTCGTGACGACACGCAGCAGTCTGGCATGCAGCTGTCGTACCATCTCGCCAGCGCACCGTCGAGCACGTCTGCTGCAAAGGACAACCAGATCGAAGAGTGCGAAGTCGTCACGCCTGCTTCGATCGGCTTGGACATCCAGCGATCGTGGAGTGCACCTCCTATCGCCGATCCAGTGCGTGCGCTCTCTCACGTTGCTCTGCGCAGCGTCAACGCTACCACGTGCTTGCTACTCACATGTAAACAACGTGCTCTTGCTGCTGTAGAGCCGCGCATTCGACGACAACCAGAGCGAGACTGCGCTGACACTGGTGCGTCGGTTTACATCAGTTTGCGCTGCTTGAGATGTCGCACTGAGATGCTGACGGACAGGTGAATGGCTTTCTCAGGACACGCTTGCGACCAAGAGCCTTCCGTCGACCTTGTTGCTGCACAACGCGAGCGACACAAACGACGTGTGGAGCCAGCCATCGGGGACTCAGCCATCGGGGACTCAGCCGTACAGCCTTGTGTGCAAGTCGCCCGACCACTCGGACACGCACGTCGTCTCGGACGCGTCGTACGACAGCGCGTCGGGCTTCTCGAACCAAGACTCGAACGCGTCGGGCTCAGTGTGTTCCGAGAGCTCGAGCCGCGACGAGAGTCCGCCGACGCGTCGCTTGCCTCCTGGTCTGTCGCTCCTCCACAGCGACTTTGCTCGCGTCCAAGCGCACGACTACGACACGATCTCAGTGAGCAGCTCCATGTTCCTCACAGACGAGCTCGAGGGCATGGCGCACTTGCGCATCGGTAACCAGCCGCAGTACCGCCAAGACGCTGTTGTCGCGCCAGCTCCATTCGGCTACTCGTTCAGCGACGCGCGTCGCAGCCGCCAAAGTGGACACGAGTACTCTGGCAACGGCGTCGGGTTCCAGCACAGCCGTCCACTTGGTCGACACGGGAACCAACCAGCGTACTCACACGCTGCGCCGTTCTCGAGTCCGTCGCCGTACACAGTGCATCCGTACTCGGACTTGGCGCACCGCGGACGCTCGAGCGCTCGCGAGCCGTCGAACCAGCTGTGGGAGACGACTGAGAGCTCGTACTACCGCAGCAGCACATCGACGTTTGGCGGTCCGAGTCACCGAGCAAGTGGCGCCGAGTACTACCCCAAGACTGGCGGGATCTACGAGACGACGAAGGCATCCGAGTCGCTCGTGCGCGAGCACCATTCGTACACACCAGCGAGAGCGCCGTACAGCTACGACTCGCGTGCGAGCTACCAGTACGGCTTTGTGCAGCAGCCGAGTGCGCTGTATCGCCCCAAGCCTGGCGCCAGTCGTCGAACCGAGCACGAGTTTCTCCACCCCGTAGCACACTCGTACTCGTCGAGCTGCTTGCTCGAGGAGTTCACATCGACGTGCAAGCCCGACAAGTGGGAGCTCTCGACGATCAAGGGACACTTGCTGCTCTTTGCGCGCGACCAGAGCGGGTCGCGCTTCATCCAGCAGCGCCTCGAGAAAGCCGACGACCGCACGAAAGACGACGTGTTTGACGAGATCTTCCCGAACGCGCTCGTGCTCATGACGGACGTGTTTGGGAACTACGTCATCCAGAAGCTCTTTGAGCACGGGTCGCTCGCGCAGCAGCAGCGCTTGGTCGAGCACATGCGCGCAAACATGGTGAGCCTCGCGCTCCAGGTGTACGGCTGCCGCGTGATCCAGCGCGCGCTCGAAGTGACACGTGTGGACGAGCAGCTCACGCTGATGAACGAGCTCCGCGGCCACGTCCAGAAGTGCATCAAGGACCAGAACGGCAACCACGTGCTCCAAAAGTGCATCGAAGTCGCGTCGTGGAAGCGCAATGGCGACGCCAGTGCGAGCTCTGAGACGCAGCACCAGCTCACTGGCGACGACATCCAGTTCATCATTGACGACGTCATTGGTCGCGTGGCCGAGTACTCGGCGCACTCGTACGGCTGTCGCGTGATCCAGCGCATCTTGGAGCACTGTTCGCCGACGCAGATCCGTCCGATCGTGAGCGAGATCGTCCTCAAGTGCCGCGACTTGATGAAGGACCAGTTTGGGAACTACGTCGTGCAGCACGTGATCGGCCACGGCGAGCCGGACCAGCGACGCGTCGTCATGGACGCAGTGCTCCCAGACATTGCGCGCTGGAGCCAGCACAAGTTTGCGAGCAACGTCGTCGAGGCGTGTCTTGAGCGCGCGACGAAGGCTGAGATCTCGCGCACGGTCGACTTCATTCTCCAGTGCGACGAGACGGGCGCGTCGTGTCCGCTCCTGCCGATGATGAAGCACATGTACGGGAACTACGTTGTGCAGAAGCTCCTGGACAAAGCAGATGCGAGCGACCGCGAACGGATTGTCTGCATCATCCGGCACAACGCCGACTTTCTCAAGCGCTTCACGTTTGGCAAGCACGTGCTCAGTCGCTTGGAGCGCGAAGGCGCTGGGCACCACTTCTACTGACTGACCGTCGCGTGTACGTAGTCGCCGACAGCAGCGACGACGACGACCATTTGACACCACCAGTGCATGCAGTGCGTGCGTCGATGCCGCCATGTGCCACACAGGTGTCGAGCGCTGGCCATGGCGCACGCGACGCACTTCTCGTTCTTTGCTTGTAGCTATCCTCCTCCTCCTTCCCATCGAGTTCGTGCATGTGAGTCCGTACCATAAACACCATTCGTTTGCAGTTCGCGTGTGCGTCGCTACTGCGTCTCCATGGTGTCTTCGAGTGTCCACAGCACACCGCTGTCTCTCTATTGCATAGCATCACGATCGCCTTCTCACACAAAATCTCTAGAGCGACGACGCGACTTGCGCTGCGGCGCGAGTGCCTGTGTCCATCGCGCTGTGCACCGACATGCCCGGCTGCTCGAACGACGTCGCTTCGCCCGCAAAGAAGATGCGCTGCTCGATCGGCTCGGCGAGGTCGCTCGCTGCCGAGTCGGACTGACCGACGCGCGGGAAACTGTAGCCGCCGCGGATGTACTCGACGTCGCCCCAGTCAAAGTACTTGCCCTTAACAAAGCTCGAGCGCGCGGGCGTCGGGCAGTCGGGTGTACCAAAGATCGCGTCGAGCTGGTCGAGGAACTTGTCAAAGATCTCGTCGGCGTCGAGCAGACTCAAGCGGTCGGCGCACTCGGAGCCGGCAAAGCCCGTGACGAGGTGCTGCACCTCGCGCTGCTCTGCTGCTGCAGTGAGCGCTTCGACGTCCGGGTCGTCGTTTGGGATGAGGTGCCCAACGCCGCGCGTGCTGTTCACCCAGAACTCGGGCAGGAAGCAGTCTGAGCAGATGATCCCGTGCGCGTTCGTTGGCCAGAACGACGCGCTAAAGTGCATGAGCACCTTCGCGGCGCGGCGCATGCCGTACGAGTCGACAGCGTCGGCCTTGGCTTGCGGCAAGCACGGCACGTACGCAATGTCTTTGAACACGGACGTCGGAACGGTCACAACGAGGCGCTTGCACGAGATCTGCTCGCCGCGCTTGTTCGTGAGCACGACGCGCTCCGCGTCCGAGTAGTCGATCGTCGCCACTGGCCATCTGAGGCGGCTCGTCACGCCCGTGGCGAAGTGGTCGATGATGCGCATGAACGTCGGCACGACGCGGTAGTCGCCTTCGTCTTCAAGGTCGATCCACTGGCGCTCGTACTTGCACGTAACGCGGAGCGAGATGTCCTCGAGGTTGCTCCCAGCCGTGTTCGCGTACCCTGCGTCCGCGAGCTTCATCATCGACTCGGAGAGCTCGCAGCTCTTGAAGTAGTCCATCATGGACTGCGAGTGCGGGATCGCGTCGACGTCTTCGATCTCGCTCAAGTGCGACACCGAGTCGTTGAACTTGCAGAACTCGGCGTCGTTGTCATCGAACGCGAGCAAGCGCTTCTGGTCGCCGAGGTAGTAGTACCCGATGCCGCCGTCCGGTGCTGGATCCGTCGGACCGCCATCGCCCTATTCAGTCGTGTTGCATGCACATCTCTCGTGAGTAACAAGTTGTGGTGCACTCATCTATGCAAACAACGTCACACATCGCCAGACACCAACTCCATCAGGTGTTGGTATGAACACACACATGTACGAGTGTGGCGCTGTTCCATCTAGGGTCAACCTAGACCAATCACACATACATGCATACGCACACAGAGACTGCTACACTACTACTACTACAACTTGTTGTGGTTGGTGATGATAGTATGTTTGAAACCAGACTGACTTCGCAAGGTGGACACACGCGAGAACCGGTGGCCAAGAACTGGTGACACCAGCAGCGTGCATGAGCAGCCGAAGCTGCTCGCCTTGCGATGCTAATTAGGTAACATTTGCTCTTGCATTCGTATGAAGGCCAGATGATCATAGGGCTCGCACCAAGGTGGAGCCGATCACAGGCTGATTAATCGATGCGAGCGACGACAAGCAGCATTGCAGCACCTCCTTCCTCTTGCTGAGTTGTGCTGCAAGGCTGCTAGTCGTCGAGGAGGCGTCCCCATATGCAACACGCACGCACACTCACACACATTGTAGTTCACATTCATAACACACACGAGTCGACGCGATTGTCGCTCGGATACTCGCTATCGCCGCACCTGTGCCCACGTAAAGATCTCGCGCAACGCCCACTTTTGCTCCTCCGCCATGCGCGTGAGCGTCGTGTTCGCGCCGTGAAGCAGCTCTGCGCCGATCTCGACCGTCATGCCAGGCACGAACTCGGTGTCTGGGCGGATGCGACCGCCGATCCGGTCCTGCGCCTCGACGACGAGCACGTCTGTCACGCCCTTTTCGTGCAGGAGCTGCTGCGCACAGCGCAGACCCGCGACGCCAGCGCCGATGATCACGACGTCGTGGTGCTCCATCGCTTGTTGTGAGGTTGGTTGATTGGTGCGGTCCTGTAGACGGACACCTCGACTCGACTCGGCTGCACGACTCGCTCGCGTTCACGCAGGCAGAACGCTCAATGCTCATACTGAGCGAGCTGTTGCGCGACGATCGAGGCGCGTTTTGCACTCGAAATCACTGGACACGAGCAGGCGGGTCGTTTGAATGTGGACTTGTATTGATGTCTGCGACCAAGTGATGTCGCCTAGCCATTTCACGAGGTCATCTCGCACAACACTTGCGCTTTGTAGAGCATACGTTATTCACGTCGTTCAATAAAGTACGAACTCGAAGCGACGTTCTTGCGAGAAGCAAGTCGAGTCCTGCTCGCTCGATCTTGTGGGCTTGTTGGCTTGTATGTGCTAGTTGTGTCGTGGTGAATGCACTTGATGGCGAGGCAATGTCAAGTGCGAGTTGCAGGCACGCTGTCAAAGCGATGTCCTCACGCTCAGTCGATTCAAGTCGACCCAGGACCACAGCCACGCGTCCTAGCGTGTTGGTCCTCTCAACTCTGCATGACACCTTGGAAGCGAGCTCATACAACCCCAGCTCGAGTCTCAAAGGTGCTCTGTAGGCAAGGTTGCATTGAACTTCGATGCAGCGAGTGAGTGGATCGTCAAGGACGACGAGAGTTTGAGACAGTAGCAAGTGTCGAGGCAGCTGAAGGACGAGGACGAACAAAGCATGCTCGCACCGACTTGATGAGGACGACAACGAGCACATGCAGATGATCGCTAGCTCGCTCGTCGAGAGAGAGAGAGCACAAGCAACAACAACAACAAAAACAAAAACAGAGAGAGAGAGAGAGAGCGCATGCATGTGTTGTTGCCTGCTTGCTTTCGCACTCGGCGTCTGACGGTGACACGTGCGATGTGACCTGGCTTTGCTGCACTGCGTCACTCTCGATTTTCGGTCGTCGGCAAAATGGCGGAAATCAATACCAGAGGCTCTTATGATGGTCTGTAAATGCTTGTTAGTTGTTTTAAGGCGGTTTGACGCAACATGTGAAGGTAGTGTGGATGGATAAGCTGTGCATCGAGTCGCACAAACAACATTGTTTTTGTACGATCAGAAAGAATGGACTGCGCAATGATCTGATTTGTTTGCCGAATAGCGAACCAAAGAGGTCTTTCATAAACTAAAGAGTACAACCTTAAAATCAAGGTGAAAACGCTCTCTCCCGAAACACCTCAAATCTGAGGTGCAACTACTTTTAAAAATTACACTCGTAGCCGTTTGCACGTCAATTGAGCTCGAGCAGGTCGAGCACCGACAAGCATCGAGAAAGCGCGACGTGCGTCAATCACACTCCTCATTCACTCACTCCCGCTTTCCCTTCGTCCGAAGCAAGACTCCTCCTTCTCCCCCACTACTCCACTACCAAAGCACCAGCACGATGTCGGACCTCAAGACGCAGTTCGAAGCCGCCGCGGCGCTTGTCAAGACGTTCACGAAGGAGCCGAGCAACGACGAGAAGCTCGCGCTCTACGCGTACTTCAAGCAGGCGACGGTCGGCGACAACAACACGGCCAAGCCGGGCATGTTCGACCTCACGGGCAAGGCCAAGTGGGCGGCGTGGAACGACAAGAAGGGCCTCTCGGCCGACGACGCCATGAAGGCGTACATCGAGCAGGTCGAGAAGCTCAAGGCCGTGTACGCGTAAGCGCACGCTCTTGTTGACAATGCGACGCAGTAGCAGTGAAGCGCAAGGCGTATGCATCGCGACGCGTTGGTCTTGACGACGAAGACGCGCATGTGTGCGTATGTACGGAGCTGCTCGGAAAGCGGAGCGAATGCCCAACTGATGATACAAATACGAAAAAGACTGTGCATGTGAACCGAACAGCCCGTGTCATGCCTGTGATCGCTTGGATGAGTCTGCCATGAGCGTCCCCATTGGACACTTGGGCATAATAGCGTTGGACTTGGAAGCACTTGTACTCACTTGTTCGCACATACACACACGCACTCTACCGACTCTTCTTCTCTGCCGCTGCTGCTCATGCTCGCAGCGCTTTCAATAACATACTCTGCGCACTCACTCACTTGAGACTTGGCTCGACGCTACGACACGCAAACGCACGCGGCGTTACTTGATCTTCGCCTCGATCTTCGCCTCCATGCGCGCAAAGTCCGTCATGAGCTTGCTGATCTGCGTCGAGTGGAAGCCGAGCGTACTCGATATCGACATCTGCTGCGTCGCGAGCTGTTGCTGCGTCTCCGTGTTCTGCGTCAACAGGCGCATGAGCAGCACTTCCATTTGGTCGTTCGACGCGACGGCACTGCTGCTGCTGTTGTTTGCGTCTGCTGTTGCAGTCGTGAGGATCGTCGAGAGTGGACTCATCGGTGTCACTTGGACGAGCTGCGTCTCCGTCTTGATCGCAGGGCTGCTGCTGGTGAGGCTGCTGGGCATCGGAGCCACGGCAGCAGGCGACGACGGCGCTGGCTTCACGATGCTCGGTTGCTCGTGCTTCTCCTCGTGCATCTGCGACGATGACAGGTGCTCTTGGCGGGTCTGTGGCAAGTTGTCGCTCGCGGCGTGTGCGAGGCGCTCGAGGATCGTGACGTCGCACGACTCGCGCGGACGTGTATCGAGCACAAACACACTTCCGACGGCGTGTCCAGTCGACGGGTCGAGGATCGGCGCTGCGGCGTAGAAGCGCACGGCAGCGGCGCCAGACACGAGCGGGTTGTGCTCAAAGCGCGCGTCCTTGAGCGTGTCGAGCACTACGACAGGCTCCTTAGAGCTCACTGTGTAGGCGCAGAACGCGATCTTGCGCGGGATCATCTTGTGCGCCAAGCCAGCGCTCGCTTTGAACCACTGCCGGTGCTCGTCCATGAAGCTCACGGCGGCCATTGGACACGACAGCCGCGCCTTCGCCAAGTCGCAGATCATGTCGTACGGCTTCTCGGGTGCGCTGTCGAGCACTCGGAGCGCGTGGAGCGCGTCAAGGCGGCTCGCTTCATCCGCTGGAGCTGGCGGCTTGGGCCACGGGTGCGACCACGACGATGTTGGCGACGATGCTGACATTGGTGGCGACGCGCCACGCGTCTCGCTCCGTGCAATGGGCGACGATGTCGATGCAGCACTTGCAGATGCTTCGAGCTGATTGTTCCCTCGCTGCTGTGTCTGCTTCTTCTGCGGACGGTAGCTCGGGTTCTGGTGGCACTGGAACTCGTACTGGTTCGCCATGCTGCTGTTGTTGTTGTCACTGCACTTACTCGGGCTCTTGTGCTGCGGCGAGTGCTGGTTGTCATAGCTGCTGCTGTGGTTGTTGTTGTTGTTGTTCAAGCAGCTCTCAAAGCTGTCGCTCGAGCTGTAGTCCTCCGTGTCCGAGTCGCCGTCGTCGGACTTGGAGAGCGGCGAGTGGAGGTGGCTGTTGAGCCACGCACGGGACTCCTCGGTCGGAAGGCTCATCGACAGCGTGTCTTCGGCCCGCGGCGAGTACGGCTGCACCCTTTGCGCGTGCTTGAACACGCACGAGACGCACACGCGTACGCGCGTGAAGCCAATGGACGGGAGCATGGCGCTCTTGAGCAACGTGCAGTTGCTGCACACGATCTCCCCGCACTGTCAAACAACGCGTGACACAGAGTTAGCAATGTCGAGCAACCAGCGCATGGCTGAGAGAAGAGGCATTCTATCTGAGAGTGCGGACGTACCATTCGGCAGTGGTGCTTGCGGCGAAATGTACTGAACTGGCGCGTGCAGACGTTGCAGAGCGTGCGATCGCTGTCCGAGACCCAGTCGGTCGGGTCGACGAGGTGCTGCACGAAGAAGTCGTCGGTCTGGCGCGCGAGAGCCATGTTGTGGAGTCTGTGGTGCGTTTGAATAGTTGGAAGCCTGGAGCGGAAGGTTGCTGTGTGCTCGCAGAGAGTGATATGTAGTTGCGATGGTAGGATCGAGCGACCTGTTCCTGGATGTCGCTGTCGGGTCACACGTCGTCAGCTGTGCTGCTGTCTCGACGAGAGAGTATCAAGATGGAGATGGAGATCGAGACGATCGATGCACGCACGAGGCAGCGAGTTCTCGAATGACGCCGCTGGTGTACTTGCGTCTTGGACGGCTTTCCAAGCGTGCGCTTGAGCGAGTGCCTTTGAGATCGAGATCGATCCGTAGAAAGCGCTGGCGCGCCGCGATTTCGAACAAGAGAACTCTCTCTCTCTCTCAAGTCTCAACCAAGTCTCAACCAAGGCTCACAACAAACAAATGAGCGCAAGATGAAAGCTCAGAGGGAGTCAGTCAGTCGTCCATGGGGAACAATAGAATAATGGGATGGTACGACGAACGATCGATCTGCACACGACCATTTGCATCGCGCAGCGTCGCTTCGACCTCGGCGTCGCTCGCGCACGCCATGACTGGGACGTTCAGGGTCGACGCACTTGCGTCTCAATTTGAAAAGTGGACCGAGACGCGCACTCAAGACTGAGGACGCACTCGTGTACTCGTGCGAGCTCCAGTCGACACGAACGTCCTCGCTCTTGGGCGTCTCACTCACGACGATCAGGACTCTACGAAAGCTCGCAAGGCAAGCACTCTCAACTCGACCCAACGCTTCCATTCACTCTCTTGGAGCTCCAGAACGACTACCACACGCATCTGACTGCAGCTACGCCCCTTGCACCACTGGGATCATTGTACGAAATACCCTCTCGTTTCCGATCGAGATCGCTTTTCTGAACAAACTATAGTTTGTTTAAGTGTTCGAAAAAAACATTGCGAAACGCTGCGTTCGTTTGACCAAATCACAATGTTTTTTTCAACAACTGGATTAAACTATTTAGTGTTCAGAAAATTGCAACGCCCGTTTCTACCCGCGGGAGGTCATCTCTCCTCACATACTTTGAGGGTATTTTCTTGTTAGATGTTTCCACATTTGCTTTGCTTTTGTGTCATTGGTCTATAAAAACGATGTACTTCCTCATTTGCATTATAGTACGAAAATGACACTGGTTTTTGTATTTAAAAGTGTGTGGTCACACCAGATTTGTACGCTGTGTGTGCGCAAGTTATCGTACAACATACTGAAACCAAGATAGTTGCCCGTTGCGTGTTCCTCTAACGGAAACTTGGGCGGTTGTTTGCACGCACTGCGACGTCCCATGCATAACGTGGCTATCCTTAGCGCGTTGCGCTTGCTAGAAGGCAAGTTTCGAGCTTGCCTTTGCACCGCGGCGCGGGTCACTTTGACTCGGAAGCGAGCCACTCCGGTCGCGCGGTGCACTCACACAGGCGCGTGGCTCGCTTCCGAGGTTCATCGCTCCGCTCGGTCGCCTGCACCGCGCTCAAACCGCAAACCCCACACAGTTGAACCGCGCGGCTAAGCGATTCACTTCCGAGTCAGAATGACCCGCGCCGCGGTGCACCTATTAGTAGAAGGCAAGTTTCGAGCTCGACTGCGGCGCAGTCGAGTGCTTCGCGATGACCTGCTTCTCGATGACCTTGCCAGCGTCGTTGGAGACGTGAGTGGTCGCGCACACTAACTAAGCGATTAGCGATATGCGTCACACCATGTCCTGTACAAGACGCGGAGCTACGCTGGGTTGCTCCAGTTTACAAGCCACATCGACACAGCAAACCAGCAAACCAAACAACTCAGTAGTAGTAGTTGTAGTAGTAGTGTGCAGGCAAGTACTTGCTCGAGGCCAATAGTGAGTACGCGAACATCGCATCGCCATGTATACGCTCACAATATCCACGCGTTGATCCAACTTGCTGTCTACCACCGCACCACGCCAAGCGAATACAACGCGAAGCCCACAGATTGCTTCGATTCATGCATCGCTCAAACCGCCAAATCCATTTGCCTTTGATGCCTTTGATGCACAGCGCGCGAACACACGGCGGCGAATGTGCATCGAGTAGCGCGTCGAGCATCCTCAAGATTCAAGACTTGTATCGCCGCACACACCCACACAACGAGTACTTGGTGCTTTCGAGTCATCGTTTGTCGAGTCTCTGTTTATTTGTCGAGCGCAAGGTATGTGGTTTTAGTTCCTTCTATCCTTCCCTCGCTCGCGACTCGCGGCTCGCAGAGTCCATACACGAACGCGGAAGTGACGGACACATCGCACTCGGTGAGTCGCTTGAGCCGCGCCGTGTTTCGCAGTGGCGAGATGACGAAGTGTGAGAGTGAATAAGTAGTGCACTAGTGAGTGAGTGAGTGAGCAAGCACGGATGCACTTGGCGGCGCACACACGCACACGCGTATCGTGTTTGACGTGGGACGGCACAAGAAGGACCTGAGCCTGGGCCTGAGGCTGCGAAGCCAGCACGTGAGTCAGAGCTTCAACTGACGTCAGAATACTCGACTAATCTCACGGATCATGCTTCGACAGGTTAGAGTCGTGTGTGTGTATGTGTGCAGACTCGGTCTGTCATGTACCCCGGGTAGCCACACACACGATCTCTAGAGCTAGAGCGTGCACGCATGAAAGCAAGCGAGGAGATATTCGTGTCTGTAGTTCCGTTTGTGCGCTGTCCAAGAGCAGCGAGCCCACAGCGACGTCGTTCGCTCCTATCGAGCGTCAATGCCACGGAGCAGCGGCACGCACTCGCACGCACTGGCACACACATGCACGCACTTGCACGCACTTGCACACACAAGCAAACTCGCTCACTCACTCGCTCGCTCGTTCGCTCATGGACGCACCTACTGGTTCGCACCGGCGCCATGTATCGCTAGCCTATAGTACTGGCTACTCTGGCGCCTAAGCGAATTGTGCATGAAGGCTGATCGACGGCTTCTTCGTGCAGCACCTCGTCGACCCGACCGACTGGGTCTCGGACAGCGATCGCACGCTAGTTCTTGATTGTCGCCCGACCCTGCGTATCCTTAGCGTGAGTCTGCAAGCTTGGCGTGGGCGAACTGTTGATGTCGACCACCGCCTGTAGGCCTGCATATGCCTCGTGCTCCAGTGCACGCTCCGAGCGATGCTTCCCTCAGGGCGATCACTTACTATCGCGATCAGCACGCCGCGAGCTGGTCATCTTGTCGACTTGAGAGCCCTCCATCCGTGACAAACCTGATGAACGAGACCACAGTGCAACGACGCACGCCATAGACAAGGCGTTCCGCTTGCAATGGTCTACTTGTAGAATCACAGCACTACGGTGCGATTCAATGCGCCACCACGATCAAAGTTGTTAGCGTCCTTCTCTCAAAGGCAATGTCGGAGCGAATCCCAAGCTGCAAACGATACAAGGACACGAGTGCTCGAGCATCCGAAGAGAGGGTGAGCCCCGTCAACATCAGTCAGCACTCAAACCTTCGTGTCGAATCAGTGCTATCAGTGCTATAACAAGTGCGTGTGTGTTCGTACGCTAATAGAGCCCAATGCCCACATTCTTGTGGTGAAATTTTGGCTCGGTTTGACCAAGTGTAGCCACAGGACGGCCACAAGACTGTTGTACACATATTTTGTGTATCTTTGATACTGTTGATACTCTATACCAGAATTCGGTATCAAATAATAAGTATCATTTCGTCTTATTGCATCCCCTCATTTTATTCACTATCAAATCTCAAATTGGGGTCGGCATGTTCCCTTTATTGCAAATTCAAGTTTCGATTTTCACTATCGAAAAATTACTTGACTCGGACATGTTCCTTTTGCAAATTCAAGTTTCGACATATTTGTTGGTTTGCATTTCGATACAAGCCTCTATCATTTTCGTCCTCGTGGAAAAGGACAGTTTAGCTACAAATTTCAAGTCATTTGTGCTCGACAAACTTTTGTTGTTTGTTTTCTGATACAAATCGGCGCAAGACGTTGTATTGAAGCGCAACAGCACGAGCACTCACATACAAGACTCAAGTCAATCGACGAGCAACCCGATTTCTTCATTACTGCAAACAATATTAGACGAGCACTCACATACAGTTCGCAAGTTTAAATCCTCGTTTTTTGTATACTGCAGATGGATGCGTAGGTTTTCAGCATTTCACTGTACTGTACTAGTACGCTGTTCTCATTTTGGCACCTAATGTTTGCACTGCCTCCACAATGATCCGCAAACGCATACAGAAATCAATGAGCAAACAGAATGGTTTATGGCACGAGGCAGTATCAATAAGATCCTTGCACTGCGGCTGAGGTCATTGAGCGATTGAGAGGCAACGCCAACAGCGAACGAACGACCAAACCACCATGCGCGGTGCCGGTAGTTTACTACAGAGCGCACGCGTGCTGCTGCTCCGCGGCGCCGGTGCGAACCAGCAGGTGCGTCCATGAGTGAACGAGCGAGCGAGTGAGTGAGCGAGTTTGCTTGTGTGTGCCAGTGCGTGCGAGTGCGTGCGAGTGCGTGCCAGTGCGTGCGAGTGCGTGCCGCTGCTCCGTGGCATTGACGCTCGATAGGAGCGAACGACGTCGCTGTGGGCTCGCTGCTCTTGGACAGCGCACAAACGGAACTACAGACACGAATATCTCCTCGCTTGCTTTCATGCGTGCATACACTCGCTGTAGAGCTGTCACTTATACCATTCTCATTGCTGCTGCTGCACCTCCCTGCATACACATTGATCGACAGGCGAGCACCGCCGCAACGAAGAAAGTCGCGGGGTCGATGCGCCACGCGCTCTTGATCAGCGGCATTGGGCTGTCGGTCTTTGCGCTCGCCCACGGCGACACTGGTAGCTCGTCGTCGATCGCGAGCGCTGCGCAGTGCGACGCGCGCTACACGCCAGCGTACAGCGGCAGTGATGACCCAGACCTCAACGGCTTCACGCTTCCGCTGGACGGCGAACGCTTTGCTGCGCTTGAGAAGTCGCGTGCGAAGCGCTTCAGCTGTGCGACGTACCGAGCGAATGCGCCGATTGAAGATCGCTACGACGTCCAGTCGACCGCAAGTGGCGACGTGTACGCTGCTGTGTTTGACGGCCACGGTATGTGAACGGGTGGCGCTGTCTGCGCAGCGGCTGATACTGAGCATAGCGCTGACACTGTCGCTCTGTCTTGATACTTGTAGGCGGCTGGCAGGTGTCCGAGTACGCGAGCAAGACGCTGATCGGGAACATCCAGAAGGAGCTCGCGCACGCGTTCAAAGACCCAGAGCGCGAGCCTGAGACGCCGGCGTCGCCAAAGAAAGTCGCTGCTGCGATCCAGCGCGCGTTTGGCCGCACGGACCGCGAGCTCATGGCGCAAGTGCTCCCGGCGTTCAAGCTCGGCTTTGGTGCCGTCGCGCGCTGCGGGTCGTGCGCGCTCTTTACGCTCGTGCACGACGACTTTCTCCACGTCGCGAACGGTACGATACTGATGTGCTGGTACTGATACTTGCGATATTTTGGTACTGATACCTTGTTGATACTTTACACAATCGATACTTTAGCGGGAGACATTCGCGCTGTGCTCGGCAAGGCCGATCCGCTGCACAAGGACAAGATGATCGCAGTGGCACTGAGCAATGACCAGAACGCGATGGTCAAGGCCGAGCAAGAGAAGCTCAAGCTCGAGCACCCAGGCGAAGCGAATGCGTTCACGTGCCGCCACCCCGACTCGTGCTACGTCAAGAGCGCGCTGCAGCCCACGCGCGCGTTTGGGGACTTTTCGCTCAAGTACCCCGAGTTCAACGGCCCAGCGTACGTGAACGGCGATCGCTCGGCTGGTCGGCACTTCGCAGAGCCGTACTCGCCGCCGTACATCACGGCGATCCCCGAGGTCAAGAGCTTTCGCCTCGACAAGCACGACCGGTTCGTGATCATTGGCTCGGACGGGCTCTGGGACTTTCTAAGCAACGACGAAGCCGTCGAAGTCGTGCGCGAGCAAGTCGCTTTGGGCAACTACGACCACGCTGGCCGCGCGCTTGTGGAGCGCACGCTCCAGAAAGCCGCCAAGCGGTACGAGATCCCGTACGCCGACTTGCTGAGCTTGCCGCCAGGGAGCCACCGCCGTCGGCGCCACGACGACACGACTGTCATCGTGCTCTTCTTTGACTAGAGCGACCTATCTCGCGTCGCTTGCAACGCGACTGATGCGTGCTCTGCAGCGGCAAAGCGAGTGGAGCTGCGCTCGTGCGCGACTCGAGAGCAGTGCCAACAGTGGAATAGACGACGTCTTGACTGTGCTCGTATGCGCGAGAGGACGAATAGATGGACGAGCGCACCCGTCACGCATCGAGTGCGCTCATGTGGTGCGCAGTCGTCGACGCCACGACCGACGGCGCGCTACTGGCTGCTGCAGTCGATGGTGCTTTGACCTCTGTCGCCGACAGCTCGAGCTCTTCGTCGAGCTGCTGGCGGTAGAGATCAAAGTTGAGCTCGAGCGAGTCGGTGTAGAACTGCAGTCAACACGAGCGTGAGTGACGCAGTGAGCGCATACTCGACACTGTCGACAGCCAAGAGAGAGAGCGCGTAGACGTACACGCAAGTGGTGGCAGAGCGACGTGAGCGGGAGCCAGATCGGCCGCACGACGTAGTTGAGGTAGTTGAGCTGCACGATGAGCCGCGTGCGCTTGCTCTCGAGCCCTTGCATGAAGAAGTCGGTCGCGACGCCTTGCTCCGACTCGACGCGCGCTTGGTTCTGGAACTCGTCGAGCAAGCGGAAGCCCCAGTCCATGGACTGCTGGAACGGCAGCGTCGCGTACGAGAGGTCTGCGGCGTGGATGAGGATACCCATGAAGAGCTGCCGCTTCTCATTGAGCTGCCGCCGCGACAGCCCTTCGAGCGCTTTGCACTTTTCAAAGTGCTTGGACATGTCCGTGGCGAGGATGCAGTAGATGATGAGCTGCCGCACGCGCTTGTAGCGCGCTTCGTCGAGGTGCTGGAGGATCTTGGCCGACTTGTGGTTCAAGATGATGAACGTCACGCGGCAGTGGTGGCGCTCGAGGACCGCGTCGTCGTTGTGCGTGAGCGCCATGGGACTTAGCGTCTTGAGCTCAAAGTCGTTGTTGTTCCCTGGGTGGTCAATGTCGTGACAGAGCGCGGCGAGGAGCATCGCAAAGATCTCGAGACCGCTAAAGAACTTGCGGCACTCGGCGCGCACCATCGTGTGGACTGCGAGCATGACCTGGAACGCATGCTGGAAGTTGTGGAACGCGTTGCCGCGGTAGTAGTTGGCGACGTTCGTCGTGAACGCCGAGAACTTTTCGCCCGAGATGCGGAACGCCTCGAGGAAGCCGTAGGCGCGGAAGACGACGCCGCAGAGCATACCAATGTCGCTGCTCGAGAGCGTGAGCGTGTCCATGTCCCACTGCTCGAGCGGCTCGGCCGCGCCGCGCGCGAACACGATCTCGCGCGGGAACGGCACGTCGTCGTCCTCTTGCTTCTTGCGCAAGAGCGCTGGGATGACCGAGAGCAGTGACGCAGGAGTGTGGTGTGCGCTACTGCTACTGCTGCCACTAGCATCGCTCGGCGCTTGCTTTGGCCCCGAGTTGCAGTACTTGTGCACGATCGACGAGATGATGTCGGTCTCCGAGTAGTGGTCCATCCGGAGCGTCGACGACATGCGCCGCATGCCGTGGTGACTCGGTCCATTACTCTGCTCGCCAGCAACGGCGATGCAGTCCGACACGACCTTGTAGTACGAGATGTCGAGCGAGAGGCGCCCGAGCGCGAACTGGACCTCGCGGCTGTACTTGTCCATGACGTCGCGGTCCGTCTGCGTGAACGCGACGACGTGCGAGCCCTCTTTCTTGTTGATGCACATCGCGACGGCGACGCACTTGGGGTTTGAGATCGAGTGGTCCTCAAAGATCGGCGTGCACAGGACGCTCGTGGTGCGGTAGCCCGTCTTGATGTCGACGCTCGGGTCAAAGAGCTCGTGCTTGTACGCGTCGCGCGTGCAGAGCGCTTTACCAGTCGTGGCAACAAGCCCCGAGAGCCCGCGGTTCATCGGCGTGCGGATGCTCTCGCCGCCGACGCGCGGTGTGATCCAGAGCTCCTTCTTGAAGTGATCGATGAGCAAGAAGCCAAAGCGATCGCACTCCATGATGTCTTTCCCAATCTCCATCACGAGGTCCACGAACTCTTCGATGTTGGAGCTCTCAGACACAAACGTCGTGAGGCGCAAGCGCGCTTCAATGAGCTTCTGCGACGTCTTCACTTCGTGATGGAGACTCGCTTTGTGGAGCGAGATGCCCACGGCGTCGGCCGCGTAGTTGAGGAAGATCGCGTCTTCGCTCGTAAAGTCCGTCGCGTCGACCTTGTTGACCGCTGAGAGCACAGCGAGGATCGTGCCTTCCGGACTGCGCACGGGCAAGCACAGGATGCGTCGCGTGACAAAGCCGGTCTTCTGGTCGAGCGTCGGGTCAAAGAGCGGGTGCGAGTACGCGTCGTTCGTGATCACGGTCTCGCCCGTGCGCGCGACGTAGCCGACGATGCCTTTCGTGATCGGGACGTACTCGCCTCGGACAATGTCGGCCGCACACGCGATATAGAGTTCGTCCTCGCCGTCAATCTTCATGAAGAGCCCGATGCGCTCAGTCCCAAGGAGCTCGTGACACACCGATAGCACTTGGTCGAGCACAGTCGACGACACAGCTTCGACCGAGATGTTGCGGTGGAGCTTGAGCAGTCCTTCGATGCGGTTCTGCGCAGTCTGGCGCTCGCGCACGAGGATGAGGTTCCAGATCGCAGAGCCAGCGACGACTGCGAGGAACTCAAGACTGCGCTTGTCAGCGTCAGTGAACGACCGCGATGACGTCGACGTGCGCGGCGGCGGCAAGACGGTAGCACTGCTTGTCGCAGTCGTAGCGCTACTGCTACTGCTACTGCTACTAGCATCTGCATTCGTGCTTGGACTCGTGAGCCCGCTGCCAGACGCACTTGGCGGCTGCTTGACCATCGAGACGACCTGGAAGACACCGACGACTGCTTGGTGCGCATTCCGGATCGGGAGACAGAAGAGCGCGTGCGGGACGATGCCGCTCGACTTGATCTGCTGGTCGTAGTTCTCGTGCGTGTAGAAGTCCTCAATGTCGAGCGGCTTCCCGGTCATGATCACGCGCGCAAACGTCGTAGCGCTGTCGGCTGCGACAAAGCCCTCGCTCGTGAACAGCGGCGGCGCGCGCTTGCTGCTGTTTGCATCAGTGAACGCACTTGCTTGCGGCGGCTTTGACGGCGAGCGGGTTGGTGATGGCGAAGACACCGCAGTGCTGCCTCGCGACGACGCGAGTACCGAGAAGATCTCGACAATGTTGCGCCGCTCGTTGAGCAAACCGAGTGTGTACTTGTCCGCGCGCACAAGTTTCTGCGCTGCGCCGAGCGTGCGCGAGATGACGTCTGCGAAGTCGCCTTGCGCTGAGATCTCTTTCACAGACGCCACGACGTCTTCGAGCTGCGTGATGCGCTCGCGCATGATCATGACTCGTCCTGTTCGCGCCGGTGCACTTGGCGACGCTGTGGCTGTTGAGTTATTCGCGTTAGTGCTGCTGCTAGCAGCTAGCTCACTCGGTGACATTGCGTTCATCTTGGCGGCGTTTGCAGCGAGCAGTGACGCAGGTGCAGTCACAGCGTTCATGGATCCGCTCTTCAGCGACGCCACTGACGGTGCGGCGTGATGGTGTGGCGACGCACTTGAGAACGACGAGGACGGGGCCCGCTTCGGGCTTCTGTCACCAGGCTGTTTGAAACGCACGCCACCAACACGCGGCGGCGACGACGGCGACATGGACGTCGACAGCATACTCTGGCGATGGTCGCTCTTGTACTGCGCGAGCTTGAGCTCGACTTGGCGCGTCTTCTGCGCCAGGAGCTGCGCGCGCTTGCTGCGCTCCTCGAGCTTGACGAGCATCTCGCGCTTCTCATTGTCGTGCGAGCGCAGACCGTCCAGGAGCGTGTTGAGCTCCGTGAGCGGCACGAACACGCTCGGCTGGTCGGTCATCTCGAAACTCGAAGAGGTGCCAAGGTGCCAAGTTGAAGCCAAAGCGACACATAATATTATAGTATTTGAAAGGCTAATACAGAAAATATATGAAGACAACACTCTATGGAATTACATATGCAGCAACTCGATCAGATCGCTATTGCATATGCACCGCCAAAATCTGGTGGTGCTTTCGAATCTAGTATCAGCATACTAGTATACATGTCGAACACGACTGCCGAAGGTTGTTGAAGGTTGTCGTCGCAGTATAGTTTATGTACCAAACACTCGTGTCCGACCCATTTTGCAACGTAAACCAATTTGACTTGGCGTTTGTATTCGATCAAGAGCTACAGAGCCGCAGAGGGAGGATCTCGAAGCGCGTTTGCGCGGCATCAAGCGCTGCATGAAGCACTTTGGAATCCGCCGCCTCCTGCGCAAGACCTCCAAGCCTCCAAGCCTCTCGCTCCACACACACACACATATCCAAGCATGCTCCGTCGCGCGACTCTCCAGGTTGTCAAGCAAGGTGCGCGCTCTTGCTCTCTTGCTCTCGTGTAGCTCTCCTGCTAGTCAACTGCGTCCTTCATATCCATGGTCTCACATATCGCTGGCCTCTCTCTGTATCCAACCCTACCACATTGCAGCCACGGCGGTGTCCAAGACCCGCACGTTCGCGTCTGCGGCGTCGTCGGCTGGCGCAAAGGCTGCGGGCAGCAAGAAGCAGCCGAACGCTGCCCTTCTTGCCGCTGCGGGTGTCGCTGTCGCCGGTGGCTTTGCGATGACGGACCTCGTGAACGCGCGCGAGAAGAAGCCGGACCTCGAGCAGATCAAGAAGGAGATCGTCCAGATCTTTGACGAGAACAACTACATGGGTCCGACGTTCGTGCGCCTCGCGTGGCACTCGTCGGGCTCGTACAGCAAGCACGACGGCGGCTCGGGCGGCTCGACCGGCGGCACGATCCGCTTCTCGCCTGAGATCAACCACGGCGGCAACGCCGGTCTCCACCTCGCGGTCAAGGCGCTCGAGAAAGTGAAGAAGAACCACCCAGAGATCACGTACGCGGACCTGTACATCCTCGCAGGTGTCGCAATGATTGAAGAGATGGGCGGTCCGTCGGTGCCGTTCCGTCTCGGTCGTCCGGACGCTGCGAGCGGCGCCGAGTGCACGCCAGACGGCCGTCTCCCGGACGCAGACAAGGGTTCGAAGCCCAAGACGATCAACCACGTGCGCGACGTGTTCTACCGCATGGGCTTCAACGACCGCGAGATCGTTGCGCTCGTCGGCGCGCACGCGATCGGCCGGTGCTACACGGACCGCAGTGGCTACAGCGGACCGTGGACGAACGCCGAGTGGACATTCTCGAACGAGTACTTTCGCCAGCTCATTGAGAACAAGTGGACGGTGAAGAAGTGGAACGGTCCGATGCAGTACGAGGACCCAACGGGCGAGCTCATGATGCTCCCAGCCGACATGGCGATGATCGAGGACCCGGAGTTCAAGAAGTACGTTGAGCTGTACGCCAAGGACGAGGACCTCTGGTTCAGCGACTTCTCCAAGGCGTTCGTCAAGCTCACGGAGAACGGCGTCAAGTTCCCAGAGAAGACTGGCTGGCGCAAGTACATCTTCTTTGGCCCGCGCAGCGACTAAGTGCAGTCCGTGAGTCGATGTACAGCCGGCAGTAGGGCGAACGCATCGCAAGAGAACGCTGTACGAGTCGCCAATACGATGCAGCAGCGCGTGTCTTCAGCGCACGACTGTTGCTCCGACGTCTCTCTCTCTCTTGTACCCATGCGAACACACATTTGTCGTCATCATCTCTTCTTCTTCTACTTCCTCTTGCTGTCGCTGCCATCAAGAGCGTCTGAGTGCAGGCAAGAGACGCGCGAGCTCGAATGCCACGTGCCTCCTGCCATTAGACTCGCTCTCCTATGGCTGTCGTCGTGGATTGGACTGGAGCTCGTCAGTAACAAGTGAACCCATTGACCACATTCGCTCGCATGACACGCATCACTCACGCCTTGCGCGAGAGCACTTGCGCGCTCTTGGTGCTCACGATCGCGACGACGCTGCTCTGCTCCATGAGCACGTCCTCGAGCGACCGCTCGCGCGCGTTCGAGAGCACGTCTGAGAGCAAACTCTCGAGCGGTTCGTGGAGCTCGGGCGCCACGACGTGCGCAGTCGTGACGCGAAGGAACTCGGCGTTCACTTGGATCTGCTGCAGCCCAAACTTGCTCAGCTCGGTCGCGCGCACGAGCTCGCCGAGCGCTTTGATCGCCATCTTGAGCATCGCTTGCGCAAACCAGTCGGTCGCGACGTCGCGCGCAGGCGGCGGGGCCTGGAAGATCTGGATGCGCTTCGCAAAGATGCGCTCAATGTCAATGCCAGCGCTGTCGCCTGCGCTCCGCGACTTGAGACCGCTCGTGCGGCGGCGAAAGTCGCGACTGCCCGTGCGCGCACCAAAGCCGCTGACAAAGCCGCTCGCGTCGTCGCCGAGCGCAAGTGCGAGCTCCTTGTTGAACCGGAACGTCGCGTCAATGACTGCGACGACCATCTCTTGGACGCTCCGCGGCTCGTCGTCCATGTCGCTCCACGACGTCGCGTCCATGCCTTTTGCGAGGAGCGCGCAGAGCGCGTGGCCGTACGACCGCGCGACGTGCTGCAGCAGCTCGCTCGACGTCTCGCGCGTCACTTGAACCATGTGCGCGACGTCGAGCTGCTTGCTCGGACTCGCGAGCGCACTCGTTGATGGACTTTGGACTGACGAGGACGACGGAGGCGGCGCTGGGAGACACTCGACCAAGAGCTGGATGCACTCGCCAATGCCGTCCGTCGCGAGCTCGTGGCAGAGGCACGCGAGGAAGAGCAGGAACGGCGGCGTGGGCTCGAGCCACGGCAGCGGCGGCTCGTCGTCACTGGCGTCTGAAGCGGCAGTGAACGCGCGCTTGGCGTCCGTGTACGTGAGCACAGACGCGTTGAACCACTTGAGGAAGCCGTAGAACTGCGACTGAAGGACATGAGAGAGAGAGAGCACAGAGAGCGTGAGCCAGCTACACAGACGAGCGATCCGCCACGCGAGACGCTGTACCTGCACGAGGTCCGAGAACAAGCGGCTCATGTCGCGGAGGATGCTCGCGCCAGTCTGCGCAAGTGGCTCCATCTGCCGCAGCACTTGCTGCATCATGTCGGTGAACGTCCGCGCGGCCTCTTGCGCAGCAGGTCGCACGCTCATGCCACTCGCGTTGCTGCTGTTGCTGTTGCTGCTGCCTGTGCTACTGTGGCTCTGCGTCCGACTGCTCTGGCGTAAGTGGTTTACTTCGTAGTGCGCGTTCGCCAAGAGCTCGATCGTCTCGGCGCGCAAGCGGCGGAACACGCGCTCGATCTGGAACCGCACGCACGTCTCAACGACGTCGATCGCACTTGCGATCAAGCGACATGGCGGCACGACTGCGTCGAGCTCTTTCACGTGCGACACAAAGTGCTTGAGCACGCTCATGAGCACGACGTACTCGTCGCTCGGAGCGTCCGTGCGCGCTGCGTGGCGCACAAACGACGCCGTGTCGCGGCTAGTGGCGCCTTCGATCGCGTCGATCTCTGCCTCTGAGCCCTAGGAGCGTCACGCGAAGACATGAAGACGACACTGTTAGAGGACACGAGCAACGCTACCAGAGCCTGCCGTACGACGTACAAACTCGTGGTGCGGGCGGCGGAACTGACGCGCGCACACGCGCAAGTAGAGCGCAAAGAGGTCGCGCGCAAACGTGATGAACGCGTCGTCGTGGAGTGCTGAGGACGCGCGGAGGACGCCACGCTGCTCCTTCTCGACGAGCTCCGGTAAGAAGTTGGCGCGGTAGACGCGAAAGACGTTCTCGAGCTTCGAGAGCACGTGTGCGTGCAGGCGCTGGAGGAACGCGAGGACGGACTCGTCTGTAGTGGTGCTGTCGCTGTTTGTTGCGAACGCTGCGAGCTGCTGCTCAAAGTGCGTCTGGTGCCAGTCGAGGAACTGCTGGCGCATGTCGTCGCTGCAGGCGTCGAGCTGGTTCAGGAGCGACACGGCTTCGCAGATCTGCAGGCCACAGACAGTGTCAGTCAGTCGATGCAGCCACAGACACTGTTGGTATGAGACTGAGAGACGCAGCACCTCGTCGGACGACAGCGCTGGGTCGCTCAGGCGCTTGGCGAGCGTCGTCTGGAGCTGCTGCACGATCTTCTCGGCCTCGACTTGGATCGTCTAGACGCGCGTGGGACATCAGTGGCTCAGTCAGTAAGGGAAGAGAAAGACCTAGAGCCACCGAGCGCTAGAGCTTGGATGAGCTATAGAGCGTACTTTGAACGACGCAATGTGCTCGTAGCGTCCGAGGATGCGGCGCGCGAGCACGTAGTACTTGGTCACGTTTGCGTACTCGCCTTGCTTGAGCGCACTGTCGAGAGAGCCACAACCGTGTCGATGGTCTTAGTACAAGCGAGAGAGAGAGAGAGAGAGACGCAAGCGCGTACGTCGTGAGGCGCTGCGGGAGCTCAAAGATGAACTCGAGGCGCTTGAGAAGACGCCGGACGCCAATGAGCTTCTCGACTTTCGACCGATGCGGCGCGAGTGCGACGTTGATGCTCTCGCTCTTGGCTGTGATCACGTCCATGCTCGCGACGACCTTCCCGACCTCCTCCTCCATGCTCGCGACGTTGTTCTGCTCGAGTGAGAATAAGTGAGAGCGAGTCCAGCACGTCCTGTACGATGCGCATCATACACAAGCGGACCTTCATCTTGCGGATCGTGTCAGTCGCGCTGATGAACTTGTTGTAGTTCTCGTACACGAGCATCTGCATGTTCGTGTCAAGCTCCTTGATCTCGCGAATGAGCTGGTCGTCGCGCTGGAGGAGTTCGTTTAGCCCACGCGTCTGCAGCATCTCCTACAATACGTTGTGTGTGCGAGGCCATGTAGGCGTGAGCAAGAGAGCAAGCGAGAGAGCGCGCGTGTGATCTTCTCGCACGTGGTGCTCGTCAGTGTGCTCGACTCGCTAGCACAATGTGCGCACCTTGACGTACGTCGAGGCGTCAAAGCCCTTTGCATCGATGTTGCGAAGGCTCTCCTCCTCGCTCTCGCGGTCCTGCATGCCGTAGTAGCTACTGAGCAGCTCCTGCATGCGGGACATGCCATGATCCTCTTGCGTCGTCGCCATCTTGGCTTTTTGCTTTTGGCTCGATCGTATCACTCGTTGACTTGTTTTCAGTATGCTCAATCACGAAATGGAGTGTCTGATAGCGATAAAAGTGAGACTCTCGCCTTTACTTGCCTATTGTATTGTAGGAATGGTGTGACTGTTTTTGCTTTACAAATTCTCACAGTCTGGTTGAAGTCACTCCACCAGCACTCGAAGCGACGCAACCCAAGCACGACGGCGAGGACTCCAGACACGCAAGGCAGCTACGTGTACGATGGGGAAGCTACCGGACTACGCGGTCGTCGATGGCGGTAAGCAGATGGTTCGCGTGCCACTCGCAGCGCTCAACACTGCGATCGCCGGTGCAAAAGCGGCGCTGGAAGAGAAGAAAGCGCTCGCTGCGGAGCTCGAGCGCCTCGACGCCGAGGTCCTCGCGCTCGAAGCGACGCTGCACAAGCGCCAAGACCAGCTCGAGCGCTGCGCATCGTTCCGCCCAGACTTGCACCGCCCGTCATCACACATGAAAGACGCCGGCGCGTTCTCGCGCAATCGCTCCAAGACAGCGCTCATGTCGTCGTCGACGATCCGCGACCTGCTCGGCGACCAAGCCGAGGAGCTCAACCAGCTCCTCGTGCGCGAAGAGAATGTACGTCTGTCGTTAGAACTAGCGCGTCCATGCTGCTAGATGCCCGCAATGCCGCACTGACTGGCAGGACACAATCGCTCCTGTGCATTGGACGCCCTCCTGCCGCTTCTGTAGCTGCGCGCGCTCATGGACGCGACGCGCGACATCTCGCAAAAGTGCGAGTACCTCGACGTCGTCACGACTGCGCTGCGCGCTGCGCACAGCGTGATCCACGCCGAGAAGTACACGCTCGGGATCCTCAACGACAAGAAGGACGCGATCGAGCTGCTGTCGAACCCGCCCGTGGCGATCCCAGGACGCGACTACATGGAGGAAGGCACGATCCCAGTCGATAGTACCACAACGTTCGGACGTGTCGTACTGGTACGTAGCGGATGCACTCGGTGCGATCACGTGCTGTGCTCTAGCGCTCCGTCGACTGCAGCGACTGGCACTGATGGACTGACTGAGTGTGACGGCTGACTGCTAGACTGGCAAGCCACTCGAGGTCGACGAAGTCGGCGAGTCCGACATCTTTGATCTGTACGAAGACCAACTCGACATGCTCGACTTTGAGCCACAGTCGCTCTTGTGCGTCCCGATCTTCAACGTCCACGGCATCCTCGTCGGCGTCTTCCAAGTGATCACGAAGAAGCGGCTGCTCCACGCTGGCAGCGGCGGCGTCCTGCTCGTCTCTGAGACAGCGACAGGTCCAAGCAGCGCCTCGACATTGTCGAATCAAGCGTCTACAACAACAACGACAGGCAGCATGCGCCACTTGCCGTGCACGATCTTCACGGCCCAAGAGCGCGAGAGCTTCTACTACATCTGCGTGATCACTGGCATGGCGATCTGGAACATGTCGCTCGCCAAGTCGCACCAGACCGCGCAAAGCCGCATCGAGTGTCTCCTCAAGCTCAATCGGAACATCTCGGCCGAGATCAAAGCCGCGTCAGTGCTCGACCAGATCATCTCAGTCTCGTACGAGCTCCTGAACGCTGAGAAGATCGCACTGTACGTCCGCGACGAAGGCACGAACGAGTTCTACATCGCCAGTGGCGCCGAGGCGACGGCGAAAGACGAGTACCACACGGACCACAACGGCATTGCTGGCTACGTCATGCGCACAGGGCAGCTCGTGCTCACGAACGCGGCGCAGGAGCACCCGGAGTTCGACCCGAGCTTTGATGAAAAGAGCTCGTTCGTGACCAAGCAAGTGCTCTGCGCGCCGGTGAAAGACGCTGACTCGAACATCCTCGCAGTCGTGTGCGCCTCGAACAAAGCGGACGGTGGCGACTTCACGTCCGAAGACGCGCTGTACCTCAACTACGCGGCCGAAGCAGCTGGGATCTCGCTCCACAAGTCCAACTTGCTCCGGGAGGTCGTGACGTCGCAGCGCATCACCGAAGCGCGGCTCAAGCTCACGGACTTTGTGAGCAACTCGACGTCCGTTGCCGAGTTCGTGAGCATCATCGTCGACGAAGGGAAGAAGCTCATGAGCTGCGACCGCTTTGGCTTCTTGCTCGTCGATCAGCTCAAGAAGGAGCTCTGGATCACGCAGATCGACGGCCAGAATGTCCGCATGCCGATGAACAAAGGCCTCTCCGGGCTTGTCGCGACCACTGGCGAGACCGTCTGTACGCGCGACGCGTACACACACGAGCTCTTTGACCCGAGTCTTGATCACAAGACGGGCTACCGCACCACGAGCGTCCTGTGCATGCCGGTGTTTGAGGACCACACGCCCGCGAACCCAAAGATCGTCGCCGTTGCGATGTGCATCAACAAGAAAGAAGGCGCGCGCGTCGTGCCGTTCACGAACGCAGACACGACGACGATGTCGCGCTACTGCCGCGAGATCCAGTTCGCACTCGGGCGCCTCTCGCTCGACATCTCGTACTACAAGGTCGTGTCGGACTGCGGCATGAACGACCCGTCGCCGACATTGTCAGCATCTGGCGCTGACGCGACGGCGCCGACCGAGTCGCTCGGGATCAAAGCCATAGGGTCTGTCATCACGGCCGACACGCCGGACGTGACCGAGGCCGAGATCATCTCGTCGATCGTGCACAAGTACTGCCAGCTGAACGAGATCGACGGCGTCGACACGTTTGCGTCTGCTGCTGCTGCGGCGGCAGCAGCAGCAGCTACGACAGGCTCATCGACTGCTGCTGCGATCGAAGCGACGTGGATCAAAGCGATGCACCAGAGCGACGAGCTCGTGCTCTTGCGCGAGAACGGCAACGTCATTGGCGTCGGCGACCTCGATCGGTGGGACTTTAGCTGCCTTGACCTCACGAACGCCGACATCTTCATGTCCGTGACCGTGATCTTCCGCGTCTTTGGCTTCCTCGACGCCTTCCGCATCCACAGCGACAAGTTTGCGACGTTCCTCTCGCACGTCGCGAGTCACTACCGCCCGAATCCGTTCCACAACCTCCAACACGCGTTCCAAGTCACGCACGCGACGTACAGCATGCTCCGGCGCGAGTGCAGCGCGTACTTTTCGACGCTCGACGTCTTCACGATGCTCGTCGCCGCGCTCTGTCACGACATTGACCACCCAGGGAACAACAACGACTTTGAGGTCAAGTCGCTGAGCCAAATGGCGCTCACGCACAACGACGACGCGGTCCTCGAGCGCCACCACTGCCGCGTGACGTTCATCATCTTGAGTCACCAGTCGGCCAACATCTTGGAGAACCTCCCGCGCGAGAGCTTCCTGCGTGTCCGGCGCTTGATCATCCACTGCATCCTCGCCACGGACATGTCCAAGCACTTTGACAAGTGCAAAGCCGTCGAAGGGCTCTCGAAGCGCCACTTGACTGAGAAGAAGTACGTCCTCATGGCGATTATCCTCCACGCCGCGGACCTCTCGGGCCAAGCGCTGCCGTATGAGCAGGCCGTGCGCTGGGGCATGCGCGTGCTCACGGAGTTCCAGAACCAAGCCAAGAGCGAAGCCGAGATGAAAGTGCCCGTGGACTCGTACATGACCAACTTGCACCAGATGAAGACGCGCATTACGGTCCAGATGAACTTCATCAACTACGTCCTGCGGCCGATCTGGCTCCCGCTCGCGACGCTCTGCAACGAACTCCGCGTCTACGCCGACTCACTCGAGACCAACTTTGAGAGCTACAAGACCGACCTCGACCGGATCCTGGGTGAGACGCAGGAGCGACCGCCCGTGAAGTACGTCCGCGGCGAGAGCTCGCGCATGCTCGTGCCGACCAAGTCGACGAGCGAGTGACAGTGGGAAGCGAAGCTGCCGACAAACAGCAGCAGCTCGAGACGATTGGAAGCTTCTCTCTCTATTTGAGCAACAGCGTCGAGCGAAGAGGGCAGCGACGATGAGGGGAGAGAGAGAGAAGCAGCAGCAGCAGAGCGAACTTGCCAACGAGCGCGCTCGGTTCCACAGTTCATCAGTCCAGCGATCGGGCTGGCTGGACGCGCCTGTGATCAGTTGCCACGGAATCGAGCGAGCGTCTACACTTCGTGGTTGCGACGCGTCGTGCCGTTCGTGCCGTACTTGGGCTTGCCGCCAGAGTCGCGACGCACGAGGCGCTGCGACGCACTCGCACGTGCTTTCGGGCTCTGGTGGTACATGAGCTTCCCGCGCTTGTCTTTCTGCATCAAGCGCGTCTTCTGGAGACCTGGCGACGCGTACATCGGGGACTTTTCGTACGACGCTTCGCCGACTTGGCGCACTTCCTTCTCCGAGTGGTACACGAGGAGCCCCATGACGAGCACGAAGAGCGCAAAGCCGTCGTAGATCGTGAACTTCTGGCCGGCGAACTGACCCGTGAGCGCTGGGATCATGTACAGCAGGTCCGTGAGCGGCAGTCCAACGGCCGACGAGACGACAAAGAGCACGCTGCTGCCCTCTTTGAAGATGTAGAGCATGAGCTGGTTGTAGATCATGTTGAAGACGATGAAGACGAGGAACGTCTGGAGCACGCCCGAGTCGCACGGCACGACTTCGCCGTTGAACTCGACGGCGTTCCCGAGGAAGCACTCGTGCGCCTTGCCGACGTACGGGATGAACTCGCTCCAGGGCACTGGCGGGTCGCTGAACGCCTTGATGCGCACGGTCCAGATCGACGCAATACCGAAGCCGAGCTGGTAGAAGCTGATCCAGGCGTTTGCGTACCAAATGTCCAAGTCCGTGTCCTTGAGTCCCATCTCTTTGTACACGTTCGAGGCTGCCGTTGGGATGAGCGAGATGACGTAGAGCATGATCCAGCCAGCAGTCGGGTCCGGCATGTTCGCTGAGACTTCGCCGTTCAGGACTGGGATCATGTTGACCAAGCCGCCGTAGAGCACGAGGATCGAGCCGAGGATGTGGCCGCGTTTGAAGCGCGTGCGGAGGAAGATGTAGGCGAGGACCATGTTGAACGGTAGGTTGAGCTGGCCGAGCACATTCGCAAGGTTCCCACTGACAGAGTACAGAGTGGCGAGTGAGTGAAGGACTCGTTACTAGTAGAGAGAGCGCATGCACAATGATCTACGTACCCAATGTGCGGCGTCGGGAACGAGCCGAGGAGGATGCTCAGCGCGTCAAAGAGCGCCATGATCGCGTACTTGTAGTGCGGGAAGCGACGCATCTTGTCCGTGATGTCGTCTGGCAGCGCAGTTCATTCGTCAGTCGTCATTGCGTAGCGCAGTGATGCATGATGCACATATGTGTGCGAACGTACCGGTGAAGTACATCTTGTACCACACGACTGGCCACGACGTGACCAAGAACGCGATCGGGAGGATCACGTTCGAGAAGTACCAGAGGAACGTCGTGTAGTCATACGTGATGCGGCTACGAAGCGGCGGTACAGACGTGCATGCACAGGCAATCGCACGAGCAAGAGCGCATGCATTGGCGCAGCGTATCGTTCGCACAGGTTAGTGCAACGCACATAGCGACAGACACGAGCGTCGCCACCAGCAGACTGCAGACAGAGAGATGCATGAACGCACGTGTAGAGCACACGGTCGACGCAGCGCGCTGCGATGAGCAGCACGAGCGCGATCGCGAGCTTGGACTCCAAGAGGAACCGCTTGAGGTTCATCATCGAGACGCCAGTGGTGCACGTGCGTCCAGAGAGCGAGAGAGAGAGCGACGCTGCGCTGGTGAGCGCTTGGTGCTCGTAGGGATGATCGGGAAATGAGCGACCAAGTGAGGTGCTGGACGCAACGTGTGTGTGTGCCACACCACATTTCGTCGACAGATATTTTCTTCTGGTTTGACTGCAATCGCACCGTGGCATTTCGAATAAGTACGGCGCATTTTGGCTGGTGATGCGTGCGACTTCAACTGCAACATGCCTCTCATCGAATAGAAAGTAAAGAGATCGTGCTGTATATGCCAACATGCAAACTCAGACACGACTTCAACTGCGACTCTCATCAAATAAAAAGTAGAGCAGTCTATTGAAGCTTGCATTGTGTCTTGTCTGACAACCCAACGGATCTTGAATTCATAGAGATCATGGTGTACATGCCGAGAACGATGCAAATACAATGAAACAGTACTCGACACTTTCCCGAGTTGGACGATGTCGACCAGGCCGCACAAACCATGCGGGTGGACTATCTGTGTTTGCGCCAGCGACTTCGTGAGTAGGTCGTTGGGCATATCTCTGTTAATTGTGTATGACACGGCGCACTTGACGGATTTAGTCGGTCCTTCGCGACGTGGAATTTGCCGTGTTGTTGCCGGTGGGTTGTGCTCGATCGTGTACAACCAAAACCATCGGTACTTTTCACTCGATCGCATCCTTTGCGATGGCTCAGACGGCGAATCTCTCTTGTTGAACAAGCCAACCACACATCTAGTGAACGTGTCTTGCTGGTTTGATTTGATTTGCATGTTTAACCAATCTCAAGAAAACCGAACCATAAGATGACAACGTCAACCTGACAAGTCATTCGGGCCTTCATTCCAACAGCTCGTACAATACTAAAGAATTGAGATCTGTAATTATAGATTTGCGTGTGCTTGCATCCAGCCGCGAGCCGCTTGTGTTTGTATTCCTGGAGGAAGAAACAAGAACTCGATCAGCAAGAAGAACTACAAGAAGTGCTACCCATGACAACAGCACAGGCTTTGGGCGAGCCGCGGTGCGTTGAAAATAATACGGCAGATGTCAGATCGTGGGCAACAAGTGAAGAGCGCGCCACGCGTGTTTGAGTGCGCGCGTAAACTTTTGCCCACGCGCATACATAAAATAATGTATCAATACAATATCATAAATGCGTGCTTGTGTTGGTCAAGTGCTCTCTTGCGCTCTGCTCTCTTTGATGTCTTGCACGAGAGTGTCAATGAGTATGGAGATCGTGTCGTGCGCGGTCATATCTTGGTTCGCACACAAACGCTTTAGAAAAACTGGTAGTTAGATGTCTTGCAATCATCCAATAGTCATACGAAGAAGGAGAGATCACCTCCCGTGGCCGTCTGTATAACCCGCTCCTCCTTTAACGGCTCAAGTCAAGCATTTTGACAGTAAGCGAATAGTGAATCCAAGTCAATATTGCGATCATTTTGGAACAAAGGCCAGTGTAGTAACATATATATGTTTAAGTCAAAAAGTGTGGTTTCATGATAGTTTGAGAAAAATGACTTAAAGTTTAAATGGTATTGGCATGAACATCTATTTGTTCAGACCCCAAATCAGTTTATTGTGTGGTAGGTATGCTATTGAGGCATCAGATTTGAGTGATGGTTGATGCGTTTTGTAGCTAAGACCGAGGGGGGCGACATATAACTATATATATTTACAAACAGGGTCATATTCGCAATATTCGTAAAGTTATGAGCGAATCTATACTGGTACTATCATTTTGCCCCGTAGTGTATCTGCGCTGCTGAGTGCTTCTGTAACGGGGTCACGGTTCACTCTCTGCTAGGTACGACTAGTAGAGGGACTCCTATTAGAGGCGCCCTGCATTTGAGTGGCTCTCAGTGCTTCCGTACTTTAGGGGAGAGTACTGTTAAAACCAAATCAAAAACCTCAGAGTTGAAAACACACATTACACTAAAGCTTCCTCTGCTATAGTGTACGCAAGTCACTCCCGTGACAGCTTCAAACAGAACAGTATCGCCGAGCAGAAGATTGGACTCCCTCCTCACTGCGCTCACACTCACACTTCACCGTGGTATACAAGCAAACACCTCGTAAATAGTCATTATTGTTGTGATGCTGTGCCTTGTGTGGACAGAGTCGGTACGCCATATACTCTCTTTGTTCTGATCCGAGGTAGTCACATGCGTGTCCTTGTAGCAGTCTCTGAAGCAATCGCAAGCCCTCCCGTTTGGATTTGGCGAGTCACGGGCGTCATTGCTTTTCCCCACGAACTGTCCGCGAGGACATGCAAGCCGTGCCTAACGCTAAGTCCGTCAAGCATTCCATCATCAATCTCTACGAATCGGCACAACGTGAGATCTCAAGTCTTCTTCAAGCAACAAGATCGCTGGTGCTCCTTCGTTTGCCCTCATCGACACGAATAGACGAAGGGAAGCGCGATAACTGTCCTTGGGCTTCGTGTGTACTTTGTTGACACTCAGTGACACTACTGGTCGACCCCCTTTGGCATAAGACTTTCGAACCGACCTACAGTGAGCAAGCACGTGGGATTCGCCAACCCCTTCACCGATGGGTCGTCAAGTTGCTTGCAGGCTTGGGAATCGCTCCTAGAGACTTCTTCACATTAGGCCCGACGCGGGTTCCGACGTCAAGTGGATGCTTCGCACGGGCTGCAGCCTTCAGAGAGATAAATTCGTGCCTCGCCTGACCAATGCCGCCGTTCCGATGGCATATGGCATGAACAGCACAAGCGGCGACCACCACAACCTCGTACTTCTCATAGGACGATCATCGCAACGTGCTACAAAATTTGCAACGTTACGGTTATGGTCACGCTCCTTGTGTAGTTGTACACTCAGCTCCACAACGACTCAACAACGACCCAGCTGCTCCCACACCGGACGCATAGGATCAACCTAACGCTTGGTAGTTAACTTGTGCTGGCGACTGTCGCTTTGCTTCCTCAGACGTGGCGTTTTCACACACCACTCGAACCATACTTAAGCGCCAGCGAGCCAACACCGATAAATACTGTAGGCATACAGCAAGTAAGTGAGCAACACACAAGGAGAGCCGACGAACACAAAATAACAATTGGACATCGAATACATAATTGTGGGTCGATGTGCGAGAGGTTCGAGTATTGTGCGCAAGAGTGTGCTCTACCTTGCTGTGAACTGCACGATGTTGACTGCTGGAGATGCAAGCATGTAAAGGGGCTTGCGTATCGGCAGCACGACTTGTAGTAACCACGAGTGGGCATAGCATCACCGCCTAATTAGCTGTGCGGCCTCGCTAAACGCACTACCGGTTTCTCAAACGTGCCATACCGTTACCCATACGATATCTGCTGAAATGGTTATTGATCATCAATTCAATGGTTGAAGATCATTAGCCAATATAATATTGAATTCTATATTGGCCAGTCATAAAGGATAAACACTAAATTCAAAGCAAGAATTTGAAAATACTGTCTTTGAATTTTCTTTTCAGTAAAGTGCGACATATGTAAATGGTTTTGTGTACTACAATTCACACTGACTCGTGGGTCGTAATGCGTATTACTGCCCAGTAGACTGTGATACACAATTTAAGTGTGAAAGCTCGCCATCGGAGAGTTTTGTTGTATAAGGGTCTTCAGCGAGTACACCAAAACTTAAGCGGATACATGATTAACATTTATCCACTTATGTTTTTGTGTTTAACCTGATCATTCCGCAATAAACGTACATGTTACTAGTATTTTTTACCTTAACCCGTCAAATATATTATTTTGACGGAAATGTTAATAACTGTACAAATACAAAGGGAGGAAATCGTTAACGGATTTTACGGGATAAATATTACGAGATATTTTTGTCGTCTAATAGGCATATATCGATAATACCGCTTTTGAATATATATTCCGGTTTCACTAACGCGCTTGTTTCTGTATATCGTCATCAGATAGATGAAGTATCCAGCGAATTTTCAGTTGTACTGATCTAAAGGACTACAATTTTGTCTTTCAAACTTTTTGTGTTAAATACTAAACGCAAGTGTAAATACATTTGCGTTGTCAAATGTTGCTGGAAGCCAACAAAAATATTGTCTTCATTGAAACTGAGAACAAATATTTTAAGAAAAAATATTTGCCGAAGCTCGCCATTCGAACGACAACGACGACAACAATGAACGTCAAGAGGCTCTTGTGGGAGTCCAAGCTCGCTGTGGCGCTCGTGCTGCTCATTGCAGCGCGCTGCGTCGACCGCGTGATCTACACGTACGTGAAGCTGCGTTTGTGAGGCTGCGCTCCTGTGTTTGCTCTGTGCGCTAATGTGTGAGCTTGCTGACACTCATGTCTTGATCATCGCTTGGTGCTATTGCGCTGCCATCCTCACACTGCTGCTGCCTGTACGTTTGCACGTGTTGCCAGGCGCATCACGTACGACTACACGGCGTTCCTCTGGTACTTCTCGAACGTGATCCTCCCGATCGCGTTCTTGTCCACGTCATGGCCAGTCGTGTGGTACGTCGCGCGTGCTTCCACTTGCAACAACATGCTCTCGTATTGGCGCTCACTCCCTCGTTGCGACGCTCTCCTCGCTCGCTCTGCATATGCTCGATTGCAGGTACAAGATGTACTTCACTGGTACGCCTCGCACACTCTCATGCTGTCCCTTCCAGCCTCTCACTCGCATGTCCTCACGCCACACTGCGGTGCTCTCTCTCTCTCTCCACCAGACGACATCACGGACGAGATGCGGCGCTTCCCGCACTACAAGTTTGCGATCATGGCGTTCTTCGACTCGCTCAGTATCCTCATGGGTTCGTTCCCGACGCCGCACATCGGGTACGCTCTCCTCCCTCTTCGTCTTCCACTAATGCATTCATACTCTGTGCCTTCAACTCACCACTCCTTGCCCTCTCGTCGCTCCACTCGAGCAGTGGGAACCTTGCGAATGTGCTCGGCCAGCTCAACCTACCGTTCAACATGGTCCTCGCCTACATCTTCCTCCGCACGCGCTTCAAACGCGGCCACATCCTCGGCTCGATCCTCGTGCTCTACGGCGGCTTGGTCAACATGATCCCAGTCCTGAACGGCGAAGTCTCAGCGAACATGCCAGACCCAAGCGCCGGTTGGGTCGCACTGTACATTGCATCATTGCTCCCAGCCGCGGCATCGAACGTGTACAAAGAGATGGGACTCAAGGACACGGACTTGGACATTTGGTACACGAGTGGCTGGGTGAGCTTCTACCAGCTCCTCTTTGGCATTGCGTCGATCTGGACCGTGCGCATCAAGGCGTTCAGCGACCCGCCAGTGCCCTGGAGCGAGTTCATCCCGTACGTCGGCAAGGCGCACGAGTGCTTCCTCGGGAACGCCGTCGAGCTGAACGGCCAGGCACTCGCGTGTGACTCGGGCGTGTTCCAGATCTTCTTGCTCTTCATCGTGTTCAACAAAGTCTACAACGTCCTCACGCTCTACATCTTCAAAGAGGGCAGCAGCGTGCTCTTTGTCGTCTCGTCGGCCGTTGGACTGCCGCTCACGGACCTGCTGTACATGATCCCAGCGCTCACGGGTCAGTTCGCCGGCCAGAAATTCACGATCTACGACGGCTTTGCGCTCTTCGTGCTCGTCATGGGGCTCCTCGTGTACCACTCGGAGAAGGAAGTGCGCCAAGTCGGCGAAGCGTCGTACGAAAAGTCCCCGATGTACGCGTCGCCGGGTCTTCAGAACACGCGCTTGATGCAGAAAGACAAGCGCGGGAAGCTCATGTACCACCAGAGCCCCAAGCCCCGGCCACGGGCGTCGCAGCGTCTCTTGAGTACAGCGAGCAAGCCCAAGTATGGCGCTGCTGGCGCAGCGCAGCGTGCGGACGACTCGAGTCGTACCAAGTAGCTCCTGGCTGAACACTGACGGATGTCTGTCATCCTCTAGAGCCACTTGTTTGCGCGTCGTTCCGTCTCAATAGAGCTCTTCCTCTTCACTCGGTCGTTCTCACTCGATGCTGTTGCTGTGACGCATAGCGATGTGGCCAAGTGATTGGACGTACGTGTCGCCAGGCGTCGCGCGCCGCGCTTGGACGTTCACGCAGTGCCCGAGGCGCTCGAGCTCATGTGCAAACACAAACGACGGCGCGCATTCGTCTGTGTCGTCGGACTCGCGAACGTGCGTGCGCTTTGCTGCTCGCTGCTTGGACGTGACGCGCGGTCCAGAGCCACTGACACATCCGTTGGCGCTCGTTTGGAACAGCGGATCGAGCATCAAGCAGCTCGCCATGGCGTCAATGGGCGTGGACTTTGTGAGTGCCGTCGACGCTCCTGTTGTTGCCTTGGGTCGTGCGAACGTGTACGGCGCAGGATCACGATCGTGAGCACGGACGCTCGAGCGCTTGGCTCTCGATCGACGAGGTTGCTGTTCTTGCTGCTGGTGCTGGCGTGACGCGTCGTCGGGTGCTGCTATGGGCGGTTTGCTTCCTGCTGGTCGCGTGCGCATGAGGTCGACGCTACTGAGGAGCGCAGAGGTATTCGGCGACAGCGCTTGGCTCTCAAGCGGCGATAGCGTCCGCTGAGGCGATACCTGCGACGGTAGCAGCAGTGGCGTCGAGCGCACAAGTGCAAGTTGAGGAGAGCGTGGCGACGACTGTGGTCGTGCGCTGTCGTCTCCAGCCGCAAGACCAGACTCGCGCCGATGGGGCGAGAGTGGCGAGCTATGAAGAGCTGGGAACGCTGGTGCCTTGCGCTCGTCGAGCTTGTGCGGCGGCGTCGGCTTGCTCGTCAATCGCGTCGATGTGCGCCGCGATGGCGACGACGTCGAGCTAGCGAATGGCGAAGACGCACGATTGGGCGAACGTCCTGACTCAGCGCCAGTGCGCTCGGCGCAGTCGTGAAGGAACGTCAGCGTCTCGCGTGCGAGCTCGCCGACGGTCTTCTTGTCGAGCGACGATGTCGGGCGGTTCTCGAGCTCGAGCGCAAAGTTGTACGCGACCTTCTTCACGCGCTCGAGCAGCCGAGTGGGCACAAGCTGCTGCTCTGTGCTACTAGTGCCTCCACTGCTACTACTGGCGCGACGAGCTGTCGCACTCGCGTCCTCGATGCGCTGCAGCAGTGCGTGGTACTTGCCAAACGGGTACGCCGCGACGGACCGGACGATACTCAGCGCGTGGTACTGCAGTGCCTCGGCGCGCGGAGCTGCGACGTCTGTCGTCCGCACGCGCAAGACGAACGGAAGCACGAGCGTCAGGACGCCGAGCTCCACGACCTTGGGGACGCACACGAGCACGTCTTGGCTCAGTGCGGCGACAGCACCCAAGGTGTGGTCGAGTAGCCGCCACTTGTGCGGCTTGCGACTGCCGCTCCTACCTTGAACGAGCGCCGGGATGTCTTGCGCCTGTGCGAGCTGCACGAGGAGCTCGAGGACGTGAAAGTGCAGGAACAGCTCGCTCGTGTTGCCTTCCACGGCGTTCACCATCGCGAGGCGCTGAAGCACGACTGCGATCTCGCCTTTGCAGTCGTCGTCGACGGTCTTGGCGACTGAGTCGCGGAGCTGGAGGCGCTTGAGCAGCCGCGGCAGTACTTGCAAGCGCATCACAGCAGCGCGTCCGTCTGCGACTGCGCAGAGCTTGCCAATGAGCGTGAACAGCGACGCCGGGACATCGAGGAGTCCGTGGTCGTCCACGGATGCGTCTGGCGCATAGCTCTGCTGCTGCTGGTCGCTGCGACGGCGGCTCGGCGATGCAGCAAACAGGATCGCAGGCAAATGCACGAGTGCGACCGCGAGCGCGCCTTGTGCGAGTAGTACGCTGCACGCTGCGTTCGTGCAGGCGAGCCGGCTGAGCGCAGCGCAGCACGTCTTCACGAGCTCCGAGCACGCGCTCTTCTCGCGCAGCACTTGCAAGATCGCAGGCGCCACGAGCTCGACGAGCGCAAGGAGCTTTGTCGTCGCGTATGTCGCAAACACTGACGTTCGTCCTGCCGCGTCGGTGGCTTTGAGGAACTTGGCGCGCGCGCTGTCGCCAAACGGCAGCGGACGCACGTACCCGCTGAGCTCAATCGCTGCGAGTGTGCGCTCAAGCTCGAGCTCGACGAACTCTGCGCCGTCGCTCGGGCTCGCGATGCGCGCGATCACGTCTTCGAGCGCGTGCAAGCGGAAGAGGACGTCGCAGATGAGCGCTTGCGGGAGCTCTGGGACGCTCGCAGACGTCAGTGACGGCCGGAGCGTCGCGCGGACGCTCGTGCTCGGACATCGAGTGAGGCGACTCAGCGCTTTGCACGCGTCGGTCGTCGCCATCACATGCACAGAGCGCTCGTGCGGCGACATCTTGGCGACAACGTGCTCGATCTCGTCGAGGCGATTGCACTGGAGCGAGAGCGCCAAGTGGTTCACGACGTCCTCGGAGAAGCAGCGCTGCGCCACTTGCGGCACTTTAAAGATGCGGCCGAGCACGACGCAGCTCACGTTGCGCTGGTGCGGACTCTGGAAGCTCGAGTCCATGCAGCTCGGTTTGACTTGGAGGAGCGTCTGGAGGAGACTCGGAAGTGCGTTCGCATGGAGCAAGTACAGCGCCGACTGCTCCACGTGGCTGTCGAGCACGAGGTCGAGCAAGATGCTGTAGAGCGCGTCGAGGCGATCTGCGAGAGTCGCGAGCGACGCGAGGAGCTTCGCTGACGACGTTGCGTGGTGCGTCTGCCGCGCAAGTAGCGCGACGCCAATGAGACCGAGCACATGCAGCGCTGGGGTCTTGGAGCTCTCAATACCGAGGCTGCACCAGCGGAGCAGCAGCTGCGGCGCGCCGGCCGTCGTGAGTCCATTGCGCGCGTCAGGGCGGTCTGTGAGCTCGTAGAAGAGCGAGACCGCAGCGGTGACGACTGTCGCGTCCGCGTCCTGGAAGCACTGGAGCACAGTCTCGAGCGACCGTCCGCCGTTGCGCGTGAGTGCGTCGAGGACTTCAGGGAACCCGAACGAGCTCGCGAGGAGCTGCAGCGTCGAGAGCGCTGACGCACACAGTGCTGCGTTCATGGCGTCGTACTGCAAGACCTCAAACAGGACGTGGACAACCGACGGCGTCGCCAAGTGCGTCTTTGCGCTGACGGCGAGGACCTTGAGACGATACGCGTGCTCGGTGCCGCCAGCAAACTGCGCGCTCGTGCTCTTGCCAGCCGCTCGACCTCTGTCGGGCGATGACGCACGCTTGTACGCTCGCTTTGCCTGCAGCACGACGTCTGTGAGCGTCGCGAGGAGCTGCATGGAGCTCACGAACGCTGCACTCGTGGATGCCGCGCGCTGCTGCATGAGATGCGCGACTTGGACGACAACGCGCTGCACGATGTTGCATGCGAGGACGTCTGTGACTGCGTCTGCGCCGAGAGACGTCGCGATCTCGAGCACAATCGCTTTCGCAGTCTCCGCGACGTGCAGACGCGTGGGCGTTCGCGTCACGAGCGACGCGAGGAGCACGAGTGCGCCAGCGCTCACGATCTTCTTTTGGTCGGCGATCGCGGCGTTGCTCCGTGCCTGGAGCTGGGACACAGCGTCTTTGCTGGCGGTGCCGGTGGCACTGGTGCTAGGTTGACGCACCAAGTGGTAGAGCACGGTCACGTACGACTCGACGACTCGGTCGGGCAGTCCGCTGGCACCGATTGCGTCGCGCAGGACTTTGAACTGGTGCCGGAGCTCGAGGTGCTTGACGAGGTGCATCGCCCGCAAGCGCGCACAGACGCTCGGGTCGTGCTCTTTCTGGAGCAGTCCGCGCTCAAAGACCACGCTGCGCCAGTGGTGCTGCAGGATGCGCGCACAGATCTCTGTCTCGCGCAAGAGACAGCGAACGCTCTTGCCCGCCTATCGGTCGGCCGAGTACAAGTGGTCGACCAGGAGACAGCGAAGCGATCAAGAGAGGATCAAGCGATCAAGAGAGACGAGAGACAGAGAGAGCGTAGTCAGTACAGACACTCGAACTCGAGACGAGATATGAAGAACGATGGCGGCGTCGCCCTCTGCGCTTACTCGCACGCACCGCGTTCTCGCTCGACATGATCGGCGCGAACCACTCGGCGAGCACAGCGAGAAGCTGCGCGACGCGAAAGACCTTGACGCGGTTCGTCAGCTTGGACAAGTTCCGAAAGGCTTTGTTCATGAGCACGGGGATCGTCGTCTCGACAAAGTCGACAGCATCTGGAGGACCATCATGGACATCCATTCATCCCGGCAGCGTAGTGGCGGTGCAGAAGAGTGAGTGAGTGAGCCCCACACACTACTGTAGACGGCAGTGACGCGCTCACTGCCTATTTTCCACACGAGCGATCGGTACCTTCGTGCGTCTCGAGCAGTCGAACGAGCATGGTCGTAGCGAGCTCGCGCCGCTCCTCAATGTCCGAGTGCTCGATCTCGCTGTATAGCGTCTCGATCGCGCCGTGCACTTTGGCTCGGTTCCACGAGCGCGTGTCCCACTCCTGGTCCAACAGCATCGTTGCCTGTGCTCAAGCGAGCGCCATGGCCGCCATGACAATCTCCGCATCGTCAGGCACGGACTGCGCTATGACCTGCGTGCAATGCTGTCACGTACAATGCGCGCATCCGTGACCGCGGTGTCACTGTCCGAGTCATCGTAGCCGTAGCTGTAGCCGTCGTCGAACTCGTCTGGTTCAGGGAAGCGACTGGGGATCACGCGCTTCGGCGCGCTCTTTGCGAGGATCCGTTGCTGTACTTTGTCGGGTTTCTTCGCGTGCTCGCGCAGCACGTGGACGCGGCGACCGACGTCGTGGAGGTGCTCTGTCACAGCAGGGTCGACTGCGTGTTCGTGAGCGATCGTCGGGAGGATCTGCTCCTGCTGCGCATAGACCTTTTGCGCATCGGCGCTGACTTTGAGCGTCCGGTCGACGACCGAGCCTTGTGCGCGCTCCCATGGCAGCGGCGTCTCGAAGCTGAGTGCGACGACAGGTCGAGTCTCGCGCATGTGATGGTTGGTTGGATGGATGGATGTGCACACGCGCACACACACACACACACGTGCGCACTAGTCACTCCGCTCGACTCGCTGATGCTAGTCGCGTCGTTGCTCGCTCGCCATGCGCTGCGTCGTACGCTCTGCGAGTCTACGAGTCCTGGTGTCTGTGACTCCGTGCAAACACAGAGCAAGCGTTAAAGATAGCACTTGCTTGGATGTCCGACATCACCATAGTGCCAACAGTAGTTGGTCGAAGAGTGCGTGCCGTGCTGCTCAGGCAACGCAACGCGTCACAGGCTCAGCAACGTCACATCCATCCACGCGTCAGGAGAGAGAACACTGTTGTTGTCAATGTCTCTGAGCGAGCGCTCGCGTTCGTGTCAACTGCTTGGTCGGTCGTAGCAAGCGAGCGAGTGATCGATGCGAGGGGGAACTTGTTGAAGGCAACTGCAAGTTGCAAAACCCCAAGAGTGGGTTTTTGCCAGCGCGTCATCGTAAAAAAGCGGGCTTGAATTTGGGGTGCAAACCCACGTTCGGTGCCGAGCGCAGTGCCTGCGCGCTCTTCTTTTTAAGCGTTTGGTGGTGGAGGAGGCTCGCGCCACTGGCCACCAGTCGCGGTGCCTCACATACAAAGACCAAGTCAATCAGACTGATGGCTTGACAGACGCACCAACGTTCAGTCCGACCGCACTTCCGACGACGCCGACGATGTCGATCCGATGCGCAACGATGGCAATTACCATGACACGAGTCACCACGCTGCTGCTGTGTTGTTGTTGTTGTTGTTGTTGTGCGCTGACTGACCGCTGCTCATGGCGTTGTCGATACTGCGCGCTTGCGTGGACGGCGCACACATACACACATACACACAGGCACAAGACGTGCATATGGCTGCAGTGGTGGACAATGCCTGCGTTTAACGCCTCGAGTTCTGCGAGCAAGCACGCGCTGCTCCATGCAGCGAGCTGTGGTGAGTGTACTATATGAGTATCGACGCTAGAGGTTGTGTGCGTGTTTCGATTCACTGCGCAGGTGCTGCCAGTGCAGACGCGCACAAGACGCACACACTCGCGCGTCGAGGCCATCCTGAGCAGGTGCTCGAATCTCGCGACAGAGAGCGAGCGCGCAAGAGAACGCATGGTTCCGAATGGATTTGAGCGCTCGAGGCTGTTGTCTCTTGTCCAGACTAGAAGAAGCTCTCACGACTCAACGCAGGTCGCGTCGCAGCAGTACGCTCATTTGCACAATGAGCGTCGCGAGTCGCAGGACGTGGACAAGAAAGCATGGGATCGCCCGCGCAAAGTGTCCCAAAGCGTCGCGCCTCCGTGGCGATAGCGACGACGCCGACCGCGGACGATGTGTGAAGCGTCGGGTCGAGTCGATCGCGCGGCAGCGGCATCTGCAGATTCTTGTCAGCATGTCGCTTTTGGCTGTGGTGGTGAGCGAGCGAGCACATGAGCAAATGTACTGCCAGTTCGCTCGCGCTTGCTCGCTATGCCGAAGCAGAACAGCCGGGAGCGCGTCGTCGCCAGTCGCGAGTCCTATCCGCACTACCATGTGTGTTCGAGCCTCGAGTGCTCTCAAGAGCTCCACTTGTTGCACGCGAGACGAGGTGTTTTCCATGTGTGTTGTCATCGATCGATCGATCCTCTCAGAAGTTGGTATTTAGCGCCGCCAGACTGACATTTTTGAATCTGAGGCCGGTTCGCTCGCGCGCTCGGTTAGGGATCGCGGTTGAACCGTTAATGCACGTCAGCGATTGGCTGCTTTACGCCGCGGTTCAATTGCAAATCCCGAAAAACTGAAAAGCACATCCCGTTTTTTCCCGTTTTCAACTATATTTTCCCGGGCAATAAGACTTGTGGCTTGCTTTTTGTGAAAATGTGCCTGCTTTCTCGATCAGTTCTCAATTTCCTCGCTCCAGAGCACATCGCAGAAGAGTATCGGCGTTCAGTAGGAACAGCAAGACAGCAAGGAAAGCGAGCGAGCAGGCGGGTTGCTCTCGACTGAGTGACGAACGACTGCATCCTCGACATCGCGACCGACCGATCGATCGATTCATCCATCGACTAGCGGTCTCCTGCGTGTGTCTGCGTCTGCGTGTGCATCCGACTGCACGCGTGCAAACGAACAAGCGCCAAGTGCATCTGTGTGCGTGTGTACGTTTGAACCCTCGCGCTCGCTCTCTTCCTGCCATCTCGTCACTTGCTGCAAGTGTGGCAGTTGGGTCCAGAGAGAGCGCGCGAGTGAGTGAGTCACTGTCGACGCGACGCGACTGCAGCGCTCCGTGTCTCTCTCGAGACGCGAGTGAGTGGGTGCGTCTGCTTGTCCGATTGACCTCGACACGCGGTCTGTCTATCAGACACTCAGCCAGCGCACTCGTCGATTCGCGTGACACGCAGCAGCCGCCGCCGTCACTCGACCACTGCCAGCGCGACAACCGCTACGCGCAGCAAGAGGTCGTTGCGTCGTGAGGTTGAATCCCAAATAGAGATCACGAAGCACTGCACAGCCGCCTCGTGTGTGCGTGCGGACGATTTGCACTCGCGCGCGTTGCCTTTTCGTTCTGCGGCGTGCCACCGCAGCCGATCCGATCCGACATCGTGCCGTCTCGCGCACTGCGCGCGCGTTCGTCGAGCAGCTCCAGCGCCATCCGCGCGACGAAGAAGCGATCCGTCCAGCGCGCGTGCCTCACGTGTGCCGCTTCGCCAGTCACGACGGGTCGCCACAGTGACGACGACGCCTGCCTCCATCCGCGTGTGCGAGTCGCGAGCGCAGCTGTGTGGAGTCGGGTGACCGCGACGACGCGCGACGACTGGAGCGCGAGTCTGCATCACCAGCGCCGCCACCATCGCCACCACCACCACCACTGCGACGCACCGAAGGACATGACTGCGGAGACCATGCGGACGCAGCGACGCACGACGTACCAGAACATGCACGAGATCGTGAAGCTCGCGAAGAAGTACTCGCCAAAGCTTGTGAAAGGCTACAGCGCTGGGAACATCTCGGTCGTCGACAAGAAGAGCTGGCTCGAAGTCTGCGACCGCAAGCACCGGTGCGTCTTTCACTCGATCCCTCTGCGTCTGGACGAGGCTGTCGACAGACTGACTGACTCTACTGTCTTGTGTGTGACAGCTACGGCGCGAACCTGCGCGCGTACTACAAAGAGTGGAAGCGGCAAGCCGCGAAGCCGAGCTTCTGGGAGTGGCTCGACGACGAGTCGGTCGAAGTCGAAGGCGTGCCGCGCACCAAGCTCGAGCGCGAGACGGTCCTGTACTGCGACACCGTGGCCGAGCGGCAGAAGTTTGCGCTCTCGGTGCGCAACGGCGTGATCATCCACGACGCGTCGCAGACGATTGTCGAGACGAGCGACGACGGCTGGATCTTTGTCTTGCGTGACGGCGTGCTGTACGGCGGGCAGAAGGAGACGAAGAAGATCCCGCGCATCCACCACACGAGCTTTGTCGGCGGCGAGTGCGTCCAGACCGCTGGCATGATGGTCATTGTCCACGGCGCGATCCAGACTATTTATCCGCACTCGGGGCACTACCGGCCGTCCGAGCACGAGCTCCTCGTGCTGCTGCAGTTCCTCGTCGCGAACGGCGTCGAGCTCCGCGACGTGAACGTCGACGTCCAGCGCATCCAGAAAGTGTACCGCGCGACTGTGAACGGCGCGCTGATCCGGAAGCTCGACAACGCGCACTTTTGGAAAGCGTACCGCGTCCTCAACTTCCTCGAGCGCAAGCACACGTCGTGGAAGACTGGACTCTTTGACGAGCTCGTCGAGCGCGTGGCGATGACGCTCGGTGTGAGCGGAAGCTGCATCGGCGACGCGGACGAGCCGGACGCGGACTGTATCATGGACGACGTTGAAGCCCATGGTGTCGTCGCGTCGACTGCGTTTGGCTTCCAGGATATGGACGGCAGCAGCGAGCACACGGACCGGCGCCACGACGCTGCGTTTGACGATCCGCTCGAGCTCCTCGCAACGTGCGAGCTGCAAGAGTAGCGAGTGCTGCGACGTCAAGACCAAGGCGAAGACAGCGACGAGATCGAGCGACCGAATGTACTCTAGCGAGATGATGATGATGGGAGACGCATCTCCTGTAATGGTATTTAGTGACGATGAGGTCGCACCGAGCGCACGGCGCGATCCGTCGGTCGTGTGCTGCGGCGCGTTCCGTCAGACAGAAGACAGACGACAGGCATCAGTAGGTGCGCAAACGAGAAGGAAGAGAAGGACGAGTCGAGTAGTTTATACGCACGAGTGGCGAAGGTACAAGAGAGAGAGCGACACACATGTGCATGTTGGAGCTCTTCGTTGTATAGCGGTGTCTGTATGAAGCGTCGCATTGAGAAGTGTGAACGGCTAGTGGTTGAAGCGACGACAACAGAGCGTGAATGAACATGAGCAGCCACCGAGTCGCTGGCGGCGCTGCAAGTCCTGCTCCTGTGGTCCTGAGCCCAGTGCACGTGTCGTGCTTCATTACTGCGGCGAATCGAGCCACGCCCGTGTTTGAGGTCGTCCCAGAGCGCCGCTGCGTGCGCGTCGTGACCAAGCCGCTCGGAGATCCTCCGCCAGGCGCATCAGCGACACCGAGTACGAGTGCAGGCGCTAGCAGTAGTGGCAATGCCGCAACGAGCGTCACTGGCAGCAGCAGCACGAGTGCTGTACCGAGTGCCGAGTGGGACGTCCACACACTCTTTGCGTCCTGGGCAGCGTCCCACGCGAGCGACTTCTATCGCGACATCACGCAGCCGGCGTTCGAGAGCGTCTGCGACGGCTGGAACACCAACATCGTTGCGTGGGGCGTACACCCGACGCAGAAGTTCCGCTTGCTCTTTGGGAAGAGCACTGGCGTCAGCAACAGCACGCCGGCTTCGTCAAGTACTCATGGAAGCGATGACAAAGAGGTGCTCGAGCTCTACGGACAGCTCGGTGGACTCTTGCACGCGTTCTTTGCGCCATCACGAGCTGGCGCGTCCGTGCGCACTCGGCATGCGTCGATGACTGAGCGCGGCTGGCGCGTCGGCATCAGCAGCTGGATCATCGTGAACAACCAAGTCATTGACGTCCTCAAGCCAGCGCTCTCAACATCGTCGTCGACAGCATCTGCAGCGCCATCACGCGCTGCATCGACACCGCCGCCATCGTCAGGTAGCACCTCGCAAGCGCCACTGTCGTTCGTATCGGTCGAAGCCAAGACGTTTGCTCAAGCGTGCCGAGCGCTCCAGATCGCCAAGACGAACCGCATCGTGATGAAGCAGAACGCTGAGCACGCGCACTTCTTCCTCCGCCTCGCGTTCTTCCACGACGGCCAAGTGAGCACGATGCACTTTGTCGACCTCGTCGACCTCAAGGACTTTCGCGACGCAGTGTCGCTCCAGGAGAAGCAAGAGCTCTTTGACATCCTCCATGACCTTCGACAGCCGCCGCTGTCGCCACGGCAGTCGATCACTGCATCCTTCAAGACTGCAAGCGGCGCGTTTGGATCCGCGCCATCAACACCAAAGCCTGCGAGCCGCAAGATGGTGCTGTCCAACTTCATGCTCCCGCTCCTGACTGCGAACGCCAAGACGTTCCTCTACGCGAACGTGATCGACTCGCGCGCGAGTCTGCGCGAGAGCGTGCAGCTCTTAAACACAGTCGCAAACGTCAAGGGCTACGCCTGTGCGTGCAAGCGCCTGTGCGGCATCGAGTTCATGCAGCTCGGGTTCCAGGCGCTGCCAGACGACCTCGCTCCAACAAGCACCACTGGTGCGCACGATGAGACCAAGGCGATCTCGTCGGTACAAGACGCTGCAGCGAAAGCACTCGCAGCCGTTGCAGTCGGCGAGTCGCTGCTGAGTCGACTCGCGGCGTCGTCATCATCGAGTTCGATCTCGCTCGGCTCGATCGCTGCGCTGCCGTCTCCACTCGCGTCACGCTCGCGCTCGAGCGCTACTCCGCTTGCTTCTCCACTGGCCGACCTGTCATCGCTCTTGTCGACTGAGGTGACTTGTCCGTTGTCGAGAAGCACTGTCCAGCATGAACAGCAGCTGCAAGAACCATCGAGCTCGCGCCGCGACTCGTTCAGCTCCGTTCCGATGGAGTCCGAGACGCTCGCGTGGCTCGAGTCATTCTCGCAGCGGAAGCGCGAGATTCTCGGCGGACACATCGACACGGTCGTCCCGCTTCGCACGCATCCGCACCTCGATGGCGCATCGACGTCCGCGACCGCAAAGCCCAAGCTCCTCGACTCACACATTGACATTGACAGCAGCCACGGAGGTGGCGACAGTAGTGTGTTGTCATCAGCAGCACCAAAGGCACACACGCTGAGCTTTGATGCGGCGCATGCCCACGCTTCGTCAACCATGACGAGCGCCATGGTCGCACAGACTAGCGCAGATCTACTCGAGCGACTGCGCGAAGCAATGGGAGCGTCAAGTGCAAAGTCGAAAGCTCGAGACACAAGTTCCGAGCCGCTGCCAATCACCGACACTGACGTGCACACGCTCGACGACTATGCTCCGTCGCCGCGCTCGTCCTGGGAGGAGCACGACAGTCGCCAGCACGCACCAACCGAACAACAAAGTCCGTGGGCGACGCCAACTCAAGCAACGACTCGGCAGAGTCTTCGCATGGCGAGTAGCTCGCCGTTCCCCCCTCCATCGCCTCACACAACACCATCAGCAGCAGTTGCAATCGCACAAGGCTTGTCGACGCTACTGGACGCCGCACCAGCGAGTCCATCGCTCGTCAGCCCACTCCCACTCAACACTTCTCGTGCGTCTTTGCCAGAGCGCCATGCACAGCGCTCGAGTGACAACGAGGCGCTGGAGGCAGCAGCAGCAGCGTCCAAGACGCCAGCACTCTCACGACCAGCGCTGTCTCCTCACGTCAGTCAGTCGATCACTGGAGCTACGACTACGACAACAGCAGCACCAGCACTGCCGCTGATGCTCCAGCGCGGACAGCAACTCTACGAGACGCTCGAGCGAGCAAACGTCCCGCCGCAGGCAATGGCGCCAGCGAACGTCGACGGTCTCGACGCTGTCACCGTGAGCAAGATCCAAGCGACGGAAGCAGCGCTCTTGCGCAAGAACTACGACGCGCTCCTGACGATCGTGCAAGAGCAGCAACAGCTCCGCGAAGCCGCCGAGGCAAAAGCCGCCGAAGCAGTGCACGAGCTCGACGAAGTGCGCGCGAGCTTTGAGGTGCAGATCGAGAACATGAAGCTCGTGCACGTGTCGCTCCGGAGCAAAGTGCGCGCGCTCGAGAAGCAGTCGGCGCTCCCAAAGGTCTTTGAGCAGTACGAGCAGGAGCTCCAGGCGCTGAGCAAAGAGGTGCAGCAGCTGCGCGAGCGCAACGTTGCGCTCGAGCTCAAGGTGCGTGTGTGAGTAGTATGGTGGTGTGCTGCTTGGGATGTGTCCGTGCGACTGAGATGCTGTCTGGCGCTGTGAGACCGCAGATGATCGACAGCGACGGCTGCAGTGGCGTCGGGTCGATCCAGGACCTCAAGAAGAAGTACCAGACAGTCGTGGACGAGAAGCAGCAGCTCGAGAAGCAGTTGCTCGAGTTCCGCAAGCGAGAACGGTGCTGTGACTGCGTGTGCAAGTGTCGATTCGCAAGGCTTGTGCAGTGCTGACGCGTTCGCTCGACGGATGGACGCCTGTGCGACAGACAGTTCTTGGTGCACAGCAAGTTGGTTGGCGACTCGACGCGCAGAGTCGACCAGTTGTCGCGGTGCGTTGAGCATGCGATCGTCGAGCGTGATGTCTTGTCAAGCTCACACGGATCTGCCGATCGATCGCTTGCGCTGCCAGGGAGCTCTCGAGCAAAGACGAAGCGCTGCTTGCGACGCGACTGGGGAAGCTCCGCATGAGCGCTGAGATGAACCAGGCGCAAGAAGAGGCCGACTTGCTGCACCAAGAGAACGAGAAGCTCCTGGTCGAGAAAGCGGCGGCGACCGAGGAGCTCCTCGCGACCAAGATGTACCTCGCGTCGCTCGAGAACGTACGCTAGTTGTCATCGCGTCTGAACGTAGCTCGTGTCGAGTCGCTCTTGCAAGACGACTCACTAGGACGTGCGTTGTCCCTACTGCTGATGACTCTGCCTGTATGCGAGCAGGAGCAACGCAAAGCCAACATCCTCGATGCGTTTGTCAAGAAGCACGGCGACCGCATGAGTCGCGTGCGTGGCGACGCAGGCGGAGGGCGCGCTAGCAGCTCAGACACTTGGCGCCGCGATGCTGCTGCGCGCGAGTGCGAAGACAAAGTCTTTAGTGCTGTCAAGCGGTCGCTCCCGCAGCTCATGCCGCTCGTGAACAAGCTGCTGCGGCGTCTTGAGATGCAGGAGCTGTCGCTCCGCGAGTACTCGGAGCGCGAAGTCGACTTTATCAACTTGCTCGTCGAGCTTGTGTCCGACCAGCCAGCCGTGTCGCTCAAGCACATGATCCAGCGCGAGATGCAGAAGCTCCCGAGCTAGCTCTGCTCCTGTGACGGTGCCAAGTCGGGTGCTGAAGTTCGTCTAGGGCGTGCAGCTGGTCAACGAGACTTGCGTCGCTAGCATAGTTGAGCAAGGAGTGTTCGGCTCGACACTAGAGCCTCCTGGTCGACAATGACGTCTACCAAGCCACACGAGGCACGTCCAAGGACAGCAGGACACACACCAAGGACCGCAGGCAACGGACAACAACGACGTGAACAAACGACGCGAAGCCCCAACTGGGTGGTGTTCCCTCTTTCTCGGTTCGCATTAGATGCTCAAGACGACCGACTGCGGTGCAGAAGCTGCGCTTAGTCGACGTTCGCCTGCGCAACGTCGGCCTCCGTGAACTTGCCCTTGGCGTCGTCACCCGTCGCGCGGTTCTTGCGCTCGAGGATCTTCTTGCGGTCCTTGTCAAGCTTGAGCTTGGTGATCACGACCTTCGACGCGTCAATGCCGATTGGCACAGCCTGGCCGTTCGACTTCTCCTTCACGACGCCCGCGACGTGGATCACGAACTTCTTGCGGTACACCGCCGTGATGCGGCCCTCGCGGTTCTTGTACGTGCCACGCACGACCGTGACCTCGTCGTCCTTGCGGATCGGGATCGAGCGCACCTGATAGACGCAGCAGCCGTTCGCACGAGTCAGTACGACAACGACAGATGAGGCTGTGCGCTCTTGGTTCGAGAGCGCAGAGCACGAGCAATGGCGACAAGCGACCGCAGCAGCGAGCAACATCGACTCCTTGCGAGCGCGTCAGCCAAGCGCCAGTCCTCGTCAGGCGAGAACCAGACGCTGGAACCAACGCGCAGCGCTTCGAGTCGGCACTTACATATCACACGATGCCATGAAGTGCCAGTGTGGACGGAGCTGCGATCGCCATCGCCGTCGAACGAGGCGGCCGCGAGCTCCACTGACATGGACTTACACGCTGAAAGTATAAGTGTGTTTGCCCGCGAGAGGCAAACCACTAACTTACATTGTACTTGGTCTGGAGGTCCTTCGAGAGCGGCGCGCTCATGAGCACGCGGCGCTGCGTCGAGTGCGCACCGAAGTGCGCCTTGCGGCTCTTGCGGCGCGAGGAGGACACAGTCGAGTTGAACTTCACTGTAGGGATCGCACGCACATCCACAAGAGGCAAGCGGCGTGAGCAAAGCGGTTCATCGAGCAGGGGCAAGTGGATGTTTGTGGGCGTGCTGATGTCGTAGTTGGTGGAAGCGTGGCACGGCTGAGCGAGATGCAGTTGCAGATACCACATGCTCGGCTGTGTGTTCACGCGTCCGCCGTCGACATCCGCACCCAGCGCCATCCATCCAGAGGCTTGATCATGCGGAGAGCGCGGTCACGTACTTTTGTTATCGTCAAGAAAGAGATACTGGTCGCCTCGGCATTATGCGCGCGCTTGCAAGCCGAGCGTGGCTGGCGTTTAGCTCCTGCGCCAGTCGTTTGCGCTGTGTGCAGTCACTTGCACTGAGTATGCTGACAGTTATCTATTGCTATTTGTATCTACAAATACACAGGTACGATTTATGCTATTCTTTTATTACAAGAGACTACTTAATGTAATTTTTACATTCAAGCGACAGAAATTATGAATTTCACGAATAAATACGCCCATTATATGAAATGAGCACTTGAGCAATAACATCAGACACTCGACGCACTCGACCAGCATGACGACGACGACACCAGCAGCTAGAGATCCGTCGGTGAAAGCGCCGCCGCCGCCGCTCCCAACTGCAGGCGTCCCAGAGCTCCGGATGCTCAAGCTCCTCGATCGCGCATCGGGCGTCTGCCTCTTCACGGAGCAGTGGAAGTGGAACCCGCACGCACACGCAGAAGGCGTCGACGCGCTCGTGCAGTCGTTCACGCAGTTTGCACGCGAGATCGACGGCGGAGGTGCGTGTGTGGCATGGCGAGGCACTCTCAGTCACACTTGGTAGCATTATGCTAACACACGTCCGTACGTGTGCTCGCAGAGGTGATGCAAGTGCACTTTAACCCGTCGACAGGCAAGAACGACCCCAAGTTTGCTGACGACCGCCGCCCGAGCAGCGGACCCATGCAGTTCATGGTACGACCCACCGTCTCCATACGCATCGCATGCCTCCTGGTCCATACTCACACTGCGCAATAGTCGACTGCAGGTGCGATCACGATGGTCTCGACGCAGACCGAGACGGTCCAAGCCGTGCTCTTCCACGACCGCACGCTCTCGGAGCCGCTCGCTGCAGCGTTCAAAGCGTTTCTCCAGCGCGTCGTCGCCACATTCGACCAGAGCTATCGCGACGACCTCACACGCGTCCAAGCGCAGCTCCAGCCGCACGCCGCGCTCAGTGACGCGCAGCACGCGCAGGTCGTGGCGCCATTCCGCGCTTTTCAGTCGGAGCTCAACGCGCGCTTGGTCCCAGAGCTCGAAGCTGCGATCCCCAAGCAGTGACGACCCCTTGTATCTCTGCCTGTGTTCGTATATGTACATCTGCGTAAGTGACACGCGTGGACAATGACGACGACGTGTCTGTGTATGAACGAACGCCTGCTCTCGCTCTCTTCGTACGCATCGCTCAGTCGAGCACGCTCTTCTTGCGCGGGTCGCGCTGCGTGAGCGGCTTGTCGCCGGTCGTGAAGCCCCAGACCTCGACGTGGACAGTTGCAAACTCCTGCGAGCTCACGAGCGGCCGCGACGCAAACGTCTCGCACGCGCCGGTCGAACCGGACGACAGGTCGTTGTCCTAGACGCGAGAGAGAGAGAGCGAGCGAGTGAGCATACGCCGAGGACGGAAGCTGCGCATCAGACACAGAGACGTACGAGAAAGAGCCCAAAGCTGCCGCCGCCGCCCATGACGAGCGACTCCTCCGAGCACAAGAGGAAGTAGCTGTTCCGGCGGCTCCAGGCGTACTTCATAAAGCCCGTACTGCTGTTGCTGCTGCTGCGGTGGCTGAACGAGAACAGGAACGTCTCGCCCGTGCCGTAGTACTGCGTCGCGCGGTGCCACTCGTCCGAGGCGTAGCCGCCAAAGACGTTCCCTTGGTCGTCTTTGATCACGAGGAGCGTCGGGCTCTGCCCGCGCGCGAGCATCAAGAGCGTGTGGAGCGACGACCCGTGCGCGTCGGTGCTGTAGAGCAAGCACCAGCGACAGAGCTGGCACGTGATCGGCAGCGCGTTGTCCAAGTGCGCGACGTGCTCGAGCGTGAGGATGCTCGACGGACTCATGAGCTTCGTCGCGTAGTCCTCCGGCCGGAACGTGAACGACGGCTTCTTGTTTATCCGCGGCGGCGACGGCGGCGCGTGTCCGAGCGGGAGCGTACTCGACGCTTCGTCTTCAGTCGAGCCGCCTTCATCGTCGTCATCATTGTCACCGAGTGGCGGATCCGTGAGCAAGCGCCAGAGCTCGTGCCACTCGGCGCGCACGTCGTCGACGCAACTCGGTGCTTTCTTCAAGAGCTCGTCGAGTCGCGCTTCGGTGTCGCAAAACACGCGCGTGAACGACGCGTCTTCGGGCTCCAAGGCGCTCCAGAGCGCGTCAAACATGCGAAACATGAGCGCAAAGAGCTTGTAGAAGTACGCGTCTTCGTCAAAGAGCTCCCAGAACGGCTCGACCGAGAGCGCGACGATGTTGATGCTCGGGTGCTCGGGCGATGGACTAGCAGTCAGTTAGACACGTTAGTACCAAGGCAGGACGACCCGAGGCAACGCTGGCGTCCTAGACAAGAGAGAGAGAGCTACGTACACGAGCTTGAGCAAGTGCACGAGCGACTTGCAGATCGCTGCAGACACGAGACCGGCGTCGTACGTCGGCGTCTCGGACGGCAGTGCGCGCGACTTGAGCACGTCGAGCACGTCCGGGTCGTGCTTGAGCATGTACGCGACCGAGCGCAGGAGCAGCACGCCGCCCTTTTCAAAGTTGCTCAAGATCGTCGGGCGATTGAAGCCGTGCGTCTCCCACGCGATGACGACTGCGCGGTCAAACGCAGCGTTGAGCGACTCGGCCAAGCTGTTCGGCGTCAGCGGCGACATGCGGTGGAACGGGTTCGACGTCGTGATCGTCTGCCGACGCGCGCCAATGCCAATGTGCGTGCTCGTGCCGCTCGCAGTGCGGTAGTTTGCTGCTGCGTGCGTGCTCGTGCCGCTCGCAGTGCGCGCGTCGGTGCCGAGTCCTGACGCTGTGAGCTCTGCGCCGAGAAGGTTCGTGACTGCTGCGCTCGCAGGGTCTTGGACCGAGATCTCGGGCATTGAGAGCCGGTGACGGACCGACGACGGCGCAACAGTGTTGCTCTTGAGCTCTGCTGAGGCTGGCACGAGGCCGCTGTCTGCTGCGTTGTTTGCCGACTCCCCAGTCGACGATGTGGCTGTTGGTGGTGAAGGTGCCGCGAGCCCTGCGCTCTCGCTGAACGCCTTGGTGATCTCTTCGAGGTACTGCTTGTCCGACAGGAAGTTGACCTGCGGCTTCATCTTGAAGAGCTGGTAGATCGATAGCAGCGCGTCTTTCTTCGCTTCGAGACGCGAGAGTGCGTCCGAGACTTGCACGCGCACGTCCTGGAAGATCACGTCGTAGTGCGTGATCATGCGCTCAATCACCATGGCGCCAACCGCAGCGTACCGCACGTCTTGGTACTGCGCGTGGTTGCTCCGGCGCTGCCCCGATGGACCTCGAAGCGGTTCGTTCTTGAACGCGAGCACTGGCGCGAGTGTCGTCGCAGCCGTGGCAATGTCAAGTCCGTTGTGCGCTGCGTGCTCGGGCGCGACGAGGATGTGCATCATCGCAATCACCTTCTCGAGCACGACTTTGTAGCAGACTGGGAGGTCCTGGACCAAGCACGTGATGTTCCGGACGCTCGCGTCTTCATCTTTGAGCTGCCCAGACGCAATGAACGCCTCGTACTTCTCTGACGTCAGCACGGGCTCCGGTAGTGTCCGGAAGAAGTCCATGAGCAGTGCTGCGGCGCCAGGGGCGTCGAGGTCTGGCGGCAGTGCGCCGTCGGTCTCGACGATCTCGCGCAGCTGGTTCATGTGCACTGCGACGACAGTCGTGCGAAAGAGCCGCGGCGCGTTCGGCGTGTCCATGAGGAAGTCGATGCAGTCCTGCACGAGGTTCGGGATCGCGAGCACGGGGTCAATGAGCGCAAAGCGCGAGTGGTACGGATTCTTCGCGAGGTACGCGAGGCCGACGCCAAAGACGTGCTGCCACGGCTTGATGCCTTTGTGGCGATGCGGGAAGAAGATCGAGGACACTTCGATGAGCTCGTCGTCTGTCACTGGCGCGTCTAGCGCCACTGGTGCGTCGCTCGGTGCGAGTGCCGTCGCGCTGCTTGGTGCATCGCTCGTGCTAGTTGGCGCAGCGGCAGAAGTCGCAGCAAGCGGCGCGATCGTAGTCTCGTCCGCGTCGCCACTGCTCGTGGCGAGCGGCACAGTCGCGAGCTCTTTCGGCTCCACAGTCACGAACGGGTCGTCGTTCACGCGGATCGCAAAGTGCACGGTGCGGACGTCCATGACCATCTGGAGGAAGAGGCCCATGCCGTCGCAGCAGCGCATGAGCGACCACTCTTCGTAGCTCGACCGGATCACTTGGTCGCACTGGACCGAGAAGATGAGCTGTCGGTACGTCATTCGATCGTTAGTCGCTCAACTTGGTGCTCTCTCTCTGTGAAGGAGTACGCGACACAAGCGATCCTACCAAGAGCGTCGACTCGAGCGAGTGCTTGTTGAGTGCGATCTTGAGCCAGCACCGCGCTTTGCCTTCGTCCGTCTGCGCATAGAGAGACCCATGGAGTGCGTCAGCAGCTGTCAATCGATACTGACAGTGTCGCTCGTACGAGCGCACGCACCTCGGAGAGCAGCGCTGCGGTCTGGACCGACTGCACAAACTCAGGCTCGTCGACTACGAGCGAGCTCGAGTACAGGACGCTCCAGAGCTCGCTCTGTGGCTTGAGCCCGAGCTTGAGGCAGCTCTCGAGCGCCGCACCTGCGAGCACACAGCGCGCATTCATACGTTCGTCTGTGAGTTAGTCAAGCCGACACGACACGTTCGGCGCAGTCGAGTGACGAGAGCAGCCGCGCAACGCACAATATTCGTGCACACAGGCGTCGTCTTCTGTCAGGATCACGCTCTTCTCGTCCTCTGCGCTCGGAGTAGCGTCGCTCGTGTCGGTCGCTTGGTCTGCGGCGCTCGCGTCGCTGCTGTCTGCGACTGCGACGCGGTCGCGTAGGAGCCGCTCGTGCGCAGTCTGCACGACGTCGAGCGTCACTTTCTTCATGTGCGTCTGTCGTGTATGTAGGAGACAGCGCGTACAGTGAGCGTTGGATCAGACATAGAGACAGCGAGCGTGAACGACAGAGACGCACCAGCGCATCAAAGCGCAGACGCAGCGAGTCGTCCTCTTTGTCTTCGAGCTCGAGCTTTGTCGACAGCCAGTGTGTGAGTTTGCCCAACATGGTGGTGCTGCTGCTGTCGACGCGTACGCGTGCGCTCGTCGTGTGAAGGTATTTCTTCTGCTGTTGCTTCTGTTTGTTGGTCGAGTTGAAGCGCCGCCAAGTGGCGCGCCGACGACAGCGATTGATTGATGGGCGTCTTCAGCAACGGCGACGACTCTCTTTCGTCACGCACTCGTGAGCGGCAAGCGCTGGTCGTTCACTGCGCGTTCACGCACACACACAACCACCGCAACGCGCTCGTATATGCGCGCGTACGCGAGCTGCTGCTGACCTGCTGCAGATGGGTCGAGAGACCGACGATGTGGAGTTTCTGCTGTGCTGGTTGCCTGAAGAGCAGCAGCAAGTGGCTTCAATTCGCACGTTTACATACACGTGTCATGTGATCTGTGCGAATCATCTGCGTCATAGAAACGCTTGCTATTTTCAGACCAGCGCAAGTCCCCAAAACGATGCAAAGCGATCGACCCAAATCAAACAGCGTACCACACTCTCTCACTCGAGCTGATAATGAAAGGCAAACACACCGAAAATACCGAATCTACAGAGCCCAAATCAACATATTTTTTCTTTAAGCTCACATAAAGCCGCTCACTCGATCATAAAAAGGTAGCTCAAATTATTCCATCGAACTTGACCTAGTACTTGGTCCTAGCTGATACAGCAGTGCGAGATCGAAGCACACCACCTCCATCACAACCGCTTCACTCTAACACCAGCTATACATCCCTCAAGCATAATTCGTGTCGACGACAGCGATGCTATGTCGACACTCTCTGCACCTCTTTCTACCTCAGTACAAGCAACTCAAATTGCAAGCGCGGCTCCTACACGCCCATGCATTGCAAATAAATAGTAGTTTCAGACTCACTTTCACGACGAAAACCGAGGTGTTTTACTGTTATCACCAGGCATTTTGAGGTACTGCTCAATGATGATACCAGGAATAACGTCAAGTCTCACCAATCCATTCGTCGATGGTCTCAAACACTGGGCCACTAGATCATTCTCGCATACTCTTGAAACGCCCTTTACCTTAACCTTCCAACAGCCCTCAATGTTGGCTGTGTGAACTGTAGGTTGGATAGGCTAAAATTGTTTCGTTTCTTAAATTGTTCTCAAAGTAACTAAAATCCACGCTTAAACCTCTTCTTGTGCGAGTGTCTGCGTCTTGCATGCGTATACAAACGAGACAAAACGTCGACATTTATGGATAGCAATCAGGCAGACAATCAATGTTTTTACAAACAAGCACGCATCCGAATCAACCAGCCAATACTAGCCGTTCACACGACACAGTGGTACTCGCTCACATCTTGATCTGGCTGTTCCCTGATCAAACAAGATACCTTGCATGCACTGTTTTTCCCTTTGTGCCATTTGGTCCGCGACGCAAAATGAATTCAAGAAAGTTTGAGGAAACAAATTCACCTCAAAGCGAGGTGGAGTCTAAGAGTGGGGTTCATACTGTGGAGCTCGCATCCGTGCTTGGTATCCGGATCGGTCTCGCGAAGACGATGCAACACCTGACCCAAGATTGGGTAGCGCCAAATGATTCAGACCTGCAGGTGCAGAGATGCGACAGCTACGGCCAACCGTCAACTTTATAAATGAAATGATATCCGAACAGGACGCGTTGTTAGAATTGGAATCAACTTAGACACTGCTGCTCAAAAGAACTTGCAACGTTTCCAACCTTTACGTGATAGATACTTCGTATTCATATGTATGAAATGAACCTTTGAATAATCGTTTCAATGGTGATACACAATTTGTGAACAATTAAACGCCTTCGGAATAGGCATGTCGTTAGTTGGGTTTGCAGTAAAATATCTATCGTGTTATGACCCTAATTGGGTCAAACCTCTGCACACGGGCCTCAAGAAAACGACAGCAGACCGCGGCGAGCAAGCCGAGTCGCTCCACGCATATGCTTGAAGAGTAGCATCGGAGCGACAGGCGGAACAAGAGCGGCGACAACCAGTGCGAGGAGAGCGACGAAGACGAGTGTCAGCTGATGGTTACGGGTGTCACGTAGAGCGAGTCGACGTTGCAATTCACAAACTCAGCATAAAGACATGAAGTTCAAGAAATCGTGATTGCGTTTTTTGTGAACGTGACAGGTCCTTCGTATTTGTATGTATAAATTGATCCTTTGAACAATCGTTTCAATTGTGATACCATTTGTGAGGGTATTGGGTTGTTTAGTTGTTTAGTTAGGCTTACCAATAAACCACTATCGTGTTTTGACCATATTTATGGGATTGGGTCAAACTATAAACCCATACAATAAGTGGGCGAAACTCGCTACTATTTCCAATACTAGCCAGACCAAACCTTTCAATCATACCTATTTCGTATACCTGTCATGTGAAGGTATTGTGCTATAATAGAACCCATTCTATAATAGACGACGATGAGTACGGATACTAGAACAATAGTAGAACCAATATAGTGGTGTACCATACTAAAAGTAAATGAATCATAGAGTGATGGTTCTGGTTTTGGCGCCAAAATGACTATACTTGATGAACGTATCGAGCTGTCAGAGTGACACTCCCATACTTTAATCAATACAAAGCCGGTGCTTGTCAGGAGCTGGTGTCAACCAGCTCCTGAGCAAGAATCCAAGAGTACACCAAGAGCAACGAGCAACGAGCAACGAGCATGGCTGCTAGCATGCGCTCGCCAGAGCGCGCGCGCAAGCTCTTTGCGAGTGCAGCAGATGAGGCTGCGAGCGCGTCGACGACGCCGCGCAGTAACGACAGCGCGAGCAGCTACATTGGGAGCGTCGGTAGCTACTACTCGAGCGCGAGCGCCAGCAGCAGCAAGAGCAATGTGAGCACCAACAGCGGACAGAAGCGCTCGCGACGCGCATCGGATCTGGCGTCGCCGACTCGCGCAGGTGCAGCCATTGCTGCTTCTGCTGCTGCGACTCCCACGCCCGACGGTCCGGGGTCGCCGCGCGTGACGAAAGCGCTGTTCATGGATGCCGCAAGCAGTGACGACAGCAACGACGAGGACGACGACAACGACAGCAGCAACGTCGAGCGCAACAACCATAGCTACAGACACAACCGCAGTAGCCGCAGCAGTGGAGACACTGAACGCACTGTGCGTCGTCGCTGCGACAGCGCGAGCAACACCACGAGCAACAACGCGACCGAGCAAACACACGCGTGCAACATCGCGGCTCGGCAAGCGCAGTCACAGCGCGCACTCGCAGACACTGCCGTGACACCACAGCTGCGCCGACGCGTACGATCACCTCCACTCGCGAAGCAGCAGGAGCCGAATGGACGCGAACGTGACGAGCGGCTCCACGCGCCTGCAGCGACGCCACCGACGCGAACACGCCGACGAGCGAGTGGTGCGACAGCAACTGCAGCTGCATCGTTGCCCGACTTTCGGTCTCCGACAGAGCCAAGCCCTGCGCCGCGCAAGGCGCGTGTGAGCCGCCGGCACCCGATGATCTCGCCGTTCATCAAGAGCAATAGCAGCGACCCGGGTACGACGGGCGGTCCACCGGTGCGATCGAGAGCGATCTCGTCTGTCCCGACGTCGCCACTGCACAGTCCGACGACTGGGAAGCTCAGCAAGCACATGACGACGAACCTGTCGATGACGAGTCCCGTGCACATGGCGCCAAAGACGCCGCAAAAGTGCATGAGCGGCACGCCGTGTACGTCCACTGACCCGTGCGCTCCGCCTCGCATAGTGCCTCGAATGGAACCGACTGACGATGTGTATGGACGTGTGCTGTGGTCTCCTGCAGCGCGTCAGAAGCTCCTTGGGCGACGCGAAGTGCTCGCGACGCTCCAGGTCGCCGACACACCGGTGCGTCTCGCGCCATCACTGGGACACATCGGCCAGTGCAGTTGCCAGTCGAGACCGCACGCTCACGCCCTTGCTCGCTTTGTCCTTTGACGTCTCTCTCGCTCTCGCTGTGTATGGAGAGCAGAACACTATTGAGTCGCCGTTTGACGCCTTTGAGACGCTCAGTTGGCTCGGAGCAGGCGTCTCTGCGGAAGTCTACAAAGTGCGGTCCGTGCGCAGCAGCGACGCGCTCTTTGCCATCAAGAAGTCCAAGAACGAACTTCGGAGCGAGCGTGAGCGGTACGAGTCTGTCTGTCTGTCTTTATCTCTTCATCTACAAGTCGAAGACGCACGCGAGACTGACGGACGGACGGACGTGTGGCACACGACAGCGCGATGCTCGTGCAGGAGATCGAGATCCTGCAGCCGCTCGCGTCCTCCAGTCGCCACTTTGACCACATCGTGCGGTACTACCAAGCCTGGCAAGACAGCGGTGCGTGCGGATGGAGGCAGCGCATCGTCTCGTTGCGGACGCGTCCGTGTGCTTGCTGTCCATCGATACAGCGAACTGACGAGATTGCAACTTGCGTGTGTGTTGTCAGGGCACTTGTTTCTCCAGATGGAGCTGTGCACCGGCGGAACGTTGACCGCGTACCTCGCGTCGCTCGCAGCAGACGATCGGCGCGTGCCCGAGTCGGACGTCTGGCGCATTGTCCAGGACGTCGCGAGTGGCCTCGACGTCCTCCATCGCCACGACATTGTGCACCTCGATGTGAAGCCCGACAACGTCTTTGTGACAGCGTCCGGGCAGTTCAAAGTCGGCGACTTTGGCATGGCGACGCCAGTCACAACGGCGCCGTCGCGGCGGCTCACAGACCTCGAAGGCGACGGCGCGTACATGGCAAAAGAGCTCCTTGCGCGTCGCGAGCGGCTCCCGTCTGCCGACATGTTTTGCCTCGGGATCACGCTCTTGGAGATCGTCACTGGCATGACGCTCCCGACTGCTGGCGACGAGTGGCACGCGCTGCGCAGCGGTGCGCTCCCAGCGTTCCCGCCCGAGTACTCGGTCGAGCTCACGGCGCTGATCGCAGCGCTCATGCACGCAGACGCAGCTGCGCGACCGAGCGCTGCGTCGGTCCTCGCGCTTGCACGCGTGCGAGATGCGCGTGCGAGTGGACCATCGACGTTGCTCCTTGCGGTGCGTCCTGCGTGTCTCGAGTCGTCTGGGACGTGATGATCGAGTGCGTCTGTTGGACACACGACTGACTGACTGTTTGATGGACTGTGTTGGTTGACGCGGTGCACGCAGCACGTCGCGCAGCAGACGGCAGACAAGTCGCAGGACCTGGCGAAGCTCCATCGGTCCGTGAGCTTCGTGAAGACGCCGCGGAAGAAGCGGCTCGCACTCGTGTAGATCGGTAGACGCCACCCATAGAATGAACCACTGAATGGCTACTGCATCCAGTGTCGATGTGGGTACGAGTGTGTCCACTGCTACTACATGCAGTGTCCAACTGCGTATGGAGTGTCCACCTGCCTTCGCATTCCCCTCCAACTTCACGTTGCGAAGGAAACGTTCGTGTACCAGTCCTGGTGCTGCACCTGGGGAGAGGTCCACTTCTGCTGCAAGACCTCCAGTTGAGAAGCATGTACCCACAATGCTCGCTCCACTGGCGGCGCTGCTGCAGCAACGGCTCATTCCTCAACGCGATGCGTTCTACTCACGTCTTCGGCTCTTCGTCTTCCTCTTCTTCGCGCTCGATCATACGCATGCTGCTGCTCGCAATGGCGCTCGTCTGCGCGCTCTGCGTCGCGAACAGCACCACTGCGTCTGCTGCTGCGACGATCGACCCGTCGACGCTGTTCAAGATCACAGAGACACCAGTTGCGTCGACGAGCAGCAGTCCCTCGGCGAGCCTCAAGTTCACGAAGCAGATCAGTGTGAGCTCGAATGTCGACGGCGCGATCGCTGCCGTCACTGCGCTCACGACCAACTTGCCTGGCCAAGTCTTCATCTCGTACGCACCGAAAGCGAGCAAAGGAAGCAGTGCGCAACTCGGTGAGATCAACGTGTACGCGAGCTCCGAGGCACTCGCGAGCAGCGTGTCTGCAGTCACGAAGCGCGCAATGACTGGCGCCAAGCTCGCAGTGAGCAGCAGCACGCGCAACCTCACGGCAGGCACCGAGTTCTTGCTCACCGAGATCGTGCTGCTCAAGAAGACGGCGCTCAAGAAGCTGATCACGAACGGCGCAGGCGACGTCGTGGTCGGGAACAACGTGCTCTTCACCAAGAGCAAGTCGGACTACCCACGCGCAGGCAAGTCCCGCGCGTTGCGAGCAGCAGCGGACCGCACTATGACTGGCGTGACGATCGAGCGGCACGGCGACATCCAGGACGCGCTCTACAAGTCCAACTGGATGCTCTACCCGTCTGATGTCGACAGTGTCAGCGGCACCATCCCGCTCAACGTCGAGGTCGTCGGTGCCGAGTCTGTGGCGCTTCACCGCTTCACCGCATCGACACGGACCGCCTCCCAGACGGCGCGATCGGCCAAGTCATCGCGAGATCTGGCGCCATGAATGCATCGGTCGTCCCTGCGAGCGCCGTCGGCGCATCCGTCACAGTGCGCCTCGAAACGAACGAGTCTAGCAACGCCGCGGTGCCGTACCTCGCGGTGCTGTACCTCGCGCCGTACGTCAGCCTCAAGAACGTGACAAGCAACCTGCTGTACGCCAACCGGAACGTGACGATCCTAGACGCCTCGCTCCTCGTCGTGCACAACGGCACGGGGAACCTCATCGTGTCGGCGGCTGACAGCGCCATCTACACCGACAAGTTGGACTTCTTCCTCTACGGCACTGGCATCCTCCAAGCCAAGTTTGCGGTGCTCTACGGCAATCACAGCTACAGCTCCAATGTGCGCGTCCAGAGCCTCAGCGGCTTTGTTGATTTTCACGGCGAAGTGCTCGAGTTCACGGTCCTGCCGAAGAAGATCTGCTTCACGTCGCGCAAGTACGGACTGCAGACTGGGACGTATGCCGAAGCCACTGACACAGACTCCGACATTCACGTGCCGTGTCCAGTGCTCCAAGTGCCGTCAAAGAGCGGTGCAGCTGCTCCTGCTCGCAGTGCCACCGTACCGTCGACGCGATCGAGCGCATCGGCGTTGACAGGTCCGTGGCTCGCAGCGATCGCAGCAGCATTCACGATCGTCGTGGTGTAGTCTTGCTAGTCTCGAGACTCGAGTCCCGAGTGCAAGTTCAGCAGCTCGACTTGTGCATGTAATACTGTATGAAAGAGTACAATAAAACCTGTTTATATCCCTTAGATCATTTTCACATACAAGTGCGAGTGCTGACCTCTTTACATTATCTACAGACGCCTCTGCGATACAAACACACACACAGACACAGACACACTTACGATGAGTGGCATGAAGGCGACGTACCGCTTCCGCGGCGAGCAAGTGCACGCGTTCGAGAGCTTCCCGAGCGAAGCCGAGTCGTCGAACGAGTATGAATTAGCAGCATCGTCGTCGTCTGGAGCAGATGAAGAGCACGTCAACCACGCGTACTCGGGCATGATGGACGGCGGCGTGCCGATGCCAGCGCTCAAGTCCTCGGGTCCGTACGCTGCGCTCGTCACAGCGCTCAAGGTACGCCCGTGCGCAACGCTCTCAACCACACGTGCATGCACGATGCGCTCCGTATCTAACAGCACCACGTCTGCGTCGTGCTCTAGCGCGCAAAGGAGGACAGCGAGCAGTTCCTCAAGGACAAAGTCGAGGGTCCGGTGCCCACGAAAGTGTACGAGCAGTAGCCCGACGAGGCACCTCGTACCAACAGCATGGACGGATACGATAGATACGATCGCGGCAGCAGCTCCTTCATTCATTCATTCGTCGCAGTGTGTATGTGTGTGGGTCTGTCGTACGTGGCAAGCGGTCGTTCTACTGTAGTTCCTCGCGACGCACAGAGACGTCGTCGTTCATCACGCGCCACTCTCGTCGTTGTCGCTGTCTGCGACCGGCGGCATACTCTCGAGCACGCGGTACGACCGGTCCGCGGCTTTGGCGCGCCGCTTGGGCTTCTTCTTCGCGCCGTCGAGCTGCTGCTGCTGCGCCGTAGCAAAGAAGATGCGCTTGCGACTCGGCACGAGCGGCGCAGCGTGTGTGCGCAGCTGGCGCCGCGCCGAGCGGTCGTCGGTCGCGATGCCGTGGCGCGGGTTCGTGCACTCGGAGCAGAACCAGTCGTCTTTGGCCGGTGGGAGGACGCTCAAGTTCGTACAGCTACGTCGGCAAGAGGACAAGAGCGAGAGCGAGAGGCGTCGATGGCTGTGAGTCGATCGCGACCGCCATTACAGTGGCTTGAGAAGCAGCAGCAAGAGCGCAGGACGTACTTGAGGTGGAACGCTGCAGGGCATCCGTCGCAGCAAATGAGCTCGCCGCTGAGGCCGCAGCGATGGCACGCGTCTTCGTTCAGGTCGGTCTGTGAGGCGCCAGTAGCAACAGTGTGAGAGAGGCTCGTGCTACACAACGTCCACTGTGATAGACCGACAGACAGAGAGACAGGCGTACGCTGTGCTTGATCTGGTAGCCCGCGCTCTCTTGCGTCTGCTCGATGAACCGCGTGATGCGCTGCGGATCGAGCGAGCGCGACGACGCGACGCGGTCGTTCCACTTGGACGCGCCATGGGCGAATGCAATGAGGTCGGCAAACAGCCGTGCGCGCGCTTCGAGGAGACTCAGACGCTTTGGTCGGAGCGTCGCGAGCTGTGACGCGGACGCTGCGGCGCGTGCGCGGTGCGCTGGATCCTGCTGCTTCGTGCGCGCAATGTCTGCGAGGTCGCTCGACCAGTCCGACTTGCCGCCGCAGATGTAGCTGTGCAGCGCGCGCATCGCTGGCAAGTGCTCTCCAGCCTTCACGCGCGCGTACCAGCCACTCTTGCGCAGTGGCCGAGCAGCGGCAGGCGTGGCGCTTGCAGGAGGCGCAGAGTGTGTCGACAGCGCATCGCTGTCGTCATCCGCAGGCGACGACCACGCTGACACAGGACTGTTGCTGCTGCTCAACGTCGATGAGGCGGTGGATGGCGCTTGCGAAGACGCGTCAGTGATCGCGCTCTCGCTCTCGACAGGTGTCTTTGCGCGCTTGGCGAGCGACGCGTGGCTGAAGAACAGCCGACGCTTCTTGAAGCCGTAGAGCGTGAGCCACTCGGTCTCGAGCTGCGCAGTCTTGAGCAGCACGAGCGACGACACGTGCATCGGTCTCTCGATCTCGAGCGGCACGAGCTCTTGGAGCTCTTCGTGCTGCTGCTGCTGCTTGGCCGAGAGCGACGTCACAGGCACGCCGTTCACAGTCTTGATCTCCGAGCGCTTGCGACCGATCTTGCCCGTGCACGCAGCAGAGCCGCACTTGCAGTCGACGGCTTCGCCAAAGTGCGAAAAGTTGTAGTCTATTGTGATCTCTTCGTCTGCGCGGACGCCTCGGCGCGCAAAGATCCCAATGCGCAGCACGCCGTCGACGTTCCTGTCGATGCACAGAGAGCAACACACGCATACAAGCGAACATACGTCGAGATCAGGTCGATGGCGACAGTACGCAGCAGATCATGTAGAAGTCTTGAGGACGCACCACTTTTGCGTCATGCAGTTCGGGTCGCAGCTGTGGTTAATGAAGCGCGACTCGTTGCTGCGGTAGCGCGCGTCAATGAGCGTGTCTTTGTCGATCTCGAGCATGTAGAAGTGCGTCTAGCGAGCCGTTTGTCCACGAGTTCGTCAGTTCATCTGCATACCATAGCTCATCCATCGAGATGAAGTGGCAGACGACAGCAGCACTAGCAAAGAGAACGTACTTCGCCGCGGTCGCGGTACTGGATCATGCGGCGCTCGCACTCTTCGTCGTCGATCACTTCGCCAATGTACTCGATCACGAACTCCCCAGCACGAATCGGTTCGTTCGCCACGAGGCCAAAGCCTGGGCCAGGGATGTACTCCACGCGCATGGACCTGCACACACACCGTGCGTCTTAGCCACTGACAAACATACGTCTCCAGCCAGCCATGCGTCTATGCGTACAGCCAACCAATCAGACAGACAGCTAACCAGGCAGACAGACTGACGTACTTGACTTCGCGGCGCTTGATCGCGCGGTTGCTGCACATGCTCGGGTCTGGCGCAGAGCACGTGTCTTCCGAGCAGCTGATGAAGAGCATGCGGTTGTGGCAGTTCTCGCCGCAGAGCAGCGGCGCAGCATCGGTGCTCTTGCTCTTTGACGGTCGCAAGCGGCGCTTCCCGTTGTTCTGGAGCAGCGCCTTGGTGCTCGCGATCTGCGTCTCGCGCTTCGTCGTCGCTTGCTTCGTCTCGGCAAAGCAGTGGCACTTGAGCACAGGGAGGTCGGCCGGTGGCGCTGGCTTGGACACAAAGACGCACTTGGAGATCTTGCCGTACGGCGGTGGGCGGTACTCGACCTTGCGCTCCTGTGCTCGTGGATGTGGTGCGTGTCATGGCGCAGTGAGTGCATCTGCACACATATGTACGCGTGGCTGTGCTATGAAGCTGCGAGCGACGCAGGACGTACCTCAATCGTTGCGACTTCAGACGTTGAGTACGGCAGGTCGAATGGCAGCGGCGCGATCGGCTGCTCCAGAGACTTGAGCAGCGCCACTGTGTCTGGCGTGAACACTGACGGCTCACTCTTTTGTTGCTCCTGTTTCTGCTGCTGCTGTTGCGGATCGTGCGATTGCTCTTTAGGCACATGGGTGTCCTGCTGTGCATCAGCGACGTCGCGCTGCTCTGCCGTGTCGTCACGACTCGCAACGACAGTCGTCTCGGGCTCGCGCTCGGGCTCGAGCGCAAGGCGCAGCGCACGCTTGCTGCGGCGCGGCAGCACCGACACGACTGCAGGCGCTTTGACAGCGCGCGAGGGCGACGACGCGCCGAGTCGACGCGATGTGCTTCGGCACTGGACCATCCTGTCGAGCGTCGCGTGTGTGTGGGAGCGAACAGCTCGTCGCACCGACTGAGCGCGTGCCGAGTGCTTGCTCTCTATCGCGTGTCAACAACCGAGTTCGCGCGTTTGAATCGTGTCGGCGCCAAAATGCAGTCGAGTCGCAACTGACACAACCATACATTCTTCAAGTGATTTGCAATGCTATGTGCGCCAAGTAAGTGAAAAGTGGAATCTGCAACAGTTATTGCGTCGATCAAGTCGAACGCGCAATGCTGAAACTCGCACAATTGTTTGGTCTCAACACTTGCTTCTCGGTCTCAACACTTGCCTCTTCGTCGTCACAGACGATGGAGATCTTGTCACCAGTCTTGTGGGCTCTACACACACACGTCCAAGCGTTCGCTTGTCCATGGCAGCACGACTGCTATCCACGTACGTGTGCATCCACCGGTCCATTCAGCCGCACAATGTCGCCAAAACTCCTGCCTATCTGTCTCCTGCCTTCTTCTCTTGGTCCATCCATCCATCCATCCCTCACAAACAAACAAAGCGCACTAGAGCTGCGCCTCGAGCGCATTCACGTGCTCGAGCGTCGCGGCGAGCGCCTGGACCTCCTCGACGTCCGCGTAGTCGACTTGCGCCTTCTTGAGCACGCCGCGGATGTACAGCCGACAGGCGTAGAGCGACTTCTTCGACCCGTCGCGGATGTAGTCGTCCGAGAGCCGCACCGCGGCTTTGCAGAGCTCTTGCACCGCAGTCTTGTCCTGCTCCCAGCCAGCGCGCTGGAGCGCTCGGCACTGCTTCAGGCGGCAGTCGAGCGCCTTCTCGTTACGTCCGAGGCCGTCGTTAAAGTGCGCGTAGAGCTGCCAGATCTTGGCGTTGTTCGTCGTGATCGACGTGATGCGGCCAAAGAGCAGTGCGAGCTTTGACCCGCAGGCTCGTGGTCTCTACACTCTTGGTCGCGACATTTTACCGAGTCGTTGCGAATGCATCAAGAGCTACAAAGCTCATGTGTAGCTGCTGCTGCTACTACTACAACGACTCGCTAGCAACCCGCATGACCGCGTGCCGGTGATCATTCCGTCGTGCTCGGAGGACGTCGTGCTCTCGAGCGGCGAGACGGACGTGCGGTGCTCGTTCGAGACGTTCAAGAAGCTCATTGGCAAGACGCTCAAGCACGAGTGCGTCGCCGACACGCTCCAGCCGTTCGTCGACTCGCTGCTGTACCGCGCCGCGCGCGCCGACACGGCTGCGAGCAAGTACGACGACCTGCTGTCGTTCGCGAGTCTCATGTGGACGATCTTTGGCGTCTTGGTCGTCGCGTTCGTGGGTCTCGTGGTGCGCCAGGCGGTGCTTCGACGGCGCCAGCGCTCGTCTGCGGCGCAGAAGCGCGAGTACGGCACGCTGCCGCAAGTCACGTCCGACTAGTGACGGAGTGACTAAGTGAGCGACCGAGTGACTGACCGTGTGAGAGCGTGAGGACGTGAGGACGTGCGAGTGGAGTGCGTGTATCCACTCGATACAGTGAGGATCGCTCAGTGACACTGTCGATAGGCAGTTTGTCCGCCACACACGCCAACAGTCAGTCAAACACACAGCACGAGCACCAAAGCAACAATCAAGTTGCTCATTCATGCGCTCACACCCACGTTCTCACTCGGATAACACGAGCCGCGATCTCGTGCGTTTGGTTGCTTTACTCGCTAGTTAGCCTGCGAGCTCGTGTGATAGCCGATTCGCTCTCTCTATGTCTCTATCATATCTCTGCATACCGAGCACCAGAGCTCTTTGTGAGGGTCGACAAAGGAGCTGCGAGTCCTCAGCGGTCTCCAGTGACTGCGCCTCTGACAGCGCTTCGCTTCGATCGGTCTTCGTGCGTCGATTCTCATCGAACTCGCGTGTCGGAGGATCGGAGGACGAGAAGAGCACGAGCTCGACCATGATTGAGCCATTGAGTCATTGAGTAAGACATTGCTCCATTGAGCGAGTTTGAATGCCAAGACCTCGCTGCAAAGTGCAAGTCCAAGTCGAGTCCGTCCGTCCGTCAGACAGACAGCTCGCTCGTCATTTGAGACGAAGGAGAGCGAGGCGAGGAGATAGAGCTATACCGATACGACGAGAGGAGAAGAAGCCACACGAGAGTCACACACATGAGAGACACAAACACGAGATGTACATACCCGAGAGGCTCATAGAGCAAAGCGCTCGGTCGATCATCGCGTGTATCGGGCGGCGCCAGTTGGTTGATTCGTCACGCGCGAACGAGTCTCGGTGCTCCTGTGACTGATCGATTTCCATTCATTCACTTTCACTTTGACTATGTATTTGGCGATTCGTCACGTCCGAAATGGAGGCTGCGCGCTCGTGACTGATCGATCGATCAGTGATCCTGATAGATGGCGGCGATCGTCGTCATCATGAGCATGACGTCTACACGTCTCGCGCGCGTACATGGACACATGTGTGTGTGTGTGTTGTGGCCGTGCCTTCTTTGTTGATGTTGCTCATTTCCACATTTGCCTGCTTCGACTCGAGCCAAGTCTAGTCAAGCAGCCTCCAGTTCTCAGACTTGAAAGCACTCCAGCTCTCACTCCGTTCACCAGCTCCCCTCTTCATCCAACCTCAACTCCAACTCCAAGACCAAATCCAAGATGCGCATTGCCATTGCCGGAGCCGGGTCGTTCGCCAAGCACTTTGCCGACGAGCTGCCCAAGGCTGGCCACGACGTCGTCATCCTCACGCGCTCGCACAAGGCCGAGTTTGACACCAAGCCGGGCGTCGTCGCGCAGCGCATCACCGACTACGCGTCCGTCGAGCAGCTCACGGAGCAACTGAGCGACTGCGACGCGCTCGTGAGCACCGTGTACGAGATGTCCCAGGCGTACGCGGACGTCCACTTGGCGCTCATCGAGGCGTGCAAGCGCTCGCCCAAGTGCAAGCGCTTCATTCCGTCCGAGTTTGGCGGCAACTCGGAGGACAACCCGGAGCAGTCAGACTCGGTGTACCAGTACAACTTGGCAGTCAAGGATGCACTCCGCGCGCAAGACGAGCTCGAGTGGTCCGTCATCTCCATCGGCTGGGTCGCCGACTACCTCGTGCCGCAAGTGAACCGGTACCACCGCGACATCGGTCCGCTCTTCGCGCTCGACTTGCACACCAAGAAGATGACAATCCCGGGCACCGGCAACGAGAAGTTCGCCATCACGAGCGCGCGCGACGTCGCCACCGCGGTCGCGCAGCTGCTCGCGAGCACGCGCAAGTGGCGTCCGTTCACGTACATCCAGGGCGAAGAGACGACGTGGCTCCAGATTGCTGACACCATGCGCACGTCGGGCAACATGCCGGACCTCAAGGTCGAGTTCGTCAGCGTGGACGACTTGACGGCCACGCTCGAGCGCCAGGAGTCCATGGAGTCCGTGCTCGTGGCCGAGTTCCAGTTGTACGTGCCGACGGGCAAACTCCAGTTCGTGCAGAAGAAGGTGCAGCGCGACCGCGCCGAGTTCTTCCCGAGCGTGCACTTGCGCTCGGTGAAGGAGCTAGTCGAGTCGGTGCAAGCGAATCCGTCGCTCCTGGTCTAGCGACTCTGACAGTGGCAGTGGTCGGGCATGCCTGTCAAGTAGTGCAGTCACGAGTGCTTTTGCTTGTGTCAGCGCACACTCACTCGCGCGTGCTCATACAAGAACCAGTGCGACGACTAAGACTGCGAGTCCATTGGCTTCACTACGGTAGCGTGCTTGCTTGTTGCTTAGCGTTTCGCTGGATGCTCGTATGATCGCACTACTGTCTACACGTGTCGACTCCACGCTCGCTACGGTCTCGTCCGTGACGACAGCGCAGACCCGACTGGCTTGAAGCTCTCGCTCGTGCTCATACTATGCAGCGCTCGAGTCGCAGCTCGACTTGCACCACTCGCGCTTTGAAGCGAGAGCTCAAAGCGCATCTCACAGCCGCGAACAAGGGACATAACCACTCAGTCCTCAGGTACGTCTTGAACGCCAAGCATGAACGCGTCAGTGGCTCGTGAGAGAGAGTGAGATCCGTAGATCGATGCATTGCAAGCGCCAGCGGACGTCGCCGAGCGCTCGTACGTCGCTCAAAAAGCTGCCTACAGCGCCGTGCCGCGCTCGAGGTTCTGTCGGATCTCGACCGTGTACTTGTCGAACGCCTGCTTCGCTTTGCGGTTGAAGAGGCGGTTCTGGTCGTTGATGTAGTCGACGTCTTCGCCCTCGTAGTGCTGGCGCCTCCGGCTGAATTTCTTGCGCGCCTTGATGCGCTCCTCGAGCTCCTGCGCCATGCGCTCGAGGTTCTCCTGCAACGCATCGGTCGGTCGATCAATCGCCACGACGAGTCAATGGGATGCCAGTCATCATAGTACGAGGACACGGTGGCGCGCGACGCACCTCCGAGACTTTGCCGTCTTTGCCGTACGAGAGCTTGTCGTCGAGGTTCGTCAGGTCGGCTGCGACGGCTGCAGTCGCTGCTGCGCTGTCGCCACTCGCGTCCGGTGCGTGGGTCGGGAGACTCGCGAGGCGCTTCTTGTAGCCTTTGAACAGCGCGTCCTAGTGCGCGGCAACAGCAGATGAGGACGACTGCTGCGTGAGTCGGTGCATACACAGAGTGCTATGTACGATGGCGACAGATAGCGAGAGTGACGCGTACTTGGTTGAAGACGTCCCAGCCGAACGCCGCCTTGCGCTTCTCCTTCTTCGCGAGCTTCTTCGTCTTCACTTCCGCGTCTTCCGCTGCACGAGCAGATCCATTGCATGAGCGTCTGTCTGTCTGTCTATCAAACGCAGTCGCACGCAGACGCACCTGATTCTTTGAGATGCGCTTGTCCGCTCGCAGCTTCCTGCTTCTTGATCTACACGACGCATCGTAGAGTATGAGTGCGTGAGGTTGTGAGGGTCGCCATCGCAGCCAAGCGCACAGCGCAGTCGCACCTCTTTTCGCTTGACAGCCTCCTCTTTCTTCGCTTTCTGGTCTTTGTTCGCAATGCGCTCGTGCTCAGCTGCGACTTCCTGCAGCGCACACGCATGTCATGCAAACACAAGTGCCGAGTGCCCATGGATCGATCAGAATGTCAGCGACTGCAAGCGGTTGTCGCTGTTTGTCGTGATGCAGTCAAGCAAACCTTGCGCACCTGCTTGTTGGCTTTCCGACCGGCGTTGACTTTCATGCGCAGCTCAAAGAGCTTGCGCTGCGCAGGCGTCATCTCGCGGTCGTCGTCGCTCGCCATGCTCGCTTGCTTGTTTGGTCTGTCGCTTCTTGGCACGAGCGTGTACTCTTTGCGCGGAAACTATACGTTCATTTGAGCTTGACACTACTATCTACGAAAGAACTATACACCCACATGCTCGATTCCGTGATCACCATGAGTGGCCACCACATCGCTTCGTGACCAGCGCCATCGATCCATCGCTCGCGCTCGCTGCATCGTCGCTGCTGCTGCCGAGACACACACACAACACATTCAACACAACACATCAGTGCACAATGGACGACGACTTCCTTGAAGAGCTCATTGGCGTGAGCGCTGCAGCAGTCGCAGACGTGAAAGAAGACCACGCAGTCGTCGTGCGCGACAGCTACCTCGCTGTCGAGCGCGCGGTGCTCGAGACCAAGAGCGCACAAGTTACGCATGCACTCGAGACGCTGCATGCGTCGAGCGAGCCAGCGTCGAGCACGGCCGTGAGCGCAATCGAAATGGCCAAACTCATCTGCGACGGCCAGTACGCGGACGTTGTGCGCACGACGCGCGGACTGCGCGTGCTCACGGCGTTGGCAGAGCACACTGCGGTCGTCGCGGCGCAGGGCGACAGCGCCGAGGTGCACGTCTGCACGACGCTGACGCAGGCGCTCGAGCAGATCTTGCTCCAAGAGGCAGCAGCCGACCGCCTCGGCGCTGCGTACGAGGTCTTCTTCCTCGGCATTGCGTTCTTCAACATGTACGTCCAAGCAAACTACACCGGCCCGGCGTTCGAGCCCGAGCACTTGCGCGACATCAACGCGCTCGTTGCGCGGCTGTTCTACGGCGACAGCGCAGACGCGAACGCAGCAACGAAGCTCCACAGCGACGCGCTCGTGGCACTCCAAGTCGACGGCGAGAGCCCGTTCTCGATCTGCGAGTCGCCGCAGTTCCTCCTCCTCGGCCGCTGCCTCCTGCACGTCGTGGGCAATGCGACGCATCGCAACTGGTCGTTCGCAGTCGGTGAAGCGGCGACGGACAGCGCAGCGCAGGACGTCGTGTCGACGCCGAGCGTGAGCGCCGAGCTGCTCGCAATCGTGAGCGACGTCCACTCGGCTGCGTGGTGGAACGCGCGCGCCGCAGTGGCGCACGAGCGCCTGCTGCTCGCAAAGGAGAGCTCGAACACGCTCTGGTTCGAAGCCCGGCGCGGGTTCTTCAAGACCATGCGCACGCCTGCGCTCTTCCACTTCGCGCCTGCGTCCGAGTACCTCCGCGCGCGTCTTGACGTCGAGTGGGGTCTCGCGCAGAGCTTCTTTGAGAAGAACAAGCAGGGCAAGCGCAGCTTCGAGCAAGCGAAAGACACGAGCGGCTTGACCGTTGCGCTCAGCGGCTCGCTCGGCAAGCGCACCAAGTTCCAGCAGAAGAGCACGGCGCAGATGGTGCTCCTCGCCGCGTCCAAGCACCCGCCGACTGACGGCGCGCCGTCCGTGTACGCGACGGCCGCTGCTGCAGCGACGCACGCCGACTTTGGCGGCCGCCAGGCGCTGCCAGCAGTCGAAGTCGACGAAGAAGGGCTCACGGAGCACGAGCGCGAGCTCCAGCGCATGGTCCAAGACGGCCGCGCGACGTACCGCGACATCAACTTGGACCAAGTGGATCAAGACAACATCCTGCACGAGCACATTGCGTTCGAAGACGCGTCGCTGACCGAGCAAGGGAACCTCCAAGTGGTCGACCAAGTCATCCTCCTCGCGCTCTGCCTCGACGTCAAGAACAGCAACGCGAACGACGGCCTCACGCGCGAAGAGATGTTCCCGTACATCACGCGCGTGCTCGAGAACCCAAACAACTGGATGGTCTACTCCACCGGCTTGCTCGAGCGCGCGTGGCTCGAGTGCGAGACGTCCAAGCGCCGCGAGCGCGCAATCCTGCAGATGCAAGCGCTCGTGGACCAGCACACGACGCGCTTGACGATCACGCAGAACTCGCTCGCAGCGATCGAAGACGCGGCGCCGGCGCACGAGCGCATGGCGTTTGTCCACGCGCTTGCGTTCCCGCCGCGCTATGCACTCAAGCGCGACCTCGCGGAGCGGTACCTCGCAGTCGGCGTCATCCAGTCGGCGCTCGAGATCTTTGAGGAGCTCGAGATGTGGGACGACGTCGTCAAGTGCTACCAGATCCTCGACAAGCCGCTGCGCGCGGAGAAGCTCATTCGCGAGCGCCTCGCGATCGCGCCGACGCCGTACATGTGGTGCTGCCTCGGCGACGTGACGCAGACGATCGAGCACTACGAGACATCGTGGACGCTGTCGAAGCACCGGTTCGCGCGCGCGAAGCGGTCGCTCGGGCGCCACTTCTTCGAGACGGGGGACTTTGAGACTGCGATCGCGCACTACCGCGAGAGCGTCGAAGTGAACCCGATGAACACGAGCGCGTGGTTCGTCATGGGCTCGATGACGATGCGGCTGGAGCAGTGGGACCTCGCACTGCGCGCGTTCACGCGCGTGGCGCAGCTCGAGCCGGAGAACGGCGAGGCGTGGGGCAACATCGGGTCGATCCACATGCGGAACCACCGGTACTCGGAGGCGTTCTCGGTGCTCCAAGAGGCGCTCAAGCAGAAGCGCCACATGTGGCAGATGTGGGAGAACTACGCCGTGTGTGCGATGGAGACCGACAAGTTTGGCGAAGCGATCTACGCGCTGCACCAGCACTTGGACCTGCGCGCCAAGCACAAGCGCCCGATTGACCACGAAGTCCTCGCGTGGCTCGTCGAAGCGATCGTGTACCCGGAGCAGTACAACAAACTCGTCGAAGACCTCAAGGTCGCAGATGCCGCGGACGATGACGATGACGACGCTGACGTTGACGCAGACGAAGAAGAGGACGACGACCTCGCCGACTTGGACGAAGCAGCGATCGCGACGGACCGGACGCCGCCGCGGTCGAACGTGAACTTTAAGAAGCAGCTCGCGCTGCTCTTTGGCCGCATCACGTCGATCACGACGAACAACGCCAAGATCTGGCAGCTCTACGCGCACTTTAACGACGGCCTCGGACGTAACGAGAAGGCGCTCGACTGCCGCCTGAAGCAGTGCCGAGCGCTCCAGCGCGCTGGCTGGGAGCAGGACAAGACTGCGGTGCAAGAGCTCTGCAAAGCCGCGGTGCGGCTCTCGGACGACTACATCCGCGACGGGTCGAAGAAGTCGCTCTACGCCTGTCGGCTGTACATCCGCGGCGTGCTCAAGAAGGCGCAAGTCGACTACGCGGACGTCGAGGAGGTCCAGGCGCTCGCCGCGACGCTCGAGCACGTGAATGCGCTCGAGGCGCAGCTCTAGTGCGCTTTGTTTGTTTGTGAGGGATGGATGGATGGACCAAGAGAAGAAGGCAGGAGACAGATAGGCAGGAGTTTTGACGACATTGTGCGGCTGAATGGACCGGTGGATGCACACGTACGTGGATAGCAGTCGTGCTGCCATGGACAAGCGAACGCTTGGACGTGTGTGTGTAGAGCCCACAAGGCTGGTGTGAGACCAACGTTCACAAAGCTCACTTGATGTGTGCTTGAGCAAGGCAACAGACTCTGGCATATGCTGCTTGCTGTTCGAGTGCAGCGAGCCAGCGCTCGTCCTATCCGCGCGATGAGTTGCGAAGCGTTGCGGTGGACAACATGAGACGCACTCGACGACTTTGTTCGGCATCGCGACCTCACCTCGCTCATCAAAGCGCAGCTCGAGCGTGGTTGCTGTTGCGCTCGCAAGTGCACACACATTGCATCGTCCTGGTCGTGCACAGACGCTCACTCCTCGTGCTCGAGCGCCTTGCACAAGACCGTCGTCGTCGAATCAAGCTGCTGCTCGTCCTATTCGGTGCAGCACCAAGCAAGCAAAGCAAGCAAGCAAGTCGATGTTGATGATGGATGCAGTGGGCCATGTGGGCCATCCAACTGGCCCAGCTGAGTGGGCCACTGACCCATTTGTCAACTCTTTGCACACGAAAAGACAGAGAATGCAGCCGAAGAGGCACGGCGTGGGGTGGCCCACGGCGGCCCACGCGCAGCAACAATGGGCCACCGCTGCTCGTGTCTGTCGGTCGTCGTCGTTGAAGTGGCTCGCTGCGAGCACCATTCGTGCCAGCCGTTGCAGCAAGCGCTCGCGTGTCTTGCGTCGTGCGTCTTGCAAGTCTCACTTGCTGCCTTTTGCGCCGCTTCGCTATCTCCACCACCATAACTGCACTCGCATCGAAGGCCGCAAGCTCGCTGTCCTTCACGCATCTCCAGCTCACCAGCACCAACACACCACACACTACTCCTACTACAACACCTATGTCGACTGCGACGCCAACGGAAGGCACGTTCGTCGTGAAGGCGGGTCTCGCCAAGATGCTCAAGGGCGGTGTGATCATGGACGTGATCAACGCGGAGCAGGCGCGCATTGCCGAGGAGGCTGGCGCCGTGGCCGTGATGGCGCTCGAGCGCATTCCGGCCGACATTCGCTCGGACGGCGGCGTGGCGCGCATGAGCGACCCGCAGATGATCGAGGAGATCAAGAAGGCCGTGACGATCCCGGTGATGGCGAAGGTGCGCATTGGGCACTTTGTCGAGGCGCAGATCCTCGAGGCCGTCGAGATCGACTACATTGACGAGAGCGAGGTGCTGACGATGGCGGACGAAGAGAACCACATCAACAAGCACAAGTTCAAGGTGCCGTTCGTGTGCGGCTGCCGCAACCTCGGCGAGGCGCTGCGTCGCGTGGCGGAAGGCGCGGCGATGCTGCGCACGAAGGGCGAGGCCGGCACGGGCAACGTCGTCGAGGCCGTGCGCCACGCGCGCTCGGTGCAGCGCGAGATCAAGCGCCTCGGGTCGATGGACGAGGACGAGCTGTTCGTGGCGGCGAAGGAGATGCAGGCGCCGTACGAGCTCGTGAAGGAGGTCGCGAAGACCGGTCGCTTGCCAGTCGTGAACTTTGCGGCCGGCGGCGTTGCAACGCCAGCGGACGCGGCGCTGATGATGCAGCTCGGCATGGATGGCGTGTTCGTGGGCTCGGGCATCTTCAAGAGCGGCGACCCGGTGAAGCGTGCGCGCGCGATGGTGCAGGCGGTGACGCACTTCCGCGACGCGAAGATCCTCAAGGAGATCAGCACGGACTTGGGCGAGGCGATGGTCGGCATCCAGGACCTCAAGGCGTCGAACGTGAACTTCCGCGACCGTGAGGGCGGTCTCCACGGCACGTGGTAAGCAGTTCTGGCGAGCGCGTCGAGCGGCTGCAAGAGCGTGCTCGACTGTGAGCGCTGCTGCTGTCTGCTGCTGCTGTCTGCTGCTGCTGCTGTCGATGAATAGATGACGACGTCAACAGCAGACGGCAGCAGTCGTCGCAAGCGAGCGAGCGCGACGCAAACGGAAGCGCAGTGTGTCGAGACGCCACAGAGAGAGAGCGTAAGAGAGAGAGAGAGTCATATATGTATCTTACCATGCCGTCAGCGAGTGAGTGCGTGCGTGCGTCAGGCATGCAGACCCTCGAGTGTGCGGAGGCGCAGCGTTTACGAGAGACGCGGGTGCGTCTCGTCATGGAGACGAAGCGAAGGTTGTGAGTACGAGTGTGCGCGTGTCACTGGATGCTGCAGTCCTTGGCGCGTCCATGCTCCGAGCTCATGATCATGTCAAGACACCTGCGTGCGTCTCAGGACGCCATGTGCGTTTGTGCGAGTGCTGCGCGTGCGAGTAGGTGGAGGCGCAGACGCCACCAAGAGACCAAGCGTGCGAGTGTACGAGTCCGAGCATGGACATGAGCATGAACGTCCGCGAGAGTGTGAACATGAGCGATGCGATGGACAAGAGGCAAGAGCAAACAAGAAGGCGACCGAGCAAGCGTGTGTATGCCAACAGGCGCTGTGATGTGTCTGGTGCGGTGCGCGTGGTCGGCACTTCAAGCACTTCAAGCACACAGAGCAACGGCGGGTCAGTGTCGTTGCACGGCGGCGCGATCGGCGGTTCATCTTTGGGCGGGTCTGTGCCACTGCAGAGCGGCGTGGGCGGCTCTAGCCTGGTGAGTGGCGCGACCAAGATGGCGAGCCCAGCTGCAGCTAGTGCCTGTGCGAGCAGTGGCGTGTCGGTATGGAGCAGCGCAAGCGAGTGCGGGTCGTCTGGCGCGCTGGCAAAGACGCCGCTGGTGTCCAGCGCGAGCTCGAGCGGCTCGAGCGGGTTGTTGACAGTTGGCAGCGGGAGCTCTAGCAGCTCGGACGCCGGTGACGCGATGGTTGCTGGCGGCGCAGCGAGCAGTGCCAGTCAGCACGGCAGGTCGTCTGACGTGGATGTCGCGATTCGTCCGCGCGAGTGTTGGTCGGCAGCGAGTGGCGGCGAGATCGAGGTGAGTGAATGAGTGAAGGGGTGAGGTGTATTTAGGTACGCGAACGACCTACAATAGCCGAATAGGTATGAGCACGTATTAGCCAGTGCCAGGCTGTGCACGCTGCAGCGCTGCGCGGCTGGTTCGGAGGAGGGTTCGTCTGGTGCGGAGTTCACGGCACTCGAGTGCTCGTTCTTTGAGTGAGCGTATCGGTCCACGCCGAAGATCGTCAGAGGAGAGGGAGTTCTCTATCCAGTGCGAGACGTCACTCGCCATCGCCGGCTGTAGCAGACCCAGAAGCCGTCGTTCGGATGGCGCTTGTGTCTGCTGTGATGCAGACGTGTTCATGGCGTGATTGGCGGCTGTGTCCGCCATCTTGTTGTAGTCTCGATAGTGATGCGACCAGCTGTGGACTCCGACCTCGTCAGCAAGCGCCCGCGATTCTCTGTAGAGTTCCAGAAGCTTGGCCGACCTTGGCGGTTGCTGCCGGCGGAGTTGGGAGATGATCAGCGCGCTGTCGCCAACCACGTGGACTGCCTGGAGTCCGTTCGCCTTCGCGAACCTGAGTCCATGCAGGAGTCCGCGATACTCCGCGACGTTGTTCGTTGTGCTTCGGTCGCCGTACGCCATGCTGGCGACCCAGCGAATGGAGGCTCCCAGTGTGTCGATGTGCAGGCGCACTACGACTGATCCTGAGCCACCAGGGCCCGGATTCCCACGCGAACCTCCGTCAAAGTAAATGAGGTGTAGATCGTCTCCACTCTGCTCGTCGAAGAGAGGAGGGACCGGTGGCGTCTCCATCGCGAGTAGGAGGGCTGATGACCACGCGCGTCTCGTTGCTGCGGTAGTACGGGCGTTATCTAGAGCAACGTATCGTGACGCCGCATCCCGGAACCGGCACAATGCGCGTCGGATCGTCGAGATCATGATGGCACGGTGGTTGTCCTCAGTACATCGGCTCTCTCCGGTCCGCCGAAGTCGCTCAGTCCAAATCCCGTGCATGCACGTGACTGCCATGAGCCTCCACACTTCTACTGCGGATGCCTGAAGCGTCGAGCGAGCTGCGTCAGGGTCGGCGCTGGCACTCAGGAGCGGAATGACGCGTTGTCGCGCGACACGGAGGGTGTCTGGTAGGTCGAGACCAAACACCCAGACGTGTACATCCTCGTCCAGATCGACGCCGAGCACAGCACACGTAGAGCGGAGGAACGACCACCATCGTTGTGCAGTCGGACAGCACCAGAAGATGCTGCTCCGAGCGCGCTGACGCACCTTGGCAGCGCTGATCTGGACACGCGAAGCTTGATGACGCCCTGTTCCATAGAGGAAATCTGTTGGACTTGAGTCGGAAGAGAGTTTGGAGCGCATACGCGCTCAGTCCGCTGACCGTCCAGATCGACTGCCAGTCGATCAGCTCGATGCCAGCCATGATCGTTGGTCGGTGCTCGCTGCCGATTGCCGCCTGTCGTTGGTCCTCTCCGTCGTGGCGGCGGCTCGCGTGAGCGAGATGTCGTAGGGCTTTGCGCCGAGGCGTCCACCTGCGTTGACCGCAACGAATGTAGACGAGTCGAGATAGAGCCGGGTGTGGTTGGAGGTGAACGTCGGCGATGCCACTAGACGTGGCTGCAACTCGATCGCACGCATTCATGTTCTCGACTCGGCATGACCTTGTCTTCGTCCCCGTGTCGTGGTGGCTCAGCGTCAGCGAGTGTTCGTCAAGTGTCCAGTCTTGATGCTGATGCGCGCTCCTGTCGTACGCGAGGACATACTCAGCCTCTCGTGGTCGACTGAGCAGCTGAGGGAAGTTGGTTGGTTTTGGGTGAGGTGTATTGGGCAACGATATCGAGCCTCAATAGCCAATCCCGCGGCTTCCGCTCCGAGGAGGTTCCGTCCGCAGGTCGTGTGAGAACAAGCCCACACTAGTACACGCATCTACTCATCCCATCGGCCCGCCGAGCGCACCGATCTGCCTACGCTTCGTCTTCATAGTCACGTCCGTCTTGCGTATCGAACCAGTGCTGGACGTCGTTGTCAAGCAGCGATTGGATTTCCGCTCCTTCTGTTCGTGGTGTCGGGAAGCTGTACTGTGCCGACGCCTTTTGGTCCATGGCGTGGTTCGCCGCGCGATCCGCCATTTTGTTGTGTGTTCGGTAGTGATGACTCCACCCGTCGATGCGCATCGTGTTCGCGACGCGCTTGGTCCTCGTGTAGAGCACAGCGAGCGCCTTGTTGCGCGGCCGTCTGTGTTCCGTCTGCTGTCGTATTATCATGTTGCTGTCTCCGATCACGTGGAGAGGTTCGAGGCCGAGCATCTTCGCCTTGGTTAGTCCGTGGAGCAGTCCGAAGTACTCCGCTCTGTTGTTGGTTGTCGCCGGCGCCGCCATGCTCATACTCGCGACCCAGACGACCGTGGCCTGGCGCATTAACCGATCCACTCTGACAAGCACGGAGCCTGCCCCTCCTGGGCCCGGGTTTCCCCTGGACCCGCCGTCGAAGAAGAGCAAGAACTGCCCGTCTTGTCTTGGCTGTCGCGCTGGAGCTCGACAGGCGTCGTCATAAAGCGTCTTAAGTAGCGCTCCCAGTAGCTTCGCGCGCGCGCGTGCGGTGTCGGCGTCTGCCGCCGACTCTTGTGTGAGCTGCAGCCCTCTGAGCCGAGCACGTGTGCTGAGGTCGGTCGCTTCGACTAGTCCGACTGTGTCGCCGGCGCTCCCGTCCATTGCCGCTAACCGGCGTCTCCATAGTGCCGCTATGACCACGGCGCACGCCTGCTGCCAAGCCGCCTGCAGCGCCGGTTGCAGCTCGTCGAGGTGAGCCTCGTGCAGTTGCGCCACTTCACACAGTCGTTCCCACGCTCGCGCCGGTGGTTGTTTAAGCCGGAGTTGGAAGACAGTGTCTGCCCGTGCTGTGAGGTCTCGACGCCCGAGAGTTGACCAGCGTGAACCGAGCCGGGTCCACAGAGCTCGTGCGACGGGGCAGTCCCAGAAGATGTGCTGGCACGCGTCCGATACCTGCATGCCGCAAGCCGGCTCCGGGCACCGCATCGACTGTGCAGCATGGTTCCAGGCGTTGATCCGCCCGCTCTTGATACGCAGGAGGAGCTGCGTGGTATACGTCGAGATTCCGCGCATGCGAAGGATATCCTTCCAGCTAACACTGGATAGCCCTAGGGCCACAGTTGAGAGCTGCGTTCTTGCAGAGCGCGGCTGTGCGGCGCGCTTGTCTCGTGCCTCGATACCGTCGAGCTGGCGTCGGCTTGCGACAGCGCGTTTGAATCGCGCTCTCGATCTGGTGAGCCTCTTGGTGCCTCCCCATACTTGCACCACTCTAGATAGCGCCGGGGAGGAGTGAAAGCGCACTTGCTCAATTCCGTGCACGTGCGCCGTGGCGAGTCTGTCCGCGTCCGAGCTTGTGCCGACTTCGTGCGCGTGACTTCGGATCGTCGCGTCCCAGTGTTGCAACCTGCATCCTGACTCGAGTGTCCAGCTGTGGTGCTGTTGTATCGTCGAGCTGTACGGGACTAGTTGCGCCGGATGGTCTGGTCTATGAAGCAGTTGTGGGAAGTTGTAGATCAGAGCGACACATAGGCGTTGGAAATCACGGCGTGCCGGCGCTGACAGAGCATCTTGGTCTTCGGTTGGGGAGAAAACGAGCTTGCCGCGCGAGATCCATGTCCACGAGAGCACTTGGGACAGAACCTGTTTCGAGCGTGCCGCGGCCGAGTGAGTGAAGTCGTAAGTCGAGCCGCGCCGATCCAAGAGCCATCCGACACGCGTGAGCGGGCAGTGTGGGAGCCAGGAAGAGCAGAACCGCCCGAGCTCTGACTTAGTTTCTGCAATGCGTTGCGTTGTTGCCGGTCCCATCCACTGAGCGGCGTCAACGATGTAGCCGTCGCGTGACCAGGACGCTGTGGTGTGGCTTCTGCCGAGCTCCATAGCGCAACGTCGTACGCTCGCTGCATATGTCGTTGGGTAAACCATGCCGACTGTGTGCTGAAAGATCCGCGCGCCTGCTGTCCATAGCGAGTGGCCTGTGTGCGCTGGCAGCGTTGCCGGCACCGATGTTGTGTAGTCTGGCGAGAGAAAGAGCTGAACTCGCGCCGCCGGGTCGAAGAGGATGTCACCTATGAGCCGCACCATCGACGTCGAGTCGGACGCCCACTTCGCCACTGTGTCCGCGGCCATTGCAAGGAGTTCAGTAGTCAGGTTCGGCAATGCGATGCCGCCGTGTGCTAGTGGCAACTCCGCTTGCTGCTCGCTCACCCAGGCTTTGCGTCGTCTCGCCACCGTTGAGCCCCAAACGAAGTCCTTCGTGAACCGCTGGAGCTCGTTCAGGACTCTCGGCGGTGGCCAACAATGTCTCGCCACGAACGTCACTTTGGGCACAATGATAGCGCGAGCGATCTCCGCGCGTTGCAGCACAGAGTGCGTCTTAGCGAAGGCAAGCCGAAGCCGCGCGCGCAAGCTGCTCAGACACTTGGACCAATTCGCGTCGACAAGCTGACCTGTTCCAATTTGGACGCCCAGGTATCGGCACGTGTCCTGGTGCGCCAGGACTGGGATGCCCGCCGCTTGCGAGTCTATGGCTGCCGCCGACGAGCTCATTGGGACGCAAACCGACTTCGACGTGTTCACTTCGAGTCCCGAGACGGAGCCAAAAGCGCGCAGCAGGTCGAGGCACGGGGGAATGTATGACGCGGAGCTGAGGTAGATTGCTGTGTCATCCGCGTATCCGCCGAGTCGCAGCTCCATCGACGAGCCTCCTTTACTCAGATGCACTCCGGAGATCGCGCCAGCGTCATCCACTGCGCGGTAGAGCGTGTCCAGGGCGACAATAAAGAGTAGTGGAGCCAGTGGACATCCCTGTCGGATGCCGCATGTCGCCAAGAGTTCATCGGAGAGGAAGCCGTTCACATCGAAACGGCATGTAGTGTTCGCGTGCAGCGCCCGAACGAGTCGTACAAAGTTCTCTGGGAAACCTCGACGCTCGAGCACGAGGTACAGGAACACTCGATTCAGCGAGTCGTATGCTTTGCAGAAGTCTAGTTGCAGACAGAGCGCGCTCGCCAACTTCGGGTCGTGTCTGGCAGCCTCTCGGACCGCCATGAACATGTCGATGGCCGTGTGCAATGATCGTCCCGACACGAAGCCTGTTTGGTGGCTGTGGATGATCTCTGGTAGCAGCGCGCGTAGTCGATTCGCAAACACGCGGGCGAAGATCTTGTAGTCGGTGTTGAGCTGTGCTATGGGTCTGTGGTCCACCGCGTCGCTCGCTGCCTTTTTCTTGCGTAGACAGAGGACGTTCGCTGCGCCAAAAGACTGCGGTACCCTGCCGGCTGCCAACCACACGTTGAAGAGTGTCGTCAGCACCGGCACCAAGAAGTCCTCGTGGTCGCGATACCAATCGTTAGGAAGTTCGTCGGGACCTGTCGACTTGTACCGCTTGCACCCGCGCAGTGCCAGTCGCATCTCGTCCCTCACGATCGTCGCTACCAAAGACTCCACGGTGTCCAGCCGTGGCAGTGTCGCCTCCCCGTCGAGGTAGTCACGAACCTCCTGCTCGCCTGCCTGCGGTCTCTGCATGACTGGCGCCCATCCGGAGCGCATGGCGTTGCACAACCGCCGAGGCGAGGCAGCGGAGACGGACCCAAGAGCATGGATTGTGTTGTCGGAGAACTTGGTGGCGATTCTGGCATAAAAAGACCGCGCTCTCTCGCTGCCGGGCTTGGCGTGCTCCCGCCAGAGTCGTTGTTGCCTGACACGTGTCCATTCATGTTTGCAGGCCACGAGTCGCGCTCGCGTGACCTCGACCACGGTCGACTCCGTGCTTCGCGTCGACTTGTCATGGGAGCTGATGATCGACTCGTGCAGTTGCCGCCGGAGGTGCCGCACCCGACGTCGGAAAGAGTTGTTGGTCTTGTTCCGCGCTTCTTTCTCGGCCTTGAGGTAGAGCTTCCGAAAACGCACTTTGACCTCGTCCCACCACTGCGCCGCCGCGTCAGCGCGGTCTGCAGCCGTGAGCAGCGGCTGTAGAGTGTCCTCGAGTTCGCTCTGCAGTGACCGCAACAACGCCTGCTCGTCTGCGTCTGCTATCATTTTTGCTCCTGCTCGCTGTGGGTAGACCCGACGTCGACGTCGTATCCTGACACGTTTGTCTGGGCTGCATATCCGTAGAGCCACTCCGTTGTGGTCTGAGCTGTTCGCCGGCACCAACGTCGACACGTCCCTGACCCAGTCGCGATGCTCCGCCGTGACGTACCAGCGGTCTAGTCGGCTGCTGGCGTGCTCGCCGGTCGGCAGCGAGTAGTGGTAGGTGTGATGTTGCGCGTGAAAACTCGCTCTGCCGGATTGGCGAGTCGCGCTCTCGACTTCGTCGTGCAGCACGTCCTCCAGTCTGCACGTCTCGATCAGTTGCGCCAGCGCCGTCGAGCCGTGTGCCGACGCGTTAGAAGTATACGTCCGATCCGCGTTAGGCCGGAGGGTGCAGTTGAAGTCGCCACCCATGTACACTTGGCCGTCGTAGGCAGCCGCGATCCTTTGCACCTTGGCGAAGAGTGCTTCGCGCTCACGCTTCGCCGTCGGAGCGTAAATGTTGATCAGGAGGGTCTGAACGCCGTGGAGCTCCGACGTCACCGCCATGAAGTGCTCACTCCAATGCTCTGGCGCGTGTGGAACGAGCGTTGTCGCACTTGAGTACGGATTGCGAAGGATTGCGACGCCGCCTTTGCGTACAAGGGAGCGGCTCCACAGCGAGGCGCCGTCTTCGACCCGGGAGCGAACGAAGCCCCATGCGCGACAGTGCTGTTCCGTGAGACGCTCGATGTCTTCCTCCTGAGCGTGGGTCTCTTGGAGAAAGACGATGTCGATCGAGCCGGCAGCCTGTCGTTGTTTAAAGTATGCGAACCAGGCTTCTGTGTTGGTTGCCTGTTTCGCGAAGCCGCGCACGTTCTGTGTGATCAGTCCGAGCGTAGCTTCTTGGTTGGTTAGTTTGTATCTGCGCTTGCGCGCCGATCGTGCTGCTTGTCGTTGTTGTCGCCTTAGTTCGTCGAAATCGCGTTCAACCTGCATGGCTCTGTCTGCTTGCGAGACGCGCTCGAAATGTTGAGCCACTGTGGCAGGTTCGTCCACTGTGTGTACGTTGGCTGCCGGGAAGCCCTTAGTACCGAGGAGGAGCGGCGAGACCTGGCGGCAGGAGGTCGCTGATTACCGTCCAGTCTTGTTGCGCGAGCCGGCGCATGGCAGCAAGGGCCAGGTCGTGGTTGTTCTCGTCGCAAGCCCAGTCCATGACCGCAGCGCTCTGGCGGCCGTGTTCCAGTGAGCGCCACCGCGGCGGCAAGCTTGTCAGTGTTGACAGGAGCGCCGCAAGTAGCAGCGCGAGCTCGTCGTCGGTTGCGCCCGGCACCGTACCGTGTCGAGGGAACTCCGCATCTGCCGCAGCGAGCCGCGCCCATCGGTCGGCACTCGTGCACAGTCTCCATTTTACAGCCATGTCGACTTTTGCACTCAGCGCATCGCGCCACGCGCCGAGTTGTTCACTCATCGTGGGAATGGAGACCGCGCGAAGCCTGCGATCACACTGTGCGGCTCTCCCTTGACACATGAGGTCCCTGCCGACAGCAATCAGTGTGTTCTCGTTGCATTCCGCTAGGAACAGCTCGGGGAACGGGAGGCTGCGTGACATGCCGAGCCAGAAGGAGACGCTGGCGGCGACGGTCGCGCCGACGTTGAGCACGTCTTCGCCGTCCTTTTGGATCCCGAGAGCAGTACGGCCGTGCCTGGAGACCCGAGACCGCCATTTGACGAATGCTCGTTGGTTCGCATTGCGAGCCCAAGCCCATGTCCGACGTTCGGGGTGTGTGTCGGCTGTCTTGGTATCGACTCGCTGCAGTATGCGCTTGTACACGTCGTTGGCAATAGTGGCCACTCGGTTGACACGAGCGTGCGCCGCCGCAGTCTCTTTCTCGTCAAAATCCGAGTTCGACGGTCGCTGAGGTGTGGTCGATGCTGTTCTCGCGTCTGCTGCTTCGACACTCATGCTCGCCTCGGACACCACGCTGGTAAAGCTAGGTTCCGATGAGCTTGGCGTGTACTCCGACGACGTCTCTGTGCGCATCGCCGCCCGCGGCTGAGGTGTCACCTGGCGCGGGATGAGCGGTATGTCCAAGACCACGTGGCACACGTCCATCCTGTCCCGCATCGTGGCCCCGTCGGAGTCGAGCGGTAACCATTCTTCATAGAGATGTTGAGCAAATCGCACTGGCACAAAGTGACCGCCTCCGTTCGCGTGGTGCAATGACAGCACCAGCGGCAGGACCCTGAAGTTCATGCTAGTCTTGACGAACTGGTACGCCGATGCTGGCGACAGGATCGTCGTAGTGACCCGCTCTGGGCAGCCCTTGATGCACGGCTCAGCGTGCCCTGCCGCGTACATCTGGATCCCGGAGAGAGCGCCGTCAACAATGTCGCAGACCAAGATCGGCTCCCTGAGGAACATGACCGCCGCCGCGATCTCTTCGCTGCCTGCCCAGAAGCGAGGCGCTACCGTCTGGTTGGTCGGCTTTGTGGCCGCTGCTAGCACGTGCGTCCTGATCTCGTGAAGTATGTTGTCGCCGCTGACCGGGCCGCTGTTCGGGAAGTAGCGCGCATGCAGCCGCCGTGGCGAGACCGATCGTGTCGTCACTAGATCCTCTAGACAGGCCTCCAGCGTGCTGTGCACTTGGCGTTTGTAGAAGTTTGCCTCGCGGACGTTGAACTTGCTTGCACGGATCACATCGGACTTGAAGACAGCGTACTTGACGCCGTGTAGCGCGAAGTAGAAGCATGCGCCGTTCGCGGGTACCTTGAGCTCTCGCGCGCCGAGCGCTTGCAACCACTCCTCGTACGTCTCCGTTTGCAGTTCGTCGGCAATTCTCGGATCCGACTCGCCGCTCGAGTTGGTGGAACTGAGCGAGAGCGGGTGAGAACTGCGCGTGCTGGAGCGTTGCTGCTCTAGAGCTGGCGAGAAGAACTGCGCAAGCGTTAGCTGTATTGGCGGGTCCGCCTTGCGCGGCGGTGGTCGCGGTGCAGAGGGTGTCGATGGCTCAACTTCGGATTGCTCTTTGGGCGTGCCGATCCCTGCTGTCCTGATAGAGACGTGCAGCGTGTTCGAGCGTGCTTGCCGGCCGGGGGGGGGGAGACCGCCCGAGGCGCGTTCCGACTCGAGCAGCACTGCCGAAGAGTCGCCACGACCTCGCTTCCCGGGCGACCTCATCGCTGCGTCTGCTTTCTCTGGAGGCTTTTGGGCCGCTGTTGTACGTAACTCTGCGTCTGTTTGCGCTGCGGTCCTTGCGCTGCTCGTGCAAGACGACGTTGGAGTGGATGGAGTTGCTCGCGGTGTGACATCTCCTCCACCTGCGTTCACGCCGTCGTCTGTACCGGGTTCGAGCATGGTGACGTCCGGCTCATGCAATTCGAGACTCCCCGACGGGCTGTCTGTATGCTTGCTCGTGTCGACTGAGCCGAATCTTTCGGAGTCCTGCGTCGAGACTTGCCCTGCCTCGGCATCCTCCATCTCTGCGTCGCCACCTGGTGTTGTCGAAAGCGGCGGGCTCGGCACGCGTTCGAACGCGGTTTGCACCGGTTCATGCGCCACTGTCACCACCATCGCCGTGTCCGGGTCGCTTTTCCCCTGCTCTGCCGCGGGTGTCGGAGTTTGGGGCGTTCCAGGCGGCGTCGCGAGTGGGAGCTGTTGCTCAACCTCCTCATCTGCAGCCAGTTGCTCGTCGCGCTTCTCTTGATTTTGAACGACTTGTCGGCGCGGCGTGCGGTAGCCGAGCAGTTCCGCTGTCACCTGGGCGCGCAGTTCGTGTCTCTTTTTGGCGGCTTGCTGTCGTAGACGAGTTGTTTTCGCCTGCTTGCGTTGCACTTCCGCGTTTCGTGCCTGTGCGACGAGCGCCGCCTCCTCGGCTACACGCTTGGCCTTAGCTTGAGCAGCTTCAGCCTTGCGTTGTTGCTTCACGGTACGGTGTCGGTCGACGAGTTCCGGCGCCAGCTGCCGACGAATCGTCTTGAGATGATCGCGGGCTTGCTCCAGCGTAGACACCTCTCCGATGCGTACACCGGGAGGGGTTGCGACTGGCGTGACATCGACCGTCATCTTAGCTGCCACAGCTGCTGGATCTGTAACTGTACAGTCTCGACGATAGTGTTGGACACTCAGGCACGTCTTGCACGGCAGTCGCAGAGCCGCACGTGGATGGTGCAGATAGAGCATCGAAGGCGTGTTCCCCTGATGAACACGTAGCAGACGCTGCCCTTCAAGCTCCGGTGGGCACTCGATCGACTGGAACGTGACCTTCCAGAGGTGTGGGTTGAAGTCGTTGATGCCGGAGGGCTCGCGCGCTGTCACCGTGATGACGGGAGTTTGCGTGGCTGAGCTGACCCAAGCACGGACAATGTCCGCTCCAAGGTCGCTGCGACCTGGGATGAAGATGGTGTACAGCATCGCTATTGCGGCGGCGTCGTACCCCTCTTCACCGTCCTTGAGAGCGAGTGCGTCCGTGGCGCGTAGCGTAAAGAAGCCTCGACCGATGTTAAAGGATGCATCGGTCCAGATGTCACGGAGCTCGGGTCTGACGAAAGTGAATTCGACAATCTGCGAGCGAGCCGAGCATTGGGTTCGGTGAGCAGACGACAGCAGCTGCTGGACGCGGGTCTTGTCGTCTTCTTTCGTGTTCGCGCTAAAGAGCGCATGGCTGAAGTGCCATTTGGTGTTCTCTACTGGCAAAGAGAAGCCGATCGGGAGTTGAGCATAGAGACGAAAGCCGAGAGACTCGCGCTGGTAGACCCAAAGCACGTCCCTTTCGGCTCCGGTGTGGGTCTCGGTGATAAACGCTGGTGGTTCTGCTAGGTGCAGTTCTTTCGCGAGCCACAGCTGGAGAGTGCGGTCTTCTAGCGTCGTCATCGGGCGCTGCTTGCCGTCGAGGCGTAAGTGATACGCCCGAGTTGCGCACGCGTAATGTTCAGCATAGCGTGGCTCGAGGTCTTCGTTGGAAGGGACCGCCTGACTTGTCGCCGCAGACTGATCTGCACCAGTCATCTTGGCTTTCAGTTGCGCTGTCGCCTCTGGCGACCAGACGTTCTTGCGAGGTGCCGAACGAGTGGTCTCAGTCGCGGTTGCTTCATGCAGTCTAGGGCCACGAGGTTTGGTTTTGCTGCGTCCTTGTCGCCGGCTTGCCGTCTTGTCGAGTCTTGCTGTCGTCGATGATCCACCAGAGTCGTCGGGCTGGGCTGCTCCGCTGTGCCGCGGGTGCTGGTGCGAGGTTGCCGCATCCTTGTGGGCGGCACCGGTCGTGCTGCTCTTGTCGTGCTGACCCGTGTCGGTCGGCGTTGGTTTCTCTTCGTCCATACTCTTTTCAAGAGAAAGGGTCTTGGCGACTCTTCGCGCTTGCAGACTGGGCTAGCCGCACTCTCGGACGGGGTCTTGGGCTGGAGGGTCGCTTGAGCTGGACGAGGCGAAAAGGAGAGAGCTGAGGGAAGTTGGCGACGAGAGCCAAGCACAGTCGGGCAAAAGCTCGCCTTTTGGGCAGCGTCAGTTGAACCTTCGGCACAAAGTAGATCTTGCCGTTGCTCTCCCAGCGCCATTGGAGCAGATCGCACAAGACACTCGTCTTCGAGGCGATGCGAGAGCCACCAAATGAGAACGGCTGACCGCGGCAGTCCACCAGCCACGTCATGTCGAGCGTGGATGCGAACCGCAGCCAATGCGGGGAGAAGCTTCCAAGCACGCGCTCAGAGGCCCGTGTCTCGTTCGCGAGCGCCTCCGCCAGCGCCAGTGGCACGTGTACTGAGTAGCCACCGTCTTCGCCGTCATGTCCAGCCTGCGCGGCGCTGATCCTCGATGCTCTCGATACTATCGTCGCTGCACTATCGGTTGCTGAGTACGAGGCTGTGGCTGTAGCGACTGCGTCGCGCCCTGTCTCCCACAACGACGAGCCAACACGTAGTCTGTCTGGGGATCTTGGGGTTGGAGTGACGTACGCAGGTCGGCACCTGTGGCCTCCAATGATGATGTCGGTTACGAGTCGCTCGTCGTCAGTCGACGTAGTCGTCCAGGAGCCGATCACCATAGCACTCATTGTAATCAGCTCGGCTCGGAAGTTGGGAATCGCCAGCCCGCCGTTGGCTGTGCTGAGCTGGCTTTGCGCTTCTGGGAGCCATGGTCGCGAACGTTTTCCATTCCAGACTCCCCACACAAAGTCCTTGATCAACTGCTGCGCAGCGTCGACTGTAGGCGCGTCCGGCCAGCAGTGTCGCGCGATGTAGAGCAGCTTGGGGACGATGACAGCGCGTGCGATCAGCACCCGCTGGCTTGCCGAATGCGTTTTTGCTCGTGCGAGCGCGAGTCGAGGGTTCAGCGATTTGAAGCAAGTGGACCAATTCGCAGTCACTGTGTCGTCGATGCCGATTTGGATGCCGAGATATCGACAGACTTCACCGCGGAGGAGCACAGGCACTCCACAGGAGTCCCGAGGCGATAGGTCGAGCTGTCTGGCGAGCGGGAGCACTGTCGACTTCGCCACGTTTGTGTGCAGACCAGACGCGTCCGCAAAGAGCCGTAGTATGGGCAGCAGGGATGCGATCTGGTTGTGGTGCTGGAGGTAAACTGCAGTGTCATCAGCATACCCGGCGACTCGCACTTCCAGAGATCGTTCCGCAGTGCGAATCTCGACGCCACGGAGCGAGCTTGAGTTCTTGATGACGCGATACAGTCCATCGAGCGCTAAGATGAAGAGTTGTGGTGCGAGAGGGCAGCCTTGGCGAATACCTCGGGCCTTGGCAACCGTTCGCGACAGATAGCCATTCACGCGGAATCTGCAGGTCGTGGACGTGTGGAGCAGCTTCACGATCTCGACGAACTTTGCTGAGAAGCCCATGCGAGCGAGGGAGCGCAACAGGAACTGCCGCCGCAGCGAGTCGTATGCCTTGGCGAAGTCCAGAAGCAGCGCCACTGCCTGAGAGAGCGTCGGATCATTGCGAGCGCAGACTCGAGCCGCCGCAAGTATGTCGATCACTGAGGCGATTTGCTGTCCCGGGACAAAGCCGAATTGCGATACATCGATGCACGCCGGGATCACACTACTTAGACGCCGTGACAGCTCCTTTGTGAGCACTTTGTAGTCGCTGTTCAGCTGTGCAATGGGGCGGTGGTCCAATGGAAGTGCCGAGCTTGGCGTCTTTTTGACGCAGCAGATGATCGCCTCTCCGAAAGACGCTGGGAAGCAGCCGCCGTCCACCCAGGCGTTGAAGAAGTCCGCGAGCACGGTCGCGAACTCATCAGCGTAGTCTCGATAGAGATCGTTCCCGAGCTCATCAGGACCGCACGTCTTCCCTCTCTTGCATCGCAAGATCGTTGTACGGATACTCTCGGCGGTGAACTTCGCGACGACTGCTCGGTCCATCGACGGCAGGACGCAGTGGGACGTCAGACAGGAATTGCTCGATCGCGTCTTCGCCATCGTCAGCGCAACCTTGGATGACATCGAGCCAGCCGTCTGCCATGTCGTCGGCCAGCTCTTGCGACCGGGCAGGGCCAAACGATGCCTTGCCGCCAAGGTAATAGACCACCGTGTCCTGAAACTTGGTGGCAATGCGCGCGAAGAGCCGCTTGGAAGTTGTCTCGGGGTCGTAAGCGTGGCTCCAGAGTAAGCGCTCGCGCTTCTTCGCTTGTCAGGCGCTCTTGCATGCTGCCACTTGAGCTCGCAGCGTGGATATTTCTCCAGCTGCTAAGTCCTTCGCGAGTGCGTCGTCAAGTCTAGTGTAAAGGCGCTGAAGACGCTGACGGTAGCTGCTAGTGAGGCCTTGACGCGCTGAGCGCTCAACAGCGAGGAGTGACTTTCGTAGCTCTGTCTTGTGAACATCCCACCACTCCGAGAGCCTGTGTGCACGAGATCTGGGGCCTTCGCTATCGAGAGGTCGGACAGCGACGTGTGCATTGTCCACGAACGCTCTGACTGCTTTGTCGCCTGCGACCTTCGCGTAATCCGGGAGCGGGTACACACGTCGCGTTCGCCGCTTCTGCACGAGCTTGTCTGGAGCGACTACACGTGCTACAACGCCTTCGTGGTCGGATCTTGGGCCAGGCGTCACGGTGGAGCCACGTATCCAGTTCGCGTGCTCGACGGATACGTACCACCTGTCAAGGCGTGAGCTGGCGCGAGACCCGTCAGCCGAAGCGTAGAAGTAGGTGTGTGTCGAGTGGTGGAACTTGCGTACGGTGTTCTCGGCCTCGGCGAGCTCCATGTCGTCTTCAAGAGCGTCGACGAGGTCCCATGCCTCGATCAGCCGGCGGAGCCCAGGCGAGTCGTGGTCCGTTCGACTGACGTGTGATCGATCCAGAGTCGGTCGCAGAGTGCAGTTGAGATCGCCACAGAGCAACACCGGCCCTGTGTGGTGTAGATCGAGCTGTAGCAGCGACTCGAAGAACAGTTCTCTTGTATCGCGTGCTACTGGAGCATACACGTTGAAGAGACGAATCGAGCAACCATAGACAGACAACGTGATCGCCATCCAGTGTCCGGTCCACAGATCTTGTCTCCATGGTTCCACGGCTGTCGCAAACGAGTACGGGCTCAAGAGCGCTGCTACTCCACCGTGGCGCGAGCTCGTCTCGGTCCAGAAGCTGGTGCAGCGAGCGTTGTCCGAGTCATCCGGTGTGAAACCCCACGATCGCTGGTAGTCACATCGCAGTCCTGTCGCCTCGCCTGCAGTGACATGGGTGTCCTGGAGGAGGACGACGTCGATGGGTCCACTGCGCACTCGCTCGCGGAAGTTGGAGAACCATGCGTCAACACGGTCGTGAGCTTTTGCGAACCCGCGGACGTTTTGCGAGAGGAGTCCAACAGTCTCCCCAGGGGCGGCGAGTCGCCTCGTTGTAGTCGAGGTGCCCTTAGCTCCGGCTCGGCGTAGCCGCCGCGAGTCCTTCAATCCACAGTCTTGCCTTTGCCCAGTCGTGCTGGCTAACGATGTCGGAGACTGCCGAGCGGAGAGCCTCGGAGCCCCAGTACAGTACGCCCTTTGTCTCTGGCAAGACGGCGTCGACACTGGCGTGTAGTGGGAGTTGTGTTGACACCAAGACACAGAGCACGTTGACGATCGCCCAGGCACGCGCCTCCAGTGGTTCAGCTGCGTCCACCGAGATGGTGGCTGCTAGCGCAGTTGAATCAGTCGCTAGCAAGCGATTCCAGCGGCCGGCGTCGTCCGTCAGGCGCCATCGTGTTGGTCCCGGCACGCAAGCATGAGCCGCGCGTGCCCACTCAGCGCAGAGCTTTCGGGCTCTAGGCAAAAGCGACGCGTTCTGAGCATTGTGCTGGATGACCGCGAGTTGACAGTGGCTGTTCAGAGAGTGCCCCAGCTCTTCGACTTTCTTTTGCGGCGCGTTCTGCAGTATGTCGATCGGGTGCGGTAGTGCTCGCAGAAGCGACGCGATGTCGTCCGCTCTCGACGACGTCCATTGTGATGGCTGCATGATGCTGAGCCGATCATGTGTGGCGGCGCCGTGGTGCTTGGACGCTCCCGCTGCCAGCCAAACTCTAGCCGCCGCCAAGTTCGCCGTAGCGTGGGCGTGACGAGCTGTTGAGTCGGAAGTTCGAGTTGGAGCTGCAGGGGTTTTTGCTTTGTGAAGCCGTGTGCGCGCTAACGTCGCGGAGTGATCGTCGAGCTCGCGACACTGGGCAGCTGCAGAGTCTCGTGTTTTGCGTCTGCACTCTGACAGCTCGAGCGATGAGCTAGTCTGCACAACCTCAAGCTCACGCTCAAGCGCTGACGCAAGTTCCGCTGGTAGTGGAAGACTTGGTTGGCCCGTCGGAGGGGTCACGTCGCCACCAAGCAGGTCGTCGAGACGCATAGTGGCGTCCGATTGAGCAGAGCTCGCCTCCATAGACGCGTCCATGGAGCTCGCGTCGATAGGTGCGTTGCCGCTTGTCTCGACATCATCGGACGCTGCATTCGCGTCCTTGCGGTTGTCTGCGGCGTCGTCTTCGCAGTTGGCTTCTCCATGGCCAGTAGTGTCGTCATCCGACTGGGAGTCGAGTTGCGTCGCATCAGTAGTTCGCGGTTCCTCGTTGTCCGCAATGCGTGCACGCAAAGAGCGAAGCTCTGCTGTAACCGCCGCTTTCGCCTTGCGCCGAGACTCAGCCTCCTTCTGACGCGCACGTGCTGCGTCAGCTTCCTTTCTGGCGCACTCAGCGTGTCTTTTCTTCGCTGCCACAGCCGCCGCTTTGGCAAGCCCTCGGGCCGCTCGCCGAGTCGCTGTCGTCGACTCTTGCTCGCGTCTGAGCTTGGCCGAGAGCAAAGGTGCCACTTGGTCGCGCAGTTGTGTACGAGCCTTCGCCCATCCAGCTGAACTAGCCGCAATTACTGGTGCCGCAGCCGCCTGGACGCTCACCTGTACCTTGTACGGTGCTGCGTGCTCGGACGGAGTGGTCGACTTACAATCCTTTCTGTAGTGGCGCACAGAGAGGCAGTTCTTGCAGGGCAGTCGGGATCCGGAGCGAGGATGGTGTATGTACGCCTTGGCATCGTCGTTGACTGCAATCATGCGCGCTTTGGAGAGCTCGGCTGGGCACGACATCGAGTCAAACGAGATGATCCAGCGGTGCGGCCCGTATAAGTCCGCGTTGTAGTGGTCATCAGATTCGACGTCAAGTATTGGCGTCTTGGTGGCCGCCGCAACCCAACGTCTCACATCACACGGGTTCGCATCGTCCATGCCGACGACGTGGATCTTGTAAAGTAGTTCGCGAGCACCGCGCGGGATGCCCGTCCGATCGTCCGAACCAAGTGGAGCAGACTCAGCTACCAGTTCGAGCAGCCCCTTGCCGATCGTCAGTTTCTTCCCCATCCACTGTTCTCGCTCATCGGGCCGAGTAAAGACTAGCTCGACGATTGGAGAAGAGGACGAGCAGACCACTCGTTGCGCAGTCTGCATCATCTCCGTGATGCTTGCTTTCTCCTGGTTTGATTTAACACCTTGGAAGAGAGAGCTCCACAGATGCCACTTGGCGCTGGTTGCCGGCAGTACAAAGCCTGTTGGCAGCCTGCCGTACAGGCGGAAGCCAAGGTTGGATCGTTGATACGCTGTGAACGCTAGGCGCTCCGCGAGGACGTGAGTCTCCGTCGTGAAGGTAGGAGGTGCAGCGAGGTGGAGGCGACCTGACAGCCACTTGTCTAGGCATCTTGTCTCCATTTCGCTCATCGGTCGTTGGAATCCGTCTTTGCGAAGGCTGGATGGTGCACGCGCGCACGCGTACAACTCTTGCATTGAGCTCTCGGTGGAGGCAGAGGGCGTGCGCGGAGCAGCGCTGCCAGAACTCATAGCTCGGCGTACATCATCGTGATCCGACCACGCTGGGGGGCGCTCGTTGCGCTTGTCGTTAGTGTCGTAAGCACTAGTTGGCGTGGGTGGTGGCACGCGCGACTCGGGCTCATCCGCCGCACGATGTGCCTTGGGGTCACCTTCATCCACGCCGCCCGCTCCGCTCGCGTCAGTGGCTACGCCGCCGACACGAGCGTCACCATGGCCATCTCCATGCGTCTGGTCGTCCGCATTGTTTGCTCCAGTCATTCGCGCCGAACGCTGATTGGATAGTCTCGCACTTGCTCTCTTCACCGCAAATTTGGTTCTGGCGAGATCGAGGTGTCGAACGGCGCGAGCATGAGCAGCGCGACTGGCAACGCGCGTGTGTCTGGAATTTTGACGAGCGCGTATAGCGGGAGTGCCGGCGGTATGTCGATGTGTGGTGGCACAGCAGCGGCTGCGTCACTGACGTCTGGCGCCGAGGTGGCTTCGACTGGCAGCATGTCAGTGTTGGAGGCGGTTCGAGCAGCGCGGCGTGGCGTGGCGGCGTTTAGCCGCGGCAGTTCAGCGGTGTTTGTGTCTGCCGCTGTCGTCTGGCAGCGCATACTTTGAAGTTGCCGGTCGGGTCTGGTGACGCGTCGGCAAACGTGGATAGCGTGTCGGTGCCCTGCAGTGCGCTGCAGTGCACTGCGGGCGGGGACGGCTCGATCTCTGCGTCGAGCGTCTCTGATAGGAGTGTCGGTGAGCAGTGGCTTATGGACCTCGTAGTGCACCAAGCGGTGCTTCGACGGCGCCAGCGCTCATCTGCGGCGCAGAAGCAGAAGTGCGAGTATGGAGCTCCTTCTTGGCCTCTGCGAGCTTCTCGAGTAGCAGTGCAATGGTCTTCTCGAGCCTGCTGCGCCGCTCGCCTTCTTTTCGTCATGGCGTTCTTCATCCTGGCGTTCTTCACAGCTCCGGTGAGAGCATAGGAGCGCTGGCGTGTTTGTAGGACTTTATGCGGTTGTTTTCATACAAACACTGTTCAGACGTAGACATTTCGATTGAGCCATGCAACTTCAAGGTGATCATTCGATCGATCGATCGACTCGTGTTGGAGTGCCTGTTTGAATGTACTGAGTTCCTAGACGCGGACAATTCGTAGTTATACAGTGAACCCAATGCACAGTGTCGATCCTGTTGTGCTGTTTGCAATGGCAAATGTCCTACAATCGAGCGTGCAATTTGAAGAAACCATTTGTACAAAGCAAAACAGTTGAAAACCACTTTGTCTGAGCGATGTATGTTGGCGTGCATTTGGTTTGGTTGGTTTGGTTTGAATCAGTGTCCAATACTATCAAGCATTTTTCTTCGATCGATTTCTCCACTTTGCACATTCGATTTGCAACCTTTTGCATCATGATTGCCATATTACCACTTGGCCCGCACGCTTCGCCACTTTGGACACCAAAACGTGTACTAGTTCGTACTCGTAGTACGGCTGACTGAGTGCGTGAGAGACCAACCGAGAGCGTGTGCGAGCGACCGAATGACTGACTGACTGACTGACTGACTGACTGACTGACTGACTGACTGACTGACTGATTGCGTGCGTGCGTGCGTGCGCGTGTGCGTGAGTGAGTGAATGAGCGCACGCGTGACGAAGTAGCTAGCATCCGTGGACATGATACACCGTGCGTCTACTCTATGCTACGGGGATCACTCATTGACACGATCAATAGGAGGTCCGTCAGTCTGTCATAACACACTCAGTCACACTCGCTATCTCAAGTCATATAACACGAATCGCAATCTCATGCGTTTAGTTGCTCGAGTGCGTTCGTTAGCCTGTGAGTTCAGGTATCAATCGATTCGCTCTCTACCTCGCTCTCTACCTCACTACCTCTCTATCTTTGCATGACGAGCACCAGAGCTCTTTGTGAGGGTCGACAAAGGAGCTGCGAGTCCTCAGCGGTCTCCAGTGACTGCGCCTCTGACAGCGCTTCGCTTCGATCGGTCTTCGTGCGTCGATTCTCATCGAACTCGCGTGTCAGAGGATCGGAGGGCGAGAAGAGCACGAGCTCGACCATGATTGAGCCATTGAGTCATTGAGTAAGACATTGCTCCATTGAGCGAGTTTGAATGCCAAGACCTCGCTGCAAAGTGCAAGTCCAAGTCGAGTCCGTCCGTCCGTCAGACAGACAGCTCGCTCGTCATTTGAGACGAAGGAGAGCGAGGCGAGGAGATAGAGCTATACCGATACGACGAGAGGAGAAGAAGCCACACGAGAGTCACACACATGAGAGACACAAACACGAGATGTACATACCCGAGAGGCTCATAGAGCAAAGCGCTCGGTCGATCATCGCGTGTATCGGGCGGCGCCAGTTGGTTGATTCGTCACGCGCGAACGAGTCTCGGTGCTCCTGTGACTGATCGATTTCCATTCATTCACTTTCACTTTGACTATGTATTTGGCGATTCGTCACGTCCGAAATGGAGGCTGCGCGCTCGTGACTGATCGATCGATCAGTGATCCTGATAGATGGCGGCGATCGTCGTCATCATGAGCATGACGTCTACACGTCTCGCGCGCGTACATGGACACATGTGTGTGTGTGTGTGTTGTGGCCGTGCCTTCTTTGTTGATGTTGCTCATTTCCACATTTGCCTGCTTCGACTCGAGCCAAGTCTAGTCAAGCAGCCTCCAGTTCTCAGACTTGAAAGCACTCCAGCTCTCCAGCTCTCACTCCGTTCACCAGCTCCCCTCTTCATCCAACCTCAACTCCAACTCCAAGACCAAATCCAAGATGCGCATTGCCATTGCCGGAGCCGGGTCGTTCGCCAAGCACTTTGCCGACGAGCTGCCCAAGGCTGGCCACGACGTCGTCATACTCACGCGCTCGCACAAGGCCGAGTTTGACACCAAGCCGGGCGTCGTCGCGCAGCGCATCACCGACTACGCGTCCGTCGAGCAGCTCACGGAGCAACTGAGCGACTGCGACGCGCTCGTGAGCACCGTGTACGAGATGTCCCAGGCGTACGCGGACGTCCACTTGGCAGACTTCGCGACGCACCACACGTACTACTACAGACACGAGGACGAGTCACACTCAAGCCGGTTGGATCGCTGGTACGTCTCAGCGAGTCACGATGACTGGGTGCGACACGTGCAGACAGTAGTTCCTGGCGCACCTTCCGATCACAACGGAGTTGCGCTGCGAATCGCCGCCACAAACGTTGCTACGTTCGCACGGCCTCGACACAAGGTGTATCCTGTCCGGCGATGTGCAGCTACACTTGCCGAGAAATGCGAAGATCGGCTGTTTGACCGACTCGACTCGGAGCTCGAGACGGTTTTGACCGAGGCCGTGTCCGACCAAGACGCAGCGACCGCAGCAGCACTATGGTGGGACGAAGTCAAAGATCGATTTCGGCTCGGGTACATCGACGCGGCGAGGCAAGGACGAGCTATGGAGACTCGATCATACAGGCACAAGATCCGAGCACTGCACGACGAACTGCGCAGATACACGACTAGCAACAGCGCGACTGACGCAAGCACTGCGGCGAACTGCGTGGACAGTGTTCGGAAACGCATCTCAGAGTGCAAGAAAGCACGGGCAAGCGCGAGGCTGCAGTACCTGACCCGACAGCACACGTCGCCTACTACACAGAGAGCTCGAGATCTGTTCCGTCGAATCTCTACAAAGTTCGGCGACAACACAGTCGTCTCGCTCGGTCCAGGAACCTCTGGTTCGGGCGCCAAGTTAGCCAGCGCGATGGCCCGCGGCTGGAGACCGGTCATGCAGCAAGAACAGATGCCTCATGCGGACGTCAAGGTGTATCTCGCCAGTCAAGGCGTGGTCAACATGACGGGCGTTCTCAAGGACCTTGACGAACCGCCAGACCTTGCTGAAGTGCTCAAGTCGATCAAACGGTGCAAGAGGGGCCGAGCTCACGGCCCCGACGAGCTCTCAAATGACTGGTATCGGGATCACGCTCAACGCCTGGCGCCGATACTGGTCCGGCTCTTCAACCTCTGGTTCGCGGCAGGCGTCACGCCGGCGTCGTTCTCAGACGCGTTGATCTCGTGTATCAAGAAGTCCCGTACAGCGACTCGGCCGCTCGACTTCAGACCCATAGCTTTGCTCAACTCGGACTACAAGGTGTACACAAGAATATTTGCGACTCGACTACGGCGGCACCTGCCAGTGCTCGTACACGAGAACCAGGCCGGCTTTGTCTTGGATCGCAGCATTCATGGGAACATCGACGCATTCGACGCCGCGAAAGAAGCGGTGCGGGTGTACGACGCAGCTCTACATGATGTGACCGAGCGACGCCGAAAGACCAGTTCCCGTGATCACGACGTGGCCGAGTGCGCTCCGTACGAGGCTGACGAGAACGCGACAGACGACATTTCGGACGCCGTTGCAGTCCTCGCCGACTTTGAGAAGGCGTACGACTCGGTCAATCGCTCATACATGATCGAACTTCTGGTCGAGATGGGCTTCCCGGCTCACTATGTCGCGATGGTGCGATCGCTGCACGACCGAACTCGATCCGCGTTCATCGTTAACGGATACACGTCAGCAAGCATCGACGTCACGTGCGGGATCCGCCAAGGATGTCCGCTCGCGCCTCTGCTGTTTATTGTCGCCTTGGACGTGCTGTACAAGGCGTTAGACCGCACAACGACACTCCAAGGCATCTCGATCAGCGAGTCCGATGGCGTCGCAACGCTGAGAGTCTGCGGGTATGCGGATGACACAGCTCTGTACTTGCGATCGAGAACGGAGCTGCGACCGGCCCTGTCAGTTGTCCGCGACTTTGGTGCGGCCTCGGGACTGCGTCTCAACCTCAAGAAGACGATGATCGTGTCGCTGGGCTCCAAGACGATTGCTGAAGGCGAGGCTCTTGGCATGACAGTTTTACAACGCGGGACTACGTGCCGCTACCTCGGGATCCAGGTTGGCTCTGGTGAGACGCGCGGTGCGAACTGGGACAGTTGCGTCTCGGCGCTGCGCACGCGATTACGACTGGCGTTCGCAAAGACGCACTCGGTTTTGCAACGTGCAGCGATCGCGAGAGCTGTGGTGGTGCCGAAAGTCTTGTACCTCGGACGACACTCGTGGCAATCAAGCGAGACCGTCAGCGAGCTACAACGCTTCGTCAAAGAGTTCGTTTGGGGCATACGAGACGGCAAGAGACGACGCGGCTGGCTAGGCGAAGAGCAAGCGGAGCTACCACCGCATCAAGGCGGCATCGGCATGCCCAACATCCGCGTGGAGCTCAACACCATGGCCGCGCACGCTGTGGCAAAGTGGGCGACAAATGGGACAGTCCTTGACCGAGCAATCGGCGACTTGCTCATGACGCGGAGGATCGGATGCAGAGCCTTTTTGACACCAACGCAGCACCGCTTGGCGGCGACAGCAGATGACACCATGTGGTCGGCCGGAGCCCGGATAGTTCAGGCAGCGTATTTGACCGAACACTCCGAGGCCGATCGAGCGCGAGTACGGGCAACAGCGAGCAGGTTCGTTCGAGGCTACGACAGCGCGCACTGGCAACATCGTGAGTACGTCGTCGACATTGGCTCGCTCATGACGGATGACGTCAGCAAGGCGATCACCGAGATGACCAAGACCAAGGGGGCCTTCTGTGCCAACTGGCTACCGTTTGCGTCGACGACGAACGACGGATGGCTGCTCGATCGCTCTGGCAAGCCGTACTCACTAGCCAAGGCACCGCTCATGCGCGACACACGAACGTTAGCGGATGTCGTGAAGTGGCGGTGGATCAGGCGTGGCTGTATTGCGTTCAGCTACAGCGCAGGTTGTGACACGGCGACAGCACCGACGCTGCGAGCCTTCCAGCGACTGTGCTTTGCGCTGCTTTACAACTTCCCGCAGCTCTTGCATCGGCCGCGCGACCCAGACGAGCTAGTCCCGTATGAGGCACAGCACAACGAGCATATCTCTTGGCGGCTGGTCAACGAGACAAGCGTCCAGACGTACGACGCTACGCTGCTGACTTCAGTTGCAGTGGTGAACCGGGTAGCTGAGATAGATCGGGTGGCGTCAAACTCATTGGCAAACCGGCAGAGAGTACGACTACACGCGACGCCGCCGACGACGCGCCTAGTGCAGCTCTGGGGTGGAGAGCGCCGGTGGACGGCACAACGACGATTCCTCAAGAATCATGTACAGCGAGCACGGCGAGCGACTGGAGAAAGCGAGCGTGACGCGCGAGCGTACACGAACAACACGAAGACTGCTGCGACCAATCCGGTAGCACAGGGCCTGCGTCAAGTGCAGTGGAGGCTTTTCGAGCGCATGCCTGGTCTCAACGCATACGAGCGTCTGACGATGCACCGACTCAAAGCGAATCGACTGCAGTGGTGGAACTCAGCACACGGAGACATGTCCTGCCCGATCCCATGCTGCAGACACACGGCAAGCGACAAGACTCGACACACGTTCTGGGACTGCACGTTGGCGCGACGGTTGTGGAGTCATGCGCGGTGTTGCTGGGCGAAGGTCGGTGTGGAGATACAGTCCGGGCACGCTCAGGGCTTCTTCAGTTTCGAGCTACTGTCGGCGCCACGCGGACTGTGGGATTTACTGCAAACCTGCCAAGCGGCAGGACAGCTCGCTGAGGAGGACCAGGATCTACTGTACGAGGTGGCGACGCTGCTTTGGCGGTTCTGGAGCGGTGCGACCATAGCGGCGATTTGGCGATCTAGAGTACGAGCGATGACCGACGTTCAAGCCACGACCACTGAACTCTACTACAGCAGTCTGCACAGGATCTACGGTGGAGCGAGGAACCTCAGCGTGTGGCTACGACACACTGCCGAAGGCGTGGGGCAGCGATCGAGCTTCGTCGCGTCGAAGCTGGTGGAATTCCTGACGGACGCGGAGCTCATGGCACCAACATGGCGGCCGACCGTGGCGGATCGGTAGTTCGTACTTTTCTTCGACGGGGGCTCTCGCGGCAACCCGGGCCCAGGCGGTGCCGGCTCGGTGATCGTAAGTGTCAGCAACTTCCTGCGACAGGCACACGTGGTCTGGGTTGCATGCATGTCGTATGCCGACGCCAGCACGACGAACAATCAAGCCGAGTACCTTGGGCTCCTACATGGGCTCAGGTACGCAAAGCGAGGAGGCCTCGAACCGCTGCACGTGGTGGGCGACAGCGCGCTGATTATCAAGCAGCAACAGCGACACCATTTACCAAAGAACGCGCGACTAGCAGCGATCGCACGACACACGATGAGACTGTCCGACACGATGCGGATTGGGAGCTGGACGCATCACTATCGGCAGTACAACAAGATGGCAGACCGAGCAGCGAACCTGGCAATGGACAGCGCAGCCTCAATGCAGTTCGGCACACCTTCGTCTAGGGCGGAGGGCGAGCTCGTGATGCGGTGGCTGCAGAACGACATCCAGCACTGGTTCGACAACCAACGGAAGCTAGGCGATGGAGCGGAGCTCTGGCAGACATCGCGATGTCGGCTCTGAGCGAGGGAAAGAGAATAGGATAGGTGCACACGGCGACGCTCCGGGCGGCGGCGGTGCACAACCTCCTGACGGAACCACTATGTGGCGTAGCCGGAGGAATGGATATTGTAGCTTGGTATGAAGCAAAATATACCTCACAAACAACAACAAAAAACGACGTCCACTTGGCGCTCATCGAGGCGTGCAAGCGCTCGCCCAAGTGCAAGCGCTTCATTCCGTCCGAGTTTGGCGGCAACTCGGAGGACAACCCGGAGCAGTCAGACTCGGTGTACCAGTACAACTTGGCAGTCAAGGATGCACTCCGCGCGCAAGACGAGCTCGAGTGGTCCGTCATCTCCATCGGCTGGGTCGCCGACTACCTCGTGCCGCAAGTGAACCGGTACCACCGCGACATCGGTCCGCTCTTCGCGCTCGACTTGCACACCAAGAAGATGACAATCCCGGGCACCGGCAACGAGAAGTTCGCCATCACGAGCGCGCGCGACGTCGCCACTGCGGTCACGCAGCTGCTCGCGAGCACGCGCAAGTGGCGTCCGTTCACGTACATCCAGGGCGAAGAGACGACGTGGCTCCAGATTGCTGACACCATGCGCACGTCGGGCAACATGCCGGACCTCAAGGTCGAGTTCGTCAGCGTGGACGACTTGACGGCCACGCTCGAGCGCCAGGAGTCCATGGAGTCCGTGCTCGTGGCCGAGTTCCAGTTGTACGTGCCGACGGGCAAACTCCAGTTCGTGCAGAAGAAGGTGCAGCGCGACCGCGCCGAGTTCTTCCCGAGCGTGCACTTGCGCTCGGTGAAGGAGCTAGTCGAGTCGGTGCAGGCGAATCCGTCGCTCCTGGTCTAGAGCCTCGGTCGAGCTCGGTTCTGTTCAAGTTCTTCTGCGCAGCGACAATGGCAGCGGATCGGACATGCGAGACTGTCAAGCTAGACCGACCTGGTTGTGGCAATAGCATCCAAGGACGTCCATCTGCCTGTGTGCGCACGAGTGCCTCCAGTTGTTCTCAGTCGCAGTTTCAGCCCAGCTACAGTCTCAGTCGTGGTCTTCGAGTCAGCGTTGCTTCTTGCGAGTGCGAGTGCGAGTGTCTCAGTGAGTGCGTTCTTGTACCTGCCTCTGCTAGGACAAGCTCGACGACTGAGACTGCGAATCCATTGGCTTCATTCACCACTCCTTGGTTGTCTTGGTTGTTTGGCTAGATGCTCATACGATCGCGCTGCTGTCTGTCGTTGTCCCTTCGACTCGTAGCTTTGGCTGTGCGAGTTCGTGAATCGCAGTCAATCCGTCGCCCGACTCGCAGCTCTCGAGCACTGTGTCGATCATCGCGCAGTCACGAGCGACAGCGATGCCAAACACAGCGCCAGAAGCCCAGACCATAGCGCTGTTCCACGAGTTTGCGCGCGTTGCGCTCGAGCAGTGCGTTGATGTAGTCATCCTGAGCGCCGAGAACTTGCTCATGGACAACGAACTCGCACAGCCAAAGCTACGAGTCGAAGGGACAACGACAGACAGCAGCGCGATCGTATGAGCATCTAGCCAAACAACCAAGACAACCAAGGAGTGGTGAATGAAGCCAATGGATTCGCAGTCTCAGTCGTCGAGCTTGTCCTAGCAGAGGCAGGTACAAGAACGCACTCACTGAGACACTCGCACTCGCACTCGCAAGAAGCAACGCTGACTCGAAGACCACGACTGAGACTGTAGCTGGGCTGAAACTGCGACTGAGAACAACTGGAGGCACTCGTGCGCACACAGGCAGATGGACGTCCTTGGATGCTATTGCCACAACCAGGTCGGTCTAGCTTGACAGTCTCGCATGTCCGATCCGCTGCCATTGTCGCTGCGCAGAAGAACTTGAACAGAACCGAGCTCGACCGAGGCTCTAGACCAGGAGCGACGGATTCGCCTGCACCGACTCGACTAGCTCCTTCACCGAGCGCAAGTGCACGCTCGGGAAGAACTCGGCGCGGTCGCGCTGCACCTTCTTCTGCACGAACTGGAGTTTGCCCGTCGGCACGTACAACTGGAACTCGGCCACGAGCACGGACTCCATGGACTCCTGGCGCTCGAGCGTGGCCGTCAAGTCGTCCACGCTGACGAACTCGACCTTGAGGTCCGGCATGTTGCCCGACGTGCGCATGGTGTCAGCAATCTGGAGCCACGTCGTCTCTTCGCCCTGGATGTACGTGAACGGACGCCACTTGCGCGTGCTCGCGAGCAGCTGCGTGACCGCAGGTGGCGACGTCGCGCGCGCTCGTGATGGCGAACTTCTCGTTGCCGGTGCCCAGGGATTGTCATCTTCTTGGTGTGCAAGTCGAGCGCGAAGAGCGGACCGATGTCGCGGTGGTACCGGTTCACTTGCGGCACGAGGTAGTCGGCGACCCAGCCGATGGAGATGACGGACCACTCGAGCTCGTCTTGCGCGCGGAGTGCATCCTTGACTGCCAAGTTGTACTGGTACACCGAGTCTGACTGCTCCGGGTTGTCCTCCGAGTTGCCGCCAAACTCGGACGGAATGAAGCGCTTGCACTTGGGCGAGCGCTTGCACGCCTCGATGAGCGCCAAGTGGACGTCCGCGTACGCCTGGGACATCTCGTACACGGTGCTCACGAGCGCGTCGCAGTCGCTCAGTTGCTCCGTGAGCTGCTCGACGGACGCGTAGTCGGTGATGCGCTGCGCGACGACGCCCGGCTTGGTGTCAAACTCGGCCTTGTGCGAGCGCGTGAGTATGACGACGTCGTGGCCAGCCTTGGGCAGCTCGTCGGCAAAGTGCTTGGCGAACGACCCGGCTCCGGCAATGGCAATGCGCATCTTGGATTTGGTCTTGGAGTTGGAGTTGAGGTTGGATGAAGAGGGGAGCTGGTGAACGGAGTGAGAGCTGGAGAGCTGGAGTGCTTTCAAGTCTGAGAACTGGAGGCTGCTTGACTAGACTTGGCTCGAGTCGAAGCAGGCAAATGTGGAAATGAGCAACATCAACAAAGAAGGCACGGCCACAACACACACACACACACATGTGTCCATGTACGCGCGCGAGACGTGTAGACGTCATGCTCATGATGACGACGATCGCCGCCATCTATCAGGATCACTGATCGATCGATCAGTCACGAGCGCGCAGCCTCCATTTCGGACGTGACGAATCGCCAAATACATAGTCAAAGTGAAAGTGAATGAATGGAAATCGATCAGTCACAGGAGCACCGAGACTCGTTCGCGCGTGACGAATCAACCAACTGGCGCCGCCCGATACACGCGATGATCGACCGAGCGCTTTGCTCTATGAGCCTCTCGGGTATGTACATCTCGTGTTTGTGTCTCTCATGTGTGTGACTCTCGTGTGGCTTCTTCTCCTCTCGTCGTATCGGTATAGCTCTATCTCCTCGCCTCGCTCTCCTTCGTCTCAAATGACGAGCGAGCTGTCTGTCTGACGGACGGACGGACTCGACTTGGACTTGCACTTTGCAGCGAGGTCTTGGCATTCAAACTCGCTCAATGGAGCAATGTCTTACTCAATGACTCAATGGCTCAATCATGGTCGAGCTCGTGCTCTTCTCGTCCTCCGATCCTCTGACACGCGAGTTCGATGAGAATCGACGCACGAAGACCGATCGAAGCGAAGCGCTGTCAGAGGCGCAGTCACTGGAGACCGCTGAGGACTCGCAGCTCCTTTGTCGACCCTCACAAAGAGCTCTGGTGCTCGTCATGCAAAGATAGAGAGGTAGTGAGGTAGAGAGCGAGGTAGAGAGCGAATCGATTGATACCTGAACTCACAGGCTAACGAACGCACTCGAGCAACTAAACGCATGAGATTGCGATTCGTGTTATATGACTTGAGATAGCGAGTGTGACTGAGTGTGTTATGACAGACTGACGGACCTCCTATTGATCGTGTCAATGAGTGATCCCCGTAGCATAGAGTAGACGCACGGTGTATCATGTCCACGGATGCTAGCTACTTCGTCACGCGTGCGCTCATTCACTCACTCACGCACACGCGCACGCACGCACGCACGCAATCAGTCAGTCAGTCAGTCAGTCAGTCAGTCAGTCAGTCAGTCAGTCAGTCAGTCATTCGGTCGCTCGCACACGCTCTCGGTTGGTCTCTCACGCACTCAGTCAGCCGTACTACGAGTACGAACTAGTACACGTTTTGGTGTCCAAAGTGGCGAAGCGTGCGGGCCAAGTGGTAATATGGCAATCATGATGCAAAAGGTTGCAAATCGAATGTGCAAAGTGGAGAAATCGATCGAAGAAAAATGCTTGATAGTATTGGACACTGATTCAAACCAAACCAACCAAACCAAATGCACGCCAACATACATCGCTCAGACAAAGTGGTTTTCAACTGTTTTGCTTTGTACAAATGGTTTCTTCAAATTGCACGCTCGATTGTAGGACATTTGCCATTGCAAACAGCACAACAGGATCGACACTGTGCATTGGGTTCACTGTATAACTACGAATTGTCCGCGTCTAGGAACTCAGTACATTCAAACAGGCACTCCAACACGAGTCGATCGATCGATCGAATGATCACCTTGAAGTTGCATGGCTCAATCGAAATGTCTACGTCTGAACAGTGTTTGTATGAAAACAACCGCATAAAGTCCTACAAACACGCCAGCGCTCCTATGCTCTCACCGGAGCTGTGAAGAACGCCAGGATGAAGAACGCCATGACGAAAAGAAGGCGAGCGGCGCAGCAGGCTCGAGAAGACCATTGCACTGCTACTCGAGAAGCTCGCAGAGGCCAAGAAGGAGCTCCATACTCGCACTTCTGCTTCTGCGCCGCAGATGAGCGCTGGCGCCGTCGAAGCACCGCTTGGTGCACTACGAGGTCCATAAGCCACTGCTCACCGACACTCCTATCAGAGACGCTCGACGCAGAGATCGAGCCGTCCCCGCCCGCAGTGCACTGCAGCGCACTGCAGGGCACCGACACGCTATCCACGTTTGCCGACGCGTCACCAGACCCGACCGGCAACTTCAAAGTATGCGCTGCCAGACGACAGCGGCAGACACAAACACCGCTGAACTGCCGCGGCTAAACGCCGCCACGCCACGCCGCGCTGCTCGAACCGCCTCCAACACTGACATGCTGCCAGTCGAAGCCACCTCGGCGCCAGACGTCAGTGACGCAGCCGCTGCTGTGCCACCACACATCGACATACCGCCGGCACTCCCGCTATACGCGCTCGTCAAAATTCCAGACACACGCGCGTTGCCAGTCGCGCTGCTCATGCTCGCGCCGTTCGACACCTCGATCTCGCCGCCACTCGCTGCCGACCAACACTCGCGCGGACGAATCGCGACATCCACGTCAGACGACCTGCCGTGCTGACTGGCACTGCTCGCTGCGCCGCCAGCAACCATCGCGTCACCGGCGTCCGAGCTGCTAGAGCTCCCGCTGCCAACTGTCAACAACCCGCTCGAGCCGCTCGAGCTCGCGCTGGACACCAGCGGCGTCTTTGCCAGCGCGTCAGACGACCCGCACTCGCTTGCGCTGCTCCATACCGACACGCCACTGCTCGCACAGGCACTAGCTGCAGCTGGGCTCGCCATCTTGGTCGCGCCACTCACCAGGCTAGAGCCGCCCACGCCGCTCTGCAGTGGCACAGACCCGCCCAAAGATGAACCGCCGATCGCGCCGCCGTGCAACGACACTGACCCGCCGTTGCTCTGTGTGCTTGAAGTGCTTGAAGTGCCGACCACGCGCACCGCACCAGACACATCACAGCGCCTGTTGGCATACACACGCTTGCTCGGTCGCCTTCTTGTTTGCTCTTGCCTCTTGTCCATCGCATCGCTCATGTTCACACTCTCGCGGACGTTCATGCTCATGTCCATGCTCGGACTCGTACACTCGCACGCTTGGTCTCTTGGTGGCGTCTGCGCCTCCACCTACTCGCACGCGCAGCACTCGCACAAACGCACATGGCGTCCTGAGACGCACGCAGGTGTCTTGACATGATCATGAGCTCGGAGCATGGACGCGCCAAGGACTGCAGCATCCAGTGACACGCGCACACTCGTACTCACAACCTTCGCTTCGTCTCCATGACGAGACGCACCCGCGTCTCTCGTAAACGCTGCGCCTCCGCACACTCGAGGGTCTGCATGCCTGACGCACGCACGCACTCACTCGCTGACGGCATGGTAAGATACATATATGACTCTCTCTCTCTCTTACGCTCTCTCTCTGTGGCGTCTCGACACACTGCGCTTCCGTTTGCGTCGCGCTCGCTCGCTTGCGACGACTGCTGCCGTCTGCTGTCGACGTCGTCATCTATTCATCGACAGCAGCAGCAGCAGACAGCAGCAGCAGACAGCAGCAGCGCTCACAGTCGAGCACGCTCTTGCAGCCGCTCGACGCGCTCGCCAGAACTGCTTACCACGTGCCGTGGAGACCGCCCTCACGGTCGCGGAAGTTCACGTTCGACGCCTTGAGGTCCTGGATGCCGACCATCGCCTCGCCCAAGTCCGTGCTGATCTCCTTGAGGATCTTCGCGTCGCGGAAGTGCGTCACCGCCTGCACCATCGCGCGCGCACGCTTCACCGGGTCGCCGCTCTTGAAGATGCCCGAGCCCACGAACACGCCATCCATGCCGAGCTGCATCATCAGCGCCGCGTCCGCTGGCGTTGCAACGCCGCCGGCCGCAAAGTTCACGACTGGCAAGCGACCGGTCTTCGCGACCTCCTTCACGAGCTCGTACGGCGCCTGCATCTCCTTCGCCGCCACGAACAGCTCGTCCTCGTCCATCGACCCGAGGCGCTTGATCTCGCGCTGCACCGAGCGCGCGTGGCGCACGGCCTCGACGACGTTGCCCGTGCCGGCCTCGCCCTTCGTGCGCAGCATCGCCGCGCCTTCCGCCACGCGACGCAGCGCCTCGCCGAGGTTGCGGCAGCCGCACACGAACGGCACCTTGAACTTGTGCTTGTTGATGTGGTTCTCTTCGTCCGCCATCGTCAGCACCTCGCTCTCGTCAATGTAGTCGATCTCGACGGCCTCGAGGATCTGCGCCTCGACAAAGTGCCCAATGCGCACCTTCGCCATCACCGGGATCGTCACGGCCTTCTTGATCTCCTCGATCATCTGCGGGTCGCTCATGCGCGCCACGCCGCCGTCCGAGCGAATGTCGGCCGGAATGCGCTCGAGCGCCATCACGGCCACGGCGCCAGCCTCCTCGGCAATGCGCGCCTGCTCCGCGTTGATCACGTCCATGATCACACCGCCCTTGAGCATCTTGGCGAGACCCGCCTTCACGACGAACGTGCCTTCCGTTGGCGTCGCAGTCGACATAGGTGTTGTAGTAGGAGTAGTGTGTGGTGTGTTGGTGCTGGTGAGCTGGAGATGCGTGAAGGACAGCGAGCTTGCGGCCTTCGATGCGAGTGCAGTTATGGTGGTGGAGATAGCGAAGCGGCGCAAAAGGCAGCAAGTGAGACTTGCAAGACGCACGACGCAAGACACGCGAGCGCTTGCTGCAACGGCTGGCACGAATGGTGCTCGCAGCGAGCCACTTCAACGACGACGACCGACAGACACGAGCAGCGGTGGCCCATTGTTGCTGCGCGTGGGCCGCCGTGGGCCACCCCACGCCGTGCCTCTTCGGCTGCATTCTCTGTCTTTTCGTGTGCAAAGAGTTGACAAATGGGTCAGTGGCCCACTCAGCTGGGCCAGTTGGATGGCCCACATGGCCCACTGCATCCATCATCAACATCGACTTGCTTGCTTGCTTTGCTTGCTTGGTGCTGCACCGAATAGGACGAGCAGCAGCTTGATTCGACGACGACGGTCTTGTGCAAGGCGCTCGAGCACGAGGAGTGAGCGTCTGTGCACGACCAGGACGATGCAATGTGTGTGCACTTGCGAGCGCAACAGCAACCACGCTCGAGCTGCGCTTTGATGAGCGAGGTGAGGTCGCGATGCCGAACAAAGTCGTCGAGTGCGTCTCATGTTGTCCACCGCAACGCTTCGCAACTCATCGCGCGGATAGGACGAGCGCTGGCTCGCTGCACTCGAACAGCAAGCAGCATATGCCAGAGTCTGTTGCCTTGCTCAAGCACACATCAAGTGAGCTTTGTGAACGTTGGTCTCACACCAGCCTTGTGGGCTCTACACACACACGTCCAAGCGTTCGCTTGTCCATGGCAGCACGACTGCTATCCACGTACGTGTGCATCCACCGGTCCATTCAGCCGCACAATGTCGTCAAAACTCCTGCCTATCTGTCTCCTGCCTTCTTCTCTTGGTCCATCCATCCATCCCTCACAAACAAACAAAGCGCACTAGAGCTGCGCCTCGAGCGCATTCACGTGCTCGAGCGTCGCGGCGAGCGCCTGGACCTCCTCGACGTCCGCGTAGTCGACTTGCGCCTTCTTGAGCACGCCGCGGATGTACAGCCGACAGGCGTAGAGCGACTTCTTCGACCCGTCGCGGATGTAGTCGTCCGAGAGCCGCACCGCGGCTTTGCAGAGCTCTTGCACCGCAGTCTTGTCCTGCTCCCAGCCAGCGCGCTGGAGCGCTCGGCACTGCTTCAGGCGGCAGTCGAGCGCCTTCTCGTTACGTCCGAGGCCGTCGTTAAAGTGCGCGTAGAGCTGCCAGATCTTGGCGTTGTTCGTCGTGATCGACGTGATGCGGCCAAAGAGCAGTGCGAGCTTTGACCCGCAGGCTCGTGGTCTCTACACTCTTGGTCGCGACATTTTACCGAGTCGTTGCGAATGCATCAAGAGCTACAAAGCTCATGTGTAGCTGCTGCTGCTACTACTACAACGACTCGCTAGCAACCCGCATGACCGCGTGCCGGTGATCATTCCGTCGTGCTCGGAGGACGTCGTGCTCTCGAGCGGCGAGACGGACGTGCGGTGCTCGTTCGAGACGTTCAAGAAGCTCATTGGCAAGACGCTCAAGCACGAGTGCGTCGCCGACACGCTCCAGCCGTTCGTCGACTCGCTGCTGTACCGCGCCGCGCGCGCCGACACGGCTGCGAGCAAGTACGACGACCTGCTGTCGTTCGCGAGTCTCATGTGGACGATCTTTGGCGTCTTGGTCGTCGCGTTCGTGGGTCTCGTGGTGCGCCAGGCGGTGCTTCGACGGCGCCAGCGCTCGTCTGCGGCGCAGAAGCGCGAGTACGGCACGCTGCCGCAAGTCACGTCCGACTAGTGACGGAGTGACTAAGTGAGCGACCGAGTGACTGACCGAGTGACTGACCGTGTGAGAGCGTGTGTCCACTCGATACAGTGAGGATCGCTCAGTGACACTGTCGATAGGCAGTTTGTCCGCCACGCACGCCAACAGTCAGTCAAACACACAGCACGAGCACCAAAGCAACAATCAAGTTGCTCATTCATGCGCTCACACCCACGTTCTCACTCGGATAACACGAGCCGCGATCTCGTGCGTTTGGTTGCTTTACTCGCTAGTTAGCCTGCGAGCTCGTGTGATAGCCGATTCGCTCTCTCTATGTCTCTATCATATCTCTGCATACCGAGCGCCGGAGCTCTTTGTGAGGGTCGACAAAGGAGCTGCGAGTCCTCAGCGGTCTCCAGTGACTGCGCCTCTGACAGCGCTTCGCTTCGATCGGTCTTCGTGCGTCGATTCTCATCGAACTCGCGTGTCGGAGGGTCGGAGGACGAGAAGAGCACGAGCTCGACCACGATTGATCCATCGAGTCATTGAGTAAGACATTGCTCCATTGAGCGAGTTTGAATGCCAAGACCTCGCTGCAAAGTGCAAGTCCAAGTCGAGTCCGTCCGTCCGTCAGACAGACAGCTCGCTCGTCATTTGAGACGAAGGAGAGCGAGGCGAGGAGATAGAGCTATACCGATACGACGAGAGGAGAAGAAGCCACACGAGAGTCACACACATGAGAGACACAAACACGAGATGTACATACCCGAGAGGCTCATAGAGCAAAGCGCTCGGTCGATCATCGCGTGTATCGGGCGGCGCCAGTTGGTTGATTCGTCACGCGCGAACGAGTCTCGGTGCTCCTGTGACTGATCGATTTCCATTCATTCACTTTCACTTTGACTATGTATTTGGCGATTCGTCACGTCCGAAATGGAGGCTGCGCGCTCGTGACTGATCGATCGATCAGTGATCCTGATAGATGGCGGCGATCGTCGTCATCATGAGCATGACGTCTACACGTCTCGCGCGCGTACATGGACACATGTGTGTGTGTGTGTGTTGTGGCCGTGCCTTCTTTGTTGATGTTGCTCATTTCCACATTTGCCTGCTTCGACTCGAGCCAAGTCTAGTCAAGCAGCCTCCAGTTCTCAGACTTGAAAGCACTCCAGCTCTCCAGCTCTCACTCCGTTCACCAGCTCCCCTCTTCATCCAACCTCAACTCCAACTCCAAGACCAAATCCAAGATGCGCATTGCCATTGCCGGAGCCGGGTCGTTCGCCAAGCACTTTGCCGACGAGCTGCCCAAGGCTGGCCACGACGTCGTCATCCTCACGCGCTCGCACAAGGCCGAGTTTGACACCAAGCCGGGCGTCGTCGCGCAGCGCATCACCGACTACGCGTCCGTCGAGCAGCTCACGGAGCAACTGAGCGACTGCGACGCGCTCGTGAGCACCGTGTACGAGATGTCCCAGGCGTACGCGGACGTCCACTTGGCGCTCATCGAGGCGTGCAAGCGCTCGCCCAAGTGCAAGCGCTTCATTCCGTCCGAGTTTGGCGGCAACTCGGAGGACAACCCGGAGCAGTCAGACTCGGTGTACCAGTACAACTTGGCAGTCAAGGATGCACTCCGCGCGCAAGACGAGCTCGAGTGGTCCGTCATCTCCATCGGCTGGGTCGCCGACTACCTCGTGCCGCAAGTGAACCGGTACCACCGCGACATCGGTCCGCTCTTCGCGCTCGACTTGCACACCAAGAAGATGACAATCCCGGGCACCGGCAACGAGAAGTTCGCCATCACGAGCGCGCGCGACGTCGCCACCGCGGTCACGCAGCTGCTCGCGAGCACGCGCAAGTGGCGTCCGTTCACGTACATCCAGGGCGAAGAGACGACGTGGCTCCAGATTGCTGACACCATGCGCACGTCGGGCAACATGCCGGACCTCAAGGTCGAGTTCGTCAGCGTGGACGACTTGACGGCCACGCTCGAGCGCCAGGAGTCCATGGAGTCCGTGCTCGTGGCCGAGTTCCAGTTGTACGTGCCGACGGGCAAACTCCAGTTCGTGCAGAAGAAGGTGCAGCGCGACCGCGCCGAGTTCTTCCCGAGCGTGCACTTGCGCTCGGTGAAGGAGCTAGTCGAGTCGGTGCAGGCGAATCCGTCGCTCCTGGTCTAGAGCCTCGGTCGAGCTCGGTTCTGTTCAAGTTCTTCTGCGCAGCGACAATGGCAGCGGATCGGACATGCGAGACTGTCAAGCTAGACCGACCTGGTTGTGGCAATAGCATCCAAGGACGTCCATCTGCCTGTGTGCGCACGAGTGCCTCCAGTTGTTCTCAGTCGCAGTTTCAGCCCAGCTACAGTCTCAGTCGTGGTCTTCGAGTCAGCGTTGCTTCTTGCGAGTGCGAGTGCGAGTGTCTCAGTGAGTGCGTTCTTGTACCTGCCTCTGCTAGGACAAGCTCGACGACTGAGACTGCGAATCCATTGGCTTCATTCACCACTCCTTGGTTGTCTTGGTTGTTTGGCTAGATGCTCATACGATCGCGCTGCTGTCTGTCGTTGTCCCTTCGACTCGTAGCTTTGGCTGTGCGAGTTCGTTGTCCATGAGCAAGTTCTCGGCGCTCAGGATGACTACATCAACGCACTGCTCGAGCGCAACGCGCGCAAACTCGTGGAACAGCGCTATGGTCTGGGCTTCTGGCGCTGTGTTTGGCATCGCTGTCGCTCGTGACTGCGCGATGATCGACACAGTGCTCGAGAGCTGCGAGTCGGGCGACGGAGTGACTGCGATCCAGACGCTATCGCTACTGTCGATCGCAGTCGTCGCGCTGCTCCTGCTGCTGTCGCACACCTCGAACACGCTTGCGGACTGCCACACGTAGAGCTTGGCGCCATGTGTGTCTCCTTCTCGAACCGCCTGGACGACTGTGTGCGATCGAATCGAAGCCGTTTGGTCTTGACGCGAGACGCTCATTCGGTACTTGAGCGCGCACGCGTCGTGCGATCGCTCGATGATCGAGAGCTCGGAGGTCCCAGGGTGCGTCGCTGGATCCGTGTACGTTGCGTGCTTCGCGTGTGCGCTCGACGGAGACAGGGTCGGTAGCATCGCGAGCGCTGCCCACACGGCGCTGGACGTCGTGTGCGCGTCGAACGGCAGCTGACGCACGCAAGCGACGCGGACTCCGCGCTCCGCTTCAGTCGTGCATGTCCACTGATCAATCTGCAGCTGCAGGTCACTGCTGCTGAGAGCGCCGCTGTCGCGACCCAAGACGCCGTGGGCAACGAACTGCTCCAGCGCACTCTGCGACGCAGTGCGAGCCTCGAGCTTGAGCCGCTCAAACACAACTGCGTCGGTGTACTTTGCATGGAGTCGGTACTCATCGAACAGAGCCGTTCGCGCAGCTCGCGTCTCGCGCAGCAGCTCCCATAGCCGCTCGATCCAGTCGGCATTGCGCTGCACTTGCGCCACGAGCGCGCGATTCCGCCGCTCCGATGCGCACTTGGACTCGACTTGTCGCTCAGCCATGCGCTTCCACACATGTGCTTGCGTCCCTCGGTCACGACTGCGGCTCGTGATGGCATGTTGCGGCGCTGTACGTGCTGTGAGATGCGCCTCGAGCTCGTTTGCGAGTCGCCGAAGCGCCAGGATCTCGGCTTTTTCGCGGTCGCGAGTCGAGTTGCGGCTCCGGCGCTGCATCGTGAGAGTGAGTGTGTGAGCGCTTCAAGCTAATCGGAGCTGTGGTGTCGTCACGGACGAGACCTTGCCAGGCGTCGAGAGACGAGAGACGAGCAACGAGCGAGACGCTCATTCGGTACATAATTACCGAATATTTCGTCAGTATGTGCAATTTGCGCCGGAAAGTGCTGCTTTCAATGAAATTTACGCCAAATTGTGCATATCAGATGCAGAGCAGAAATTAATGCCAATTCGAACTACCGCATTTCCTTAGTTTTTGCAGACAGCAATGTGTAGGTTCACAAAATAACCTTTCAAACCAAATGTGCCATAAAAACAAACAGGTGCGAAACTGTGTGTGCAATACACAAAATTGCGTCAATTGTGATTATATATGTAGTATACTATGAGCAGAGTGCCTTACCACACGCCGCACTTGACCCCGCAAGGGAATTGAGCGTGCTGGTGATGTGATCCTCTGGTTGTCGTCACTCAGTAGTGAGGGCGGTCCTGCTCAGTAAAGCTCCAGTGCCGGCCATGGTTTGCATGTTTTAATCCATATTGCATGTCTTCACTTATCGAACTCGTTGTCAGAGTCAATGTCACCCACGCTACTGTCGAGCAAACACAATCTAGCAAGCTCACGAGCAACGAAGCACGCATCTTCGTCATGTCCGTCTGTGTGTGTCGTTCGAAAGCCCGAAGTGACTATCGAGGCTGAGAGAGCGTCCCACGAGCTGCGTACCCACGCTGCAATGCTGTGGCGAGATGGAGCTGTCATCTTGAACGGCTCGCCGCCCTTGTGTGTCTCGATTTGCTCGCGCAAAAAGCTAACCATCGCGCGCGCACTCGGTCCTTGAACGGCTTCATCCAGCTGACATCGGCTGGCTGACTCACTGACGTAAAGCCAGCCGGCACCTTGACCTGCACCACATTGATCGAGGCGGCGTAGTCGAGCGCTGGCTGAGTCCAGTGGCCGCTGAAGTCGTCCAAGAGCAGGAGCACCGGCTTCGTCATGTCGTCGCGCGTGCCGAAGTGCATCGCGAGAAACTGAATGTGCAGCTCTGTTGTCCACCAAGCGGTCTTGTTGCCGAACACCTGCATCTGTGTGCTGTCCTGGATGACCTTCATCTGCTTCCAGAGCCGCACACCGAAGCCGTGACGCTGCTTGCGGTTCTCGCTGTCCACGTCAAGAACACGCGACGTTCCAGCCTTGAACACGAGCGTCGGCGAATATTTCTTGCCAGTAGAGTCTGCCAACAGCATGACTGTCACGCGCTCCTTCTCCTTTCCGCCGCACCTCACCCACACTGTCTTGTTTCCTGTTCGAGCGAGCGTGTGCGTAGGTATGTATTCAAAGAAGCAAGCTACATCAGCGTCAGTCGATCGGTCTCACAAGCAGCGGCCATCACAGTCACTCAATCTCACCGGTTTGATCTGCGTTATAGATCGTCGACACAGAGAGATCTCTTGCTATTTGGCGAACTTGCTCTCCAAACGCACGCGCGATCTCTTCAGCATGTGCAGGAGAGTGCTGTCCTTGGCGCGTACGCGCGCGCAGGCTGAACGAGTGACGCTGCTTGAAGAGCTGAAGCCACGTCCAGGACGCAGCGAAGCCATCCGTGCTGCTAAGTGCTGCGACCTCCAGCGCTTTGACACGCAGCATTGTCGGCGTCACAGGAACGCCGTACCGACGCAGCTCGTTCACCCACTCGACGAGAGCACGCTCGTCGTCTGCTGAGAGCGCCGTTGCTGCTCCTCTCGCGCGCGACTTCTTCTGCTGGGCACCGTGAGACGTTGCGCACGACGCGACGAGCGCCTCTTTGCCTCGTCTCCACTGATAAATCAGCTTCCGTCGATTCTCGTGCTTGCTTACAGCGAGGTCCGGGTAGTGCTTGGCGATCACTGCACTCACATCGCCAAGCTCGGCAAAACTAGCGACGACAGCAAGCTTGTGAGCTGCCGAGAATGCTGTGCGTTCGTTCTTCCATGGCAAGCGACCTGGTCCATTGAGTTTGGTGCGCGCCATCACTGTTGTTTGTAGGAATGAGTGGAGACTGCGCGCTTACCGGTAGCAAGAACCACTGTGTGGCACACACCAGTTGTTTGTCTGCAAAACTAAAAATATGATGTGGTTGACATCACGCGTTACGATTGGGCAAAATGAGTCTGTCTGTAATAAAAATCGTCTGCAACAACTAAGGAAATGCGGTATTCACAATGTGCTTCATGCTTCATCTAAATATAAACTATTTGCCACTTCCATATTGATCTAAAATAGGAGCATAATATGTAGTTTAATGATAGTCGCTATCCACTCATTTCCAGAACGATCGAGATGGCGAGAGAAGAGCGCAACAGCATTTTGACCCTCCGAGCTGCTGGTTTGACCATCCAAGCGACTGCCACGGCGGTCAAGCGATCGTTTGGCGTATGCGCGAAGGTGCTCGAGTCAGCAAACAAGCCAACGACCAAGAACTGACGCAGTGGTCAGCCCAAAACGACAGAACGAGGCCACCGACACATCGTCCGTCTCGTTGCTGCAGGAGAGACGAGCGCCGCGAAGGCGAGAGACAAGCTCAAGCTCACGTGCAGCGTTCGGACTGTTCAGCGCGTGCTCGAAGATGTCGATTGGCTCGCGTATAAGAAGCGATTGGACGAGCCAGCGATGACGAAGCGCCACCGAGACCAGCGCATATCGTGGGCCGGCGAGAGAGCGATGTGGGACGCCGCCGACTGGGCGCTTGTCGTGTTCTCCGACGAGAAGAAGTGGAACTGCGACGGTCCAGACGGCATGCGTTATCAGTGGCAAGATCAGCGCATCTCGCAGCAGCCCAACGTTCGTCGACATTCCGGTGGTGGCTCAGTGATGGTGTGGGCTGCGTTTGCAGGCACGTCCAAGTCAGTTCTGAAGTTCCTGAACGGCAAGGTCGACTCGTCCAAGTACGTTGCGACGTTGCGCACGCACCAGCTGCCGTTCATGGACACGTGCACGCAAGTCTTTCAGCAAGACGACGCTCCAAGTCACTCGTCTCGCCTGACGAAAGCTTGGCTCCAGGACAATCACGTAGACGTGATGGCATGGCCGCCATGCTCGCCCGACTTGGACCCCATTGAGAACCTCTGGGGGATCATGTCGCAACATGTGTACGCTGGTGGGCGGCTGTACTACGACGTGAACACGCTACGAGTAGCTGTCCAAGCAGCTTGTGACGCAGTGACTCCGGAGAAGCTGCAAACATTAGTCGAATCGATGCGCAGCAGAAGGGTCGAAATGTTGAGATGTCAGGAAGCATATATTACGTACTAGATCATACAATTTCGCCGTGTGATAGCAACCAAATTCAATCTTATCTAACCGGTAATTTATGTTCACGATTCGTGTCACCCTCTCAAAAATAAATACTCATCATAGCTCAACCAATAATAGTCGGATCAGAATCATTTTTGCTGCAAATGTTTGTCATCACGCATTTTCAGCGAAAAAATGACCATGTTCACAAACCACTGTCGTGCACTGTACCACGTCAGGTGAAATATTTTTTGTTTCTGATCGGGAGGAACCCGTTCGCTTTTTGCGAACTCAAGTCGATTCTAATCTCGGTTTCTGCTCTACCAAAGTTTAAACAGAGAAATTGTCCGACCTCGGACATGTTTTTTGATATTCTAATCTGGGTAGAAAAAGGCGTCGCAATTTTCTGAACACTTTTTACTTTATTCAAGTGCTTGAAAAAAACGCTCTGTCGTTTTGCCCAAATCACGATGTGCTTTTCAACTACTGGATTAAACTATTGAGTGTTCAGAAAATTGCGACGCCTGTTTCTACCCCGCGGGAGGGCATCTCTCCTCACATACTTTGAGGGTATTTCTTGTTAGATGTTTCCACATTTGCTTTGCTTTTGGTCTATAAAACGACGTACTTTGTAACGGGGTACACAAGCTATGGTTATTATCGTAATAACATAGCTTTGCGGAATTACTATTCACGCACCTTCTTTAAGACCGTCCATTCTGGCGGTTGTTCTGATTGGCATATATCTTAGAATATTAGCCAATCAGTGAACTTGGACTCTCAGAGCCAACCACATTTTAGTTGACTTAGCTTTAGTATTGCATACTTAGACTTAGTAGCTCACACCAAAGGGTGGAGCCCGCACATCCAACTAAAATGAACACTTGCGATTTAGACCAACTCGACTGTTGTGTTTATTATCTCCGTCTTGGTGACTGGAATCCTTGCTGAAGGTGTTCACACACGCTTCCTCGCAAAGGTGTTGCGTAACTCGGACACGTCCGGTTACATACTTCCTCATTTGCATTATAGATAACGACAATTGCCAACGCCAGTTCACTGAACCGAGTTTGTATCGAGTTGGTCTTTCAAAATCAGACTCCAGCACCGACAGAGGAAAACGCCAAGTTTGATGAAATTTAGGGATTGGAGATCAAAAATTAAATTTCATACATTTGCGCATGTAAGCGCTTTGAAGAAGCTGCTGCGAACACAGTCCTCCTCTATCACTTCCCACGCAGCCACAGTTCGCTCAATCATACGCTTCCTATTCTGCCTAGCCGTCGTGTGCTCTGGCAGCTGCTCTTCTTCTACCCAACCTACTTCCATGACCTTCTTGAGTAGCCCCATGATCCCGACGTCTAGAAGCTGACAGACGGACGTCGAGTTTGGCGGCAGCGGGTGGATTGAAGAGAAGAGTTCACCGGCGACGATGTCGTGCGACTCCGCCGATACATGGCAGTCGAGATTATCGAGGAGGATCACCGAAGGTCCTTCTATCTGCGGCTTGAGGACAGACCGCAAGTACTCGGTCCACACACGCCCGTCCATCCATGGGTTCGTTTGAACAGCATAGAAATGGTCTGCGCAGAGTTGTTAACGTTAGAAACCAAGCCAACAAGCGGATAGCAATTGACATCGACACTTACACTCACCAGGCGGGAAGTCTGATATCTCACGCTCAAGAATGGAGCCAAAAGGAGATCCACGCAAGATGAACATGATAGGAAGCTTGCAGCCTGTGTGCATAAAAATCGAGCCGTTAGAACTCACCACTGACACATCCGTAGGCAATGACAGAGAGCTGCGTACATACCGTCAGCTCTGATTCCCAAAACCGCAGTCATCCTTGCCGAATGTCGCTCCATCTCGCGTACTCTAGCGTTTCCGCCCCCGCGCTCAGCCCATCAACGCCTTGGCGCGCAGTCCATGTAAATGCCCGTCTCGTCAATGTTTATGATGTTCGAAGCTCCGGCGCACATGTGTGCTTGCCAAAATGCTAAGCTGAACGAGTCGCGGATTTGCTCAAGTTCGTCCAGTCGAACCTAAAAATTAGGAATTGCACTTGAAATTAGTATACCGCATGCACAAATTTTAGCAATCGAGAATACAAATTCGTACCTAGGCCCGCATGGGTGTGCGATGAGAGAACCCGTACCTGTTGGCAAACCGCTGCACGAGTCGAAAGAGAGAGGCGACCGCCGACGACTTACTTGACTTGGTACCATCGGACGGATAGGATTCGAGCCATTCAGGGGAGTGTATGCGAATGAACGTGATGATTGTGCGGCTTCCTAAGAACTGCAGTGCATACAAAAACCAAGTTAGACAGTAGCAGTATTGCCATCTCAAAGCGCACACACATCTTCTCTTCGCGTCGAACGTCCTTTATAAATGAAACGAGCTCGCTGACGAACGGGATACTCTCTGGCCGGCCTTTGGTAAACGACTTCGTCGTTAGCGCGCCATCGAACGCTCTCAGATCGCTCTCACGAGCGACCCTATCGCGCACACAGCGCCTCGGCACGTCGTACTCGATTGCAGCTTGGTTCACGCTCATGAATGTGAGCGGGTCGAGCACTTCGAGCTTCTCGCGAAGCGTGTAACTTCGGCGCTTTGTCATCATGAATGCACTGATGTGCGCAATGAGTGTGCTGTTGATATCATTGGCGGACAACGTCCACTAATTTTTAAGCGTGCATGGCCATTCAAACTCTAACATTTGTAAAATTGACCATACAAAATGCAAAAGTGATAGTAAAAATCTGCTGCATGGCGTTGCGTTATGTGGTGCCGTTGTCAATCGTCGTTATCTGTAGTGCACGAGTGCAGTCGCGATTTGAAGTCCGATAGTGAAGCGAGTTACGCGACGCTCACGCAAGACTCCCTTTCTCAACCCTTTCGCAGACCTTATCGTCGCGTGTACCACACAAGCATGACCATAGACGACGACCAGCAAGATCACGACATCTCGAAGCACACACAGCTGACGGCAACAGCGAGCTCATGCGCGAGCAGCTCACAACCGTGAGTACGGCATTGCAGGACACCTCGGCAGCACTGTAGCCTTTGTGTGCCATGTAGTGTAATTTCCCCCAAGATGTTGGTATTCCGTCCTGCATTATTGGTTCAATGATCAATATTTACAAATCGCCTGAGAATTGATCCCCTAGATAAAGCGATTTTCCCTATACAAATAACCTTTTAAAGTCGATAAGACGTGCATAGTTATTGAAGTTTACCACTGTACTGTTCTGCTTGATTTTTGTACGTCAAATACAGTAGAAAACCTCAATAACTACGCACTTGCTATCGTTTTCAAAAGGGTACGAAATATTGATAGTTTGGCGTATATTTTGTCATTTCGTTTTGTATGCCATTCAGTACTATTATCACCCATTTGTCAGTGCGTTCGCTTGTTTTTCTCACTATTGCATTATTTTGTTGACGACTGCACTTAACTTGGCGTCTCGCTCGTTGCTCGTCTCTCATCTCTCGACGCCTGGCAAGGTCTCGTCCGTGACGACACCACAGCTCCGATTAGCTTGAAGCGCTCACACACTCACTCTCACGATGCAGCGCCGGAGCCGCAACTCGACTCGCGACCGCGAAAAAGCCGAGATCCTGGCGCTTCGGCGACTCGCAAACGAGCTCGAGGCGCATCTCACAGCACGTACAGCGCCGCAACATGCCATCACGAGCCGCAGTCGTGACCGAGGGACGCAAGCACATGTGTGGAAGCGCATGGCTGAGCGACAAGTCGAGTCCAAGTGCGCATCGGAGCGGCGGAATCGCGCGCTCGTGGCGCAAGTGCAGCGCAATGCCGACTGGATCGAGCGGCTATGGGAGCTGCTGCGCGAGACGCGAGCTGCGCGAACGGCTCTGTTCGATGAGTACCGACTCCATGCAAAGTACACCGACGCAGTTGTGTTTGAGCGGCTCAAGCTCGAGGCTCGCACTGCGTCGCAGAGTGCGCTGGAGCAGTTCGTTGCCCACGGCGTCTTGGGTCGCGACAGCGGCGCTCTCAGCAGCAGTGACCTGCAGCTGCAGATTGATCAGTGGACATGCACGACTGAAGCGGAGCGCGGAGTCCGCGTCGCTTGCGTGCGTCAGCTGCCGTTCGACGCGCACACGACGTCCAGCGCCGTGTGGGCAGCGCTCGCGATGCTACCGACCCTGTCTCCGTCGAGCGCACACGCGAAGCACGCAACGTACACGGATCCAGCGACGCACCCTGGGACCTCCGAGCTCTCGATCATCGAGCGATCGCACGACGCGTGCGCGCTCAAGTACCGAATGAGCGTCTCGCGTCAAGACCAAACGGCTTCGATTCGATCGCACACAGTCGTCCAGGCGGTTCGAGAAGGAGACACACATGGCGCCAAGCTCTACGTGTGGCAGTCCGCAAGCGTGTTCGAGGTGTGCGACAGCAGCAGGAGCAGCGCGACGACTGCGATCGACAGTAGCGATAGCGTCTGGATCGCAGTCACTCCGTCGCCCGACTCGCAGCTCTCGAGCACTGTGTCGATCATCGCGCAGTCACGAGCGACAGCGATGCCAAACACAGCGCCAGAAGCCCAGACCATAGCGCTGTTCCACGAGTTTGCGCGCGTTGCGCTCGAGCAGTGCGTTGATGTAGTCATCCTGAGCGCCGAGAACTTGCTCATGGACAACGAACTCGCACAGCCAAAGCTACGAGTCGAAGGGACAACGACAGACAGCAGCGCGATCGTATGAGCATCTAGCCAAACAACCAAGACAACCAAGGAGTGGTGAATGAAGCCAATGGATTCGCAGTCTCAGTCGTCGAGCTTGTCCTAGCAGAGGCAGGTACAAGAACGCACTCACTGAGACACTCGCACTCGCACTCGCAAGAAGCAACGCTGACTCGAAGACCACGACTGAGACTGTAGCTGGGCTGAAACTGCGACTGAGAACAACTGGAGGCACTCGTGCGCACACAGGCAGATGGACGTCCTTGGATGCTATTGCCACAACCAGGTCGGTCTAGCTTGACAGTCTCGCATGTCCGATCCGCTGCCATTGTCGCTGCGCAGAAGAACTTGAACAGAACCGAGCTCGACCGAGGCTCTAGACCAGGAGCGACGGATTCGCCTGCACCGACTCGACTAGCTCCTTCACCGAGCGCAAGTGCACGCTCGGGAAGAACTCGGCGCGGTCGCGCTGCACCTTCTTCTGCACGAACTGGAGTTTGCCCGTCGGCACGTACAACTGGAACTCGGCCACGAGCACGGACTCCATGGACTCCTGGCGCTCGAGCGTGGCCGTCAAGTCGTCCACGCTGACGAACTCGACCTTGAGGTCCGGCATGTTGCCCGACGTGCGCATGGTGTCAGCAATCTGGAGCCACGTCGTTTCTTCGCCCTGGATGTACGTGAACGGACGCCACTTGCGCGTGCTCGCGAGCAGCTGCGTGACCGCGGTGGCGACGTCGCGCGCGCTCGTGATGGCGAACTTCTCGTTGCCGGTGCCCGGGATTGTCATCTTCTTGGTGTGCAAGTCGAGCGCGAAGAGCGGACCGATGTCGCGGTGGTACCGGTTCACTTGCGGCACGAGGTAGTCGGCGACCCAGCCGATGGAGATGACCGACCACTCGAGCTCGTCTTGCGCGCGGAGTGCATCCTTGACTGCCAAGTTGTACTGGTACACCGAGTCTGACTGCTCCGGGTTGTCCTCCGAGTTGCCGCCAAACTCGGACGGAATGAAGCGCTTGCACTTGGGCGAGCGCTTGCACGCCTCGATGAGCGCCAAGTGGACGTCCGCGTACGCCTGGGACATCTCGTACACGGTGCTCACGAGCGCGTCGCAGTCGCTCAGTTGCTCCGTGAGCTGCTCGACGGACGCGTAGTCGGTGATGCGCTGCGCGACGACGCCCGGCTTGGTGTCAAACTCGGCCTTGTGCGAGCGCGTGAGGATGACGACGTCGTGGCCAGCCTTGGGCAGCTCGTCGGCAAAGTGCTTGGCGAACGACCCGGCTCCGGCAATGGCAATGCGCATCTTGGATTTGGTCTTGGAGTTGGAGTTGAGGTTGGATGAAGAGGGGAGCTGGTGAACGGAGTGAGAGCTGGAGAGCTGGAGTGCTTTCAAGTCTGAGAACTGGAGGCTGCTTGACTAGACTTGGCTCGAGTCGAAGCAGGCAAATGTGGAAATGAGCAACATCAACAAAGAAGGCACGGCCACAACACACACACACACATGTGTCCATGTACGCGCGCGAGACGTGTAGACGTCATGCTCATGATGACGACGATCGCCGCCATCTATCAGGATCACTGATCGATCGATCAGTCACGAGCGCGCAGCCTCCATTTCGGACGTGACGAATCGCCAAATACATAGTCAAAGTGAAAGTGAATGAATGGAAATCGATCAGTCACAGGAGCACCGAGACTCGTTCGCGCGTGACGAATCAACCAACTGGCGCCGCCCGATACACGCGATGATCGACCGAGCGCTTTGCTCTATGAGCCTCTCGGGTATGTACATCTCGTGTTTGTGTCTCTCATGTGTGTGACTCTCGTGTGGCTTCTTCTCCTCTCGTCGTATCGGTATAGCTCTATCTCCTCGCCTCGCTCTCCTTCGTCTCAAATGACGAGCGAGCTGTCTGTCTGACGGACGGACGGACTCGACTTGGACTTGCACTTTGCAGCGAGGTCTTGGCATTCAAACTCGCTCAATGGAGCAATGTCTTACTCAATGACTCGATGGATCAATCGTGGTCGAGCTCGTGCTCTTCTCGTCCTCCGACCCTCCGACACGCGAGTTCGATGAGAATCGACGCACGAAGACCGATCGAAGCGAAGCGCTGTCAGAGGCGCAGTCACTGGAGACCGCTGAGGACTCGCAGCTCCTTTGTCGACCCTCACAAAGAGCTCCGGCGCTCGGTATGCAGAGATATGATAGAGACATAGAGAGAGCGAATCGGCTATCACACGAGCTCGCAGGCTAACTAGCGAGTAAAGCAACCAAACGCACGAGATCGCGGCTCGTGTTATCCGAGTGAGAACGTGGGTGTGAGCGCATGAATGAGCAACTTGATTGTTGCTTTGGTGCTCGTGCTGTGTGTTTGACTGACTGTTGGCGTGCGTGGCGGACAAACTGCCTATCGACAGTGTCACTGAGCGATCCTCACTGTATCGAGTGGACACACGCTCTCACACGGTCAGTCACTCGGTCAGTCACTCGGTCGCTCACTTAGTCACTCCGTCACTAGTCGGACGTGACTTGCGGCAGCGTGCCGTACTCGCGCTTCTGCGCCGCAGACGAGCGCTGGCGCCGTCGAAGCACCGCCTGGCGCACCACGAGACCCACGAACGCGACGACCAAGACGCCAAAGATCGTCCACATGAGACTCGCGAACGACAGCAGGTCGTCGTACTTGCTCGCAGCCGTGTCGGCGCGCGCGGCGCGGTACAGCAGCGAGTCGACGAACGGCTGGAGCGTGTCGGCGACGCACTCGTGCTTGAGCGTCTTGCCAATGAGCTTCTTGAACGTCTCGAACGAGCACCGCACGTCCGTCTCGCCGCTCGAGAGCACGACGTCCTCCGAGCACGACGGAATGATCACCGGCACGCGGTCAGGCGGCTAGCGAGTCGGTGTCAGATGAGAGAGATAGTGTCACGTGAGTGTCAAGTACGGGAGCCGGCTGCTTGTTCAACAGTGTCAGTCAATGACTGACGCGACAGCACGTACGTTGTCACTCGAGAGCGCTTGGCCGTGACGCATCTGCTCGGGCGACGCTGCGACGAAGAAGAGCTTGACAAAGTGCTTCGCCTCAGCGGCGCTTAGACGCCGACGCGTCTTGACACTCATCACGCGGGTGTCGACGCTCGAGTGGAGCTCAAACACGAGCATGCTCCCAGGCACAGGCTGGTGCGGGTGCCAGCCCTCTGTGTGCCACTGCAGCCTGCGCCATCGAGTCATCGATTCACAAGCACCAGTCCATGTCGTCAGCACTGCGTCTCGTCGTACAGTCATGCAAGCGACAACGGACGTACCGCAGCAAGTGGCGCACATAGAGCAAGTTGATGTCGTGCGCGGCGTAGTAGAGGAACTGGTTGTCTGGCGCCTGGACGAGGCGCGGGCCATCGCCTTCTGCCGTCGGGAGCGGCACGCCCAAGACGTTCTGCTCAAAGCTCGCAGTGAGGTGCGCCAGGAGCGTCGCACCAAAGCTCGCCGAGTTGACTTCGTTCGTGATGAGGTCCATGTGCGCCTGTGTGTTGCGCATCGAGCAGATTGGTCAGTGTGTGCGTGAGCGAGGGCCACCGAAGGCTCAAGAGAGTGACCGCACCTTGTGCACGCGCGAGAGCTTGAGGATCGTCTCAAAGCTCAAGCCATTCGGGAGCGTCATGTTGTTGAGACTCTGGAGGAGCCAGAACTCGGAGAAGTAGTTCGCCGTCGACATCGTGTCGACCCACGGCTCGTAGAACGCGCCGTTCCAGCGCGTCGGGACGCCAAACAAGTTGCACGTGCCATTGCCGTTAGAAGCTGCGCACACTGCAGGCGCGCAGCACTGGAGGATGTCGTTGATCTGCGCCACTTCGTCGCGGATCTCCTGGAGCAAGTACCGCGTGTCGTTGGCGCCTGTGATGCCTTCGTAGACTACACAATGTACGAGGAAGCACACGACGCAGTTGTCAGAGCGCGCAATGATGGCGGCTATCGACACACGCACAGCGATGGCCGTCGTACCCGACTTGGAGCACACTGGGCAGCTCGCGGTCGGGTCCTGGCCTTGCTCAAAGAGCAAGCGCGTCTCGGCCGTGATCGGCACGACGTCTTTGCAGTTTGGGTAGAGTCCGCGCAAGAACGCCTGCGCCGTGAGCTACCGAGCGAGCAACAGAGAGAGACTGTCAGCTACAGCACAGCAAGAGCAGCTCCAAGAGCAGCAGGTCGTCTACAATTTCGTACGTTGTCGCGCTGGTTCGCGTCGGCGTACGAGAACGTCTTGGCGCACGAGGCGTCGAGGAAGTCGGCGTACAGGTGCTCGCGAAAGTACTAGCACGTGTGCGCCATGGCGAGTCAGTCGATCATATCTATGGTCGTATGTACGAGCACATGCTCATACAGACACGTACGTTGCCCATGAGCTTCACGACTTCGTAGCCGTGCTTTGTGAGCTTTGGCGACACGGTTTCGCTCGGATCATCGCGCTCGGACGTGCCCCAACTCAGCGCGTCGAGCGGGAGGCTCAAGTTTGGGTTGCGCGCGTACTGACTGAGCGTCGCGCGCGTCGGGATCTCTTCGCCAAGACCGTACGGACCGCGCACGCCATGGCGCGAGAGCACAATCACCTAGTGATACGCGCCCACACACACACATGTGTGAGGCACACGCATGTACGACACACATAGCAGATAGTATGCAGCCGCACCTGGCGCAACTGGGAGGTCGACGCCGTGACAGCGCCAAGCTCAGAGGTTCCGAGCAGAACAGCGAGCGCGAGTGCTGCGACTGTATGAACACGCCGCCACATCGTGTGCTTTACAGGTTGGGACGAGGCGTCTGCGTGCTATCGATGGACAAACGACGCCTTGCAGTCGGCGCAGAAGGTGTATTGACAGCGAGCACGTGCAGCGAGCTTCGGGCTGCTCGATCGATCGAGGACGATGCAGATCAAGTCGGATTGCAAGAAGGACGCAATTAGGTCGATCCAGACACTGTACACTTGGCTCTCGATAAAAGTCTCGCAACTATTAAACGAGTTTTACTGTACAAGTCACATACAAACACGAGGACAAGAGTGCGTAGTTCTCGTGTTGTTTTCTGCATTTTTCCGATACAAAAGCATTGTGACAGAGTACAGCGAGAAATATTCATAGCGATCGACTGCTCTGTTGCATATTCACTAACAAAGTACCTTGTATTTGTCACTATCACTGCACATGCGAACGTGCACAGTCCGACTCGGAGTGCAGGAGCGCCATGTGCACGAGCATCTGGCGCCGTTCGTCCGATCCTGACGTCGTCGCTGGCGATCGTCTCGCGCTTGTATGACCAGCTGGCACCTTCGTGCTCGTCCGCATGCCTCGGACAGACTGCACCTGGTGACGCCCGGCCTTCGCTCGCTGCACCCACACGCGACGGTCGGTGTCGGTGCTTCCTCTCTGACAGCGATCGCCTCGACCCGGCAGCTGGATGCCGCCGCTTGGACAAGTGACACGGCTGGGAGGAGCACGTGCGGCTCGAAGGCCATGCTCGAAGTCTATGTGTGCAGGTGGCGGTTGTTTGCTGCACAGTACGGATCTCTTGATCCAGTTTGAGTGGCAAGCAACCGCCTTTGGATGGCTCTGCGGTTCGTTTGATTCATGTCTTGATGCTGCCTGACTAACCGACCGCGAGGACTCGTGGCGCGGCAGCTCGCATGAATGGTCCTGCAACTTGAAAGCTCCTGCATCCTCAAGGTCAGAGACGTAGCGCCTCGATCGTATCGGTGGACGAGTGCGTGAACAAGCGAGCGATATGCTCCGAGAGGTCGGGAGTCTGATTGTGATTTACAATCAGGAGCGCATGAAGAGCTCATGCGCGAAGCGTGATGCTGGTAGTCGACCAAGCGATTCGCTTCGTGTGGATCGCTCGCTCGCATAACGTGTGCATGTGCCGGAGCAGCGTCCTGAAGGTACACATGGAGTCTCTCTCTCTCTCGCTTGAAAGACACATCATGACCAAGACGAAGCCATGAGCGCCTCGAGGTTGTTGCCTTTTCGCGATCGACAGGTTTGGTCAGCGCGACCACCGGCGGTTGGACGACGGACGCGCTGCGCTGCGCTGCGCTGCGTAATGCGCAGAGATGACGTCGCTGCCGTTCCACCACACGTGTTGCATCCTGTTCGTAGCGTCCACGTCCAAGGCCCAGCATGTGTCCGCAAGTCGAGTCGAGGCGCAACAAGAGGTCTCGAGCAATGTTTGCTCGGTTAGCTTGGTTGCACGACGCAAGAGAGAGAGAGAGTTAGAAGAGAGAGAGAGAGTTAGAGACCAAGCGATCGAGCGAGCACATGCAGCACCTAAACACACACACACGAGCACGAGCACCCAAAGCACCCTTTTCTCATGCTGCTGTCGTGACTCGAGCAGTCGCGATGAATGGCAGCACCACAACATGTTGGTTCGGTGTGGCGCAGACGCTCGCGACCACAAGCGCACTGCGAGAGCGAGTCGCCGCGACACTTTTTGTATGGGACACAGTATTCAGCGAAACAAGTGCAAAATGGAGGCATACAATCTCCAAGTCACGCGCACCGCCGTGCGAATCGCTCAAGTCGCGAGCCAGCAGCTCCGGACGCAAAACACACATGAAAGCAAGCGAGTCTACACATACACGCCAGCAAACGCGTTCTCTCTCGATCCAAGCAAGTCGGCACTGGACGCTCACAAGCTTCACGAGCTCTGCCAACCGCTGAGGCAAACGCCCAGCGCTCTCTCGTCGCAGCGCGATCCTCGGCCACACAATGAATTGTGGCGTTGACAGCTCGGCGTGCGAGAGACCGGACAGCGCGTGTGGCGAGAGCACGGCCAGCAGAGCAGCGGCGGCTCCTGCACTTCCTGCGACTCGCCACTCATCGCACTCCAGCATTTGCCAGCTACGACGCACGCAGCAGCTCTACATGAACATTTGCAGCCGCAACAGCAGCAGCAGTAGCATGACGTCGTGCATGATGCCCGTGCAGCTCCCGACCTCGTCGAGCCTCCTCCTCAAGCGCGTGCGCAGCGCCTCGCCGTCGCCCACACCGCGCTCCGCGTCGCCAGCGAATGCAGCAGACACAGAGACCAAGGTCTGCAAGCGCCAGCTCGGCTCGTCGCCGCGCTCGGCAGCAGCAGCATCGGCCGTCGCGGTGACGATCCTGTCGTCGCGCCAGCGACCGTCGCTCAGTCCGATTGGGATCGAGAAGCCAGTGACAACAACCACTACCACTACAGCAGCAGCATGGCCAGTCGTGAAGAGCTGCGACGGCGTGCGCAACGCGCTCACGTTCCTCCAGACGTCACGCCAGCACGCGATGATGCTCATGCTGCAGAACCACTGGGACCGCGCCGTGGGCGTGCTCGAGAAGATCGAGAAGGCGACCGAGTCGGTCTGCGCACAGCGCCGCAAGGTCGTGATCGAGCAGGCGAACGCCCAGCTCCCGCGCCTCGCAGCCAAGATCGACGACCTCGGTCTCAGCGACGTCGCGTCGGCGCCCGTGCGTCGCCAGCGCTCGGTGCGCTTCAGCGACTGCGTGAGCGTCGCGGTCGCAGTCGACATGGACCGCGCGTCGGCCGCTGCGCCGTCGGTCGTGCGCGAAGAGATGTTTGTGCTCCGCGCCTCGCGCACGATCCCGCGCGAGAACTACTCGGAGTTCTGGTGATTGCAGCCAGCGACGCATCGAGTCTCTCTCCACACACACGGATAGACCCACTGATAGAGCGATAGACACACAGGGAGCACGCGCACGGTGTTCCGGATCGCACGGTTCGCTCGCGCGCGCGCTCGAGGGTGGCGACCTGCGCCAGTTTTGCTATTTATTGTACGATACAACACGATACACTATCCCCACGACCTCCATCATCATGCGTTCGTCCCTTTGCTTCCTCGCTCTTCGTAGATCTTCCTAGCTCCTCAGGTCCTTGGCGCCGCCACCTCTGCATGCTCATGACGTCATGGCGCGACGACCTCCGAGTCGCGCTCGCGAGGACCTGATTTGTCCTCGCAACGACACCTGAAGACTTGGGTGATCCCTTTGCGGGTGGTTGGGACGACAACCCCCTTCCAAGCAGCAGCCAAAGCGCTCGTGGCTCGGTGCTCCAGACGCTGCGTGAGATACCACCACACAAGAGCAAGGAGCAACCCCAGTCACTAACATCCTGGATTTTCAGTGTGAACCTTGTCGATCGATCGATCACGAGCGAGTCAGCTAGTCAGGCGAGCGTCCAAGAAAGCATGTCTCGAGCGCGCTCTGAGGCACGACGCCATGAAGCGCAGGCCAAGCACATGTCGAACTCATCGTGAAGTCGTCGTACTTTAGCGTCTTGAAACAGTACGTTCAACTTCTCGGAATGTTTTTCTTTCGAAAAACAGTGTCTATATATTGTCTATATGTAAGCTTGGTTTGAATATGCCGCAATATTTATTTGTTGATCCAAGAGCCTGCCTCAAGACACACGACACCAAGACACGACCTTGGAGCGACGCGACCAAGCACAAGCAGCAGCAGCAGCAGCAGCACTCGCGATCACGAGGATCAAGCGCGGACGAGCACGAGCACAAATCTGTCCTACCTCGCATACGCGCATACAGGACAGCACCATGATGCTCAGCGACGCGGCGCTGTACCAGTCGGCAGCGCACCCAGACAAAGCGCGCTTGCTCTTCAACACGCAGCTCCACCAGACCCTCAAGAACATCGCGAAGAACCGCGAGCTCGTGCACGTGACGCCAAACGCGACGAACACTGTACGTCCAGTGCTCTCGCTCCACGACCCGTACGGCAGCAGCAGCGCTGCGTCGTTTGGTCGCTCGACGGAGCTCAATGGCTGGGACCTCGAGAAGAAGATGGTCGCGCTCCAGGACGTCTGCGACTTGCTCCAGCGCCCGTACTTCTTCTACGCTGACTGGGCTACGCAAGCTGCCGCTGCCGCTGCCAAGACCGTGCCTGCGTCGCTCGAGAAGCGCATGAACGCGCTGCTGTACACGAGTAAGACGCTGTCGCTGCACCTTGGGCAGACGACGCTGCTCGATCTCTGGTACGCCCTTATCTGTCTGAGTGTATGTACGCTTCACATTGAGTCGCTGCGTCTCGTGTATCTAACAACGCAAGTGGCTGGACGTAGGGACTACGTGATGGACATGTGTGACCACGTGCCCGTGCGCAATCGCTGCCGCGCGCTCTACCTCCACGTCGCTGCGTGCATCTGCCGCCGCGTCGAGTTCATCGACGGCTACGAAGTCGACGACGAGCGCGTCCATGTCGACGCCGACGGTATGTTTTGTGACTGTACCACTCCAATTGGTACAGTTTTGAATGACTGACTCACAATGGCACATGGCTACAGTGCTTGCGCGGTACCACCAGCTCTTGCTGCGCTGCGTGCAGTTTGCAGCTGTGAAGCTCTCGAACGCGCGGTTCCTCGCTGACGACCACAAGACGTTCGCTGCGCACGTGTACACGGCGTTGTTCTTCCGCTTCCCGTGCACGACCGCGCCGCTCCTGGCAGCTGTTGTCGACACGACAGCGACGCTCGAGCGCCGCGTCCACGACGAGAGCGACGACGATATCGCGAAAGACAAAGCTACAGGCAAAGACGCACAGCCAGAGAGCGACGACGCGAATCTCACGCTCCCGACGTCGCCAACAACGACAGAGAAACCAGCGCTGTCGCGGCTCCACGTCTCGACTCGAGGCGCTCCTCGCGGTCGCCATCGTCATCGCCGGTCCACGCTACGTGGCTACCGGAGTCCTCGCGGCCACTGTCGCCACTGGAACGCTCTGCCGGACAGCGAGAGTGAAAGCGACGGCACGAGCACTGCAGCTCCAGCCAAAGGCTCTCCTAGTAGCAGCGAATCGCCCGAGACTGTGCGCCACGACACTGGCGACTACGAGCGCCGCATGGTGCTGGCCAAGCAGCAGGCGTTCCAGGCGTTCGTTGCGTACAAGACGAGTCGCAACACGGACGATCTGCTCACTGAGAGCAGCGCGACGAGCAGCCACAAGGCGTTCAAGCGCGGCGTGCGGTCCCCGGACGCGTCGCTCGAGCGCGCGTTCCAGCAGATGCTCGAGCGAGCGAGTGCGCAGCAAGAAGCGACGTTCTTTGACCAGCTCCCACTGCTCTACAGCGGCAACGTGACCGAGTTGCCGGCGCTCGCAGCGCTCGGGATCTCGCGCGCAGAGCTCTTGGACGAAGTGCTCAAGCCATTTGTCGACCGCCTCACGACGCCAGGACGCGACGACCTCACGGCTGTGACGTTCATCGCAGCGTTCCTCAACGACGTGAGCTCGTGGTGCGCACACCGACCAGCACACAGCCGCACTAGCAGCAACAACAACAACCATAACAGTCGTCCAAGCGACCGCTCGGGCGTCCTCTGGCACTGCGTCCCTGGCTACTTTGCGCTCATTCGGCTCTTGCTCGCAGTCTTCCAGCTCATGTGCCAGCGACGCCCGCGCATGGCAGCGATGCCAGCGCCGCCAGCGTCTGTCGGCCGCATCCTCTCGATCATCGACGGCACTGCGAATAGCAGTCGCGGAGGACCTGACGACCCGTGGCTCGCGTACTGGACCGGCCGCGAAGTCGAAGTCGTGCTCGACGCCGCGGCAGAGGTGCTCAAGAACGACCTATTGACAAACGTCCTCGTCAAGATCGTGCTCGAGACGACCAACATGCACGACCCCGTGAGCGTGAACTACTCGTTCGGGATCCTCCAGCGCGTGCTCGAGATCGCGGCAAAGAGCGCCGGGTCGAGTCGCGTGCCAGCGGCAAGCGCAGTAGCAGCGCTGCTCTCGCCGCCGCCAGTCGTGAGCAGCGCGAGCGGTCGCAAACCACGCGACCCGACGCACCGCCTGACGACGTCGTTCGACGACGAGTACTTTGTGAGCGTCATGCGCCGCGCGCTGCAGTCGTCGCACGTCCAGATCTTGCTCAAAGTCCTCACGTGTCTCTACAACTCCATTGGTGCGTCCTTTCGTCATCGGGAGTGTGCCTCGTGTACGAGCAATGACTGACGCTCTCTCTCTGTCGCTAGACCTCTTGCCAGCGAACGTGCGCCGGCGGATCATCGGCGAACTCGTGCTGCGCGACCACTTCTTCCGGTTCTTCATGCACTGGAACGAAGAGGTGCGTCCGATGTTGTCTCGAACGATAGTGAAACCAAGTGACTTGCGTCTCACTCGATGCTTGTACCTGCAGATCCGCAAGATCTTTAGCTACATCATTGTGTTCAAGACGTCCGTGTCGAATCGGCTCGACCTCCCGTGCGCGACCGACCGCATCCTGCTCGCACAGAGTCCGTACTTTGAAGGCGCAAGTCCGCCGTCGTCGCTCACTGCGCCGCTGTCGTCGTCACGATCGTCGTCGACAGCGTCGACTGCGTCGTCACCGTCATCCGCGCCAGTGTCGCCGTCGACTGGCTACTGGTCGCAGCTGAGCGACATTGCGCAGTCGATGCTCCGAGCGACTGGCAGCGCGAGCAGCCGCAGCAGCAGCGCAAGCGACGCAGCCGCTGACAAGATGGCTGGTGCGCGCGCACTCGAGCGCCTCGTGGCGTGGGACGCAAGCGCGCGCTTGCGCAAGCCTCGTGGGAGTGCGCACGACGTGCTCTTTCGCGACTCGCTCGAGAACGACGAGCTCTCGGTTGACCTCTCGATCAGCAGCAAGCTCGACGCGCTCTTCAAGATGCTCGCAGACCAGATGAACAACCACCGGAGCTACTTCCCACAGCCGCTCGAAGCGTACGTCGCACGCGGCCTCGCACAGTACGTGAGCGTCCTCTCCGAGTACTACGACGCAGCTGTCGCGATGCCGAGTGCAACGCCGGCTGCACCGACGCTCGCGTTCACGATCACGACGCCAGTGTTCACAGACTAAGCACAGGCTCTTTGATTGACGACAGTCACACTTGCGCGTACACGCTCAGGTCCTGGTACATCTCCTTGGCGCTGTACACGGTCACCGTCGCGCCGGCTGTCATCAAGTCACAGCATCACAGTGGGAAGGAGCGTCAGTAGTCGTACTGATGTGATGGAGACAGTGGCGATCGTACCGTAGAGCGGCTCGGTCGTGAACATGCGGAGCTCGCCGCTGCGCACGCGCTTCCACTCGCGCTTGCGGCGCTCAAAGAGGTTCTCGTGCTCCTTCTTGTCGGCCGTGCGACCTACGACACACCGCATGAGTGGAAGTGAGTACGAGTCTATGAGTGAGAGGCGCGATAGCTGATGCTAGCGACGTACTCGGGTGGTCCTGCTTGCGCTTGTGCGTCGTTCGGCACGAGTGCTTCTGCTCATTTGGTAGCGAGTAAAGACTGTCAGTCACGACCGGCGTTGCACACACAGAAGTGCGTGGATGGCAACAACAAGCGCACGGAGGACGTACTGCGGCGTTGAGCTGGAGCTGCTTGCGTCGCTCTTCACGATCGAGCGCTTGCTCGACGAACGCTTTGAACCACCACTGCGATTCCAACACACATACATGTACATGCGCTTAGAGGTCTGTCGTACAAGCAACAGCATCGTGTACAAAGCGCAGGACGCACCCGCGCGTCCATGTTGCGCAGCTGGTACTTCTTGCTCTGGAGGTGCGCCTCGATGAACGCGTCGTCGCGGAGCTTCTCCTGCTCGCCACGCGCGAGCACGTCGTGCGCGAACGCGCGCAAAGGCGCATATACGCCGCTCGCGAGCTCTGGACACTCGCTGAGCTCCATGAACTCGTACACTTCTGTCTGGAGCACGAGCGGCGCGACTTGACTCGCAATCGCGCCGTCTACTGTGACAGTCAGAGTGTGCACGCCGCCGTTCTCAAAGTGCAGGTCCTGGACGTAGAAGACGCCGTTGCGGAAGCACGTCTGCACGCGGTCACAGAAGATCACTTTGTGGTCGTTCCGGATCGTCACGCACACGGCGCCAACGTGGCGCGACTTGCACACGGACGTCTTGCCGTTCTTGGTCGTCGCGACGTAGAAGCCGAGGTACCGAAAGACTGCGTACCGCAGCGGAATGCGCGGAGGCAAGAGCTCGGACCACTGGTCCGCGACTGGGAAGAGCTGGAAGCCATCGGCGAGCGGCGCGTCGAGCCGCAGCTCGAGCGGCTTCATGTGCTTCATCGCGGCTGCAAGTCAAGTCAAGTCGTAGTGTTTGAATGACAAGCAAGCGCGAGGGTTGTTGTGTGTCAGAACGAGTGCTCAGTGGTTGTCTAGCAGTCACTTTCGTACTTGTACGAATAAACACGGTACGCAAATGGGTTCCACTTGTTTCTCAGCTGTGAGCTCAAGCGCTCATTGCGAGCGTGATCACGACGACGATGGCGAGCGGCGATAATGGCGGCCATGACGGCTGGAACGACGGCGCGAAGCCGCGGCGCGTGAACTGGCGCGCCAAGTACATGCAAGCCAAGGTGCGTATCGCTTTCTAACTGCGAGTATGTGAGCAGCGGTGCCGCACATGTGCTGCTATTTGCATGATGGTGCCTGCCGGCATGTCACACACGAGCTCCCTCGTCGTGCGCGACGTGCTCATGATCGATCGCTCACATGCGCTTGTGTGCCTACGTCTGGCTATTTCCTATTGCTCACTTGCCTGTCTGTCGTGTGCTGCCTTGTGGCGTGGCGATCAGGACGAGCTCGCGCTCGCGACGTACGAAGCGCTTAAGTGGAAAGAGAAGTACTTGGAGGAGAAGCAGCGACGCCGCACGCTCGCAAAGAGCCTCTTGGACTCGATGACGCTGCACGACCGCGGGCGATCACCGACTGACACGCGGCCGTCGTCGTCCGCGTTCAGCGACGTCGACCACATCGAAAGCATCTTGAGTCCGACGCTGTCGTCGTTTGACTTTGACGACGACGACGAGTCTGGCAGCGACGCGAGCAACAACAGCGAAGACGACGACGACGAAGCAGCAGTGGACGTCGTCTCGCCTGTGCATAACTACCGAGCGCGCAATGGGTCATGTCTGAGCCCGTCTGGACGCTTGAACGGCGCGTTCCAGGACGCAGCGGCTGACTACCGCAGATCGGATCGGCGAAGTGGCACGGCTGCTACTGGCGCCACTCGACCAAACCGATCGTCTACGACTGGTTCACTGCGCGACTCGATTCGCCTCTCGCTCGCGCAGCGCGATGGCACCGACAGCAGCTCCGGCAATGGCGCTGCCTCTGGCGCACAGACCATGCCGCCGCAGAGTCTCATCTACCGCATGATGTACTCGAAGCCGTCAGCGCGCGACTTGTGGCAGTCGCGCGCGCAGCAACAGCAGCAGCAGGCGCGCCACCACGCCAAGTTCAGCACCGTCGCGCGCTCGCTCCTCGCGTCAATGCACTTGCGCAAAGAGCGCGTGTTTGAGAACTTCTTTGTCGTTGGACTCACGATCGGCGCTGCAGAACGCGCGCACGCGGCCAAGAATGCAGAGAGTGGCTTTGTGGGCTTCTGGAAACCGCGCGTGCTGCTGCAGTACCCGCATGTGCGTTCTACAATGCGCTGTAGTCCTCTTACGCTAACGCGACAGACACTGACGCCATTCTGTCTCTGTCTCTCTCTCATTCTCTCTGCGTCCTCGCGACGGTCTAGAAACCCGGCAATGGCGCCCCCGACGGCGCTGTCGCAGACTTTTGCTTTCCGCAGGGCGTCCCAATCACTGCGTGCTCGCCGCACCAGGCGAGTGCACTGAACGGCGCAGTCGTGTCGCTCTGGTCCACAGACGCCGAGCGCCTGCACAAGCACACGCTCGATGTACGTCTCCACTGCACTGCAACTTCAACATGCACGTGTGCGACTAGCGAAAGACTGGAAAATGACTGGATACGAGCGACTGACGCTATTGAGTGTAGCCATTTCGCACGAGCGGGTACACGTTCCAGCTCACTGGCGCAAAGGGCGAGATCCTCCACGGCTTTTGCATCGCAGTGCTCGGCGACCTTATCGACCGACCCGAGTCGCGGCAAAATGGCGGCAGCGACACGAGCGCCGCGAGTCCGCGACAAGCGCCGAGCAAACCGCTGAGCCCGCGCGTTGACTGGTCGCGCGCGAGTTGCCCTGCGATCACGCGGCTCTCGGCCGACGACTCGTTCGTGCATCCGTCGCAGAGTGGCAGCAAAGCAAAGAGCGCCAAGTGCGGAGACAACGGCGAGCGAGACGCACCGCCGCGTCTCCTCGCGCCAGTGTGCTACTGCTTCACGAGCAAGTTCCCGTTCTACCGCCTGCACTACACGGTGCGTCCTGCACTTGACAATGGGAATGACACTGTTAGGCTTTGGCAGCAGCGCCGTTGACTGACTCTATCACGATGGACTCTGTCGCTATTGATCAGCTGCTGCGCATTATCGTCGAGAACGAAGTGCGGCAGCGCTTGCAGCCAAACGCGGCGTCTGTCGACGATGCAGTCGAGTTTGAGCTCTTGCTCCGGCCAGGACTTGCGCTCCAAGTGCAGTTTGCAATGTGCCACCGCGAGAACCGCAGCGCGAGTGGGACGCAGGCGTCGAGCACGCTGCCGACTGCGACTGCTGGCTTTGGCTCGATCGCGTCCGCTGTGCACGTGTCGCTCGACAACCGCGTCGTCATTAGCGAAAACGCGAGTGTCGTACAAGCGCCACCGACACCAACGTCGTCATCAACGCGGTTCCCAGTCTCGAGCGCCGCGATTGCCAAGGCGACGCGGCTGCGCAAGTGCCACAGCTCGGACGACATCAGTGCGATCGTCGCAGCGAACAGCTGCATCGTCGAGAAGCCGATCGTCGAAGCGGTCGAGCCGTCGTGTCCCGACGAGTACGCGCAGCTGCTGCAAGTCGGCGACGTCCTCGAAGCGATTGACGGCATCGCCACGGGTGCGTCCATCAGTTGCCTGTCTGTTTGCTTGACAGTCTGTCAGTTGTGTCCTGAGTCTGTCAATGTCGAGCGAACTGACGGGCGGCTGGTACATGTGACTGCGTGCAGCGTCGATTGGCTACGACGGAGCGATGGAGCTCCTGCGCAAGTGCGATCGCCCTGTGAAGCTCCGGTTCCTGCGCTCGCACGCAAAGCGCTCGCCTCGCAAAGCCTCGACCGAGTCTGCTGCACCGCACTTCCTCTCGTCGAGCTCTGTCGATGTACGTCCACACCACTGCAGTCTATCTGTCATTGCTATGGAGTCGCTCACTGACGCTCGTGTGTATGTCTCGTAGATCTTGCACCGTGCACATGGCATGAGCATTGGTGAGCCAGGACAGTGGACGACCACGCGGTTCCCGCACTTTGACGTCGAGTACCAGGTACGCGACGCGTGTGCAAGCGCCTTCAAAGACTTCACATGTTCGGCTGACCTCGTTTGTGGTTGATCAACCTCGTTCGTTCGTGCTCACGTAGCTCCCAAAGCGCAATGCCGATCGCTGGACCGTCGGCGTCGTGCTGCGGTACCTCCAGCCCGAGAGCGTCGTGAAGATCGTCGCGCACTTGCTACTTGAGAAGCAAGTCGCGATCGTCGGCGAGAGTCCCGCGCGCGTGACAGCAGTCTGCACAGCGCTGATGCTCTTGCTCGCGCCGTTCCAGTGGCAGGTGCGTCTATCATGTGTCAGGAGGTCTCAATGCGCTCGAACTAGACGAGAGCCTCACGCTGCGGGTCCATGACGCTCATGGACTAGTCGACGTACATCCCGATGCTCCCGTCGTCACTCCTCGACTTTCTCCACTCGCCCGTGCCGTTCCTCGCGGGGTGTCACCCGTTCGAGTCGACTGACGAGTGGCCCGACGTGTGCTTCTACGACATTGACGCTGACGCGATCACGACGCCGTCTAGCACTGCGCACTTGGGCGCAACGTCGCTGCCGCACGGACTCGAGTTCTGCCGCTTGCTGTACGGCGCGCGCGAGCGCTTTAGCGCGCTGCGACCCGCGAGCAAGCCGTGGCACGAGCTCTCGGACGACGAAGACAAGATCGTGACGCTGACGCTCCAAGAAGCCGAGATCTTCCTCCGCGACCTCTGCTTTGACGTCTCGTCGTTCGACCTCACGCCGCGATCCGGTACGTTTTGTCCTGTCCTGTCGTTGGTGCTGCGTAGGACGACTGACTGGCTGACTGACGGACGATGTATGGATGGACGATCGCTTCATAGGACAATCGTTCTACGACTGTTTGCAGGAGGAAGTGGCGAAGGAGCTGCGCAAGAGCAGCTTTGAGGAGTACCTCGAGGAGTTCAGCCAGACGCAGCTCTTCTGTCAGTACTGCGAGAGCGTGCTCAAGCCCGAGCAGCAAGGGCGGTAGACTCGTCACTCGAGAGTAACCTCATTGGACAAGAGAGTAACCTCATCCTGTGAGCTCCGAGTGCACACTAGTCCAGCAGAGAGAGACGCATGAGAGAACGGGTCTGAGCCAACGAATGGCAAAGTGTCTAGGATTAGATAGGAATGGGAATGGAGGAGGCAGAGCGAACGAAGCGATGGCGCGAGCGAGTCGGTCAGGACGAGCTCAAAAGTCCACGACCTTCTTGATCGCCTCAAAGTTCTTGAGCGCGTCTGGGACGTAGTACTGCATCAGTAGAATGAGAGAGAGAGGAAGTGAGAACGAGAGCAACAAACAACGACTGCAGTCGAAAGCACATCAGACGCACGCACCTTCTCAAACACGAGCGGGAACGGCGTGTCGTAGCCGCACACGCGCTGGATCGGCGCCTCGAGGCTCAGGAAGCATCGGTCCTGGATTGTCGACGCGATCTCCGCTGCAAAGCCACCAGTTTGCTGTTGCGGTACACAAGCGAGCGATCGCTTGGTCAGTCGCCAGTACGAGCAACCGAACGCGCTGGTCATACAAAGACAGACGGATGGACGCACCGGTGCTTCGTGGCTCACGACCAGGCGACCAGTCTTGCGCACCGACTGCTCGATCGTGTCGACGTCCCACGGGAAGATCGTCTGGAGGTCGATCAGCTCGCAGCTAATGCCGACGTCTTCGGCGTAGCTGCACGCCTCTTCGAGCACACGCATCTGCGCGCCCCAGCCCACGACCGTCACGTCGCTCCCGCGCGTCACAATCTCGGCCTCGCCGAGGTTCTCCATGTAGTCGCCGACTGGCACCTGCAGTCCATCAGATAGCACATAGTGGTCGTCAGCACCGTGATCTCTGTCCATGGCAGCCAAGCACCTATAGTTCATGAAGACGTACATCGCCGACCGACGCGCGGTAGAGCGCCTTTGGCTCGAGGAACACGACCGGGTTCGGGTCCCGGATCGACGCCAGGAGCAGTCCCTTTGCCTTCACAGGGTTCCGCGGGATCACGACCTTGAGACCTGGTGTGTGCGTGAAGTACGCCTCTGGCGACTGCGAGTGGTAGTGCCCGCCGTGTCCGACCGCGCCGTACGGCGTGCGGAACGTGAGCTTGCCGCAGTCAAACTCGCCACCGGAGCGGTACCGGTACTTGGCGGCTTCGTTCACGATCTGGTCGAACGCTGGGAAGATGTAATCGGCGAACTGGATCTCGGCGATCGCCGTGCGTCCTGTGGCCGCGTACCCGATCGCAAAGCCGGCGATGCCCTGTTCACAGAGCGGCGAGTTGAACACGCGGTCGGCGCCAAACTCGTCTTTGAGGTCGACGGAGCAGCGAAACACACCGCCGAACGCCACGTCTTCGCCAAACACGACGGCGCTCGGGTCTGTCGCGAGCGCGACGCGCATTGCGTCGTTGATCGCTGTGAACAAGTTCATCTGCACGGTCTCGCGCGGTGCATCGGCAGCAACAGCAGCCGCAGCGCCCATGGACTGCGCGGACGACGCATGGAGCGCGCGTGCCGAGCGGCGCAGCGAGCGCAAGAGGAGCGACGAGCGAGCAGTGGCGAGTGCGTTCATATCGTTGTCGTCGTCGTCGTCGTCGTCGAGAGGTGTGTTGCTACCGAGCGATATCGGGAATGACGCGAGCCAGCAATGGCGTCTCGCGCGCTCAATGCGCGGACAGGTCGATGGATTGGACGCTCAAAACGACACGAGCGCAACAGCAAGTTGCCATACGAGCAGTCGGTGGCACTAGCGAAATTCAACGAGCGTGTTTGGACGTCAGTTTCACTGACATACTCAAATTGAGTTCATTTTCGATTCGTGCGGTATATGCAATGTTTGTATGATCGCATAAGAAAGAGGGGTTATCGGCTGCTTGGACACAACCAGCTGAGACGACAAGCTTCAACCTGAGTCTGAGGCGAGAACACTCACTCCCTCGCTTGGTCACTCACTCACTGCAAGAGCTTGACCACACGAGCTTCCAGTGCGTCAAAGCGCGCGAGGGCGTGGGCGTACACTGCTGCCACTTCTGCCTTTGGACGCGCGACAAGCGCAATCTCTTGGCTCGCGCGGCGCTCAAACTGCACGAACGCTTGAGTGTCGTGACAAGCAGCCGCTGTGTCACACTCGAGCGCGTGCTGTGCGCGCAATGCGCCACCCAGAGCTGCCGAGTTCGCAGCAGCGTACGCGAGGCGGTACACTGGCGCATTGAACACGTCTGCGAGCACTTGGAGCATCTGCGCGTTCGAAGACGCGCCGCCGACTGCGATCAATCGCTTCGGCTGCGTCACGCCGAGGCGCTCAGCGTGCAGGCGCATCGCCAAGCACTGACTCTCGACCACTGCGCGCACTTCGACTTCACGAGGCAGCGCATGCACGTCGATTTGCTCGTCAGCAGCGTTGAACGCGATCACACCAGCGCGGTGTGTCGCAGGCGTGATCTCGGGGTCGCTAAAGTAGAACGCGCACGTGCCGCTGTTCCCAGGCGCAGTCGCTGCCAAGAGCGACTCAAACTCGTCCCACGACCCACTTGCGCAGCGGTCGCGCACGTCCTAATGACAGCGAGTAGCGCACGTGTTCACCACGACATCCATCCAGGCTGTTAGCAAAGCGCTCACATAGCTCCAAAGGACCAGGCTGGATGTTGTGGGACGTACCTGTCGCGTCAGGGACCCGTTCTTGAAACAGATCATCGCCTTGATGGAGCGATACACACACACACCAGCACAGTCACATGTCCAGTCAGTCTTGGATCACGGTCAAGAGCACACCACAGCCAAAAGGATGCGTACCATGAGGCTGTCGGGGTCGATCGGGTTGCTGAAGAAGTGTCCTTCGTCGCCAGAGAAGCGCGCGTCGGCTGTTGGAACGACCGCCATGAGCGTGCTTGACGTCCCGAGCGACACACCAACGTCGCCCGGTAGTGCGAGACCAATGCCAGCGAGCGTGCACGGGTTGTCGCCACTGAACGGCACGACCACACAGTCGCGCGCGAGTCCAAACTTGCGCTGGAAGTACGGATGCACGACGCCGGCACTGCGGTACGGCTTGGCGACAGTGCTCCCAAGCGCAGCCTCCAAGCGCTTTGCAGCGTGCGCGACGTCGCCAGCGCTTTGGCGTGCAGTCGCTGCAAGCAGCTCAGACGACCACGTCCGCGTCTGGACATCGAGCAAGTTCATGCCGGAGCCGTCGCTCTCGTCGATTGGCGCGTAGTCGCCACAGAGCAGCGACGTCAGGAGCGACGACACGAGCGCAACACGTTCGACGCGGTCGAGAAACGCCGCGTCGTCGTGCAGACGCTTGGCGATCTGGTTGCCTGTGAAGCGCTCGTACGCGCGCGAGCCGCTAATCGCTGCGACGTGCTGTGCGCCACCGACTGCGTGCTCGAGCGCGCGACAGAACTCGGTCGTCGAGCTGTCCATCCAGCTTGGGCCGTGCTCGTAGTAGAACGGCGCTGTGTGCTTGTTGGAGTTGTTACTGTCGCTTTGTGTGAGCACATCGACGAGCGGCGTCTGCGGGTCGGCAGCGTCCATGCGCGTGCGGAGCGCAAAGCCTTTCGACCAATAGACTGACGCGTGCTGCTGCGCACTGCCGCTGATCGCCGCGACGCGCGCGAGGTCGACTGTGCCACTCGCTGCGAGGTCGGTGACGATCGAGTCGAGCGCATCGACGAACAGCAGCGACGGGATCAGCACGACCTCGCGGTCTGCCGCGTCGCGCGTTCGAACGACGCCGTTTGTTGTGCTGTACGCTGGTAGTCGGTCGTCAAAGCGAAACGCGCACTCAAAGACCACTGCGCCACGAGTGTCCGTGACAACGGCGCTCATGCTCTGCGTCGAGCAGTCGAGACCGACATAGAGCGGTGATGTCGTCGACGAGCTCATGGTTGTGTGTAAAGGGCGGGAACTTGGTCTTGGAGCGCGGTGATCATACACTCGTTGATCATCATCGCTCTTCAAGCACTTGCGATTCTGATAGTGACAAAAACAAGTGGGTTGTTGTGCAAAATGATCTGATCTGGACTCTGGATCGGCATCCGTTATCAGTTCTGATCTACGCATTCTCATTTTCAGCTCAAAAATCGAGAGTGGCAAATGTTGAAAATCATGAAACGCATAGATCCGAGACGAACGAGTGAACGAGTGTGCGCAAGAGCACAAAGGAGCGAGAGCAATGGCTCGCAAGCGACCTCAAAGCATATCATGCAGCACACGTAGGACGCACTGCCAGCTGCTGCCATCGCGAGACGCACCTGTAGCAATTGCCTGGCGAGTTGATCGAGTTGTTTATCAACATCATCAAATCAGAGTGTTTGGTCGGTTTACAGAGGCCACTATTCAGGACATCGTGGTCGCTCAATCGGTGGCAAGCGACGCTCGCAGAGCTTCAATCGGTGGCGCAACCGAGCGTGACTGCTCGATCGCGACGATCGCAAGGAGAGCAACGACTCGACCCGAGCACACCGCGCGCTCCTCATTCCGTCATCTGCGCCGCGCAGCACTGCTCGCTCACTCCACTCACACACACAAGCACACACTTGCACTCGCACTTGCTCAACGACGATGCTCTCTACGACTGCGCGCCGCTTCCAGACGCTCGCGTCGACGACGAGCCGCAGCTCGCGCGCGCTGCTCGTGCGCCAGCTCCACCGCAGCGCCGCAACTGCGATGCCCGAGATCCCGTTCAAGCTCGCAGACATTGGCGAAGGCATCGCCGAGGTCGAAGTGCTGCAGTGGTTCATCAAAGAGGGCGACCAGATCAAGCAGTTCCAGAACGTCTGCGAGGTCCAGAGCGACAAGGTGCGCGTCCTTTCGTCATCTCTCATACACACTCGAGCGGCTCGACCACTTTTACTAACCATGCTTGATGCGCTCGCGCCACACAGGCGACGGTCGAGATCACGAGCCGCTACGACGGCGTCGTGAAGAAAGTGCACTACAAGCTCGGCGAGATGGCCAAGGTCGGCTCGACGCTCATTGACATTGAGGTCGATGACGCCACGGCCGCGGCGTTCCAGGCGTCAGCGCCGACCAAGAAGGCCGCGGCGCCAACGCCGACGCGCCGTGCAGCGCCGACGCCTGCTGCGCCAAAGAAGGCAGAGCCAGTTGCAGCGCCAGTGGCGCCACTGCCAGTCGTCGAAGTCGCAGCTGCGACGCCAGTGCGCGCAGCAGCTGTGCGCCAGTCGCGCGGCTCGGACGAGCGCGTGCTCACGTCGCCGTCGGTGCGCCGTCTCGCAAAGGAGCACGACATTGACTTGCTCGACGTCATTGGCACGGGTCCAGACGGCCGCTTGCTGAAAGAAGACTTGCTCGAGCACATCCGCATGCTTGCGTCGCAGCCCAAGGTCGAGCTCGTGCCGATTCCGTCGAGCGCGCCAGCGCCGTCGAGTGCTGCGCGCGCGACGACGACCGCGTCGTACCTCGAGCAGGACACGGTCGTGCCACTCACACGTACGTACATTGCGCTGCTCTTGGATGTGTGTCTGTGGATCCATACAGTCGACTAACACATGGTTCTTGTATATGACCATCACTCACGTCCTCTACACAGCGATCCAGAAGATGATGGTTAAGTCAATGAACGCGGCGCTCCAGATCCCGCACTTTGGCTACGCGGATGAGGTGCAGATGGACGCGCTGCACCAGCTGCGCCAGGAGCTCAAGCCGCTGGCTGAGCAGCGTGGGATCAAGCTCTCGTTCATGCCGTTCATGATCAAGGCCGCGTCGCTCGCGCTCAAGCAGTACCCGAGTCTGAACGCAACGGTGAGCGAAGACGAGACGAGCGTGACGTACGTCGCGGCGCACAACATCTCGCTCGCGATGGACACGCCGTCGGGGCTCATTGTCCCGAACGTCAAGGACGTGCAGCGCAAGAGCATCCTCGAGATCGCCGAAGAGCTCAACCGCCTCCAGGCGCTCGCGAGCGCTGGCAAGCTCGGCGTCGCAGACCTCACGGGCGGCACCTTCTCGTACGTTGTCAGGCTTGCTTGTATGCTTGGATGGCTCGCTATCTTGATGGTATGTCTCTCTAACGTTATGATTGCCTCGCTGAATTGATAGGATCTCGAACATCGGCAGCATCGGCGGCACGTACATGGGTCCAGTGATCATGGTGCCGCAAGTCGCGATCGGTGCAGTCGGGAAGATCCAGACGCTCCCGCGCTTTGCAGCAGACGGCAGCGTCACGCCTGTGCGTCTCATGAACGTGTCGTGGAGCGGCGACCACCGCGTGATCGACGGTGCGACCATGGCGCGCTTCTCGAACCAGTGGAAACAGTATTTAGAGACTCCTGTGGCGATGCTCTCGGAGCTGAGCTAAGCGCCGTTGACCGACTCGCCACCGCCATCTTCACACATCATACACGCCTCGTTCTGCATCGTACGACTGCTTGTGTTCATTCCTTCACATGGTGCTGTTGTTGCTGTCGAGGGGACTCTCATATATTATGGGCTACGGTGCTAGGACTTTTGGTTTGGGATCACGACGCCGTGGCGCGACGCCATGAGCAGCACCTCCTGGAGCAAAGGCGGCGGGAGGTTCACGAACGTCTGGACGTAGAAGCCACGAGAGCGACAAGTGGCTCGGTCAGTCTGTTGGCGATGAACGCAGACATCTGACAGTTGTCAAGACGAGCGCCTACGCACCTCCGTGGCGATGACTTCGCCAAAGCGGTCGAGCATGAAGCTCAGACAGCGCTTCTTGAGCGCAAACGCGTCGCGGAAGTGCGCCGTTTGGAGCAAGAGCGAGACGTTCTGGACCGAGAGGATGCGCAGGATCGTGCTCTCGCACAGACTGTTTGGACCACCAGCAGCAGGACCGATGGACGACGTTGTGAGTGCGTTGTGAGTCACAGAGTGCGCTGAGCTAGACCTACTGCAGCATTGAGATCGCACCTGCAGAGCGCCGCCACGAGGTACTGGTCTGCGAGCGCAAGCAGCTCGAGCAGGAACTCTAGCGAGATCGCACAGCACGTCCATGAGTTCATCTGTCTGTCTATCAGCGGTCCACAAGGCATTGCACAAGACAGAGAGAGCCGTACCCGCGTCGACGTTCGGCGCTGTGAGCGCAGCCACTTGGTCCGTGTACAGGAACTCCATGAGCGCAGCAAACACGTCATACTGCCATGGGGTCGCACAGTTCGTGAGCTTTGAGTCAGTCAACACAGTCGACAGAGTCACAGAGACAAAGAGGGACGCCACGTGACAGTGTTGGAGCGCACCGAGTACTCGGGGATCGTGATGCGTGGCAGCGAGCCGTCCTTCATGCGACCGTCGAGCATCTTGTCGAGCGGCTCGCACCGCGCCATGAGGACGCACGCGTGCGCAAAGAACTCGCGGTCGCCTTCGAGCACGAACGTCACGTCGCTGCGCGCGGGGTTGTTGAGCATGCGGCGCAAGTCGGCGCTGAGCGAGCTCTTTGGTCGCACGTTTGCTGCAAACGGTCGAGCGCCAGTGCCTCGGCCCATGCGCTCCGGGTCGCCGACGACGCACACCGAGTGGTAGAACCCAGCGGTGACTTTGCGCACGACTTTATCGCGCAACGACGGAATGAGCTGCGGACTGAGACAGTCGAGCGACGTCTCGAGGCCGAGCTGGCCGTGGTTGTTCCGGCCAAATGGGTACACTTTGCCGTCGTCCGAGAGCGTGAGCGTGTGGTAGCACCCGCACGCGACTTGGACAACGCAGACACGAGCGAGCGCACTCACGAGCTGCACATCGCATAGAACACAGCATCAGTACGATGTACTGCTTCGCAGAAGTAGTACTGAGAGTATCACGAGCACGCACGGTGGGCTTTGCGACGTGCTTGGTGTGGCCGAGACCGAGTTGGCCATAGTCGTTCCGACCGAACGAGTACACGCTGCCGTCATCGGTGACTGCGACCGAGTGGTAGTAGCCGCACGCGAGCTTCGTCACGACCGCCGACTCGAGCGCGCCAGTCACACGCGTCGGGACGAACGCAGGGCCAGACATGTCGCCAATGCCGAGCTGACCGTGGTCGTTCTTGCCAAACGCAACGAGACCGCCGCTACCTACGAGATCAGTCAGTCAGTCAGTCAGTCAGAGCTCAATGGCAGCAGTGGCGATGCGGCGCTTCACGAGACGCAAAGACGTACAGAGCGACGCGATCGTGTGGTGCTGGCCGCACGCGACTGCGAGCACTGGGTGGCGAAAGAAGAAGCGCACTGGCTGCGGGTAGTGCTTGTCGGCCGTGCCAGTTGGACCACCACCACTGCTGTTGTTGCTGTGTGGACCGCTGTCGTCGTCCTCTGCTGCGTCACTGCTACTTGCAATGCCCAGTTGCCCAAAGTCGTTGCGGCCGCACGTGAAGAGCTCGCCGTCGGACGTGACGATCGCTGTGTGGAAGTAGCTGCACGCGACGTCGACGACGTGCTTCTCTGCGAGTCGCAGCACAGGCGCTGGCTCTGCGACCGAGAGCGTCGAGCCGTGGCCGAGCTGACCGCGGCCATTGAAGCCGACAGTGAAGAGCGAGCCAGAGGCTACACACATGTGTATCATGTGAGAGACCATCACTCACGGTCCAAGCATTCAATGAGCAAAGCGCACCTGTGAGCGCAGCGAGGTGCTCGCAGCCGTTGCCCGAGAAGACGCCGATGATGTTCTTGCCCGTGAGTCCAGGCACGAGTCGGAGGTGCGGAACGCGCACAGTTGTGCCAGTGCCGCACTGACCGCTAGTGAGCCGCATGGGTGTGAGGGAGGGAGTGAGTGCGACGCTGTTGTACCGTGCGGAACATTCAATGCGTGCACGTGACGACGGACCTGTCGTTGTATCCACACGCGTACACATCGCCGCTCTCTAAGAAGGCGCAGTCATGAACATGTGTGTCGAAGCAATGAGTGCCATTGTAATGAGAAGACATGTGTGTCGACTGGACGAGCGCAGTGGTGATTGCGAGTGGATACAAGTGCATGAGTACGCACCACAGAGCAGCACAGTCTGCTCGTTGCCGCACGCAACGTCAACGACGCGCTTGTCGTCACAAAATGCCACGCGCGTTGGCACGTTCCGGTCGAGTGTGTCGTCGTGACCGAGCTCGCCGTACGAGTTCTAGCGCGTCGTGCAGTGAGTACAACAGGATCAGACTGCGTGTGTACAAACAGAGCGAAAGGATGGAGACACACACGTGCCTGGCCAAAGCTGTAGACGCCCCATGTCGCGTCGGCGCTCGTGTTACTGCTGCTGCTGCTATATCGCCAGCTGCTGTCGCTCGTCGGTGCTGCTGCGAGCGGCTCGTTGCGGTTGTTCAGCGCCATCGAGACAAGCAGGCGACTCGCGACAGGATGCTCATGTTGCTGCAATGGACTGATCGATCCATCGTTTTACTGTTTTGACTCGTAAAAGTACGATCTGACGTCTCGAAGATGGTGCTGAGCTAGCAACAGACTGTGCGAAGCTGTGAAGCAGCGCTGCACGAGCAGATCACGTAGGAATGCGTGCTGTAGTATGTGTCTGTGTTCGCCTTGTGCTTTGCCAAACAAACCTGCCCCTGACCTCGCAGAACGGCGACGACGCATCATGGTCATCTCGTACATGTGTGCGCTCAAGCAGATGGCGCGCTTCGTTTCAGAGCTCGGGATTTTTTAGCCGCTCGTGTATTGGTTTGGACCACCGACACATGCACACATGTGTTGGTCGCGCAGCAGGGCTCGGTGAAGCTGCGATCGCGATGGCCATCATCACTGCACACATGGGCATGGCGAGCGCATGGCGACGTCGTGCTCTTGAGCGCTCCTGAATGACACTACACGAGCGACGAGCTCGAGCTCGAGGTCATCGAGCTCTTAGGAGCTCCTTGCAGGAGACGAAGCCATGTCAGTAGTTGCTAGTACGTGCGGTTCCAAGGCGCTTCCTCGCATTCGAGCAAATCAGGCGACTCGACTTCTCTTGGTGAATGTATGTGAGATCGATGCATTATTCCTCATTTTTCACACCAAGAAGATGAAATGTCATCATTTGAATCGTCGCGATCTTTCGCGTCGCTTCCTCTCCCGCACACATAACAAGCACACCAAATTATTGCGACACAAGCACAAAGGCAACGACCGCGTTCGATAATAGAGAGAGAGAGAGAGCGATCTCAATCGCCGCAACCCACCAGCCGCTCAAGCGCTCGCGACCACCAGCTGCATTGCAGCTTCTCCGTGCGAAGACACACCGATCCACATCCGCACGCGCGTGGACGTCGGCCTCTCGACAACACCTCGGCGCACACGTCAGTCTCCGTGCACAACAAGCCTCACAACCTCACATCACATCGACACACACACATTTACCATGGGCAAGTCGAAAGCACTGCCGCTCCTGCACGGACCGACGTCGTCTGTCGCAGCGAGCTCGCGCGCATCAACTGCGTCGTCGTCGGCCGCTGGCACGCCGCGCTCCCGCACGCTCTCGCGTGTTGCGTCCGAGGAACTCGTCGTGCCTCCGTCCGACAACGTCAACTCGATCTACTACGGCGTTGACGCATTCTCGCCGACGCTCGTGGACTTTTACACGCTCGACCAGAAGCGCATCCTCTGGTCCTCGCGCGCGCACCGCAAGATGATGACGACGCTCTACCGCGCGTGGCACGGCAAGTGCTGGAAAGTCTACTCGCTCAGCTTCTGGGGCGGCGGCTTCGCAGTGCTCGCGCATGGTCTGCTCGTGATCGGCTTCATGGGCGAAGCTGTTGCGCACGGCAATGCGCACGTGACTGGCCACGCGTTCGTCGACATCCCGCTGCTCCTCGGCGCGATCTGCTACTTGATCTGGCACGTCTGCAACTACTTTGAGGTCATCAACTGCTGCCACAACCTCGAGGTGCGTACACGTGTGCATGCACGTGTGTGTTTGTATATGTTATATGTTTATACGCTATGCGTTGTGATGGTATCTCGAATCTAACATTGAACTCGCTAATGCAGATCTGGCTGGACGAGTACTTGCACGGCAGTGAGCCGCTGCTCGAGCGTCAGTTCCTCGGGTTCTTCCCGTCGCGCATTGACTTTTGGACCGAAGTCATGGGCATGCTCGGCGCAGCGCTACTCGTTGTATCGCGCGTGTACATCCTCGCGCGCTCGGACGGCACGAACTTTGGTCTGATCGACGTCGGGCGGTCCGAGTTTGGCTTGATCATGGGCTACTGGCTCCCGTTCTTCGCTGGCGCGTTCTTCATCTTGCTGAGCGCGTACCTCGCGCACGTCGAAGTCGTGCACCAGTGGTTCTCGCTGCGCCTCACGACGCTCGAGACGTGGGTCACGGGTCTGAGTCTCCTGAGCGCCGTCGGCTTCTTCCTCGCGTCGACGCTCCAGTTCATGGACCCATTCGCTGTGCTCTTTTCGTTCGAGGACTGCATGGTGCCGTTCGGTCTCGGCTGCTTCCTTGGATTGGCTTCGAGCTTCTTGAGCATGGCCGAGCTCGAGCAGATCCACAAGCGCCACAAGCACCCCGAGTACGGACTCTTGAAGACGCCGACAGGGTACGGGACGTGGTGAGCGCGTCGACGTCGTCGTCCACACACTCGTCTGCGACTGTCATCCTCATCGACAGACCAGCGCAGACAGAGCCACAGCGTCTCAAGCACGTGCGTCGTATGTATTTGGATCCACGTCCACCCACCACCTACACAGTCATCCCTTGATCTCTCTCTCACTTGTGTCATGCGTGATGCGAGTGTCCTAGTCTCGATGGCGTCTTAAGCGAGCAGCGCTTTCAGGAACAGGCACTTGCTCTTGATCTCAGCGTTGCTCGGGTACGCACTGAACGCCTTGTCGATCACACCAGCGAACGGCTTGGCGACTGCGATGTTGTCGTCTAGTGAGAGGAACCATCAAGCGATAGAGAGAGCAACAGTGTCAGTCAAAGGACCGATGGCGAGGACATCAGTCGCCAGTGCCCATGGCAGGCAACGAGCGTCATCTACGGACCTTGGTTCGAGCAAAAGACGAGGAGCGCCCAGCAGCCTTCGGCCTGCAGCGCTTCGTTCTCCGGGTGCTTGTCCATCGCCGTGAGCACTGCGACGATCGCGCCTTCTTCGCGCACGAGACGCAAGTTTTGCTCTGTCGCGTGCATGTGATGCGTGTTAGTGACGTACGATGCGTAGATAGAACGACACGGGGCATTCAAAGCCGCACCGCAGTGAAACGCGACGTTGCGCAGTGCGTGGCAGCCGTCTTCCACCACTGTGCCGTTCTCGATGTTGCGCGCCATGGCATTCACGATCGCCTGGATCGCGCCGATCGCGCCAGCGGCCTCTTTGCCAAGCGCTGCATGAGCGAAAGCAGTCGTTCGGGTCAGCTCGAACGCTATAGACTTGTAGCAGCACGTGCACACAGCGCTGACAAGCAAGCACGCATAACCAAGTTGTCAAGCACGTACGATTGCTGAACGTCGCGTGCGAGAGCTTGGAGAAGCCCTCGGCGGCGACGAGCGGCGAGTCGCTCTCGATCATCGTGATCGCCTCTTTCACCTCTGGCGGAACTGCGAGCACCGTCGCGGTCTCGCCGTCCTGCGTCTCCATGCGCGTCGTCGTGTGCAGGACCATTGTTGTCTTGGTTGTCTTGGTTGTCGTGTTCGTTCAAGTGGAGTCACTCGTTCAAACTTGAGTGTGGCATACACGACAACCCAAATACCACATACTAATATATTTACCAACATAAATGCGAGAATGTGGATTTCGAACGAGTGACTTGCGCAATGTAAGACTCGTTTCAACATCGAAGGGGGACAGACCGCAAGAACGCGAGAAGCAGCAGCAGCAGCAGCATGGGCAACAAGCACGGCAAGCCACGCGGGAGCTCGGGCGCCAAGCCGCGCGACGACATCCCGTCCACGAGCGCGCGTCCACAGCAGCAGCAGCAGCAATCGGTGTCAGCGCCGCCGCCGCAGTACCCGCCGCAGCAGCAAACCACGTACGCTGCACCAGTTGCACCGCCCGCGAGCTACTCGCCGCCGCCACCACCACCAGCGCCGCCCGTTGCAACCGCGCCTGCACCGATGGGGAAGCCGCCAGCGCGTCCGCAAGCCAAGAGCTCGCAGCTCGAGTTCAAGCTGAGCCACGTCGACGTCTCGATGATCTTTGCGTCACAGGAGATCCAGTCGATCCGGAAGCACATCGCGGCGCTCTTGGGACAGAGCGAGAGCGACCCGGTGCTGATCCCAAAAGACGAGTTCTTCCGCTTCCTCGGCACGACGTCCACGAGTCTGTACGTCAACCGCCTCTACACGATCTTCGACCTCTCGAACAAGGGATACGTACGTGCTGCAGTCCTCTTGTCAGCCTTGTGAGTATGGTTGTGTGACGCCGACTAACGCGGCATGTGCTCTCTCTCTCGCTCCATGTGTGCAGGTGACGTTCGACGACCTCGTCAACGGCCTCTCAGTGCTGAGCCAAAAGGCGACGCGCGAGCAGAAGCTCATGCTGTCGTTCCACTTGCTCGACCCAGAGGGCACGGGCTACATCACGAAGAAGATGACGACCGAGATGCTGCGGTCGTGTCTGATTGAGTGCAGAGGTGCGTTAATGTCTGCTGTGTCTGATGCTCACTCTTGGGTGAGCGCAGTGGAACTGACCATGACGCCTGTGGTCTGACGACGATGGTCGTAGAGCTCGAGATCGATCTGTCGGAGGAGCAGATCGCGCGCATTGTTAACTCGACGTTTGACGAAGCCGACCTCGACCGCAATGGGCTCATTGACATGCACGAGTACCAGGTGCGTGACGTTGTCTCGCAAGTCGTCTTTGTAGATCTCATCCTGACGCTTGTGCTTGCGCTTGTGCGATGTGTTGCAGGCGCTTGATGCAAAGCACCCAGGACTCTCGGACTTCCTCACAGTCGACGCGTTTGGCGTGCTCAACCACCTCGAGAAGGTGCACTCGATGAGCATCAGTGGCGGCGTTGCAAGTGGCGTCGCGGCCGAGTAAGCACCGTGTTGTCGACTAGCACAAGGAGCGACCATGCAAGCAACAACAACGAGTGCAACGAGGCTCGTTGTTGCTACGTGTTGCTTGTTGCAGGACAGAGCACGTTGTTCCCTATCCCCTTGTCGAGTGTTGCATATCCACAACAACAGTCCACACTTGCACGACAATCCACAAAACAAGTTTCGTTCTATTGCGTTCTGGTCCGTCCGTCACAATAGCTCGCGTCGCTTACTCGCGCTCGACTGGCGACGTGCCAGTGAGACCGTAGAGCGCGAGGTACGCCTGCTGCTTCTTGAGCAGACTGAGCGAGATCGGGCTCTTCTGAATGCCCTGGCCCCACTTCTCGGCAAACACAACTGGCGTCGCTGGTGCAGGCGCAGCAGCAGCAGGCGCCGGAGCAGCCTTTGCTGGCGCAGCAGGCTTCACGACTGGCGCTGGGATCGCAGGACCCGACACGTTCTTGTGCGTCGTCTGTGACGTCACGAGGAAGTCGACAGGCACGACCGGCGCATTCGAGACCGGGTCCACTGGCACCTGCTCCTTCGTCGGCGGGATCTCCTCTGGCGCCTTTGCGACTGGCGCTGGCGCCGCAGCGCTCTCGTCGACCTTGAAGTCTGCGAGGCCGGCGAGTGAGTCCTCTTCGTCGCACACGACCATCATCGGCTGGCCGACAGCGATGTTCTCCGTGCCCTCTGGCACGAGGATCTTGGCGAGGAACATGTCATCCGTTGCCTCGTAGTCGACGACCTAGCGTCACGACGGCAGCAGCAGCAGGGCCGTTAGTCGGTGGTTCTGTGGATGATCGCAGTAGCTGAGAGCAGCAACATAGGCAATCGTGATATCAAGGACATGCAGAATGGAAGACGCACCGCCTTGTCAGTCTCGATCTCGCAGATGATGTCGCCAGCCGTGATGCGGTCGCCCTCCTTCATGCGCCACTTCGCGAGCGTGCCGCTCTCCATCGTCGGCGACAGCGCTGTAGGAGCATACCGTCGCATAAATTCAGTACAGGAAGCGATAAACATCGAGGCATGTGTTCGTGCAAGCACGCGAGCGACAATCACGCGCAAGCAAGAGCACGAGAAAGCACGAAGCGCACCTGGCAGACCAACGACCTCGTGCGGAGGGTACGACGCGAAGCAGCGCTTGGCGTGGGCGACCGCAGCGGCGCGGCGCACAGGAACAGCAGAGCGGAGAGCGAAGCGGAGCATCGTGGCTTGCAGTGAATGTGCGAGTGCAGAGGAGAGCTTGCTTGTTGGTGCTTGGTCGGCAGCGGCGAGGTCGCGAAATGAGCGGCACAGCGAGGAATCGCGTCATACATTCGTACTTACTGCGGTATTTACACTAAGTACGGACACTCCAAGCAGAATTGCAGTCTTTCCTTCATTTACTAGCCTTCTAGAATTTGATCTCTGCTTTCATAGATGCGTGTGTTTCGTTATGTTTCTATCAAAATCCCTCTCATAAACAATCGTCATTACTTGGCGGTACAACTGCACCTCAAATCGAGTGCTGCTCATTTGACTTGTGTTTTGTATGCACCATCCAAACACGTCACCAGCGCAAACAATCAAGCGCACTCGACCTCATTCAAGTGCAGAGACGTCTTACTTTGCAAACGTGTAGCCTTTGACTTGCGCACACACGTCCTTCGTACTTCTCTTCACGTGCGTACACATGCTGCAGCATTTGGATCGCTGCGCACTTGACGCGAGACTGACTGCACTTACGAGTCGAGGTCTTGCACAAACACAAGCGCTTGTGGCGCAAGTCCCTGGTAGCACAGCATTGATACAACCAGTTAGCTCAAGATCATGTCAAGTTGCACAAGACAAACAACTCCAACACACAAGCCAGGCAAACAATAATCACTCGAACGCACCACTTGCTCGAGCGTGAGATCCACGAGATCCGGGCCGTACGTCTTCTTTGGGAAGTTCGTCGCGAGCTCGTAGTTCACGATCTGGATCTCGCGGTCAAAGAACTCGACGTCGATAAAGTCGCGCACAGTCTGCAGCGTGTCGTGCGCGTAGAACAAACGCTCGAGCCGCGTGCCATTGTGCAAGTGGAACTTGAGCACAGCTGTCTTGTACGTCACACCTGGCGGCGGCACGCGCGACGGTGGCTGGTCTTGCAGCCGCGCACGCTTGCGCTCAATGTTCGCGACAAGCTCCTGCGCTGCTTGCAACGCGGCTTCCTCTGCGCGGCGCGCCTCCTCTTCTTCGCGCTGCTGCTGCTCGATCCGGCGCTGCGCTTCGAGCTGCGCAGCTTCTTCGCGCTGGCGATCGGCTTCGAGCGACTCTTGGTACTCGCGGTCTTGCTGCTCGCGCAAGATCTGGGCTTCCGTTCTATTGACACGGCAATTGTTGCATTGCAAGCAAGTGGTTGTTGTTGTTGTTTGTGTGAGCAACAACAGTTGCAAGTGCAAACAACTCGCAATTGCGAATGCACGTACCGCTGTTGACGCACGTGACGCGCAGCTGCGAGGATCTGGTTGTTGCGCTCGACCGCGCTCTCCAAGTGCTGAATGATCTGCGCTGCTGGCAAATTTGCTACAAACAAGCAAGCAAGCACCACAATTTGTCAGTTTGCTTGCCCAGTCTGTTGCAACGCTTGCAATAGCAACAGCGCACCTGTGATCTTCTCAACGACGTTCACGCCGCGCGAGACGCACGTGAGTAGCGCAAGGAACGGGAACGACGCGCAGCCGAGCGAGAGACTCACGCCAAAGCCCTCGGCGTGCTGCACGCAGCCAGCCCACGACACGATGCAGTCGTGGTCGTTCAAGTACGTGCTCAGCTGTTCCGTGCAGAGTGCGTCTCTAGGCAACGTCATAGACAAGAGATACGAGTCAATACTCTCGCAAGTCGCAACTGTCGGATGAGAGAGCTACGAAGTCGCACGCACCTGCAGAACGCGTCGGCGTCGTCGTGGATGTTCGAGTGGAGGAACACGAGGAGGAACTTGGACGCCGTGCGTGCGGTCGACACGGCGTCGCGGAACGACGTGTGCTCAAAGCGCGGGAACACGTCGCCGTAGCGCCGACGGAGCGAGTGCGTGAACGCGCGCGCCGACACTTGCGGATCCTCGGGCTCGCCGTCGCCGAGCACAAAGCTCAGCGGCGAAAAGAGCAGCTCGACAAAGCCTTTCGATGCCCGGCGCGGGGGCTGACGTGGCGCTGCAGCAGCAGCTGCAACTGGCGCGGACTGCGACGACGACGACGCCGTGTCGGAGCTCGTGTCGTCTGCTGCTGCTCCTGCCGCCGCAGCGACTGGGCGGCGCCGCAGACCCGCGTGCGCGTCGTCTTGCGCGTCGTGCGCAGCAGCAGCTGTCATAGTGTCTTGTTCTCTTGACCTCGTGTGGGGATGCAAGGAGTGGCGCTTCTTGCCGCGAGACGCCTCAAGCTTGGATGTGCGAGTGCGCGATCTGATGCAGCCGTTTGTTCAAGACGTGTGTCCGAATGCGAGTGAAGCAAAAGCTTCTCACGCAAGCGTCACTATATTAGCACGTGATGGAATAGTGACATACAACAACCCCAACTACAACAACGTTCGACAACTTGAGCTAGCTTCCAGGCTCAAGACTTGCTCGACTTGATCAGCTACAACACGCTTGCGAGCTCACGACGAGCATGCCCATTGCTTCGGAACGTATCGAACATATCCACGAGCGGCAGTAGACAGCAGTCCATGTGCTAGAGACATCCACGATCAGCTACAGATCCAGAGTTGACCTGTGTGAGCGACGACGACTACCAGCGATTGACTGTTCGGAGCTGCTGCTCGTACGCGAGCGGGTAGTAGTACGGCGCGCTATTGCGCGTGCACTGGAGCTGGACCCACGAGATCCGAGGCTCGGTCGTCGAGAGCGTCACCGAGTCGGTCGAAACGTTCGAGACGTTCGCGACTGCGCGCCCGCAGAGCGGTGAGTGGTTCGCAGTCAAGACGAAGCGGCTCTTGATCGCTGCGCTCTCGTGCTGCGCGTACGTGTCGTTTGCTGTCCACGTCGCTGGGATCTCCGAGACATTTGTATGTGCAATCGACAGCCGCGGGATCAGCGATGCGTTGCCGACGAGCGCTGGGAGGTGCGTCAGTGGGTTCCCAGCGACGTGGAAGAGTCTGTACTTGTGCAGCGTGAAGATGTCGTCCGGCAGCGCAGTGATGCTATTCGAGCTCAGCGTGATCCACGGCACGGTCGTGTTCGCTCGCAGGAGCGCCGGCGGGAACTCGGTGATGCCGGGACTGAGCTCGAGTGCAAAGTAGTTGAGCTTGGACCAGGTCTCGAACAGGTCGACGGGCAGTCCCGTGAGATTCGTGCCGCACATCTCAATGTCGCGAAGACGCGGCGGAAAGTCCCGTGAGAGCAAACCCGGAGGGATCGTCGTCATGTTGGTGAGCGTGATGTACAGGATCTGGAGCGCCGGGTGGTCCCAGCCCGTGAGCGCAGCGTCGTCGCTCCACTCTGCGATTGTGCAGTTGTGGATCTTGATGCTCACGAGGATCGGGAACGTCTTGAGGCGCGGCGGCATCTCGAGCGCTTCGCAGTGCGAGAACACGAGCCCTTTCACGCGAAGCGGGTCAACGTTGCTCAGTGCGTAGTCGAGCTCGGCCTTGGCGCCACGAATGTGCTTCTGCGTGCAGCTCACTTCAAGGACTGTGCACGCGTACTGCGTCGACCCAAACGGCCGCGTCTCGAGCAAGCAGCTACTGAGGTCGCCACCCGACACGCCGACACTCGCTGCTGCAAGGTGTAGCACGAGCACACCGAGGCCCCAGAGTACCATGAACACAATCAGGAACCGCTTCGAGTAGAGCACCGACGTGTGGAGCGTCGCTGCGCGCGCACTGTCGGGTGTGATCTTGACGAGACTCAGCGTCTTGGTGCGTACTTCGTGCTCGTTGCGCTGCGTCTGGAGCGCGTACAGCCGCACAAAGAGACTCACGCCCGGCGCCATCTTGGCGCAAAAGTCGATCCAGGACGTGACATAGATCTGCCGGTTCTCCGCGACCGTGTTGATCGACCACGTATCGTCGTAGTACTTCATGAACGGGTTGTCGTAGAAGATCCGCATCGCGTCGCGGTAGTACGGATAGAAAATCGCGAGTGGCACGACCATGCCGTACACGATCTCGAGCAGCGCGTCGAGCGCGAGCTGCACGATCTTGACAAACGTCGGCGTCTTCTTGCGAAACACGACGGTCATCGCAGGCATGAACCAGCAGTTGATGACGATCACGAGCACCGTGAGTCGGTTGATCCAGATCGTCGGCACAAGGTGGCTCAGCTTGTTCGCTTGGTACGTCTGGAGCCCGATCTCGACGAGCACGAGGACCTCGTACGAGTCGATGCCGCAGCAGCGCTCGAGTGTCTGGTCCCACTTCACGAGCGTCTCAACGAGGCGCTGCCAACGCGAGCGCCGATGCGTCACAGAGATCTGCTCAGGATGACGGAGACTATGGACACTGCTTCTCGCACTGTTAGATCCAGCTCCAGCAGCCCAGACGCGTCGACGGACGCACGTCGGCAGTGCGAGCCAGAAGATCGCGCCGATCCCAAGTCCATGGACGACTACGAGCGCGATGCTCGCACCGACGACGTAGTCAAAGTAGTCCAAGACGTCGCGGCCGACGAGGTTGATCATCCCGGTCGCGCGCGGGTGATGGCGAATGTACTCGTGCAGCGCTGCGACACTGGCGTAGTAGACGCACGCGAGCGCATGCAGGAGGACGACAAAGACGCTCGAGAGAGCGCGACTGCGCCACCACTCGTCGTGCACGAGCGCAAGCGATGGTCCGAGCTGGACGTTCGACCACGTGCGCGTGCGCTCGACGATCGCCATGGCCATCGTCACCGCGCTGTCGTCTCTTCTGTCGATACTGTGTGTGTGTCTATGAGAGCGGCTTGCTGTCTGTCGGACAGCGCGTGCGTGAGAGTGCTCGAGCGCCCCAAAACGAGAGCAACCGGTGTCCACCACTGCCCCAGCAAGTAGCTCGAAGCTGGCGAAGTCGCCATGACAAGATGCACGACGATCGACAACAATAGCGTCGAGACAAGAGTGCGGGCAAGACCGAGAGCGAGTGCGTGAGCACATGGCTCAGAGGTGATCATGAGAGAGAGGTTGTTGAAAGTCCACGAAGAGTGTGAGCTCAAAGCATGGGAGCGACGACCACGTAGGAGCGCTCCACGGTGGCGTCAAGTGAACATCAGCACGTGTCAAGGCTCGCTTCACGGATCTCGATGCTCGATGACGGCGCTTCCGAGCGAGTTGCTATATGAGAGAGAGAGCATCGAAGGACGCAGAGGTGACGTTGTTCAAGCACATAGTGGCCATGACCACGAGCCACTGGAGCAACGGACGCTATGACAGACAGACACATGAACAGACGAGAACGGACAGAGTCGTGCTGTGTTGCGCACGTGGAGATGCAGGAGAGACGATGGGAGGAGATGCATGTGAGGGAGGGACGAGCGCACAGTCTGTGCGCATGCGTCACGGGGTCTTCTAACTGCGGAACGAGCGCGAGAACTGCTCTCGCGCCGACGCAAACGCCTGCGAGATCGTGAGTTCGCCGATCGGAACTTCGTTGTCAATGCCCTAGCGATCGCAAGAGTGACGCGTGTGAGTCTGTGGCTTGTGCTTGAGGATCAAGAGTACAACGAACAGAGAGACGTACGCGCATGAGCACGCGGTTCGAGATCGACGGCGTGTCGACTTCCAAGATGATGCTGCGCCATGTCACGAGCACAGAAAGTGAGTGAGTGCACTGCGTTCGTAGTCGCAATGAGCCAATGACTGGACGCACCCGCCGTCGACGACTTCGTCAAACGTCAAGAGCACGAGCTCAATGTTGTCGAGGATCACGTGGCGATCCATTCGGCCCCTGGAGCGTCAGTCAAGACGTTCATTAGTCTTCGCTTTGATCCGCACAGGCAGAGCAAGAGGCGCGGGAACGTACTTGAGCAACCCGCTCGCTGCTTCAAACGTCGCGTCCAGGACGCTCAGCAAGATGATCTCGTTCTACACACACATGGCCATTCGTCAGTACAACTCGTAGGCGACCACGCAATAGGAGCAAAGGACGACCTACCTCGTGCGCAGATCCGATGACGTGCATCGTCACGTCCGAGCCGCTGCGGTAGACGCTCACGATGTTGTCGATCAAGATGATCTCAGCTGTAGAGACGAAGAGCGAGAGAGAGAGACGTGAGTGTGACGCACCAGAGTAGCTGCTCGTATGAATGCGAGCGCACCTTCGAGACGCGGGTTCGAGTTCTTGGTCTTGAGGTAGAGCTTCTTCTCGAGCGCGAGCTGGTCCTTCGCCGTCGGGTACGACTTGTCGTAGTACTTGGCACACACGCGATTGCCATCGCTGTCGAGGATGAAGATCGCTTTCACAGTCGGAGACGACGCCTGCGTGCATATGCAAGAGTGAGCGTGAGCAAGTGAATGGAGCATTGGCACTCGTACACACACACACACGTGATCGCGTGCCACGTCACTCGAGTCGGCGGTCGATGCTCACGAGCGCTTTGCGAGGCGACTGGGCGCGTTTGATAGATCGAGCGGTATCGCGAAGTTCGCGCATACAGCACGGCTACAAGCAGCGCTGCTCACATACACAGCGAGTCACACACACACACAAGCACAAGCACACACACCTTGACCATCTTGCTCGTGATGTGTGATTCGTAATTGAGCGCAAAATGGGGAGGGAAGATTTGGAGCGAAATCGCACTGTACCAGTCTTGTACCGTAACCGGTTACGATAGCAAGCGTACTCCACGCGTATCCGCTTCAATCCACAGTCAAAGATCCTCCATGCGCTCGATGCACATGCCCACACTCTCGCCAACATGACACGGACCACATCGACGGATCGACTGCATGAATCGATGGATCGACAGTGAATGAATGAGTGAATGTATGAATGAAAGGGTTGATACTCGCGCGCTCTCGGCTCTGTGTTGCAGGTCTGCGACTGCTGCACCTGTCCGAGGCGTCACGTCACAATCGACTGGAGTGAGCTGCTACAGTGCGCGTCTCACGCAAAGCGCACGTCCTGCTGCTGAATCTGCATCTGCATCGGCTGCATCTGCGACTGTTGGTCGCCGTACAAGTGCGTGGTCCGTCGGTCGTCGCCAAACGCACCGCTGCGCGTGGTCGTAAAGTCCGCTTGGTCGATCACGTCAATGAGCGCCGGCATCATCGTGCGCTGGTACTGCAGCGGGTCTGCGCGCGTGTGGCTACTGAGCGCAAAGATGCGCGACATCTTTTGCTGGAAGCGGAACTTGTACGGCTTGGGCGGCATCGCCGACACGCCGTCCGGGTCCTTGCGCTTGATGTAGCACTTGTAGAACCGCTCCATCTTCTTCTCAAACGTCCTAGAGAGCGATGATAGGAAACAACAGAGTCGGTCGTGTCCAATTAGCCAGCCGCAGTCAAGAGACCACAAGACCCATCAAGATCAAACCACAAGACGCACCACTGCTGCAAGAAGTCGATGATGCCAAACTGGTACAGCGACGGCCCCGAGACGCTCGTGGCCACTTGCGTAAAGAGACTCTCGTCTTGCTTGCCCATGGTCGGCCGCGGCGGGAGCAAGTCACTCGTGTCGACGAGGTACTCGGAGCTCTGGACGCCCATGAGCAGGCTGTAGTCCATGATGCCTTGCGAGCACAGAAAGTCGCTGTCTTTGTGGATCTGGTCGTAGATCTTGTGCGCCTGCGTCGGGTCAATGCGGATCTTCGTCATGAGGTCGTTGTCTTTGAGCACAATGTTTGGCTCGTGGAAGTTGAGTCCGTCGCCGCACTCCTGGTTCCGCGTGCTCCCAAACGTGTACGACGCGTTGCAGTAGCGGCACGTCGTCTTATCGCCTGGGCGCGGGACCTTGGCGTTCCGATCGATCCACGACCCTTTGATGTCGTAGCGGTGGTGAATCACCTATCATAGGTACAAGAGCATGCGATCAACAAGGTTGTGTTAGTCAACTCTAGCAAGCACAGTCAGTGAGAAGCGAGCCAGTCGATGTCGTACCTGGCTGTCGGCAAAGAGGTTGCCCATGACGACAAAGTAGTACATCTTGCCGTACAGATCCACGGCGTGGCAGCCGTAGAACCGCGTGAGCAGCGTGTTGTAGTTCGCTGTCATGTACGCCTCGTAGTTCGGGCCGATCTTGCGCAAGAACGTGCACTCTTCCGGCGACATGGTCTTGCAAATGAGACGCTCATCAGCCGTGAAGAACATGAACGCGCCACTACGGCCTTCGCTAAAGCGTTCCTGTATAGTGCAGAGTGTTCATCCATGTGTGTGAGTTAATCTACAATAGGGAAATTGTGATCCTACATTAGGATCTCACGAACCTTTGTCGTCGCGCCAAACATCTGAATGTACTCCGAGTCGCTGATGCCGGACGTGAGGCGCACGTTGCGGAACGCCGACGGACAGAACGACCAGAACTTGATCGACTTGCCCTAGTGATTGACAGAGAGAGAGAGATCCGTTGTCTGTGAGTGGCAGCGTCCATAGAGCAATGGACACTCTCACACAGAAAGCAATGCGCACCTTCTCGCCTTCGCCTGAGATCGGGATTGTAATGAGCTCGTCCGTGACGGCGCGCACCGACTCTTTGATGCCGGACGTCGTGTAATACAGGATCTCGGACCGCAGCGCCGTGTTCACTTGCGGACTCAGGTCGACGTCGACGTCTGCCGACTCTTGGTCGCGGTTCCCGTTCGCCGAGCGACTGTGGTTTCCATTGTACGTGGAAGCGTGAGTAAGTGTCGGATGTCCTTTGTTGTAATAGAGAGAGACACGTGCAGAGTGACGTACCGCTCGATGCTGTTGACTGCGAACCAGATGACGTAGTCCAAGTAGCCTTTCGATGCAATGAGGAACGCCACGAGCTGCCGCAGCACTTGCGCAACGGCGCGCGAGTCGGACGTGTCGCTCTTCGTGCTGATAAAGTACGCGCACATGTAGAGCAGGAGCAGGAGGAGCCAGTAGAAGACGTACGCGCCCGTGAAGCTGTCGACAGAGAGAGAGAGGAACAGATCACAGTGAGTACAACGAGGCGATCGAGTCATTGCGCGTCTTGCACAAAGGCACGTACAACGAGATGTAGTTGAGCACGCGGAGGCGGATGTTGTACGTCTTGGGCACGCCGCGGAGGTACAAGCGGTGCCACGCAAGCGTCAAGACACTGGCAGATCATAGAGACAGGCACCACAGGCGTGAGTCTTGGCTCAACAGAAGCACCAGCAGCAGCAGTGAGGGTCGTCTCGCGAACGTACCAGACCGAGACGAACACGACGAGGATCACAAAGCTATAGATCAAGATCCACGGCCTGCAGCGCACAAAGATGTGTGAGTCGAACGCGTTGCGAGTCAAAGGAGCAGCTAAGAAGACGGACGCACCACTGCTGCGCGCGGAGGAAGCTCGAGTTCGTGGCGCAGACCGGGATGTTTCCGCACGTCTGGCCAGTCTCGCAGCAGATGCGCGACGACGCCAAGCAAAAGCCGACCATCGTGTCAATGTCCGAGTGGTACTTGACCGACTGGCCGTCGACCGTGAAGAACCCGCCGGCGCCGTTCACGCCGTACGTGATCGCGCCCATGATGATTCCTATCACCCAATCACCCAATCATGCCATCGTCAGCACTGACAACCAAGACACAATAGCAAGAGACTGAGTGCTAGCGATTGAACGTACCGCCAAGCCAGACCCAGAGGTGGTAGAACCGCATGAGGCGCTTGTAGCTCGTGAACGGACTCGTGAGCTACAGATAACAATCAAGTCCGATGACAGCATACATGCGTGGGTCAATACCACACATGCTGGTTCATAAGTCCGCACAGTGTGCTACATCCGCACGTTTGACAACAAGGACGTACCGAGAAGAACAGGTCGCACGCCATGACGAGGCCCCAGGCTTCGGACGTGAAGAAGAAGAACTCGGTGATGCCAGCGAGGCCGCGGCAGTTCGGGTTGTCGTCGCTCTTCGGGTCAAAGTCCACGAGGACGTTGAGCAAGAGACAGAGCGCGAGGAAGATGCTGAGCACGGACCGGATGTGCACGATCGGGTTCGGGTGCTGGTGCCACCGCTTCTTGCGGCAGTACGTGAGCACGACGGCCGAGCCGCAGATGATCGTGTTCACCGAGCCAGCGATGATGCCCATCCAGCGATAGTCGTAGAGCGCGATCGAGAGCCCGAGGAACGCCATCGTGAGGCAGCAGCCGAGGAGCTGTGACTTGCGGTTCTCGAACCACCGAATGCGCGCGTTCGAGACCGACTGCGTGCGGCCGCGGAACTGCGCCGTCATGTCTTTGTTGATCACGCGGATGATGTTGTTCTGCGTCGCGCGCGGCGTCGTAATGAGCGGCTGCTGCGCCGACGTGCTTGTGAGCGTCTCGAGGTTGTTCACGCTCGAGTTGCTCGCGGGGTAGAACGCGTTCCCGTTCGTGTTGCTGCTGCTCGTCTCCGACGGCGTGTACCGTGTCGTGCGGCGGAACGTACCGCTAGCGCTCATATGCGAGCTGCTGTTTGTCAAGTGCTGCTGCTGCGGCTCAAAGCCAAAGCCCGAGTTGCTCGTGCTGCTGCTGTGGTGACTCGCAGCGCCGGCTTGGACGTGGCGAAGCACGCCGGCGTCGCTCTCGGCGGTCTCTGGCGCGCCGTTGTACGGCGGCTCCATGACGTACAGCGAGTTCGACGGCGGACTCATATGCGTTGCGTACGGATGGTCGTCTTCGCCGAGCACAGGCGTGCCACGGCGCTCGCGCGACGCGCGCACCCGGTTCGGGTCGCTGAACGGCATGCGGTGGCGCTCACTGCGAGCGACGCGCGACTGTCACAAAGTAGCGCTTCGTCGGTGGCGCTCGAGAGCGATGCAAGGAAGTGGACGTGCGTGCGTCTCTCTGCTCTTGCTCGTGCTGCTGCTGAGGTGATTGACGTCGAGGTCACGAGCTGCTTGCTGCTGCTTGCTGGGCGGTCGCACGGCGGGAGCTGCTGCTGCTCGTGCAGATGAAAAGCGATGGCGCCTTCAATAAGCGCGCAGTTACTCTTCGAAATTGTATGCAGAATGCCATTGTCCAGCGAACTGGCGATCTGGCTTTTTGGACTATTCAAGTCGGTGATCGAGATATACCTTTAGACGCAACAATAAACTGTCTACACATTAACAGCAACTGGGTATGCTACTTGTTCTTTATTTATGAAGCACTCGTCAGACTTCAGGACGAGAGGCAAGCGTTCTCAGATGTCGAGCAGCTCTTGAGTGCTGCTGCTCCTCTTGCTCTGCTGCTGGTTGTTGCTGCTCTCGACTCGCTTCAGGCATTCGAGTCCTCTCAGCTCGAACAAGCTCGGTGCCCAACGTTCGGGACGCTGTGCGAGTTCAAAGGTCAGCTTCTTCAACGAGCTCAACACTGTTGGCAGCAACACTAGTGCGATGTGCTTCCACGTACCAGCACGATGCACTTAGTTGAGAGCAATCTACATCGTGTCCACACTCGTGAGCGATGCGCATCAAGCTGGATGTCTTCGCAACGACGTTGCTGTATTTTGGTCGAGGACCTCGATTCGAGGTCGACAATGATGAGCTCGTTGACAGTCAAAGCCCCAACAACGAGTGTGCCTCTTGCTGTTTGTCGAGCGAGCTCGAAGACCAAATGCGCTCAATCGATCGTCGTATGGGCTCTGAGTGCCAGCCGTACTCGTCGATCATCGAGGCTTCACGTCATCGCTGAATGACGTCACTCCAAGAGCGAGCGCGAGATTGGCAACAAGCTCGCTCTGACGCAGTGGCAATGACGATACGTCTGATGTTGACAAGCTCTGAGAGTCAATTGAGAGTGTGGTGCGGCGTATTGGTGGGACAGGCAGTTGTGAACGATACTAGAGTGCTCGCGCGCGCTCGTGTTTGATCTGGTTGAACGTCAGCGCTATTGCGGTTCGTGAGCCAAGGTCAGCGTGCTAAGAAATAGCAGCAATCACATCGACACAAGTCACTCTAAGCATCGTGTTTGAGCCGTGATCGCAGCAAGACCATGGCGCACTCGACGTCAAAGCGAGTTCAGTCTTGCACCTCGAGATGGTCGTGATGCGGTGGTGAATCGGACGTATAGAAAATGCGGGTGGAGTACACAAACGAATGACGTCATGCTCGTCATTGAAAAATGTTCAATGACGAGCGGTGATTGGCTATAATGCTCGATAGAAATCGGTGCAATTGGCTCAAGGCAGTGAGTGTCGTGATCGCATCAATACATTCGACATTTGATTTGCTATATATAAGCAACCGTGCACTTTGATTTGCATCAACGTGGAGTTTTGACGTGCTTGCACATTCGCTTGGTGGTTTGACGGACGTACGCTCGAGCGCGGCTCGCGGTGTGGACAGATCTCGATTCGCCGCGTACTTCGCACTCGCTCGCTTGTGTGCATCGCCACTCGCTCTCTCCCAACACACACACACACAGCGAGAAGCATGTCGCCTCCACCGCAGAACGGCAAGAAGGTCGGCGCGCGCGACCTCTTCAACGGCGGCTTGCTCCAGTGCGTCGAAGCCGCGACGCTCGGCATGCCGTTCGAGGTCTGGAAAACGCGCATGGGGCGGTACCGCGAGGAGAACACGCTCCAGGCGTTCCGCAACGTCATGCGCGACGGCGGCGGTGTGTCGGCGTTCTGGGCGGGCACGGGACCGAAGATGGTCGAGTCGGCCACGAAAGGCGCGATCCTGCTCTTCTCGAAAGAGGCGATCTCGGACTCGCTCCTTGCGGCCGGCGTCGGCAAGACGGCCACGGGCTTTGCCGCTGGTGCCGGTGGCGGTGTCTGCCAGGTTGTCGTCATGGGTCCGTGTACGTTCCTCGTCACGGCCGCTGTGACGGGCGACAAGTCGATCACGACGAGCCAGCGCATCAAGAACGTCTACGGCGCGCACGGTCTCAAGGTATGTCTGCCTGAGCAACTTGTTGTTGTTGCACAAGTTGCGCAACTCGATGATCTTGTAGCAGCTTTTGCACACAAGTCGCACTGACAAACAAACAACCGCTCGTGCTTGCTGTGTGTGACTAGGGCTTTTACCCTGGTGGCACTGCCATTGCGTTCCGCCAAGCGACGAACTGGGCGTCGCGCCAGGGCTTCACGGAGCTCATTCGCGAGCAGTTCAAGGTCACGCTCCACGGCGACAAGGACGCAAAGCTCACGGTGGCGCAAGAGGCAGGCGCTGGTATCCTCGGTGGCGCGCTTTCGTGCTGGAACCACCCGTTCGAGGTCGCGCGCATCCAGATGCAGTCGGCGGCTGACCGCGGCGAGCCAAAGCAGAACATGATTCAGGTCTTCCGCACGGTCGTGAAGGAGCAGGGCTACCCAGGGCTGTTCAAGGGCATCATCCCGCGCCTCGGTCTCGGCATCTGGCAGACGCTCTTCATGGTCACGGGCGCCAAGCTCGTGCGCCAGGCGCTTGAGGACAGCAAGCAATAGAGATTCAATGCAAGCGCGTCTGTGCGTTGGCGCAAGTCGAGCCTCGCATGCATACAAGCGACGCTCGCTGCATCAACAAACGATGAATGTAAACGGTATTCCGTGACAACTTGTGTTGTTTGCTCTTGTTTGCTTGTCTATTGCGTTGTGTATCTCGCGAGGTGCTAGTGGCTAGTTGTTGTTGTGCAAGTCGCTCACTACAAGTCGGTCTGCAAGATCTCACGCAGACACATCGTTGCGAACGCGCCACTCGGCAGCGAGAACGACGTGCGCAGCAGTTGCTGGTCTGTTCGCAAGCAAGAGCAAGAGCAAGAGCAAGTGAGAGAGTCTGGTGAGAATGTGCCTCCGACAAGCCAACGACACGACAGACTTGAAAGCACATGGACGCACCTGGCTCGAACGACCACTCGACGTCCGTTGGCACAGCAACAAGTGCGCGGTACGAGCCTTTCACTGGTCCCGTCGCACTCAGTGCTTCTTTTGTGTCGTGGGCTTCAAGCAGCTCCGTGCACTTGTCGCCAACTGCGTTTGCAGGGACGAGCGCATTCGGACCTGCGAGCGGCAGGAGCACGCACGCAAGTGGATTCGCACTCTCGGCGTTGAGCTCTTCAGCTTGCTCGGCAGTCAGCACGACGACTGCATCGCTCTCTGCGTCGCGCACGAGGTCGCCAGCGATCGCAGCACTGCCGTTCATCTGCACACGTAGAGACGCCAGGACGTTGAACACAAAGCTCTGGTACGCGTGCATGAACATGAGCCGTCGCGAGAACGCCACGTTCTCGACGGCGCGATCGTATGCATCGCGTCCGTAGCGCTTCAAGCCCTAGACCAGCCACATACACATAGTCATCGTAGCGTGAGGACTCGAACTCTAGGCAGTGTGACTCGCTCCCACACGCACAAGGACCTCGAAGTGACAGACAAACCTGCAGGACTGCGCGCTCGAGCGTCAAGTGCCCTGGAAGCGCCTTGAGTGCTGCGTCTGCGTCGCCAGTGTCAAGGAACGCCTGCTTCGCAGCGCGGACCGTCTCAACCTCGCGCTCTGACGGCGTGAGCATCAGTGTCACGGCCGTCTTCCAGTCGCGCGCGAGGATCGCTTGCCCAATGTGGTGCGGCCGCACGCGATGTGACGGATGCCCGACGCGCTGGAAGCCAAAGTAGTTGACAAAGCCGTTGCTCGAGACTGCCGCGACGCCACTGGTGACTGCGCTCTCGATGTCATTTGATGCACTCGCGACGTCGCGAAGGACGATCGTGAACCTACGAGAGTCATGTCAGTGAGTGAGTGTGTGAGCTGAACACTGTCGTTGCCTTCAGTGGCTTCGACTACGACAAGCAAGCGGTCGTACCGGTTTCCATTCGCACTCCCAAGCGCCTAGACACGCAGAGGACGACCGCAAGAGATGAGAACCGCACACAATCAGCCGGTCAGATGCCTCGAGCCCATTCAACTCGGTTACGTGGAGTCAAAGCCAAGAGCGACGTACCAGTGGCTCGCTGACGTACTGGAGGTGGCCGATGCGAATGCCTGACGCTGCGTGCTCAGTGTCCATGGTGGAGCTACTGCTCGCGTTGAGCGCAAGCAGCGCAGCAGGATCGACGCCTTGGACAACAACGTGCTGGTATGTCACGGCAACTTTGTCTTTCGTCCCAGCGTACGTGAACGCTGAGAGCGGACGCTTGAGGTCGCGCGCGAGCTTGTCAAAGCACGCAAAGTGCTCCGTGTTGGTCTGTTCCAAAGCATCAGTCATCGTGTCATGTCAGCGCATACAGTGGCTATCGCTCTCGACTACAAGACAGTGAGTGACGGAAGAGCGCGAACGTACCTTCTCGAGGACACACTGGAGATACACTTCTGGCTCGGACCGCTTGCGCTTCTTCATGCTCCGGTCTGAGAAGAGCGCGACGAGCGTCTGGACGCCACTGCGCGTCTCAGTCTTCGTCTTGAAGCACGTCGAATGCTTGGAGATGAGCCGATGGAGCGCCGTGCGCGCGTCTTTCGAGTCGTCGTGGACGAGCGCGACGCCTACAGACGCATTGTTTGTCAGTCTTGTCGGTCTACTCATTCGATCGACCAACACTCACAGACGCACCTCGTGCTGCATCAACATCGCCTGCGCCTTTGCGCAAGTAGTCGAGCAGACGCACGCAGTTCGCCGCAGACATGCCGCCAGTGCGGAACTTCTTGTACATCGGGTCGAGCGCGACGTGGATCTGCGTCACAGCGTCGCTTCCTGCGTCATCTTCGGGCTTGCGCAGCTTGCAGTCGAGACCTGGGAAGCAGTTCTGAGAGACAGCGAAAGAAGGTCCGTCCAGTAGGTACACACACATGTATGCGAGTCAGTCGTAGCGCCCGTCGCCATCGACTGAACGAGAGATCGAAGAGGTCGCACCTGCACGCACACTTGGACAAACACGCGGTCGCGGAACTCACTCGGCGCGTCGAGGAGACACTCACCGAGCGCTTCGTTTGCCACGGCCTCGACGTCCTGCGCGCGTGCGTCGCCGAGTGTCTCGCGCAGTGCAGCGCGCCAGCCGTTCGGCGGTTCGTCAAACACGAGCTTCTCGTTGCGCTGCGCGCGCTTGCTGTTGTGCGCCGCGAGCTTTGCCTGGAGCACGGCAGCGCGCTCATCGGCTGTTGGCACACGGAATGCGTCTTTGTCGTCTGCGCGGAGCGTCACGACGTCGTTTGACGCACTGATCTCGCGCACAACAAAGTCGCTGGGGCTGTCGCATCCATTCACACTGTTGTATCAGACACGAATGGTGTTGTTGTCGATCGAGAGAAGCGATGGTGGCAAGTGGACGTACTGCTGCTTGAGCGTGCCAGTCACCGACGTCGAGCGCACGTGCAAGTACGCGTCGATGCCGACAGCTGCCGCAGTCGCGTCGTCGCCATTGCCACACGAATGTGCTGCTGTTGCCATATTGCACTCTTGTGTGTCAATTGGTCGTTGACTGGCTGACATCGTCAATATACTTGCTAAATATATGCTTTATCATATTCAGATAGTGCAAAAATCAAGGCAGTAAATAGCAGTAATTTGTAGCGAATTAGACGAATTTGATACAAATAGCGTTAATTCACCTACACCCTGCAACAGCGGAATGCTCTGGACGGTCGCGAGTGGCTCAGTTTAGAACGCTCGCTGTCGAGCGCATCACATCACGACGACACTCACAAGAAGCCGCTCGTCCAGCGATGCCTGCGTCCGTGACCGACGAGTTCTCGCAGCAGCTGCGAGCAGCGATCGCGCGCAGCAGCAGCAGGAGCAGCCACGCGAGCAGCTACGTCCACATGAACGACGACGCCTGTGATGCGCTCGACGAGCTCGAGATGGCGCTGCAGTCATCACCACCACGCGTGCATCCCGACAACTTGCACGAGCACACGACGATGAGCAGCGAGACCGCGGCGACTGCGTACTTCCTCGCCGGCGACGCGCGCCAGCTCTTACACCTCGACGGGCCGCCCGTCACGACATGCAACAATGGGCACGACCACACGGCGTTCGACGCTGCGGCGTCGCTGCAGCGCCAGGTCTCGAGCAGCCACATTGAAACCCGCAGTCGCGCGGCGCTCCATCACGTGTCCGAGAGCTTCCGCGACTCGCTCCTCGACCTCTACGCGGCGAGCAAGATCTTTGCGATGCACCTCATCACGTTCGAGAGCCTCTTTGTCGTCCTCAGCTCGCTCCTCGCCACGACGGGCTACTACGTCTACAGCGAGCACCGCGTCGGCAAGAGCTTTGGCGCAAACATCTCGTGGATGATCGTGTCGTTCGCGATCGTTGCGCCGATGATCATGCAGATCAAGCAGGCGTTCGCACGGCGCGAGCTCGCGCTCGATGTCCTCGCAGAGTGTACGTATGTGTGTTTACTCTAGGACAGCGTGGGCCGGTTTGCTATGGTGTAGTGTCTCTCGAGCACTCACTGACGCGCTCTCGCTTGCGTCTCTGCCCATGTGTGTGCCTCACTGCCTGTACGTCGCCAGCCAAGAGCCTGTTCGCGAACGTCCTCATGGCGAATGCGATGTGGAACTGGGGCGACGACGGCCGGAGCAAGCTCCCGAGCGACCACGCCGCGACAACCAAGCGGCTCCTCGTCACGCTCTTGCGCGACATCTGCACGTTATTGCTGCTCCCGACGCTCACGCGCGGGCGCCAGTCGCTTGACAATGCACGGTCGGCAAGTCGCAGCGCGGTACGAGCACACGGTCGAGCACCTCCAGCTGTCGATGATGGCGACGTTCAAGCGCTTGCACGGGCAGGTCGAAGTCATGAAGAGCGTTGGACTCCCGGCGAACGAAGCCTCGCGCATCAATCAGTACCACTGGCTGCTCCAGGCGCGGCTCGAGAAGCTCCAGAACATCAAAGTACGTGTGTCCTTGTGCGTCCTCATGGTGCTCTGTCGTAGCACTGAGGTCTCACACACCAACACTGTCGGACGTGTCTGTCTTGTGTCGTTCATAGTTCTATCGCACACCCCAGGCGACGCGGTCGTTCACGCGCCTGTTCATCCTCGTGCTCCCGATCTTCTACGGCCCGTACTACGTCTACCTCATGCGCGGCGACGAGTTCCAGTCCACGAGCTTTGCGTTCTGCCTCGTGCTGAGCGCCGTCACGAGCCTCACGATGATCGGGATCTTCAACGTCGAGATCGCGATGGAGGACCCGTTCGCAGGCGGCGGCATGGACGGCATCCGCGTGCGCGAGACGTTCCAGCTCGTCCACGCGATGCTCGACGTGTGCTACAGCGACACGAAGCGCACGGGCGCTGTCTGAGTCTGTCGATAGGCATAGAGAGAGAGTAAGAGAGTACCTTGGGACGCAGACGATAGAGACAGCCACGCCTTGGGACGCTTGTGTCTAGCGTGGTGCGTCGTTCATTGACTGACTGACAGACTGACTGGATGGGCCGACCACTGCGCGTCTAGAACGACAGCGGCTCATCCTCCTCCTCCTCCTCATCCTCGTCCGACTCGGTGAGCCACGGGTGCTTGCGCGCGTCAGCGATCGAGATCCGAGCGCTCGGGTCGCGCGTGAGGAGCGACAGCAGCAGCGCGCGACAGCGTGGCGAGATGACACGGACGTCGCTCGGTGGGAGCGCTCGCTCGGGGTCCCACGCTGCGATCTCATCGAGCAGCTCCTTTGTGCTCTCGGCACGGAACGGCAGCGTGCCGTAGAGAAAGACGTACAAGAGCATGCCTGTGGCCCAGACGTCGACGCCAAACGGGTCGTACGGCTCGCCCGAGCAGCACTCGGGCGCGAGGAACTGGAACGTCCCGACCGTGTCGGTCACGCGCGCTCCTGCGCTAGCGAAGACCCGCGCACAGCCAAAGTCCGAGAGGAGGCACCGACCCGAGGCGCTCAGGAGCACGTTCCCAGGCTTGAGGTCGCGATGACACACGCCGCGACTGTGGAGGTACGCGAGGCCGCTGAGGATGTCCGCGACGTGCGTGCGCGCCAAAGCGTCCGTGAGCACGCCGCCAGTGAGCGGACTTGCAAAGCGCTTGGTCGCGGCGTCGAACGCCATGCAGACGCCGCGCGGCATGTGCTCGAGCACCAAGTAGAGCTTGTCGCTGCTCTCGCTCTCGATCACTTCGAACAGCAGCACGACGTTGCGGTGGTAGAGCGTCCGCATGATCGCAATCTCGTCGCGCACGTGGTCGAGCGCCGTGACGACGCGCATGCGCTGCGCACCACTCGTGTCGTCGCTGTTGGCGGTCGTCTCGTCACGTGTAGCTACAGGCTCGCTGACGTACTCTTTCATCTTGAGCAGTGCGTGCTTGGAGAAGATCTTGAGCGCAAACTGCCGGCGCGCAGGCGCTGCAGGTGCACTCGCATCAAGGAACGTCGCTGGTGGTGGCGGCGGGGGCGGACCGAGCAGATCATTATCACCATCGGCCACTGTCGATGTGTCCACAACTGCGGGTCGAGACGGCGCAGCAGGCGTCGGGATCCGCTCGCAGCGCTTCACTTTGCCAAACTGCCCTTGCCCGAGCATCTCGAGCACCTCGTAGTTGTTCACGAACTTGCGACCGTCGAGCGTCTTGCGCTTCTCGACCACGCGCGTCTCAACGATGTTCCACTTGGCGTTGTTGCTCATGGTCGCTTGCGTCTGAATCTCAGCACTATGAGTTTTTGTATTGACAGACGGACGCTCTCGAGCCACAGCTCTGATGCTTGCCATGGAGCTCATGGAGCTCATGGAGCTCTTCGTCCTCATTCCACTTCGCTACTCGTAGATCCAAGAGCAAGCATTGCTGCGATGCGCATGCTCGCGCTCATCGACAGTCAAGACAGCTCGCGTCCTACTCCACTGCGTCGAGCAGCCTTCGCTGATTCCACTCAATGCAACGAGAGCGATCGAGAGAAAGCGGTGCTCGACAGACACTGCGCGACGACGCCACGAGATGAACCACCACACACGCAAGCACGGATGCAGATGAGAACGCAATGACTTTGCATTGCTAGCCAACGCGACGAACAAGAGGCGTCGAGAGAGATAGACACACATACATGGACATGAACAACGACAATGAGAGCTCTCGCACACGATCGACGCTACAGACTCCACTCGCTCACATGATCGCGCACGTGCCATCGCTCGCGTCCTGCGCACTGCTGCTGCTGCCTTCGACGACCTGCGCCTTGTCACTCTTCGTGCGCTTCTGCTTCTGGTCCTGCTCCATCTAGATGCACGCACATGCACAGTCGTCACTCATCTGCGCACCATTGCGCTTCAGTAGACGCACAGACACACATACAAAGACGTACGTGCTCGCGCATGAAGAGACACTCGCGCGGGAGCGTGTACTCGTCGCCATCGTCGTACACGATCAAGTACGTCCCGTCCTCGAGCTGCTTGTTGACTCGACCGCGCGAGTACTGCGCCACGCCGTCACCGACGTCAAACTTGGTGTACACCTCGGATCCGACTGGGTACGCGGGCTCGTCAGGCGGTGTCGCTGGCGTGCCGGCAGCCACTGGCTCCGCATACACTGCTGGTACAGCAACTGGCGCAACTGCCGCCGCACTTGGGACGCGCGGCGCTGTGTCGCCGCCACTCACGCGTGTGAACAGCGCAGACACTGGCTCGGCGTGGCGCAAGAGGAACTCGTCAATCTCTTGCGTCATCGAGAGGTTCTCCACGCGCACAGGGCTCGCTTGCACAGACGACACGATCGTCTTGACAACGCTGCCAGTGACCGTGCGCACAGTGCTCGTCGATGTCGTTGGCGGCAGCACCGAGCGCACACGTTGCTGCAGCATCGGTTGCTTGTCGTCCAAGCGCTTCGCTGCAGCAGGCGGCAGTGGTGGCGTCGACAGCGATGGTGCTGGTATTGCTACGACTGGCGCTGGCGTCGGCACTGGCGCACTGAGCTGCGCTAGTGGAGCGGCAGGTGGCGCGCTCTCGCTCACCACACTCTCAGCCGCAGGAGCAGCAGTGGCGCCAGGCGTGTCGACCTGCATCTGCGCGACGAACGCCTGCAGCGCTTCGCGCACAGGGCCGCTGAGGTGCTCCCAGAGGCGACTGAACTCGACCACGAGCGTGTGGCGCACTGCGCGCGGGAGGACGTCTTGGTGCGAGCGCCACAGACGGCTCTGGGTCTCTGCGATCTGCAGCATGTGCTGCGTCGAGCGCGAGATCACGCCGACAAACTCTCGGATGCTCTGCTCGATCAGCTCCTTCTTGATCGGCGCCGAGTCGCCAAAGTACTCCAGATGGTCGTCGAGCGCCTTGCGCTGCTCGCTCGCTTCGTCGTTCGCGCGCGCTTGGCGAATCGTGTGGAACTCGTAGTAGAGCTGCAGCGCGAGCGTGAGCACTGGGACGAGCTGCAGCAGCGCTGTAGCAGCGCGGTCGTTCGACGCCGTGCGCGCATCTTCAAAGTCCTTTAGTGCGTTCTGTGCACACGTATAGTACCACCAAACAACAGTCAACAGTGTGAGCATCAAGCGCTCGAGTGGCGAGCAAGTCAAGACAAGCAGTCAGTCAGTCAGTCAGTCAAGAGGCAGACGTACCTCAAGGAACCACTCGCGTCGGTCGCGCACTTTGCCAAACAGCCGCGCTGCGCACTCGGCGAACGCGAGCTCGTGGCGGCACGTCTTGAGACTCGCGGTGCACTGTGCGATCGTCTGCGAGCTCGTGTCGCAAGCAGTCCGCAGCGCTGCGACGTCGCGCTCGCGCGAGTAGAAGACGTCGCTACACGCCTGGACCTTGGCGCTCACTTTCGTCTCGCCGCTCGCAATCAGCTCGTCTCGACGTGCGCGAACGAGCGCCAAGAGCTGCTGTGCGCGCGTGTCTTTAGCTTCGCGCGCTGCTGCGACTGCCGTCTCTGCGTTGCGCACTTCGTCGGTGCACTTGGCGACCATCGTCGCGAGACGCGAGTACAGCTCGGCAATGTGCGCGCGCACGTCGCGCTGGTGCTTCGCGTTCTTGTCGCGCGCGCCTGCAAACCAGACCATGCAGTCAATGCACGCGCGGCAGGCGCTCGTCAAACGCTTGATCGCTGTCTCGGCTGCGATGGAGCGCGCGTGGGCATTGAGACTCGGGTCTGGGCGCTGCAGCGCGTGTTTGAGCGCAGCAACGGCCGCGTCACTCTCGAGTTCGTGCGGCTGCTGCTCAGGACGCACGCGCTGGACCTGCACGACGCACAGTACAACGACAGACAGACATAGGGACAGACAGACAGAACACGCACGTGAGCCGTGAGCAAGCACCACTAGACCGCGCAATACGAGCGAGTCGAGCATGTCCTAATCAGTAGACGTACCAAGTCGCCGGCGCCGGTGGTGCGCGGCAACATCGTGATCATCTCGAGCACGAGATCGAGCGCCAAGCGCTCTTGCGCAGCGACAAAGTCGTTCGTGTCAACGTCGTTGAGCCATGTTGCTAGTGCGCTAATCGTCTGGTCGAGCTGCTGCGCAACGTCGAGGTTGGTCGAGACAAGGAGCGCGTCCCACACGCGGTTGACCCAGCTCGCGTCATCGCTTGCGCTCGAGTTTGCACGCTGCTCGCGGATCGCGTCGCTCAGCACTTGCCGCGCGCGCGCGACATCAGCTGCAGGCGGCGAGTCGTCTCGAACGGCCGGCGCTGGTGTCTGCGACGCCACGGACTCTTGCGACGCCAACATGAGCGTGTCGACGACCTGGTCGCTGCTGCTCGGTAGCGCGAGGTCGTGGTCGTGGGAGAGCTTGCGCTGCGAACAGACGATCGGCGCTTCCGGCTCGTCGGACTGCAGAGGCTGCTGTGTGTTTGGCGGCGCTGTGGTGCCGCTCGTCACAGCGTCTTGGGACGACATGGGCGACGCCATGTCTGCGTCTTGCGAGCTGTGGAGACGCAGAGAGCGCGGTGCCGGCGGATCTGATCGCTGCTGCTGCGACGATGGCGGCGTGCCCTCGCGCATGCGCTTGCTTGGATTCTCTGAGACCCACACTGTGTCACTGCTGCTCTCACCGCCTTGACGACGCTTGTTGCTTGGCGCCGGCGCAGTCGCCATTGCACCGTCGCTACTGCTGCTGCTTGTGGCGCGACGAGTCGTGTTGTTTGCTGCCTGCAGTCGGCGCTTTGAGCGCAGGTAGTGATACGCCTCGCGCGTGTTGTTGTGGCAAGCGCCGAGCGCTTCGATCAGCTCGTCGGTCGTCGCAGGCGCGTCGTCAAACTCGTACTGCACGAGCAAGCGCAGGTGATTGAGCTCCGCGAGGTCGACGCTCTTGCTCGACGCTTGCGACGACGACGACGACGACGACGACGACGACGACGACGATGACTGCGAGTGCTGCTCTTGTGAAGCTGAAGGCTGCGAGAGCAATGTCCACGAACCAAAGTCGTCTCCGCCGCCCATTGCCATCAATCACTCACGCCAACGGTGACAACAACGACGTCAACTGTGGCGACGTATTTTCCGAGTCAACCCTGATGGTGTCGCTAAGAATGCCTTACCGTGTTTGTTTCGTTTCAAGTCGCAAGTGAGTTATATAAGTACGCAAATTGTGCCCATCTCAAGTGAAATATATACAGCAATCGCTGTTCAATGTGCGCAATGCGTACTTTTAGAGCACATCACAGTTTTCGCTGACAGAAATCCCCACGCCATAAAAAGTGATACTGCAGAGAAACTCAAACAAAAAACGCAATTTTGCGAAATGCGCATTGCAATGGCAATCACTCGATTCAGCTCGGCTGGCTGCGTCCACTCGTGTGTTTGGATGGTCTCAACGCGCTATCAGTGCCTCAATACAACAAATCAGTAACATTTGAGCGCGTCACAAAAAGTGATACTCGATTGCAATACAAAAATCAAGTGTATTTAATAGTGGTAAGTATTGTCTTTAGCTTTAACGACCAAGAAGCATCGGCTAGGCATCGAGTCAACCGAAGTCTCGATGAGATGCATGTCGAGCTTTTGCCACTCCTGCTCGATCGCTCTCTTGAGGCCCTGTTTGCCTTCTAACTGCCTGCCATATCTATATACTCGCTCAGTCAGAACGCCCCAGACGTTCTCAATCGGATTGAGGTCTGAGCTTCGTGCTGGCCATGGCAACAGGTCAGTGCCAGACGCTGCAAGCCACTCACGAGTGTAACGTGCAGTGTGAATGGCTGCATTGTCCTGCATGAAAATATAGCCATCCGGGTGGTGCGCGGCGCCAAAGGGCACGAGGTCGTCTTTGAGTGTGTTCACGTACTTGACGGCAAGCAGCGCGCCGTCGAGGAACGCGATGGCAGTCTTGCCGGCCCTTGCAATCCCGGCCCACACCATTACGCCACCGCCTTGCGACTGCCGCCGCGTGACGGTTCGGACAGGCTTTCGAGAGTCTTGCCACATGTGGCGCCCGTCTGGACCGTCAAGCGTCCATCGCTTCTCGTCGCTCCACACGACGCTTACCCAAAGCGTGCTGAAGCAACGATCGGCGAGGCGCGCCTCGCGCCAGTCGATGCGAGCGCGAAGATGTTGCGGCGTGAGCGGGAGACGAGGCTCGAGCTTGTCGAAAGACAGCTAGTCCGTCTGCTGCAAAACGAGCTGCACCGTACGCAGAGAGCAGTCGAGCTGGTTGTCGCTCTTCAAGCGAGCTGCAGAGACTCCGCGTGCGCTCGCATCGCGCACGAGCCGTGCAACCGAACGCTGGACCAGCACTGGACGCCGTCCTCTTGTCTCTTCTCGCGCTCGTTCTTCAGTGCTCGTGCGACTGTCATCTTGCTCCGACCATTCTCCCTGCTGATCATCGCCATGGACATGCCGGCCTTGTGCATGCCACACATCTCGGCGCGTTCGATCTCGCTGACGTGCTTGTAGCTCATTGCAAACTGCTAAATGACAATCGGTTGTGTCAGTCACCTCAAATTCATACTTGATTTTTGTATTGCAATCGAGTATCACTTTTTGTGACGCGCTCAAATGTTACTGATTTGTTGTATTGAGGCACTGATAGCGCGTTGAGACCATCCAAACACACGAGTGGACGCAGCCAGCCGAGCTGAATCGAGTGATTGCCATTGCAATGCGCATTTCGCAAAATTGCGTTTTTTGTTTGAGTTTCTCTGCAGTATCACTTTTTATGGCGTGGGGATTTCTGTCAGCGAAAACTGTGATGTGCTCTAAAAGTACGCATTGCGCACATTGAACAGCGATTGCTGTATATATTTCACTTGAGATGGGCACAATTTGCGTACTTATATAACTCACTTGCGACTTGAAACGAAACAAACACGGTAAGGCATTCTTAGCGACACCATCAGGGTTGACTCGGAAAATACGTCGCCACAGTTGACGTCGTTGTTGTCACCGTTGGCGTGAGTGATTGATGGCAATGGGCGGCGGAGACGACTTTGGTTCGTGGACATTGCTCTCGCAGCCTTCAGCTTCACAAGAGCAGCACTCGCAGTCATCGTCGTCGTCGTCATCACTTTTTGTTGCGTGGGGTGTAGCGTCGACACAACAATTGTGTCGACGCTACACCCCAACAATTGAGACAAAAGATGGCTGTCCAAGCATCACGCACTCGCACACACACGCTCCAAGACAAACGAGGAGACAGTGGCGCTTACTCCTACGGCCATCCATAGATGTGAGAAATGGTCGCATTCGCACTGGTTTGTATGTCTGGCATAAATGATGTGACGACTTGTGGAGGATGTATTTGGCTCTGACGTATACGTAAATAGCGACAGGCGAGAGTCATAAATTACATGACTCTCGCCGCTGTCGTCTCCAGGGACAAGCGTTGCAGCGCAGCCACAACGTGCTGCTTTGTACTGCTGCTTTTCGTTTCACAAACCGTCGCTCTCTCTTGATGAACTCGCGTGCGCTCGGGACACGATTGTCCTCCAGCCCGGTGAAAATTCTATGTAACTGCAAAATGAAAGCGGAGCTCGTTTCGGTATCGCTCTACTGCCTTCTCCACGTTAGACCTCGCTTTCATTACGCTCATCAAAGTATTTGTTGACTTCAGTGAATAACGTAGAGATCTTCGCAAATCTTGTGCTTGCGATCCTTAAGCGCCAACGACACCTTGGATTAATAGAACAAACTAAGATTATTTTGCTTGTATACAGCGCGTATGCGCTGTGTGTCGATAATGAGACACGACGTTTTGAAAAGCGATGAAAGCTCGCTACGATGACAACAAGTATAGTACTAGTACGTTGCACTGGCTGACGTGTATGACATCACGAGAACAATCACGATTGGCATACATCTACAATAGACTAACGTTGGCGACTGTGCGTCAGCCTGTACTTTATGTTTCTTAGACAAAAATGCAAGGACAAGTATAGCAATAGACGCAAGTATAGCAATAGATGGTTAGGTATCAGCGTACTTTGTAGGTGTTGCACACGCACAATGGTGACAGGCTCCCAACTGTCGTTGGGAGCTACATCAAAAACGAACAATACGCCTCGTACAAACCCAATGCAATGCTTTGACAAGCCTTTCTGTCGTCACCCGTATCACCCGCACCACCGCTCATCTAATGTCACCCGTGTCACCCGCACCAGTGCTATCGATCTCACCACGAGCAACAGTCGGACAGACTTGAGACGTGGGCGTGCGCCCCGGACCCATGCGATACGATCCGGCCGAGACTATGTGGCACAGTGGATGTACCAAGTCGCTAGTGTCGTCGTCGCGCGGCAGCATCGTGATGATCTCGAGCACGAGGTCGATCTCGGGACCGCTACGCTCGTTGAAGTCATTGGGCGACTTCGCGGGTGCGCTGCACGTCTAATCAGGCTGATGTGCGACGGCAGGGTAGAGAGCGCCCCTGGCGCGGTCGATCCAAGTTGTGTCTTCGCTCGTGCTCGAGTTCGCGCGCGTGACGTCGGCTGCAGGTTGCGACCCGTCCCTAACGGCTGCAGCGACTGTTTGTGACGCCTCGGATTTTTGTGACGTCAACAAGCTCTTGTCGTTTGGTGCCAGCGCTCTGGCTGCGAGTGCTGCCGATGTTGGTTTGAGGCATGGGTAACACGACACGAAGATTTGGCATGGAGGTAGGAGTTGCGCGCGAACTAGGACCACCCTACTACTTCTTTTGGGGGCATCAAGAGGGAGACAGTAGCAGTGGCGTCGCCATCTGTCAAAGCGCCCAGCCACGCCATGGGAGAAAAGCGCCTCGATCTAGCGCGTCATCGCTGCGAAGATGGAAGCGGACAGTACAAGCATTTTGCTTTTGAACATCTACGTACCATGCTCACCCGCACATCGCGGACGCGAAGCAATCTTCGCCTCTTTTAATGGTAGTTTGTAGCGCTGTATGCCGAAAATGAGACACGACGTTTTAAAAAGCGATGAAAGTTCACTACTACGATTCGAGTAGTAGAGCTGCAGCGCAAGCGTGAGCACTGGGGTGATCCGGAGCAGCGCTGCGGCCGCGTGATCGTTCGACGCCGTGCGCGTTTTTTCGAAGCCCTTGAGCACGCTCTGTGCACGGACACACGACAGCGTCGCCAGTCAACAGCCAGCAGTATTAGTGAGGGAGCGCTCGAGTGGCGAGCAACGCACAACAGTCGGTCAAGAGGCAGACGTACCCCGAGGAACCACTCACGCCGGTCGCTCGCTTTGGCAAACAGCCGCACTGCGCACTCGGCGAACGCGAGCTCGTGGTGGCACGTCTTGAGACTCGCACCGAGATGCGCGATCGTCAGCGAGCTCGCGTCGCACGCTGCGCTGCGATGTCAGCGCCGCGCAAGTGAAATACGTCCAAGTATGCAAGACCCAGTACAATGAAGGTATATATATCAGCATAACAAGACACCATCTACGACAAGCATGCAAGACACAGTACTACGAAAGAGGGTATGCATCAGCATTACTTACAGTTTTGTAGGCATTGCACGACCGACCACAGATGCCTCAAGTAGACTTGGTTTTGTTGACAAAATTGTGACTTTCGTGACAGTTCGTGAACTGTAAGCGCTACCAAGGTAGTGTGGTCCAAATTGGACCGACATTAGACTGTCCAAGGTTTACCTAGACTTGTGAATTATAGGGTATACGTTATTCCATTTTATTCCGTGCGCGTGTGTACGTCATGTGCAGGTGGCGACTCATCTCTAACGGCCATTGCTGCTATTTGTGATCCCTTGGACTGTTCTGACGCGAGCATGCGCGCGTCAGCGACTTGGTCACTTCTGCTCGGTAGAGCGAGTTCGTGGTCGTGCCAGAGCTTGCTGGGCGAACAGGCACTGAATCACCGCTGCTCTCGTCGTTTTGACGACGTTTATCGCTGTTGCGCTTGTTTGGGTTCTCTACATCGCCACTGCTTCTCGTTGGACGATGTTTGCTGCCTCTGCGCTTGCCTAGGTTCTTGGCAGCAGACTGTGCATCGAACAGGTTTTGACATCTTGGCGATGAAGGTAGTTGTTTGATGCGGGCAAAGTCGATGCGTGAGCAAGAGCAGACCACGAACTATAGTACAGCCAAAACTTGAATATCAGTGTAAATGGAGTGTTGAGGTGTTGCGCATGTGAAGCGATGACAGTTGAGAGTGTGTATCAAAAACTCACACCTAATCGCAAAAAGATCTTTTGTACTTCGTCTAACATATACAATCCACACGACACCTCAACCTAATTGCCAAATGACGGCAAATCGACCACGGGCTCATTTTCGATATCGACCGACTGCCTTCTCCATTTAGAGCTTGTTTGTAAGACTTCGTACTACTATAACAGTTACAAGCCCGTGCTATGTAAAGGACTACCCTATGCCTCCGCGCCGGTGCTATCTCTCCATACATCAACCCCTAGCGCTGTACCCCCGACTGGACGGTCGCACATCGTTTGGCTTAGCACAGCAATGGGAGATTTGATATCAGCATAAATGTAGGTTTGTGGGCGTTGCACAAGGCACTAGGGAGGTTGCATCAAAAACGAACAGCTAACTGAACAATCTAGAGCGTTGACCAGGCAGGGCTGTGTACTGTGTCAAAAACATATAATTCACACGACAGCGCAACTATTTCGAAATTGCGCTTTTTCTCAAAAGAATTTGTCACATAGTGCTCAAGCTGCACAGCCTATATGGCAGTATGTCGGGAAGGGCTTCGGCTCGTGGTGATCGGCGCCGAGCGGCGGCTTAGGGGTACTGGTTTTGTATGTGCTGTTTTGTTTTGCCTCTCTCTGTTGACATGATTTTTTGCACAGCTTTGTAGACTGGTGTGGTAGAGCATAGTGACTACTGTCTTTGTCTTGTTTTAGCATTCGAATTTATGATTTGGATGCTAAAACAAGGGATTGCGCTCTGATTCAATTTTAGCCAATTGTGAATTTATGATTCCAACTATTCCAACCGAGATTTGGAATCGGCATGTGGACGCATGTGGATATGCGTCCGCCCTTACAAAACCCAAGTCAATGTCGTCTCAGTCAGTATATCGTTATCATTCCATTCGTTTGGCCAAATCCTAGTCTCAGTTTGTCTGATTGTAGTGTGGTCCACTTGATCCTAGTGTTTTGCAACACAAATTTGACATGCACTGATGCCATTTCGATAGCATGAACACACTCGTCCCAGCCAATACGCGCAAGGCGCGCACTTCCGCTATCAGTGCGTTTGGTTGCTTCCTTGCGCAGCAAGATGTGAGTGAGGACTATGTCCACGCTTGCATCGACGCAGACGAGTCGGGTGTGCGTATTGTTGCTTGAGTGGTTTGGTTTGTTTTTGGTGTGCAATGGAATGAGTGATGGCAAGCATTTGAAAATGAACTCAGTTGTGTCTTACTTCCGAGGCGTGAAAGTGTGGTTGGTTGGCATGCATCCATTGCAACTTGCGTACACAGAGAGTGCTTTGGTTGGTAAAGCGAATGTGTTACAGCGTGCATGCAAGAAAAGAAAGGATGGCGAATTTGTTCAATCTGCTCCGCCATGTACGAAAGAAGGCCTGCGGTCGTTGATGGAGTGTTCGTATGTGAATTCATGTAATGAACGTGATTCTCAAGATGCTGCATTGACGACGAAGATGACGAAGACGACGGCGGCAAGAAGGCGACGAAGAAGGCCAAGGAGGAGGTTGGTGTACACGCGTACATCAACCGCCTCCTTAAGCGTCTCGAGCCACCGTGCCCTATCACAGAGCGGCTGACTTCGCACTCGTTCCGGCGCGGCAGCGCACAGCACGCCAACGGTGACGATCGACTCGCCGCACAGTGGATTCTCGACCGGGGTGGGGGGGGCATGAGTGCGACCAACAAGGGGTTCGCCTATGTCTTCAATAGCCGCGGCTGTGGATCGCAGGCGACATGCAACGCCGCTTTGACGCTCGACTGACTGTGGCGTACCTGCGTCTGTTTCTCGTCGATGGCTACAAGCTGCGCGAAACAAGCTCGAGCTACCGAGACGATGTGCTGGCACTAGGCGCGAAGGCAGAGGCCGCTCTGTTCGCGTTCTTGCGAGCGCGCTTCATCACAGCCGCCAGCTACGGGACTGTGCTGCGCTTGATGCGCGCGCTCTACCACGCCGGCGATCTGAATGAGCTGATCGGCGCGTACTAAGTGCTGCTCGCTGCAGAGCGCGGCGACGGGTCGCCGCGCGGTACGCTCGACCTCCTCGTCGTGCGCACTGCGAGCGCCGTGAAGCTGTCGCACACACTGTATGTCATTCATACAAGCAAACACACACGACTGCACGCATGCACTTGCCGTGGTCACTCGTTCGATTGCCACACCCGCTCATGCTGTCAACACAGTCGTTGTTCGATTGCTGCGCTCGCCGGCGCTGTTGCTGCGCTCGCTCATGCTATTGCTCGCTCATGATGTTGGTCCACTCGCTTATGCAGTTCACGCACTCGCTCATTTGATTGCCGCTGCTGTTCACGCACTTGCTCGTCCGACTGCCGCTCTCAGTCATGTTCTCGATGCACTTGCTTATGCGCTTGACGCTCGCGCTTGTTCATTTGTAGCACACGCTCGCTCGGTATCCGAGCTTGCTCATACTTTTGGTGTGCTTGCTCATGCGCTTGGCGTACTCGTTCGTTGATATGCGTGCTCATGCTCTTGACGCGCTCGCCAATGCGCTTGGTGCTCACACTCGAGTCACGTTCGATTGTGTTGCGCTCGACAACGATACTGGCCAACATGCGCACGATTCACGAACTCACGTGCAAGAGCTCGCTATAAAGACTCGCATGCACCACACGCATACGTGTCTGCAAACACATTCTAGCCGATACATGAAAGCACACGCACTTGAGACTCAAATACACGTGACGCACACAGAACATGATCACACACAGGCACACTTGTCGAGCTCGCCACGCTCGCACGCACACTCGCGACGCACGAACCGTTATTGCTTGCCGCGCATGCGCACGTGCATCTCAGGCTCAAACCCAATCGCGCGCAGAGGCTAAACGACGCTTGGATCGACCAAAAGTGCGTACGACAGTCAAACTCGGTCTTGCTGATTGTGCACAATCACAGACTCGCTCCTTGTGGAAGGTTGGATGCAGTTGCACTTGCTGCCTGCGCTCGCACTCACACGCATTCGTGCACACACACAAGATCTCGCACGATAGAGCTCGCCGCGTCCGGTCACGCTTCTTGCTCGTTGCGCGATGTTCTCAGTTTTATAGAGTGTGCTGACACACTATCCGCATATCCGCATACTTTTGGTAATGCACACATGCAACCACGCCATACACAAGAGAATGTGTGCATGCTCGCATTGCCCACGCAACATAAACACATGCAACATACACACACGCGCGAGCACAACTTGCTGAGACGGCTGAGCGGCATCACGTAGCTCGAGAATGGGAAGCTCAAGCGGCGAGGAGCACACATCGCCCACAGCTGAGCATTGCGAGCAGAGAGCGCCACGATGAATGAGCAGCCTGGGCGGCGACACGCATGCAGCACGCGGCGAGCAGTGGCGAGCGTGAAATTCGACTGGCCGCACAACACGCTCGACAAAACGAGGCGTCACGCAACTAAAACACACCTTTGTTGAAGAATATGCTGTTTGTTGGATGCAAGCGAAACCAGGACACGTCCTGGTCGATGGAATAACTACGCGCGGCCCGAAGCAGTGCCAAGATGCTCAGGGCTTGCCGCAGCGCAGCGAGGTCGGCAACACCGCTCTGCTTGCACTTGGTGCGACAATATAGTGCAAATAGCAGTATATATAGTATTAATGGAAGGTTTGTATCGGATTTCAAACAGCGTCTATCGTTCTCCCTTGTTAATGTATCGGTCAGTTTGTGGTCAGCTTGGTCAGCTGGTCAGTTTGGCTATTTTCAACAATTACTACTATAGTAATTACATATCTAGATGTATCTAGACGCAATCCGCGTCTAGTTTGCGAAATACGCCATACTTACATGCCAACCGATTTGCGCGGAAAAACATAGATACAAATGGAGTCAGTGGCGCTCAACTAGTTCATACAACTAGAATACGACAGATCCAAAAATATATTTCGTTACCTTAAATACATAAATCGCCTATTTTGCATGTTTCTTGTTTTTGACTGTCAAATTCGACTTCACCTATTTCTTAGCTCATTTTCGACGACAAACCATGTGTCGACAGCAAACTGTTTGGCTTGGCTGCACATCAACTCAAAGACTAAGGACTGGGGGGCACTTCATCACCACGTGACAAGGACTCGGTGTGTTGTCTCACGACCTCGTTTGGTTGCTTGCTCTGCGTCCTCGTGTCTTCTACAGATCGCCATCGTCGTCGTCGTCGTCTGTGAGCGGCAGCTGCTGGTGCGACGTCGTGCTCGCGATGTGCCACGCGCCGTCCGCGCGCTCTCTCTCGAGCTCGAGCATCGTGAACTGTCCGAGACGGAGCGAGCCTAGCGCCATCGCAGCCGAAAGCATACACAAGCACAAGTGAACAAGCACACGAGCAAAGCGTATCCGCATGAGCTCGATCACGAACTGCACAGCACAGCATTGCATCGTCACAGGCGCAGTCGTAGTCGCACTCGCGGTCGCGTACCTGGGAACACGAGCGACGCGTTCGCATGCGGCGGGTGGTGGCTCCCGCCGATCACTTCGATGTGCCGCGTCTCGCAGATGTGCCAGTCGCTGCCTGGAGACTGCACGGTACATCACACAGAGACCCACAGAGACACATACAGCCATAGACAACAGTCAGTCAGTCAGTAAGTCCGCTCTTGTGCTGATCCGATCGTCCATCAATGGCGCGAGCGTCGCGCTTGTCGACTCGAAAGCGCGGCATCGTACGTCTGCGTATCACACACACAGTATCAAGTCCACAAACACAGAGAGAGACACCGAGCCATACATACAGACACAAGCGCATGTGCTGTCAGTGCTGCCACCGCCGTGCACTTGCCACGTTGCCAGGCAGTCAGCGCCAGGCACAATGAGCAAGCAGGACGTACGAAACACAGGCAGTGGCGTGCGCGCAGCCGAGTCGCGCAGCACGAGCACGAGGTCGTGGCCTGTCCGTCGGGTCGTGGCCATCATTCAGGAGTCTGGTTGGGCCACGCGGTTCGTCAAGCGCCACGACATCACAGCAGTGCCACACAATCGACAGCGCGCGTGAGTGGGACCGACAGGTCTGCAGTCGACGCCAATGCCGTCAGCAGCAACAACAGCAGCTACAGTGCACACGACGAGCAACCGACTTGAAGTACTGCGCTTCGCCCATGACGACGACGCCAGGCGCGAGCGGCTGCGCGCGAGAGAAGATGTTGACAGAGTACTGCGTGAGCGTCGGCGGCGCGACCACGAGGCTGCGCGTCGTCGGCGGGTCGTTCTGAGTATGTAAGGCACAGCACAGCACAGTACACACTGTCACTGCCGCTGTCACTGCTTTGGTTGCGCACTCTCGCGCGCTACTGCACTCACTCACACAGAGAGAGAGAGAGACAGAGACACACATAGATCCTGACACGCTGCGCTAGCTGCACACACAAGCAAGTACACACGTCGTCTGGGATGTAGACTACGCGACAGACGATCATCTCGAGCCGCGACACGAGCGCCATCATGTCGCCCTCGGCAGCAGCAACCGCTTCGAGCGCCTCGTACTCGCGCGGCGCACGAGGCGCAACGAACCCGCCGCTCACGAGGATCGCGTCGATGTCGCTGCCATCGACCGAGCTCACGAGGCGCTCGCTCAGGCGGTTCACGCGCAGGATCTGGCCGTCGAGCTCGCTCAGGACGAGCAGCTTGAGTCGCTGCTGCCGAGTTGTTGTTGCTGCTGCTGCTGCCATGATCACTCACTCGGTGAAATGCTACAGTACTACACAGTGACTCGCTTGATTTGTGTCTGTCGGTTTATACAAGTGGATGACACAATCAGTTGCAACAAACAAACAAGCAAGCAAACAAACAAGCAATGAGCAAACAATGAGCAAACAAGCAAACAATGAACAAGCAAGGAAGAACGAGTTGCCACGAAACACAAAGACGACTTGTTTCGAGGACGTGTGTGTGTGTGTTTGCTCACTTTGCTCACTCGCTCGCCCACGTGCTCGCGTACGTGCATGCGCGTTCAAGTCTCGCTGTTATGACTGCGCTCACTCTTGTTCCAGTGCGTGGTAGCCGCGAGGTAGGCAGTCCTTTTGCTCACGCATGGTTCTTCATTCGCCAGACCTTCTCGTGCTCGAGCGGGTAGTAGTACGCCTGGGTGAGACCCGTTGCGCCACACTGGATCTGCAGCCACGACAGCGTCTCGACGCCGCTCGCTTCGTCGCCAGCAGTCGTTGGCGACACAGCGCCTACAGCGCTGTCGGCTGACGTGGGTGGCGTAGCCATGAGTTGCTGACACAGCGGTGTCGAGCCTGCGACCAGCGCAAAGCTGCTTGCAGCAGCTGCCGCTGCGCGCTCCGATTCCTCTGATGCCGCTGTCCATGTCGCGGGCACGTCTGCAATGTCAGTGTACGCGACACCGAGGAGTGGAATCTTCGGTGCGGACCCAACTTGCGCCGGGAGTTGCGTCAGCGGGTTGCCAGACGCGAGGAAGAAGTCGTACTCGTGCTTCACAAAGACATCATCTGGGAGCGTCGAGATCGCATTCGATGAGATGGAGAGGTACGGAATGCTCGTCGTCGTGTGGTACAGCGCCGGCGGGAACTCGGTGATACCCGGGCTGAGCTCGAGGAAGAAGTAGTAGACGGTCGGCCAGGTCCGGAACAGGTCGAGCGGCAACGTTGTGAGGTTCGTGCCGCAGAACTCGATGTCGTTGAGCGTCACTGGGAAGTCGGGCGACAGCAGTCCAGGAGGGATCGCCGTCATGTTCGTGAGCGTGATGTACAGGATCTGCACCGTCGGGTGGTCCTGCGTAGTCAACGCGGCGTCGTCGCCCCACTCGGCGATCGTGCAGTTGTGGATCTTGATCATCACGAGGATCGGGAACATCTTGAGTCGCGGCGGCATCGAGAGTGCCTCGCAGTGCGAGAACACGAGTCCTTCAACGCGAAGCGGGTCGATGTTGCTCAGCGCGTGGTCGAGCTCCTCCTTGGAGCCGCGGATCTTCCTCTGTGTGCAGCTCACTTCGAGCACCGTGCATGTGTACTGCGTGGACCCGAGCGGCCGCATCTCGAGGAGACAGCTCGGGTCGCTGTTTGTGAGCCCAATGCCGGCTGCGACCAAGTGGAGCACGAGCACGACGAGTCCCCAGAGCGCCATGAACGCAATGAGGAACCGTTTCTTGTAGAGCACGGACGTGCGCTTTGTCGTCTTGAGCGCTCCAGGCGTGACCTTCACCATGCTCGGGTTGGTTTGGACCCGCTTTGAGTGCACCTCGTGCTCGTTGCGCTGCGTCCGGAGCGCGTAGAGCCGCACAAAGAGACTCAAGCCCGGTGCCATCTTGGAGCAAAAATCGAGCCACGACGTGACGTAGATCTGCTTGTTCTCGGCCCCAGCGTTGATCGACCACGTGTCCATGTAGTACCCGAGCCACGGAAGGTCGTAGTAGATGTGCATCGCGTCGCGGTAGTACGGGTAGAAGATCGCCAGCGGCACGACCATGCCGTATACGATCTCGAGCACGGCGTCGAGCGCCAAGTGCACGATGCGCACGAACGTCGGCGTCTTCTTGCGAAACACGACGGTCACGACTGGCATGAACCAGCAGTTCATGACGAGCACGAACATGACCAAGCGGTTGATCCAGATCGTCGCGACAAGGTGGCTCAGTTTGTACGTCTGGAACGTCTGGAGCGCGATCTCCACGAGCACGAGGACTTCGTGCGAGTCGACGCCGCAGCGGTGCTCGAGTGCACGGTCCCAGCGCGTGAGCGTCGCTTGTAGGCGTCGCCAGCGCGAGCGGCGACTCGGCGCTTTTCGATCGAGAGGGCGGATGCTCTGCACTTCATTGTTGTTGGTGTTGGTGTTGCTCACCCACACTCGGTGTCGCGCGCGACTCGGGAGTGCGAACCAGACGATCACGCAGATCCCGACGCCGTGGACGACGACGAGCGCGATGCTCGCAGTAATGACGTAGTCAAAGAAGCTGAGGACGACTGGATCCACGTACTCCATCACGATCAGCGAAGCAGGGTCGTGCTTGATGTACACGTGGAGCTTGGCCATTGCGGCGTAGTAGACGCACGCGAGCAAGTGCAAGAGCACGGCAAAGGTGCTGAGGAGCACGCGGCTGCGCCACCACTCGTCTTGTGGAATGAGCGCTGAGAACGAGCTCGTGACACTCGTTATCGACGATCGGATCCTTCGTGTCGACGCCTGCGCTGCATCCGGCAAGCTTGGGCCGCGCGACGTACGCATCGTGGTTGTTCGAGGGCGAGCGAAAGCGAGAGCGCGGGCGGACGAGTCTGTGGGCCGATCGGCCAAATTGGCGACTGATGCGTGCTCATGGTGCTCACTCGAGTCCACCTCAGAGCGTCTGCTTGATCGATCGCATGCCTCAGGACACACTTGAAGCGAAGACTCGATGGTGATCTTATGCGAGCCGCTCAGAAGCGCAAATACGGGCTGTACGAGTGAGACGGACAAGCTCAGAGCACTAACTATCGTCGATTGACAGAAGTCGGAGCTTGATCACTCGCGTAGGACTCACTTGGCAGCCACTCCGACACGACTCATCATCTTACCATTGCGATTCTACTAAAGCATCGTCGCCTTCTTTGACTACGTCATTACTGCGAGCATCGCGCTCGTCGTCGTCCACGGCGTCGGGATCTGCGTGATCGTCTGGTTCGCACTCCCGAGTCGCGCGCGACACCGAGTGTGGGTGAGCAACACCAACACCAACAACAATGAAGTGCAGAGCATCCGCCCTCTCGATCGAAAAGCGCCGAGTCGCCGCTCGCGCTGGCGACGCCTACAAGCGACGCTCACGCGCTGGGACCGTGCACTCGAGCACCGCTGCGGCGTCGACTCGCACGAAGTCCTCGTGCTCGTGGAGATCGCGCTCCAGACGTTCCAGACGTACAAACTGAGCCACCTTGTCGCGACGATCTGGATCAACCGCTTGGTCATGTTCGTGCTCGTCATGAACTGCTGGTTCATGCCAGTCGTGACCGTCGTGTTTCGCAAGAAGACGCCGACGTTCGTGCGCATCGTGCACTTGGCGCTCGACGCCGTGCTCGAGATCGTATACGGCATGGTCGTGCCGCTGGCGATCTTCTACCCGTACTACCGCGACGCGATGCACATCTACTACGACCTTCCGTGGCTCGGGTACTACATGGACACGTGGTCGATCAACGCTGGGGCCGAGAACAAGCAGATCTACGTCACGTCGTGGCTCGATTTTTGCTCCAAGATGGCACCGGGCTTGAGTCTCTTTGTGCGGCTCTACGCGCTCCGGACGCAGCGCAACGAGCACGAGGTGCACTCAAAGCGGGTCCAAACCAACCCGAGCATGGTGAAGGTCACGCCTGGAGCGCTCAAGACGACAAAGCGCACGTCCGTGCTCTACAAGAAACGGTTCCTCATTGCGTTCATGGCGCTCTGGGGACTCGTCGTGCTCGTGCTCCACTTGGTCGCAGCCGGCATTGGGCTCACAAACAGCGACCCGAGCTGTCTCCTCGAGATGCGGCCGCTCGGGTCCACGCAGTACACATGCACGGTGCTCGAAGTGAGCTGCACACAGAGGAAGATCCGCGGCTCCAAGGAGGAGCTCGACCACGCGCTGAGCAACATCGACCCGCTTCGCGTTGAAGGACTCGTGTTCTCGCACTGCGAGGCACTCTCGATGCCGCCGCGACTCAAGATGTTCCCGATCCTCGTGATGATCAAGATCCACAACTGCACGATCGCCGAGTGGGGCGACGACGCCGCGTTGACTACGCAGGACCACCCGACGGTGCAGATCCTGTACATCACGCTCACGAACATGACGGCGATCCCTCCTGGACTGCTGTCGCCCGACTTCCCAGTGACGCTCAACGACATCGAGTTCTGCGGCACGAACCTCACAACGTTGCCGCTCGACCTGTTCCGGACCTGGCCGACCGTCTACTACTTCTTCCTCGAGCTCAGCCCGGGTATCACCGAGTTCCCACCGGCGCTGTACCACACGACGACGAGCATTCCGTACCTCTCCATCTCATCGAATGCGATCTCGACGCTCCCAGATGATGTCTTTGTGAAGCACGAGTACGACTTCTTCCTCGCGTCTGGCAACCCGCTGACGCAACTCCCGGCGCAAGTTGGGTCCGCACCGAAGATTCCACTCCTCGGTGTCGCGTACACTGACATTGCAGACGTGCCCGCGACATGGACAGCGGCATCAGAGGAATCGGAGCGCGCAGCGGCAGCTGCTGCAAGCAGCTTTGCGCTGGTCGCAGGCTCGACACCGCTGTGTCAGCAACTCATGGCTACGCCACCCACGTCAGCCGACAGCGCTGTAGGCGCTGTGTCGCCAACGACTGCTGGCGACGAAGCGAGCGGCGTCGAGACGCTGTCGTGGCTGCAGATCCAGTGTGGCGCAACGGGTCTCACCCAGGCGTACTACTACCCGCTCGAGCACGAGAAGGTCTGGCGAATGAAGAACCATGCGTGAGCAAAAGGACTGCCTACCTCGCGGCTACCACGCACTGGAACAAGAGTGAGCGCAGTCATAACAGCGAGACTTGAACGCGCATGCACGTACGCGAGCACGTGGGCGAGCGAGTGAGCAAAGTGAGCAAACACACACACACACGTCCTCGAAACAAGTCGTCTTTGTGTTTCGTGGCAACTCGTTCTTCCTTGCTTGTTCATTGTTTGCTTGTTTGCTCATTGTTTGCTCATTGCTTGTTTGTTTGCTTGCTTGTTTGTTTGTTGCAACTGATTGTGTCATCCACTTGTATAAACCGACAGACACAAATCAAGCGAGTCACTGTGTAGTACTGTAGCATTTCACCGAGTGAGTGATCATGGCAGCAGCAGCAGCAACAACAACTCGGCAGCAGCGACTCAAGCTGCTCGTCCTGAGCGAGCTCGACGGCCAGATCCTGCGCGTGAACCGCCTGAGCGAGCGCCTCGTGAGCTCGGTCGATGGCAGCGACATCGACGCGATCCTCGTGAGCGGCGGGTTCGTTGCGCCTCGTGCGCCGCGCGAGTACGAGGCGCTCGAAGCGGTTGCTGCTGCCGAGGGCGACATGATGGCGCTCGTGTCGCGGCTCGAGATGATCGTCTGTCGCGTAGTCTACATCCCAGACGACGTGTGTACTTGCTTGTGTGTGCAGCTAGCGCAGCGTGTCAGGATCTATGTGTGTCTCTGTCTCTCTCTCTCTCTGTGTGAGTGAGTGCAGTAGCGCGCGAGAGTGCGCAACCAAAGCAGTGACAGCGGCAGTGACAGTGTGTACTGTGCTGTGCTGTGCCTTACATACTCAGAACGACCCGCCGACGACGCGCAGCCTCGTGGTCGCGCCGCCGACGCTCACGCAGTACTCTGTCAACATCTTCTCTCGCGCGCAGCCGCTCGCGCCTGGCGTCGTCGTCATGGGCGAAGCGCAGTACTTCAAGTCGGTTGCTCGTCGTGTGCACTGTAGCTGCTGTTGTTGCTGCTGACGGCATTGGCGTCGACTGCAGACCTGTCGGTCCCACTCACGCGCGCTGTCGATTGTGTGGCACTGCTGTGATGTCGTGGCGCTTGACGAACCGCGTGGCCCAACCAGACTCCTGAATGATGGCCACGACCCGACGGACGGCCACGACCTCGTGCTCGTGCTGCGCGACTCGGCTGCGCGCACGCCACTGCCTGTGTTTCGTACGTCCTGCTTGCTCATTGTGCCTGGCGCTGACTGCCTGGCAACGTGGCAAGTGCACGGCGGTGGCAGCACTGACAGCACATGCGCTTGTGTCTGTATGTATGGCTCGGTGTCTCTCTCTGTGTTTGTGGACTTGATACTGTGTGTGTGATACGCAGACGTACGATGCCGCGCTTTCGAGTCGACAAGCGCGACGCTCGCGCCATTGATGGACGATCGGATCAGCACAAGAGCGGACTTACTGACTGACTGACTGTTGTCTATGGCTGTATGTGTCTCTGTGGGTCTCTGTGTGATGTACCGTGCAGTCTCCAGGCAGCGACTGGCACATCTGCGAGACGCGGCACATCGAAGTGATCGGCGGGAGCCACCACCCGCCGCATGCGAACGCGTCGCTCGTGTTCCCAGGTACGCGACCGCGAGTGCGACTACGACTGCGCCTGTGACGATGCAATGCTGTGCTGTGCAGTTCGTGATCGAGCTCATGCGGATACGCTTTGCTCGTGTGCTTGTTCACTTGTGCTTGTGTATGCTTTCGGCTGCGATGGCGCTAGGCTCGCTCCGTCTCGGACAGTTCACGATGCTCGAGCTCGAGAGAGAGCGCGCGGACGGCGCGTGGCACATCGCGAGCACGACGTCGCACCAGCAGCTGCCGCTCACAGACGACGACGACGACGATGGCGATCTGTAGAAGACACGAGGACGCAGAGCAAGCAACCAAACGAGGTCGTGAGACAACACACCGAGTCCTTGTCACGTGGCATTGGACGTGTCTTGTCTTGCTGTATGCACGCGCTTGTGTATCTCAAGCTACCATCATCACGCTCTCTAGCTCTTAATCGATCGATCGCTCTAGTCAGCAGCAGTCGCAGGCGCAGCGTCGGTCGTCGCTGGCTGGTCGCGCTGCACGCGCTCAGCGTCGCGCTTCTGCTTTGCGAGCAGCACGGACGCGCTCACGGCTTCGTCGTAGAGCTTGAGCTCCTTCATGGTCGAGAGGATCACAGCGGCGTCGGCCTTGGTCGCCATCACGTTCACCGAGTTGCGGCCGCGCCAGACGACAATGTTCATGATCTTCTCCCTATCGAGTGAGAGAGAGGCACAAGCAGCAGACAGTGTCAGACCAAACGCCATAGAGTCACAGCAGCGATGCGATCGACAACGAGACGTACTCGACAAGCGACCGCGGCGCGTCCATCGAGCACGCGATGCTCCCGATCGGCGCCGACTCAAAGACCTTCTGCGTCGCGGCGTCAAACTCGTCGTAGTCGAGGAGGTCGCCGAGGCGCTCAAGCAGCATCTGGAAGTCGCGGCGCGAGACCGTGAGCTTGCGCTGCGTGATGCACGGCAAGACGTGCGGCAAGCCGGCTTGGCAGAGACGGTAGACAATCGCGCCGCTCTGCTCCGTGCGCTCAAAGAGCTTCAGGCCCGTGTACACGACCTTGAGCTTCTTCGCCTTCATCGTCTCAATCAGCTCGCGCGTGATGCTCGCAGTCGTGAACGTCACCGACTTGGACTCGTCCGAGCGCGTGTAGAGCTGCGCGCCAGAGAACGGCGCGACGATGCCAAAGTGCTCCTGGATGCGCGCGTACTGCGCTGCGTCGAGCGCGACGTACTCTTCGCCCTTTTGCTTGAGCTGGCGGCGCTCTTGGCGGTTCAGACGCGGGCCACGCGCGTCCGTCTTGCCGCTCGTCGCAGCTGGCGCGTCTTTGCTGTCGTCGCTGCTCGCAGTCGCAGGCGCCGCCGCGTCGTCCGTCTTCACGTCTTCAGCGACTGCCTCGTCCGTCTTGACGTCCTCTCCGCTCGCCTCGTCCGTCTTCACGTCTGTCGCTGCGTCAGCGTCCTTAGTTGCTGCGGCGTCTGCACGCGCCTGCTGCGCACGGGCTTTGCGGCCAGGACGCTTCGCGACGTCCTCGTCGCGCTGTTCCGGCGTCGCCGCTGTCTTCTTGAACAGGCAGATGAAGAAGCCGCCAGTGTTCTGCGTTGACACAAGCCACACACATGCGTTAGTCCGAGTCGTCGCTCCTCCACATCGTCATCAACAGCGTCAGGTCGCCCTAGACGAGGCAGCGTACCTCGTCGTGCGGCACGCAGCGCATGCACCGGTCGAGGCGGAACGCCGCAGCTTCGTCTGTAGTCGGCGGGAACATCGTCGCCGTGAGCTTGTTCTTCGCGCGCTGCTTCTCGTCCGCAGTCGTCGTGAAGTGCTCGAGCGACGAGTACTCGGCGTGGTCCGACCCGAGGACCTTCCACGTCGAGATCCCGGCGCGGCGCTTGAGCAGCGGCAAGCGGTCTGCGACGTCCACGAGCTCGAGCGCGCCGTTGCTCCAGCGCAGGAGCTCGGCGACAACGGCTTCGTTCTCCAGTGGGTTGAACGTGCACGTCGAGTAGCACATGTAGCCGCCGACCTTGAGCAGCGACGCGCCGCGCTTTGCGATTTCGACCTGGAGCGGGTGGAGCGCAATGCCGTTCTTCGCGTCCCAGTGCTTCCAGATGATCGGGTTCTTCCGGAGCGTGCCGTCGCCGCTGCACGGCGCGTCGCAGAGGATGCGGTCAAAGAAGCCGTCTTGCTCTGTGCCAGGCGCACCGATGAACGGAATGTGCTGCGCTTCGTGGCACGTGACAAGGAGCGCCGGCGAGCTGATGCGCTTCGACTGGTGCACGAGCATGTACGCGCGCTTGAGGTCGACGTCGTTCGCCATGACCATGCCAGTCGGCGTCTCGCCCGTCACGTGCTCCTGCGCGTGGAGCGACTCGAGGAGCTGCGACGTCTTGGAGCCTGGCGCTGCGCACATATCAAGGACGCGGTGGTGCGGCTCGACATTCAGGATCAGCGGCGGGATCATGCTCACGGCCTCTTGACGCGTCGTTGCGCCGCTGTTTGTGAGCTCGACGAGCCACTTCTGGAACTCAGCGAGCAGCGGGAGCTTGCGCACTTTGCGGCGCTCGACCGACCACTGGAAGCCCTTGTTGTCCGGGTACCACGGCATCGTCGCGATCGGCGCGACCTCTTCGTCGTCAACGACGAGTCCGTCGAACTGAAAGTCATTCGCAATGCGTTCGCGGATGCTAGCGTCATCGACACGTACGTATGTGAGTGAGTGTGTGTGTGAGCGTGCATGGCAAAGACGCAACGGCAACGTACCGCTCAGCGAATGGGCACGAGTTGTTGATCCGGAACGTCGTCGGCAGTGGCGTCGCGAGGAACTTCATGAACGTCTCCCACTCAGCGTCTGGCACCACGCCTTGCGCCTTGTAGTACTGGATGAAGTTGTCGTTCGTGTAGACCCACTCCGTGAAGCCGTCCTCTTTCTTCGCCTCGCTCCACGTGCCGGACGTGCTATCGCCGTTGTCGTCGCGCGACTGGCGCGGCTTCTTGCTGCCGCTCTTGTTGCTAAAGTTCTTGCGTCCGCGCTTGCCCATGCTGCTCGTGCGTGTTGTGGTCGTGGACGTACGCGCGTCGATCGACAGAGAGGAGCTGCTGCTGCTGATCGAGTCTGTCACTTGCTCGTGTCGGCTCAAGCTCCAGCGCTTTTCAATGGTCAAGAGCCTGAGGCAACGCACACTTGGCTTCACTATGCTCTTTTTGTTTAATAGTGCGAAAATCGAGGGACTACTGACTTGCATCGAGTCATGACCTCTCGAGCTCCGCGAGAGGAATGCTTCCAGGACGACCACGACATGTGTGCTCCTTGTGCGCGCCAGTAGTCCCAGCTCATGACAGCACGATCGCTCGTACATCTTGCGATACAATAAGAAAGAGATACTATTAACTTCAGCGAATACTATGCGAGCACGGCGGCGCAGACCGAGACGTCGTCGCGCTTGCCCTGGCGCTTGTGCGCGAACGCGAGGAGGTTCGACGCGCTGTAGAATGCGAGCTGCCGCACGCGGTTCTCTTTCGCAAACATCGGCCGCGTGATCTCGAACGCTGGGATGTTCTCGCACTTTTGACTGAACGTCGCAAACTCGTCTGGGTTCACGCTGTTGTTCGTCTTGAGCTCCTCCATGGCTTCGCGGCAAAAGCCAGCGGCCGAGACTGCGAACGGGATGTACGTCTCGCTCTCGGTGAATGTGCTCGTGGCTTTCTCGACCGTCTTCTTTGCAATCTCTTCAGCGTCCGACGGACTCGGCTCGACGCACGCAACGACCTGGTCGACGTACAAGTTGTCGTGCACGCCGTCCGAGAACACGAGGCAGACGTCCCCGGGCTCGAACGCGCACGTCTGGATGTGCACGTCGCCGCTGTAGTTGATCGTCTTGTTGTTCGAGACCACGGCCGGGACGTTAAAGTCGTAGATGATCGAGTCGCTCTCGAACACGACCTTGTTCTTGCGCATGAGCACGCACTTGCAGTCGCCGATCGTGTACACGAGCATCTCGCGCGCCGGCTCGTCAAAGTACACGACTGTGAGCGTCGAGTCGAGTCGGCCTTTGCGCTTCGTAGCGCGCCGCGCAGTCTTCGTAGCGCTCTCGATCGCAGTTATGAAGTCGCTCGCTTTCACGGGTTCGTCGCGCGCGCGCTTCTTGAGCTTCCCGAGCGCAGCGAGCGTCTCGGACACGAGCAAGCGCGCGAGCACGCCAGAGGCTTTCATCGTGCCCGACACGCCGTCTGCGATGACCATGTAGCCTGGACCGTAGCCGACTGCGTCGTCGCCGTGGTAATTGTGTGCAGCCGACGCAACGGACGCAAAGCAGCTTCCAGTCGCAGACTGGTTCCCGTCGCTGTCGAGCGCTGGCGGCTTGCACGTGCGCATCCTTGAGAGAATGTATTGGAGTGTCATCGAGCGTCGGAACGAGCGCACGCTGCTGGTGTTGATCACGATGGCGTTGCTGGTGGTGGCAAGCGGTCAATCGATCGATCGATGCGCTTGGACGCTCAGTCTCGCACTCGCTCTCCGAGCACGAGCAGGCGGCAGCGCTGTCACTAGAGCGCCGGACTGGAGCGCCGTCGAGAATCCAGGGAATGGCCGGAAAGAAAGTCGGGCACACACACTGGTACGAGGAGCAGCAGGAGCTTCAGCGCCAGCAGCAGACACACACGAGCAGCAGCAGCAGCAGTCGCAATGCGCGAGTGCGTGGGCAAGCAAGCACGGCAAGCAAGCAGGCGGCGGTGGTTTTCGATGTGAGTGTGTGGAGCAGTCGTGTGGAGCACGGAGCAGTCGCGCGCGATTCGGCGCTTCATCGTCGCATGCTGAGCGAGCACTGACGCTGCCATCACGTGACCGCGGTAATGGGTATTCTCACGGTTGAAAGGGTCGTTTGGCTCGCTTGCGGGCAGATAGCAGCGCAAGAGAGGCTCGCAGGCGAATCGCGATTCGCGATTGGGCGAGGAGACAACCGCCGGACTGGCCATCCGCCATAGTGAACTCGAGTCAACTCCGCCTCGTTTCTACGCATTACACACAGTCGCGCGTACTGACAGTGCTTGCCAAAGTGCGACTTGCCTTTTCGCCCCGAGGGAACTAGCGAGCAGGGTTGCTCTGCTGCGGTCAGCAACCTTTCGCGCTCGACTCTACACGCTACTCTGTGTGACGACCGGCCGACCAATCGACCCAGATTGCCGCCGACTGACAGACTGACAGACTGCGCCTAGCAAAACAAACTGGTAGAGAGTGCACGTGCAAGCTCAAAGGTCAAAAGGTCTCTCTCGGAGTGCTGGTGCTCCACTCTTGCCGCGTATGCCGTGTATGTCGAGCTCACTGTGTGTCTGTATGTCGAACTCACTATGCTGTCGGTTTCTTCTATATTTGGACTGGTCATCTCTTCAGTTTGCAAGTTGAAGTTGCTTGCTTCTTGCTGCCCCTCGATGATCGCAGCATGCATGTTCGGCCATCGGTCATACCCGTGCAGCGCAGTTAGCGTGCCACAGGCAGAGCTCTCTCGTATGCTCTCTCGTATACACGCGTGCACACACAGAAATGCGCCGTGTGCTCTGTAGATGTCGCTCTGATACAGCACCATCCTCAGTCTCATCATGCGCACTCGGTCTGATGCACTCGATCTCTGTCGAGCGCTACAATGCAACAGTGCATTAGCTTCTCTTCGTGTCGTCCTCGCGAATGGCGCTGTCATCGCTTTGCTGCTGTGTGCGACCTGCTGATCCGTGCATTCACTGCCGTGACTGGTGAACGAATCTAGCACCTCCATCCGGTTGAGAAGCAAAGCTGCGCACAGCTTGTTCAGCTTGTGCACGTACGCTTTGCTCGAGCTGACCGCTTCCGATGGACAGTGTCGCTGATGCGTCCGTCCTCCTGTGTCTTTGGTGCCCAGTGTCATCGTATGCGATGCACGTCGTGCGATGGCATCGGAAGCACACTCATGACATTGATTGACCTGAGCACTGAGTATGTCCGGCAAGAATAGCGACTACTTCGAGTGTGCGGCCGAGAGATCGTGTGTGGGCTGAATGCAGCTCCGACTGCACCGCCGGAGCTCGCACCAGAGCTCGCACCAGAGCGCTGCTCATTGCTGCTCGGTGATGGTGCAGGAATAGATGCATCTCTGCTGCCACGCGCAGTTCTGAGGACGAGCTGCAGTCGATCGCGCTCGCTCAACACCCTCGGTGCGTCAAAGCGCACAAGTACGCACGCGCGGCTGCGACAAGAGCTCCTAGCGCGCAGCAAAGCACGCTCGTCTCGACTCAATCGCAGCAAACATGAACAACATGAGCAGTCGAGCGCTGCAAGACGCGATGCCAGAGCGTCCAGACTCGCCGACATTCACGTGGTACGTGCAGCAACAACAGACGAACGCGTGCTGCTTTGTGCGACTGGGTTCCTCTGTCGCTCACTCTCATCTTCCCTCGATCTCTCTATCTTTCACTCGCATTGTGCAGCGAGGTCTGCAAGATCTCAGTGCGCTCTGCGCAGAAGCTCCTGGACCACGTCAACTTCTCGCCGCTCCACAAAGCTGCGCTCGAGAGCGGCGGTAGTTCGTCGGACGGCCGCCTCGCTCTCGGCTCGAGCGGATCGCCGAAGGTGTCGCACCAGCGCCGCGTGGTCTACGACGGCACGAAGCTCTTCTGGCGCATCAACGAGACGCTCGAGCTCTGCATCTACGAAGACGCTGGTGCGAACTGCGTCACGATCGCAGGCTTCCAGCAGCAGTCAGCCGAGGTGCGTGCGACCGAGTGTGTACTCTGTCGCCTATCAGCTGGTTTGTGGCTGAGTCGTACTGACCTGGTTGCTCTCGTTGCGCGGTGCGTCGCTTGCGTCTCTAGAAACTCGCGCCAATGCTGGTGGATCTCCGTAGTCTGCTCAAAGTCCTCGGAGTCGACGACCACGCCAAGCTCCCGCTCCACTCGCACCACCACCACTTCCAGCAACAGCAGCTAAAGGCGGATCACACGCCTGAGATGTTGAGCAAGTACCTCCTCGCGCGCGTGCAGGCAAAGAAAGACCCGCGTGGCCACATCTCGCTCTTCCTCGCCAAAGTCCACGAGCACGAGACGCTCCCGGCGCTGCTTGCACACGGTTCATTCAGCCATCACGGCCACGGCCATGGCATGCCAACGGACTTGGCGGTGCGACGTCGCCACACGATCGACGACGTGAAAGAGGCGCAGAAAGAGGTACAGGACGCAGCCGTGGAGCTCAAGAAGGCGCGCGTCCAAGCCGAGCACCTCTCGAACCTCGCGCGCATCTCGCTCGAAGCGTTCTCGAAGCGCGGATCCAAGCAACAACAGCCGGAGCTCGGTGGCAGTGGCGGTAGCAGCGGTCATGGGAGTAGCAAGCACTCGGAGTGGCTCCGCGTCTACGACCGCGTGACGATGAAGAACGCAGTGGAGCACAGCAAGGGCTTTCTCCACGCACTGGAGAAGCGCTAGACACTTTGACATCCAGGTCATCAGGACCATGCCAGCACACTCTCCTATCTATCTATCAACCTCTCTCTCTCTCTTCTTTGCTTGACTGCTGTCGCTCGCTTTGCCTGTGCTCCTTCATCTCGTTCACTTGCGATAGCCTGCTCACAGGTAATGGAGACAGAGGATGCCGCGTTCACGAGTCTCTCTCGCTCTATTGACTGCTTGCTTGCTTGTGACGCTCGTGCTGCTGCTCTTCCTCGACTATCGCGCGTACGTACGAACTCACTCTTGCAGCATATGCGCACCGAGCATCGAGAGGTTCGAGTGGCTACTGTTGTTGTTCGTACTCCGTCGACTCGAGCCGCTCGAGTGGCCAGGACTCCGAGGTGTTGCAGGCGAGCGCGGCGAGTGTTGTTGTTGTTGTTGCTGCTGCTGACGCGGATCGGTCCACGTCGTGAGGCGATTGATGTGGTCGACGAAGAACACGCGGCCTTTTGCGTCCGTCTTCTCCTCCCACCCGAGCGGCAGTGGCTTGATCGCAACGACTTCGCGCTGCGGTGTCAACTCGTCACTCTCTTCTACGTCTGCGCCAGTCGCTTTCTGTCCGCTGCTCGCTTGCGGATACAGGTCGTCGCGCTGCTGGCGAATGTACTGCAGCAGCGCGTCGCAGTACAGATCGCGCTCGGTCTTGCTCGTGTAATGGAGCGAGTCATCGCCGCCGGCTCGCCAAGGCGACGACGACGATGGCGGCAGCGAACTCTCACGCGGATGGCACGACGGCGAGCGCTTGGACATGACGAGCGTGTTTGGTGGCTTTGGACTGCAAGGACAGCGAAACATCAGCAGTGAGAATCGTGTGAGTAGCAGCGATCACACGGACAAACAAACGAGCACGCGCTCAACGTACGAGCGAATGCGAATGGCGATGCCTGGCGAGATCTTCTGTGTCGACGGGTGCATCGCAGGGAAGTTCGTCGTGACGGTGCTCGCGTGGAGCCGATCGTCTTCCTGCCATGAGCAGATGTCAAGACATCTCGTCAGCTAAGAGCACGGCGAGGTGCGATCTCCCTCCACGCTGTCGACCGACCTTGTTGTGGTAGTCTGTGATCCGGCGGTTCATGTTTGCGATGCGGTGCTCATGCGCTTCTCGCTCGGATTTCATGCGGCGAGCGAACGTACTCAGCGTCTCGCTTCGGCGCTTCCTATACACAGCAAGCAGTCCAAGTCAAGCGTCAAGACTATGAGAGCGCAGTCGCCAGTATGAGCACACAAAGTCTCACGTACGTCGGACTCTCGCCTTGGATCTCATCGACTGCGTGAAGTCACCATCACCACCAGTTGGACACGCGTGAGCACGTCGCACATGAATGAACAAGCGAGCAGATGCACCCGTGCAGTACCTTTCTCGCCGTTGTCGACGTTCGACCGCGTTGTCGCGAGCACGTGCTTGAAGTGCTTGAGCTCGGCTTGCGTCTGGAAGCGCCCGCCTGCGTTGCGCTCGTCGAACGTGCAGAAGCCTGCGTGCGAGCCGCGATTCATCGGTACAAAGGAGACTCGGAGCGAACGAGCGTGCGCACACACAGAATGATCGAAACTCGCTCCTATACAAGGCACTTCGTGCTCACGCAGCAGCGCGTCAGGTCAGATACCGAGGTCTCAGGTACACTCGGTTCCCAATATACGGCTGCATCTCGGCTAAGATGCTGTGCCATGATTGCAGGCTTTCAGTATCTCGAGACTGAAGTCTTCGAGCTGGAGCAGGTGTTGAGTGTCTTCGTGTGCTCGCGGATGCTCCGAGCGACAGAGGTAGTGCCTCCCATGTCAATCCGCTCGACGTCAACGATGCAGCTCGAGCCGCACGAGCTCGCGCTGTACACCGAGGCGTACAAACAACGCGCGCCAGACGCCGAGGTGTTTCGAGGCAGTCTCCAAGCATGGTGAACACGTGTGGGAGCTAGTGCGTCACTGACAGCACATCTTCTTGATCGGATCGTTGACGTCGCTTGCGATGTATGCTTGACATCACAGGAACCGCTTCACGACTGCCAAGCCGCTGCTGTACTTACCGGAGCGGACAGCGAATGCGAACTTTGATGCGCGCGACCGCAGACGCCATCTCTGGACACACAGCGAGCTCAATGGTTTTGGCGACGTCGTCGAGGCGCGCACGAGAGCACTGCTGGATGCGCAAGAGCAGCTCTTGCGGTCGTGGCACGCTGCAGCGACCCAGATCGAGCGCGTCGTGCGCGGGTTTGTCGCGAGGCGGCGCGTGCAGAAGATCCTGGACGCAATCGCGAGCGCAGCGAACCAGCTCGAGCGCGCCAAGTTCCTCGTGTGGCTGCTCAAGAAGCAGATCGCAGCCGCGCTGATCGTCCAGCGCGCGTACCGACGCCACGTTGCGTACGTTGCGTATGTCGAGATGTGTCGCGCTCGACTCCAGCGCGCGACGCGGCTGTTTCTCTTTCGTCTCCATCGCGTGCGTGCTACGCGCGTGATCCAGCGTGCCTTTCGGACGCATCGCTACCGATGCACAGTGCACACGCACCTGCATGTACTTTGTAAGCTGCTGCGAGCAGATCGCCAGCAGCAGCAACTACAGCAGCTCGCACTGCTCTTCACACAATCTCGCGAGCACGCGCGTCGCGCGCAACAGCAGCTGCTGTGGGAGCGCTTTCCAGACAAGATGGTGCAGCTGCAGCGTGTCAAGCGACGGCAAGCATCGATCACGCGTGTGTTACCGCTGATCGATGCAAGTCGCCAGCATCGACGCGGTGGTGGTGGTACGAAGCCCCGACGCACTCAACAACATCCAGGCTCTCGTGAGTATACGAACACCACCATCAGCACGCGTCATATCCACGCGAGCCCAAACCAGAGCTCCGTCGTGCTGCTGCCAGCACTGCGATAGCGCTCGCTAGGCGCAGGACACGAGTCAACTTGAAGCGCTCATTGTTGTTGCTTTCATACTTGATATGGCTACACTCGACAACGTGCTATATACGGGAATATGTGTTTTGTGTGTCTATATTGACAAATTTTGGCTTGATTATCGGTTGTAAATGCAAAACAGTGTTTTGTGCGTCTATAATCGCAAATATTGGCTCGCATTTTCGACCTTAGTCTTTGCACAGACACACGAACGAAGGACTTGGTTGTATCGACCTCGGTGCGTCCTTCGTGTGTGTGTATGTGCATGGGCACGTGCGAGAGTTCATGACGTTGATCATGCGCCTCGAGCTCTCTCAAACACTAGTGCACGTGCTCGACGCACAGCCACTCGGCTCGCGCGATTGCTGTCTAAACTGATATGTCTGCTGATGCCATTCTGTCGCTGGCTGTCGCAGTGTCAATCCGTCGATCCGTCGTCACGAACCGAGCAAATCGACAACGACCTCTGCACTCTCGAGCGCCTTTGCGACGACCGCAGCGACGATGCCACGGAACAAAAGCACAAGTGCAGACATCAGTGCCCACACCACGTACGTGCCTCACGTCCATCGCTGCACTCGCTGCTGCTGCTATGATTCGCCGACACTCGAGCGCTGACTCGCAGACTCGATCTCGCTACTGTATCACTGGATGACTGGATGGACGTTCTGCGATCATAATGACGTCGCTATCAACCTCGGATAGTCCGACCGATGCTGCGAGTGCGCCAGCTCCTGCTGGACGCGTCCAGCGCGCTCGCAAAGCCCCGACAGTCTTCTCGCCACAGACTCAGATTCGCGTGCGCGAGCGCCGCACTAAAGCAGCTCAAGCGCCAACGCCTCGCGACTTGAGCGTCCCAGTCGACGCGCTCTCTAAGAACGAGTCCCAACCAGAGCGCTCGGCTGACAAGCCAGCTGCGCCAGCGCAGCCAATGTACAAGACGCTCGAAGCGCGCGTGCGCGGACAAGTGAAGCGGCTGCGGTACACGCTCGCGTTCGTCGAAGCGTACGAAGCCGAGGGCTGGCGCCACGCGAGTCGCGAGAAGCTCAAGCCGAGCCAAGAGCTCGCAAACGCGACCGCCAAGATCCTCCAGGACAAGCGCGCAGTCGTCCAGACGCTCACAGAGCTCCAGGCGCTGCACGCGAGCGATACGCAGTACCCGCACTTGGCTGCGAACGCCACGGCGCTGCACTTGCCGCAGCCAGAGGACATCTACTGCTCGCGGTGCGGGAGCACAGACGCCGCTGACGAAAACGACATCTTGATCTGCGACAGCGACGGCTGTGCGCGCGCGTACCACCAGCAGTGCCAGTCGCCGCCCGTGGCGACCAAGGACATCCCCGGCGGCGACGAGCTCTGGTACTGCGAAGTCTGTCTCGCAGTCTTCAAGTCGCTCAAGCTCGTCAACTCGGCATTTGGGACGACGTACGACACGGTCAGCGAGCTCTTCCCAGAGCTCCGCGACGCTGCAAGCAGTAGCGCGAGCCACGCAACAGGCGATGGACTCGACGACGAAGACGACGACGACGACTTTGAACCAGCGCATAGCGATGGTGATGACGACGGCAGTGGCGATGGTGGTAGCGATGACAGTGGCGAGAGCTCAGACGACGACGAGGACGCACGCAGTGGACACGGTGGGTCGTCGCCACTGCCGCCCGTGACGCTCGTGGAGGAGCACGTGAGCGACCAGGAGCTGCAGTACTTGCGCAAGTCGGACGTGATTGACGAGCACCGGTGCGTGCTACAGATCTAGGACATCGGAGTGTATGGCTGTCTAGGAGTGTGTGCCTGACGCAGTCTCTGGTCGTGCTCGTCTACTAGACGCTCGATGCGGTCGCGTTCGACTGTGCAGGCAAAGGCAGCCGAGGCGATCGCAGTCGGTCAGCGCGTCGCAAAGATCGACGCCACGACGGGCGACGTCGTGCTCGGCGTCTTGGTCGACCACCGCGCGCCGCTTTGGCAAGTGATCTACTACGACGACACGACTGCGACGCTCGAGACACGCGACGCTGTCGCTGCAGTCGCGAGCGCCAAGGCGCTGGACGCTCCACCACCACAGCCACAACCGCAGGAGCAGCCGTTGGAGCAGGCACCACACGACGGACGAGACGACGATGGAGTCGACCCTGCGCTGATCGTCCACGGCAAGCGCAAGCGCACGCAAGTAAACTATCGCGAGCTCAACGACGCGCTGTTTGCTGGCAAAGCCGACAGCGACGAAGAGGCAGAAGCGAGCGACAGTGGCGACCGCCAGACAGAAGCTGCTGCGTACGACGACGGCGACGTCTCGGACGCCTCGGACGGCTACGTCCCGCGCGCAACGAAGAAGACGACGAGCAGTACGAACGCCAGTGACGGGAGCACTCGGTCGCGCCGCGCGCGCAAGAGCGTCGACTACCACGCACTCAACGAAGGGCTCTTGAGCTGCTAGAGACAAAGAGGCAGAGGAGAAGGAGGACGTCCTAGACTGTCCGCGTGCATGCCTGCGTCTACTACATACACCCATACACCATACACTGTCGCTAGTACATGGGGAATGTCGTGTCGACGTCCCGCGCGTACGCTTCGTAGCCGCCGTCGACGTTCACGACGGCGGCGCCGCTGCTTGCGAGCCAGTGCGTGACTGTGACCGAGTCGACGCCGCGGCGACAGATCACAACGATCTGGCGCGCGTGTGCGTCTGGATCGCTCGAGCTCTCAGACGCCTGAGCAGCGTCCTGGATGCGCTGCGAGAGCGTCTGTGGCTCAGTCTTCTGCCACTGCGCTAGCGTCTCGAACGGCACGTGCAGCGCCTCGGGGAAGTGCACCATGTCAAACTGCTGGCGCGCGCGCGTGTCCAAGAGAACGTAGCTGCTGCGCACGCTCGTCTCGCGGAACGAGTGGAACGCACTCGCGCTCATGCGGTGCTCCGGTGCGAGTGCTGCGGATACAGGCGCATCACCGCTGCACGTGACGCCCTCTGTGCGCAGTCGCACCGGCGCGCGGCTCCGTGCGCTCGCGCTGCACGCACTACAGTCTGCTCGACGCATCGCTGGGAGCCGAAGACGATGGACTTGCCCGTCGTAGGCGTCGTAGAGGCACTGGACACCGACGAGCGGCTCGCCCATGCCTGTCACGACTTTGACCGTCTCCATGGCTTGGAGACACCCGATCACGCCTGGCACGACGCCCAAGACGCCGTTCTCGGCGCAACTCATTGCAGCAGCGGATGGCTGCGGCGTCGGATACAGGCACCGGTAGCACCCAGTCGGCGTGTCGACGTTGTCGAGTGCAAACACTGTGACTTGGCCCTCGAGCCCCAGCGCGCTGCCAGACACGAGCGGCTTGTGCGCTGCAGCGCACGCGTCGTTCGCCAAGTACCGCGTCGTGACGTTGTCCGATGCGTCGACGACGACGTCGTACTGCTCAACGAGCGCTAGCGCGTTCGCGGCCGCGAGTCGCATCGGGTACACGGCGCAATCGACATCCGGGTTGAGCTGCGCAATGCGCTGCCGTGCCGAAACGACTTTGAGCTCGTGGAGCGTCGAGTCGTCGTGAATGACTTGGCGATGGAGATTAGAGCGCTCGACGCGGTCGTCGTCGACGAGACCGAGGTGCCCGACGCCCATCGCTGCGAGGTACAGCGCCACTGGCGAGCCGAGTCCGCCGACACCGATCACGAGCACACGCGCGCGCTGGAGCTTGAGCTGGCGCTCGATCCCGAGCTCTTTCACGAGCATCTGGCGACCGTAGCGCTGAAGTTGCGCGCGTGTCATGGCCGAGTACGTCTCGCTTGGCGTCGCGTTTGCGTCAGAGTATGGTGCTGATGAGTGCAATGCTTGTGCATTGCTGCTGCTGTTGTGCGTGCGCTGGAGCTGCGCGAGCTGCTCTCGCAGTGCGTCATTCTCGCGTTGCAGCGCTTGCACTTGCACCTCGAGCGACGGGCAGCGCACACATGTAGCGCTGCTGTTGCTCGTCATCGTCATCGTCAGGTGCTTGCTCTGACTGTCAAAGAATCACTTGGTGTCTGCGCTTTCAAAATCACAAGAAATAAGCGAATGTTTAGCTTACTCACAGTATACGTGTATCAATCGCAATATTGCGCAGATTGCCCATCAAATCCGATCCAAATCCGATCAAGACGATGCAGCTCCTGCGACCAGCAGCACGAGTGTCTACGTCGCTGCGCATGCGAGCGCGCGTTGTGCATCGCGACAGTCGCAATGCGTCGCTCGTGCACTTGCTCGAGCAAGTCGCTGCTGGACAGGTGCGCATGGAGTCTGCTAGGGTATCACGCATGGAGGTGAGTCGACTCATGTACAACAATGACGCGACTCTTGCAGGTGTCGCCAGCAGATGCAGCAGCGCAGTGCCGCAGCCTCGAGTACGAAGACATCGGCGGCTTTGCAAAGATCGATACGCATCGGTTCGCGCGCACAGGTTTCCCAGAAGTCGTCTACGCGGAAGGCAAGACGAACGAGCAAGTCGCCGACATTCTCCAGCGCATGGTGCGCACAGGCGTCGACGCGAACGTCATGGCAACGCGCGTGACACCAGCGAGTGCAGACGCGATCCTCGCGCTCATCGATGTTGTATGTCTGCTAGTTCTCTATCTCGAAGCGCCATTACAACTGGATCACGCCCTGCGTCTGCTGACAGTTGAACGAATGAGCGCTGTCGAGCAGGAGCTACCGTTCTACTACTACCCGACAGCGCGCATCTTGGCGTCGCGTGACTTGCACGCGAGCTCTCAGAACGATGCGAACAAGACAACGCAGGTGCGTCGACACAGCAGTGTTACCTGTTCATGCATCAGCAGCAGCTGAGAGTCTGGACATCGATGCTGCGGCTGCGGCACAGCGCGGAGTCGTGAGCGTCCTGTGCGCAGGGACGTCTGACTTGCCAGTCGCAGAGGAAGCAGCGATCACACTCGGTACGTATGGTCATTGTCACACACACACGACCCAAGCGCCATGAGCTGACGTGAGACTGACACGACTGCATGTATGTGTAGAGCTCGCGGGATACTGCGTCACGCGGCTCTACGACGTCGGTGTTGCTGGGATCCACCGCCTGCTGCGCAACGTGCACGTGCTGCGCGAGTCGGACGTTGCGATCTGCGTCGCTGGCATGGACGGCGCGCTCCCAGGCGTCGTGGTGCGTCTTACAGGCACTCTATGGTGACTCAACTCCGTAGCTGACAGCGCGTGTGACTATCTCACTGGAGCAGGGCGGACTGACAGAGAGTCCAGTCGTCGCCGTGCCGACGAGCGTCGGGTGCGTTGCGTGACACCTTGGCCTGTCAGAGAGTTCGTGTGTGCTGACGCTTGTGTGTGTGTGCATGACTCACAGCTACGGCGCGGCGTTTGGCGGCTTGGCGCCGCTCCTGACGATGCTGAACGCGTGCTCGCCTGGCGTCGGTGTCGTGAACATTGATAATGGCTTTGGCGCTGCAGTGCTCGCTGGTGCGTCTCGATGTGCGTCTCGTAGTTTGCTGGGCCAACAAAACTCACAGTGCGTTGCTCTCTTGCATATGTACGACGCAGCGCGCATTGCACGTACAGCGTCTACGCTGTCGGAGAAGACGTCGTAGACGACCATGACAAGCATGAGCATGAGCGCCATGTCCGGTTGCAATAGTCAAGTCAAGTCACAAGTGCAAAGTGCAGCATTCAACTTGTGTGAGCCAACGTCTGTATCGAAATCCAACTGAAGGATTCGCCATTGCAAGACCCTCACGACACGAGCAGCAAGACAGACAGGTGTGGATGGAATGGGACGCCGGAAGCTCTCGCTGCCGCGTCGGTGCGTCGGCGTCAACTATGTGAACGTGCCGCGGCCGATGAGCCCGACGGCGTCGACCATGGCGTCTGCGACTGGCACGAGCGCGCGCGCACCATCCACGACGACGTCGCCACGAAACAGCACAGCGACAGCAGACTCAAAGGTCCAGCACGTGCTGCCATTGCCAGCCGCAGATGCCGTTGCGATAGCAGCAGCGACGATCCAGGCACGCGACATCAGTGCGGCGATCGAGTCTGCAGCGAGCGAGTGCAATGCGCGGGTGACAGCGCTCACTGTCGAGACATCTGTCCCGCCAGCGCAGCAAAAGAACCATGAGCAGCAACAAGAATCCGTGGTCATCAAGCGACCACTTCCAGCGTCCGTGTCTGAACCACCTGACACAGCGCACCTCAGCGTTGATACAGCACAAGTGGAGCAGCAGCAGACAGCACAACACAGCAGTCAAGACCAGCAGACGCGCCAGCACAAGAGCGCAGCAGAGCCCCAGCCAATGGCAGCAGGTGACAAGAAGACGCTCGCACCAGGTCCGTCGCCAGCGAAACCAGAGGCGCCTTCAGCCACATCAGCGCAAAAGCAGAGTCAACAGAACGGGCTTGCACGACCGCATGCAATCGCTGCAGCAAAAGCAGAGGCAGCGTCTCCATCCACAGAGATCGCACGAAGTGCATCAGCACCAGCAACACCAGCAGCAGATCCTGTCGTCTCATCAGCACAGCAGCAGCACAACACACGCGATGACAGCGCCAGACCAGAGCCAGTGGCTGTAACGACCGGTATCGTCACAGCTGATAGCACAGCAGTGTCAGCGCCTGCTTCATTGCCAGAGGCATCGGTACCGAGTCGAGTTCCGCAGCTCAAGCCACTCACCCAGCAGCACAACTCCAGCAATGAGAAGCCTTTGCCGTCAGTCGTCACCAGCAAAGTCGAGCCAGCACTCACTCCGACACCAGCAACATCGCTCTCACTACCACCGAGTCGATTGCCACCGGCTGAGCAGCAGCAGCAGAGTCTCAACCAACAGAAGGCTCCTAGACCAGCGCCACCAGTACTGAGCGATCCTGTACCACCAAGAACCGACACACCTGCAGCCCCAATCAGCTCCCAGACGCATGAGATATCAGACACACCACTGGGCGAACGCATGATCACAGTCAGTGTCGCAGAGCTCGAGCGCTGGCAGCAAGACGTCGTCGCGCGCACCGAGGCGCACTTTGCGAGTACGTCCTGTGTATACTCGCTACTGTTGATGTGTATACCGAGTATACTAACAAATCCTCTCGTGTGTATACCCAGACGAACAGCTCAAGCGCATCGCAGAGTTTGGCTGCGCACACGCGAAGCTCTTGGCAGACGCGAAGGAGTACGTGTACAACATCGAGACGCAGCTCACGGCGCAGTTCAACGACGAGCGCGCTGCGATGCGCGCGCAGGCAGAAGCGTACGTTGCGCAGGTCCAGAGCGAGAACGCGCAGCTGAGTGCGACGATCGCAGAGCTGCAGCACGAGCTTGCGCTGCTGCGCGTGACGCAGCGTCGGCGCAACCGCGTCGTTGTCGCTGACGACGAAGACGAAGACGACGAGAACGAGGCACATCCAAGTGACCGTATTGCGGCGGAACCTGTCAAGCAGCAGACGACAGCAGCCATCCAAGTCACACGACACGACGCACCACTGCGCATCACGACCGTGCGCAGCAATGGCAGTGGCGACGTCGACGATATTGACGAAGGCACGAGCGACTCAAACGACTCGCGGTCGCCCGAGCTCGAGACGATTGCGCTCAAGCGCAAGTCGGAGTCGCTCCACGCACCAAGTGCGCTCGATCCGAAGCGACTCAAGAGCGCAATGCCAGACAACGGGACAGTCCAAGGTGACAACGACGCACATGACCGCAGTCCTCGTGACAAGAGCCCACGACCGATCGAAGTCTCAATGGTCGATGTGGCATCGTCGCCAGTGCAAGAGGAGCTCAACCGCGTACAAATACGATGATAACACACGTCACAGACAGTGCGATTCATTGTTGTTGGTGTTGACATGCACATTGCAACATGGCCGACAGCTACAGCTTCTCATGCAACGCGACGCTCAGTCAAGTGCGCTTACGCCGACGCAGCAGCTCCAGCGGCCTTGCACTCGCGGCCCTTGCCGCCCGTGACCGGGACGTGCCAGCAGTGGCCCTTCTTGTAGCCGCCCTTGACGATCTCGTTCTTCGTCTCGCTGAAGACCCACTTGTTGTCGAACGTGACGAACTCGGTGCGGATCCAGTCCTTCGAGACGTGGAGCTCAAAGAAACCGTACGGGTTCCCCGGCGCGATCCACGCGTGGTCGACAAACTTCTCCGCGACCTCTGGCGGGTGGCCCGACGTCTCACTCTGGATGCCGCCGCCGCCGCCGTTCTCGTAAAAGTGCGTGCCCCACTTGCTAATGTCGTGGTTGAAGCCGTGCGTGTGGCCGTTCATCCAGATGTGCACGCCGTGCTCCTTCGTGATCATGTACCACTCCTTCATCTTGTCTTCGCTCATGTGGAAGTGCGGCGAGTAGTGCGAGTTGATGATCTTCCACGTCGCCTTCGACGCCGCCAAGTCCTTCTTGATGCCCGTGAGCGACTGGTCCCACCACTTCTTGACTGTGCTCGCGCACGCGTCGTACATGGCGCGGCTGCCGCCAGCGCAGAGCTCGTCGCCTGGAAGACGGTCGTTGCACGTGTTCCCGAGCGCCTTTTGCTCCTTCTCCGGCAGGCCCTTGTCCTTGACAAAGCCGTAGCACTGGCAGCAGATCTGCATCACGCCGTGCGAGTCGGCGTAGTTCGTGTCGATGTTAAAGATGTCAACCGACACGCCGTTCTTCTCGATCGACTCCTTGTAGTAGTGGTCCGTCAGGCGCCAGCGGTTCGCGTTCGGGCTCTTGTAGTTCGCCTGGAGCGTGAACTTCTTGTTCAAGTACGACAGCATCTCTTCGACGCTCTTGCACTTGCGGAACTGGTAGTCGACGTCGCCGCAAATGTGGTCCGAGCCACCGAGGTCGTGGTTCCCGACGACGTTGATCCATGGGATGCCGTCGAGCGACTTCTGGTTGTACACGTCCTCGAACGTCGTCTGCATGCGGTACGCAATGTCATCTGGGCCAGCGCCGTTCCAGTAGATGTTGTCACCGTGGCCGATGATCGCAAGCGGCGACGTCGCCGCGGCCGACTGCGACAAGATCTCAGCGACGTTGATCTGGGCCCAGTAGTCGGTCTTGAGCTCGAGCGAGCCGTTCGCGGTCTTGCGGTACTTGTTGCAGCACGAGCCCGGCTTGTCGGTCGTCGCACCCCAGTCACCGATCGCGAGGAGCGAGAACGCCTTCGTGACTGTCGCACATCAATCATCACATATCCTGATTAGAACTCTTTTAATCACGACTGGTGCCGCGCGATGGATGGATCGATCGCGTCCAGCGTGGCGCGTGTACATGTGTCATAAGCACAAGAGAGGGGAAGGAAGCGAGCGTACCTGTCTCGGGGTTCGAGCTCGGCTCGATCACAGTCGAGACGTTCGACGTGGCGCTCGAGTTGCCGCCGCCAAGGAGCGAGTCGTCCGTAGACGTTGGCCGGCGGACACCTTGCCGGCGACCGACGAGTCAGTGCTGTTGCCCGCGAGGTTCGAGCTGTTGCCGCCGCTCGAGGTCGATGCCTCCTTCGAGCTGCCGCTCGTGACCGCAACGATCACGCCAATGGCAATGCCGATCACGACGAGCACGCCGACGATGATGAACGCCTTACGCGCCATGGTGTGTTGCTAGTGCTGCTGCTGCTGCAAAGTGCTGGTGAGGCTGCTGCTGCTGCTGCTGCACGCGGACGCGAAAAGAGACTTCAGCGAGGAAGAATGGGGAATGGAGCGAAGAGGAGGAGGAGGAAGGGGCGGTGGCGCTGGTGGTGCAAGCCTCGCGTGCGCGCTTTTGCTTGAGCCTTGCGCGAGTGCGAGTGCGAGAGAGTCAAGCTGCTGGTGGTCGCGCTCGGTCGTCGGTCGTTCAGCTGTTCAGCGCGTCGGAAAGCAGCAGCGAGGACGATCGCGCAGCGCACACTTGACAATACAATGTTCAAGTGTAAAATGCCAGACAGAGCGCTCAACTGCAACTGGTCGCTCAAGTACATGCGTCAGAAAAACGAAAAGTGGGTGAGCAAGGATTTTGACTGTCAATGGCATTGACGAAGTCGAAACACCCAACGCTCACGCAACTTTAGTGAGCATCGTTAGTACACTCTCAAAGACGATTGGTTGGTTTCCTCGCACTGACTCGTTTCTGCGAAACTGGCTCTCCTTTTGTGAACCCACACCCCGATCGAGTGACAGGTTGAATGACATCTTGTTTGGATCATCGCACCACGGCATCGCGCTTTGATGAGTTGTGCGCGCGTTGTGCTCTTTGCTGTTGTGCGTGTTGTATTCACGTTGATGCACAAGAGCTCGTGCTGTTGGCAACACCTCAATACGCTTGAGCTCTCCTGCTTTTGGTGCTTGCTGCTGCGTGTGGGATGGTGTCATGCACAATTGGATTTTCGTATACAACTCTTAATAAAACATTAACTAACGCGCGACTTCAAATGGCTAGCTTAATAATCCGGTACCGTTTTATTTGTTGTCAGTGTGGTGCACACAAATGTTTGTGAACCGCTCACGGTTCACTGAACCGGTTACAGCTCATCACATTCGCTCAAGCCAATTTGCGTATGTTTTGCAGTTGTCATGGTACCATTCACATCCAAAAACCAAGCTTGCAAGTACAAGACATGTATCGAAACATCCCAAATACCATGAAATAGCATCACACAAACCACTGAATAGGATGCTATATCTTGTCGCGCGAAGAAGCCGCGAACGCAAGAACAACCGGAAAGCAGCACGCAGCAAAGCGGTGGTGGAGGCAGCAAGCAAGCAAGCGCGCGACCTCGACACCTCTCTCTCGCGCTCGCAGCGTCCCCTTCTTCTCGCACGCTCTCCTTCCCCCTCCATCTCTTCTTCGTTCGACGACGCCGACGACGACGCTGCTACTGCTGTCTTCGTCCGTCTCTGCATCTCCCCTGCCTCTCTGCATTTGAACGACAAGATCGCTAGCATGGCCGACCAAGTGGACGCGCAGCAAGGCGCAGACGGCGCTGCCACGCTCGGCTCGCAGTGGTCCGAGCACAACGCCCCGAACGGACGCAAGTACTACTACAACAGCGTCACCGGCGAATCGACGTGGGAACGGTGCGTTGCTCGTTGTGTGGACTTGCAAGATCGCCTTGCATCTGAAGCAGCAGCTCATACGCGAGCGAGCGAGTCAAATGTGATGGATCGCGTCACTACACCAAGTGCCGATGAACAACGATCCCATCATGCTACTGCGCTCGCTTGCGGTGCTGCTGCCTCCCAGCATGGATTGCTTCGAGTCGATCTAACATCTTGTTGCTTGTATGTGCTCTCTCTCTCTCTCATCGCTACGTGTTCGACTCGCTAGTCCGGCGGAGCTCGCTGCGCCGCAAGCCGAGATCCCGCGCTCGACCGGTGTCGTCGCTGGCTTCCCACAAGCGCAGCAAGCGCCTGTGCAAGGTCAGCAAGGTGCGCTCTTGCGTCCGGCGCACTATAGCTTTGCAACTGCGCCTTGAGACCGCACTCACACGCGTGTGACGTTGTGTTTGCAGCCGGTGCGTCGCCGTACGGCCAGTACCCGCAAGCCGCGTACGGCCAGCCGATCGCCGCGTATCCGAACCCGTACAGCGGCGCAGGGTACATGTACCCGTACCCGCAGCACTACGGTCTGTCCATTGCTGCTCTTGTATTGTTGCAACACATAACTGCTACGCCACCTTTACGAACCATAACAAATCTCTCTCTATTGTGTCACTGCAGGCTACGCGCCGCAAGTGGCTGGTCCGGGTCCGCCGATCCAGACGACTGAGAGCGGCCAAGGTAAGGCACTTGTTGATGGATCTCTACTGTTTTCTATATGTCGTGCGTATGTGTACTAAAGTGCATCCTGTATCGATCGACGTTGCACATGGCGTCTGCTACATCCTCCGCGCATCGCGTCTACTGCAGGCCCGCCGGGCTGCAACCTCTTTGTGTTCCACATCCCGAACGACATGACTAACCAGGACCTGTTCAACTACTTCGCTACGTTCGGAAACGTCATCAGCGCGCGCATCATGGTGGAGAAGGAGACTGGGAGAAGTCGCGGCTTTGGTGCGTCCTCGTACACGCTGTGCTTCTTGTCGTTCGAGTGCTCACGCTCGCGTCGCTGTGCCGCGTAGGCTTCGTGAGCTACGACAACGCGCCGTCTGCGGACGCTGCGATCAAGGGCATGAACGGCTTCCAAGTCGGTCGCAAGCGCTTGAAAGTGCAGCACAAGAAGGAGAAGGGCCAGGGACCGATGTTTGGCGACCACACGGACGGCGCCGAGGCGCACGACCACGCGCAGCACGACCAGTCGGCCCAGCCGACGATGTAAGTGCGCGCCAGATCCTAATTACTATGGCGCCGCGGCGGTGACGGACACACGTTTCGACAAGCAGCGTCGAGCGCGTCACGATCCAGTCGCGACCATGTGCGCGCGCGAGTCGATGCGAGCGACGCAGCGCGTCGTCGACTCAAGCGCGCAGATCAACAAAACCAGACAGCTACGACAGCGACAGTGAGGACAGTGAGTGAGTGAGAGCAGCAGAGAGTGAGCGAGAGCAGGACTGCGACGTGACTCGCTGTCAGACGTAATGCAACACGCACATCACTGAGCCAACTGCACATGATATGCGCGAGAGCGAAGCATTGTGCGCGCGCTTGGGCGACCGCAGTGCTCGCTGGTGGGTCTCCATGTGCGTCTCGTAGTGTGCTGGACCAACGACATTCACAGTGCGTTGCTCTCTTGTGTGTGTACGCAGCGCGCATTGCACGCACAGCGTCTGCGCCGTCGGAGAAGACGTCGTAGACGACCATGACAAGCAGGAATCTGTGTCCAGCTCCACACCATGATTGACAAGGCTTTTATCGCTGCAGGGCTTGGAGACACCCCCGAGGAGCAGCTCATGCGCTTGACGCACTTGGTCTCAGATCCCAATACGCTCGTCCTGGATTCGCAACCTCATGAAGAGCGTGAGCAGCAGCAGCAGCAACAGCAATGGCAGCAGCGCGAGTCGCCGCAACGAGCCCGAGATCCTGCTCTGCAAGCGCCGCAGCACGAGTCCGGAGGTCGTCGTCGTTGCAGCGTCTGCGACGAGCGCCAGTGTGGCCGTGTCGACCTCGGCGCCGCGCTCGGCCGGCGCGCCAGCGAGCCAAGTCGCGGCGTCGCAGCAGACGCCGTCGCCGCGCACGCAGCACCGCATCGCGCAGTGGGACAAGAAGCGCGAGAAGTGCAAGAACTGCACGCTCATTTACCTCAAGACGCTCAGTCGCCACCCGGGCTTTTGCTCGGTCGACTGCAAGTCGAACGCGACGTACCTCGACAAGGTGAACCGCACGATCCGCGCAATGAAGGACGCCGTCGAGCAGCGCCAGCAGCAGCAGCAGCAGCAAGACGCGTCTGCTGCCGAGGAGCCAGTCGTCGAAGACGCGCCAGTCGCAGTCGTCGTCGCAGCTCCAGCGTCGTCGTCGGCGTCGCCTGAGAACGACACTGTCGAAGACGATGGCTACGACCGCGCACCGCTCGGCGCACACACGTTCTCGGAGTTTGGTCTCGAGTCGCGCATCCTCGACGCGAGCAACGTCGAGTGGGCGTTCAGCGCGCTGTACTAAGCGCGCGCACGCGAGCCACGGCGTTCGCCTGTCAGTCTGTCCGTCCATCGGCAGTCAAGGCCGCCGCTCGACTCCTCCATCCTCCATCGCCACCGCCCATAGTACCATAGACCACCACCACCGCCCGTATAGAATAGTATAGTAAAGTATGACTTAAAGTATGCACACTCAGAAGTCGCTAGTACAACACGCATCACTGAGCCAACAGACTTGCGCTGCGACCACGTTAGTCGATCGATCCGTCCTCGCACTTGATCTTGACGAAGGCACCAGCGACTCGGTCGATACGCGACACGCACACAACTCAACTTGCCTCGCCACGCGCACTCGACTTAGCAACCACGATGGCGACACGAGCGTCGCGCCAAACAAACGTGTGCTCCGAGGACGGCGATGACGATGGTGCAGCCCATGGGTAGTGGCGGCTAGCTTAGGACTGACCAAGGGCACATAAGAGGACAGGAGGCAGTCGATACGCATCCCCAGAATGGCGATCTGTCGGCACTAGGAAGCATCGCTTAATCGAGTTCTTACGCTCACACACGCTTTCAAGTCTCACAGCTCATCAAGGAGCACTACGCCTAGCGATGACGTGTGTGCGAGTGCATTCGCTGTCTTAGTCGTCGTCTTCGTACTGGAGCTGCGCGTAGACTGCGAGAATCGCCATTGCGACAGCTGCGACGAATGACACGATCGCGAGCGCAATGCCGCCGCCGTTTTCATCTGCAGGCGTCTTTGACACTGAAGTCTTAGCGGCGCTAGACGCTGCTGCAGGTGCGCTGGTGCGCGCGCTCGTGATGCCCACAGCGGTCTCGAGAAACGAGAGCGACGCCGCAGTCGCATCACTGCAGTTGTCGTCGTCGTCGTGGCCGAGGAGCTCGCGCGCGTGCTGGACAGCGAGGTCGTGCTCGCCATGGAACACGTGTAGGAGCGCGGGAAAGTGGCGGCACGGACCGAGCAGTGAGCAAGATCATCAGAGAATGTGAGTGAGAGCAGGAGGGAGTGGCTCGCTCTCGGACGCAATACAACACGCGCCACTGAACCATCTGCGCGTGTTTGAGAGACTAAGAGGTGTAAGAGGTGAGGAAGTAACTGGCGATGGCAGTCGACTCGAGCGTCCTGCGGACGACTGGGTGTCAGGCTGACTGGAGAAGGACAAGAAGGAATAAGCACGCGCATTCGAGAGCGTTCATGCTGCTGTCGCTGCTTCATTGCGATGTGAACGATCGATCGATTGATCCGGCGGAGTAAGAAGCCTCAGGGGACAAACAAGCGATAGGATGTGGTGTCAGCTCACCACCACGAGGTCTCGACGCTGCGAGTGTGCACAACGCGCCTGCTCGTTCTTGCATGCGAGCTCTGGTGGTGGTGGTGGTGGCGGAGCTCCGTTGTTTCGCGACAGCAGCAACAGTGGAGCGAGCAAGTGAAGAGCAGCGTTGGTTTGCTCAGGCGATTGGACGGCAGCGCTGTCACATGCGAACAGTGCTCGGTTGAATGGCTACGACGAGTGCATAAGCGAGTGATCGAGCCGGACACTCGAGTGCAGCAGCAGTCGTCGTCGTTGGCAGCGCCAGTGGTGGTGATGGAGCGTCTGCTTCTCCTGGGCGAGCGCCTGCGAAAGAAACAAACCCGCGCTGGTGTCCTGATCGAGGGATCAACTGATCGACTGATGGATCGAGAGAGAGAGCTGCTCGCACCTGCTCGTGCTGCTGTGAATGAACCATGCAAGCAAGCAAGCAGCTGCGCGTCTCATTGTCGAGGTAAGATCGCTGTTGCAGCAGTGTGTGTCGTGCACCTTGCCAGCAAGCACAAGCAACAAAGAGACACTCTTGTCGAAGTTGGCTGTCCTGTGGATCCATGTGAGCTGCGAGCGATCCTCTCGAGCGAGCGCAGCGATGCTTGGCGCGATCCCACAACACCATCATCGTCGTCAAGAGCAGGACCATTTCAGATCGTCACGAGCAGCAGTGCCAGTGCCGGCTTTGGCTGGCCAGTCAGTCCGTCCGTCAGTCGTCACGCTTGAGCGAGGAGGTCTCGTCACGCACTCGGTCGCTTGCCTGTGAACCAACAACGACGCACATGGGTGCACAGAGCAGCAGAACTTTCGGCTCTGCGACATCACCTCGTCTCTCTCTATCACACACACCTCGCTTTGTCACGCGCACATTTGCTCGCTCGCAGGTCACGCGTTCACTCCAATGCACACATGCTTCCACTCGAGCGCCTCGAGAGCTTTAACCTCCTCGAGAGAGAGAGCCTCGAGAGTGTTTGAGCTCCTCATGCGAACGAACACGCGAGCATTGGTGCGGAGTCGACTCGTTGTCGACTCGCGTTCGCGCTCTTGCTGCAGCGTCGGTGCTCCGAGCGTGTCGCGCTCGTTGTCCTTGCTCATGTCCTCGCTCCTCCTCCTCCTCACGATGTTGCTGCTGAGCATGCCGGACTCGGAGATGTTCATCAAGATCCTTGCCACTGCACTCGAGCGAGCGAACTGAAACATGTGCACCAGCCACCACAACCGCGAGGAGGAGGTGCCGACACCACGACTCGCAGCATCTCGACTGCTCCTTCCTCCTGCTCTCTAGGACTGCGATGTGCGTGTGCTGTGCGTGTCCCAAGACTGGCTTCGCCTCGCAAGGACCGCACCACCACCACCACCACCACCACCACCACGACCTCGCTGTCGCAGTGACTGCTCATGCATTCATGCACTCGCTTGATCACCCAGGCACTGCGCAGCATTCCAGCACCACGTCTCGCAAATCGAGGCGGATAGGACCTCGAGGTCGCGGTCCCGCCCTCTCGGTGCGCTCGCTGTGCTGTGCTGTGAGCAAGCAACGCACCGAGCAACCAAACCAAACCAAACCAAACACACACACAGACACACATGCACCTCGAGCCTCCTTGTCCTTGTGCTCGCAGTCCGGCTGATCGCTATCAGTCAGGATGCCGCTGTGTCGCTGTCAATGCGCTGCTGAAGCAAACCACAAAGGCACCGACGGCACCTGGCGCGGTGGCCATGCAGCTGAATGAATGAACACACGAGCGAGTGTGAATGCGTCGAGCAGCAGCAGCGGAGGATCATCGTTTGGCGTTGATGCTGGAGAGCGAGGCAGGTCTCGAGAGGTTAACAAGCCAGCCAGCTAGCCATCTAGCCAGAGACTCGACCAACGCAAAGCGCTTGGTGCGTCGTGTGAGAGGACAAGAGCAGCAGCTCTAGCATCGAATGTACGGAGTGAAAGCGTCTCGGCGTTTGTGATCTGCTGCTGCTGCTGCTGACATGCAGCGACAAGTGGAGCGAGCGTGAGTGCCGTGTTGACTCGAGCTAAGCTGCGGTGCACTGCGCGCCATCTGTGCGAGCAAGTGAGCGAGTGCACCTGCAAACGAACAAGGCGCGGTGTGCTCGAGGCGATCGATCGCTCGTTTGAACGTTTGAGTGAGATCAGATGCATCCCAAGTTCCGACTGCATGCAACGTCGGCAGTCGTTGTCGCCTCATTCGCTACTCGCTCGCACTTTGTCTGTCTATCGATCGATCGGGGGCAGTGTGCGAGCAGAGTGAGCACAGCCAGACTCGACGACACCGCACGCCTCGTGGTTTGGTTTGGTTGGAGAACCTGAGAACCCGCACTTTCGACGCGCGGCAGTCCTGGTTGACAGCGATCGCGACAGCAGCGGCGGCCACGCGTCACGCTCGCTGCAGTCGCCGTCACCACCACCATCGTCGTCGGTTAGTCTACCACTTCGTTCGCAGGCAGCCAGGTTGCCGTCGCCCGCTCGCGAGCAAGTGTCCGAGTTGAGGGCAGAACCAGACGTTTGTGAGCTCGAGCGCGCGAGAGTTGCATCGAGGCAAGACAGAGTCGCGTCGAGACCAGCTCGCCAGGAACAACCAAGCAAGCAAGCAAGTGCTGCCCAGACACACTGCGCTGTAAACGAACAACGAGCCGCGAGCGAGCGCAGTCTTGGCAGCTCGTTTCGACGGCGTCGTCAAAGTGTGTTCGCTTTGCATGCATGCATCGAGAGAGCGAGAGAGCGATCAAACCGCTCGAGTCTTGGCTCTCGCAGCAACACGTGGCTGCTTTCACGCGAGAGAGAACGAGCACACCAAACCAACAGGTTGGCCCGCTCTTGGCGCTGCTGCGATGCTCGGCTGCTGATGTGTGGGGCCGGGCCAGCTGGCCTCGCGCTGATGGGGCGAGCAGCAGAAAACGAGCGCGATGACACGAGCCAGCCGCGCGTCGCAGCGGATTTCGTGCGCGGCAGCACGTCGCTCTTAATGCTCTTGCTCATGGTGCTCTTGGAGCTCTTGGTGCTCTTGGTGTTATCGGTGGCGCTGGTGGCGGTGACGTTCCTGTGGTGTGATGTGGTAGCGCAAGAGTGGCTCGGGCTTGAGCGGCGCAACAGCGTCGCAGCGTCGCTTTGGTGTCTGGATGGTTTGCTGCCGACCAGACTCGTTCGCTCGCTTGCTCGAACCAGATCGATCGGCGGACACAGAGAGACCGCTCGCCGCACCGAGCACCGAGCACCGAGCGAGCGTCTACAGCGCCCAAGTCCTCATCCTCTCTCTCAGCACAGTTTGTTTGACGAAACGAGTTCTCAGAACCTGCGCGCGTTGAAGGCCCGCGAGCGAGTGCAGGCCCCAAGCTCAGCAAAGCTCCGAGCCCAGCCCAGCTCAATCTCATGACCAAAGCCCAGCCTCAAAGCTCATGCTCCAATCTCGAAGCCCAGACTCAGAGCGTGAGGTGCTGGCATTCGTTTGCAGCGCTGGTGCCGCTCCAGCTGGCGAGCGAGCATCCACATGAAGCATCATCCTCGTCTTGCTTTTCACATCGTGGTGGTGGTTTGGCTGGTGGCTGCTGTGTGTGGTGAGAGCGTGATGTAATGGAGGCAGCGGCAGGCTCTTGTGCTCGTCGCTCGATCGCTCGATCGCTCGCTTGATCTCGGCCTCGATCTTGATCGTGGTCTCGATCTTGCACGCTTGCTCGCACACCGAGTCCGAGCATCGAGCATCGAGCGCGACGTGTGCATTTGCTCTGCCGCAGTCAGCCAGCGTCGCGACGCTCGCTTTGCCTTGCCTGGGCTGTGTCTCGGCAATCGCGACAAGAACGAGCTTGTCAAGGACGAGTGAAAGCCAGTCGAGTGTCGGGTCGAGACAGATGGCGGCGGCGTGCATGCACGGACGGATGCTCATGCAAACGAGCGCGCTTGCATTGCCGCCGCTCGAGCATTGCCAACGCTCACTCGTTCGCTTAACAAGCGCAGCAGCAGCAGCAGGTCGTGTCGCAGGGGCGTCCCGCTCGCTCGAGTCTTGCTCGAGTCTGCTCAGCGACGAGGATCCCCTCGCTGCACTCACGGGCACCACAAGTGACTGAGTGAGTGAGCAGACACCATCCTCTCTCTTGGTGTTCTTGCTGCTGGTCAGTGCGCTGCTCGTTGGTCGAGTCGGGTCGCTTGCCTTGCCTTGCCTTGCCTCTTGCCTTGCTCGACGGGACACACTCGCACTCACACAGAGCGACGCGGATGGCTGCATGCGAGCGCGAGGAAGCCAAGAGGAGGAGAGTGCCCACATTTCGGCGCGCTCCCATCTCCACGCCGGATCCAGCTCGAGCGGGTTATATCGCTCGCTCGAATCGAGGCATACCAAACGCTTTGCGCGAGTCGACTGCGCCTGCAGTGTGACAGCACCGAGACACTCGGCTGCTTGAGTGCGGACGCTTTCTCGCAAGCTTGTTCAAAGCCGGCATCGGCAGCGAAATGCACGAGCGTGCGGAGAGTGAGCAAACGTGGACAGACCAAACCAAAACGAGTGCGATCCAAGCTGGCTGTCCTTCACTCTTTTGTGCTTTTGCGCTTTTGTGCTTGTGTGCTCGCTCGTTACCGTCAAATAACGACGATGACCACCCGCAATGTGTGTGTGTTTAGGTGGGTGCGCTCTTGCTATTCGCCTCTCGCCTCTTGCCTCGCCTCGCCGCCAAGTCACGCCCCGCTTCTCCTTTGAAGCAGCAACAACGAGCTCAGCTGCTCCTGGTGCTCGCTCGCTCGCTTTTCATCGCCAACAGCAACAACCGCAAAAGCAACAGCAGCAGCGCCACAACCAGACGAGCCGGATTAGCGCGCCTCGTTTTTGACAAGCGATAATGAGGTCGGTGGCGGCGCGAAAAAGGGTCGCTGTCCTGCCACTGCGCCGCCAGGCATCGCTCGCTGTTCGCTTGCTTGTTCGCCTAGCCTTGAGTTGCCTCGACTCTTGTTGTTGTTGTTGTTGTTTTCGGTCTTGGTTTTGGTTTGCCTGTGGTCTGCCTCGAAGGATGGTCGAAGGCTGGTTCACCAAGACTTCCTAGTCCTTGACTGCTTTTGTCTGAGCAGGATTCATTCGCCTTAGATCGATATCAATCGACGCGAACTGGAGAAGCTACTCGACTCGCACACATACTGATTGATCGTGTCTACCAGTGCTTTGAGCCTCGAGTCAACCTCGCGTCGAGACACTCGAGAGCAAAGTCGAGAGCAAAGAGCAAGAGCTGGACTTGGATCGGCCGTTTCGTGCTGTCAATGGAATCGATGGTCCGTCAGACGCTTGTCAACTGACCGGCGACGGTTGCCAGTGTTGTTGCTGGCGAGCAAGCAAGCAAGAAAGCAAGTGACTGCAGCTCTGAGATCTGAGCTCCAGGACTCCGAAGCTCCAAGACTCTAAAGCTCGCATAGAGACGGCATTGAGGATCCACACACAAGCACGCAAGAGCAAGAGCAAGACACCAACAGCAAGAGCAGGAGCAGGAGAGACTTGCTCGCTACAATGCACAACAGCTGAGCTGTCGTCTGGAGTCTATGAGCTTGGTCCTTGAGCCACAGTAGAGTTTGCCGAGGTCACTTGTGCCGATGTCACTTGCTCTAGGACTCTCTTTCTACCAGCACGAAGTTGCCATGGAGGGCCCTCCTTGACTCACCGCACCTATGTTCATGGCGTCAGGATCCATCCGTCGCTGCATTCAAACTCTCTACAGCTCCAGTTCAGCGCTGCTCGATGGTCGAGTAAAGACCCATGGCGCCAGTCTCGCGTCTCGACGGCTGGATCCCACCAGCGCCTTGATTGACATCAGCGCCAATGTTGTCACGCTCAACAGCGCTGTTCCACGCGTTCATCGTTGATCGTGGTGCTACGTGGCTCGACCGGTGCAGTGCTCGTCGACTTCACGAGCACGCGTCTGGACACGAGTGGCAACGACTGCGGCGCTGTCGAGAGAGTCTCGAGCCGCAAGCTACTCGCTGCGTTGCGCAAAGCAGCTTTAGAGTTTGTGCCGTGCGGTGCGTGCTCGAGCGAGCAAAATAGCGCAATGGGAGTCGTCCTCGCACTGCCGTAGCCGTCGTCGCTGTTGATGCTGTTGTTGCTGCTGTGTACAGCGCGCTGCACCACACCGGACACCGGACACTGGACGAGTGCATGCTCGCTCGCGCATCGGTGTGTGTGTGTGTGCTTGGCGGACCGAGTATAAGATCTGCGTTGCGCGTGTGCGCGTCGCGCTGTGTGTGGCTGTGATTGACTGTCTGTCGGCTAAAGCGAGCAGCAAAGCGCACCAAGATAGCTCTCGCGCGCTCTTTGTGGTGCTGGATCGCTTCGTCTTCTTCATGTGTATGGGCATGGGCATGGGCATTGCGTTGTGTCGGGTCAGGTGCCTCGTTCTCGTTGTGCGGGCATATACACACAAAAGCACAAGGACGAGTACGAGTACGAGTACGAGTACGAGCGAGCTAGCCTTGCTTGTTGCTTGGTTTGTTGGTTTGCTACGAGTTGGTGCAGAGCGCTAGAGATCTCTCTTGTCCGCTGTGGTGTTGTGTGTGTGGTTCGTGTGTGTCTGTGGATGCCGAACATGCCGAACAACGGCAACACGCGCGACCACCGACTTCACGTCAAGAGAGCAGCGTGCGTGCGTGCGTGCGAGGCAACGTAGCGCTCGCTTCAAGCAGCAGGACGCGTTCGCTCGTGTGCCTGTTTTGCTCGTGTCGGAGCCACTGCTGGATCAAGATCAAGATCAAGACCAAGATCAAGATCAAGACCAAGACAAAGCAAAGCAAGGCGAACCCACAGACCACAGACACTCAAAGGCAGACGAGCATCAACAGCACAAGCGCCAACAACTTGAAGCGAAAAGTAGATCGCGGCGCGAGCGCCAGTCATTTTGCGCGGCAAAAACCAGGTGGAAATATCGATCGAGTTGGCTCGATTGGGTCGATTCGCTTCGAAGCAGCGCGATTGTATGCGCGAGTCGAACGCGCGCGCCTGGCTCCAGTGTTTGTTTGACGTCTGGCGACCCGGTTCTGGCGGCATACTGAGCGTTTGAGAGGCATACTGAGCGCGAGTGAGCGGGTCAATCTCGAGCAGACAAGGCAGAGTCCCACTTTGTATGGATCCCACTCGCCGAGCCCCAAAATCCCACTCGCAAAAGCGCACAGAGACCAGCCACACTGGGCTTTTGCAACACTCACTGGCTCGCACAAGCGGGCTTTCGCCACAAAGCTTGACATCTGTATGCCGCGCAGGTCCGCCCATCCTCATCTGCACGCGCTCGAGTGGCAACCACCAACCACACCAACTCGATCCAACATCCGATCCAGCCACGCCATCCACGCCAACAAGCACCAGCTTGAGCATGCCTTGCCTCGTTTAAGCAGGCTTCGGCTGCTCTTGTCCGACTTGCTTAGCTTGGTCTTGCTTGAGCATGCTTTCCTTTGGTCTGGTTTGCGCGATATCTCTCGCTTCGTCTTGCTCGACTTGCTTGCTTTGCCTTGCCTTGCTTGACTTGCCTTGCTTGACTTGCTCGACACGAGAGAGTGGACGGCCGCATGGTGTGCTCTTGCCAGGTTTCACTCGTTTGTCTTCGTGCCTGGACTTTGCCATGAGCTCGCTTCGTGTCGAGGAATGCGCACTTGCTCGATGGCGGCGCACTGGAGTACTTTCAGCATGAACTCCGAGTGCGTTACCATTGCTTTTGTCACCATGACGAGCGTCGCGACTCTTGACGCTGGATCGCCGATGTGGTCGCATGCATACGAGCAGATACGACGAGATCGTGCTGCTTGACGAGACGCTGTGCACAACCGACAAGCATTGTCGAGCGATTCGCACTTAGGCTAGCAGGCTCGACTACTCTGTACGAAATATATACACGGCCGCGTGCAACACAACACACACTTGCACTCAACAGACAGCCACGTCAGCGACCATGAGCTGCGTGCGCAAGCCTGCTGCGGTGGACGCCGCGCTGACCGAGTACTGGCAGCAGCGCATCGCTGCGCGCTGCAGCTTTGAGATCGGTTTGCTCATCGGCCAAGTCGGTGGCGTCGCGGACGCACTGCTCACTGCTGTGCGCGTACCATCCGAGTCGGGTACGTCCTGCTGAGGGAACGAGTGCAAGGACGCAGGGCAATCGCAGCGACTCACGACGCTTGTTGCGATCCCTCTCTCTCTTATCGCTATTGACATGGTTGTGGAGCAGAAGACAGCGCAGCGCCGCAGACATTTGAAGACGTTTCGGTCGATTGGGTCCAGGAGTATGCGAAGCAGGTGCGCGCGTTGCAGTCAAGCGACGGACACCGCTTGTACTCGCACTCACTCACGCATGTCATGTGCTATTGTGTCATATGAAACGCGTCCTGCATGATTCGCAAGATCGACCGCTTGCTTCCAGGTGGCATCACGATCGCTGGGCTCTACGTCGTGTCGCCTGCGCCGTCGCGCACAGTCGTTGACGAAGCGACGCTGTACTTGCGCGCTGCAGCCGAGTCCCTCCGCTTGCCTGAAGCGTTTGCTGCGCTCACGGCCGACGCAAGTGCGTCGAACGTCCACTACGTCGTGCACATCTGTCCAAACTCGAGCAAGACGAGCGCAAAGAGCTTCGTCGACGTCGCGGATGCGACCAAGACGACGTCGTTCCCGGCCGAGCTCAAGACGAGCGGCGTTGGAAACATTGAGCTCCGCGAGTTCGCTACAACTGTCGCAGTCGACGAGCCGATCGCGTTCGAGCGCGCGTTGCTCGAGAGCGCGAGCGCAGACCAGCACGCCGAGCGCGTGATGCTCGCGGTCCAGACGCAGCTCGTGCCGCTCGCAGCGCGCGTGGCGAGCGCAGTCGCAGTCGCGAAGCGCGCAGACAGCGACCGTAGCGCGGCAGAAGTCGTGCAGTTCCTCGCATCGGCAGCGTCCACGCCGCGCGAGCAGGTATGTCTCCTCCTCTTCTCGTCATCGCTGCGTCGTGTTCGCGCCGACGCTCGCACTGACGCATCGCGCTGTATCATTTTCGACATTTAAGACACTTGCAGGAAGCTTCCGCGGTGCGATCAGCTGCGTCGCGTTTGTCTTGGAGAATGTATGCCACCGCGTCGCGCATTGCACTTGCTCGCGCATGGGTACCTTGCACATCCTCCTCGTCGCGACTTGCTCACGCGCCTTCGGTGTGCCGCGCATGTCTGTGCTTGTGCTGTGTGAATGGCCAGGAGACGCGCGCGACTGCAATTGCGCTGCTCAAGCGCGACTTCGTCAAGACGCTGCTGCTCCGCGCCGAGCTCGTCGCTGAAAAGCACGCAGCAGACGACGACGATGACGATGACAACAAGTCGCAAGCAGGTGCACTAAGCGGCGCCATTACGCTCCCAGCGCGCGCGCGGCTGCCGTGGGTGAGCGCGCTCGGTCCGTGCCGCCACTTTCCCGCGCTCCTGCACGTGTTCCATGGCGAGCACGACCTCGCTGTCCAGCACGCGCGCGAGCTCCTCGGCCACGACGACGACGACAACTGCAGTGATGCGACTGCGGCGTCGCTCTCGTTTCTCGAGACCGCTGTGGGCATCACGAGCGCGCGCACCAGCGCACCTGCAGCAGCGTCTAGCGCCGCTAAGACTTCAGTGTCAAAGACGCCTGCAGATGAAAACGGCGGCGGCATTGCGCTCGCGATCGTGTCATTCGTCGCAGCTGTCGCAATGGCGATTCTCGCAGTCTACGCGCAGCTCCAGTACGAAGACGACGACTAAGACAGCGAATGCACTCGCACACACGTCATCGCTAGGCGTAGTGCTCCTTGATGAGCTGTGAGACTTGAAAGCGTGTGTGAGCGTAAGAACTCGATTAAGCGATGCTTCCTAGTGCCGACAGATCGCCATTCTGGGGATGCGTATCGACTGCCTCCTGTCCTCTTATGTGCCCTTGGTCAGTCCTAAGCTAGCCGCCACTACCCATGGGCTGCACCATCGTCATCGCCGTCCTCGGAGCACACGTTTGTTTGGCGCGACGCTCGTGTCGCCATCGTGGTTGCTAAGTCGAGTGCGCGTGGCGAGGCAAGTTGAGTTGTGTGCGTGTCGCGTATCGACCGAGTCGCTGGTGCCTTCGTCAAGATCAAGTGCGAGGACGGATCGATCGACTAACGTGGTCGCAGCGCAAGTCTGTTGGCTCAGTGATGCGTGTTGTACTAGCGACTTCTGAGTGTGCATACTTTAAGTCATACTTTACTATACTATTCTATACGGGCGGTGGTGGTGGTCTATGGTACTATGGGCGGTGGCGATGGAGGATGGAGGAGTCGAGCGGCGGCCTTGACTGCCGATGGACGGACAGACTGACAGGCGAACGCCGTGGCTCGCGTGCGCGCGCTTAGTACAGCGCGCTGAACGCCCACTCGACGTTGCTCGCGTCGAGGATGCGCGACTCGAGACCAAACTCCGAGAACGTGTGTGCGCCGAGCGGTGCGCGGTCGTAGCCATCGTCTTCGACAGTGTCGTTCTCAGGCGACGCCGACGACGACGCTGGAGCTGCGACGACGACTGCGACTGGCGCGTCTTCGACGACTGGCTCCTCGGCAGCAGACGCGTCTTGCTGCTGCTGCTGCTGCTGGCGCTGCTCGACGGCGTCCTTCATTGCGCGGATCGTGCGGTTCACCTTGTCGAGGTACGTCGCGTTCGACTTGCAGTCGACCGAGCAAAAGCCCGGGTGGCGACTGAGCGTCTTGAGGTAAATGAGCGTGCAGTTCTTGCACTTCTCGCGCTTCTTGTCCCACTGCGCGATGCGGTGCTGCGTGCGCGGCGACGGCGTCTGCTGCGACGCCGCGACTTGGCTCGCTGGCGCGCCGGCCGAGCGCGGCGCCGAGGTCGACACGGCCACACTGGCGCTCGTCGCAGACGCTGCAACGACGACGACCTCCGGACTCGTGCTGCGGCGCTTGCAGAGCAGGATCTCGGGCTCGTTGCGGCGACTCGCGCTGCTGCCATTGCTGTTGCTGCTGCTGCTGCTCACGCTCTTCATGAGGTTGCGAATCCAGGCGTCCATGTTGATAGTGGTGTTGATAGTCGTAGTTGTGATCGTCGTGAGCGACGACGAGGACGAAACGATGCACGGGCTTGAGCGCAAATTCGCGAGTGAGGTGTATGCCGAGTGAGTCTCTCTCTCTCAATCACAACAGCAGAGCGCAACAACAGCAGAGCCACGACGCTCACTTGGCGTGACTATAGTCGCGCCATCGCTCGAGTTTAAAGTGCTGGGACGTCTTGTCTGACGCTCTGCGCTGTACTTTCTGACAGACCTAGCCGCGTCTGCGCATGACTTCCAAACTGTATACGCGTAGAAAATGGGCAAAGAGGATGGGCTCTGCCTGTCTTTTGATGAAAACCCTCTCAAATTCGTTATTGATTTGTGTCTCTCAAGTCGCCGTGAAAGCTCAAAGCGGCGTCTTCACAATGTGCACACCAATGCGATCAATGCCAGCTTTGGCTCGCGTCGAGCTCACACCGAGCTCTCGTTCATCTTATCACGGTGACCACGCAGTCTATCCTTGCGAGGTAGCTAGCTAGCTATCCGTCTCAGCCGTGCAGTAAGAGCTAGATCGATAGCACCAGAGGTGATCGATCACACCAGTCGCAAATTGGAAGGCAAAGCAGCCACTACGACTTGCGAGACCACATGACACGTCTTGGGGCATCGAGCTCGGTTCATCGGTTGATCGATCCGATGTATTCGGTGCAAATCTGCGTGCACACATGCACACTCGCGCGTTGTCTACTTTGGCGAGTCAACGAGTTTCTCCCATGAGACGCTTGTTCGCTCTCCCAGACACAACACCACCAACAACCGCAGTGTCAAGTCGACTTGATTCGCATGCGCGCTTGCTTGCGTTCTTGGTTGCGACAGCCAACCTCGGCGTCTGAGGGCGTGCGCAAGACACCTGTGGACTCTGGTCTCGCTCGTGTGTGAGCAGGCAGCGCGTCGCGTCGGCTCAACTCGCCATGCCGCGACTCGACTCGAGGCAGCATCAGTAGCAGCAGTGGTCATAAGCATGTGCGCCAGCGAGCCCAAAGTCTCACGTCAGAGCGCCAATAGCGAAACAACCGAACAGCAGGCGCTGCCATCACGAGTCTTGGGCATGTGGTTCACGCTCCTTAATTGTTATCCGGAAATGCTCGATCAAGGCGAAAGAGCGAGAGCGAGAGAGCCATTGCTGCCAGCAGGCGGCGACTTGGGGTCTCGAAATGATAGACGCCGCCTCCAAACGTGCTCCTAGTGCGTTTCGGTCTTCGACCTGCTGTCGTCGCTGTCGTCACCTTCCTGGTCATACACGCGCCACAATGATCAAGGCAGCAGGAGTAGCAGGAGTAGGAAAGCAACGCGAACGCCAGACTCTGCTGCGGCGCGAGGACCAAGCTCATAGACTCCAGACGACAGCTCAGCTGTTGTGCATTGTAGCGAGCAAGTCTCTCCTGCTCCTGCTCTTGCTGTTGGTGTCTTGCTCTTGCTCTTGCGTGCTTGTGTGTGGATCCTCAATGCCGTCTCTATGCGAGCTTTAGAGTCTTGGAGCTTCGGAGTCCTGGAGCTCAGATCTCAGAGCTGCAGTCACTTGCTTTCTTGCTTGCTTGCTCGCCAGCAACAACACTGGCAACCGTCGCCGGTCAGTTGACAAGCGTCTGACGGACCATCGATTCCATTGACAGCACGAAACGGCCGATCCAAGTCCAGCTCTTGCTCTTTGCTCTCGACTTTGCTCTCGAGTGTCTCGACGCGAGGTTGACTCGAGGCTCAAAGCACTGGTAGACACGATCAATCAGTATGTGTGCGAGTCGAGTAGCTTCTCCAGTTCGCGTCGATTGATATCGATCTAAGGCGAATGAATCCTGCTCAGACAAAAGCAGTCAAGGACTAGGAAGTCTTGGTGAACCAGCCTTCGACCATCCTTCGAGGCAGACCACAGGCAAACCAAAACCAAGACCGAAAACAACAACAACAACAACAAGAGTCGAGGCAACTCAAGGCTAGGCGAACAAGCAAGCGAACAGCGAGCGATGCCTGGCGGCGCAGTGGCAGGACAGCGACCCTTTTTCGCGCCGCCACCGACCTCATTATCGCTTGTCAAAAACGAGGCGCGCTAATCCGGCTCGTCTGGTTGTGGCGCTGCTGCTGTTGCTTTTGCGGTTGTTGCTGTTGGCGATGAAAAGCGAGCGAGCGAGCACCAGGAGCAGCTGAGCTCGTTGTTGCTGCTTCAAAGGAGAAGCGGGGCGTGACTTGGCGGCGAGGCGAGGCAAGAGGCGAGAGGCGAATAGCAAGAGCGCACCCACCTAAACACACACACATTGCGGGTGGTCATCGTCGTTATTTGACGGTAACGAGCGAGCACACAAGCACAAAAGCGCAAAAGCACAAAAGAGTGAAGGACAGCCAGCTTGGATCGCACTCGTTTTGGTTTGGTCTGTCCACGTTTGCTCACTCTCCGCACGCTCGTGCATTTCGCTGCCGATGCCGGCTTTGAACAAGCTTGCGAGAAAGCGTCCGCACTCAAGCAGCCGAGTGTCTCGGTGCTGTCACACTGCAGGCGCAGTCGACTCGCGCAAAGCGTTTGGTATGCCTCGATTCGAGCGAGCGATATAACCCGCTCGAGCTGGATCCGGCGTGGAGATGGGAGCGCGCCGAAATGTGGGCACTCTCCTCCTCTTGGCTTCCTCGCGCTCGCATGCAGCCATCCGCGTCGCTCTGTGTGAGTGCGAGTGTGTCCCGTCGAGCAAGGCAAGAGGCAAGGCAAGGCAAGGCAAGCGACCCGACTCGACCAACGAGCAGCGCACTGACCAGCAGCAAGAACACCAAGAGAGAGGATGGTGTCTGCTCACTCACTCAGTCACTTGTGGTGCCCGTGAGTGCAGCGAGGGGATCCTCGTCGCTGAGCAGACTCGAGCAAGACTCGAGCGAGCGGGACGCCCCTGCGACACGACCTGCTGCTGCTGCTGCGCTTGTTAAGCGAACGAGTGAGCGTTGGCAATGCTCGAGCGGCGGCAATGCAAGCGCGCTCGTTTGCATGAGCATCCGTCCGTGCATGCACGCCGCCGCCATCTGTCTCGACCCGACACTCGACTGGCTTTCACTCGTCCTTGACAAGCTCGTTCTTGTCGCGATTGCCGAGACACAGCCCAGGCAAGGCAAAGCGAGCGTCGCGACGCTGGCTGACTGCGGCAGAGCAAATGCACACGTCGCGCTCGATGCTCGATGCTCGGACTCGGTGTGCGAGCAAGCGTGCAAGATCGAGACCACGATCAAGATCGAGGCCGAGATCAAGCGAGCGATCGAGCGATCGAGCGACGAGCACAAGAGCCTGCCGCTGCCTCCATTACATCACGCTCTCACCACACACAGCAGCCACCAGCCAAACCACCACCACGATGTGAAAAGCAAGACGAGGATGATGCTTCATGTGGATGCTCGCTCGCCAGCTGGAGCGGCACCAGCGCTGCAAACGAATGCCAGCACCTCACGCTCTGAGTCTGGGCTTCGAGATTGGAGCATGAGCTTTGAGGCTGGGCTTTGGTCATGAGATTGAGCTGGGCTGGGCTCGGAGCTTTGCTGAGCTTGGGGCCTGCACTCGCTCGCGGGCCTTCAACGCGCGCAGGTTCTGAGAACTCGTTTCGTCAAACAAACTGTGCTGAGAGAGAGGATGAGGACTTGGGCGCTGTAGACGCTCGCTCGGTGCTCGGTGCTCGGTGCGGCGAGCGGTCTCTCTGTGTCCGCCGATCGATCTGGTTCGAGCAAGCGAGCGAACGAGTCTGGTCGGCAGCAAACCATCCAGACACCAAAGCGACGCTGCGACGCTGTTGCGCCGCTCAAGCCCGAGCCACTCTTGCGCTACCACATCACACCACAGGAACGTCACCGCCACCAGCGCCACCGATAACACCAAGAGCACCAAGAGCTCCAAGAGCACCATGAGCAAGAGCATTAAGAGCGACGTGCTGCCGCGCACGAAATCCGCTGCGACGCGCGGCTGGCTCGTGTCATCGCGCTCGTTTTCTGCTGCTCGCCCCATCAGCGCGAGGCCAGCTGGCCCGGCCCCACACATCAGCAGCCGAGCATCGCAGCAGCGCCAAGAGCGGGCCAACCTGTTGGTTTGGTGTGCTCGTTCTCTCTCGCGTGAAAGCAGCCACGTGTTGCTGCGAGAGCCAAGACTCGAGCGGTTTGATCGCTCTCTCGCTCTCTCGATGCATGCATGCAAAGCGAACACACTTTGACGACGCCGTCGAAACGAGCTGCCAAGACTGCGCTCGCTCGCGGCTCGTTGTTCGTTTACAGCGCAGTGTGTCTGGGCAGCACTTGCTTGCTTGCTTGGTTGTTCCTGGCGAGCTGGTCTCGACGCGACTCTGTCTTGCCTCGATGCAACTCTCGCGCGCTCGAGCTCACAAACGTCTGGTTCTGCCCTCAACTCGGACACTTGCTCGCGAGCGGGCGACGGCAACCTGGCTGCCTGCGAACGAAGTGGTAGACTAACCGACGACGATGGTGGTGGTGACGGCGACTGCAGCGAGCGTGACGCGTGGCCGCCGCTGCTGTCGCGATCGCTGTCAACCAGGACTGCCGCGCGTCGAAAGTGCGGGTTCTCAGGTTCTCCAACCAAACCAAACCACGAGGCGTGCGGTGTCGTCGAGTCTGGCTGTGCTCACTCTGCTCGCACACTGCCCCCGATCGATCGATAGACAGACAAAGTGCGAGCGAGTAGCGAATGAGGCGACAACGACTGCCGACGTTGCATGCAGTCGGAACTTGGGATGCATCTGATCTCACTCAAACGTTCAAACGAGCGATCGATCGCCTCGAGCACACCGCGCCTTGTTCGTTTGCAGGTGCACTCGCTCACTTGCTCGCACAGATGGCGCGCAGTGCACCGCAGCTTAGCTCGAGTCAACACGGCACTCACGCTCGCTCCACTTGTCGCTGCATGTCAGCAGCAGCAGCAGCAGATCACAAACGCCGAGACGCTTTCACTCCGTACATTCGATGCTAGAGCTGCTGCTCTTGTCCTCTCACACGACGCACCAAGCGCTTTGCGTTGGTCGAGTCTCTGGCTAGATGGCTAGCTGGCTGGCTTGTTAACCTCTCGAGACCTGCCTCGCTCTCCAGCATCAACGCCAAACGATGATCCTCCGCTGCTGCTACTCGACGCATTCACACTCGCTCGTGTGTTCATTCATTCAGCTGCATGGCCACCGCGCCAGGTGCCGTCGGTGCCTTTGTGGTTTGCTTCAGCAGCGCATTGACAGCGACACAGCGGCATCCTGACTGATAGCGATCAGCCGGACTGCGAGCACAAGGACAAGGAGGCTCGAGGTGCATGTGTGTCTGTGTGTGTGTTTGGTTTGGTTTGGTTTGGTTGCTCGGTGCGTTGCTTGCTCACAGCACAGCACAGCGAGCGCACCGAGAGGGCGGGACCGCGACCTCGAGGTCCTATCCGCCTCGATTTGCGAGACGTGGTGCTGGAATGCTGCGCAGTGCCTGGGTGATCAAGCGAGTGCATGAATGCATGAGCAGTCACTGCGACAGCGAGGTCGTGGTGGTGGTGGTGGTGGTGGTGGTGGTGCGGTCCTTGCGAGGCGAAGCCAGTCTTGGGACACGCACAGCACACGCACATCGCAGTCCTAGAGAGCAGGAGGAAGGAGCAGTCGAGATGCTGCGAGTCGTGGTGTCGGCACCTCCTCCTCGCGGTTGTGGTGGCTGGTGCACATGTTTCAGTTCGCTCGCTCGAGTGCAGTGGCAAGGATCTTGATGAACATCTCCGAGTCCGGCATGCTCAGCAGCAACATCGTGAGGAGGAGGAGGAGCGAGGACATGAGCAAGGACAACGAGCGCGACACGCTCGGAGCACCGACGCTGCAGCAAGAGCGCGAACGCGAGTCGACAACGAGTCGACTCCGCACCAATGCTCGCGTGTTCGTTCGCATGAGGAGCTCAAACACTCTCGAGGCTCTCTCTCTCGAGGAGGTTAAAGCTCTCGAGGCGCTCGAGTGGAAGCATGTGTGCATTGGAGTGAACGCGTGACCTGCGAGCGAGCAAATGTGCGCGTGACAAAGCGAGGTGTGTGTGATAGAGAGAGACGAGGTGATGTCGCAGAGCCGAAAGTTCTGCTGCTCTGTGCACCCATGTGCGTCGTTGTTGGTTCACAGGCAAGCGACCGAGTGCGTGACGAGACCTCCTCGCTCAAGCGTGACGACTGACGGACGGACTGACTGGCCAGCCAAAGCCGGCACTGGCACTGCTGCTCGTGACGATCTGAAATGGTCCTGCTCTTGACGACGATGATGGTGTTGTGGGATCGCGCCAAGCATCGCTGCGCTCGCTCGAGAGGATCGCTCGCAGCTCACATGGATCCACAGGACAGCCAACTTCGACAAGAGTGTCTCTTTGTTGCTTGTGCTTGCTGGCAAGGTGCACGACACACACTGCTGCAACAGCGATCTTACCTCGACAATGAGACGCGCAGCTGCTTGCTTGCTTGCATGGTTCATTCACAGCAGCACGAGCAGGTGCGAGCAGCTCTCTCTCTCGATCCATCAGTCGATCAGTTGATCCCTCGATCAGGACACCAGCGCGGGTTTGTTTCTTTCGCAGGCGCTCGCCCAGGAGAAGCAGACGCTCCATCACCACCACTGGCGCTGCCAACGACGACGACTGCTGCTGCACTCGAGTGTCCCTCGAGTGTCGCTCGATCACTCGCTTATGCACTCGTCGTAGCCATTCAACCGAGCACTGTTCGCATGTGACAGCGCTGCCGTCCAATCGCCTGAGCAAACCAACGCTGCTCTTCACTTGCTCGCTCCACTGTTGCTGCTGTCGCGAAACAACGGAGCTCCGCCACCACCACCACCACCAGAGCTCGCATGCAAGAACGAGCAGGCGCGTTGTGCACACTCGCAGCGTCGAGACCTCGTGGTGGTGAGCTGACACCACATCCTATCGCTTGTTTGTCCCCTGAGGCTTCTTACTCCGCCGGATCAATCGATCGATCGTTCACATCGCAATGAAGCAGCGACAGCAGCATGAACGCTCTCGAATGCGCGTGCTTATTCCTTCTTGTCCTTCTCCAGTCAGCCTGACACCCAGTCATCCGCAGGACGCTCGAGTCGACTGCCATCGCCGTTCACTCACACTCTTGTTCACGTCGCTGCTGCTCCGATACAAGTGCGCATTCCTCGACACGAAGCGAGCTCATGGCAAAGTCCAGGCACGAAGACAAACGAGTGAAACCTGGCAAGAGCACACCATGCGGCCGTCCACTCTCTCGTGTCGAGCAAGTCAAGCAAGGCAAGTCAAGCAAGGCAAGGCAAAGCAAGCAAGTCGAGCAAGACGAAGCGAGAGATATCGCGCAAACCAGACCAAAGGAAAGCATGCTCAAGCAAGACCAAGCTAAGCAAGTCGGACAAGAGCAGCCGAAGCCTGCTTAAACGAGGCAAGGCATGCTCAAGCTGGTGCTTGTTGGCGTGGATGGCGTGGCTGGATCGGATGTTGGATCGAGTTGGTGTGGTTGGTGGTTGCCACTCGAGCGCGTGCAGATGAGGATGGGCGGACCTGCGCGGCATACAGATGTCAAGCTTTGTGGCGAAAGCCCGCTTGTGCGAGCCAGTGAGTGTTGCAAAAGCCCAGTGTGGCTGGTCTCTGTGCGCTTTTGCGAGTGGGATTTTGGGGCTCGGCGAGTGGGATCCATACAAAGTGGGACTCTGCCTTGTCTGCTCGAGATTGACCCGCTCACTCGCGCTCAGTATGCCTCTCAAACGCTCAGTATGCCGCCAGAACCGGGTCGCCAGACGTCAAACAAACACTGGAGCCAGGCGCGCGCGTTCGACTCGCGCATACAATCGCGCTGCTTCGAAGCGAATCGACCCAATCGAGCCAACTCGATCGATATTTCCACCTGGTTTTTGCCGCGCAAAATGACTGGCGCTCGCGCCGCGATCTACTTTTCGCTTCAAGTTGTTGGCGCTTGTGCTGTTGATGCTCGTCTGCCTTTGAGTGTCTGTGGTCTGTGGGTTCGCCTTGCTTTGCTTTGTCTTGGTCTTGATCTTGATCTTGGTCTTGATCTTGATCTTGATCCAGCAGTGGCTCCGACACGAGCAAAACAGGCACACGAGCGAACGCGTCCTGCTGCTTGAAGCGAGCGCTACGTTGCCTCGCACGCACGCACGCACGCTGCTCTCTTGACGTGAAGTCGGTGGTCGCGCGTGTTGCCGTTGTTCGGCATGTTCGGCATCCACAGACACACACGAACCACACACACAACACCACAGCGGACAAGAGAGATCTCTAGCGCTCTGCACCAACTCGTAGCAAACCAACAAACCAAGCAACAAGCAAGGCTAGCTCGCTCGTACTCGTACTCGTACTCGTACTCGTCCTTGTGCTTTTGTGTGTATATGCCCGCACAACGAGAACGAGGCACCTGACCCGACACAACGCAATGCCCATGCCCATGCCCATACACATGAAGAAGACGAAGCGATCCAGCACCACAAAGAGCGCGCGAGAGCTATCTTGGTGCGCTTTGCTGCTCGCTTTAGCCGACAGACAGTCAATCACAGCCACACACAGCGCGACGCGCACACGCGCAACGCAGATCTTATACTCGGTCCGCCAAGCACACACACACACACCGATGCGCGAGCGAGCATGCACTCGTCCAGTGTCCGGTGTCCGGTGTGGTGCAGCGCGCTGTACACAGCAGCAACAACAGCATCAACAGCGACGACGGCTACGGCAGTGCGAGGACGACTCCCATTGCGCTATTTTGCTCGCTCGAGCACGCACCGCACGGCACAAACTCTAAAGCTGCTTTGCGCAACGCAGCGAGTAGCTTGCGGCTCGAGACTCTCTCGACAGCGCCGCAGTCGTTGCCACTCGTGTCCAGACGCGTGCTCGTGAAGTCGACGAGCACTGCACCGGTCGAGCCACGTAGCACCACGATCAACGATGAACGCGTGGAACAGCGCTGTTGAGCGTGACAACATTGGCGCTGATGTCAATCAAGGCGCTGGTGGGATCCAGCCGTCGAGACGCGAGACTGGCAGCTCGTTCCAGGTGAAGAAGCACGCGTTCTTTGCCGATGCGAATGACCGCGACGACTCGTTTGGATCCGAGACGTCGTCGAGCTCTCGGCGCAAGCAAGTGAGCGGACGCAAAGAGCTCGTGCTCGAGGACAACGACGACGAAGACGATGACGATGCTGACTACAGCAATGCCAAAGAACGAGAGCCGCAGTCGAGTCGTCTGGACCACACACTCGTGCGTGATACAGTCACTGCTCCTGCTACTCCTGCTGTTGTCACACCCGAGTCGGCTATCCCAGACGTCGTCCACACGGTACTTCGGAGCAAAGTCTCACAGTCTGGACAGCAGCAGCAGAGCTCCGTCGTCCCAGCGCGCTCTTCATCAACGACAGCGGCAACAGCGTCGTCTACTAGCACAAAGCTAGCAAAGAAGAAAGTGACGCTGAGCGTTGTCGACGCGCCGCTGGACACGGATGCGCTCCTGCACTACCTCGTCCGTGACTTCCTCCGTCTCCACATCGGCGACAGCGCAGTCCTGAGTCTGTTTGACAAAGAGCAGGCACGTGTGTTTGCTTGCTGACTCGTGACGCACGACGCTCTGCGTTGCTCCGATCGCTGACAGTCTTGCTGTCTGTGACTGTGCCTTGTTCATCCTCTTTCTGCTCGACACAGCCTCCACACGCACGTGCACTCAGCGACAAGGAGGCAAAAGCGCTGCTCGGGCGCGTGACAGGTCGTCCTGACACATCACCGAGCGATCAAAGCAGTGTATCAGCATCGCCATCGTCGCTCCTGGAGCAGTTCCTACTCGTGTGGGACGACACAGTGCACAAACGCCGGTGCGAGCGACCAGCGTCATCATCACGGCGCTCAAGCAGCAGTAGTAGTCGGCAGTCGGAGGTACATGAGCGCTGGCTACGTGTATTCGTATTCGAGTGTGCTCGTCAGACAACTGACGTCCACCTGCCGCGCTCTGTCTACCTCTAGGAGACGACTGCGAGTGCTGCTACAGAAGCTCCGACAGCAGCCAAGAAGAAGACATCGTCGTCATCCTCATCGTCGAGCCGCAAGAAGAAACCAGTGCTCAATGTAATCACAGCTGCAGAGGAGCTTGATCCTGTCGACGCCCACGTCGACGCAGACGGCGACGACACTGAGGGGGACTACAACCGCTTGAACCGACCAGGCTCGACGCCAAAGCCACAGGGCACGGATGCCGCAGCGAGTATCCTCGGTGACCCTGGCTCGACACCGAAGGCGCGCGCGAGCGACCTCAAGACGCTCGGGTTTGATGAAGACGAGCTCCGGACGCCAGTGCCAGTCGAGAACCTCAGTCGCAGTAGTACAGACCTCGACAGCGCAGCAGACAGTCTCGACCTCTCCGAGTACGCCATTCGCAAGCGCGCGGCGAAGAAGCACACGAAGCGCGTGTACATCGGCGAGTCTGGCGCGACGCCGACAAAGGAGTACATCTTCTTTCGCGAGACGCCGCCGTCGTTTGTGACCGAGAGCGTCGAAGCCGCAGTCGACGTGCTCGAGAAGCTCGGGCTCGACCCTGCGTTTCGACTCGCTGCGACACTGCCGCAAGAGCGCTTTCTCGAGCTCTCGAGCAGCGACGTCGGCAAGTACCGCATCGGTCAGGACGTGCAGCATCTCGGCGCACAGCGCAATGTGTCAGGTGTCGTGTCCAAGATCTTTGGGTCGCGCCAGTGCGGCACGAGCGGACCTGGGACAATCGTGATCGACACGTGTCCCGAGACGACTGAACGGAGCGATAGTGCGGTCGCATCGACACCGCCAACTGCACCGCAAGTGCGTCCTGCGCCGCACGACCTCTCGCTCGACGCGTACGACGAAGAGCTCCTTGACGCGCTCCTCGCGTAACAAAGGAACGCGCTCTATCTCCACCAGGTCACTAGCTCTCACTCAACACGCACTCGACACGTCCAAACGCCACTGGCGGCAAGAGCGTCTGCTTTCAAAACGAGCTCTTCCTCCTTCCTTCCTTCCTTCCTTCCTTCCTTCCTTCCTTCGATCGACGCTGTCGTCTCGTTCGCATCGCTAGCTCCGGTAGATGAAGACGTTGCGCATCGGGAGCTTCGGTGCTTGCACGGACTGCAGTCGCGACGACGACACGCGGCTGCTCCGGCTGCTCGACGACGCACTGCGCGGCGCATCTGGCACTGGCGATGGCAAGTTGCTCAGCGATGCGCTTGCGTCGCCACTGCTCTCGTCAAACGATCCGTCGCGCTGCTGGTGCGTTGACGCCAGCGCACTGATCCCTCCGACCTCGGGCGTCAAGAGCGTCTGCTCGTACTGGACCTTGTGCATCGGTCCGTCCGGCGGCGCACTACTACTGCTACTCGTCGCACTCGAGACCCAGTGGCAGTTGTAGTACTTGGGGTGCCACTGCAGGAAGTAGCCTTCCCAGAGGTGCATGATCTGGATGCCTGTCCAGGGCCAGATCGGCTTGTCCCAAGCCACGTACGCGCCGTTCGTGTAGCTACTTGGGTCCATCAGCACTGGTGTCCAGACCGAGACAGTCGTCGTGCGCACGGCGTTCACGTCGCGCTGGAGCCGCGAGTCGAACTGGAACGTGCCGTAGAGCCCCGACGTGAGCGAGTTGGCGACGTGGAGCAAGAACCGCTCGTTGAACTCGAACGCGTACGGGAACTGGCGCTGGATCTGCCACACGGCGTCGAGGAACTGGAGCATCACAGGCGAGCTCTTGCTCCGCTGCGGGTCTTTCGATCGGTCGCCGCCGAGGCGCTCGGCAAACTTGTGCCCAAACGCGCACCAGTCCTTCTCAACGAGCACCGCGAAGCCCCGGATCGTCCGAAAGTACGGGTCGATCATCACTTGCGCGAGCGCCGTGAGCTGCGACGTGCGGTCCCAGCCGTCGCTGCAGTGCACGAGCACGGACGAGCCCTCGAGCTCGAGCACGCGCGCGATCTTCATGGCGCCGTCGAGCACGGACCGGAGGTGGTGGAGCCACCGCGTGGACTCGACGCGCATCAGCCACGTCTTGTCACTATCGTCGATCGCACCCGGGAGCAAGAGCTTCACGAGCGACAGGAACGACGACTGCATGCGGTACATGTTGGCAATGTTGAGGTGGTGCACGACGGCGCCGGGGTAGTCCTGCGGCGTCTCGACGCCGCCTTTGCCCATCAAGCGGTTCCCAGTCGACGCCTTGAGCTTCCGCGCGTCAAAGATGTAGATCGGGCGGGACGACGCCGAGGCGATCGACTGGTTCCGAATGATGTCGGGCAAGCGGCGGTAGACGCCGACGAGGAGCTGGTCCGAGAGACTCGAGCTCCCAGACAAGAGGTTCCCAAGCAGCGGCTGACTCGACCGCGTGAGGACGCACCGATTGCGCCGGTGGTAGTACGTGATCACTGGCAAGCGGTTCTTTGCGCGGAACTCGGTCACTTTCGTGAGCGTCGCGGATGTCATCGACGACGGCAGCAGGAGCTTCGACGGGTACGACTTGCAGATGTTCCCACGTGCGTTTTGATAGTACTAGGAGCAGTAGCAGAGAAAGAGAGAGCAGGCGACCGTGTTAGTGAGGCAGAGCGTCGAGGCATGCGAGGGGATGTAGGTCGGTCGGTAGGTAGGAAGGTAGGTACCTTGAAGAACGGTTGGGCGCTTGGGTCGCTCCCGATCTGCCGCTTGAACTCGCGCTCGTCGGCGTAGAGGCTCCAGCCGTCCGCGTCCAAGACCGAGGACGCCATTGCGCAGTCGACTGCGTACGAGAACGCAAACGCGCCGCTGCGTTCACTCGGGAGTGCCGTGAGCGGCGAGCTCGGACGGAGACTCGGCGACGGCGACGGACCGAAGACGCGCCGCGGCAGTGACGACGACAGCGGCACGTGCGGGTCGTCGTCTGTGGCACCAGATGCACCGCTCGCTTCGACTGCGTCGTCGCACGCGTCGGTGCCGTTTGCAGCTGCGGTGTGTGGAAGCGAGAGGAGGCTCGGGAGACTCCCAGGCGGCAGCACGAGCGCATCCGGTGAGCCGCGATCGACGACGCGAATGCGCTGCGCTTCGTCTGCGAGCTTGTTGATCAAGTTGACGAGGAGCTGCGAGCGCTCGTCCGAGACGTGCGGCGGCCCTTCGAGCTGCACGCGCATCACGCGGACGTCTTTGCAGTGCACGACGAGCACGGACGGCAAGCCAGTCGAGTACGTCCGCGACGACTTGGATCGCCGCCCGCTCGGGTACAGCACTTGCGCGGCTGTGGTCGCAAACAACGGGATGTACGGCGCCGAGCCCTGGAGCGCAGTACGCAGTGGCACGTAGCAGTGCTCGGACGGAACAAACAGGACGCGGAAGTTCGTGACGGCGATCGTGCCGCGAATGCGGCCCCAGATCTGCGACGGCTCGCTCAGGTCGCCGCCGGGGCCGATCAAGAGCGTCGACGGGTACTCGCTCCCGCGCATCACGACTTCGCCAGTCAAGAGCTGGAGCCGACACGCAGCGTCGACGAGTCCATCTGGGCTGTTTGTGTCGTGCGAGTTGCTCGGGTCCGGCGAGCCGTCACCTTGCGTTGCCGTGCTCGTTGTACTGGGTGTCGTGCCGTCAAGTGCGCTCGTGACGTCGTCTGGGACTGGCGACGCGAGCGCGACGGCGGCGTCGAGCGGCAATGGCGCAGCAGTGGCGTTGCCGCCACTGAGCGACGCGCGGCGCATCGCGTGCAAGTTGGACGACCGACACGTCTCGACTGCGCGCTTGAACTCGTCGCGCTCGTCGTCGTTCGCGAACTGGAGCTCGTGCGTCTGGTTCCCGTCGACGCCGTTGTGGACCACGAGCTTCGCCGTGCCGGATGCAGACCCGACGCTCAAGTGCTGCACGGCGTCGCAGTGGAACGACCAGAAGCGGTGCTGGAAGACCGACTTGACGCGCACGATGCCCTGGCTGCAGTCGAGCTCCAAGCTGTAGCGATCCACGACAGGGTTCGCCTTTCCAAACCCGAGCGTCCGGCGAAGGCTCTGACTCTCCTTCGCGCCGATCTTGTAGACTGCGAATCGCAAGACGGTCGCCGGCAAGTCGACGTTGCTAGGACGTGCGGCGCCGATACGGTCGTCCGACTTGGCGCGCGCGTCGACAATGTCGCTGTCGTCAAAGCACTGGAGCCGCCGCGTCGTGCTGCTCGACGTGCTGCGGCGCGAGAGCGTCGAGCCCGTGTCGCTGCTCCGGTCGCCGTCGTCCGCGCCGGTGACATCTTCACCGAGGACGTCCGACTTGCTCACAGACGTCGCAGTCGAGCTCGGCGACACGGCCGACGCGAGGTTCGTAAAGTCAAAGCTCGCAGAGCGCGAGAACTTGGATCGCTTGGCCGATCGCGGACGCAGGCGCTTGTCTGTCAGACTGCTGCTGCTGCTATTGCTCGCGCTCTCGTCACCTGGACGACTAGGACTCGCGCTAGTGGCGTTAGTGTTGTCGGTCGCTGTGACCGTCTTGACGACGGACGCGAGCACGGGCTCCATCTCAAAGACGCCGACGTGGTCGAGCGTCTCAGACTCGCAAGTGCCGTCTGGAGCTGTCTGCCGTTGCTGCTGCTGTGGGTCAACACTGTCGCTATCGCTCGTGTCGCGTGGCGCGCGATGCATGCGCTCGTACAGAACAGACGACGCATCGTAGCTCCGCGCGATCGCTACCGGCCGCTTGGCCTCGAGCTCGCCTTCGCCATTGGTACCGTTGCTGCTATCGACCAAGTCGGCGTCAGTCTTGGTCGACTTGCGCGGCAAGCGGTCGCCGACGTGCATCGCGCGCAAGTGGCCGCTGAACCACGGCCGCGACGTGCTCTTCTGCGCTGGCGCTGGCGTTGCTGCTGCGGCAGTGGGGACTGTGATCGAGTGGCGACTCTGGCGACACCGGAGCTTGTTCCCATTGCTGCTGCTCTCGCTCGGTTCGTCGTCGCGGGGCTTTGGCGCTGGCGACGCTGGCGCGAGTCCGGACGATGCCGCGACACTTGCGCGGCGCGCAGTCGTCGCTCGCGTCACTACAGCACTGTCGAGGCTGGTGGGCGTCTTGGATAACGCCATGACGTCAAAGTACCGCTCGAGCGCGCGCTGGAACCAGACGCAGCAGAGCTCGCAGACGCGCACGGCCTCGTCTTTGAAGCCAAAGACCGAGGGAAGCACCTGGCGCCGCGAGACGCACTTGACGCAGAACGAGTAGCCGCACGACGTGCCTGTCATCCATCCATCGTCAGCGCCACAGCGTCCGTCAGTCAGTCGCTATAGCAGCGTCACACACTCCAGTAGCATCAGACGTACAGCTCCGGCTCCGGTGGAACGCGTTGAACGACTTGCTGCAGTGCATGCAGTGCGTGTTGCTGACCGTGCGCGCGTGCACGCGTGGGACGCCGGCTTCGCCCACACTGCTGCTATTGTCGTGCGCAGTCGAGAGCCGCCGCGCCGACGCCTCTGTGACCGAGACAACGGAGCTCCGACTCGCGCGCTCGTCTGCGTGCTCGCTCGCTTTCACGAGGAGCTTGCGCTGGAGCTGCTCGACGACGTGCGTCGCGAGCTCCAGGGCGGCTGCGATCGCGTCGACGTCGTCGTCTGCGTCTGCGTGGACAGCGCTCCAGTCCTGCGCAATGTTGTTGTTGCTGTCGTACGCACGCGCGTCGTCGTCGTCATCGCACGCGGCGTCGTCGTCGTCGTTCGCAGTCTCGTCCGCGACGTCGTCATCGTCGTCGTCGTTCTCTTCTTCGAGACGCTCAGCATCGTCATCTTCGTCGTTGTCGTCTCCGTTGTTCGTAGTACTGTCGCTCGCAGCGACTACGTCGCCGCTGCTGCAGTCGTCGAGCGCGCCTTCCAGGTCGGCGGTGTTCGCGGCCGACTCGACCGCCGAAGTGCGCGGTTCAGCGCTCGGTTCAGCAGCGCGAGACGCGAGCGCAGCACATGCGCGCACGAGCAGAAGCGCCGCGCGCGCAGGGTCACTGAGTGCGTCTAACGCCGCCGAGGCGTCGAGCGCTGGCGTCCCTCGCTCGCTACGACGACTGCAGTCGTCCATATCAGTGCGTCGGCGCGCGCGACTCGGTTTCAAGCGGCGCGCCGCGCTCTGCGATCGGCTCCCGCGGCGGCGCATCATCGTTAGAAAGTGTGTGAGTGTCTCGACGCGCGCGTGTGGCCGTGCAGGCGACGCAGCTCGCGCAGCGCGAGGCCGAGACAGCGGCTTCTTCTTCGAGAGAGCTCCTGCTGCTGCTCGTCGTCAAGCGCGTGCGTCTGATGACAGTAGGGAGGACCGGCTAGTATTCAGAGCAGACTAGACCGCGCTCTATTCGAGCTGCTCGCGGCGGTTCATGATGGACACATTCACGCACTGACAAGCATGCGCAGTGCTGCTGCTGTTGGTCCTGCGCATGGCGCGCGCGCGAGCGACCGAGATCGTGTGCATGACGGAGACAGCGATGAGGACGATGAGAATGCAGACGAGACCGAGCAGCGCCGGCGCGCCTACTTGCGGCGCCATCGCGAGATGCTCCTGCAGAAACAGCGGCTCGAAACGGTAATGCGCATGTACCTGCTGGCTGAACAGCAGCAGCTCCATCTGCTTGTGACTGCTACTGCTGTCGTGCAAGAGCTAACGACGATGTTGGATCGCGACGCTTGCGCCTCGTGTATGTAGGAACGCCGCTTACAGGAACACGAGCGCGACGCTGCAGCGATTCAAAAACGCATCGACGACGTTCGAGCTGCAAAGCAGCAGGAGGTAAATCAAGCAGAGCATGGGCGCGCGTCAGCGCTGCTGGTGCCTGTCAAAGGACGCGACAATGATGCGCCAGCGATGCGCTTGCCGGGGATCTACGCGCGCATGGATGAGCTGAGCACAGACGCACTGCGCTTGGTCGCTGACCAGCAAGCGCTGCGCGACCTCGCGCCGCTCAACACGCGCGGCAAGTACCACACGCGGTTTATGAAAGACCGGTACCCGATCGCTGGCTCGCAGCTCAAGCTCGAGCGAGAGCGCGAGCTCTTCATTGGTGCCAAGAAGAAGCTTCTGCTCGAGTCGGCAGCCGCGAGTCGCGCAGCACAGGTGCGCAGTAGCGTGAGTAACAGCAGCTCTGACCACGCGAAGGCGCCGTCGATGCGCACGAGTCTCAGTCTCGGCAGCGGCATCGGACGAGCGTACCGGAAGCTCGACTTCTACTCGGACAAGATGGCGAGCGTACTCGCGACGGAAGAGCAGAGCGTCGCACAAGCGCACGCCGAGCGCCAGATCCGCTTGATTGACGTGCAGCACGAGCTCGGACTGCAGCAGTTCTGGACGCTCGTGCATTCGTCCCACACGCGGTGCGCCTGCAGTGCTTCATCGTCACTAGCACCACATAGCAGAGAGTGTGCATGGTTGGGCACTAACACGGTCATGTCGTGCTCGCTGCGCTCAGCGAAGTCGTTGCGTGGCTCCGAGCTCACACGTTCCGAGACGTGAACGTCCCCGTGCGCCTCGTCACGGATCCAATGGCCAGCGACACGACTGCGTCGGCGCTGCAGGTGATTCCTGATCGAGTGTTTGGCTTGACGCCGCTCATGGCAGCGTGCAAGTGCCAGTGCTCAGACATGGTGCATGCGCTGTTTGAGCACGGCGCTGTCGTGCATCTCGTGACTGCGAACGGCGACTCGGCGCTGCACTTCCTCTGGTGGCAGTGGCTCGCATCAGAACCTGAGGCTGCCAACACCAGTGCGAGTATGAAGGCCGTTGTCGAGCTGAGCATGCGTGCAGAGAGCACACTGGCGATCCTCACTGCTCTCATCGACCACGGCGCTGACGTGAACGCCCAGGTCTGTGCGTCACGCGACGAGGCACTGCCACTGCCACTGCGACTCACGCTACTGCGCTTTTGCTGATGTACAGAACGCCTTTGGCGAGACAGCGCTGCAGGTCTGCGCGCGCTTCGGTCTTGAAGCGTGCGCGAAGCTCCTGCTCGCACACCGCGCAAACGCGTTTGTGCGCGATCGGCACGGCAAGAGCGCAATCGACTATGCACGCGAGCTCGAGCACGAGGTGCTACATCGACTGCTGCTCAACTACGATATCATTGAGCGCACGCGCGCACGCGAGAGCGAGTGGCGGCACTGCGAAGCGCTGCTTAAGCGTGGCCGCGGCGTCCTGAGCGCAACGTGGTCGCAGTCGCGTACGTAGCGTGTCCTGTCCCGACTGACGGACGTCTCTATAAGCGCAAGCGGCTGGCACTAACACTGTCGAACTGTTAGCGGCGACACTACTCGCGCGTCTCGAGGTCCAGGAGCAGCGCGCAGGGCATCTACGGAGCCAGTACGTCGACCGAGACGGCCACGTGCTGGTCCATGACGACAGTGACGATAGTGACTAGATGCTTGCTAGTACCAACAAGGATGAGATGGTCGACGATGCTTCTCGGCATGCGTATCAACTGTCTCCTGATCTCCTACGTGCCCTCGGCCACACTCAAGTCAGTCCTAAGCTAGTCGCCACTACCCACCTTGTATGACTCGGCAGTGAACGTTGCGAAGCACGATGAGCATGTAGCGCTTGACTTTGACGACGTGGGCTCGCGCAGCCAGAGCTTCTTCAAAGTGCTTGAGTGGATGAGATGGTCAGTATATTATGGTCTCTACGTGCAGACGAGTGGCGTCTCGCTCTCTCGCTCACAGTGCTAGCTCATATGCAGCTAGTTGGTCGTCTTCGTAGCCGCCGCCGCGGCTTCACGCGCCGCTTGCGCGCGCATCGCACTCGCGCTGCGCTCCTGGAACGCCTCGATGCTCTCGTTCATGGCCTCGAACGCCGTCTCGATACGCGCTTCGTCGCCAGTCTTGAGCGCGGCTTTGAACGCGTCGGCGCGTGCCGGAGCGATGACTGCGCCCATGCAGAGCTGGAGCATCGTCGCGGCTTGCGAGCACTCGAGCTCGCTCGCACACGTCTTCACGTCGACAAAGCACGTCTTGCACGACTCTTTGATCTTCCCGAACGTCTGCTCGACCTCGTGGACCGTGAGCGCCTCGCCTGCGTCCTTGTCACTCGCAGACGACTGGTCCACGAGCGCGCGGCGGGCTTCAAAGTCTGGCTCCTGCACGCCCTTGAGCAGTCCCAGAAGTGGAAAGCGCACGCGGTCAACGAGGTCGCCGACCGAGTCGATCGCCGGACGCGCGTACATCGAGATCGACTTGACGCTCGAGGCCGAGTGGAGCTCTGGGACCTTGTCCTCTGCCGTCTTGTCGTCGTCAAAGTAGTAGTCAATGACGTACCGGACCTTCGTGTCGTCGCTGCGCTGGATCGTCCAGTCGTGGCGGTCGAACGGCTTGCCAAAGCCCAGGAGGTTCTTCACATACGCGATCGGCGTGAGGTCGTCTGGGCGGCCGCAGAACTTGAGCAGCTTTGGGTCCGAGTCCGGGTGACAGACCTTCTCGTAGTGCTCCACTTGAGCCCACGCGCGCTCGTTCATGTTGTTGTGGATCGACACGATCGCTGGCAAGTCAGCTTCGTGCACGTCGTCGCCTTTGCCCTTGCGCTTGAGCGCGTTGAAGAACATCTGCTCGGACGGGTACAGCCACGTGCCGTCAGTCCCGCCCTTTGGGATCGTCGACTGCACGCGCTCTTGCGGCAGCGGGTACCGCTGCGCGTCGTTCGGCTCTTGGTTTGGATTGTACGGCATCATGTTCGTTGGGTCAATGCGCTGGCCGTAGACGTTGTAGATCTCTTTCTCTGGCTCCTGCGCCTTGTCGTGCTTGACAGGGCACCCGCCGCCGAGCACGTCTGCGACCGGCTTTGTCGCTGCGCTGCTGCTGCTGTCGCTGTGCTTGACTGGGCAGCCATCGGTCGCTGGCGCTTTCGTCGCAGCAGCAGCAGTGACGCGCTCGTCGTGCGGCACTGGGCAGCCGCCGGTCGGCGCCGCGGCGCTCGTGTCCTTTGCCGTGCTGTTCTGGTTGCCCATGGTCGCTACTTGCTCGTTCGTCGACGCTGCTGTTCTGCTTGCTTGTCGGGTCTGATACTCGCGATTCCGACGAGCTGTGTGGATCTGCGGTTCCCAGCAGCCAAGCAAGGTCGAACCAAAAGTATGCGTTACGGGAAGGTTATTTACCTCGAAAGTGTACATGAATAGTGTACGCAAGTAATGTCATAAACTGCACTTTACATAGAGATCGCCATATAAAAGTCTGCTAAGCGGATGGATAGCGTTTTCAAGTTATTTGCAAATCTGGTATCCACTCACTATTTCAAATCAAAAGTCTGCCACGGAATGAGACTCGATTTTTGTATAGAAAAGTGTGTGGTCACACCAGATTTGTACTCTGTGTGTACGCAAATTATCGTACACCATACTGAAACCAAGACAATAGTCAAGCAAGTCAGAGTGGATTCGTGAGCAGCGTTTGTCTGTAATGATTCGAATCGCGGTTGGTCTCACGCTCGTGACTCGATTAAAGTATGGACAGCAAGAGCTCCTGGTGTTTGACGCGGACTCAAGCACTCGCTTGCTCTGCTTGCTTGCTTCGTGCTTCGTGGAGACTTGCAGTCGATCTGGACATGTCCACACACTGTTGACGAACGTGTTCTCACTGCGTGTGCACTTGCTTCGTCTGTATTGGTGTCATTGTAGCACTGTCGTGAACCAGCGACGCGTCTTCGTCCTTAGACTTAGGACATTCATACCAGACCTTACCTTAATGCGATCGCACACAGTTGCTGTTCAACCGAAACGCATTGCCATGATCTCGAGGCATGGCAGTCGCTCCGAGGCATGCACAAGGAGCTTCGTTCGAGCTTGGATCGAGATCACGGTCGACAGATGTTGCAAGTGGCAACTTGAGCTTGCTCTCGAAGTGCATCTTCTTCTGCCGCTTGCGCGTGGATGCGAGCTGTGCCACCAGGGGCTTGGACTCGTACCCGCAGGCTTCGCACTGCGCACTGCTCGTGTCGTTCACGAGCGTACAGCGCGGACAGTCCCACTTGGCATCGTCGATAGACGCAGACGCAGGTACAGCAGTGTGACTTGACTGGTCGATCGAGAGGCTCGTAAAGCCTGTCGTTGTGCTCCCGAGACTCGAGCGACGGCGCGACGCCTGCGCGCTCGCACTGTCGTCTTCATCGGATGAGAATGAAAAGTCCTGCGTCGCGGCCGAGACGATCGACTTCCGCATCCCCATCGCGTTCTGGGAGTACAGCCGAAGAGGATCGACGCCCATAGGAGTTATATGCGCGTTGCAGTAGAGCGACCGGACGACTGCCTTGCGCTGGTAGTCCGCGACCGCGCAGCGCAGCCCTCCGCCGTGCGCAAAGCAGGTGCTGAAGCCGCAAATGGCGCCGCGGTCGCACTGTGGCATACTGCAGCGTCGGCCGCCTTGAACACTGGTTCTTGCTCGCCCACGCTGCTCCTCTGCGCTTGCGATCTACGTCCATCTTGCGGCGGTTGTTGTTCTGGCGTCGATCTTGGAAAAACTTCGGCATGTGACTACCAGGTACTACCAGGATGTCAAATTTTGTGTTCCTTGCCATTTGCTATAGACCTCTACAAATTTGAAAACTTTGAGAATTAATACTACTAGGTAGTTATTGAAGTTGATAACAGTACTTTTCAATACAAAAAAGAATTGCGGAATTACAGTAGCTAACTTCAATAACTACGCTGTCGCTAAAAACATATTGAATTACTGCACGCCTACGATACTCGTACTTTTGTGTGCCAATAAAGTGCGACTACAATGTATCGAGCTGAATACTAGCATTAGGACATTGCATACAATTACAAAGCTGCGAATTTTACAATGCTAGCAAAAATGTAGCGGACCTAAGCACTCGAATTGACTGGGTGAGGGCTCTTGGCGCTCGAGCGAGCTGCTGGTGGCCACTGAACGTGCGCGTTTGGCGCTCATGAGCATCGCGTCTATCATTGTCCTTGTTGTCTCCTGAGGTACGAAGAGCGCGCGCATGCATGTCTGTCTATAGGACGAGAACGTCAATACGCGGTGATGTGCGAGCGTCCAAACAGCAGTGGACGTGGCGAGCTAAAGTGCGAGCAATCGCCATGGCGACGGCGCATGCAGTTGCTGATGCAAAAGCATCCTAGGCGTCGACATGCCGCTTGCGGTAGTCATTGAGGCTAACGCATCGAGCAGCGTTGCCAACGCTAGCAGCTCGCCACAATCGTAACGCACTCGCAGTCGCACTGCAGTCGCCGCGTGACACTGTCACCACCAAGCTTAACAGAACCTGAACACTCACGCCGTCCCCTCCTCTTGTCGTGTGCTCCCTGCAGCCTAGCCAACAATATGAAGCTCAACATTGCGAACCCGGCCACTGCGGCCCAGAAGGTGCTCGACATCGATGACGAGCTCAAGCTCCGCGCGTTCTACGAGAAGCGCATCTCGCAGGAGGTGGAGGGCGACGTCCTCGGCGACGAGTTCAAGGGCTTCGTGTTCCGCATCTCGGGCGGTAACGACAAGCAGGGTTTCCCGATGAAGCAGGGTGTGCTCACGAACGGCCGTGCGCGCCTTCTTCTCTCGAAGGGCAAGAACTGCTACCGCCCGCGCCGCAAGGGTGAGCGCAAGCGCAAGTCGGTGCGCGGCTGCATCGTCGGCCCGGACCTCTCGGTGCTCAACCTCGTCGTTGTCAAGGCTGGCGACAACGAGGTCCCGGGCCTCACGGACGTGCAGATCCCGCGTCGCCTCGGCCCAAAGCGTGCGTCGAACATCCGCAAGCTCTTCAACCTCACGAAGGAGGACGATGTGCGCAAGTACGTCGTGCGCCGCAAGTTCGAGTCGAAGACCGGCAAGAAGAACGACAAGGCGCCGAAGATCCAGCGTCTCGTGACGCCGCGCACGCTCCACCACAAGCGTGAGATTGAGCTCAAGAAGCTCAACCAGCGCGAGAAGGTCAACCGCGAGGCCGCGGAGTACAACCGCCTCCACGCCCAGGTTCGTCGTCGCTGCCAACCTTACTGGATGTTTGCTACTGGTCTCCAGCGTGACATTGTACTGACTCGAACACTGTTGCTTGTGGCTTGCCCCTGCTCCTTATTCGCCTTATGGCACTGCAGCGCGTTAAGGAGCAGAAGGAGCGTCGTGCCAGCGAGGTCGCGAAGCGCCGCTCGAGCCGCAAGAGCTCGGTCAAGGCGTAAGCGTACCAAGCTCGTCTCTGGTTCCGCGGAGCCGCTTCGGCAGACGACAGCTTCTCGCGCGCGCAGTCGCAGCCGCTTGAGCGCCTTTGGGCCTCGCGCAGCAGCACTGCGCGCGCAGTCTCTCGTTCGTAGCGCCGTGGTCCACGCTTGCGCAGAGTGTCTGTGTAAGCGTGCCTTGTGGCGCTCGAACTAGGTTTACCACATAACAGGACAATGCAATCGCATCTCATCTAAACCATCTCTTGTTCTCGTCATGCGTCCTTAGTCTTTATGGTCATGAGCTGAGCCAAGTGTCATGTCCTAAAGAGCTCTTCATAGATGTATTGATCCAGTCTATTGACAGTCGTGATGCATTGGTTGGTTCACAGACCGAAGCACGGGACACCGAGCACGAAGACTAGCAAACACGCTTGAGAGCTCTCGATGCACGCGCGTGCTCGCGGCTGTCCTCGAGCAACGAAGGTGTCCATTCTGCTCGAAGCTCGTGGGCTCAGTGTTGAGCTTGCTGTAGCACAGATAGAGAGGCGATATGATACATAGAGCGTGTGTATGCATTTTAAGAGCCAAATGAGACTTGGTATTGTACGTACCCTTGTTAGGAAGGTCTGTGTATGCAACAACGGAGGTCTACTGGACAGTGTGCGAAAGTGCGAGGACCATACAAAGCGCGAGTGAGTTTGCCCGCCAGCGGCGCAGGCACAGCAAAAGCAGCACGACCGAGCGAAGCTGACGTGACGAGCAGCTCCGGAGCTCCAGAGAGCTCGACGTCTGCACCAACAGCAGCAGCAGCAGCAGGACCTCGCGATCCAAGGCGATCGGTCCTCTCGACTGCGCTCGCTGCGTCTCCTCGCGAGCTCGATCGCTCGCCTCGCGTTCGTTCACAGACGCTCAAGAGCGCGTGCCACGAACGAACGCGCTAAAGAAGCAGCACGCATCGTCACGCGAGTTGGTCACGGGAGAGACTCGGAACGCTCTGCACATACACACACACGACGCCAAGCACACACCTCACAGATCCTCGCGCGTGTACGATGCCGACTGCCGACTTGCCGCCGCGCTATGCGCTCGTGCGGCCGCCGCTGCTGACGCCGCAGAACGCCGCAGCAGCAAACGCAGCGTCCTCTGCAGCAGCAACCCACACAACAAGCACAGCAACGACAACGTCGTCACTGCATCTGTACGCGAGCCAGCACGACATGGCGTCGTCGTACTACCTCTCGCCGCGCACGATCAGCGCGCTCGAGGACTTTGAAAAGCGCACGCGGGACCCGAACGTCATGTACGGCCGCGACGTCGTGCAAGTGCCGCTCAAGCTCGAAGCGAACAACGAGTACGTGAACTTGGTGCTGTCACACCGCGAGTTTGACAAAATGGCCGTGCACATCCCGCAGTACGACGAGATGCAGCCACTGGCGCTCGTGGAAGAGATCACGCGGATCTTGAAAGAGGAGGAAGCGAACCGGAAGCTCAAGCACGCGATGAGCGGCAGCGCTGGCGACGGCATGGACTCGGCTGCGATCTTCCAAGCGCGCGTGCTCGAGCTCGAGTTTGAGATGAAGCGGCTCAACACGAAGCTCGCCGCTGCGCGGTCGCTCCAGTCGAGGTACGTCATGTGTCTCGCTTTCTATACGTTGCGCTCGGTTGTCAAGCTGTATACGCTGTGATACCAATCATTTTGTATACGTTGTGATACCAAAAACGCAGTGTGACCGATGAAAACACCACACTGCGCGTGACGGTGCGCGAGCTCGAGAAGATGACAGTCGAGTACGAGAAGCTCCGGATGCAGAACGACGTGCTGCGCGAGCAAGCGGTCGTTGCTGCAACGGAAGTCGCGCGTATGAAGAAGATCGCAGCCGACGCGCAGCTCCAGGTCCTGCAGTTCGCGACCGAGCTCCAGCGCCTGCGGACGCAAGTGCACTTGGAGCGCGAAGCGCTTGGCGTCACAGCTGCGACGATCATGGAGCAAGTGACGCGCGACGTCCAGCGCCGCGAGGCGCTCTTGCAGCAGAACTACGTCGCTGAGAAGACGGAGCGGCAGCTCATGGCCGAAAAGTACTACGAACTCACCGGTCGGATCCGTGTGTTCTGCCGCATGCGACCGCCAACAGTGCGGAACGAAGTCGCGCTCTTGCGGCCAAAGCCAAACAGTGTGCTCGTCGAGCGCGGTGCAAAGGAGTTCTCGTTCGACCACGTCTTTGGCCCAGAGAGCTCGCAGACGGACGTGTACCAGCAGATCGAGCCGCTCGTGATGTCGTTCGCCGACGGCTACAACGCCTGCATCATGGCGTACGGCCAGACCGGGACGGGCAAGACGTTCACGATGATGGGGAATCGCAACCTCAAAGAGACGGAAGGCGTGATCCCGCGCGCGCTCCAGCAAGTCTTTGCCGTTGTGCATGCGCGGCAGCTCACGTACAGCGACACGCTGGCTGTGAGCATGGTCGAGATCTACAACGACCAGATCCTCGACTTGCTCCACGACGACGCGAGTCGCAGCGGCAAAGGCGCTGCGATCAAGAACGAGACGGACATCACGCAGCGCAGCGTCACGCTCTGGTCGCACGTCGATGACGTCCTGACCGAAGGCAATGCGAACCGGAACATCGCTGCGACGAGCATGAACCTCGAGAGCAGTCGCTCGCATGCGCTCGTGTACTTGCACTTGACGAGCCAGCACCGCGAGACGTGCGAGACGAAGCGCAGTACGCTCTGCCTTGTTGACCTCGCAGGCTCGGAGCGCATTGCGCGGAGCCAAGTCGAAGGCGACCGATTGAAAGAGACGCAGCATATCAACAAGTCGCTCGCTGCGCTCGGCGACGTCGTCTACGCGCTGCAGCACAAAGCCAAGCACACGCCGTACCGGAACTCGAAGCTCACGTACATGCTCCGCGACATGCTCTCGGGTCAGTCAAAGACGCTCTTGATGCTCCAGCTCAGCCCTGACAGCGCCGATACGGAAGAGACGACGTGCTCGCTCGCGTTCGGCGCGCGCGTGAGCCAAGTGCAGATGGGCGCCGTGCGTCCGAGCGTCGAGTCCGGTGAGCTCTTTAAGCTCAAGGACGAGACGCGCGCGCTCGAGAAGAAGCTCCAGGCGTGCGAAGCGAAGCTCACGGAGTGGAAAGACGAGTGTCGCTACAAGACCGAGCAGCTCAGCGACGCGCGCGAGCAGACCAAGTCGCTCGAGCAGCAGCTCCGGTACCAAACGGAAGAAGCCGCTGCTGCGATGCAAGAGCACTTGGCTCGGAACGACTCGGCGAGCGACTCGTTCTCGCCACCGGCGTCGCCGCGCAGTGGCTCATCGCCAGTGCCATCGAGTCCGACGCCGTCGGTCAAGTCGACGCGGAGCACGACGTCGACTGCGAGCTTGCCGGCGACACCGTCGCGCTCGACGCTCGCGCAGCGCAAGGCACTGAGTGCGAGCATGCGGCAGTCGCGGCCGCAGGACACAGTCTTGGAACCCGAGACGCGGCGCAAGTCGCTCTCGACGCTGCCGTCGCGCACAACGTCGTCGTCGCTGTCGTCGCGCTCAGTCCGTGCAGGTCGCGAGACGCCAGCAACAACGTCGTCCGCTGCAAGTCGCCGCGCGCTGTCGGCGTCGTCGTCGAGCGTCTCGATGAGTTCGACTGCAGCGAGTCGCAGCGCGCGTCCACGCACGTCGCTCGGCGGCAACGCGACGCTATCGTCGTCTTCATCGACAACAACGACGCCGTCTGGCGCGCCGCGCACGCCGGTGCGCCGCACAAACTCGCTTGCGTCGAGCGCTGGACCGAGCGCGAGCCGAACCACAGCGTCCTCATCCTCAACCACAACAACGCCGTCTGGAATCCGCCGCCCGCTGTCGACGCGCACGAGTTCGCTCGCATCGAGTGGCGCGACGTCGAGTGCGTCGAGTGCGTCGAGTGCGTCGTCGTCCAAGTGACGCCAGTACTCTTTGGCGTCATGAGACCCTCGTCATCTCTCCTCTCCTCTCTCTCCGCCTCTCGCTCGCTCGCTCCTCTCGCCGTCGCTGAAGGCGGTCGTCTGTCTGTCCTAGAAGTTATGAACCGACTGTGCTTGCGGATGACAGCAGCACGGATCGTCCCCACATCCTCATCATGAACACAGAGCATCACGTGTGTGTGAGTGTCTTTGTTTGCTGTTAGCGCATTCGCTGCTGGTGCGAAGCGACGACGTGGTTGTGAGGCTGTTGCTGTGGCTGTGGCTGATACGCGTCCACGGCGTCGTCGTGCGGTCGGCTGCACTTGACTGGACTCGAACTGCTGCTGCTGACGTGGTGGTTTGGGCTCCGCAAGCTGCTCGTGGCGGTCTTGGAGGCCACACGAAGCGCCTGGAGCTCGTGCTCGTAGTCCCTATCAGCAACACACAGCAGACATGGTGAGTGCGACCTCACGTCTCGTTCAAGCGTTCTCACAGAGTGACTCGTGAGACGATGACGCACTGGAGCACAAGGCGAACGCGCTCCTGTGGCATCCGGTATCAGGATGAAGCGACAGACTCGACAGTGTTAGCAAGTGAGAGCTGGAGTCGACAGAGTTGAAGCAGTGTGTGAGCACGCACCTCTGTTGCTGGTAAGAGGTGGTTCAGCGCAGGCGAGCGCGTGGTGTACGTCGTCTTCATCGAGATGCGCGGACTCATGAGTCCTCGGACGCGGTGCGCAGCGCCACTCGGTGACTTGGCACTCGCGATCGCTGGCATGCCGCCTCTTGCATGACTTGCCGAGTCTGTCATCTCGAGTCGAACGCTCTGTCTCGGAGTCACGACTGCGCAGCGAGCGCAGCGGCGAACAACAGTTCATCAGTTCGTTCACACGACAGACCTCACACACTCGAGAAACCGTGTCATGCAATGCACTGCACCTGCTTCGAGCTGGCGCCGACGCTCTTCGCTCTTTTGGTTCGCGATGCGCTCGCGAATCGCCTGCGAGACCTCGATGTTGCGCGTCGCGCGGCTTTTGGTCTCGTCCAGCTCCGACACGATGCGCTTCACTGGCACCGACTCGGTGAAGTACCGCACGCGGTGCGTCGTCGGGAGCACAAACTTGGTCGCGTCGCTCCGGTCGCTCTCTCTGTCTCCGTTCGCGGAGAGGCTCTGGATCTTCTTGGCCGCCGAGCTGCTCGCGTCCTTGTCGGACGCGCTCGATGCACCACTGCTACTTGCAACGAGTGCGCCACTTGACGTCAGCGTCGTTGACGACGATCCTGTCGACCCAGAGACGTCTTTGTGCGAACCAGAGCTCGGCGACGTCGCTGCCGATGTCGTCATCGTCGTGTGCGTCTTGACGTTCGAGCTGAACTGCGCACCGCGAAAGAGGAACCCGAGTTCGTCCTCCATGGTCTTCCAGAAGTCGGGTGGGATGCTCAGCTTCACGACCGAGCACACAAAGTAGTAGACGCACTCGAAGAAGCGCTCGTCCTCTTTGTGGTTCTCGTAGTTGCTGCAGTGGAGCACCAAGCGCGCGTACGCCGATGCCATTGCCGTTGCGCAGTTCGACTGCGTCTCGATCGCTTGCGCAATGCGCTCGCGCCAGTACTCGTCGTAGAGCAGCTTCGGGTCCTCGAGCGACCTGTCTGCGTGGTCGCGCTGGAGCGTCTTGACCTTGACGAACGCCAGTGCGTACCCGATCGCTGCGCGCACGTAGAGAAACATGATCTCTGTCGAGCTCAAGCAGCAGTGGGAATAGTGAGCAAGCGAGGGCGTGCGTGAGTCTGTCGGTCGAGCTCCATGCAGTGCTCTCGACAATGTTGCTGGATATAGTCGAGGCAAGCAGCACGGAGCGCACCCGAGTCACGGAAGCTCACAAACTTGAGCGGCAGACGCAGACGTCCGCTCTTCCAGTTCTGCTCCATCTCGCCGTAGATGTCGTCTTTGAACAGCGTACAGGAGAGCGATCAGATGCGTCGAGCGCATGGCAGGAGCGATGCAGAAGCAGGCAACGCACCCATTCGCTTGCGTACGTCGTGGGACGGACCCTTTGGTGCGGTCACAGAAGCCCTGGAGCAGGACACATCGATCGACACAACACGGCACATGCGAGTCACAACACACGCGTATGTTCTCGAGACCAAGCGAAGACGGTCAAGTGCATTCGCACCGGTGGCTCTGGTGGCGCTGCGGCTCAGGGTCGAGAAGGTTCCCGTGCCGCGCACTGCGTCGCATTGCGTCCATCCTGACTCGCTCTGACGCGCAGGCGCTCTCCAGACACGCACAGAAGCGAGAGAGAGAGAGAGCAAGGACACGCTTGCTAATGCCGCTGGTGCTGGTCGCCTCTCAAGTCTACAGAGCAGCCAAGTTGCTATTCCGAGCTCCACAGCGAAGGCCCTTTCGCTAGTCGTTCGCTCATCAAAAGTGTCCTGAGCAAGTGGACTCAATGCCTACGATGCCAACCACGTGGCTTGAGGCGGCAGTCGCAGACGATGCGTTGAGACTCGAGGAGCTGCTCGCTACGGACGCGACGCTCCTCGACTGCGTGCATCCGGTCTTTGAGCGCTCGGCGCTGCAGCTCGCAGCAGCAGTTGACGCGACGCACGCTGTCGCCATCTTGCTCTCGTACGTCGTCGTCTCATTCTGCCTTGCGTGTGTCGTGCTGCTGCTACTGCCTCATGCACGTGACAGAGCATGCATCGCTCTCATTGATGCTCTCACTGACGCTCTCACTCTCACACGCACACAATGCGGCAGCCACGGCGCGGACGTGCGTTGGAGCGACGCAGACGGACTCTCGGCGCTGCACCTCGCAGCTGCAGCCGACGCTGTCGCGACGCTCGAGCTCTTGCTGACGCACATACGCGCGTCACACAACACGGCGCCATCGTCCGTTGTCACTGCCGCACGAGCGCCTCTTGTCGACCAGCGCAGCTGCAGTGGCTTCACGCCGCTGCTCCTTGCCGCGTCGCTCGGGCATCACGACTGCTGCGCGCTGCTCCTGACGCTCGGCGACGCGGATCCGCTGCTGGCGCTCGCGACGCCGCCGCACGCGACTGCGCTCGACCTGGCGCTGCAGGGCGAGCACCACCGCACGGCCGCGTGTCTGCAGAGGCAGCAGCAGAAGGAGCGTCCTTCGTGACACTGTCGCAGCAGCAGAGCCACAGACAGAGCCACAGACAGAGCCACAGACAGAGCCATGGAGCCATACAGACAGACAGAGACCGATCGACACACACGCAGACGTCTCTATTCCAATGACGACGATGAAGATGATGAAGATGCACAGTCGACTGCCGCTAGCTGCTGCCGTTCGCTCGACTCACTTGCGAAAGACGTCGTCGAGCGCCTTCTCAAAGATCTCGAGCCCGAGCGCGCACTCGTCCTCCGAGACCGTGAGCGGCGGCATGAACCGCAGCGTCTCGAACACGCTCGTCGTGAGCACCATCATGCCGCGGTCGAGACACGCGGCCGAGACTTTGCCGGCCGTGCCGTACGGCACCTTGGCGCCGTCAAACTCGACGCCGAGCATCAAGCCGAGGCCGCGCACGTCCAGGATCGGGTACTTGCCCGACTGCTGGAGCCGCGCGAGACCGGCGGCGAACTGCGCGCCGCGCGCACGCGTGTTCGCGAGCACGTTCTCTTCGTCAAAGACGTCTTGGACGGCGAGCGCCGCGGCGCACGACACGGCGTTGCCCGCGTACGTGCCGCCCATGGACCCTGGCGGCTGCTTGTCGGTCAAGTCCTTGCGGCTCGCGATGCCGCTGAGCGGAAAGCCGTTCGCGATGCCCTTGGCGATCACGAGGATGTCGGGCGTGACGTCAAAGTGGCCGTCGATCGCAAAGTACTCGCCCGTGCGTCCAAAGCCGCACTGGACCTGCGTGTTCACGGCGAGAGGGCGAGAGAGCGAGTGGCGGATGTCAGTCCAGCGTGTTGAAAGTGCCGTGGCACTCGACCATCCGAGAGAACAAACAGAAGAGAGAGACGCACCTCGTCGGCAATGAGCAGGATGTTGTGCTCCGAGCAGATCTCGCGCAGTCCCTTCATGAAGCTCTTGGGCGGCACGACGTAGCCGCCTTCGCCCTGTTGTCAGTAGCAGATGGAATGAGCGAGAGAGAGCAAGAGAGTGTGAGTGCGTGCGTCTGCTGGTGCGTGGCCGAGTCATAGACGCAGGAGCCATGCGCAATGGCAGACAAAGAGAGCGAGACGCACCATCACTGGCTCAATCAAGATCGCAGCCGTGTCGGACGGCGCCGTCTGCTGCTTGAGCGCCAAACGCAGTTGGTCCAAGCACCACGCGCTGCATTGCTCTGTGTGTGAGAGAGAGAGAGCGCAGTAGGAGCGATCCAGTCTGTTAGTCAAGTGGTTCATCAAAGAACCATCACTCGCAGTCTCATACATTCACTCATAGACAAACACAAGACTTACCTTCGTCGTAGACTGGACCGTGGATCGCGTACGGGAACGGCGCGACCGTGACGCCGCTCATGAGCGGACCAAAGCCCGCGCTGTAGATCGTCTTGCTCGTCGTGAGGCTCATGGTGCCGACCGTGCGGCCGTGGTAGCCGCCCTGGAACACGATGATGTTGCTCTTGCCAGTCGAGTGGCGCGCGAGCTTGACCGCGTTCTCGACGGCTTCAGCGCCACTGCACGTGCGCATCAAGGCGAGCGTCAAGCGGACAAAGAGAGAGAGAGAGAGAGAGAGTCACATGTGAGCATACGAGCGCAACCGTCACGTGCGTCCATGCGCTGCCACACTCGGTCGCTCATTCAAGCAAACGAGCGCAAACGCAAGCACTCCAGTACACAGACAAGAGCACAAGCAAGCTCACGCAACAAGCACAAGCAAGCAAGCAAGCAAACACCAATGGCACGCAAACGTACGTCGTGGCGAAGAAGAGCGTGTCGAGACCCTTGGGCAAGTGCGGCAGCAAGCGATCCGTGAGCTGCAGCATCGGCTCGTGGTACCCGATGTTCACTTGCGCGTGCACGATCGTCGCGGCTTGCTCCTGCACGGCTTGCACGACGCGCGGGTGGCAGTGGCCGACGTTCGTCACGGCGATGCCGGACGTGAAGTCGAGGAGCTTGCGGTTGTCCGCGGTCCAGATCCACGAGCCCTTGCCTTTCTTCATCACGATGTCCGACATGCGGCCGATGCCGCGCACGAGGTGCTGCTTGCCCATGGTGTCTGTCTGTTGTGTTGTCTGTTGTGCGTGAAGAGCTGGAGGCACGAGTGCGTCAGTTGGATTGTGATGATGATGAGGAGGAGGATACGATACGCTCACACTGCTGCGCCAGTCGCCGCAATGCGCACACCACCTCACACACTTGCTCACTTGCACACGCACTCACGTGTCAAGAGCAAGCGCAAGAGCAAGAGCAAGAGCAACAAGTTCGTGCTTGCTTGCTGCAACTTGGCACCGTTTCAGCTCATCTCATCCTGTTTGATGTGCTCATCTGGCTGTAAAAAGCTATTTACGCGCTTGCGTTGCGGCAAGAGCAGCTAGTGCACCGCAAGCGGCTGTATATACGCGCTTACGGCGCGCGAAGAGCTGCGAGCGTACGCGAGGGAATGTGCGAGCGTACGCGCAACGCAACGAAGCGTCGCACGAGCAGCAGCTGGCCAGACGCTCAAACCACACAAATCACAAATCGAGTGCAGCCAAGTGTAACCTGATCATGAGAGCATCAAGAGTGAGTGAGAGAGAGAGTAACCCATCGACAACCAAGGACGAAGGACCAAGTCCAGGTTGCAGTGCAACTCGAATGCGTCTCGACTTGCTGTGCGCGCACAATACGAGCACATGTATGTCGTGATCACTCAGTGTGTTGGCTGGCAAAATGAGTGACCCTGTGAGTGTCGCTGCAGAACAACGAACATCCTTGTTTGGCGACGCGCTCAACGACTCTGGTTTGCTGGCTTGCTTGAGAGTGCAAGCATGATCGGAGGCAAGAGCCGATCGGTGCGATGGCATACGAGGTGATCGTGTTGGATGGATGCTGCTGGTGGCTGCCTCTACTGCTCTACGAGACAACACCAGAGTCCGTTCGTTCTTTGGTGCTTGCGAGCACACATGACCACCTCGCTGGTGCTGGAGCAGACGACTGTGTGGTGCTTGGTGCTTGGTCATGACAGTGACACTCGCGTGTCTTTTGTCTTTTGTCTGTTGTGTTCGTTCCTTCATTCGGTTGATGTCTCGAGGCGATGGACGCGATGCGAACAACGCACGACACTTGCGAGGTCTAAGGAGCTGAGCTGAGTGGAGTTGAGTCGCGTTGACTGGAGCTCGTTGGAAATGAGAGGAGACGAGATGGTGGCGCTCAAACTCCAGACGGACGCATGCATACACGCACTTGAGAAGCAGACGAGCTCTTGGACAAACAAACCATATGTGTTGGCAGATAGGAAGGAAGACGCGAGATGCTGAGAGCTGCAGCCAGTGTCACACAACACGACGTCTGCAGTGCAGCCATAGCCATCGCAATGGCAGTGCCCGTACCACTAACGCATGCACGCTCACACTCACTCGCACACAACGAGACGAGCGCGCCTAGATCTTCCACTCGGCGCCTTCCGAGAGCTCGTCGTCGGGCGTAATGAACGGCGTGTGGATCGACTTGATCATGACTTCGCCGCAGAAGATGCACTCGGACGCGATGATCTCGTCGAGCTTCTGCTGCACCATCTCGCGCTCCTGCGCCAGCGACTGCTTCGCAGCGTCGCTCGCACTCGTCGCTGGCGCGTCGCCGTTCGGGTGCATCGCCTCTTTCTCGCTGCTCGTGAGGTTCAGGAACGGAAACGCGGCGAGTGGCTGCTTGAAGAAGCTCGTGGTCGTTGGGAGCTCGACTGAGAGCTCCTGGAGCTTCTGGACCAACTGCTTGACAGTCTGGCGCTGGAAGCTGTTGAGGTGCTTCTGCATCTCGAGCCGGAGCGCCGTGGCGTGGAACGCATGCGAGCACGGGAACAAGTAGAACTCTTTCCCCAAGATGTTCTGCCCCGTGAGCTCGCAGCGCTGGTTTCCCGACACGATCGCACAGCGCTTCCGGAGCTTCTGCATGTCTGTGCGAATGAGCTCTGCCGACTGCGTGTAGTCCTGCATCTCGTCCTTGAGCTGCTCGATGCGGTCGTTGTAGACCTCCAAGGACTCGCAGATCTCCTTCTTGAAGTCGTTGATGAGCACAAAGTCCGGGAAGAACGGCAAGATGTCTTCGATCTTGAGCAAGCCGCTCTCTTTCAAGATCCCCATGGCCTCTTTGATCTCACCACCGGCGTCGATCGTGTGCTTCGCAATGAGCGTCCAGAGCTTCTTGCGCATCTCGTCGTCTTCGGGCATGTTTGCCATCTCTTTCGCGATCTTCACGTCCACTTGGAGCGCTTTCTCGACCGCGTCTTGGTACAGCCCCATGGCCGAGTAGATGTAGATGCACGCGCGGTTCTTCTCGTTCTGCGTGCACAGCCGCAGCGCAAACGCAATGTCGAACAAGTGCTTCCCGTTGTGCTTCTTGCGCATGAACTTGATCAAGAGGCGCTCGTCCGGGTGCTTCGCCAAGAGGAACAGGATGTAGTTGTGGATCGTCGGGTCCTTGCAGTTCCCTTGCTTGATCGCAAACTTGAGGAACCGGATCGCGAGCTCGAGCACTGCGCGGCTCTTCTGGCTGCTCGCGAGCGCGTCCTTCTGGTGCACGTGGCGCACGATTGACGGAATGAGGCGTGTGGGGTTGAGCGTCTCGGCCTCTTTCCACGCTTCGTACACCTCCTTGGGCTTGTGGATGATCAGCTCCGGCGAGTACTTGTAGTACAGCTCCTCGACTTTCGACGTCGGGACGCTCCGCAAGAGCTCGATCGCCGCGCCGTACTCGCCGCGGTGGACGTGGTACGTCACGACCTTCTCGTAGTCTTCAATGAGCGTCGCGTAGAACACGAACTCGTCCGTGCGGCCGTGGCTTGCGATCAAGTTGAACGTCGTCGCAGGGTCCAAGTGGTTCTTCTGGTCCTGGAGGAACTGCTTGAACTCAAAGAGCAAGTTCGCATGGGCGTCGACGTCCTGCGCGCTGCCCTTGAGCACGTTGAACTTGTCGAGGAAGAGCTCGACGATCCACGAGCAGAGCACGGTCTTCTGCGTCTTGTCGTCGCCGCCGAGGCTCTTGAGCTTCTGGAGCAAGAAGAGCAGGAGCGAGTCGCGCGTGTCCTTGTCCAAGAACTTGAGCGCCACCTCTTCAAACGACCGGTTCGTCTTGGCGTAGATCACAGCCGCGCGGTCGTACTCCTCCTTGTCAAAGTACTTGTCTGCCTGCGCCGTGTACACGTGCTGGCGCTCGTTCGCGTTGCGACAGACCGAGAGCGCGTGGTCAAAGTCGCGGTCGTCGCCGTTGCCAGCGATCGCTTTGTTCAGAAAGAGCTTCCAGACGTTCCGGTCTTCGTCTGCGATCGTGACTTCGAGGATCCGGCGGTCCGAGTAGATCCAGACTGAGTTGAATGTCGGGTCGTGCGTGATGCCGCGCGCCGTGCCCACGCGCGCGTCGAACGTCTCTTCCATCACGATCACGCCGCTGAGCTTCGACACGACTTGGACCGACCGCGGGTAGAGCAAGATCACGTGGTACTGCGTCACTGCGAGTGCGATCGGCGCGGTCCACGTCCGCGCTGCAGCTTCGGTCTTGCCGTGGTACGCGAGCAAGTCGCTGCCAGTGATCGTCGTGTCGACAGTGCTCGCGGACCCAAAGACAAAGTCGCCGTGGTACACGCCGTCGCCCGTGAGGACGCCAAAGCACTTGGCGCGCTCGCGCTCCTGGCGCGCAAAGAACCGCAAGTCGGCGTTCGCGATCTCGCCCGGGAGCTCCTGGAACCGGAGCTTGTCAGGGCTCGTGTACGCGCTGAAGAGCCCTTCAAAGCCGCTCTGAGCGCCGCCAATGAACTGGAAGATGCGCGTCGGGCGCTTGCCAGAGCCAGACGTCGTGAGCATGACGTAGTACCGGACTTCGCCGGTCGCTGAGACCTTCCAGTGCTCAAACTCGAGCCCTGCGATCGGCCCTTGGTTCGAGATCTGGTACACTTTCTTGAACGACCGCTCCTTGCCGTCGAACTCGGCCTCAAAGACCGCGCCGGTGTCTGTGCCGATCAAGATCGGCTCAGTACCGGCTGGGAGTCCGCTCTGTCGGTCCCACGCCACGCACGTGAACTTCATCGACTGCGCCTTCATGATCTTCTTCGGTCGGTTCGTGCTCGTGTGCAAGTAGAAGTTCGAGCCGTTCTCCATCGACACGAGCAAGTGCGCGCCGCTCGGATCGATGAAGACGTTCGACACCGCCACACGCGGCTCGATCATGATCTCTTCGACCGTCCCATTGCTGTCGGTCGTGTCAACGGTGCACCGCAAGAGCATGCCTTCGAGCGACCCGAGCGCCATCACACCGTTCCCGACGCTCATGCAGCTCAGCGTGAAGCCCTTACGGCGCGAGACCTTGAGCCCGTGCTCGCGCAGCTCAAACATCGGACGCTCGTCCTCGCGCGCGTTCGCTGCGCTGTCGCCGAGCGTCTCAAAGTCAAAGTCGTCGCCACCGTTGCTGCCGCCAAAGTCGTCGATGCTGCCAGGACGAACCGCAGCGGCGCCTGCGGTTGCGCCGTACGGCGACTCGTACACGTCGTGCGCGCCAGGCGCGTCAAAGTTCGTGCCATTCGCGCTGCTGCTGCCGCCGCCGCCGCTCAACGTCTCCTCCTCTTTCTTCCAGTCGGCGAAGAAGTCGGCCGACATGGTCGCTCAAGCGTGTGTGTCTGTGGCGATGTGTGCGAGGTCGACGCAGCGGACGAAGAGCGCCTGCGTGTGTGCGCAGCAGAGACCGACGACGATGTCGCGCTCCCGAGCTTTCGCTGCTTCTTTCTCCCCCTGGATCGAGCGAGAGTGACAACTCAACCCGGTGTACTATTCAAATGGATTTGTAAAGTAGCAACTAAGTCTTGAATAATATAACTATGCACTGAATACAAGGACCGCACTCACACACTTGACAACAAGATGGCAGCAACAGGAGCAGGAGCGACAACGGAGGCGCAGCAGCCGCTCGCGGGGCTCAAGGTGTGCATCGACGGCAGCCGCACGCTCCTGCGCGAGCTCGAGAAAGCTGGCACTGCGCCGCCCGAGGAGCTCGCGAAAGTCCAGGACCTCCTCGAGTGCCTCGACCGCAACGCCGAGCAGATCGCGAGTGCACTTGCTGGCAGTCGACGCCGCAAGTCCACAGACGCACTTGGCGCCGTCGCGTCGCTGCTGCGCGAGCAAGACCAGTACTTTCAGCAGGTGCGTCAGGGGCGCGTACTGAGTGTTTGGTTCGTGTTCAGCCAGCCTAGCACATGACACGGACCATTTGCATGGCTGTGATGTCGACTCCATTCTTGTTGCACAGGTTGTTGACTTGTACGCCAAGCTCAGTCGCCGTCCTGCGGTGTTTCCAGCGGCTACGAGAACGACAACAACGTAGACGTCTGCCATTCGCCCAGTCTCACTGCCCGGAAGGTCTTGTCAGGCGTCGAGTGCACGCTCCTCTGCCTCCAGTCATCTCCATCGACTCGTCCGAGAGCAAGCACTGCGACGAATGACACGTCGAGTTTATTTATCAGCAGACAACGTCTTTGCTCTTCGTATCAACATCTAGTGCGCTCTCCCCGGGTCAACACAAGACGTCACGCCGACACTACAGACCATCACCACTAGTCACATTCACGTCACTGCATCCGAGTGCATCTTCTGCGGCGAAGTCATGATCAAGTCGATCCACACGCCGTTCATTACGCCCGACGACGAGCTCTCGGAAGGCGCCGAGTGGAAGATCTAGGCGCGCTCGTCTCGTTGTGTGCGAGTGAGTGTGAGCGTGCATGCGTTAGTGGTACGGGCACTGCCATTGCGATGGCTATGGCTGCACTGCAGACGTCGTGTTGTGTGACACTGGCTGCAGCTCTCAGCATCTCGCGTCTTCCTTCCTATCTGCCAACACATATGGTTTGTTTGTCCAAGAGCTCGTCTGCTTCTCAAGTGCGTGTATGCATGCGTCCGTCTGGAGTTTGAGCGCCACCATCTCGTCTCCTCTCATTTCCAACGAGCTCCAGTCAACGCGACTCAACTCCACTCAGCTCAGCTCCTTAGACCTCGCAAGTGTCGTGCGTTGTTCGCATCGCGTCCATCGCCTCGAGACATCAACCGAATGAAGGAACGAACACAACAGACAAAAGACAAAAGACACGCGAGTGTCACTGTCATGACCAAGCACCAAGCACCACACAGTCGTCTGCTCCAGCACCAGCGAGGTGGTCATGTGTGCTCGCAAGCACCAAAGAACGAACGGACTCTGGTGTTGTCTCGTAGAGCAGTAGAGGCAGCCACCAGCAGCATCCATCCAACACGATCACCTCGTATGCCATCGCACCGATCGGCTCTTGCCTCCGATCATGCTTGCACTCTCAAGCAAGCCAGCAAACCAGAGTCGTTGAGCGCGTCGCCAAACAAGGATGTTCGTTGTTCTGCAGCGACACTCACAGGGTCACTCATTTTGCCAGCCAACACACTGAGTGATCACGACATACATGTGCTCGTATTGTGCGCGCACAGCAAGTCGAGACGCATTCGAGTTGCACTGCAACCTGGACTTGGTCCTTCGTCCTTGGTTGTCGATGGGTTACTCTCTCTCTCACTCACTCTTGATGCTCTCATGATCAGGTTACACTTGGCTGCACTCGATTTGTGATTTGTGTGGTTTGAGCGTCTGGCCAGCTGCTGCTCGTGCGACGCTTCGTTGCGTTGCGCGTACGCTCGCACATTCCCTCGCGTACGCTCGCAGCTCTTCGCGCGCCGTAAGCGCGTATATACAGCCGCTTGCGGTGCACTAGCTGCTCTTGCCGCAACGCAAGCGCGTAAATAGCTTTTTACAGCCAGATGAGCACATCAAACAGGATGAGATGAGCTGAAACGGTGCCAAGTTGCAGCAAGCAAGCACGAACTTGTTGCTCTTGCTCTTGCTCTTGCGCTTGCTCTTGACACGTGAGTGCGTGTGCAAGTGAGCAAGTGTGTGAGGTGGTGTGCGCATTGCGGCGACTGGCGCAGCAGTGTGAGCGTATCGTATCCTCCTCCTCATCATCATCACAATCCAACTGACGCACTCGTGCCTCCAGCTCTTCACGCACAACAGACAACACAACAGACAGACACCATGGGCAAGCAGCACCTCGTGCGCGGCATCGGCCGCATGTCGGACATCGTGATGAAGAAAGGCAAGGGCTCGTGGATCTGGACCGCGGACAACCGCAAGCTCCTCGACTTCACGTCCGGCATCGCCGTGACGAACGTCGGCCACTGCCACCCGCGCGTCGTGCAAGCCGTGCAGGAGCAAGCCGCGACGATCGTGCACGCGCAAGTGAACATCGGGTACCACGAGCCGATGCTGCAGCTCACGGATCGCTTGCTGCCGCACTTGCCCAAGGGTCTCGACACGCTCTTCTTCGCCACGACGTACGTTTGCGTGCCATTGGTGTTTGCTTGCTTGCTTGCTTGTGCTTGTTGCGTGAGCTTGCTTGTGCTCTTGTCTGTGTACTGGAGTGCTTGCGTTTGCGCTCGTTTGCTTGAATGAGCGACCGAGTGTGGCAGCGCATGGACGCACGTGACGGTTGCGCTCGTATGCTCACATGTGACTCTCTCTCTCTCTCTCTCTCTTTGTCCGCTTGACGCTCGCCTTGATGCGCACGTGCAGTGGCGCTGAAGCCGTCGAGAACGCGGTCAAGCTCGCGCGCCACTCGACTGGCAAGAGCAACATCATCGTGTTCCAGGGCGGCTACCACGGCCGCACGGTCGGCACCATGAGCCTCACGACGAGCAAGACGATCTACAGCGCGGGCTTTGGTCCGCTCATGAGCGGCGTCACGGTCGCGCCGTTCCCGTACGCGATCCACGGTCCAGTCTACGACGAAGGTAAGTCTTGTGTTTGTCTATGAGTGAATGTATGAGACTGCGAGTGATGGTTCTTTGATGAACCACTTGACTAACAGACTGGATCGCTCCTACTGCGCTCTCTCTCTCTCACACACAGAGCAATGCAGCGCGTGGTGCTTGGACCAACTGCGTTTGGCGCTCAAGCAGCAGACGGCGCCGTCCGACACGGCTGCGATCTTGATTGAGCCAGTGATGGTGCGTCTCGCTCTCTTTGTCTGCCATTGCGCATGGCTCCTGCGTCTATGACTCGGCCACGCACCAGCAGACGCACGCACTCACACTCTCTTGCTCTCTCTCGCTCATTCCATCTGCTACTGACAACAGGGCGAAGGCGGCTACGTCGTGCCGCCCAAGAGCTTCATGAAGGGACTGCGCGAGATCTGCTCGGAGCACAACATCCTGCTCATTGCCGACGAGGTGCGTCTCTCTCTTCTGTTTGTTCTCTCGGATGGTCGAGTGCCACGGCACTTTCAACACGCTGGACTGACATCCGCCACTCGCTCTCTCGCCCTCTCGCCGTGAACACGCAGGTCCAGTGCGGCTTTGGACGCACGGGCGAGTACTTTGCGATCGACGGCCACTTTGACGTCACGCCCGACATCCTCGTGATCGCCAAGGGCATCGCGAACGGCTTTCCGCTCAGCGGCATCGCGAGCCGCAAGGACTTGACCGACAAGCAGCCGCCAGGGTCCATGGGCGGCACGTACGCGGGCAACGCCGTGTCGTGCGCCGCGGCGCTCGCCGTCCAAGACGTCTTTGACGAAGAGAACGTGCTCGCGAACACGCGTGCGCGCGGCGCGCAGTTCGCCGCCGGTCTCGCGCGGCTCCAGCAGTCGGGCAAGTACCCGATCCTGGACGTGCGCGGCCTCGGCTTGATGCTCGGCGTCGAGTTTGACGGCGCCAAGGTGCCGTACGGCACGGCCGGCAAAGTCTCGGCCGCGTGTCTCGACCGCGGCATGATGGTGCTCACGACGAGCGTGTTCGAGACGCTGCGGTTCATGCCGCCGCTCACGGTCTCGGAGGACGAGTGCGCGCTCGGGCTCGAGATCTTTGAGAAGGCGCTCGACGACGTCTTTCGCAAGTGAGTCGAGCGAACGGCAGCAGCTAGCGGCAGTCGACTGTGCATCTTCATCATCTTCATCGTCGTCATTGGAATAGAGACGTCTGCGTGTGTGTCGATCGGTCTCTGTCTGTCTGTATGGCTCCATGGCTCTGTCTGTGGCTCTGTCTGTGGCTCTGTCTGTGGCTCTGCTGCTGCGACAGTGTCACGAAGGACGCTCCTTCTGCTGCTGCCTCTGCAGACACGCGGCCGTGCGGTGGTGCTCGCCCTGCAGCGCCAGGTCGAGCGCAGTCGCGTGCGGCGGCGTCGCGAGCGCCAGCAGCGGATCCGCGTCGCCGAGCGTCAGGAGCAGCGCGCAGCAGTCGTGATGCCCGAGCGACGCGGCAAGGAGCAGCGGCGTGAAGCCACTGCAGCTGCGCTGGTCGACAAGAGGCGCTCGTGCGGCAGTGACAACGGACGATGGCGCCGTGTTGTGTGACGCGCGTATGTGCGTCAGCAAGAGCTCGAGCGTCGCGACAGCGTCGGCTGCAGCTGCGAGGTGCAGCGCCGAGAGTCCGTCTGCGTCGCTCCAACGCACGTCCGCGCCGTGGCTGCCGCATTGTGTGCGTGTGAGAGTGAGAGCGTCAGTGAGAGCATCAATGAGAGCGATGCATGCTCTGTCACGTGCATGAGGCAGTAGCAGCAGCACGACACACGCAAGGCAGAATGAGACGACGACGTACGAGAGCAAGATGGCGACAGCGTGCGTCGCGTCAACTGCTGCTGCGAGCTGCAGCGCCGAGCGCTCAAAGACCGGATGCACGCAGTCGAGGAGCGTCGCGTCCGTAGCGAGCAGCTCCTCGAGTCTCAACGCATCGTCTGCGACTGCCGCCTCAAACCAAGCAGTACGAAGCGCAGCCATTGACCACGAGCGGATACTCACCTGATGATGCGAAGAGTCGCGATCTTTTTCGCCGACACTCGCTCGCGTGTTCATGCGCGTCGACTGCTTCTCGATCGTGATCAAGCGCTCGCATCACAGCGCGATGGACACGACGAGCATCACGACACGCAGCAGTAGAAGCGCATACAGAGCTCCTATCATGAGCCCCAGGCATCGAGTCCTGACTGCGCTGCTGCTCCTGACGACGCTCCATGTGGTCACACCCGTGATGTCTACTGAACTCGCGAACGCGTCCCGCGTGGCGCCGACACACATGACGACGCAGCAGCAACCAAAGCGCATGCAGTACCTCACGTTCGCGGGTCCGTTCGACCTGCACAAAGGCCAGATCGCGCACTCGCTGCACATGATGCAGGGCGTGCCGAACCGCGACCTGAGTGCGACGCTCCCAGAGCTCTTCGCGATCTACAGCGTCAGCGTCGAGCTCGTGACGCTTGACGACAGTGACAGCGGTCGCGAACGTACGCCCCGCGTGGTGACGCACAGTGACGCATTGCTCCGCCGCCACGTCCTCAGTCGCCCGCTCGAGCGCGTGCGCGCACCAGCGATGGCAGGTCCGAGCGCAGCGCAAGCGTTGCTCTTGGACTCACCTGCGCTCCTCGCGTCGCAGCAGTCGATCCTCATCGCTGGCGGCGCAGAAGCGCAAGGCGACCACGCGTACATCTTCCCGTATCCGTACGCGTTCGCTGCGACCGGCGCCATGAGCACAGACGTGAGCGACGCGCTCGCGCTCCAGGACCAGTGGCTCGTTGACGCGCACGTTGTCAACACACAGAACATGTCGAGCGCGACGCGAGCGCGCTGCAGCGACTGCCCGTGCACTCTCGAAGACCGCAAGGCAAACGCGATGATCAACGGCGAAGCCGTCGTCCCAGACCGATGCAGTGCGCAGCTCACAAAGACGCACAACACGGCGTGCGCGTTCGAGACGTACCTCGGCGGCCTCCACTGCTGCGTCGACGGCGAGTTCTGTCTCGAGCGAGACGCACTTGCGAAGCACGCTGAAGTGAATGGGACAGCGGCACAGAGCGCGAACGCGAGCAGCGCTGGAGTGCCTCCGACGCCAGCAGCAGCGCCGATCAGTTCGTTCTATCTGCAGTACTCGATCGAGTACGCGGCTGCAGACGACGCCAACCGATGGCTCTACGTCGCGACGTGCTGCGACGCGTCTGGCGACCTCAACACGCCTGGGAACGTCGAGTACGACGTCCCAGCCTGCGCTGCGAGCACTGACAACAACGACACTGCTGCGTGCGTCCACAACCTCACGACGTACCAGCGCGTGGACTCGGGCGACTTGGGCAATCCAGTGTGGGACGCCAAGCGCGCCAAGATCGCACCCGTTCGACCGTCGCTCAAGACAATGAGCGGCAACGCAAGCGCTCCATCGCCAAGCACAAGTGCCAGTGCTACGAAGCCGCCGCTTCATGTGAACCCGACGCTGGACCCTGACCGAGAGGTGGACCTCGTGTTTGCCGTCGCGCACCAGCACAGCGGCGCGCTCGGAATACGGCTCTATCGCCACGCAACCGGCGAGTTGCTCTGTGCGTCGCTACCGACGTATGCGGATGATGACACGACGTCCGAGTCGAGTGGTGCAGCCAATGACCACAGTCGCCGTCGCCGCCTCGTCGGAATGACGCCGTGTGTGTTCGAGCCGGCACAGCGTCTCCGTGCGTCCGACGTCCTGCGCATCGAAGCACTGTACGACAACTCGGAAGCGCGCATCGGCGCACAGAGTCTCATGTACTTGGCGATTCACGATGTCGAGCACCGCACGAGCGAGGAACAGCAGCAGCGTCCGTCAATGCTCCATAACAACGCTGCTCCGAGTGACGATGCCGAGAGTACGATCACGAGCGCTGGCGCTGACGTCGTGAGCGACTTGCACCAGTTGCTCGTCCTGCTCGGCGCAGTGGCATCGGTGCTTGCAACACTCGCGCTCGTAGCTGCAGCACTGAAGCGGCGACGACGGGCACTGGGAGGAGGCACGTACGCACCACCTCTTGGCGTGAGCACGAAGCTCGATGTGACCGGACGCGGTCGGTATACTGTCGCAGAGACGAGCATCGACTTGCCAGCCTCACCACCTCTCGTGTGAGCACTCGCAGTCGCTGTGGGTGTGTCGAGTAGAGCTCTCTAATCATGTGTGTTGATCCCCATGACCTCGTCCGAGAGGCATCACTGGAGACTAGCGAAATATGCGTGTCATCATCAACATCGTAGTGGCCATTCTGAGCGAAACGTCTTCTTGATAGCCGCACGCGAGAGCTCGCTTGCTTGCTTCTGCGGTGATCTGGACGGCAGCAGCCATGGGGCAGACGCACAGTGCGCCTGCACACGATGCGCTGCGGTTCCGACGAATGGTGCGTGTCTGTCGACATGAGTACGCAGCCTGTGTGGTCTTGTGGGAGTCATTGATGCGACGTCAGGTGCGTACTGATGATGGCGCAGGTGCGCGCGACGTACGAGAACGACCTCGATGCACTGCGTCGATGCTTTGATCCGTCGCTGAATGCGCTCCAGGTACGACGTCTCCACTCGCCCGCTTGATGGCTGGTGTGTGCATCGCACTGACTCGCACACGCACCGACGCCACTGCTCCTACGATCATGACCATGTACGGACAGATCTCGCGCGCGACGTACCTCGACATCATCATGCACGAGCAAGTGACGATCGACACGATCACGGACTCGCTCGAGCGCGAGGCGCAGCAGAACGCTCTCATGGACGAGAAGATGGAGTTCTTCGCTGCCGTCGAGCGCGGGAAGCTCGTGCTCGGCGACACGCTGCTGCACATTGCAGTGCGCCTGGGCCACGAAGGCGTCGTGGACTTCCTCTTGCTCACAGACCACACGCAGCCGCACAGTAGCGGCAGTCGCATCACCACAGCGTCCGTTCCAAAGACTCTGCAGACTGCTGGAGCAGCGCCGACGTCGAGGTCAAAACCTGGGACACCAGCACCACATCCAGATGGAGGACTCGCAGCTGCGCCAGTCGGAGCGCTCAACACGACACAGACGCCAAACTTCAAAGGCGAGCTCCCGAAAGACGTCGTTGGCACGAACCGGTTCCTCCGGCTCTTCCTCGAGAACGTCGCCGACGTGCACGACGTCTTTGGGTTTGAGTACCGCGACGAGCCGCGCGTGCATCGCCTCGTGACGTCGCTCCGACGCATCTGGCCGCTCTGGATGTTTGACGGCCAGCAAGAGGTCGCAAGCCTCGTGCGCGTGCTCTACAGCGCGCGGTCGTCCGACCCTGCGTTTGGGAACCTCGTCAAGGTCGCAGGTGCTGCAAGCGACCGCTTCCGTCGCACGCTCTCGCTCGACGGCGTGCAACTCGCGCTCCGACTCGTGCGCAAGCACGACAACGACTTCCACGCAGCGCGCCAAGCACTCGCGACCGACTGGACGAGCGACGAGAAGCGCCGCGTGCTCTTTGAGACGCTCTTCCGGCGCTGGTTCCGCGCGTGGAAGTGGCGGCGCCACGACGAGCGCGACAGGATGTACGCCGACTTATTTGACACGGCGATGGACGCGTGGCTCCAGATCGTCCAGGACCTCCATCTCGACCACAGCGACAGCGCCGACACAAACATGATCGTGGCATCTGCAGTCGACGCCGCAGTGCTCAAGCGCTACGAGCTCCAGATCTGGAAGCGCCGCGTGCGTCCGCCCGTGGCACTCACCGACGACCTCTGCACGCACATCACGGCGCTCGAGGCGTACCTCGACCTCGCACATCTCCAAGTCTAGTCCAAGGCGCCATCGCCGTCAGAGGATAGCCACACAACACTCGTAGCCAGAAGACGCATTGACTCTCGACAGTGTCTTCCCTATCTATCATCGTCATCGCTTCTCTATGGCCAACTGCCCCTGTAGCCCTCGACAGCAGGCGTCTTCGTCGCCAGTACCGACCACGGAACGTACCGATCCTGGCTCTAGCAATGGCGGTGTACCTGTCTGTCGGTCGGGTCAACGCACAGAGTGACGCGCCTAGCCAAACTTGCCGTCAAAGCCGACAAAGCCCGCGAGCTTGAAGACTGGGAAGAACGGCTTCTTGTGGAGGTTCGAGCACCAGTTCCAGGCGCTCGTGAGGCGGCCGTCAATGCACGAGCCGGCCTCAAAGAAGTTGTCGGCGCCGCTGCCGTCGAACGCCTCGCGGAAAAAGTCGGCGAGGATCGCGCGCTTGAGCGCCGCGGCGCCGCCAAAGGTCTTGCTAATGTACGCGTTCAAGCCGCTCGAGCGCGCGCAGAGGTCGTCGATGCTGTCGACAGTCTTGACGATCGGACGCAGGATGTGGCCCACTTGCGTGTACTTGTCAATGAACATGAGCGCGTTCGGGACGTTCTTGTCGCCGAGGTGGATCACGCTCGAGCCGACCCAGGACGCCAAGCGCCGTTGCGTCGAGTGGAGGATCACGTGCATCGCGCGCGAGACGCGCGGCGCCGGCTGGATGCGGTGGAGACCCTGGCCCGTGTCCACGAGCGCATACGGCGTGCCATCGGCGAGCAAGTCGTCGTCCGTGAGGCACCAGAGGCGAAACATGTCGTGCGCCAGTTCGCGCCAGAGCGTGAGCGACTGCAGGACGTAGTGGTACTGCCGCGCGTGCGAGTGCGAGAGGCGCGCGCCGTCGTTGCCGCTCACGATCGCGAGCGACGCGCCTGCGGCTTCCGACTCCGGCGAGAACGACGCGGTCAAGAGCGCAATCATGCGGTCGATCGGGTCGCGCTCATAGTACAAGTGGTAGTTGTTGTCTGCGATCGAGTAGAGACACTGCTGGATCGCATCGCGTGAGAGCTCGCGCGTCGCGTACTCGGTGCTGATCGACCGGATCGCGGCTTCTTTGAGCTTGATCTGGCGCTGGATCTGCGGCCGCGACTTGCCATCAGGCGCCACGACCATCGTCGCGAGCTCAATCTTTGCGTCTGTGAGGACACCAAGGGCATTCGCGTCTGCGAGGACGTCGTAGACCGTCCGGATCTTTTGGTGACACGAGAAGCCAAGTAGGTCCTGGATCTCCGGACTCATGGCGTCCTGGAGCAAGTACATGAGCTTCCCGTACTCGCCGCGCATCTTCTCGGGGTTCATGATCTTGTACCGCCGCCCGAGCTCAAAGATCTCTTGATAGAACGCACTGTGGTCGCTAAAGTTCTTCTCGTCGAGCACGCCTTGGCCCGCGCGGTAGTCGGACGCCACGGCGATGCCCGTGAGGAAACCGCAGATGTCTTGGAGCTGCATACGCACGCGCTTCGCTGGCGCAACGAACGCTGGGGTGTCGAGCTTGTCGGTGTAGTTGCTCACGCAGAGTGCGGCTTCGAGCGTCCGGAGGAGCTTGCGCTCTTCGTACGTGAGGCGCACGGGGATGTACTTGGCGCGCTCGAGCATGCTGCTGCTGCCAGTGGACGAGGCCGTAGTCGTAGTCGTCGCAGGAGCTTCGAGACGCGCGGGTGCCGAGGCGTACGGGTAGCTCGCACCTAAGAGAAAGCGCCCGAGCACGTCACAGATGGTGTTACGTTTGCGGCGCGAGGGCGAAGCGTATGAGGAGGAGGAGGATGGAGCAGCAGCGCTCGGGCGACCATCACCTTCGGCGTCGTCGCTGTCGTCGCCGTCGTCCTATGCGCGTTAGAGCAAGAGCAAGAGCAAGAAGAAGAGGGAGTGACGCAGCGCCACGAGCGATCAGAACAGCGTCAGGAACGCTCGTTCCGCAGTTGATCGGACGCAGAGAGACATGGGCAAGGCAAGGGTGAGGGACGCCTACCTCGCTCGAGTCGTCGTCGTCGTTGCTGCTGCTGCGCATGTGCGCGTCACGCGCGTTCGTAGGCGCTGGCTCGGGCGCAGGCGTCGCCTCGGGCTTGACAATGCGCGGCTGGAACGTGTGCGTCTTGCGATTACCTTTGCGGTGCTGCCCGCCGTAGCAGAGCTCGCAAAAGTAGTCGTGGCACTGCTCGCAGAAGACTTCGGACTCGTGCGCGCGGCACTCGACGCAGAGCAAGTCGTTCGTTGGATCGTTCTCGTCGTCGTCGTTGTCGTTGTCGCCATTGCCTGCAGCGGCACTCGCAGCGGCTTTGAGCTTTGCGGTGCTCTGCGTGAAGATCGCGAGGAGCTCGGGCGGGAGCTCGTCGTCGACGTCGTCGTCGAGCATCGCAGAGAGCGTGCGCATGCGGCTCACGCGCGTGAGGCGCTCCTGCGCGGCCACGGCGTCGCGCTCGTCGTGCGCCATCCTGATCGTTCGTCGTTCAGTCTGTCTGTCAGTCGTGTGTGTGTGTTGTGTGTGTGGTTGTTTCCCTTGATTTCATCACTAGCTCATTGAAAAAGCGATATTCCGATTTACTTCACTATGATGTTTGTCAGGTTTAATCCATGGATGACCTTTATTTTATCACTATCCGTTTTGCAATGGGATTCATGACAAGCACACACACAACAACACCTCAATCATCAAGCACGAGACCACCAGAAGCAGCAGCCGCTCGCTTGCTCTCTACGTCCATTGCTACACAGACCGACAGATCAAGCCACGTGCGTGTGAATGGAGACACAAGACGCAGCTGCAGCGCAGGCGCAAGCCGCAGTCGACGAGCTCCTGTCGTTCGAGTTTGTCTGCAAGCTGCACGAGATCCCAGACGGCGGGCGGCGCTGCGTGCTGCTGCCGTCGAGCAAGCGCAGCGTCATGCTGCTCCACCTCAACGGCCAGCTATACTGCATGGACCAGGCCTGCTACCGTACGTACACCTATACGTGTATATTATCTAGCCTCAGTGCGGCCATCGACTCATGCTCGTATGGCTCGCAGACCACGGCGGTCCGCTCGTGAACGGCGACATTGAAGAGATGGGCGGCAAAGTGACGGTCAAGTGTCCGTGGCACGCGTACCACATCGCCGTCGAGACTGGCGAAGGGCTGTACATGGGCGTCGACATGGCGCTCGACCCGAAGAGTGGTCGGTCGCAGCCGTCGCCACCGAAAGTCAAGTCGAAAGGCGTGAAGCAGCGCACGCACTTTGTCCAAGTGCGCAATGGCGACGACGTCTTCGTCGCCGACTCGTCGCTCATTCCCGGCAGCGCAGTCGTCATGTCCGACATATACGCCTTCCGCCCAGTCACGATCCCGCAGAAGCTCAAGGGCGAAGTCAAGATCCACTCGCGCTTTGAGTGACCACATCCATACACAGCGACACAGGTTCCCAACGTCGCCACTGCTGCTGCTCGATGGGGCGATGGGAGGTTGCGATTCCAAGCGTTCTACCTATCTGACTGTCTGTACCAGGCGCTCCGGCGATCGATCACTCTCACAAAGCACGAGGCGGCTACAGCAGCGACTTGGTCACGATCCGCGCGGCCTCGGCGCGCACAAAGAGCTTCGATGGGACGTACGGCTTTTGGTTCGTGAGCCAGTACGCCGCGTCTTCTGGCGTGACTTGGTGGTCCAGACGCCGCGTGAGCTTGCCGGAGATGCTCTCGTTCACGCGGCCGTCGACGCGCACGACGCCGTCTTTGTCCTCTTGGAGCAGTCGGTCTTTCAGGTCTTTGACTGCGAGCTCTTCAATGTCCATCTCGGCTTCGTCCTTCTCCTCCTGGTTCAGCTTGCTCCGGTCGACTTTCTTCCGCTTCTTCGCGCGCTCCTTCTCCGCAGCTTCCTCGCGCTTGGCGTCCTCCAAGAGCTGCGACCGGAGCGCAAGGTCCTCGTGCCGCAAGCGCGTGAACGCGTCTTCGCAACTCACGCGCAAGATGTCGGTCGACGTGACTTCGACTGGCTTGCTCGTGCTGCTGTCGTCGTCGTCCTGCGTCTTTTGGTACTGCTCGAGCGCCTGCGCTGCGACGTCGCCGCGCTGCGTCGCGACTTGGACCATCTCCTCCATCACTTGCTTGAGGTACTCGTGCAGCGCGTACGCCATGACGTCAGTCGTGTGCACGCCGAGCGAGACGCCGCTGCGCCGCGCCGCGCCGGTCATCTCGCGCCGGAGCGTGCTCGAGTTAAATAGGTCCTTCTCGAGCCACTCCTCCTTCTTGCAGGCGAGGAGCTCGACTGGCGCAGCCGTGCGGCGCCGCAAAGCGCTGTCGGTCATCATCGTCCGGCGCTCGCTGCTGAGGTCCATGCCCGTGTGCGTGAGCACGTCGGCCTCTTTCCGGATGTCGGCGACCGATGCCTGCGTGAGGTCGTGGCCAGGTGCGTCCGATGCGCTGCTGCTCTGCGCCGCAGGGTCTGGCAGCGTCGGCGCGGCTTTCACGCGGCTGTTGCCGCTGCCGCTAGTGCGCTGCTTCTTTGACGGCGACCGCGGCGACGGCGTGACTGTGCTGTTGCTCCGCTTGCTGCTCGTTGCAGCAGCTGATGGCGACGTGACGCTCGCGGATGCGCTCGCAGTATTGCTCGACGCTGCGCCAGGCGACGCAAGTGGACTCGACTCGGTCGGGAGGATCGGCCGCAGTCCGATCTTGCACATCGGGCAGTTCCCCGTGTTGTTCTTCGCGACACAGACCTTGTAGTGCGAGTACACTTGCTTGTACGTCTTGGCGCGCGGCTGGCGATGGTGCAAGAGCAAGAGAGCAAGAGAGAGAGCACTCGACACGGTCAGCTACTGCTTGTCACACACACAACACGGTCGAAGCGACGACGCACCGGCGCATTCGGCGAGTTGATCTCGCGTAGCAGCGTCTTCGCCTCTGTGCACTCGTCACCAACGGGACAGACCGACGCCGTGCACTTTTGCACGTGCAAGATGAGCTGGAGCAAGCGGCCGTACTCGACTGTCATGTTTGCTGTCACGGCAGGCTTTGCAGGCGCTGGTTTGGCGCCCGTGGCAGCAGTAGCTGCGCTCGTTGTCGATGCTGTCGCTGCTGGCGTCGACGGCTTGGACGCAGTCGCTGGCGCTGCTGCCGCTTTCTTCTTTGCAGCAGCAGACGCGGCCGGTGCCGGCGACGCTGTCGTCGCGCGCACAGTCGGCGACGCTTTCGGCGACTTGGTCTTCGTCGCGTTGTTCTTCTTCGCTTTGCTCACAGCGGACGACAGCGGCGTGTTGTCGTCGTCGTCGTCGCTCGTGACGTGGAGACTTGCGCCGCCGCTCGCGTCACTCAGCGACGCTTTGGTCTTTGCTGCGAGCGCAGCAGCAGCCGAAAAGTACGCGCGCCGGAGACCGTCGCAGAACGGGATCGTGCAGTGCTCGCTCGCAGCCGTGGCGCACTCGCGCGCGTGGTACTTGACGAGTCCTTTGAGCTGTTCGCAGTGCGAGCAGCTCCGCGCGCCGCCGCACGACACGCTGTGCTTGAACACGCGCCGCACGTCGTCGCACTTGGTCACTTGGCACACGCCAGACGTGAGCGTACAGGTCGCCGCGTGCGAGAGCAGCTTCTTCGCAAACTCGATCTTCTCGAGCTGCTGCTCGTTCTTGCTCCCAGTCGCTGGCGACGCAGTCGTCGCGGCACTGGCAGCGCTGGTTGCAGACGGCGTGGTCGTGGCTGTCGTTACGACAGTGGCGGCTGCGACTGGTGCTTTCGGCTCGGGCTTGACAGCGCCGACTGCTGGCGCTGGCACTGATGCAGTGGTGCTGCTCTCGCTCGCAGTCGACAGTCCGACGGGCGACTTGGTCGTCTGCGCGAGCGTCGGGCGCTGCACAGCAGCCGCAATTGTCGTCGGCGCGCTCGTGAGCACAGACGGCGCCGCGATCGGCGCGCTACTCGCTAGTGACGCTGCTGGTGCCGCTGTTGTTGCGACTGCAGGCGTCGCGACTGCTGCGACTGGCTGCGGCTCGCTCTTGACTGCAGCTGCTGCTGGCGCCTGGTGTACAAGACCACGAGCGTCCGTGTCAGCAGAGCAGAGCACAACAGACAGAGACAGAGACTGAGAGCAGTGGACGCACGGGTGTAGCCGTTGGGAACGATCGCGTGAGGTCGAGCTTCTGGATCAGGCTCGAGAACATCGCGTCGCCTGCGATACGCTTGATGATGTCGACGATCGACTTGATGTCGTTCTGCGAGTGCCATTGGCCAGGGAATGAGCGAGTCCGTCAGTCATTCCATCAGCTGATTGAGCGACGCACACACACAGACGTACGCCGTTGCCATTGCGCATCTCCGTGTAGAACGTCGCGTACTGCTCGGGCGAGAGCATCTGCTTGAGCAGCGCGAACATCTGCTGGAACATTTGCTGACCGGACCCGGGCGTCTGCTTCGGCGCTGGCGCTGCCACTGCTGTGCCTGTCACTGCTGGAGGCGGTCGGATCGCAGTCGCAGCGACTGCTGGCACTGCTGCTGCTGCTGTTGTCGCTACTGCGGAGGCTGCGAGCGGCGCTGTGGCGACAGCTTTGGCACTGAGACTGGCGCTGCTGAGCGGCACGGACCCGACGACGCTCGCAGGAGCTCCGACGGGACCGCCGACTGGGGCGCTCAGCACCGTCCCAACTGGAGCGAGAGGCTTGGCGCCGAGCGCACCTGGCGGTGCAAGAGGCGCAGCGAGCGGTGCAGCGCCGACCGGGAGCAGTGGCGCTGAGCCAAACGCTGGCATTGGAACCGCAGCGACTGCGTCATCACGAGCGAGTCGGTCCGTGATACAGCGCGCAGATCGTTAGCTCTCGCTCTTGCCTTCTCTCTCACGAGCTCTTGTTCTCGCTCAAAGCGATACATTCGCACGCACAGACGCGGGCGACTGCAGCACACAAGCGCATAGAGAGAGAGCATGCGTCGTACCATTCATGTCATCTTCGTCGCCCGAGTCGTCGCCGCCGTAGAGCAGGTCGTCAATTGGTGCGCTCATGGCTGCTGCGTGGACCAGAGTGGTTTCGCGAGTGTGTTGTTGTTGTTGATGTGTGTTTGCTGCTGCTGCTGCTGTTTGTGGGTATGTGTTGATGTGTCGATAGCACGTGCGCGTACGACCTGCTGGTGTAGCAACACAAGTGCGTCTTCTCTTGCTCTCGTACTCTCGCACACTCACACGCGGATGAGCGTCTGTCGTCCCGAGTGCGCTCACGAAGTCCGAGTCGTGCGCTCAACTGGCCGCATTCAATTGTGAGCACAACAACAAGGGAGGAGGGGGAGGCCCAGATAGACACGATTCAATCTCGACCTCTCAAATGTCATGACTAACCTGTCCGGTCCGATTTCAGATATTTCTGCACAAAAATCGTCGTACAGAATACACCAAAAGGAGCTAAAAGGATCCCGTTCGAATCGCTTCGTGCATTTACCTTTTACATGTCCATCGCTAAACGGAGCTAAAAGGAATACAAATACTGTGTGGCGCACATAGCATTGTAAATCGCAGAGCGAGTTCTCGAGTGAGAAAGAGGTGGCCGTATACTTTTGTCCTGCACTATATATAGCAAGAAGCTCAATGAGGAAATAGTTGACCTATAAAGGTCATGAAACACTGCCAAAATCACATACCCCTCTAAAACAAATTGCTTGGCCTTATAGCAAATACGTGGTGCAGAGGAAAAGAAGAGCGGCAACAGAACGCGCCATGGAGCCCTCGAGAGCGCGTCTGACGTACGAGCAGAAGCAGCAACTGCGCCACCACCATGTCCAGCACCACCCGACAAAGGCTGACCTCGCACATTGGGCGAAGAAGACGTTCGCCCTCGCAGAAGCGCCGTCACGTACGACCATTTGGCGCGTGCTCAACAGCTCGCCTCGCTTACCGCCACCCAATCCGTCGACAAAGACCGCTCGCGCCATCGTCTCGCCTGCACTAGAGGCAGCGGTCGTGAGCTGGATCAAGCAGTGCGAGGCACTTCGTCTCCCTATCACCACTGGTGCGACGATTCGAGCAAAAGCGGCAAAGTTGCGCAGCGAGCTCGTCGCAGGCGCCGACGACCGCACCGCGCTCGCCCTCAGTGCCATGACGCTCTCTGTTGGCTGGCTGAGCAAGCTACAGCACAGGCACGGACTCGCTGCGAAGCGTGTACATGGCGAGGCTGCGTCTGTTCATGCGTCTGTGGTCGAAGAGGGGCGCGCACATGCAGCTCATCACGCGCGACTATGACAAGAGAAACATCTTCAATATGGATGAAAGTGCCTACTTCTTTTGCTCGACTCCAAACACAACGATCACGCAAGGAGCAATGTCGGGACGAAAGCAAGACAAAAAGAGGATCACGGTCGTGCTCTGCTGCAACGCGGGCGGCTCAACTAAGATGTCTCTGCTCGTTGTCGGGGCTGTGCGTGCGCCACGATGCTTTGGCGGTAAGAGCGCAGAAGAGCACGGCATCTATAATGAGTCTACTCCCAAGGGGTGGATGAACAGCGATCTGTTCAATCGCTGGCTCAAGCTCTTCAATCAGCGCATGCTTGTGGAGGACCGACACGTCTTGCTACTCGTCGACAATGTCTCCTCGCATCGTGTCAACGCCAAGCTCAGTCACGTCACGCTCAGAACGTTGCCGCCATTCACCACCGCTCATCTACAACCACAAGATGCCGGGGTCATCCGCGCCTTTAAAGCGGCTGTGCGCCGCATCCAGCACCGCCACGCTGTGGATCTCGACGACTTGTGTAACGAGGTACACAAGCTATGGTTATTATCGTAATAACGTAGCTTTGCGGAATTACTATTACCAATCAGAACAACCGCTCTGGCGGTTGTTTTGATTGGTAGATATCTTAGAATATTAGCCAATCAGTGAACTTGGACTCTCAGAGCCAACCACTTTTTAGTTGACTTAGCGTTAGTATTACATACTTAGACTAGTAGCTCACACCAAAGGGTGGAGTCCGCACAACCAACTAAAATGAACACTTGCGATTTAGACCAACTCAACTGTTGTGTTTATTATCTCCGTCTTAGTGACTGGAATCCTTGCTGAACGTGTTCACACACACTTCCTCGCAAAGGTGCTGCGCAACTCGGGCACGTCCGGTTACAACTTGCTTGCTTGCGCGCGGCGGCAATGGACAAGGAGGCAATCGAGCGCGAAGCAAACACGCTGTTCCACGTCGAGGTGCTCAGCGCTATGAAGTGGGCGGAGGAAGGATGGAGCGAAGTCACTCAAGCCATAATCGCCAACTGCTGGAATCACACGCAGTTTATTGACGACGATGTGCTCGAGCTCACGAGCGCGCTCGGTGCAGTGCGCGTTGCTCCGCCGACCATTGCCGATCTCCTGCACTAACTCGAATTCACTCAGCCAAATCCAATTCTTGCTATATTATAGCAAGAAGCTCAATGAGGAAATATTCTACCTATATAGGTCATATATATCAATGACGCGCCATTTTAGTATCAGGCGCGTCGCGTTTTGTAGGTAAAATGCAAGAGACGAGTTGTTCTATATAGTAAGAAATCAAACTGATAGTGATGAAACCAAGTTGAGTGGCTCACTAACTGTAGCTGAATCGGTCAAGAACACGTCGAAGCAAGTACCGTGAAGTCCACGGCAATACAAAAACCAAGAGTTTTTTACTCACTAAACATACGTACGCGTTCGTTTCTAACTTCTAATGCGCTTTATACAACGGTACATTCGAGATATACTACGAAGAAAACAGTTTTCACCGTCATTCAATATATAGCCATTTAAATCGAGACAGGTAATACATTTAGCACTAGCTAGGCTCGGATCTACACGTCATACATGTCAGTGCATTTGACTCGTGGTATACAGTGATTGGCAGTGCGCCAACCAATCACTTGTCAAATGCGTGCAATCGAAAAGATTTTGCCCGTTTGATTTGATTGTCAATGTATTATAGCAGGTATCAAATATTCACATTCCCATTAACCACAACCATACGTATCACGCTTTAAACCACGAGTCCACGAACTCACGATGTCATAAATAGATGTAAACGTCCAAGACTAGCCTATATAATATGTTGGCCGTATTTAGTCACCCGTAAACAAGAAATTCGAAGATACACCCATCCATTTACATGAACCACAACCACACGTTTCACACTTTAAACCACGAAACCACGGACTCACATCACTATATATAGTAGTCAACGTCCAAAAATAGTATGCATATGATGATGAACAACATACAAAAAACACTGTAAATCGTGCGCTTCACTAACCTGCACTTCCCACCAACACTTCCAACACAAGAGCTCGACGAACGAACGCGCTCGTAGCGCTTGTAGCCACGAGCATGGAGACGGACATTCGTGTACACACTTCATGGGCGTGGAGTGCCACACAGCCGCACACTGCGCTCGCACAGACCGACAGCAGCGATATGCCGGGCATCACGAGCATGGCGGTCGTGCCGTCGCGAACTCGAACGTGGTCCGGCTCACGCCTCGGGTCGTCGCTTGCTCTCGTGCACGACGAGCAATGGCGCAGCCGCGTGCTCATGAGCGGCTTCATTCTGCTCCTGCACTCGCTCGCGTGCGCGTACTACTCGAGTCTCGCAGCACTTCACGTGTACGTCCGGAACGAACCCAAGGCGACGGGCATCCTCAACCTCGTCGGTCGCGACATCTTGAGCTTCTTCGACCACGTCGTCTTTGCAAGCGTCGTGCTTGTTGCACTCCACGGGTCTGCGATCTGCGCGTTCGTCTGGTTTGCGCTGCCAAGGTGCGCGCGCCGCCGCATCCACGCTCAGGACAGCTACAACAATGGCCACGGCACCCGACGCGCAGAGCCAACGACGCATAGTCGCCGCTCGCGCTGCAAGCGCGTACTTCACACACTGACACGATGGGATCGCGCGCTCGAGCGTCGCACTGGTGTCGACACGTACGAGCTGCTCGTGCTTGTCGAGATCGGACTCCAGACGTACCAGGCAAACAAGCTGAGCAACCTCGTCGCGACGCTCTGGATCAACCGCCTCGTCGTGTTCGTGATCGTCGTCAACTGCTGGTTCATGCCAGCCGTGAGCGTCGTGTTCCGCAAGAAGACGCCGACGTTCGTGAAAGTCGTGCACCTGGCGCTCGACTCGATCCTCGAAGTCGTCTACGGCATGGTCGTGCCGCTCGCGATCTTCTATCCGTACTACCGCGACGCCATGGCGATCTTCAACGACAACCCGTTCATGGGCTACTACAACGACACGTGGTCAGTCAACACGGTCGCGGAGAACCGGCAGCTGTACGTCACGTCGTGGATCGACTTTTGCTCGAAGATGGCACCGGGTGCGAGTCTCTTTGTCCGTCTGTACGCACTCCGGACGCAGCACAAGGTGCACGAAGTGAGCACAACGACAACCAACAGCCGCGCCAAGATCGCGCCTGAGACTGCGCGCGCAGCGAAGCGCAAGTCTGTGCTCCACAAGAAGCGAATCCTCATCCGCTTCATGGTGCTCTGGGGACTCGCAGTGCTCGTGTTTCACCTCGCAGCCGCGAGCGTCAGCGTCTCGGGGAACAGCCAGAGCTGCTTGCTCGAAATGCGACCGCTTGGCTCGACGCAGTACACGTGCACGGTGCTCGAAGTGAGCTGCTCGCGCATGCGCATCAGCGGCTCCAAGAGCGAGCTCGACGATGCACTGAGCCACGTCGATCCGCTGCGAGTCCAAGGTCTGATCTTCTCGCACTGCCCCGCGCTTGCGATGCCGCCGCGACTCAAGACGTTCCCGATCCTCGTGAGCATCAAGATCTACAACTGCAGCATCACCGAGTGGAGCGACGACGCAGCACTCACGGCGCTGGACCACCCAGCCGTGCAGATCCTGTACATCACGCGCACCAACATGAGCGGCATCCCAGCGGGTCTCCTCTCGCGCAACTTCCCGCCGCTGCTCCGGGACATTGAGTTCTGCGGCACGAACCTCACGGCGCTCCCAGTCGATCTGTTCGACACGTGGGCCAACATGTACTACTTTGCGCTCGAGCTCAGCCCTGGCATCGCCGAGTTCCCACCAGCGCTGCTGCGTGCCAACACGACGATCCCGTGGCTCACACTGAGCTCGAACGCGATCACGGAGCTCCCAGACGACCTCTTTGTGACACACAAGTACCGGTTCTTCCACGCGGTCGGGAACCCGCTCACGCGCTTGCCCTCGCACGCCGGTACAGCGTCAGCAACGAGACGCATGTCGATCGCACACACTGGCGTCGCAGAGATCCCGCCGCTCTGGCTCGCGAGCGACGCGTACGCGCATCACGAGAGCGCAGTCGCCAAGAGCGGCTTCATCTTGACAGCCGACCACTCGCCGCTGTGTGACCGCGCACTCGTGAATGCCTCGATCAAAAGCATCAGCACGACAACAGTGCTCGGAGAGGGCGAGCCTCGCATCGCGTGGCTTCAGCTCGAGTGCACGCGCAGCAGTCCGCTGTACTACTACCCGCTCGACCTCGAGGCAGAATGGCGAGAGCCGAATCGCGAGTAAGAGGACAAGCGCACACTGTTCATGCCGTCGCTACCTCGGAGCTTGCTACTGGCGAGTGGCGGACTATGCAAACGCCAGCACTCGCTCGCCAACTCACTTGCGAAAGACGTCGTCGAGCGCCTTCTCAAAGATCTCGAGCCCGAGCGCGCACTCGTCTTCTGAGACCGTGAGCGGCGGCATGAACCGCAGCGTCTCGAACACGCTCGTCGTGAGCACCATCATGCCGCGGTCGAGACAGGACTGGGACAGCCGAGCTGCAGTACCGACCGGCACCGCAGCGCCGTCAAACTCGATCCCGACCATGAGTCCGAGGCCGCGCACGTCCAGGATCGGGTACTTGCCCGACGCCTTGAGGCGCTCGAGACCGGCGAAGAACTGCGTTGAGCGCACGCGTGTGTTCTCGAGCACGCGCTCGTCTCGTATCACATCCTGAACGCAGCAGATCGCAGCACCGTACACACACAGGTCAGTATGAGAAGGCTCTGTGAGCACGCGCCTCGTGCACCACACTCGGTCGCTCTTGTTCGTACTTGCGTCGCGATCGCAGCTGCGCACGACACGGGATTGCCAGCGTACGTGCCGCCCATGGCGCCAGGAACCTGTGTGTCCGTCAGGTCTCTGCGACTCGCGATCGCACTGAGCGGGAAGCCGTTCGCGATGCCCTTGGCGACCACGAGGATGTCGGGCGTGACGTCGAAGTGGCCGTCTGCGCAAAAGTACGTGCCCGTGCGACCAAAGCCGCTCTGGACCTGCAGAACAGCCGAGCAAGTCGTTGTCAGTGCTCAGCACAACGACTCCTCTGAGGCTTACGCTCACGCCGCACCTCGTCTGCGATCAAGAGCATGTCGTTCTCGGAGCAGATCTCGCGCACGCCGCGTACGAAGCTCGCAGGCGGGAGCAAGTACCCGCCTTCGCCCTAGCGCCAGGTTCAGACAGATCCGCAAGAGCGTCAGTGCATCGACACGGCCGTACTTGATAGAAAGGAGCCACTGCGCACCATGAGCGGCTCGAGGATGACAGCAGCCGTGTCGGACGGCGCAGTCTGCTGCTTGAGGATGAGATGCAGTTGGTCCAAGCACCACGCGCTGCATTGCTCTGTCAGGACGTCCACACACGCAAGCACAGTGAGCAGACATGCGCTTGTGGCATCGGAGACTCAATGGCATTGGAGCGACAGGACCTTCGTCAAAGAGCGGACCGTGCACTGCGTACGGGTACGGCGCAATCGTCACGCCGCTCAGGAGCGGACTGTAGCCCGAGCTGTAGAGCGTCTTGCTCGTCGTGAGGCTCATGGCGCCAAACGTGCGGCCGTGGTAGCCGCCCTGTGCGCCACATACACGCCAGTACATCCATCAGACACACAACGACGACACAACACACACACACGAGCATGCAGGGCGTCGTACTTGGAACGCAATGATGTTTGGCTTGCGCGTCGCGTGGCGCGCGAGCTTGACCGCGTTCTCAATCGCCTCTGCACCGCTGCGTATCGTAGCAGCAGCAGTAGTTGTAGGAGAGCCATGTGAGCACGACGAACGCTGCAGTTTGAGAGTCTACGGAGTCAAAGACAGCGCGCGTACGTACGAAGTTGCAAACACGAACGAGTCGAGTCCGCTCGGCATCACAGGCGCGAGACGCTCTGCGAGCGCGAGGATCGGCTCGTGGTACGCGACGTTCATCTGTTCGGCAGCACACGCACATGTGTACACAGCGAGCGAGTTAGCACCACATCGAACACTGTCAGCGCGCGCGCGAGTGCATCCGATGATGCATCCATGTGAGTGAGTGACTGGAGTACCATGCCATGGGCGAGCGTCTCGATCTGCTGCTGCGCTGCTTGCACGACGCGCGGGTGGCTGTGTCCGAGGTTCGTCACGCACACACCGCTCGTAAAGTCGAGGAGCTTGCGGCCGTCAGTCGTCCAGATCCACGACCCGCTGCCTCGCTTCATCACGATGTCGAATGCGCGACCGACGCCGCGTCCAAGGAGCTGCTTGCTATTGTTCATGGTAGAAGTGGGTCTTGCTAGTGCTGCTGCTACTTCGGTGCGACTTGCGCAATGAGCTCGTTCGCTCATGCGCATGCGGACATGACAACAGAACTGCGTTGAGCGCACGCGTGTGTTCTCGAGCACGCGCTCGTCTCGTATCACATCCTGAACGCAGCAGATCGCAGCACCGTACACACACAGGTCAGTATGAGAAGGCTCTGTGAGCACGCGCCTCGTGCACCACACTCGGTCGCTCTTGTTCGTACTTGCGTCGCGATCGCAGCTGCGCACGACACGGGATTGCCAGCGTACGTGCCGCCCATGGCGCCAGGAACCTGTGTGTCCGTCAGGTCTCTGCGACTCGCGATCGCACTGAGCGGGAAGCCGTTCGCGATGCCCTTGGCGACCACGAGGATGTCGGGCGTGACGTCGAAGTGGCCGTCTGCGCAAAAGTACGTGCCCGTGCGACCAAAGCCGCTCTGGACCTGCAGCCCAACGTCCACATACGAGTGTTGGAGACCCCATGTGCCTGGACTTCACGCATCGGCATTTTCAGTCTCGATTTCGCCACCCAGCGCACAAATCCATCCTTCGCCTCGCTCCACACATTGCTCTCCCCAGTCGCTCTCGACTCGCATTGCTGCTCGCCTGCTCTGCCACCAAGCGCGTCCAGAGACGTCGAGATCAGATCAAGCGATCTGTCGCGGCTCAGTTCGCAAGGCACAATGCAGCAGGGAGCGGATGCCAACGGCAGGAGAGGTAGAACTAGGCACACGTACGTCGATGCTCGCTGCACTCTTATCTCTCTTTGAGCTCGACTGACTGTGTCTTGTGCTGCTGTGTGTGCTCTTTAGCGACTACGACTACACAACAATCAAAATGAAGCTGTCGACTCTGCTGATTCCTGGCACCGACGCAGTGCTACGCGAGATGCAGGTCACAGCTCTCTTTACGCACCAAGCGCACATGGAGGCTGCGCACGTGGCCAATCTCCACTATCTCCGCATGCTCGAGCGCGGCACTGCTGTCACACCGCCAGACCGCTTGTTTTTTGAGCGCTGTCTGGCTGGTGTAGCAAGCGACAGCGTGGCGTCTCAGACGCAGCGCCAAGTCCCAGACCTAGCAGACACGATCGCACAGTACCAGCAAGCTCGCTCGAGCCACGCAACGCATCAACGACCGAGCGTCACGACATGGGGAAATACAAAGAGAGCCATCGCTACGACCATGGCCATCAACGCAAACGAGATGCTCGCGTTGGTCGACAAGCGCGTGAACAAGCACTCGCGCAAGCATGGTGGGCGATGCATCCAGTGTGCACCAGTGCTCGAGAACCAGTCGACCAGCGCTTTGCAAAAGCTCTTTGTAATCATGCGTCACAACGCACCTGCCGAGCAAGCAGACGCCGAGCACCAGCCGCGCCTCTTCACGCTGCTCCCGGTCATGTCGTCGTGGGCGCCTGGGCACTGCCACATCCCGACCGGTGTGCTGCGCGAGCTGTGGAGTCGGTGGCGGCGGTATCGTGACGTTTCGAACGACAACGATCCGCTCCGCGAGCTACTCGAGCGGACGCCACGCAGTGGACAACTCCGGGTCCCGACGACAACCAGCGCAATCGCGCGCGACATGTGGAGTCGCTGCATCGACGTCGAGAGCGTCGAGAGACGCATGAGTGGCTGGGAGTTCGCGAACAGCATCAGCACCGACGGTGTCGCAGTGTCGGTGCTGATGCGCCGTCCACGTCGTGTACCAGCACCAGCACCAGTTCCAAGCGACGACGAGCTCCCAATGAACGACGACCTGCTCACTAACCCAGAGCTCGTGAGCTTCATGCCAAGCGTCGACGGCATCTTTGACCTGCGCATCGCCATCGCCTCGCCGCTCGTCGTCATTGGTGTCGATCCAGGCGTTCGTGAGCTGGTCACGACGGCGTCGAGCAGAGCGTACGTGCCAGCGCGCGCTGCAGCTGACAAGTTCTTTGTTGCCGAATCGATGCGTGATCGGCACGCGCTACAGCGCGCAATACCGCGCGGCACCAAGTGGCGCCAGAAGCGAGAGCGTCGGCGGCTTAAGCGGGCTCGGCGCGCGCACTTTCGACACCTGCGTACGCAGCACCAGCACGCACCAGCACGCCCGCAGCAGCGACAACAATCGTCAGTCCAAGTGTCCCGTGGCGAGTACCGACACGTCGCTGGCGTGAACAAAGTGCAAGCTTGGCACACGAACCTACGCCGCCGCAATGCGCGCTACTCTGCGTTGCTTCAGTCGCTGCCGTCGTTCAAGGCATCGACATCGGCCGCGTACGTCGACGCACTTCACGCCGTCTTTGAGCTCATGACTGAGCTCCTCCGCGTGTCGGCCGCGCTGCCTCTGCGCAAGTGGCGCTTCTTTTTGTACCGCATGCGACCAAAGGCGCTACGACACGTGGTCAAGCGCGTTCTGCCTCGTGACCGAGCTCTCACGGTTGAGGTCGGGTACGGAGATTGGTCCAACCAGCGCGTGGTGCGCGGCCATCCACGCGTGCCAGTCAACTCGCTGTGTGCTGCGTTCCATCAGCGCACGCGCGTGATGACGATCAATGAGCACTACACGAGTCGTCGATGCTCTTCGTGCCGCTCGTCAACCAACCTCTCGCGCATGCAGTTCCCTCTCGTACTGGACGGCGTGTTCTTCGGCGGTCGCGCGTCGTACACAGTCTTGCGCTGCACCAACAGCTTTTGCAAGACTGTGCACGACCGCGACGTCAACGCCGCCAAGAACATCTTGCTCCTGACGCAGTGCCTCCTGAACGGCAGTCCTCGTCCAGCGTACTTGTCGCGTCAGCAGTAGGAGCAAGTCATGCAGAAGCGTGAGCTCGGGTGCTGGGTCGCACGACTCAGTCACTGACCAGCTCACACGGTCAAGCCCGTAGTCTAGTTACTTGCTTGGTAATCTGATATGACAACATGCTCTTCGGTCAGTCGAGATTGGAAGAGAGAGAGCTTCAACGTTCGATAGTCAGATTGGGATGCAACGATCTGGAGTGGCATGCGACTCATCATACTTGATTATACTATATACTGATAGAATGATCCGCTCGATGAGACCCATGTCCGCTTGACTTGAACAGCGACGTCCTCGACTTCCTCATGGTCGATGCTGTCGCTGCGCCTTCATGAAGCCGTCTCCACCTCAAGCGCATGGACTCAGTACGTTCATACACGACTCGCAGTACAATGACAACAACAACAGCAGTGTTCTTCATGGGTTGGTTTGATTGATAGAATGCAAAGAGATGTCGACGACGACGACGACTCCAAATGGGTTCAAAGTCTCTCTTACGACGACCGACGGCGATGGACTTGGATCACTTGCTGACAGTCGGTGATCGTGGCAATGACTCGTTGCTGCTGCTGTCGTTGCACTGGAGCGCTTCCGATGCAACGACGACGATGCTGTTGCAGACCCAGCAGCCTCTTCCACCAACTCTCTCCTTCCGTCACGCACGCTTGACCAACGCGCGTCTCGACGACCCGTCGCTCGCTCGGGAATGTGCGGACCGCTCTCTCTCACGTACGCGCTAGCGCACGTCATCACCGTCCGCTGTGCATGTGGCGCATGCCATTCCCACCGCCGCCGCCGCCGCGCATGCCAGCGTACTGGCCGTGACCAAAGCGCCCGACGCCGCCGTGATAGCTGTTGTTATATTCAGAGCCTCCGCCACCTGACGCTGCAGCGGCCGGTGGCAAGGCGTTGTAGTCGTGGATGTACAGACACGCGTTGCCGTGCTTGCAGCCCGCAGGCATGGGGAAGTAGATGCACGGCAGCGACCCAGGGCCGCGCTTCATCATGCGCTTCGGCGGCGGACCGTCCGAGAGGATCCCACCAACCACACCTGGCGCTTTGCGCTTCCCAGATCCCATGTGGCCCATCAGAGGCGGCGCGTGCTGCTGCTGCTGCGAGTGGAACGGGGCGTGTGGTGGACCAGAAGGCGCGCCGCCGTGCATGGACTGGCGACTGCTGTTGTAGTCGTTGTACAGAGGCGGCTGCTGCTGCTGTGGTGCGTACGTTGAGCTGTTGCCATAGCTACTGCTGTTGTTGCTGTTGTTGTAGCCAGCGCCATGGCCATAGCGCTGCTGCTGCTGCTGATGCCGGCGCTGCTCGAGAATCTCAACGACGCGGCCGTCAGGGATGCGATTGCCATTGCGCTGCGCTTCGTCGTACACTTGCGGCAGGATGTCCTCGTTCTCGAGGAGCAACGCGATCGTGCTCTTCTGCAGCGGACCAAGCGCTTCACGCAACGCGCGGTCTTCGTCCGTCTCGGCTTCGTAAAACGACGACGTTTGTTGCTGCGGCGGTGGCGGCTCATTGCTAAACGGTGCGCCAGTACTTGGAACTGCCTCGGCAGGGGCGCCGACCTACTCCACACACAAGGCACACAAGCGCATCACAACAGTCAGTCGACTGGTGATAGCGATCGAAACGACGCAACAAGGAAACACAGGACGCACATCAGAGAGCGGAATCGCGATCGGCGGACCGCGTTGGAGGTCGTTGCTGCTGCGCTCCCACTCCTTTGGCGACGTTGGTGGGATCTCGCCATCGAGCACGAGGTACTCCATCTCGCGCCGCGTGCGCGCCGATTGGATCGCGACTTCGTCGGTCGACACGGCGTGGCGGCGCTTCTCGAGCGCCTCAGGCAGCTTCATGAGCGCCGGTGCGTTCCACTCGTGCGCAACGGCAATCGGCGTGTGATCTTTGTGCACTTTCATCGCGTTGCGCTCGTTCGCGTGCTCGCGGAGCTTGGCGTCGCGGAAGCTCTCTTCGTTCTGGCTCGGGTCGTACAGGATCAAGTCGCGCCACGACTCGATGAACTTGACTTTCACGAGCTCTTTGCCCTCGTCGTCGGCCCATCGGATCCTCTTGGACGACGCGCTGCTGCTGCTGCTGCTACTCACCGCTGCGTTGAAGCTCTGGATCGTCGGGAGCGCCATCGTCAAGACTTCGTCTTTTGCTTCTGCAACAGCCGGCGGTGGCGGCGACGCGCTCTTGCTCGCGCTCTCACTGCTGCTCTTGCTGCTGCTCGCGAGCTCCTTGGCCGACAGCTTCTGCATGAGACTGTCGTTCTTGGGCTTGGCTGCAGCCGCTGCGTCCTTGGCCGACTTGCGTTGCATCAAGTTCCCAATGAGGTCAGACGACGACTTGGCGACCGACGTCCCACCGCCGTACGGCAGACGCTCGAGGCGCTTGATCGTGCGCTTCTTCAGCGGCTTGGGCGCTTTTGTCGGCGACGGACCGTCGGTTGTCGTCTTTGCAGCGCTGGATGGCGCTGGTGTCGTCGGTGCAGCGGCCTTGTCGGCCGCAGTCGGTGTCGTTGGTGCCGAGGCAGCGGCAGCCGTCTTGATGGTCGCATCCGGCTGCGGCGCACTCGCCTTCGCCTTCTCCGTGAACTTGTTCCGCCAGAACTTCAAGAGGTCCTGCGCAGTGCGTTTGACTTTCTCTTCGCGCGCGCTCTTGCGCAGGTTAACAATCGGCTCATTGATCCTAGCTTCCGTGATACTCGTGAGCTGCAGCGGCAGCGCCTTGAGCACTTCGAGCAAGAGCACGAGCAAGTCCGTGTGGTTCCACGTCACAGCGTCTTCGAGCCACTGCTTTGCAATCTTGAGCCCGCCACGCTTCTCGTACGCGCTCGTGCACGCTTTCGCGAGCTTGGCGTTGCTCGACGTCGCAGTGCCGCGGAGGATCACGAGCACGAGCGCGCGCTCCGGCTCTGACGTTGCGCTCGTGAGCAGGTCGAGCAGGCGCGCAATGTTCGATACGGACGAGATGCAGAGCGAGTCGTCAATGAGCGCGAGCAGCGCGGCTTCTGTGGTGTTGGACGCTTCGACTTCGTTCGGCGCTGGTCGCCACACAAAGTTCTTGAGGAACGTCATTGACTATGAGATGAGACCGTCAGTAGGAGCAGGAGACAGAGGCGCATTGAGTTAGAGACACTCAGCTGGTAAAAGGAGAACACGACAGAGCAACGGACGCACCGACTGGGTCTTGTTCGCGTCCGCAGTCGCGTCGAGCGTCTCGGTTGGGTCACTCGCAAGGGTCTTGGTCATCGGTGCGTTCGCGTGGATGCTGCTCGACGCCATGAGGCTCGCAGCGCCGCTTGGGTATGTAAACGGCGCAGTGCTGCCGTGCGTCTGCGCGCGGAGACGCGCGAACGGATCCAAGTGGCTCATCTCGAGGTTCGTGCTCATTCTTCTGTCTACAGCAGGCAAGAGGCACACACACAGTGTGTTAGTGAGGCGATCGCACACTTGGACACACACACACACTCGTGTCGGGCAGTGACAGCAGACAGACGCGTGCAAGCGCACGAGTTGCTTCCACTGCGCACGTAGCGCTCGCTGCGGACCGACCACTCGCATCGAGTGACGCGAGCAAGAGAGACTGTCATCGTACGAGCTGACTACGTGCGTGCTATCGACTACGAGTGTGTGTATGTTCATACGTCATGACCATGCAGCAGAGACAATAATCACCTTGTGTGTGTAAGAGATGAGAGGCTCTCGTGTCACCGAGTGCAAGCGAGTGATCCACTACCAGTCGTCGCAGGAGACAGGAGCGTGTCGCTCGGTCTCTCTCTCTCTCTCTCTCGGGTGTCGCGCTCGCGCTGTGTCGCTCAGTCACGCACCACCACCGCTGTCACTCGGTCCGTGACGATGACGATGACGATGAAAAGGCGATCGATCGAACCGACACGCTGCAGTCGCGACCAGAGCGAGATGGAGACGAGAGGAGGGAGGGAGGGAGAGTACGAAACGCAAAGTGCGAGCGAGGACAAGCAGCTAGGAACGCTGCAGTCGAGTGTCACTGGCGAGCGTTGCCTCGGTCGCTGCTGGAAAAGGGGGAGGGAGGGGAGGGAGGAACAAGCGTACGCTCACGCTCGCTCTCTCTCTCGGATACAAGACACACGCACGCAGACAATAGTACGTGTGTGTGTGCACGCGCGTGGGGGGCTCACGAAGTCGAGAAGCTGCTTGCGCGGTTCTTGCTGCTGGAAGCGCCGGTCGCGAATGCGGAATGCGGGAGTTTCTGCACCGACGCTCGGCGGTTCGTTCGTTCACGCTGCGGTTCAGCAGGACGAGACCGGTTCAGCTGTTGTACTTTTTCATACAAACAGCAAGTACAACAGAAACCGATCGAACCGAACAGACGCATTAATATACCAACTCATTGTCGTGGACTGTACACTAACATTGATGTGGCCCACACAACTTAGATGCAATATTCTAAGAGGTAGATTGTCTCCCCATTACGCCTTGTAACGGTGTACATGTAAACAGTGAATGTACCAGACGATTCGAACGGGATCCTCTTAGGAACCCTTTACCTGTATTTTGTACGACGTTTATATTGAATCGAAATGATTGAGTAATGATTGGCGCGCCATTGCTTGCGAGCGAGTGCGCGTTTGGGAGAATGCCAGCAAACACGCAACGCAAATCCTTGCGAGAGCTCGATCTAGGACGAGAGCATCTACACTCCAGTTCACTTGTAGCTTCCGGCTCAAGGCTCACTATTGTGACTAGGTCCTCGATTCCTATACTTACCTATAAACACGTTTATAGGTAAGTATAGGAATCGAGGACCTCTTGCGCTGATTGGTCGATCGGATCGTGACGCGCTCATTGGTCGTACAGACTCTCACCGTTAAAGTGCGACGAGAGCTCTCGTCGCACTTTGTCGAAACGTGACAGTACCACCGAACACTCAGCTATCAAACCCAACAATCGCCTCGTTCGGCTACATCGACTTGATCGACCGATTGATCGGCATGCTCGCGCGTCGCGTGTGCGCTCGCAGCGCGGCAACATCGGCACGTGCGACGCACTGGTCCAGTACCGACACTACGGCTCCACAGCAGCAAGAACAGCGGCAGTAGTAGCAGTAGTAGCAGTAGTAGCAGTAGTAGCAGCCATGCTGCAGTGCCTCCAACAAATGCTGCGAGTGGGTCGCTTCACCCTGCAGCTGTACAGCAAGCAGCAAACACACAGCCGCAGTTTGCAGCGGCAAAGGCGATTGCGCTCAATCTCGACGACGTGAGTGACCGCGAGCTCATTCGTCGGCTCCTCATGCGGCCGCAGCGCATATAGATCTGGATCGGCAGCGCCGTGTTCCTCGGTGTGACGCTCATGGCGTTCGGGCCAGAGCTCAAGCTCGGCGTGAGCAAGCACACAGCAGACGTTGCGTCCAAGTCGCTGCAGGACGAGACGCTGCAGAGCCACACGCGAGCAGCAGCTCGATCGACACGCCTTCGTGGGTCACGTGCACACCAGTTCGACACGACAAGCCGCACTTCTCCCCACTCGAGCACGAGCTGGAGTGGCGAGCGAAGAACCGCGAGTGATAGCATAGCAGCGCTCATGAGTGAGCAAGAGACACTTCAGGAGAGTCATCGAGAGACAGGAGAGTCATTGAGAGAGACAAAGAGACAAAGAGAGAGTGCTAATCAACACCGTGTTCAGAACCACCACGTGTGCTCGTGCCTTCTTCTTGCTACTAGTCTACGCTCTGTCTACGCTGTTCACACTCGCTGCTGCTGCTGTTGCGAACCACTCGTGCCATCGATGTCCCAGAGCCGCACCGAGCCGTCCCACGAGCTCGAGTACACGAGCGCGTCCCGCAGCGCGACGCTCGAGACACTAGACAAGTGTCAAAGAGCTGCCAGCCAAACTTGACGAAGCGCTCAAACACCAGCATGAGCGTCTGTCCGTCCTTCGATCTGTCAGTGTCGGTGTGTCGGTCGTATGGCGCTAGATGTGGCAACAGGCTATCGCTTCTGTCTTCTCTGTCTCTCGCACGCTGCCAATCGGTCACCTTGCCACGCTGGCGCGCACATGCACACACACGAACGCAAGCGCACAACGCATCGTGTTCATCCAGACGACGCACACGAACACTTCCTTACACGACAAGCTAGACGCACTCTCGAACTCACTGTCTATCGTACTGATCGGACACTTGGCCTTTCACGCAGACGAACGACAGACTGACGGCGCACAGGCGACATGCACATGCACACACACACACAAAGCAGGCTCGGCGACCGCACTCGACTCTCTGCGTGGACGCGGCGGTGACAGCAACTTGTTGATCGCGACTGCTGACGGATTGGCTGACTGACGATAGCGACCACTTGCGTGCTGCACGTGTCCTCGACGCGACGCTACTGCTCTCCAGCTCGTAGCTCAATGCGTTCGCTGCTCGTAGCTCAATCCGTTCGTCTCGCTTTCTCTCGTTCGCATGTAGTCTGCCGGGCGATCAGGTCCTCCAGCATGTCCAGCGTCTCCTTGTCTGTGTCTTGGGTCAGTCCAAAGAACTCCTCGCGCTTCTCACGCGTGCGCAAGTCGAGCAGGATGACTTCGTGGATCGTCTCGGACTTCACAGCCGGCTTTAGCATCGCGTGCAGCGTGCTCTCACCAAAGAGCTCGTCGAACGTCTCGCCGTCCTTGGTCGCACACACAAGTAGCACGCTGACTCGCGTCGTGTAGTAGCTGCCGTTGTCCATACCAGCGAACATTCGGCTGAACTTGGTCTGCTCATCCTGGTATTGGTCCATGCTCGTCGCCACTGTCGCGTAGCACTTGACAGCAAGACTGACTGTCACGCGCATGTTGTCCGGGAGCTGCGACATCAGAGCTCTGTCGGGCGACACGGACATCGGCCGCGTATCGAAGCATCGAGAGCGCTCGTCTGCGTCTTTGATCGTCGACGTCATCTCGTTCATGAGTACTGGCCGAGCGGTCTTGGAGCCGAGACTGCTATCCGCTTGCTCTCTTTTGTTTGTAGTCTTCGGGACGACGCCACCAACCTTGGTCCCGGCAAAGCGCACGTCCTTGAGCGACCCGAAGACTGGCGTGCCGAAGAGCTCGGAAGAGACCGCGTTTGGCGACGCTGGTGTGGCGAACAGGTCTTGCATGCGTTTGAGACAGATCTGCTCGAGCGCTTCGGCGTAGTCGACGACACGTCCGCTGCACCAGAGCGTCTCGATCAGCTCCGGCAGCAAGTGAGAGCGCTGCAGCACGATGGCTCGGACGTCCGGCAAGGCGTACAGTGTCGCGGCGGTGAGGGGTCCTTCCCACGCGATGAGAACTCTGCTGGCAATGACGGCGAGCGAGAGCGTCTTCAGTGCCGCCGCCGGGCCCGGACTGTCGCAGACGGACACGCATTTTGTGAGATCCACGGGCTTCTTCTCCGCCATACTCGCTTGCTCCACCAACAACTTCGCATGCGACCGGTACAGCGCCGCGCTTCGGTTGAGATCGAGCTGGTCTTTTGGCGACAAGACGTGTGTGTAGCGCATCAGGTCCTCGAACGTGCTGCCCGACCGGAGTGCCAACAGCAACTCGCGCGGATGACCGCACGTCTCGTGGAAGAGGCGCAGTGCGAGCTCGTCCACTTGACTCTCGTTCAGTTTGCACGCTTCCTGGATCGTCTCGCTCTCCTCTTCCGTCACGCGCGTCTCCGAGATGATCTGTGCGATCGCGCTCGGTCGCAGCAGTTCGAGGTTCAGTCGCTCGAGCCTGTACCGGCTTTGGATCGTCAACGCGCCGAACTCTGGCAGTCTCTGATCGACGTAGCTGAGGAACGACGCCGCGCCTACGAGCACAAAGAAGACGCTCTCGATCGCGAGCCACGGGAACACAATCGCCCTACAGAACGCAAAGAACCGGTCGCGCTGCGCAAAGTCGTCAATGGCGTCGTCTTTGAACGCCCATCCGATCCTTTCGATCACGATGAAGAGCGGGCCGACGGCACGCGTCAGTCGACGCAGAAACTTCGTAGTGTTGACGCTTGCTACAGAGCGGAAGTCCGAACCGCTCTCCATGTGCGACAGCCACGTGCGCACGAGCGGCGGCGGGTGCTCAAACTTCTTGTCCAACTCGCAGACGAGTTTCTTGAGCACCACTGCGTCAAAAGACGCGTCCTTCGCCAAGCAGCCGGGGTCGAGCATGATGTGCACAGTGTGGCAGGCGCACAGCGTCTTCTCAAACGCGCCTCTCTTGGACTCGCTCAGCATCTTCCGGCACTCTCGGATGTAGTGCGTAGCAAATGTCGACTTGCCGAGACCGTGGACGTTGTCGATCAGTGGGATGACCCAGTCAGCGCCACCTCCCGTGCTAGCTCGCCAATACTTCGACCGATGGATCTCCAGGAGTCGCTGCGTCGGAGCCTCGCGGTTCACAAAGAACATGCTGCCGCTCAAGAGCTCAAGATCGCGTACACCGGCTCGGCTTCGTCCTTCCACTGCCACGCGTCCTCGACCTTCTGGCGTTTGGCCTCGCGCTCGTCACGCTCCGCTTGTGTCTCGGGAAGCAGCACGAGCACGTGGATCTCTTCTTCAGGCTTCGGTGCCGGCAGCCGCGCTCTCTCGATCTGCCTCTTGACGCGCGCTGTCGGGTCCATGATGCAGTTGTCGTTCAGTCTGTCGCGACGCATTTCGTCGTCAAACTCGCCTTTGCGGATCGCCTTCACGACTGCGTGGGTCGATGGCAGCCACACGTCGCCGTCCTTCGCCAGGAACAGCTGGACATTGATCGGATTGACCTTCTCCATGTTCTTCCGCTCGTTGACGATCGCCTTCTGCAAGTCTTCCACGAGCGCGCTCTTCGGCACCACGACAGAGAACACGCTGCCGGTACCGACGACAGCGCACCAGAGCTTTATCACGCCTTCTTTCGCTTCGCACTCTGCTGTTGACGTCATCGCTTTGGTCGCTCGCGCTGCTGTCTGCGCGCTCGTTTTTCGTGAAGCCTTCGTTGTGCGAGTACGTTTGCCGCCCGACTAGCAGCGCACCATGACACGTAGAAGCGTAGACACCACACAGTGCCGTTAGCGATCGCCTGACGTACGTAGCATCGCATTGCACCTCGCATTCGCACGTACTTGCTGCTGCTGTTGCTCGCTCGCTTGCTTGCTTGCTGCTGCTGTTGCTCGTGGCGGCGTGTTTCCAACTGGCAACACCTGCGGTCTCGCAAGTGAAGTTGGCGTCTTCGTGTGGTGCACACCACATGCAAGATGAGACCAGGCGACCTAGCACTTTGGCTCTTGCAGCTCGCTTCTCTTGCTACTGATAGAGATTGATTGACACGAGCTGACGCACCTGGACCAAGGCGAGGACACCAGCTGCCACTCGCACGACGAACATTGACATTGACCCTGATGCAGACGTGCACTTGGACGGGGCTGTCTGTCTCTGGGCTCCTTTCTCGTTGCCTGCTATGACTAAGTACGGAGTTTGCCGATGCTGATGGTGTCGATTTCTGTTGGGTATGTGTTGTACCAACGCGACGCTTCAGCGAGGCTGGCACGTGGCTGGGGCTTGGTGGCAAAGCAAGCACTCCCGCTCAAGAGAACTCAGTGATGCAAGCGATCCAAGCGATCGATCGATCGATCGATCATGGCCGGATCACCGGTCATGATACCTGCGAGTAGTGATCAAACGGCTGATTGTTTCTCGCTCGCTCTTGTGTACGTACATGTGCCTCTCAAACAACACCATGCGCCATCATCATGTACCACGTGAGCGACTCGGTTGTCGTTCTCTCTCGACCATCTTTGACATACTAGTGTTCGAGCACATACGTGATTGAGAGAGTACTCGAACGCTCTGAGTGTGGGAACTGACTGAAAGCTCGGATAGCCTCAGAGCAGCATCGACTGTCAGGTTGCAGACGCCACGGTCGTCTCTAGTCTCTAGTCTCTCGCCTTGAGCGCTCTCGTCTCTCGTCTCTCGTCTCGAGCGCTCTGGAACACACACGCCACAGCACACGGAATGAACAACCTATAAACCGGCCTTCAGATGCAGCACCACCAGTTGCATCCGTAGCAATAGAAGCATACGTAGCAGCAATGAGTGCGTGAACGTCGTGGCGATACGTACGCAGCAGATCTCGACCAGTCGACGCAAAGCTCTGTCTGTCGTAGCAGTTGAGTAGCAGTTGCAATAGCTGCGCTACGTAGGGAGAGATAGTGACAAAACTACAACTTGCGTATTTGTTGCAAAGATGTTGTAGCATGCATCCTGACAAGTCGATGCAAGTGGTTGAGCACGATACAACTGTTGAAGTGGACGTCGAAAGGTTGTAACATGCATCCTTGCAAATCCATGCGATAATGAAGAAGCAATGCGAGACACGTTGTTGCATATTGCAATGACAACGTCGAAGACTCGAGCCAAGCAATGCATCATGCTCTCACTCGCTTCGCACTTGGTGTCTCACTCTTTCAGTCGCTATGTCTTGTCGTCTCTTGCTCTCGCTTAGTACTTGATGCGCGCCGAGCGACGCGAGTTCCGACGTTCCGAGACGCTCGGTGTTTCTATTCGCCGCGCTGGATCAATCGCCTCGTCGTGTTTGTGATCGCCGTCAACTGCTGGTCCATGCCACCCGCTAGCGTCGTGTTCCGCAAGAAGACGCTGACGTTCGTGAGAGTCGCGCATTTGGCGCTCGACTGCCTCAGACACGCCACTGTGCGACAGCAGCCTTCAGGAGCAGTCCACGACCACTGGCAGCAGCTCGATCGACGCGCTCTCGTGGGTCACGTGCACACCAGTTCGACACGACAAGCCGTACTTCTCCCCACTCGAGCACGAGCTGGAGTGGCGAGCGAAGAACCGCGAGTGATAGCATAGCAGCGCTCATGAGTGAGCAAGAGACACTTCAGGAGAGTCATCGAGAGACAGGAGAGTCATTGAGAGAGACAAAGAGACAAAGAGAGAGTGCTAATCAACACCGTGTTCAGAACCACCACGTGTGCTCGTGCCTTCTTCTTGCTACTAGTCTACGCTCTGTCTACGCTGTTCACACTCGCTGCTGCTGCTGTTGCGAACCACTCGTGCCATCGATGTCCCAGAGCCGCACCGAGCCGTCCCACGAGCTCGAGTACACGAGCGCGTCCCGCAGCGCGACGCTCGTGACGCCAGACAAGTGCGCGCGAGCGTCTTTGAGGCACACGCCCGAGTGCATGTCCCAGACGCGGAGACTCCCGTCTTCGCTCCCAGACACGAGCTTTGTGAAGTCGCGCTGGAGGCACGTGACGACGCCCGCGTGGCCAGCGAGCGCCAGGCGCGGCCCGCGCTCGACGTACCGGAGGTCCCAGACGCGCACAATGCCGTCGGACGACCCAGTGCAGATGTTTGGGTCCGCTGGACCACCGAGACTGACGCACTGTACAGGGCCGCCATGACCGCGTAGTGCGTGGACGTAGTTCTGACCGGTGCGGAAGTGGGCGTCCCAGACTTTCACGACGCGGTCGTTCGACGCGGTCACGAGGCGATCGCCAGTGATCTGAATGTCGAGGACCGCGCCGCGATGCGCTTGGATGTGCGTGCGGAGCTTCGACTCGCTGAGATCCCACACTTTGAGCGCATGGTCGCGACTGCCGCTCACGAGGTAGTCGTAGAGCGCGAGGAACCGCAGGCAGCGCACGCCGCCGGCGTTGCTGCTCCCGAGCACGGCGACGCTGTGCTCGCGCGTAGTATCCCAGAGCCGCACGGAGCCGTCGTCTGAGCCTGAGCCAATGAGCGACCGATCGGTCGAGAGCTGCCGTCCCATCTCCAAGCACGTGACGGCGCCAGTGTGGCCGCGCCAGACGAGACTCTTCTTCGACACGCACGCGCCGTCGACTTCAGTCGGCACCTCGGTCAGCGACTGGCGCTGCGAACCCACCGCCGACGAGAAGAACGAGAGCAGTTGCCGCCGCTTCGGCGTCGCGCGGAGGTCCCACACGCGCAGCGTATGGTCGCGCGAGCCCGAGATGAGCGTGCTGCCGCGGAGCTGCACCGCGACGACTGCGTCTGTGTGTCCCTCGAGCTTCACGCGCTTGTCCACATTTGCAGTCTCGACGACAGTGATGCTCGCGTCGGCGAGACCGCAAGCGACGCGCCCTTGGTGGATCGCTAGACTCAGGACTGGCGCGTTCAAGTTCGAGAGGAGCGTCGATGGGAGCGATGTGCTCGCAGCGCGTCGTCGCGACGCTGTCGTAGTGACTGAGCTCACGTGTCCTGATCCTACTGCCGGTGGCGGTTGGTGCGACCGAGAGAGCGGCGACCGAGGCGGCAGTGGCGCGTCGTTGGTCGACATCTTGCGTCGAATGACCGTGTCCAAGTCGTACGGACGCGACGGCGCGACAGTGTCGGCGCCAGTTGCGCCGATGGCTGAAGACGGCGCCGCAAGTGGCGGTGACGGTGCGACTGCGCGACCGATCGCAGGCTGCGGGTGCTTGACCGCCGCGTCGTTCGACATCTCGAGCGCGCGGTAGACGTTCTCGACGAGCTGCTTGAGCGTATCGAGGAGCTCGCGGCCCTTTTGGTACGTCGAGCACATGACGGAGATGAACGCGTGGACCTTTGGGACCGGCACGTCGACTGTGAGCATGTCGTACACAAGGCTCCCGATGACCGAGAAGAAGAGCTCGTCCGCGACGGCACTCGCGCTGCGCTCGTCGACTGCAGTCGGATCTGCTTGCACGGCGGCTTCGAGCTCGCGCGTGCACGCGTGCTGCCACATGTCGAGCGACCGGCAGATCGGACGCAAGCGCAGTGGCGTCACGAGGTACTCCTTCTTGGCTACAGAGTCGCAGGACGAGGCAGAGCACGACAGGTCAGTCAGTCAGTGTCGAGGCAAACGTGCGCATCCAGACACCAACAAACGCGACGCACCAAAGCCAATGCCGCTGTGCTTGTCTTCGACAAAGTGGTAGTACTGGAACGCCACTTGGAGCATCCCACGGGCGTTCGTAAAGTCCTCGTGCACGGCGCACTGGTCCATGAGCGCCGATGCGAGGCGCGCGAGGATCTGGAACCCGGACGCGCCGATGCAGTTGCCTGCGCCTTTTGGGTTGTACCACGTCGAGGCGCCAGTCGCTGCGGATGTTGCAGTCGCCGACGCGCTGTTCATCTCGACGAACTGGTGGCTCGGCTGCATGAGGATGAGCACGAACAGGTCTCGTGCGTACTGCTGTTTGAACCGGAGCTCGCATAGCTACGCGACAGAGACAGAGAGGCGACTATGAGACCAAAAGCGGTGGCCGTAGCGGCCAAGTGGCGAACGCACAGACGTACCCGCATGTCGTCTGCTGTGATCATGTCGTCAGACGCAAAGACCGACGTGAGGCACTTGTGCAGCACCTGCTCCGTGCGCTCGTCGTCGCTCGACAGCGTCCGCACTGCCGCACTACTGACACCAAGCGCTGCGTTTGACGACGCTGAGGTTGAGGCGATGTGGCGCAGTCCGTGGCGCTGGTTCACGTCGTGCGGGTCGCGAAAGACCTCAGCGTGGTCTTCAAACACACGTGCGTCGACGCCGATGCTCTGCGCCACGCGCTTGTAGTCGCATCGGTCGTCACTGCAATCGAGCGCTCGGCTGCAGTGCGTCTCCAAGACAGTCGCATCGACCGCAAACAGGTCGGTCTCGTCTGGATCGAGCTGGTCGAGCAGCGCTTCGATCGCAGCGCCGAGGCGCGACGCATCGCCAAGACTGTCGGTGCTGCTCGTGTCGTCGCTGCTTGCGAGTGACGGGTCTATCGCTCCGCTGTCGTCAAGCGCCGTCGCCTCTGACGCAATGGCGCAGTCGCCACTGCTGCGTGCAGCTGGCATCGTGAACACTGGCGTCGCAGCGCCACTTGCTTCGGCGCTCGCACTCGATCCCGTGGCGCCAGCGATCGAGAGCCGCGGCATTGCGAGTGGCCACGCCATGTCTTTGCTCCGCGTGAGCGTCAAGTAGACCGAGTGGAAGACGCTCAGGTCCGCGGAGCTGTGCGTCTCGAGGAAGCCCTGGAACGCCTGCGTGCAGAAGAGCTTCGTCACGAACGGAATCACTTCGCTGTCGTTCGCGCACGTCGCGAGGAAGCGGCGCTTGTTGAAGACTGGGAGCTTCTGGTTCACGAAGAAGAGGCAGTCGCGGTAGCCCATGACCATCGCAGCGAGGTAGCACACGAACTCGACGCGCACTTGCTGCTCGACGCCTGCGGTCCAGTCGATCGCTCGACTGCTGCTGTTGCTGTCGGTCTCAGTGTCGTCGTCCGGATGGAGAATGCGCTTGAGGCGCTGGTACAGTCCCTTTGTGAGGCGACTCGGGAGCATCGGACCCGCTGCGTCCTGGAGCTGGAGCGTCCCGCGGTCAATGTCGACGACGACGAGGTGCTCGGGTCGACCGCTCTCGAGGAGCTCACGGAGCCAGCTCGAGTGGACTCCGAGGACGTACGGCAGTGGCGCTTGGAGGTACTCGGCGAGGACCCGCGGGAGGATCGGGACGTATGGATGTTGCCAGCGGAACGGGTAGATAAGCGCGCAGAGCGCTTCGGCAATCGGTGCGAGGAGCGCAAACTGCGTCGAGTGCAAGAGGATGCGGTACTCGCAGAGCACGAGCGCGACGAGATGGACGACGGTCTTGATCTCAAAGAGCGCAAAGAGCGGCGCGAGCGAGTACACGAGCGGCTCAAAGCCGTGCTGGATGCTCGTGAACGTCGTCGTCGACGGCGAGAGCTTCGTGGGCGAGAGCTTGCCAGTGAATGACAGTCGCTTGGTGCTCGATGGGCGACTCGCGAGGCTACTGCGACTTGTAGAGCTGCTGCTGTAGATCGACACGGTCGTAGGCAAGACGAGCGTGATCGGCGTCGTGGCGACAGTGAAGCGCACGCCAAAGACGCCGCGGATCGGAATCACGACGCGGTGGCACACATCCACGAGCAGCGCCTCTGGACTCTGCGGACGCACTGCGTTGTCCTCACGACTGCGGTCTCTGGTGCGAGACGCGAGCCACGCGTGGGCGACAGCGAGCAAACAGGTCGAGAGGTCGTCGATGAGCGGCACGCGCGTGAGGAACGCGACGCACGTTGCGTGCCACGTGCGCGCGTCTGTTGCGTCGCTATTGGACTGAGAGCCGCCCGGGTCGTCGCGCTTTGGCGCGTGGTGGTACACTGTGAGGCACACTGCGTACGTGCGCGAGAGGCCGTCGTCGCCACCGACGAGCACGAACGAGAAGAGCTTGCTCTGCGGCCGATTGGCTTGAACCACGGCGTCCGATCCGCCAGGGAAGCAGAACCACTCGATCTTGGTCGGGAGCGGGAAGTGCGGACGATCAGTCGCTGGGAACCGGAAGAGCAGCGCGTTGTCAGGCGACGCCGCGCTCTCGCGACTGCTGCTGCGGACGTCGCTATCGCCATGGGATGCGCCAACGACGATCACGTAGTCGACGACGCCAGTCTTGAGACTGATGCTCACGGGCGACTGGAGCGGCGACGCTGGGATCTGGATCCGCAACTTGGTCGGCGCAGTCGCAGGCGACGCGAGCGAGCGCTCCGTTGTGTCGCCAGCGACGAACCCAAGACGCTGTCTCGGTACGGAGAGCTGCGTTGTCGAGTCGACGCGTACGCGCGGGGTGTCGCCACTCGGCGTGAAGCACAGCGCGATGCGGAGCGCCGTGCGCAGCGACAAGTACGTCTCTTTCGGCACGAGCGGGTACCACTGCTCGATCTCCTCGGTCTCTGGCAAGCGCGCGAGTGGCACTGCGACTGCGAGGCAAGTGGATGTGTCAGGAGAGAGACCGTAAGAGAGAGACTCAGTTGGACTACGAGATGGCTATGCTCTGCATCACAGACGCCAGCGTCGCACCTTTGCCAATGAAGCCAGGACACGCAGCGATGTCTTCGCGCAGTGGGAGCTTGGCGTACGGCGCGTTCTTCGTGCGGTCGACGCAGAAGAACGTGAACTCGTCGCCCGTGCTCACGTCGTCGACGTAGAACTCCTAGGCACCACATTGGCGTCTGACTGTCAGTCGATCTGTCGCTATGTAGGAACGAGTGAGTGGCAGGACAGCACCTCGTTCCAGACGATCGTCGATGCGCTTGGAGCCGTCGTTGTTGCGAGCACAGTCGAGCGCCCAGAGCACGTGAGCAGCATGCAGATCATGCCATTCGCTGCAGCGCTGTCGGCTCTGGACCTGACGCCGTGGCTCTGCCGACGACCCGAGTACCGCAGCCACGACGCGCTCAGCGACGACGACGCATTTGCGTCTGCTGCTGCGTGCACTGGCAAGTCGGTCACTTGCACGACGCGTATTCGCAACGAGCCAATGATAGTGCGGTCGCTCGGTGACGATGCCACAGCTGCTGCTGCTTTGGCACCGAGCGCAATTGCTGCCGACGCAGGCGAGAACGCGAGCGATCTCGGGTCGTCCCACGCAGGAGCAGCAGCAGTGGCAGCAGCTGAGCTGCTGTGGCTCACAAACGTCGGCGAGAGCGCTGGCGACGACGAGACGCGCGGCGGCGACGGCGCGAGTGCAGTCGCAGCAGCAGCAGCGACGCTCATGGCATGCAGCAGCAGCAGTGCATGAAGCCGCGAGCAAGCGGCGCGAGCACGTTGTAGCGTATAGTTATTTCGGGCACAGTAAATAGGAGGGAATTTCGATAGTGACAAAAATGAGTTGAAATGGGCGAATGTAAGCAGTGAGAGTAATAAGCAAAAAAGCACTGTAAGTGCGTATATTTTCCCCCTCTAAACCGATTGGACTAAGGTGGCATTTTGTTTTGGCAAACCGAGCCGCTGACTGATCCACAGTCAGCGGCCATGTGAGTTCTGACTAGGGTATACAAATGCCAAGAAAGTAGTCGTATAGAGTTTCAGTGGTCAAATCATAAGGTCTCGCAGGGAGACAAACGTCACGAAGATGGGTCCGAAAGAGTGGCGAGCAAGCACGACAAGCAGAACAAGCGACAAGCAGAACAAGCTCGCACAAGAACTCGTGGTCTCGCTGCCGGTCGCTCCCTCCTGCTCCCGCATCAATCGCGTCCATCGATCGCTCTCTATCTCTACGAACTACAACAGCAGACGCCATGGCAGATGAGCTCAACATCGCGACGCTTGCGCTCGGTGCCGGTGACAGCGACCACCTCGATGCCGAGACGGCGCAGCTCGACGCCGTGCGCAAGAGCGTGCTCCACGGCGACGCCGCAGCGTTCACTGCGACGCTGAACGAGCACAAGCTCCTCGCTGCGACGGCGCACAAGTCGCCGCTCGTGTACCTCATGGACTGGTTCCACACGTGGCAGCAAGAGTACGAGGCGTTCGTGCACGTGCTCGAAGCCGAAGAGAACGACGACGGCGCAGACGATGAAGCGAGCGTCGAGAAAGACCTCGAAGAGATGGAGGCCGAGGCCGAGATGCTCCTCGAAGGCTTTGGGCACATTGCGATCGCGCTGCTCGACTCGCTCGCAATCGCTAAGCCTGACTCGGTCATCGACCGCAACGGCTGGACGCTGCTCATGCAAGCCGCGAACACGGGTCTGCGCGAGCTCGTGGACGCGCTCGTGCGCCGCGGCGTCGACGTCAACTACACGGGCACGACGCAGGACGCGACGAACCCTCTGTACCTCGCAGTCGAGTCCGAGCACACGAACGAAGCGATGGTGCTGCTCAAGAATGGCGCAGCGGCGTCTGCGACGAAACTCGTCAAGACTGACAAGCCGAGCTTTGGTGACGATGATGATCAGGACGATGACGATGGCGAGAGTGTCGTCGAAGACTGCGCGCTCTTCCAGGCGTGTCGCTTTGGGCACTTGAGCGTCGTAGAAGAGATGCTCGCTCTCGGCGTGGACGTGAACTTTGCGCTGCCGTCGAGCGGTGACCGCGCGCTGCACGTCGCAGTCATGTTTGACATGCACGACGTCGTCGAGCTCTTGCTCGCGAGCGAGCGCGTCGAAGTGAACGCGCGCAACGCGAGCGGCCAGACGTGTCTCTTTGGGTGCTCGAGCGTCGAGATCGCGCAGCTCTTGGTCGCCCACGGCGTCGACCCGAGCGTCGAGGACCTCGAGCACGAGACCGCGTACTCGGTCGCAGACGCGCTCGGCGACGTCCAAGTCGCGCAGTTCCTCAAGCGCCACGACGACGCGCAGCAGACAAAGCAGTAGGGATCATCATTCTAAAGTACGCCTCGCGTCAGTGTCACCGTGCGTACTTTGTCAGTAAGTGCGTCTGGTGCTGGAGCTGCTGGTGCGCGACGTCGTGCCGCAGCATTTGCACTTGCGTCATGAGCGCCGCGTTCTCGCGCTCGAGGCCGCGGAGCTGCCGCTTGAGCGCACGAAGTGCACTGTCGTCGGTCACGCGGGCACTCGCAGTCGCCAGTGCCTCGGCCGCTGCTCGACGCGATGTCTCGACCGCTACAAACGCTCGCGTCAAGCTTGCGATGCGTTCGTGGCGCGACTGCGCGAGCGCTCGAGCGGCGTCAAGCGCAGCTGCGGCGTCGCGGTACCGACGCCGAATAGGCACGAGCTGCTCGTTCAGCCGCGTCTCGGCTAGCGCGAGGCGCTGCGTCTCGCGATCTCGTGTCTGCGAGTGATAGCCAGATCAGATTGACATACAGACAATCAGAGCAGCGTGAGCGTCGACGTAGTGGCGCAACAGACTGACAAGACCCTGTGATGCTTGCGCACCTGCTGGTCCAATGCGATCGCCTCTCGGACGTCTGGTACTGTCGCGACGATTACGCGCACGTTGCGCTCGAGTCGCTCGAACTGCGTGCGCCATGGCGCGTCCTGCGCTCGGGTCTGGAGAGCCGCAGCGACGCGGTCACGCAGCACTGGCGCAAGACGCGCAAGCTCACGACGCCAAGCTGCAGGATCAACACGAGCGTGGATCATTAGCCACTGTTCGTGTGATGGACTTGTAGTGTCGCCTTGCCCTCGACACTCGTCTTTGACCACGAGCCACTGTGCAAAGAGATCGTCGTCGGCGTCGAGCGCAGATGCCGTTGAGTCGCCCCAGTCAGCGCCGTCACCTCCTCCTTCTCCTCGTTCTCGCCTGACGACGACGCTGTCACTGATCTCGTCGTCTGGACCGATCTCGAGCTCGTCGTTCGCTTCCATCTCGTCGACTGGCTCCGTCGCGTACACTGGTCGCTTGAAGGCGCCATCGCCGCTTTGAGCCTCGAGCGCCTTGACACTGAGCGCGTCGAGCAAGACGCAGACGTCGCTACCGCTGCCGCTCGTGAGCGCTGGCGCACTCAAGTGCGCGACGCTCGGACCGACGCCAGCGCGCTCGGCGCCAAGGAGCAAGATCTGCGCGGTCGTGACTGCCGAGTGCTCGGAGTCGAGCTCTGGCGCGATATCGACATGGAGGAGCTTCAGCAACCACGTCACCAAGGCACAGAGATCGGCAAAGCGCGCGGACGGACGCACCTGAGCGAGCGCGCGGTCGTCGCTCAAGAAGTGCTTGTGCGACACGCGCTTGCGCAGGACGCGGTCGTACGCCAGGAGCTTGAGGCGTTCAAAGACGAGCTCCATGCGCGCTTCCGTGTGCTGCCGCCTCGTGTCGTCGAGCGTCGTCGCAGACGCCGAAGACGCCGACTGCGGACGCGTTTGACTCGAGCTCTGCTGTGCGGAGTGTGGACGGCGACTTGAACCGTCGTCGTGTCCGTCTTGAGTGTGGAGCTGCTGTTGCTGAGAATCTGACGCCGCAGAGGACGCAGACGCAGGTCGATGCGGTGCTTGCTCTGGCGCTACAGCTACTCGCGCTCCTTTCTTCCGGCGCACGACAGACACGCCTCCTGCTGGGGCCGTTGTCGTAGTGCGCTGTTCTGGCGCGTCGCTGTCTTGCGCTCGCGACGCTGCTTGCTTCACAGCTTGTGCTTGTATTCGCTCGCGCGCCGCAGTGAGCACGGCGCTGCTTGGTCGCGCTTGGCACATGCGCCAGACGTCCTCCATGCTCGGACGCTCGGACGCCGTGAGCGAGATCATCTGCGTCGCCAAGCGCCGCAAGTGGTCGCTGTACACTGCATCGATCGGCTCGTAGTCGCCCTTGTTGATCTTCTGGAAGAGACCGTAGAGGTTCAGGCCCTCGGACTTGAACGGCGACCGGAGCATCGCGAGCTCGTACAGGATGCACCCGAGCGACCAGACGTCGCTCTTCCAGTCGTAGCCCTCGCCGCGGAGCACCTCGGGCGACATGTACAGCGGCGTCCCGACCTTTGAGTGCGCCTCGAGCGTGTTCTCGCTCAAGTGGCGGCCGAGTCCGAGGTCGCCGACCTTGACGACGCCCTGGAGCGTGAGGAAGATGTTGGCGGGTTTCAAGTCGCGGTGCATGATGCGCGCACGGTGCATGTGCAGGATCGCAGCGCAGAGCTGCGAGAAGTAGCGCCAGATCGTGCGCTCGTCAAAGCGCACGCTCTTCTCGTTCGCTTTGCGGATCTGGCGCTTCAGGTCGCCGGCTTCGGCCCACGCGAACGCGATGTGGAGCTCGTTGTTTGCGATGAACGCGTCGAGGTACTCGATGATGTTGGGGTGGTGCACAGACTGCACCAAGCGGACCTACTCACAGGTACGAGCGTTGGCGCGTGAGCTCAATGCGCGCTGGTGTCATGCGGCGCTTGTTGTGCGGAGTCGAGCAGCAGAGGCGAACAGTAGACACCAGCAGCAGCGCACCTCTTTGAGCGTCTTCTCGCGCGCTTTCGCGTCCATGACGTCAAAGATCGCGATCTTCTTGAGCGCCACGAGCTGACCGTCGCGCTTGCGCACGGCCTTGTACACGACCGAGAACTTGCCTTTGCCAATCGGCTTGAGCACGTCGTAGTCGTCCAAGCAGCCACCGGCGGCAAAGAGCGCTCGCTGCGCGTCAGTGAGCGACTCCATCTCGTCTCGTCTCACGCGCGAGTGTGTCGAACGCACGCAGCATGCAGCGGCAGTCGTCGCGTGGAGCGTGTTGCAGCACACGAGCGTGCTCACCACCGCAGCAGATCGAGCGCCTGGAGGAGGTGGACGATCACGCCTTGAGCTGCAGTCGCCGTCGTTGGGACTCGAAGCGACGCGAAGGCAGTCGATACTGTAATCGCTTACGAAATAGTAAACAGTCCTTGTTGTTAAAATGTACCTTATTTGCCGTAAATAATAAACATACAAAGTGGATTCAAAGCCTCGTCGTTTCGTATTGAGCGGGTGGTGTGCACTCTGGTTTCTCTGCAAAGCCTTTCAGTCAAGCACCACCGACCTCGAACGCATTGGAGCGAAGAGCTCCGTCGATTTGCTGAGTGCGCGCGCGTGCGACACAAGAGAGAGAGAGAAGCTCACGAGAGCGCGCAGATCCGATCGTGCTCTCTCCACTACACACGACATAGCTCACGACACAGCACAAGACACAGACACACTGTAATGGAAATCGGCGACGTGCTGCTGCGCGATGCGCAGTACGTCTGGCGCGAGCGCCGCGCGCTGCTTGAGCGCGACGCAGTCGTGCTGTACGTGCGCAAGGACGCGCGCGAGTCGTTTGCGCTCGACGGCCGCTTCACGTGCGAAGCCGTCGTTGTGTCGTCTGCGCACTTGCACTCGGTGCGGCTGCAGGACATCCAGACTGGCGCCGAGTTCCTCCTCGACACGCGCTCGCGTGGGAAGAAGCAGGTCTGGGTCGAGCTCTTCAAGAACGTCCGGCGCCTCGACGCGTTCCGGCCTTTGACATCCAGCGCATCGTCGCTCTCTACGTCTTCAAGTGCGTCTGTCACACTCGACGCCAACAAGCTCGAGGCGCTCGTGCGCGCTGCGCCATTCCGCGCAGCAGCCGGCAAACTCATCCGCGGCGCCGACCTGCCAGCGCTTGTAGGCGACAGCGACGCACACGTCGAGTGGATCGGCGAACAGCTCATCCAGACCGGCGTCCTCGAGCCGTGCTGCTGCGCTTGCTCGCAGTTCCACGGCGGCGAGTTCATCTACCGCGTCGCGCGCGACGAGCTCGATGAGCTCGTGCAAGCGACCGAGTTGCCACACGCAGCAGCTCATCGTGCGCCTGCGCTCCACCGCACGCGCGCGTGTCTCCTCACGCCTGTGATCGACCGCGTGCTCGAGACAGTCAGTCAGTCGAGCGCCGTCTCGGGCCTCGCGATCGTCCAGACGTGCGTCCGCAATGGTGTCTACAACGTCTCGACTGCTGTCGTGATCGCGAACGAGATGCTGCGGCGCCAGGTCCTCGCACCGGCGCAGGCGAGCACTCGACACATGGCGTTCAGTGTGAGCAAAGACGCGATGTACGTCGCAGGACAGCCGCTCGTTGTCGCTCCTGATCCAGAGTCATCAGCAGCAGCGCCGAGCGAGGACTTTGGTCGCGTCCTGACCGAGTACGCGCAGCTCCGCGCGCGCTACGACGTGCTGCTCTACGTCTTTTGCACGTGCTGCGCGCTCGTGGTACTCGACAGTTGGGGCACTGCAACAGTTCCTGGCTCGGTCAAGCTCGCAGTCGTCGCTGCGCTCGTCGCGTGGCTCACGCTCGGCGACGGCTCGGCGTCGCTGCACATCAACATCCGCAAGAGCGGCGCGCGCAGCGCAGTCACGGCGGCGTTTGTGACGACGCCAGTCGACGAGCAAGCGCTCGCGGCGTCGACCAAGACACCAGCCACTCCGCCGCTCGCACACAAAGTGCTGCAGAGCACGGACGCACCGACCAAGTCGACGGACGAGCGCGCGCTCGTGCGGTCTGCGACGGCGCCGATCCTCACGACTGTCGCGCCGAGCGCCGAGGCGACAGCGCGCGAAGCGCGTGTGCACTCGTTCCGCCTTGCGATCGCGCAGGCTGCTGCGATGCCACTGGACGCGACGCTCGTGTACACGGACGAGTACCTCTACAGCGTCCTGACGGTGAAAGACCGGGCGTTCAGCTACGCTGTGACGAAGATCGCCAAGTGCCTCGAGTGGCGCGCCCAGTACGGCGTCGACGCGATCACGCTCGACGACGTCAAGGCGCAGCTCACGTCCGGCTCGATGTACTGGTACGGCTACGACTTTGAGAACCGGCCGATCCTGTGGGTCCGCGGGCGATTGAAAGACTGGAAGCACATGGCGCAGCGGCGCGAGGCTGAGATCAAAGCCCACGTCTTCCTGCTCGAAGCCGGGAGTCGTGAGCTCATGCCGCCTGGCGCAACGACGTACACAGTCGTGACCGACTCGGCCAAGCTCGGACCGAGTCACATGGACCTGCGGCTCATGCACGGGCTCTTGGACACGTGCGTCGCGCACTATCCCGATCGCGTTGGTATGGTCCACGCGGGTCCGATGACGCGGTTCCTCTCGTGGGTCATCCCGATGCTCTGGCCGTTCCTGCCCGTGCGACTGCGCCACAAAGTCTCGTTCATGACCGACTGCGTGAAGGACCTGTCCAAGTTTATGAAGACCGAGCTGATCCCAAAGCACTTGGGCGGCACTGCCGACCACGTGCTTCGGCCCACGCCTGCGACTGGTCCGAACGACGACGCCATGGACGTCCTGTTCATGCTCGAGCAGCAGAAGCGCCGAATGCAGGAGATTGCTCGCAGCGCCGCAGCGTCAGCGGGCACGGGCGAGTGAGTGAGTTCAAGTCTATCGTGCGTGTCGTACCATCCTCGTCATCATCATACATCCATTCGTTCGCTGTGTGTCCTCGAGCGCATCCGTGTCGTTGCTCGTCGCTACTCGGTCTGTCTGTCGCTCCTGTTTGATGCTATGCGCGCTTGATCTCTGCAGTCACGACAGCAATCCACAGTGTCAGTCCCACGCCATCAACAGCAGCAGCGGAGTCAATGCCCTTGCGACGTACCGAACGTGTAGATGTTCTTGATGTGCTCGACCTTGTCGTCATCCACGAAGCGGAACTGCGCCATGTACTTCCCGCGGTAGAACATGCCCGATGGCGCGTCGATCCAGTCGTGGCGCGGGTACACGAACTCGTACGGCGCAGACCGCGGCGCGTACGACCCGAGCACGACTTCGTCGGATGTCGAGAGCACGGTCTTCTTGACTTTGTTGCGGAACCGCAAGCCGCTCACGATCGCGCGGTTCACGCGGAACGACACCGCAAACTTGTACCGCGCGCCTTCGGCCAAGACGAACGGCGTCGTGCGCATGTGCTCAATACCTGCGAGCGTGTCCAAGTGGTACACGATGTCGTCGCTTCCGTCCTCAAACACGACTTTGAACTCTTCGACGACAACGCGCCGCGTGTCATTCGGGTCTGTGCGTGTGGTATACGTGTGTGTATGTGAGTGTCAGTGTGCATATACAAGCACATACAAAGGAGTCGTACCTCCTCGATCGCCATGTGCAGCAGCGCCAAGCAGAGTCTCTTTGTACCGACGGAGGCTCTCGTCACCGGCGTCTTTTTGGAGCAAGTCCTCGACGCTCGTGAGTGCTCGCTCGCTCATCTGCGCATCATCATTATTACGGCCGTTCATACACATGCGTGTGCGCGTTCGCGTCAGTAAGCTACGAGCGCATATGTACGTGTCATGCGTCGGAATGCAGCGAGACGTACGCGGTAGCCGTTGCCCGAGTCGTCGTCGCTCACTGCGCTCACAGACGTTGCGTCGGTGCGGTCCATCGTCGCGCTGTTGCTACTTCTTGCTTGCTGTTGTTGTTGTTGCTGTCACAAACACACGCGGCGCGCGCTGACTCGTTCCGTGTCGACGGATGCAGCACACGAGCAGACGCTCACGTACGTTGCATATGCACCTGACGCTTCGTTGTCTTGGATCGATGATCAGTCGCCGTATTGATCGTGTTGAACCTACTTGAACGTATCCGTTCGATTATGCAATAGCAATTGTATCGAAAGATTCGAATGCACTGAGTTCGTAAATAGTCGTCTTTTTACACTCGTCTCAAGGGTTTTTACAGAATGGCTTGATAGGCATGAAGTGTTTGGTTGGCGGCGGCGAGTGTGCACAAGCTCGTTGTTGCGTGCGTGACGCTGGAGCAGACAGCAGGAGGAGCACCAACAGCCGCGAGCACCGGAGCGAGAAGCACACACCACCACCATGCCGAAAGCCGACCGCGTTGGAAAGCCCAAGCGCGCGAGTCCGCTCGAGAAGCAGCTCGCGTACGACAACAAGCCGTGGTTCGAGAAGAATGCGGCGAAGAAGCAGCAGAACCGCCGCGACAACGCCGGCTCGGACGACGACATGGAGGACGACCGCCGCGACGTCATGCCAGAGCGCTTGAGCCGCAAGACGCTCGAGCTCGCGCGCGAGCAGCAAGCAGAAGAGCAGGCGCTCGAGACGAAGAAGCAGCAGCAGCACGCGGCGCCGACCTCTGCGCGCGCTGCTACTCAGGCGCGTGCGCAGGCGTACGCGAGCAGCGACGAGGACGAGGAGTCGGACGAAGAGATGGACACAGACGAGTACGACGGCGACGAGCTCGTGCGCATCAACGACGGGTACGTCGAAGAGATCGAGATCGACGAAGACGACGAGGCCGTGCTTGCGAACTTCATGATGGGCGCACCGGAGCGCCGGAACCTCGCCGACATCATCATGGACAAGATCTTTGAGAAAGAGGCGCGCGAGCGCGGCGACATGGACGACGACGCAGACGCTGCGCCGAGCCGCTTTGACCCAAAGATCGTCGAAGTGTACACTGGCGTCGGCAAGATCCTGCAGCGCTACACGTCTGGGAAGCTCCCGAAGGCGTTCAAAGTGATCCCGTCGCTGAGCTACTGGGAGGACATTCTGTGGCTCACGAGCCCAGACAAGTGGTCGCCGCACGCAATGCGCGCTGCGACGCGCTTGTTCGCGTCGAACTTGAACCCGAAGATGGCGCAGCGCTTCTTCAACATCTTCCTCCTCGAGCACGTGCGCCAGGACATTCGCGAGAACAAGCGCCTGAACTTCCACCTCTACATGGCGCTCAAGAAGGCGCTGTACAAGCCGCAGGCGTTCTTCAAAGGCATCGTCATTCCACTTTGTGAAGGACAGAACTGCACGCTCCGCGAAGCCGCGATCATCGGGTCAGTGCTCTCGAAAGTCTCGGTCCCGGTCATCCACTCGGCCGCGACGCTCATGAAGCTCGCGTCGATGTCGTACTCGGGCGGCAACAGCATGTTCATTCGCGTGCTCCTGAACAAGAAGTACAGTCTCCCCACGCGCGTGATCGTCGAGCTCGGGAAGCACTTTCTCAAGTTCACGAGCGACGCGCGGACGCTCCCAGTGCTGTGGCACCAGTCGCTCCTGACGTTCACGCAGCGCTACAAGAACGACATCCCGAAGGCGCAGAAAGAGGGCATGAAGGCGCTGCTCAAGGCGCACTTTCATCACCAGATCACGCCCGAGATCCGTCGCGAGCTCTTTAACGAGTAAGCACCGCAGGATGGATGAACGCGCAAGCGCCGCGCGTGGACGTCGTAGTCGTATCACACACACACACACACTTACCAATGTATTTTCACTTAGACATGAGCATGTGCTTTGCTGTCAACACACGCACACACGTTCTTGTCAGGACTGCATAGCTGCGAGCTTCACACAGCCAGTTGGTCAGGTCGTTCTCCTACGCTTCGCTGCAATGAGTCGTGTGCCTTGCTGTCATCTTTGCATTAAATAATGTCCAGATTGTATTTGCCAATACTTGAGAAAAGTAGAATCTTTATGTGCTGCGACTGCTCGCTCGATCTTTTTGTTCGCAAGACGCTACGTTGGCCGACGATCGCAACGACTGCAGCAGCTCAAGCGAGCGCAGTGAGAGCGTCATGGCTGCGAACAAGGAGCACGAGACCGACGAGTTTGTGCTCGAGCAGACGCTGTTCCAGGAGAATGGCGTGTGGTTCTACCATGTACCGCCAGGACAAGTCACGACGCTCTCGCCGCGCGCCGATAGCTGGGACCCCGAGCACCCGTTCCTCACAGGGTCGCTCCAGATCGTCCAGCGCGGCGACGCGTGCGTGCTCAAGCTCTTTGAACCGCTCAAGCCCGCTGACGGCGACGACAGCAGCAGCAGCAGTGCAGATAGCTCGTTCGCAGCGCGTCGGACGCTCTTTGCGCAGTGTCCGATCGAGATCACAAAGGAGCTCGCGCTCGATGTGTACGTCCAGGACTGCGTCGACTCGTCGCGGTACTTTATGGTCCGCGTCGAAGACGAAGAGACCAAGCGCCGCGCGTACGTCGGCATTGGCTTTCCCGAGCGCGCGAGCGCGTTCAACTTCAAAGCGACGCTGCAGGATCACGCCAAGTACGCGCTGCGGCAGCTCGACGCTGCGGCGCTCAATGCGCTCTCGCTCGACGACAGCAGCGACAGCGCTGCGACTGCGCCTGCTGCGGACGGCGTCGCGCCGTCGCCGACCAAGTCGCAGACGTACAGTCTGCCAGAAGGACAGACGATGCGCATCAATCTGAAGCTCCCGACTGCGAGCGACGGGAGCGAGAAGCTCCAGCGCCGGCGCAGCAGCAGCGGCGGCGACGGCGCGAGCGGACCAGTCAAAGTGCCGATGATCCCGCCGCCGCCAGGCGACCTCACGCCGTCGTCGCTGTCGCCTGCTGCAGTTCCGAAGGCCGCACAGACGCAAGCAGCGAGCGTCGTGGCAGACGACGACGAGGACTGGGGCGACTTCACGTCGGCGTGAGCAGCGTCTCTCACTATGTGAGGCTCCCAAGGTCCTCACTCGCTTGTGTCTGCGCTATCGCATCACGACGACCACTGCCACCTCTGCTCTCTGCATATGAACACTCACAAGAACCCACGACCTCCTTCCTTCTCTTCCATTCGTTCATCACTTGGTCGCTCTTGAGGCATCGGTGACACTATCGCGACGGACTCACGATGACCTGAACCGACGCGTCGTTCGTATGGAAGCGTCGGGTGGCACTCGGCTCGTGGCGCTCGGATGGCGCGACACAAGACGCTCTCGACAGTGCGTTCGCTATTGCGCGATGCGAGCGACTGCAGCTCGTCTCTCTCCACTCGCCATCGACGCAATGCACCGGTGATTGCCCCGAGTGCTCGTGGTGCCAGCACCACATCAGACACGAGCAGAAGCAACGATGACGACTCGGACAACCGCAAGATCCAAGTCGCGATTCGCTGTCGCGGGCGCAAGCGTCGACGCACGACCAGCGCGTCTGGACTGCGCACGAACAGCAGCGAGTGGCAGCCTCGTCGCCGCGCGTACGGTGCTCTCGACTCGAGCGACGCATCGTCGAGTGACAGCGACACGGACGCGAGCTCGCTCGATCGCAGTAGCAATGCAACGGCTGCGAGTCGCAAGAGCGTGATCACTTTCCATGCACCGCAGCGCCAGAGTCGCCATGCGCACAGCAAGCCGAGCCTGTCGGTCCACGCACATGCGCAGAGCGCATCGGCGCGTCGGTTCGAGTTCGACTTCATCTTCCCGCCGTCCGCGACGCAGCGCGACGTGTACGACGCGAGCGTGCAGCAGCAAGTCACGTACGTCCTGCGAGCGCACGAAGAGCGCCGAGCGCCGACGCACGCGACGATCGTAGCGTACGGACAGACAGGAACAGGCAAGACGTACACCATGGGTATGCTCACGAGCGTGCACGACGAGGCAGAGCGCGGACTCATCCCGCGCGCCGTCGCACAGATCATCGCGTACGCGGATAACTGCAACTGCGCGGCTGGGACCCGCAGCGCACGAGCTCGGACAGTCGTGACGATGTCGTACCTCCAGATCTACCTCGAGACGATCCAGGACCTGCTCGTGTTCCCAGTCGACAGTAGCAGTAGCAGTAGCAACAACGCACGACATGGTCGATCAGGCGACTTGCAAGTGCGGCAGAAGCCCAACCACGCGTTCTACGTCGAGGGCTTGAGCGAGTACGAGGTCGCGAGTGTCGACGACGTCCACGTGCTGCTGGAGACTGCGGCGCGGAACCGCGTCCTGGCGTCGACGAGTCGGAACAAGACGTCGTCGCGGAGCCACACGCTCTTGACGATCGCACTCAAGCGGTCGACTCGACGGCCACGACAGTGTCAGGAGCGCCGCACAGGTGGTCAAGACGTCAGCAACGCGTCCAGCAGCGCGAGCGACAGCGAAGACAGTGACAAAGTCTCGGATTGTGCGAGCGAGAGTGACGACGAGAGCCACGACAACGACGCTGCGTACACGATCTCGTTCGTCGACCTCGCGGGCTCGGAGCGCGTCGACGGTGCGCTCCACTTCCTGAGCACCACGCGCCGGCGCCAGGAGCTCCGAATCCGCGAAGCCAAGTTCATCAACCGGTCGCTGAGCGCACTCGGGAGCGTCATTGGCGCACTCGCGCAGTCAAAGCGATCGCGCACAGCACCATCGTCACGACTGGCGTCGCAGCCACCGGCGCATCGACACATCCGCTTTCGTGACTCGCAGCTCACAAAGCTCTTGCAAGCGCGCTTGGAGGGCGGCAGCGGTCGGCTCCTGCTCATTGCGACGATCGACGACGAGCGTGCGAACGTCGCAGAGACGCTCTCGACGCTCAAGTTTGCTTCGCAGTGTCGGCGCGTGGAGCTCCAGAGTCCGCGCTCAGCTGCTGCTGCGAAGCGCAAGGACTCGCTGCTCGAGCAAGTCTTTCGCGAAATGAAGATCACGTACGAAGAGCGCGAGGCGGCGCTGCACGTACGTCTGTGCGTCATGGATCAACTGTCCGGTCTTGCTGCTGTTGTACAGGTTCACAAGAAGCCGGACACGTGCCGTGTGTGTGTTGCTGCATGACCCTTTAGCGCGAGTACCAAGACCGCCTCGCAGCGGTGGAGGCGCAGCTCCAGCTTGCGATGCCATCGAATGGCGATTCAAAGCGTCTTGGTGGCGCAGCACTGCGAGCATCGTACTCTGCGCTCTGTGCACTCGCAGACGAGTCCTCTGGTGCAACGACGCAGCAGCAAGAGCACTTCCATCCGGCACTTGCGTCGTTTGAGAACGAGCAAGAGCTACTGGCGTACATCACAGCACTGCGTGCGCGCATCAGCGCAGCGCTCACGTTGTCAACGAACAATGTACGGCTCGCTCAAGTGCATCCGAAGCAGATGATGCCGTTAAGCGACTCGACCATGAGCAAGCCGTCGCTTCCTTCAAGCACTAGTGCGACCGCAGCGCCGTGCCCAAGTTCCTCGCAACGAGTACCAACTCCAGTAGCTACGCCATCGGAGACGCCGATTGCTGCATCGAGCAGCAGATCGTCGACTGTGACTCACACAGGAGCACTACTGCCAGAGCACGAGCGCGAGTTCCAAGCTGTTGCGCGGTGGCTCCTGGCTGCTCCAGATCGCCTGAGAGCCTACCACGTTGTATCTGACGATGACGAAGTGCTCGATCCATCGTTCAGTCAGATCGACTGCCGCAAGGCGCTCAACAACTGATGCGAGTCGAGCGATCGAGTCGCTGGACAGATGGTTCACAAAGCGCTTCCATTGCAAACAGAGCTACAACGAACTCTATGTGGCAACTCTACGCTGTGAGGATACTATGCAAGGTGTGTGTGAGTTCGCTTCTGTGTAGGAGCTGACGAAATCGAGCGCTCACCAACACGAATGCCTACGCGACAGAGCGACGTGCAATGAGAAGCGCAGTGTCGCGCGGAATCGCGAGCGCCTTTTGCATGGACGAGAGGCACTGCTCTTCAAAGTAGTCGCGAATGAGCCGCTTGAGCGACTTGCACGCGACTTTGTAGAGCGCTTGGTACGACGCGGGGCGGTTCTGGAGCTGCTCGGGCGAGATCGCCCACTCGGCTTTGCACAAGTGGTACCAGTACATGTCGTCGCCGCTCATTTTGCGAAAGTACTGGTTCACGCGCTGCATGACTGCGAGCGACGTGCCGTCGAGGTATCCCAGGATCGAGCGCACGTTCTCGTCGCACGTGTAGTCGAGTAGACACTTTGGCTCGTGGGCACTTGCCGCGGCAGCGAGTGCGTCAAATTGCTGCTGCTGCGCAAGGAGCTGCTGCATCTCGTACATCTGCAGTCGCATCTTGGAGAGCACCATGTCGGGACTGAACGTCGGCGAGAGCGCATTGCTGTAGAGCGAGAGCGGGTGCACGATCAGCGCTGTCGACATTGCAGGAGCGTCTGGAGCTCGTGGCGATGTGATCGCGCTGTGTGGCGTCACGCCATGCGCTTCGAGTGGCAGTGAAAAGTCCATTGCGAGCGCGTGACAGTGTGTTGCGAGTGTTGCGAGTGTTGCTGTTGATGGCTCTTGGCGGATACAGAACTGAAGCAGCTCAACAGCTTCAAGAAGAAACCGTTAAACTGTTAGTTGCACGTCCAAAACACTATCAAAACGTCTCGTTTCTAATCTACGTTCCCTCGCATCGATTCTAACGTTTCTAACCATTTGGATTTTTGAACGTGAATCATGAAAATCGCACTTTGTCGGCAAGAAACTGTGCTGTGGCTCCTCACTCCAATGACTCTCACCATTTCCCGAATACACGCGAGTGAGCTGCTCCTGCTGCGATCGTCAACGTCGTCGTCTGTGTGACCTCACGTGAAGAGAGAGCGCCGATCAAGCACCAGCACTAGCACCTGTAACGACAACGCTCGACATGCTCGCGAAAACCCACGACGCAGGCGCAGCTACGCTGCTCCCAGCAAGCGCGACGAATGACGAGCTCTTTTGCACGCCCGTGCGTCGCCCTCGCGCGAGTGCCAGCAGCAGTCTCGTCAAGAGCGACAGTAAGAATAGCGCAGTCGCAGCACTCGACTTTGACGACGTCCAGACGATCGACACGAGCGACGCGAAGAAGCGCCGGAGCAGCATCGGCAGCGGCGTCCCGGGCAGCGCGCCGTCGTCGTCTGCTGCGCTCTCGGCCGCGACCGAGCCGAGCAACAAGCGCAAGCGCAAGAGCATTGGCACGAGCACAGTCAAGGCGCTCGCAGGGTGTTTCCTGAGCACAAACAAGAAGCGCGCGCGCATGTCGATCGGGACGCCTGGGAAAGCGATTCCGCTCGACGTCGTGCGCGAGCAGGACGTTGCGAAGCGCTTCGTCGAGCTCGAGGTCTCGGAAGTGTACAAAGCGATCCGGAAGCAGACTGGCGCGCTCGGCGGCAACGCTGCGGGCGGTGCGATCTACGGCGAGATCACGCAGGCGTCGTTCCAACGCGTGGTGGACTACATGAAAGAGCACTGCGAGCTGTCGGAGGCGAGTCTGTTCCTTGACGTTGGCTCGGGTCTCGGGAAGCCGAACTTCCACGTCGCGATCGACCCGGGCGTCGAGGTCTCGTACGGCATTGAGCTCGAGGAGCTGCGGTGGCACCTGTCGCTCCACAACCTCAAGAGCATCCTCAAGCTCGACGCACACCAGGCGAAGCGGAACCGCACGATGTTCACGGCCGGCGACATCACGCACGCGAAGACGCTCAACCCGTTCTCGCACATCTACAGCTTTGACGTCGGCTTCCCGCCAAACGTCATGGACGAGCTCGCGACGACGTTCAACCGCAGCACGGCCAAGTACTTTGTGAGCTTCCACGCGCCGCGCAAGGTCATCGACATGTACGGCTTTGACGTCGAGAACCTTGGACGCATCGCAACGTCCATGGCAGGATCGAGCGAAGGCCACATGTGCTACTTCTACCGCCGCCTCTCAGGTCCCGTGGCCGAGCCGCTCGTGACGCCAAACAGCAAAGAAGGCGTGAAGGCATCGCGCAAGGCACGCAATAGCAGTTCTAGTGCGTCATCGTCCAAGCCGCCACCGACGAAGACGCCAAGCGACGAAGACGATGAGCGCTTGCTTCACATTGACCCGCTCTTTCGCGCAGGCTTTGACGTCCTGAACCGCGGTCGCGACGGCACGTTGGCGTGGATCGAGTCGTTCTTTGGTGAGAAGGTCTACAGTGGCCGCACGCGCGGACAGAAGGCCAAGAGCCTCGAGGTCCAGAAGACGCGCCAAGAGCGGCCGCTCGAGTCGTACTACCGCGTTGTCGGCAAAGCGCGCGCCGCAGAGACGACCGACAGCAAAGGTACGGCGAAGAAGAAGCAGCGTGCGTGAGTGCGTTAGCACGTGGGATGTGTCTGTCGCCGCTGCCGAAACGCGATAGCAGCAGGAGCAGTGCCTGTCGTGAGCCAGTCCGCTCGTGCAGACGCCCGAGGACGACGACGATTCGAGAGACGCCTCAGCCAAGCGCGACAACGACGACAATAACGACGAGGATCTGCGCTGTCGCTACCGCCGCTGAGCCGTTGAGGGACTGCCGTCGCCGGCCGTCATGCAGTTGCGCGCGCGCATCCGTCGCGCTCGTTTGGATCCGCTCGCTAACAGACTGCCGCTGAAGCTGCGTGTGTGCGCATGGTGCGATGGATCGCTAGACTGTATACAACAACGCAATAGATGTGGGACTTGCATGGGACGTCGGTCATCCATGATCATGTCATGCATGGAGAGTGCAGTTCGTCAATCTCAAAGGCGCCGCTGATCCTAGCATCTGCGTTGCGACGTGGTCAAGTCACTTGTGAGTGCTGGGCTCGAAGACATGGAGCGAGCGAGCGCATCAATGAAGCGTCCAACACGCTGCTGTCGCGCTCGCGCAGTCGGCGAATAGAAGCAGCGAGCGTCCCGGAGCGTCAAGTACTGCAGCGTGCTGAAAGAGTCTGAGAGAGCGGTGAGTTCGATGCAACGCTATCTGTGTGAGAACGATGCTCTTGCTCAATCTGGCTAGCTCTTGCAGTATCGGATATCGGACTTTTTGTTGGTCGGACGGATTATTTGGTGGTTGTTGGACATAACTCTATTGCGCTGTCTGATAGTACATACTCCGACTATGGGTTACTCGATTTTGTCTACTGATCGGCAAAACATGCCGATTGCGAAAGTGTACCGATATCGCACCCTCAGAGCTCAGCACGACTCCAGTGAAGCACACCTCCAGTGAAGCACGACTCCAGTGAAGCACGACTCCAGTGAAGCACATGCACAGTGAGTTCTAGATAGTTCGACTGTAGCTCTTACTGTCAGTCGTTCTTGCATTGACAGTTTGCATTGATAGATTGGTTCGACTAGCGCTGGTACACAGAGCAAACATCCTAGTAGTAGGAGCACGCAGCGGCTAGCACAAGCTACCAGAGCAAACTCACTTCAGACGTGCCTTCGAAATTACAAGCATCTAGTCATAAGCATCAATATCAGCATCACAAGAAATGAAGAAAATGGCGCTCGCTGGCCACGCGGGCGTCGTCACGTGCCTCCAGCGCGACTTCACAAAGCTCGTGTCTGGGAGCGAAGACGGGAGTCTCCGCGTCTGGGACATGCACTCGGGCGTGTGCCTCAAAGACGCTCGCGCGCACTTGTCTGGCGTCACGAGCGTCGCGCTGCGGGACGCGCTCGTGTACTCGAGCTCGTGGGACGGCTCGGTGCGGCTCTGGGACATCGATGGCACGAGTGGTTCGCAACAGCAGCAGCAGCGAGTGTGAACAGCGTAGACAGAGCGTAGACTAGTAGCAAGAAGAAGGCACGAGCACACGTGGCGGTTCTGAACACGGTGTTGATTAGCACTCTCTCTTTGTCTCTTTGTCTCTCTCAACGACTCTCCTGTCTCCTGGAGTGCCTCTTGCTTGCCTAAGAGCGCTGCTATGCTATCACTCGCGGTTCTTCGCTCGCCACTCCAGCTCGTGCTCGAGTGGGGAGAAGTACGGCTTGTCGTGTCGAACTGGTGTGCACGTGACCCACGAGAGCGTGTCGATCGAGCTGCTGCCAGTGGTCGTGGACTGCTCCTGAAGGCTGCTGTCGCACAGTGGCGTGTCTGAGGCAGTCGAGCGCCAAATGCGCGACTCTCACGAACGTCAGCGTCTTCTTGCGGAACACGACGCTAGCGGGTGGCATGGACCAGCAGTTGACGGCGATCACAAACACGACGAGGCGATTGATCCAGCGCGGCGAATAGAAACACCGAGCGTCTCGGAACGTCGGAACTCGCGTCGCTCGGCGCGCATCAAGTACTAAGCGAGAGCAAGAGACGACAAGACATAGCGACTGAAAGAGTGAGACACCAAGTGCGAAGCGAGTGAGAGCATGATGCATTGCTTGGCTCGAGTCTTCGACGTTGTCATTGCAATATGCAACAACGTGTCTCGCATTGCTTCTTCATTATCGCATGGATTTGCAAGGATGCATGTTACAACCTTTCGACGTCCACTTCAACAGTTGTATCGTGCTCAACCACTTGCATCGACTTGTCAGGATGCATGCTACAACATCTTTGCAACAAATACGCAAGTTGTAGTTTTGTCACTATCTCTCCCTACGTAGCGCAGCTATTGCAACTGCTACTCAACTGCTACGACAGACAGAGCTTTGCGTCGACTGGTCGAGATCTGCTGCGTACGTATCGCCACGACGTTCACGCACTCATTGCTGCTACGTATGCTTCTATTGCTACGGATGCAACTGGTGGTGCTGCATCTGAAGGCCGGTTTATAGGTTGTTCATTCCGTGTGCTGTGGCGTGTGTGTTCCAGAGCGCTCGAGACGAGAGACGAGAGACGAGAGCGCTCAAGGCGAGAGACTAGAGACTAGAGACGACCGTGGCGTCTGCAACCTGACAGTCGATGCTGCTCTGAGGCTATCCGAGCTTTCAGTCAGTTCCCACACTCAGAGCGTTCGAGTACTCTCTCAATCACGTATGTGCTCGAACACTAGTATGTCAAAGATGGTCGAGAGAGAACGACAACCGAGTCGCTCACGTGGTACATGATGATGGCGCATGGTGTTGTTTGAGAGGCACATGTACGTACACAAGAGCGAGCGAGAAACAATCAGCCGTTTGATCACTACTCGCAGGTATCATGACCGGTGATCCGGCCATGATCGATCGATCGATCGATCGCTTGGATCGCTTGCATCACTGAGTTCTCTTGAGCGGGAGTGCTTGCTTTGCCACCAAGCCCCAGCCACGTGCCAGCCTCGCTGAAGCGTCGCGTTGGTACAACACATACCCAACAGAAATCGACACCATCAGCATCGGCAAACTCCGTACTTAGTCATAGCAGGCAACGAGAAAGGAGCCCAGAGACAGACAGCCCCGTCCAAGTGCACGTCTGCATCAGGGTCAATGTCAATGTTCGTCGTGCGAGTGGCAGCTGGTGTCCTCGCCTTGGTCCAGGTGCGTCAGCTCGTGTCAATCAATCTCTATCAGTAGCAAGAGAAGCGAGCTGCAAGAGCCAAAGTGCTAGGTCGCCTGGTCTCATCTTGCATGTGGTGTGCACCACACGAAGACGCCAACTTCACTTGCGAGACCGCAGGTGTTGCCAGTTGGAAACACGCCGCCACGAGCAACAGCAGCAGCAAGCAAGCAAGCGAGCGAGCAACAGCAGCAGCAAGTACGTGCGAATGCGAGGTGCAATGCGATGCTACGTACGTCAGGCGATCGCTAACGGCACTGTGTGGTGTCTACGCTTCTACGTGTCATGGTGCGCTGCTAGTCGGGCGGCAAACGTACTCGCACAACGAAGGCTTCACGAAAAACGAGCGCGCAGACAGCAGCGCGAGCGACCAAAGCGATGACGTCAACAGCAGAGTGCGAAGCGAAAGAAGGCGTGATAAAGCTCTGGTGCGCTGTCGTCGGTACCGGCAGCGTGTTCTCTGTCGTGGTGCCGGAGAGCGCGCTCGTGGAAGACTTGCAGAAGGCAATCGTCAACGAGCTGAGGATCATGGAGAAGGTCAATCCGATCAACGTCCAGCTGTTCCTGGCGCGGAAGCCCAATGACTCGACTTGGCTCGAAGACTCTCACAAGATGCGCAGCGAGTTGGCGAATGGCGAGCTCAACGACTGTCTCTCACCACAGCTGATGTTGCTCCCATCCTGGCAGTTGTGCTCCGACAAGTGCTTTGGCGACGCACCGGGACCGATGGCCGGACACGTGCACGTGCTCGTGCAACTTCCCGAGACACAAGCGGAGCGTGACGAGCGCGTGGCCAAGCGCCAGAAGGTCGAGGGCGCGTGGCAGTGGAAGGACGAAGCCGAGCCGGTGTACGCGATCTTGAGCGGCAGCATGTTCTTTGTGAACCGCAAGCATACGACAGAGCAACTCCTGGAGATCCATCGGGATAAGTATGGGCGAGCTAGCACGGGAGGTGGCGCTGACTGGGTCATCCCACTGATCGACAACGTCCACGGTCTCGGCAAGTCGACATTTGCGATGCACTACATCCGAGAGTGCCGGAAGATGCTGAGCGAGTCCAAGCGAGGCGCGTTCGAGAAGACGCTGTGCGCCTGCCACACCGCGCGCATCGTGCTCGACCCCGGCTGCTTGGCGAAGGACGCGTCTTTTGACGCAGTGGTGCTCGAGCGACTCGTCGACAAGCTGAGCGATATGTTCGACGAGCCACCAGCGATCTTGACCGATCCGGGCCAAAGCGTGGCGATGTTTCTGCGTCGACTGACGCGTGCCGTCGGCCCGCTCTTCATCGTGATCGACGAGATCGGAGGGGCGTTCAAAGACGACTCCATTGACGACTTTGCGAAGCGCGACCGGTTCTTTGCGTTCTGCGAGACGATTCTCTTCCCGTGGCTCGCGATCGAGAGCGTCTTCTTTGTGCTCGTAGGCGCGGCGTCGTTCCTCAGCTACGTCGGGCAGAGACCGCCTTGGATCGATCACCTGATACCTCCTAGCCCGTACAAGTTCGAGCGACTGAACCTCCAACTGCTGCGACCGAGCGCGATCGCACAGATCATCTCGGAGACGCGCGTGACGGAAGAGGAGAGCGAGACGATCCAGGAAGCGTGCAAACTGAACGAGAGTCAAGTGGACGAGCTCGCACTGCGCCTCTTCCACGAGACGTGCGGTCATCCGCGCGAGTTGCTGTTGGCACTCCGGTCGGGCAGCACGTTCGAGGACCTGATGCGCTACACACACGTCTTGTCGCCAAAAGACCAGCTCGATCTCAACCGAAGCGCGGCGCTGTACCGGTCGCATGCGAAGTTGTTGGTGGAGCAAGCGAGTATGGCGGAGAAGAAGCCCGTGGATCTCACAAAATGCGTGTCCGTCTGCGACAGTCCGGGCCCGGCGGCGGCACTGAAGACGCTCTCGCTCGCCGTCATTGCCAGCAGAGTTCTCATCGCGTGGGAAGGACCCCTCACCGCCGCGACACTGTACGCCTTGCCGGACGTCCGAGCCATCGTGCTGCAGCTGTCTCAGTCGCTGCCGGAGTTGATCAACAAGTACTGGGGCAGCGATCTTGTGACCGGCTACGCGGAAGCATTCGAGAAGATCTGCTTGAAGCGGATGCAGGACCTGTTTTCTGCGCCAGCGTCGCCAAGCAAGGTCTTGCCCGGGTTCTTTGACACGTCAGTCTTTGGAGCACTCGAGAACGTGCAGTTTGCCGGGACCAAGCTTGGTGTCTTCCCGAAGATCTCAAGCACAGGTGCAAAAGCAGACGTGAGTCTCGTCTCCCGGACCGCGCATCAAGATCTCGGCTCAGAGCTCATCATCGAGATGGAGTCAACATACACGAGAGCAGGCGAGCGTTCCGGATGCTACGTTCCGCGGCCGATGTCCGCGTCGCCCGACGGAATTCTGATGTCGCAGCTCCCGGACAACACGCGCGTGACAGTCGGTCTTGCTGTCAAGTGCTACGCGGAAGCAAAGATGAGCATGAACCAAGTCGAGGACGAGGAGACCAAGATGAGCCGGATGTTCGCCGGTTTGGACAACACGACGCGGGTGAACGTGCTGCTTGTGTGCGCGACCAACTACAACCAGACGATCGACAACCTCTTTGACGAGAGCACGCCGCACGCGGTGCTGAAGCCGGCGGCGAAGTCCAAGCCGATCGACGAAGTCATCCTGCTCGACTTGCGCACGCCTGAGAAGCGCAAGGAGTTCTTTGGACTGACGAAAGCCGAGGACGCGTGCGTGCTGCAGAATTTGGAGCGCATCGTCGCCAAGCTGCCTCCAAGTGAGCAAGAGGCGAAGCAAACTGATTGAGCGACGAGCTGCGAACTGATCGAGCGACATGCTGCAGAGCTGGAGAGCTGGAGAGCAGTGACGCCACGTCAAGGACACGTGCAGCACGCAAGTGACCGCTACCGCTAGCCATCCAGTCCGCCAGTCCGCAGCCGCGATCAACATGCAGCGGCCACCGCCGCGTCTGCGCAGAGTCGAGTGCGGTAGCAGAGCCTGCGTTGTGTATGTGAATGTGTGTGCATATCGTTAGTCTGCCGTCAGTCTGCGTGAGAGGCAGAGCGCGGTCGCAAACGAAAGCAGCGAGTGTTCTGGAGCGTCGGAACCCGCATCGCTCGGCGCGCATCAAGTTCTAAGCAAGAGATCTAGGCAGCACATGATCCATTGCACGGACTGGAGTCTTGATCATCGTTGTAGTCCGTCCGAAAAGCCTTAGTGGAAGCTGATGCCTAGACTGCCGTACGCTGCTGCGACTGTTACTCTTGATCCTACGACGTCAGTGTTGGCGCTGCGTCGCTCTCGTTCTCGTGACTGATGATGCGCGCTTCGGACGGCACGAGCATGGGCACGCCGTAGCGGATCGGGTACGCGACGTGGATCTCGTCGCAGATGAGCGCGCCGCGCGCGGTGTCATACCGCAGTGGGAACTTGGAGATTGGGCAGACAATGTGCGCGAGGATGCTCTCGTCACGCAAGCGCTCGTGCTGCTGCACTTGCGGGTCGCTCTGTGGTGCAGAGGTGGAGGAGGAGGTTACTGATGTCGTAAATGCTGCGCTTGAGCGAGGTGCCGATGCTCGTGCGCTGCGTTGCGCGGAATGGAGCAGCAGTGCGCAGCGCATGCTCATCATGTTTGATCGTCAACGTCGCTTTGCTTTGCTGGTCCACAACTGCTCGTGTGAAGCGAATCAACTTGATTTCAGTATGCTTGGCGATCAAAGCAAACCAGTAATAGTGCGAAAATCAAGAGAGTATCAACAGATAAATTACATATATGAGCACATACATCTTGAAGCTGCTCCTTTCGCTGTTCTTCGCCTTGCGAGTCACACAATTCCAATCGCGATCCAAGCCACGACGACGACGAGCGATGGCGAAGAAGAAGAGCAACAAGAGCGCGGCGGCGCAGCCGCACCTCGACGACCCGCAGTCTGCTGTGACTGAGCGTCTCCTCGGCGGTGCGTGCTCCATCCACCCCTCTATCCATTTGCTTGCTATCTCCTTCAGTCCTCATAATCACACCCTCACACACACACCTTGCTCTTCTGCTCGTAGATGCGCATGAGACCGACTACCACGAGCTTCATGCAGCGCTACCAACTGAACAGAGCCCGGTGTTTCTGCGCCAGCAGCGCAAAGCGCGCAAAGTCTGGTGCGCGATCATCGCGCTGAGCGTCGGGATCTTGCTCTTCATCGGCATCTTGGCGATCCTGCGCGCCGTGCAGGACGCCAACAACCTCGTGCCGACCAAACGCCCGGTCTTCCCGACGCAGTATGAAGCGAGCTTGACTGTCAACATGCCGTACATTGACCTCGTCGAGCCGATCTACGTGCACGTCGACGAAGCGCAAGGGCTCCAGAAGCTCAGCTACTACGGCGACACGGACGTGTACATCTTCAACGCCTCGGGGCCGTCGTACCAGATCCTCCCAGTCATTCGCGAGCAAAAGTGCTTTGTCGACGACCCAGCGCCGATTCAGCACGTGTTCCCGAACGTGAGTCTCTTTGAGCCGCAGCACGGCCTCGTGTCGATTCGCGGGCGTCCGTGCTTGAGCTGGAAGTTCATGACAAAGCGCGACACGCCGACAGTCGACGGCCTCTTGGGCGAGTACACGCTGTATGTCGACCAAGAGCACGAGCAGCCTGTGCGGTTCCACTACGTCGGTCGGAACGCCATGCTCGGCGGGAGCCACATTGACGAGTACTTTATCGACTACAACTACATCCGCGCGGGTCCGATCAACCCGATTGTGTTCTCGGCGCTGCCGTCGCGCATGAACTGCACGCGCATGGGCGGGAGCGACGGCCCGACGCGCATGCCGACGCTCGATGTACGTGCGTTGAGTCTCTAGACTTGCTCTGCTGACAATGTTGGAGACTGACGGACGAACGGACTGTGTACTTGTCTGTGGTCGTAGATCCACGTGATGATGCCCGAGGGCGTGGCTGCGAAGAAGAGCCTCTTTGACGACTTCACAGCTGCGCACGGCAAGCGCTACGCGAGCGCAGACGAAGCGGCGCAGCGCGTCGTGAACTTTCACCACAACGTGCGCTACATCAACGCAAAGAACCGCCAGGGCCTGTCGTACCACTTGCGCGTGAACCAGTTCGCAGACCTCTCGCACGACGAGCGCCTGCGCATGCACCGCTCGCGCGCAATGAAGACACAGCGCAGAGCTGACAATGGCGCTGCATTCACGCACACTGTGAGCTCCATGCGCGTACCAGACGAGATCGACTGGCGCTCGAAAGGCGCCGTGACGCCTGTGAAAGACCAGGGCTCGTGTGGCTCGTGCTGGACGTTTGGGTACGTCCTATCGCATTGTTAAGGGGCTGTGACTGCGTCGGTACGAAGCGTCTGACTGAGGAGTGACACTGGACGTGTGTGTGTCTGCAGCACGACGGGTGCGCTCGAAGGCGCGATCTTCATGAAGGAGAAGCAGTTGTTCAACCTCTCGCAGCAGAACCTCCTCGACTGCTCGTACGTCGCTGCTCGTTTGTGCTATTGGATCTACAGACGCACTGTCATTGGCAATAACAAGCTGACGCTCGCTCGTACTGATAGCTGGGACTTTGGGAACAACGCGTGCGAAGGCGGACTGGACTACCAGGCGTACGGCTGGATCATGGCGAACGGCGGCATCGAGACGACTGCGACGTACGGCGCGTACCGGAACGTCCCGGACTACTGCCACTTTAACTACTCGAACGCAGTCGGCGCGATGACGGGCTTTGCGAACGTCACGAGCGTCGTTGCGCTCAACGACGCGCTCGCGACTGTCGGTCCGCTCTCAGTCTCGATCGACGCGTCGCTGCCGTCGTTCTACTTCTACGGCGGCGGCTACTACGACGACGTCGAGTGCAAGAGCGACGTCGACAGTCTCGACCACTCGGTCGTCGCAGTTGGCGTCACGATGCACAATGGCGAGAAGTACACGCTCGTGAAGAACTCGTGGAGCACGCACTGGGGCGAAGACGGATACATCAAGATCGCGCAGAAGAACAACCTCTGTGGTGTCGGCACTGCTGCGACGTACCCGCTGCTGGCGTAGTGTGATGATGAGAAGCACAGTGTTGCTATGTACCACATGGGCACGTGAATGAGCAATTGCACGTGATGAAAGACAACGTCGTGACAGTACGAGTGTGTGTGTATTGATACAATAGCGAGCGGTGTTGAGCGTCTGCGTCGATCTGGTGCGCAGACTTCGTGGAGACGCACGTGTGATCGCTTCTGCGCAGGCGATACGCTGTAAGTTAAGGATGGAGGAAGCTTCAAGCACGAGGGACGATGCCGAGCGCTGGACGGACATGGATGTCGCTCAAACGCACTAGCACGACGTCGTGAGCGGGAGGTTGGGCGAGAGTGCCCAGAGCGAGCCGTCGTTGTTCTGCTGCACGCGCCGGCGCGCAGTCTTGGTCGAGACGCCAAAGTCCGCTGGCACCCGCGCGCCGAGGTGCGCGTCCATCTGCGGCGCGCTCATGAACGCCTTGACGAGCGCGTCGCGCACCTCTTCGAGGAACTGCGCAGCGGTTTCCATCGTTGCGGCCATGCTGGTTGATTGACGTGTAGGTCGAGTTGGTTGATGGAGCTTGCTTGCTTGAGCAGGCGTTCTGGTGTTGGCGAGTGCGTGAATGGACGACCGCAAGTGAAGACGGACAGGTCGTCGTTGTTGCGGCAGCGAGTCGAAGAAGCCTCGACCCATTCTCGTGTTGCTGTCACAGGCAACGAGTGACGCGACACATTGCTGCAGCCTGATTCGATGTAATCGTGTATCTCGATGATCGAGTATCGCTTTCAGCCAATCAGCGCTTGTAAAAACATCGACACACACACTCGCAGCGGTGTGGACCACATACGTAGCCAAGTAGCGGATCATACTCAACATACTCAACTCCAGTCAACAAGCATAACCGTTGAGACGTGGCACCCAACATTGAAATTCATGAAAAACATAATATGAATATGAAATTTAGACAACATACTTCATGAAAAGATCACTGTCCTCCTGCACTTCAGTCCATCTGCTCTTCATACAGCAAGAAAGACCTCGGAAGTTCGGCTGCTAGAACAAGTCGTAATGATATTGAAGACGCTATACTCTTATATCCGCAAAAGCGTGGGAGGACCACCACTCCAATAGTTACACCAAACAAGGTGCATGCGTGTTTGAGAAAGCAATCATGACACTCAGGCAACCACTTGTATGAATAGACCATTGAGGATGCGTATGGTGGTGGCAGACTAAATCTTGAGAACGAAGTGGAACCGCTCTCCTCTCTAAACGTTGACGCCACAGCGGCGAGGAACATCCTGCTATTCTTCGGAATGATCACATACATTTGGCAAAGCGGTCTTACTTCTGCGCATGTCATATTCCTGCATATCTAGCTGCGTTCGAAGCGATCTGCCACCATACCCTTCCATGTCATATCCAAGTCGCCGGCGTCGCTTCACATATAGGTGTTAGCGTTCCTAGATACGTCAGCCTTTGTTCGCTTGAACATTTTCGATTTGCGACGATTGAGTCAACATTGTGTCTAAAGATCACTGAGGTTGGTGCAAGACAGTCCATGTATTATATACATGGACATTATTTTGACTATCTCTCATCCCATGTATTCTACGGGTATTGCACATGCAAAATTTTCCTCTCAAATAGACTACGCTATTTTTGGAACGGAATATTCGCGGTCGAATCGTTGTATTTTTTGATCTATCATAGTGCATATGCTGTTTGCCGGGAAGTGCCGAAAGTTTTCGGCGTTAAGGTATTGGATTGGATTGATTGCTTCCAGTGTGGATGCCATGGTAAAATGCTGGACAGAAGTACTTAGACGATTTTGGAGTCTGTGATCAAGTCCAGCATGAACAGCCTGTAGATGGCGATCCTCTCTCGCGACTCGACACTCAGTGCGACGTTTCGCACGTTACGCAACACTGTAAGTGCGACGCGCTACTCGAGACAAACCTGATCCTCGCGCCGTCAGTCTTTCATGAACATGATGAGGTGCGCGGCGAACGGCAGTACTTTAGCTGGCGCGCTATTGCGCGATTTTGTGCGCTCCGAGCCTCGGTGCGCAAAAAGAGAGACTCTTTCAGACGCCCACGCGCTCACGGTCCAGTGCGGAACCGAGAAATGACGCGTGATGGCGCGCTGCGAGTCGTGGTAGAGCGCCGCAAGCACTCTGCACTTGAATTGGAGAGAGTACGAGTGCCGCTTGCGCGGCATGTTGGTCAGGAAGCGAAAGCGAAAGTGAGTGGTTGCGCGCTCGCTTGAGCTGTATGAGCTGCGCTTTGCCTCTTGGCATCCATTGATTTGCGCGCGAAAGAGAGCAATATAGGCGCGCTAATCATATCAGCGTGTAGGAGTTTGATTGAGAGGATTTTGTGTTGTGTGGTGCACTTCAATTGATTCCTGCCTGTCCGTCTGTGTACTGAAGCGCACGGATCGACCGAAAGCAATGGGAGGGATATAATTGAGGGTTTTCGATTTTTATGTGTTGACACATCAAGATCGCGACTTTGTTTTGTGTGCTAGAAAATCCGAGCCATTGCTTACTGTAACTGACATCATTTGTTGATCCATCAACATATTAAAACAACCGTATGTTGAAAGGATCACATGCGGGAATGAGAAGTTCAATGTTTCGCAACGTTCCGATTTTCCTGGATTTTGTACTGGTATTGTACATTTTGTCCGAAGTGTTATTTCTTGAAGAACCGCACAGACCGCCAATGAAGCCACTTAAAACCGAATTATGGTGACACACCAAAATCACGACATTGAAGTCATTCGAAGAGATGACAGGCAGACGCGTTTTGCCCGTTCAGCAAACATGTAGGGTATAAATTTGAACGATTTGCACTGATAAAATTTTTGATTTCGTGTTTTACGTTTGTTGTCATTGAGTTAGCTGTACAAATATTAATTTAAGTGCCAACATTCGTAAATATATCCTTCAATTTTTTGAGTTTCGGAGTTTCTCGATTTAACTATTGGACAAAAGGACACATATGAGTCGATGTTTTGATAGCAGAACTATTTCGAAAGAATAGACCATTGGAAGTAATTTCATAAATAAACAGAAGTCCATCGAAGCTCACGTGCACAAGCTCGATCTCCACACACTCGTCGCTTGCTCTCCACGCTCACCGATCGCTCACGATGGTCTCGACACGCAGTGGGAACAAGCAGTCCCCGACCGCCGCTACGTCGCCGAAAGCTGCTGCGACAAAACGCGCTGCTCCATCGGACGCCAAGTCGCCTGCGAGCAAGAAGCAAGCGAGCGCGTCGCCCAAGAACGCAAAGAGCACGATGAGCGACTTTGCTGTCGGCGCGCGCGCCACGAAGGACGTGACGCTCGTGAACCAGAACGGCGACGACGTCGTGTTCGCCGACACGTTCAAGGACGCGGGCGTCGTGTTCTTCATGTACCCAAGAGCGAACACGCCGGGCTGCACGAAGCAAGCGTGCGGCTTCCGCGACCACATCCAAGAGATCAAAGACGCAGGCTACCGCGTCTACGGTCTCAGTGGCGACTCGCCCAAGTCGCTCCTGAACTGGAAGACGAAAGAGTCGCTGAGCTACGACCTCTTGAGCGACCCGAAGCACGAGCTCATCAAGTACTTTGGCAGCTCGATCGGCGGCACGAAGGTCCAGCGCTCGCACGTCGTGATCCTTCAGGGCGGCGTCGTCGGTGAGATCCATATACTCTGTCGTCATAAGGTGAGAGCGAGCGACTTAAGAAGAACGATCGCGATCCTTTCACCACAGTGAGAGGCAATGACTGATAGGACGAAGAGAGATCACAGAGATCGCTTGAGCACTCGGCATCTCTCGAACGTGTCTGTGAGCACAGGCAAGTACTTGCGTGCGACGCGCGTGTCCAAGTTCCTGCGCTGATCGTCCGATCGCGACGAGCAGATCCAGGTGCTTGACCGCAAGCCGCTGATGCAAGGCGCCAAGTTCACGCTCGCGAGCACGCACTGGCCCGGGTACTCGATCGGCTTTGCGCAAAAGGCGCCGCTCGGCGGCAGTCGCGACTTGGCGAAAGCGATCGGCTACTTGACTCTTGAGAACAACGTGTGCATTCGCCAGGTGACGAGTATCGACGCTTCGACGCTCGCGCGCGGAAGTGGCGATCGGTTCCTCGTCAAAGTATGTCGTTGTGTGTTGAATGACAAGCAAGTCGTTGGTTCGTTGAGCACGTGCTCGGTGCGAGGATCTGTGCTCGAGCTTCATTCAGCAGTCACAGACGCTCAGTCAACCTGGGGGCTATCCCTTCTCACTCACACAGACTGACGAGCGACGACTGCGAACTTGGCGACTTTGATTCAACAAGTTGCTCCGACTAGTTGCTCCGACTGCTCTGCCATGGTGATTGTTTTCTTTTTCTCCACTTTCGATTTTACCGCGCGTCGGACAAGCAGCCCTGGGTCCAGCTGCTTTGTATCGGGAGTAACAGAACCAAGCGTAACAACAACCAGTGTTGGGTGCAAAGTACTGGATTTAAGTATACGTGAAGCGAACACGGCTCGAGCGACGACAGCACGGGCCGATATGACGCCCGAGCAGGACGAACGCGACGCCAAGCACGCCGAGAGGGGCGACGATCTGGCTGCACGCGATCACCCGCGTGAAGGCGGCGAAGTGAAATGCGTACCGCTCGACGGACGGGGGCAGGGCAACGCCAGCGTGTGTGCGATGACGGCATGCCGCGATGAGAACTTGCACGACAGCGGCGAGGGAGAGACGCCAAGCGACGAAGGAGCGGTGGACGTGGACATGCGCTCGGACACGTGCGACAGTGACAGCACGCGTGCTCGGCGCGGAGGCAGGCGCTCGACTTCACAAACGCCGGACGAAGAGTTCGAAGAACTCAAGCAAGAAGCAGACAGAACGGGAGCAAGTGACGACAAGGCAGGACTGGTACAACGTGCAGCGCTGAGCGTCAAGAACGTGTACGACTGCATGGTGTTTGGCCACAAACGCTTCAAGAGCGGCGACGAGTACCCGTCGCTGAACGGAGAAGGGCAAGAAGCGCTGGTATCCTTGCTACGTCGTTTTGTTGGCACCGAGCGACTGACATACGCCGCCTGAAAAGGTTTGATGACTGAGGTCGGCCGAGTCATCCACCAGTTGTCATGGTCATTCGTTCAGATCGCGCGCTCCATCGGGGACAGACTGCGACTTGGGACGACGACAACAGGGAGTGTCTGGGGAGACGTACCTCTCCACCAGCCCGCACAAGCTCAGCGCGTCGAAGACGGAGAGAGATACGACTTCGTCTGTAACGAGGAGAAGTACTCGGAGCACGAACGGCGCAAGATCGTGGAGCACTGTGAGCGCCCGTTCAAGGCGAGCCAGACCAGACGAGAGCCAAGCGAACTAGAGTGGTTGATTATGACGGGCATGCTCGAAGGGGACATCGTCGCGAAGAATCTGCCCCAGTTCCTGAGACGGGTGAGCACGGGCGAGAGCCTGTGGCGTTTCCAACCTACCATTCAAGCGCAAGTCGACGGACACCTGTTCGGCCGTCTAACCGACAACACTCCGGTCTACTCTAGCCAGAGATCCACTAAGCGACTCGTCGAGTCGATTACCCTAGCAGCCCGCCAGCGCAACGATCAGAACGACGTGCTGTACGCCATGCTTAAGACCATTCGCCGGATCGAGTACCACGAAGGGTCACACTCGCTCAACTTCTATTTCTACACGAGAGATGAAGCAGCGAAGTGGGCAGGAACTGAAGTGCCTTTCCGACGCCAAAAGCTGGCGCTCGTCGACATCCATGCACCGTCAGTGACCGAGAGGAATGAGGCGCCGCGTGACGTCTGGCAACGTCAACGAGGTCATGATGGAGGAGTAGACGTGGACATGCGCTTCCGCTACAAAGGCCAGCTGCTCAACATCACCACGTTCATGGGCGTAGCGGCGTTCTTGACGGCGTTGAAAGCCAAGATTGGAGAAGCGTTCTTGGCGTACTCAATCGATCGAGGCGGGCCAACGTCAGACCACAGTCATCACTGGCAGCTGGAGTTCGAGACGAGCGAGTGCCCGAAAGAGCTCGTGGACGTGCACCGGATCTACTGGGCGGATCACAAGGTCTTGGTGCACCACGTCAACACGCACAAGCAACCACCATGTCTGACGTGTGGATCGTCGCAGCACTTTGCGAGGTCGTGCAAGACCGCCCTCGACGACTTGCGAACCGAGAGCTGCATCGTGTTCGACCGGGATGAGGTGTCCAAACAGGCGGCCGTCAAAGCAACGTTCTAATCGGTCGAGGACATGAAAGCGGCTTTGTCTTGTCGAAGAAGGAGTCTTCAGAAGCACGAAGCGTCAAGGAGAACGAAGAAGAGACGTCGCAGGAGGCGACGGGCACGACGGGCGAGGCGAAAGCCGGTGAGAACGACAGTGAGAACGACAAAGGGAAGGCGCAGTCGGGAGAGGACGGGTTCCGAGTCGCGGGAGCAAAGAAGAAGAAGAAGAAGTCCTAGGGAGGCAAGAGCAAGCAATCAAGGCAACCGACACCTGGATCGTAAGGCAACCCGATCGTCATCGACAGTGACGACGAGATGAAGGACGCCGAAGGAGAGGATGATGAAGAAGAACCACAGAAGAGCGCAACACAGCAAGTGCCGAGGACCGCAGACAGCATCAAGTGGGCGAAGGAGATGCAGCGAGCGTGCAGCAAACTGGCGATTCTCAGCAGCGACCATAGTCTGAAGGCGACAGACCTGAACCTGTGACGGGACGAGATCATGGATTGGGCGGAGCGTGTCAGCTTAGCAGAGGTCATGCAAGCAGTCGGAGTCGAACGCAAGCAAACGCCAGCGAACGGCAATTGACAGTTCCACGCGCTAGCGGAGGCGCTGCTGCAGCGCGGGTTCGACGAGGATGATGCGAAAGCGAACCTCGTGGCCGCGACGAAGGAGTTAAAGCAAGGGGTCAAAGCAGCAGCGCTGATCAACATCGCAGCAGAATTCGCGCCATCAACTCAACGCGCGATGCTCGAGACGGTTCACAGAAGCACAGCAGGTCTGTCGGATGCGGAGATCGAGAACGCAGTGCGCGAGTACTTCAGCGAGATTGCACAAGGGCCGTCAGACCCGGACACAGTGGTCGAGCTCAGGCGGTGGGGAGGCGCGGAGACGCTGCTGATGGCGGTCAAAGCACTCGCACGTCCTGTGTTCCTGGTGCGCGGGACTCAGCGCGGAGTCACATTTGCCGTCTACGAACCAGCTACGTGAGAGCAAGTCACAGGAGCTTCCTGCACCGAGCGGTTTCCAGATGCGGCAACGTGGGTGGAAGCTGTCAGGCAAGCAACAACGGCAGCAGTGAACGCAAGTACGGATCTGTCTCTCCTGCTTTCGTACAAGAACAGGCACTACAGCAGCCTGCTTTTTCGCCGAGTGCAGAGGGAGGCTGGCAGTCTGGGGGAGACATCACTGCAGCGAGCTGTCTACGAAGCAACCAAGGGTGAACCACGGCATGGCAACGAAGCAACAGTTTGAACAAAGGGAGAACGGACAGCAGCGCGCGACCTCACGGGACAGCTCGAGCTGGAAAGTGACGAAGACAGCGCGAGCACGAGTGAAGACCACGCATTCGAGGAAGACGAGGTCATGAGTGGCGACCAGTTCGACTGGAGTATCAGACGGCGGCCGTGGGATGATGACGAGTTTGACGTCTCGACAGACGACTTACTCAATGGTCTCGAGCACCCGCAGGTCACTCATGACGAGAAGCTGCAGATCCGGGAGATACTGCTTCATGGCGGATCAAGGAAAGCCGAACTTACAGCATTCGTCATCACTGGACTTGACCGCATGCCAAGCGATGCGCAAGCAGAGCTGAGAGCCCTCGACATCAGCAACGACGTCGCAGTGGATGCGCTAGCGCGGAAGCACGGTACTACATCTGACACAGTGCGTCGCTGGTACGACACGTTGGTCGCCAGCAGCAGTGACTCGCAGTCTCAGTCACTGGTCAATCAAGCCTCGCTAGACTCATCGTGGACACCATCATCGGATCACGAAGGCGACCAGTCGTCCGTGCAACTACAGGCGTCGGCGGTGCCGACAGCACTAGTGGTGGCGCCGATCATGGCAAGCGGAAGACGCGCGCTAAGTCGGGACGGGACAACAGTGCAGGAGCGCAGGCAACAAGAAGAGCGATGGAAGCACGAATGGGATCTTCACGAAAGTGAATGGAACCTTCACCACCGAAAGGCGTTTCCGGTACTAGAGTGCGAGCAAGCTCAATGGTCTCGAGCAGCATGCGCGGATGGCGCGACGATACTCAGGTGGCTGCAGAACTCGGAGGCGCCGCACTACGTACTGAACCGTCTCCGCGAGCCGGTGCTAGTCGACATCACAAATCAACTCAGACTTGAAGTGATTGACCAAGAGCTCGATCAACTACGACTCACTTAGGCGAATGAGCAACGACGGGAGCGCGTCGCAGATTGGCAAGCACGAGTACAAGCATCGCAGAGTCAAGTTCACCGGATGGCGTCGCTCAACGACAAGGACCAGTGGACCTTCTTGAACGCCATGGAGTACGGCAACAGACCGGTCCTGCGTCTGTGTGCTCCTCGTCGCCGAGCCGATCTTAGCAGATGGATCATTTGCGCGCTAGTGTACCAAGACGAGATCGCCGAACCACTGAGGATCGACAGAGGCGATCGGCGAACAGTGCCGGAGCGGATCACCGCAGTCGGCAAGCTGTTACGAGAATCCAAGAGCGTGGCAGCCGCCTTCTAGGCAGCGTTGGCGGACGGCGAGTGGTCGGCGCTGGCGATCTGCCTTGCACAGCAGCGGTCGCCGGAGCCTGAGGCCCTAGTTCACTAAAGGCAGCCACGGCGCAAGCGCGGAGCCGATCACGACGGATGAAGGAACCGAGGACCTGTTCACGATTCTTCAAAAGTCGCTCGAGCGCGAGTACCAGCCGCGGATCCGGCGTCGCCATAAGCACCACGGCGAAACCCTGCGCGTTCTCTGTCAGAACGTCCATGGGTTCAAGAAAACGACAAGACAAAGTTGGCTGCAAGCATGGCGAAACGACATGATCGACATCGTCATGGTGCAGGACACGCATGTGACCACTCGTGAAGAGCAGGAACAGCTCAACGCGATGTGGAGCCGCATGTGGGGACTACGCAACGGCGCGGCGTCAGCCACGTTCTGGTGCGGAAAGAGTAAAGCAAGAGCTGGGGTAGCCATACTGATCAACCCGAAGCGTCTGGCGGAGGCCAAGGGGTACAAGAGCGGAGCGTGGCCAGACCGGCACGTCGCGATCCAGATCGGGGCACAGGTCTACACCAACGTGTACGCGCCGCCAGCACGGACAGAACGAGAAGATTTCTTCAGACCACTGGCGCAAGTCTACACGGGTGTCGAGCAACACCTCGTGCTAGCCGGCGACTTCAACAGCGTCGACTACCCGTCCAGGGACAGATGAAACAGAACTGCAGCGCACGTTAACACGCCAGAGAGTCCGACTTTGATGGCGTTGACTCGAAGAATGCAGCTTCTAGACACGTTCGACGTGCTGAACGAAGAAGGAGACACGCGGATGCCCAGCAAGCACTTCACGTTCTGGACAAAGACTGCAGCAAGCCGATTGGACCGCTTCTACGTCACGCCACAGACGAGCGTCTTAGTTCATCATGAAGAAGTGCAAGTGCCGCGGTGTCACTCAGATCACCAGGCAGTGTTGCTCTCACTACGGGACACGCGCCGGAGAAGACCAAACACCAAAGTTCACCACCGATTCAAGTACCCATCAGCACTTGGGCGTCCGGACCGACTAAAAGAAGACACACAAGCCACTCCACAGCAGTGTCACCGTCGCACTGTCCGAAGCGCGGAGATCAGCTGGGAGACCGAGAGAACGCTGCTTCTCCGAGATCTGACGGTGGCGCGCAAGGCGGGGAAGCGAAGGGCACGGCAGCTCGCGGCGAGGCTGCAACAGCAAAGAACGACGCTCAAGTCGACCCGCGCGGACTACATCAAGGAGAGAGCGACCGAAGTACACGAGCGCCTGGAAGTCGGGTTTGGAGTGTCATTGCTGTCGACGCAAAGCGACACACAAGCTCTCTTCAAGCGGATATCTGACTGGTCACGGGATCAGCACATCTCGCGACTGCGTAGGGTCCACTGCGCAGGCCCGAAGACAGCATCGATTGCGGACATCATGGTTGATGAGATGATGCACATCATCGGCAGCGACCATGCAACCGTACACGGGAGCGCAAGAGCGAGACTGTTTGACCGGCGCGTTTGCATCCCGACATCCAAGCGAGTCACGGCGAACTGGAACCGGCTCTTGATGGCAACCATCATCGAGGAAGAGACCGAGCATGCGATCAAACGTATGCAGCGCAACAAAGCGTCAGGGACGGATGACCTCTCCAACGACTTCTTTTAAGACTGCGAGCGCGAGAGGACCCAAGTCCTCACGAGAGTCCTCAACCGGATCATGCAAGGAGGAGCGATTCCCGAGTCGTTCCTCGCAGGACTGGTGCTACTGCTCCTGAAGAACGGCGACTCGGATCTGGCTGCGGATTACCGACCGATCACGCTGCTACAGTCCTGCTACAAGATCTTGGCTATGATCCTGGCTACGCGGGTGCAAGATGAACTGGTCAGCATCGTCAGAGAGACGCAGCAAGGGTTCGTGAAGGCGCGGCTTCTCGAAAGGGCAGTAGTGGTCATGCAAGCAGTGCCGTCCCAGGCTTTCCACGACGACCGCGTGGGTATCGACGAATCGCCGATGGCGGTCCTGCTCGACTTCACAAAAACGTATGACACGCTAAGCCGCAGCTACATACTCGTGGTGCTACAAAAGTTCGGGTTCGCGCCAGAGTTTGTCCGGATCATAGCACGACTGCACCAAGACACGTCAGCGCAGTTCGCCGTCAACGGAGAAACGTCAAAGCGCGTGATGATACGCTCAGGGATCAGGCAGGGATGCCCATTAGCGCCCCTGCTTTTCATCATCGCAGTCAAGCCGCTCTCGCTCATGCTGAAACAAGACGCGCAGCTCCAAGGCATCGAAGTCGGCGGCGAGCGATCAGTGACAGTTATCGCGTCGACCTTCGTGGACGATACGGCGGTGTTCCTCAAGCACGGACGAATGCTCCCGAGACTTCTCGACTTGCTCCAAGCCTTTGAAGCAATCTCTGGGCTCAAAGTCCAGCCAGCCAAGAGTGAACTCATCTGTCTCAACAAGGCAGTTCAGCAGAGAGAGCACTTTGGCATACGCGTGCTATCGTCAATCAGTACGACGAGGTACCTCGGCATCCAGGTGGGTCACGTCAAAGCCATCCAAGCGTCGTGGTCGAAGCGCGTCGCTGGTATCTGCGTACGACTCGCAAAGGCAACACGAGTGTCAACAAGGGTGGTCCGCCGAGTGAAGATCTTCAACGCGATCGCATTCTCTTTACGGCTTAATTCGCACACCCGGCAGAAGCAACTATTGCAACGCTAGAGAATCTCCAGAAGCACTTTGTCTGGCACGGACGCCTCGCGACTGATGCGTGTCGTCACAAGGTGGCGCCGAGCCTGGTCTCTGCTCCGGTGGCGTCCGGAGGATTGGGACTTCTCTCGATCCAGCTAGCAGTGAAAGCGCAGGCAACGCGCCGAGCGAGGCAATGGCTACTGGCAGAGGAGTCCACGCACAAAGCATGCTGGCGAGCACTAGTCCGAGACGGAGTCACAACGCGTTCGCAACGGCAGTGGTTCAACCGAGGCAGATCGACAAAGCGACGAGAACGAAGATGTTGCGAGGTGCCACGGTGTACTGCGTCGGCAAAGAGCTACTAAGTGAGCAACTCGTGACGGACGAGCAAGATCTGGGAGATTGGAAGACAGAGGCGAGCCGGGCAGTCCGAGACGCGTTGGAGAGGGCGGAGATCAAGTTTGATGACGGCGGAGTACTTCGTCTGCATCTGCGCACCGCTCGACACCCGCACAGAGTAAGATCGCAGGAGGTGACCAACTTTTGGCCGACGTTCACCTGGGCAAGCAACGCGTGGTGGTGGATGACTTGGGGCGTCATCTAAAGCCGGCAGAGTACGGCTTCCTCCGGCCGGTCACGATCCAAGAGCTCCACATTCGCCGCGAGTCGCTGACGACATATCAGTGTGACGCGCCGATGACGGCGAAGCGCTGGACGGCAAACCGAGTGTCAAAGCTGAAGACGTGGATAGTGGCGATCATACTGTGCTCGCCGGAGATCCCAGTCGGCAAAACGTTGAAAGTTGGCAGTGACGTGAAGCTACGTGAGCAACCGAGTCTGCGTCGCGATTACACGTGGACAAGTGAAGGCGACGGTCAGGCGATCGACATTACCCAGCAACCGGATTTGGGGTGCAGCCGCATCAAACTGAAGCGAAGGGCGGGCGGTTTGCTCTGGGACGTTGCAACCAGCAGTGCAGACGACGATACGATTGCGGACGCCAGCACACTCCAAGCGTACGGCAACAGCAGAGGCATCACGTTCACAGCTCATCCGCACACGACCACCTTCCCATGGTCATGGCCGGAACGCGTATGCTCCAGGAACGGACCGCGCGGAGCAGACAAGCAACGCAAGCGACAGCCACGACAACATCTCTACGGGACAACAAAGTCTCAAACCGACCGAATGGCGAGAGCGGCATCGCAACACGACTGGGACCGCCACCTGCAGGAACAATCCGTCGCACAACTGTGGAAGCACAACAATAGTGTCACGGCGTACCAAGCGTGGACTTGGTATAGGGCATCATTGCAGCAACTCAACCTCCACTACGACGGAAAGCCGAGCGACGGAAGATGCCAAGTGAACGACGACTGTCAAGCCAAGGAGTCGATCGCACACATCGTCTGGGAAGTGACCGAGCCGCTGAAATGTGGGGATGGTTCGCTCGCTGGTGGACCGGTCGCGAGATGAACAACGACGAGTACGAACAGTGGTGCAAGCGGATGTTGCCAAACATCACCGCCAGAGCGAGACCGCCGACCAGTTTGCACGCTGTCGAAGAAGTCCAAAGACAGTTCGGTCTCTTCACGACGAACCAGACGACGCAATGGAACGGATCTGGTTTGTGGTGGTGACGGTAATCCCAGTGCTGCTATGGACGATGCGCAATGAGACTATCTTCAAGAAGCGAGCGATTGCACTGGCCGAAGTAGCCAAGGCGGTGAGTTTGGCTTGCAGGCGACAACTGCGTGCTATAGCGAACGCGCTCACGGCCAGGCGATCAACTCGAGTCGACGGCATCTGCATGCGTTGGTGTGTCGACGCAATGGACAACCTTCAGCCCCGACGCTTAACAAAAGTGACACAAGAAGCCACGCTGCCCTTCGACGGCGGCGCGCGTGGGAATCCAGGCCCCGGCGGAAGCGAATGGGTCCTCGCGGTGAAAACCGAGAGGTGCCGTGTCGAGTGAGCTCGTGCTAGGCGGGTACAAGTACCAAGGGAGCTCAACAACGAACAACTACTGCGAGTACGGTGCACTCCTCGAAGGAATAGCACAAGCAGCATCAACATTCGCCCGAGGCTCGACATCGCTCGCGGTCATCGGCGACAGGAACACAGATGACTGGGCGAGCGAAGATCAAGGCTGAGCATCTACGGCCAATGGCAGCACGGGTACAGGAGCTCGCAAGGCGATTCCACCACGTCTCGTGGTTGCACACGAAACGCGAACGAAACAAGGCAGCGGACTACCTGGCGAATCTGGCCATGGATACCAAAAGCAGACACGTGCTCACAGCGGTCGCAGTCGGCACAGATGGCATAAGGTACCAGCGAGTGGAAGCTCTAAGAGGCCAGGACACCGGAGAGGTCCGAGTAAGAACATGAGTAGACGAGTACAGATCGGACAGTCTTAGAAAGCAATAGACTTCCTCAACTCCCCGTTGTGATTGTTCTCTTGTTTGTCACTTGTTGACTCGGCTCGCGATCGATCGGACTGCGAGTCTCCCACTCGCACGTCAGACCGATTGATGCGCGACTACTACTGCGTCGACGGCTATGGACTCTGTCATGCTCTCAAGGTCACGATCGTATCCATCACACACAGCAACGATGCCATGAGTCCTCACGAGCGCTCGCTCACTCATTCCTCACTCGCAAACTTGCTCATACGAGCACACACACTACCCGCACTTGACTGGCGCAACCACGATGGTGAAACGCAAGAGGTACATTGCGTCGCGCCGAACAAACGTGTACGCTATGGCAAGGACGACAGCGACGAAGAATGCAAGGACAACGACGACGACGACGAGTGCAAGGTTGACGACGGCGACGGTGACGACGATGAGGAAGACCTCGCGACAACGACTTGCACTGTCAAGCTCAAGCTCGGAAAGATCTGCAAAGACGCCGTACTCACAGACGAGATTCAGCGAGTCTGTGCTGCAGCTCGGCAACTCCAGCACGAAGGGTTTCGCGCCGTGCATCTCTATCTAGCTCGCTGCTACGCTGCGCGAGAGCCGCCCAGCGACATGGGCGTGAACTTCTGGCGACAGTGTTGTACCGGACTACTTCATGCGGCGACCACAGTTGCTGACGACCCGCAACTCGAAGCTGCGCTGTGCGAGTACCGCGCGCATCGAGCAGCTCATGGCGGCCTCTCGGCAGTGGACCTCGCGCACATGTCTGGGCTGGTAACAGACATTGCGAGCGAGATGCAAACGAACGCCGACGTTCTCGTTGTTCGCAACTTCACGCGACATTTGATTATTGCGTCGTCGTAGCTCTGCTCGCCATCGCGCGAAGCACACGGCCAAACCGTGCGACCAGCGAACGCAGCCAGAAGGCTGTCATCGGCGCCGAATGCAGCACCGCGTCGAGCAACAACAACAACAGCCACTGCCTGAGTACAAAGTGCAGCGCGTCACCACGCGCCGCGTTCGTCACGAAGGACGGCTGCACGATCACCTCGACTGGCTTGTACGCCAAGACGTACGCGAGCCAGAGATCGCCGCGATGCGCAGCTCGTTTCCGTCGTTCAAGACGGTCGACTCGGGCGTGTTGCTCGCTGCGCTGCCGGTCATGTTCGCCAGCCTTCCTGTGCTGTTGCAGTTCGACCGCGAGCAAGCGCATCGATCGCGCCGCTTCAAGCGCGATCGCTTTCGAATGCGAGCGATCGACGCCGCTGCAGCTCAACTTGCGCCAGTTCCCAGCACGACAATCGCGCTTGGTCACTGGCGCTCGCAGCACATCGTCCGTGGGCACAGATCGCCGCTGTCACAGTTCACACACACACTGAGAAGACGAGCAGCTGTCGTCTACGTGGACGAGTTCCTCATTAGCAAGACGTGCTCGTCTTGCTTCTGCGCGCTCGTCGACGCCGGGTACGTGAGAGTGCGCAAAGACAGCAGCACGACGACGACTAGGACGTCAAACGTGCTCGAGTGCACGGCTTGCAACCTGACCGCTCTCGGTCCGACGTCGCAAAGGAACATGAAGGTGCGATGGCACCGCGACGACAACGCGGCTCGGAACATTCATTTTGCAACGTCAACTGCTTGGTGACAGGGTGCGGTGTCTCAAGTCGCTTGAACAACCTGTTGATAAACGCATGCACGAAAACATGCCACATCCGAGTTAGTTCATGCACGCACCGTTGCACGCCAAGAACAATCCAAACCTGTCTAACACAGCAACAAGACGCGCACCCCGACTCGTCGGCATCGAGTGGACATAGTCCACACTCAATTCTTGCTGCGCGATCAAGCGAGCAAACAGTGTCTGTACCATGGCGCGCGCCTTGACAAGAACTAACAGCTTCACGCGGTCAATTGATGAATGAGCTCGACACGCTTCCTTACACTAAAAACAGAAATAATCCACACAAATTACACCGAAGCGACGGAACTGGACTATCAGGACAACGGTCGGAACTGTTTGCATATTCATCAATATCAAAGTCCACCGAATCAAGTTCACCCTAATTAAAAAATCCGAATTTGTTGTGTTTTTGTTTGTACAAATTCAACTCCACTGAAATATAATCGAGGTTTTTATCGAATCTGTGTTTTCACATCAAGATCGCAGCACCGTCGAAGCTCAAGCGCACAAGCTCGATCTCCACACACTCGTCGCTCGCTCTCCACGCTCACCGATCGCTCACGATGGTCTCGACACGCAGTGGGAACAAGCAGTCCCCGACCGCCGCTACGTCGCCGAAAGCTGCTGCGACAAAACGCGCTGCTCCATCGGACGCCAAGTCGCCTGCGAGCAAGAAGCAAGCGAGCGCGTCGCCCAAGAACGCAAAGAGCACGATGAGCGACTTTGCTGTCGGCGCGCGCGCCACGAAGGACGTGACGCTCGTGAACCAGAACGGCGACGACGTCGTGTTCGCCGACACGTTCAAGGACGCGGGCGTCGTGTTCTTCATGTACCCAAGAGCGAACACGCCGGGCTGCACGAAGCAAGCGTGCGGCTTCCGCGACCACATCCAAGAGATCAAAGACGCAGGCTACCGCGTCTACGGTCTCAGTGGCGACTCGCCCAAGTCGCTCCTGAACTGGAAGACGAAAGAGTCGCTGAGCTACGACCTCTTGAGCGACCCGAAGCACGAGCTCATCAAGTACTTTGGCAGCTCGATCGGCGGCACGAAGGTCCAGCGCTCGCACGTCGTGATCCTTCAGGGCGGCGTCGTCGGTGAGATCCAAGGCAAAGTGTCGCCCGCTGAGAGCGTCGAGCGCGCCGTCGCGTTTGTGACGTCGCACAAGCGCAGCAATGGTGATGCTGCGCCTGCTGCTGCTGACGCTGCTGCCAAGGCTCCAGCGGCCGAGTCGGACGCAGTCAAGACTGTCGAGGTCGGGGAGACGCTGTCGCTCGACCTCGAGCTCCAGACGCACGCGTCCGAGACTGTGGAGGTGCAAAGTCTGTTCCAAGACCGCGGCGCGATCTTCTTCATGTACCCGAAGGCCGACACGCCGGGCTGCACGATCCAAGCCTGCGGCTTTAACGACCACCTCCAGGAGCTCCAGGACGCGGGCTTTGACGTCTACGGCCTTGGCGCCGACTCGCCCGCGGAGCTTTTGGCGTGGAAGACGAAGCAGAGCTACGGCTACAGCTTCCTCTCGGACCCGTCGCACGCGCTCATTCAGCGCTTTGGGAGCTCGATCGGCGGCACGAAGGTCCAGCGCTCGCACGTGATCGTGCTCCCAGGCGGGAAGGTCGGGCAAGTCGCGCTCAAGGTCGCGCCGAAGGACAGCTTCACGAAGGCGCTCGAGTTTGCGAAAGCGCACGCAGTCGCCAAGTGAGCGACGCCCTGTGCGCGTGTACACACAGCTGATGGACATCAGTCATGTGCTATCCCTGGATAATGTCACTATCAACATGCAACAGTTGTCGAATTCGTACTTAGTGTAGTCCATACATTTTCCGATACATTCGCGAGCAGCCATCCAACCATCCGCATCAAGACACACCACCAACATGCGGAACCTCGTGTCGCTGCGGCGCCAGCAGTGGCCACTGCCGCGCGACGACGTTGACGACAATGTGCGTCCTCGTAGTGCGTACACTGCGTTCGTATTGCAAACAGGCGAGTCGCAGGTGTTCTTCTTGCGCGGCGACGGTCGCATCGACGTCACGACACTCGATGACACAGCGCCAGCAGCGCACTTTGTCGACTTGCAAGCGTCGATCCCGTTGCCGACGAGCAACGACGCTGCGCTGCAGTGGAAGTGGATCAGCTACGTCGCAGAGCTCGATGCGCTCGCGTGCGCACATGCGAGCGGGACACTCGCAGTCGTCGACATTGCGACGCAGCGCGTGGAAGAGATCGGTGCAATGGACGGCGGGATCTGCGGCGTCGCGTGGAGCAGCGACCAAGAGATGGTCGCGATCGTCACGGGCGTCGGGACGATCCTCGTCATGAACGCGCAGTGGGAAGTGCTGCATGAGACGCAGCTCGACGCGTACTTGCCGTCGGACGTGACGCGCCAGGAGTCCGAGTCTGCGCCTCCAGACGTCGCACTGCACTGGCGCGACGACGCGCAGTACCTCGTGCTGAACGTCCCCGTCGTGAGCACGGCCACGCGCCAAGCGATGCACAAAGTCATGGTCTTCACTGCGCAGTTGGCGTTCCACGCGCTCGGGCGGCTCGAAGACGGTCGCGCGACGCCGCACCTTGGCGCAACGGTCACGTGGAGCCCGAACCAGTCGCTCATTGCGACGACCGAGACGCGCAAGGAGCAGCTCTTCGTCGTGTTCTTTGAGCGCAATGGCTTGCGCCACGGCGAGTTTGCGCTCCCAGCGCGACTTCGCGCGTCCGAGCACCGCGTGACGCAGCTCGGCTGGAGCATCGACTCGGACGTCCTCGCGGTCGCGATCGAGCGCGTCGATCAGTCGGCGTCGCTGCTGCAGCTCTGGACGCGCGACAACTACCACTGGTTCCTCAAGCACGAGCGCTGCTTCGACGCCGAGGTGAAGCACGTCGTGCGCTTTGCGTGGGACGCCGAGCGCGCGCACGAGCTCCACGTCCTCACGCGCAGCAGCAGCAGTAGCAGTGCCGCGCTGCTCCAAGAGGACTTTGTGTGGGACGTCTCGCGCGCGGACCGCTCGGTCCAACGCACAGCGAGCGCTCCGTCAACGTCTGTCGTCGTGACGGGCGTGATTGACGGCGCGACGCTACTGCTCACGCCGCTGCACCAGGCGCTCGTGCCGCCGCCGCTCGCGCTCCATCAGCTCGCATTCGCGGCGCCGATCAACTCGGTCGTGTTTGACAATGAGACGGAAGCGCTCGCAGTGCTCCTCGCAACTGGCGACGTCGTCGTTGTCGAGCAGTACCTGTCGCCAACAGCAGCGATCACGACGCGCGTGCAGCTCGCACAAGACAACGAAGACGAGCCGCTGAGTCGCTCGCTCACGTCGCTCGCGTGGATGCAACTCGCAAGTGGCGACAGTCCATCGCTCACGCTCGTGGCGAAAGCAGGTTGGGACGACGCGCTCGTCGTCGGCTCTGCTGCGTCGCTCTCGGCTTCGACACTGTCGGTGCAGTACCCACCAGCGCTCGACAGCGTCTGCCGCGTCGCGCAAGTCGTCGACCAGCAGCGCACTGCTACTGCTGCGACTGACCCAGCGCCAGCGCGCCTCGCGATCCAGACGCACGACGGCACAGTCTACACGCTCGACCCGACACGCGCCTCGAGCGACGCGACCGAACTCACGGACCGGTGTCCAGCGTTCACGCACTTTACTGTCCTCGCAGTCGCTAACACTCACAGCATGAGTGGCGATGACGCTACGCAGCTCCTCGTCATTGGCCGCGAGCGCGCTGGGAAGCTCTACGTCGACGACAAGCTCGTGGCGCCTGCGACGTCGACGTTCACGTACTGTCCGCGCGCGTCGGTGCTGCTGTTCACGACGCTCGGGAGCGCTGCAGAGCTTCGGATGCTCCCGCTCGATGCACTCGTGCACCACCGCGTCGACGTGTTTGAAGCGCGCGCGATCGAGCGCGGCGCCAAGCTCATCGGAGTCGTCGGCGACCGCGCGCACGTGGTCGTGCAGCTCCCGCGCGGGAACCTCGAGTGCATGGCGCCGCGCTTGCTCGTGCTCGCGCTCGTGGTGCAGCTGATCGAGCAGCGCGCGTACGTCGCAGCGCTCGAGATGTGCCGCAAGCACCGTCTCGACCTGAACGTGCTCGTGGACTTTGACGCCGACGCGTTCCTCGCAGACGCTCCAGAGCACCTCGTGCGCGCGTACGTCGCGAGTAAGCCAGCGGCGGTGACGAGCGACCGCCTCTGTCTCTTCCTCACGAGTCTCCACGCAGTTGACGTCTGGCGCACCAAGTACGCGCCGCAGGTCACGCCGTTCCTTGCGACTAGCGCCACTGCTGCGGCTCACGCCGACGAGACCAGCGACGCAGCGACCGACCGCGTGAACGTCGTGTGTCGCGCGATCATGGCTGCGATCCGCGACCTCGAAGCCGAGGAGCGCGGCCGAGACAGCGACGACCGCAGCGCTGCGACTGCGCTGCTCCTGCCGTACGTCACTGCAGCAGTGAAGCAGTCACCGCCGCAGTACCCGGACGCGCTTGCGAAGATCCAGTCGCTCTTGGCAGCGCCTGGCGACAGCGCTGCTGCTGCAAAGCGTGCGCTCAAGCACTTGATCGTCTTGACAAACGTCGACGTGCTCGTGGACGAAGCGCTCGGTCTGTACGACCTCGACCTCGTGCGCTTCGTCGCGACGTACTCGCAGCGCGACCCGAAAGAGTACGTCCCGTTCCTCGACGAGCTCGCGCGCATCGCAGCGACGGGCAGCGCGACGCTGCTCAAGTTCCGCGTCGATCTGCACCTGAAGCGCTACGAGCGCGCGCTCGCACACGTGTGTGCGCTCGTCCTGAGCGCTTCAGACGCAGCGCAGACGTACGAAGACGCAGCAGTCGACGTCGTCACGCGCAGCGGACTCTACGACGACGCGATTGCGCTCGTGAGTGCGTCGTCAACGCCAGCAGCAAAGGCGTTCCGCTCGCGCGTCGTGCTGCTCAAAGCCGCGCACTTAGAGGCGACCAAGCAGCACGAAGCCGCTGCGTACGTCTACTTGTCGGAAGCAGCAGTGGCGGAAGCGCAGCGCGCGTTCCTCGCTGCGGGGCACTGGCAACTCGGTCTCTCGCTCGCGCTCAAGACAAAGCAGTCACCAAGTGAGGTTCAGCAGCTCGCGTACCGCGTCGCGCAGACGCTCTTGCAGCAGCAAGCGGACAGCAGCCGCAGCGCGAGCGACAGTGAACGCGCTGCCGCCGCAACGACTGCGCGCGACGTCGCACGCATCTACGTCGAGTACTGCAACGACATTGACGAAGCCGTGACAGTGCTCGTGAGCAGCCAGCAGTACGACGAAGCCCTGCGTCTTGCGTACTTGCACAAGCGCGCCGACTTAGTCGAGAGCGACGTCGAGCCGGGCGTGCTCGATGCAACAAAGACAGTCTTGGACGACATTGCTGCGAACTCGGCGACGTACGTGCGCCACTGGACGCGCTTGACGACGCTGCAGGAGCAGAAGCGGCTGTTCAAGCTCCACGGCATTGACGGCAGTCGCTGGCAGCAGACCGATGGTGACAATGATGATGCACAGAGCGTCGTGTCAGGTGCGCCAAGCGCTGCTGACAGTGCGCTCTCGAGCGCGTCGATGCGGTCGGTTGGGAGCCACAACAGCGCCGTGAGCATCGGGAACTTTGCGCTCCAGTCGCTCGCGCACGCGACGTCGAGCCACTTTTACGCGAGCACGGCCGCTGCTAGTGCGAACAGCGCAAAGGCGCCGAAGAAGGTGCGGCTCTCGCGCAACGAGCGGCGCAACAAGATCAAGAAAGGTAGTGTCGAAGAGGAGCTCTTTGTGTGGCAGCAGTGCGTCGCGAGCGAGCCGAGCCCAGCGCTGCGCGTGCACGTGCGCGCGCTGCTGCAGATGCTCGTGCTCTTTGGACACGTCCAGCAGGCGCAGACGCTCCAGAGCGCACTGAGTGCGTTCGAGACGCTCGTGCGCGTCGACAAGCCGTTGCCGGCGCAGCCGCTGGTTGCTGCAAAAGCAAAGGCGGCTGGTGATGGCAACGAGGCTTCTGCAAGTAGCAGTAGCAGTCCGCCTTTAGAGGTTGCGTGGCGACTTGCAGCGCTGCGCCACGAGTAGATCGTCCGGTATGTCATTGTGCTAGAGCAATAGAGCAGTGCAGCTGGAGCGATCTGCAAGATCATCGTGTTGTACTGGCTGATCGGGAGTGGTGCATGACATGTCAACGCAAAAAAAATGATAGTGACAAAATAGAGGGAAAAGCAACAAGTCAGCACGAGTCAGTCAGTTGCGAGTCAAATCATGCGCACACTTGGCCATCGTTCCCGCACATCCAAACTCACCGCGTGCTGCCTGCAAGTCGCATGCGCGGTACCCTCTTGCCTCAAGCGCTCTCGACAGTGCCAGCAATGCCATCACGCGCGCTCTCACTCGTGCTGCTCGCGCTCATGTGTGCGTCATCGCTCGGAAACGCGACGCAACTGGCGGCAAACACAAGCGTCGCGAGCGCAAACTCGAGTCGGTGCGACGAGGACCTGCTCTTCCAGAAGCTATACGTGCTCATGCCAGCGATCAACCAGTGCGCGAAGGAAGCCGACTACTACATCAACACCGACAAGCTCGCGCTGCCAACGGACGGGTCGCTCACCAAGTTCTGCAAGAGCGAGAACTGCACCAAGCTCTCGAACGAGCTCGAAGCCGCGGGCTTGCCGTCGTGCACCGTCGCAGTCGGCACGGCAGAGCTGCCGCTCAAAGACTTCTTTGCGCAGATCAAGACGCAGTGCGCGGCCTCGAGCTCCAAGTCGAGCGGCGCAAAGTCGGCTGCGACCACGCGCTGGCGTGCGCTCTCGCCTGTGAACGTCGTGTGCGCGCTCGTCGCGCTTGTATGTGCCACAAGCCTGTTGTTTGGCTAGTTGTTGTTGCGAGCTGCTCGAGTTGTTGTACGAGCATGGTGAGTGTTGTAAGTGCAAACAAGCAAACAACAAAATCGTGCAACTTGTGCCAGTGTCTCGCGCAATGCGTTGCAACTGAGCTGCAAACCGAGTGGCGATAGCGAGTGAATGGGGTGGTGTATTATTCGTCGAGTGCAGATGCGTGCAAGCGAGCGAACAGGACAGTCGTCTTCACGCTCAATCGAGCTCGAGTCGCGCAGTGCGACAACTTGCCCACGGCGGCACTGCAAGCTCGCGCGCAGCACGCAGGATGAAGGAGGCACGAAGTGTAAAAAATGGGGCGAGCTGTTCACGACGACGACGACGACAAGAGCACTTGCTGGTACTGTGCACGCGCCGAGCAGTCGTGCATGCGCTAGTTGCAGTTGCAGTTGCCGCCGCTGCTCTTGTGCGTTTCCTCCGATAGCTGACAGCAAACAAACAAGTTGTTTGCACGTCGTCAGACACGTGCCAAGCAGAGAAACCTTGAAACTTGTCAGTCTGCCACACGCAAAGTCGCACGCACCGTTGTGCCCTTGGAGCGGCTCGTGTCGCCAACCATTTCGCGGATCGTAATGAGCTCCGATGCCATCGTGAGGAACGCCTCTTCGACATTCTGCGCGTTCTTGGCGCTCGTTTCGAGGAACGGGATCGCGAGGCTGTCGGCAAACGCCTTGGCGGTCTCGTACGGCACGGCACGGTTCTCGCTAATGTCGCTCTTGTTCCCGACGAGGAGTTTGCACGTGCCTTCGCTCGCGTACCGATTCACTTCATTGAGCCAGTCGTTCACGTGGTCAAACGACTCTTGACTCGTGACGTCGTAGACCATGATGATGCCGTCTGCGCCGCGATAGTACGCGCTCGTGATCGTGCGAAACCGCTCTTGGCCAGCAGTGTCCCACTACAGACACATACGCACACATATCGACAGAGTGAGTGTGAGCATCGGCTAGGTTTCGTGAGAGACGTCCAAGCACGCGACAGATCCAAGCGCGTACGATCTGGAGCTTGATCGTTTTCTTGTCGATCTTCACTGTGCGAAAGCGCTGCGAGCAGGTACAGCAGCACCCGAATCAAAGCGTGAGTGACATTGTCGCTCGCACGGAGACGTGAGCATGTTCTGAGAGGCGTACAAAGTCGACACCGATGGTCGTGATGTAGCTCTCCGTGAACGCATCGTCCTGTGCGCAATCGCAAGCAACACGCGTGTGAGGATCGCTAGCAGTGCTCAGAGCGTTCACATCGAGGAAGATACATAGAGAGCGACTGTCACAGCACAAGACGTACCGCGAAGTGCAAGAGCAAGCAGGACTTTCCGACGCCCGAGTCGCCGATGAGCACGAGCTTGAACAGGTGGTCGCTTCATGGAGCACACAGACGCACAGTCAGCAACGCGTCTTTTGTCGTCGCCATGCAGGCAGCAGCGACGCCAAAGACGCATCGAACGTCGCGCGTCGCTTCAGGGGCATGCGCGCAACTCACTAGTCTCTCGACATGGTAGCAGCGGTGGCGATGGTGATAGCGGGAAGAGCACGTGCGACGAGCGTTCAAGAGTACGTGGGAATCGAGCGAGCGCGTGTGCTGGAGACACAGGAGGCGGACGCAGGCGCGTGGGAGCAACAACAAGCAGCGGATCGGTCGCGCGAGCAGCTACGAGCGTGCGGCCGTTCTTCTTCTTACTCTCGTGGGCGGCGGCGGCGAGTGGGGCGACGACACAAAATGCGACGACCGACTAATCTTTTCCAACAAATTGAAGCCGCACGTGACTTGGTTTCAGTATGGTGACTGTAGGTTCACTTTTGCTCATTCATTAAGACCAACAACGACTTGGAGCTCATGGCGGCGATCTCGACACGTGCGATCTGTGTATGTGCATCTCGCGGCAACAAGCAGCATCAGGCGAATAGAAGACAAGAAGACGACGAACAACGAAGCGCTCACTCGATGGACCTCTCTCGATCGGATAAATACACGCACTACTCACTCACGACACTCGCTCTCAGTCCATGAGCACGTCCAAAAAGTCGCCAAATGTGTTGAACAGCAGCGACGCCGCGTCGCTGTCGCACACTTGAGCCAGCAGTGCGACGCCCGCGTCGACGACTGCAGCAGGCTCGTGCGTCGACGGCGTGCGCGCGCCAAACGAGAACGCGCTGACGTCCCAGTCGTCGCCACTTGCGTCGTCGATCGGCTCGTCGTCGTCACAGTCGCTGCTGAGCTCAAACGTGAGCGTCGAGATCCCCACGCTGTCGCTGCGTCGCTCGCTCTCGTCGCTCATAGCAGGCGTGTCGTCGTCTTCGCTGCTGCTGTAGCTCGCAGTCGTCTCGTCATCGCCATCGCGCTCAAACGTGCTCTCATCGTCCTCAATGACGTACGTGAACCGACCTTCTTGGTCCTCGTCACGCTCGCTGCGATGGTAGCGCTTGGGCTCTGGCACAGCCAACAGACTGCTCACGACTTCTTCCGAAACGTCAGCGACGAACGCGAACGCGTCAAAGAGCTCGTCAGCAGACGGCAACATGCTCACAAGCTCGCGCACAACAGGCGCAAGCGTGTTCACGCCAGTGGCGTCGCCGACAGACGCGCCGATGCGCTTGTAGTTGTCGCGGTCGAGCGACTCGCGCACAACGTCGTGGCACAAGAGGAACAGGTCGTACGCTTCGTCGCTGTTCACGGTCTCGTACACGTATTTGAGCACGTAGAACGCGTTCTGCGGCCCGAGAGTCTGCACGAGCACGTGCACAACGTCGCGTGTTCGCTCGATGCAGTCGCGCTCGCTCACAAACTGCGCAACGTCCGGGACGAGCGCCGCGAGCATTCGATACGCTGGCACAGCGATCGCGTACGACACGACGCTCACAGACGCGCTCCCAGTCGCACCGACGCTCTGCCACACTGCGTTTGACACGGACGCAGGGACAACGTACTTGGCGGTGCGCACAGACGTCCCGACTGCGCCAGACAGCGTGCTCGCAGTGAACGACGCAGTCGAGAGCGCGCCCACAGTCAGTCCCTGCGCGACGTTCAGCGACGTGCGCGCGACCGCGCCGCTCGAGACCACGAGCGCAGTCGTTGCGAGCGCTTTCGACGTCGACGCAGCGCCAGAGATCTTGCGTCCGCTGTACGAGATGAGCGAGCCGGGGATCGCTGCTGCCGTTGATACGCTCGTCGACACTAAGCGCACAGGCAGGAACAGCAGCTGCGACACGACGCCTGCAGTAGCGGGAGCGTCGTCTGCACTCGTAGCGCTTGTGTCTGCAGCATCGACGTCGGTTGCTTCGATCACAGTCGTGAACTCGTGCTCGCCAAACAGATCAACTGGCGAGTCTGTGTCTCGTCCTGAGCTGCTGCTGTCAGACTCCGAGTCGCTACTGCTGCTGCTACTGCGCTCGCCAAAGAGGTCGTACGCTGCTGCGTCTCGGTCGCTCTGGTCGCTCGCCGCGCCGCCCAAGAGCGAGTCTTTCACGTGCCGCGTGATCTTGATCGGCGCGTGCACAGCGTACGACGTTGCGCTGTACGCGACTTTCCCGGCTGCGACGTACGGATAGAGCACGAGGCTCGCTGCCGAGCTCGCAATGCCAAGCGTCGTCTGGAGAGCATTGCGGTCGTCTTCACCACGAGCAGGTGCATGGGCATTCGCACTGGCATCTGCCATCACGTCGTCCAGCAAGAGCTCTTGCTCGAGCGCTGTCGTTGCGATTCTGCTCGTCTGCGGCTCGTCTCGCACGCGAATGCAAGTCGTGACACTGTGCGATTCATTCTCTTGATTTTATCACTACTCTATTGTATATCTCATTGGCGGCGGTCACATTACACAACAGTGCTTCAAATAAAGGAGCGTCGCCTTTGAGATGTTCTCGCATTGTGCGATCATAATAGAGCGCGGCAAGAAATATGTGATGATTTCTGATAGTGCCGATATTCTGTTTATGAGTTGACGTGGATATAATACAATTCGATATGCACACGTCATGTCTACGTCAGAGCCAACGAGTAGTCTGCATGATCGACGACGTTTAAGAGAGTGGCATCATGTGTGAGTTAAACATATGAATGGACAAGCAAGTGAATGCCTTTGACGACACAATCAGAGATGAATGACGGCGATGTATGGCCGCCATCACGTGTATCAATTCAGTCGTTTCTCGTCATGGCCATTTGTGTGATGATGTAAAACTTGCATATTCTCTGTTCTGTGTCATGTCAGTAATGTAGGATGTGTATATTTGTAAAATCGAGAAAGTGGCACATGCTCTAAAATCACTCCGAATAAAGGAGCGCCGCCTATGAGATGACGCCGCCTATGAGAAATACAATAGAGTACTCAATTCTCGTCCTGCTTTCAATACTTTGCACAAGTCGATGTGTTTCTTTTGACACGAGGGACACGTTGCAAAATATTTGCAACTCAGGGAACTTGTGCGCTCGGATATGTTCCTTTTTCAGATTCAAGTTTCGACACGTATGTTCGCCAGATTCAATACAAACTTCAAGTCAAACCCGGACTCGTGCACAGCGTCCGGTCTGGCTACAAATTTCAAGTCGTTTCCGGCGAACAAACTTTTGCTGTTGTTTTCCGATACAAACATTGTATCGTTTCGTAATAGATGAGCACTCACATACAATTCTCAAGTTTAATCACGAGCACGTCTTTTTCTTCACTATCAAGAATTATACTTCTGAGCACTCACATGCAATGTGCAACTTTAAACCCGTGCACCTTGTGTTCTTCACTCTCGCAGTGCTATACTGACGCCTCCTGCTGGCGCTCCTACCGCTGATGCTGCACCAGCTACTGCTGTGTGCGTGCATGTATGGGCGCAGAGCGCAGCTGCTCTATTCGCAATTTCTGCTGCTCGAGCCGATGCTGCAGGTGCTGTTCGTTGCATAGTTGCATGTCGTGTCGTCGGTCCTCATGATGATGCTGCTTGCGCCCTTGATGCTCGCGCTGTTTCCGCTCGCGCTGTTGCCGCTTGTTTTGACGCCTCGGCTGCACATGCAAACATGCACTTCACTTCCGTACAAGTGATTGCCGCCTCCCTGCATCACGAGGTGTAGATCACGGGCAGACATGCTATTGGACCGGTCACGGTATGAACACTCTTACGAGCCAGGTTAATATACGTGAAATGAAGCCTACGTGAAGCCAGGCATTGATAGGCATGCACACTGGCGGGAAAATAGATTTCGGCGGGAAAACAAAACCTGGAGAAACATGTTGCTTCTTCCTCGCACAAAATGGCGAATGAGAAAAGGTGTGATTTGGCGAAAGCGTCCTGATACGAACTTGGGTGGACCACTCAAGTTCGGATGAGTCAAGAAAACCGAACTTGTGTAGTCTACATCTCGGGTCCGTTCCGAATCAGTGTTCGGGTCCATTCCGGTGTTTTAGGATTTGTTGTGTGTCAGACACAAATTTACGTGGAAAAACCTGTTGCACACGTATTGAAACGTGCGCTACGACTTAGACGAATTGCACGACGGCTCAAACCCTTGGTTCACGACTCTCAAGCATTTACAGCGATCAACACATGCCCAAACAAAGATGCTGTGTATTGACCAGACTACTCGAGAGACCCACGAGTGCTCAACACCCCTTCTACTAGGCGCCAGCGCAGTACGACCTGCCCACTCGCCGACACGTCCGCTGTCTTGAGTGAATCGAGTGATCGCCGGCAGTGAAGAGCAACGAAGAAGCCACAACTCGTTCCGTCTTGTTGCACGGGATTGGTGAAGACGTACTAATCGTACTCGCTAGCACCGCACCTTGCAGCAAGGTCGTCGCCGATCTTGCTCAGGAACCGCTGCGTCTTCTTTCGGCCAAGGCTATCGTACACGTGCACGCGCTTGTCGCGTCTATTGAGCACCAAGCGAGCCCAATGGACGCGGTCGATGTTGATAGGGAGTAGCAGGATGTCGCTGTTGCTCGCGTTGATAGCGTCGATGCTGTGCTGAGGTAGCCGAACAGTTGACTTCATGACTGTCGACAACAGTGGCGGCACGTTCATCGGCGGCAAGAGGAGCAAGTCGCAACCGGGGTAGTTGTGCGCGAGGAACACGCCCACAGCATGAAGGGCGTTGTCGTTGAAGAGAGCGCACGGGCGGAATCTGTAGAGATCGTGGAACTCGACAGTGCCGACGAGGAGCTCAAACGGGTTGCAAGAGCGCACCAGTGCCAGGTGCTTGTCGAGAGAGTCGATGTCGCTTTGACTTTTGAGAGCAGGACGAACGTGCGTCTCGAGCCACGACCAGAACTGGATGCCATTGTCACAGCTCTTCTTGGCACTGTGAAGGTAGATCATGGCGTCGATCTGCTGTTTCAAGAAGAGTCCGGTGCCAGCTATCTCTACGCCAGTCACGATCGCTGACTCCTCTGCCGTCTGGTCCACGAACATGCCTTCGCGGCGCGTGATCTCTGTGCAGGCACAGGATGCTACTGGCTCAGGGAGCAGCCCAAAAACAAATGCTGGCACATTGCCGCCGGCAGGTCGCTCAAAGTGCGCGATTGGTCGCGCGGATCCGAGCACGTTGATGCGCGCGAGGCCAGTCGAGAGATACGAGTGCAAACTCACAAGACACGGGGTTGTGCGAACGTGGTGCCGCTGGACGTCGCTGATGTCCTTGCAGGCGAGCGCTCTACGCAGGCCGCTTCCCGAGTTTGTAGCTTGCGCGCTGCAGTCTCGCTCGTGATGCTGCTTGCTTCACGTTTTGCTTCGGTCGTTCAGGCGTGCGCACCTTGGGATTGAGAGAGACGAGCGGCCGCTCGGGACTCGGTGCGTGTTGTTCCTGGGTACCCGCACTATCAACCTCGTTATCGCCACACGACTTGGTCGCGCTTGCTGCACTGTCTTGTTCTTGCCTTGCGGTCGCGAGAGTGCAGTCGATGGTTGGCGGCTCGATGTCTACCTCTTCGTCTGGTAGAGTTTAATCCGTTGTTTTGTTGGAGTCATCGCACTCACGATCCTCGCGCGTGTCGTCCGGCGCGCGCGCATCGAGCTGGCCTGGTGAAGTTGGACTGCAAGGGCGCTGATGTTCAGTGACCTTGACATCGCTCTTGTTGTTGGCTCTCAGGTGCACGCCTCGGCGAATGTCGGCGACCCAAGTCTGGAGATCAGCGAGTGCGTTGCCGTACATGCGATCCGGAAACTCTGCGATCAAGCTGCAAAACTGTGAGGCGACTTGGTGCGCGTTACTGTACTTCTCGCGCTCGGACAGCTTCTTCTTCTTGTACTTATGCGGTACGTATGATCGAACTCGCAGCTCTTGGTTGACAGAGATGTCCTCCTCGTAGTCGTCCGCGCTGAGTGCGTTGGCATCAGCACCGCGGTTTCCCGTACGCGGAACCATCTGCATGTGCAGTGAACAAGTTGTGAGTACTCAACAGACAGCGACATGGCAAATCCAGGTTCAAACCTGGTAAAACCTGGTACTCACCTTCGATTGATCTGTGCGACTGGAATCGCAGGCGTTATGTTCTTCGACTTGCGGAACAGGAGGGCGTGTCGACAAGGCAGAGCCATGGTCATTGAGAACTCGCACGCGCAGCGCCAGTTCAGTGGATTGACGATGTACGTCGCTGACCCGTGTTACCGTCGAATCAGGATGCAACCGCCTGCTGTCTCGCCGAACTTGAACAGATCCGTGTGCTGCACCGCGACTTGGTACTCGGGTTCGATGTGCTCTGATGCCCAGTCGGTCACCAGCATGAGGGCATCGTTCATCTCGTCGTAGTAGTTTGCATGCCAGTACGTGCCGACGCGGAACGACTTCGTGCGGTAGTTGTCCTCCATGCTGGCCGCCAACTCGATCAGTGCGGCAAGACATTCGCGCATAGTCTTGTTGCGATCGACATGCGCCTTCACCTTCCCGAAGAAGCTCTCAAGTCGGTTGTTGGTGTTGTTTCGGTAGTGCGGAAGCGTCATAGGCTTGTACCGCACCCACATGTGGCGGCAGGTGTCCCAGTTGCGCCGGAAGTAGTCGATGAACGCCGCGTGCTTTGAGAATCCTCTTAATGATACGCGCTCCATCTCTTCTAGCTGCACTTGATACGCCTTCTCGCTGGGCGCGTACGTCAAGTTGTGGAAGATCACCTCGAGCTGTAGCAGTTCGCCTTGATCGAGGTGACCGTACTTGGGTTCTCGCACAGCCTTCTTGAGGTACTTGAGAACATGAAAGTGGCAAAGAAACACGCGTGTGAGACGAAACATGTCGATTAACACGTTCACCTCGTTTATGTCCTTGTCCACAGCCGCAATTCGAGCGTCTCGCCATGTCGGGTTCGCGAGCTGGAAGTCTTCGAGCACCGCTCTCATGTGCCACTCGGAGTTGATCTCGATCAGCGAATGTTGCACAGGCTGCCCGCGGCCTTCTTCATCCATCACCGCGAAGGTGCAAAGCTGGTAGTCGTATCTGTACAACGTTTGAACCACTATTAGAGGCTCATCGTCGAGCGCATGACGTGTCATGAGCGCGCACTGACCTGTTTGTCTTGTGTGTGCAATCTACAAGCAACACCTCTGGGAATCGATGCGCGAGCGATCTCGTGTGCGCGGTGCTAAACGAGATGACGCCGGTGTGCTTCTTGCCAGTCTCCGTGATAGTCGCGATGTTGCCGGGTTTCGCCAGGTTGAACTGCACAAGTACCTCCGCGACCTGCTTGCTGTCCGTATGCACACAACATGCCACATCGACGCATGAGCTCCATGTCCAGAACAAAGCTCATTGCATGTTCACTGTTGACCTAACGCTCGTCTGCAATCGAACCCATAAGTTGCAACGTCCTTGCTGTTCACGTTGTGGTCGGAGTTGTCTCGGATGAACCGGGCGATCTTACTTTGCTTTGCGTCCGCTTCGACAAGGAGTTTGACGTCTTGCATCAGTGGCGACTCCATTGGCACGACTCGGTTCGTCGGTTACGTGCTGGCGACGCGGGAAGATCGCTCGTGGTTGTGCGTGAGGCGCTCGCGCTTCACTATAACGCCCACGTTCCGTCTTGTAGTCGGGCTGCCTGCCGCGAACGACGTGAACGTGACAGACTTCTCGTAAATATACGTGTACTTCCACAACGGTCGGACTAATCGTGGCAACATAGAGAATCTCATACAAACGCCCTGATCGGGTTGATCGAGTCTTGTCGGCAGCGTCCGTGCGTTTCGCGTGTCTGCGGCGAGCGTGCTACGCGTGCTTGACGTCTCTCGTGTGTCTGCGCACGCACGAATGCATTCGTTAACGACGTATCCCGCACAGAACGACACGTTCCTGGCATTCCACGCACCGATTCTGCGGCCGCGCTTGTGCGCGCTCGCCGTTGGACGTGCGTGGAGGGGAGGGAGAAATCTGAAATGAGCTCCCAGCCACTCGTATTTTTCGAAAATAATTATCTTGCACAAATCCGTGCTTGGCGGCAGTGATAAAAACCTGGCGAAATACACGTCAAAATGTCGGGATCGAAGCCAAGCCGTTATACTATTGGTTGTTCAGAAAATTGCGACGCCTGTTTCTACCTCGCTGAATCGAACGGCCGCTTCCAAATCAGATATCAATAGAAAGTTATTTATTTGTGTGGCGCCTTAATTCTGAATGAGCCATTTTGTACCAAATATATTTTGGAACTTTGGACCAACAGGGTTTGTATATCCATGTTTTTTCAGACCTCGGGGCTGACCTGGATCTTTCATCTTTCATCTCTTGGGGAATCTTTAAACATCGGGTGTCTGACTCTGCAAAGAGTTTGTTAATTGTGAGTCATTTGTTTTAAGTTAACGACATGCATAAAGTTGAACGTATAAACACTAACGCCAGGAGTGTTAGTCCTTCGGAAGACATTTAAGCGTCTGGATCTTGATATTTCAGGGGTCTAACCTGGCTCTTATAAACCAAAAAATATATTATGATGTCGGGTCTCTGAAACTGCTTGAATAAGAAGTAGGTGAGTGCATATTCATGGAGTGCACTGTGCACTGCTGAGAAAAGGTCACAACCTGAAGTTTAGTATAATTGGTAAGACTTGGTTCATGTAATTGCTCTCGGACAGCATGCGTTTCACGTGCTCTTGATCTCGCACTAGCTGTTGTCGCTCTTGCTTTTTACGCTCGAGAAGCGCTCATTTTTCGTGCTCGTTCGTCTCGTTCTCGGCGCGCGCTCTCTTCAAGCTCAAGCACCAGCGGTCTTTGAGCGTGGTGATCGGCGCTACGCATTGCTGCATCGCTGCCTTCGTCTTCGCTCGGGTTCAAGCTGAGAAGGTACGACTGAAACATTGCAAACGCGCGGAAGATCGCCGACATCAACGGCGTGCCTTTGCGGAACGCCATGTTCGTCTCTGCGTCCGTCGTCGTGCCGCGGATCGTCAGGTTGGCTGAGCCAGTGATCAGGTACTGGTCATCTATGATGATGTCTTTGTAATGCATTGTCTTGTGCATGATGATCGTTTGCACGCGTTCGTGAGTGCTGAGTTGGCCAACAAGCGAGTGCTCGTTCGCGGCGGTCGCGGCATTGGTGATCAGGAGCACATGGAGCTCAAAGTTCATGCCAAGGAGCACGAGTACAAAGATCGCGAGCGCCGGATGCGTCACGTCAAAGACGATGAACTGTAGTGTTTTTTTCACTTCGCCAATGAGTGCTAACTTACGCGCCAGGCACTGTACTCCAGCCCGCCCATGAAGATAGCTCTCGGTTGTCAACGCGTATTTGGTGGCGTTGTCATCGTTTGATATCAGGGACGCAGTACACGGTGGACGCGTTAGTGTCGCTCGCCGCTCCCCTCTTCGTCGAACAACCACTTGAACAAGCGCTACAGGTCGTTGTCGTCTTCGCGCTGTGCAACCTTGCGTTCTCTTGGAGAGTAGTGTCTACAATGCTGAAGTGCTGGTGTTGCCTCCTTTTACGCAGTCGCTTGTGTTACACAGTTCTAGTATTTGTAGCAGCACACAAGAGAGAGACTGAATGTGGAGAACAACAAAAGTACTTGTATTTCTATATCTCCAGTGTCGAAGTCTTCGTTAAAGAAATTGAAATAACTTGTTTGCCACTATAATAGCAGTGATGGTAGTTTGTTTTTACACGCAGAATAAGAGGTACTTCGTATCAGGACCTGGCCTTCGCTTTCACACATTCTCGTAATCCACGAAAGCTCACAAAGACTTTCCTTTGCCGGACACAACGGTTTCACGAACCTAGTTTATGAACGCGTTGTTGATTTTGGTTTGGGAGTAATGAAATACATGTCGATGTACGAAAGGCGTGGATAATTGTATAGTGTTCTCGTACACTGGATACGAGGTCACGTTGTATGATGACAGGTTATCTTCATTCTCTTGTTTTTGCAATTACATGGAACAGGAGCGTCATCTGCTCGCGCCGCGCACTACCAGTGCCGTTGCGCCTTGGGCACCTTGAGTGTGAGTGATGCGATGACGAGAAGCGCGCAGCTTGGATGAGGATCACAGGAGCAGTTTATCTCATCTTTTGTCACTATCCGATCTCTCTTTCCTTCGCATATTTTACAAAACAGACTGTTAGACATAGTTGAAATAGACACACACTTTCCCATATGACAACACACTTTTAATACATTTCTGGGAAAGTGGTCGAATGCCAACACAATATGCCAACACAAACTGAAATTTCACGTAGTCCACACGTAACTGTGAATCAGTCAAATCTGAGCATATAGCCGGATTCGTCTAAACGAGCGGAGAAAGCTGACCAAAGCGTGACTAAAAACGCTCCAAACTGACCAAATTATCGTACTTTTTGTGCTGTTGTTGTTTTTTGGCGAATGGTGTAACTGTGTCTGAAACAACACAGCGTTCAAGCTCGAGAGAGCACTCACACAGCAGAATTGCGTGAGGAGAGGCAGACGCGGAGAAGAAGAAGAAGAACGCGTCGAAGAAGCGCTCGAGCGTCGCTGTCGCTGCTGCTGTCCTCTTGCACGCGCGCACACACATTGCACGCACCACATCTCTCTCACACACATTGGCAGCGCGTGCGTGCATGACCAGCGACTTGCCTGCATCTGGGACATGCCCGAGAAGCCCAGCACATCGACGACGAACATGCTCCGGAGCTCCATGTCGTCCACGCAGTCGCACTCGCGCTCGCGCCACTCGCAGCTCTCCGAGACGCTCACTGGCAACGGCTTTGAGTCGCCATTCACAACGAGCAGCCACGATGGCGGGAGCACACCCGGCGCGGCCGAGTCGTCGTACTACGTCGAAGGTCCGTGGGAGCAGCGCAACCAGCACTTTAAGAACGTCTTGCTCCACGTCTGCTCGTTCATCCTGATCCTCGAGTTTGCCGAGCGCGTGAGCTACTACGGCATCAACCAGGGCCTGAAGAACTACATGGGGCTCTTGGAGTGGACACAAGCCGGCTCGAACTCGCTCAAGAGCACGTGGACGTCGATCTGCTACTTGTCTCCGCTCCTCGGCGGCTACATCGCTGACGAGAAGTGGGGCCGCTACAAGACGCTCTGGGTCTTTGGGATCTGGTACACCCTCGGCGCGTTCTTGCTCACGATCTCGGCGTACCCAGCCGTGCGCGAGCACAACATCGTCGCGAACGTGTTTGCGCACGTCGGGCTCTTTGGCGGCATCGCCATTGGCACTGGCGCGATCAAAGCGAACGTGATCACGTTCGGCGCCGACCAGTTCGACCCGAACGACCCGAACGAGATCGCGCAGAAGGAGAAGTTCTTTAGCTACTTCTACATCGTGATCAACCTCGGCGCGATCTTCTCGTATGGCTACCTCTCGGTGCTCTGCGTCCAGGGCTCGGGCGCGATCACAGAGGACTACGGCTACTTTGCGAACTTTGCGATCTGCGGCGGCATCATGGTCGTCGCGTACGCGCTCTTTGTCACGGCGTACAGTCGGTACGTGCACTTTGCACCGCAGGACAGCGCCTTGTCGAAGCTGTGCTCGATCGTGAACGGCAACTGCGAGTACAGCAAAGAGGCCCGGATGCTCCGGTACGGCCTCGTGGCGTTTGGCATTGCGTTCCCAGTCAACTTGATCGCAGCGTTCGTGTCGAACGTCGGGTCATCGGGTCAGTACCTCTCGTACGTCGTGATCGTGTGCTGCCTCTTTGGCATGTACGCGTGGATCCGGTACGGCATGAGCACGGCGTACATGGACAAGTCGAAGGCGTCGAACGGCGGGCGCTACAACGACGAGACCGTTGACGAGATCAAGATGGTGATCCGCGTGCTGCCGTTCGCGTGCTTCATGGTCATGTGGGAGTGCGCGTACGACCAACTGGACGCAAACTTCCAGTCGATTGCGCAGCAGTGCGACCTCCGATTGACGAGTGACCCCGATGAGAACGAAGTCCAAGTCCCCGGCGCGAGTCTCGGCATCTTTGACCCGCTCACGATCATCGTGCTCATTCCGATCCTCGACCGGTTCGTGTACCCGCTGTACGGCCGCGTCATGGGTCGCGCTCCGGGCGCGTATGGCAAAGTGCTCACGGGCTTGGTCATCGCGATGCTCACGATGTTCTGGGCCGGAATCTTTGAGGTCATTCGGCGCAGCAGCGACCCGCTCGAGTACGTCGACCCGGCCACCGGCACGCGTGTTGCGATTGTCGACAAAGGCTCCCTCCAGCCCATGAACGCGATCTCGTGGGGCTACGCCGTGCCGATGTACGTCATGATCGCTGTGGCCGAGTGCCTGATCAACGTCACGGCGTACGAGCTGTTCTACAACGAAGTGCCAGTGTACCTCAAGAGCACGTGCCAAGCGATCAACTTGTTCATGGTCGCAATGGGGAGCAACCTCACGTCAACGTTCACGCTCATCTTCCAAGACCACATTGGCGCCGAGAGCCTCAACGACGGCAACTTTGAGTACATGTACTACACGCTCGGGGCGCTGAGCTGCGTCAACATCGTCGCGTACGTCGCCGTGATGCAGTACATGGACTTTGGCGTCGTGAAGGTCGACGACGACCTCAAGCTCGCAGAAGGCGGCGGCGCTGGACTCGACAGCCGCGAGCTCGACATTGGGCACATCCCGCGCCACTCGTCGTTCGAGAGCATATCGCTCTCGCGCGGGTAGTGACAGCGATGACGACGCAGCGGTCTCTATCGACGTTCCAAGGCGCTCTCTTGCAAGTACCCAGGTCGTCAGTGTGCGCATGTGAGCGATCGGTGGTCGTACGAGTGAGAGATTCGCAGTCGTCGGACCAGCAGCAGTCGGAGTAGGAATAGTAGGAACGTGAGTCGTAGTACAAGCAAGAGATGAAGATGAACAGAGTCATACATGCACAGCAAGGGTCGTAGCTCTTGCTTCATAGTCGTCGTTGGGACTCGAGGAGCTGATGAACAGATGTGCACCAGATGCTTGCACTAAAGTCCGCATATAGGCGTTTGTATGCAGCCGAGTGTGGCCTAATAAATTCATATACCCACAACCCTTGATGGTCGTCCCCGTCGCTTCTCGTCACATACTTAAACGCAGTCACTCGGTCTGTTGTATTTTCGAAGCACTCCACACTCCACACTCTCGGCAAGCAACAGAGCAAAGTAAAGCAAAGCACCAGCAGCAGCAGCAGCTGAGGAGCTCGTACCGCAGTGCTCACCGCAGCAGCACGCAGCAGCAGCACCTGGAAGCGGGCTGCTCACGCACGTGCGCGCGTCACCACTTCTCGATCGCCGACGCCGCTGTCGCTTCGTGTGCTCGCGCTCGCTCGCTGCGAGGCGCCGTCGCTCCGCTCGCGCACTGCGTCGAGAGAGATACTACTCGAGACGAGCAGCAGCACTAGCAGCTCTACTAGCTCCAGCGCCAGCAGCTCTACTAGCACATCAGTCCGCATAGAGACGCATGAGCGCGAACGCAGTTGCGCACGAGAAGAGAAAAGTCATGGCGGGTGCGTCGTTCGCGTCCTCGACGCTCTCGCGCCAGTCCAAGCTCTCGGGCGCCGCGCGCTCGCCGATTCCGTCGATCAGCCGCAACGACGAGTGCGCGAGCAGCCCTGGCACGGACTCGGGCTACTACGTCGACGGGCCATGGGAGCAGCGCAACCAGCAGTTCAAAAACGTCTTGCTCCACGTCTGCTCGTTCATCCTGATCCTCGAGTTTGCTGAGCGCATGAGCTACTACGGCATCAACCAGGGGCTCAAGAACTTCATGGGCACGCTCGGATGGAGCCAAGCCGGCTCGAACTCGCTCAAGAGCACGTGGACGTCGATCTGCTACTTGTCTCCGCTCCTCGGCGGCTACATCGCTGACGAGAAGTGGGGCCGCTACAAGACGCTCTGGGTCTTTGGCGTGATCTACACGATCGGCGCGCTGCTCGTGACCGTGTCGGCGCACCCGAGCGTGCGCGCGTCCGACATTGGTGCGAACATCCTGTGCCACGTCGGGCTCTTTGGCGGCATCGCAGTCGGCACGGGCGCGCTGAAAGCCAACATGCTCATGTTTGGCGCCGACCAGTTCGACCCGAACGACCCGAATGAAGTCGCGCAGAACAACGGCTTCTTCAAGTTCTTCAACCGCGCCGTGCACCTCGGCGCGTTAGTGTCGTACGGCTACCTCTCGGTGCTCTGTGTCACGGGCTCGGGCATCGTCCCTAGCGAGTACGGCTACTTTGTCACGTTTGCGATCTGCGGCGGCGTCATGGTCCTTGCGATCGTGCTCTTTATGCTCGCGCACCCGCGGTACGTGCACTTTGAGCCGCAGCAGAGCGCGATCTCGCAGATCTTTGAGATCGTGAACGGCAACTGCGAGTACAGCAAAGAGGCCCGGATGCTCCGGTACGGCCTCGTGGCGTTTGGCATTGCGTTCCCAGTCAACTTGATCGCAGCGTTCGTGTCGAACGTCGGGTCATCGGGTCAGTACCTCTCGTACGTCGTGATCGTGTGCTGCCTCTTTGGCATGTACGCGTGGATCCGGTACGGCATGAGCACGGCGTACATGGACAAGTCGAAGGCGTCGAACGGCGGGCGCTACAACGACGAGACCGTTGACGAGATCAAGATGGTGATCCGCGTGCTACCGTTCGCGTGCTTCTTGATCATGTGGGAGTGCGCGTACGACCAACTGGACGCAAACTTCCAGTCGATTGCGCAGCAGTGCGACTTGCGGCTCTCGAGCGACAAGGACGACCACGCGATCCAAGTCCCCGGCGCGAGTCTCGGCATCTTTGACCCGCTCACTGCGATCTTCCTCGTCAAGTTCCTCGACGGCTATGTCTATCCGTTCTACAAGCGCGTCATGGGTCGCGCTCCGGGCGCGTATGGCAAAGTGCTCACGGGCTTGATCGTCGCGATGCTCACGCTGTTCTGGGCCGGGACGTTTGAGATGATCCGCCGCGGGAGCGACAAGCTCACGCACGTCGACCTGACCACAGGCGCGGTCGTGCCAACGACCGACACGGGCTCGGGTCAGCCGATGAGTGACATCTCGTGGGGCTATGCCGTGCCGATGTACGTCATGATCGCAGTCGCGGGGTGTTTGATCTACATGAGCGCGTTCGAGCTCATCTACAACGAAGTGCCGATGCACCTCAAGAGCACGTGCCACGTCATCTCGCTCTTCACGCTCGCGATGGGGAGCAACCTCACGTCGACGTTCACGCTCATCTTCCAGGACGTCGTGACCGACAACTTGGACAACGGCCACTTTGAGTACATGTTCTTTGCGCTCGGGGCGCTGAGCTGCGTCAACATCGTCGCGTACGTCGTCGTGATGCACTGGATGGACTTTGGCGTCGTCAAGGTCGACGACGACGCCGAGCTCGTCGAAGACGCGTCCGTCGGCGACCACCGCGAAGCGCACTACGTCGGGCTCTCGTCGTTCGAGAGTATCTCGTTCTCTAGAGGCTGAGGACGACTGAAGCGCGCGCATTGGAACGCGCGCCACTCGCGCTCTTGCTCGACACAAACGCACGTACGCGCATCACTCGCAGGCATCACACCTGTGCGCACGGACGCGCAAGACAGAGTGAGAGAGAGCGAGTATGAGAGAGAGAGAGAACCCGACAGCGTCGTAGAGTGTGTCATGAGGCGAACTAGCCCTCTATAGTATAGTATTCCGATCCATCTGCCCATGGACCTGCTCGCTCGTCTTGCATTGGAGCTGCCAGTGACCATGGGCTGACAGACTGAGTGATCTGGTGCTCGACATCGTCGTCTTCGCGACGTCAAGACACACCGAGCAGCGTCGTGATCGGCCAGGACCGAGTGCTGAAGACGCCATGAGTGTCTAAGATGAGCTGACCGAGTCGCAACAGTCACTCGCTCTCACACATACACTTGCGCTCGCTCGATGGGCTTCAAGAAGAGCGCAACGCGTCGAGCTCACAGCGGCGTTCGGCTGAGCAAACTCCCAGGCGCTGCGACGACTGCAGCGGCGTCGCCAGAGCCCAAGCGCCACCAACAGCAGCAGCAGCATGTCGTTGCAGAGCTCGACCCTGTGTTTGCGTACCGCGCGATTCCAGCTGAAGTGCTCGTTGGCAGCGAGCTCGACCTCTCGGTACCTGCTCATGCTCATGCTCACATACACTCGCTGATCGTGACGACTCCATCTCACTATTCTCACGATGAACGACGCTCTGTATGCGACGCATGCATCTGTGGACGAACAGCTCTGGTCGGTCGTCGCGCACGACTCGTGTCTTCAGAAGCTCGCAGCACCAGACGAGTCTCAAGGCACTGGAGCAGCGAATCCCCAGGCGCAGCAACAACAACAGCCGGCACTCAGTCTGCTTGCACGCGCAGTGTCGCCACACTCAAGCGATCATGGCACCACACGCTCGTCGAACCAACTCGCAGATGCTGTCCTGTCGACGGGCTCGCTCCAGCCACAACTCCCGCTTTCACTGTCGCCGACTCGACTGCCGCGACGACGCGACATTGTCTCGCTCAACCTCGCTGGCGCTGAGCTCGTACGGCACCTGCAAGCAGCGCTCTGGTTGCTGCCATGCGCATCTGATGGAGCTCTCTCACCACTCTACGTGCGTGTGTACTGTGCATGGACGCTAGATCACAGACGAAGGAGCCTTTGCGATCGGCACTGCGTGTCCATCGCTACGCCATCTCGTGCTCGAGCGCGCGACAAAGGTAGTGAGCATGTCGCTCATGTTGATGAAGGTTGATCGCTTCAGACACTCACTGGTGCTATGTCCAGCTCACAGACGCAGGGGTGCGGCACATCGTGTCGAGCTGCCGCCAGCTCGAGACACTCAATCTCAACTACGTCATGGCGCTCCAGAGCGCAGCCGTGAGCACGATCGGAGAGCTCCGGTTGCCACTACGAGGTGCTTGTGTGTACTTGAGCACCAGCGAGAGAGTCTACTCTTCACTCAAGCACTCACGCTGCTCTCTTGTACGGCTACACTACTGTTGTTGTCCACTCTCTGTATCGTTTGCTCATGAACACATCAGAGCTGGACCTGGCCGGATGCACGCGCGTGCCGGACTTTGCGCTCCAGCGCGTGTTCCACGCCTGCTCTGCGCTCGAGACGCTCGACCTGGCGTTCTGCAGCGGCGTATCCGACCAGCTCCTTCTCTCGCTCGGACAGCACTGCCGCAAGCTCCAGCGGCTCAGACTGCGCGGCTGCCGGCAAGTCTCGGACGCGGGCGTCGTCGGACTCGTGAACGCAGGTGGGAGTGCGCTGGTGCTGCTCGACCTCGCGCGCTTCGATTTGCAGTACAAGCTCAACGACATCGCACTGCTGTCGATCGCAGAGCGCTGTCGCGGACTCGAGACGCTCGTGCTCACGGGCTGCGAGATGCTCACGGACGTTGGTCTCAGCTGGCTCTGTGCGGGCTGCTCGGCGCTCACGCACTTGGACGTCGCTGGCTGCAGTAAGCTCACGGACTTGGCGATGCGGTCGATCGGCGAGAGCTTGCTCCAGCTCCAGCACTTGAGTCTGAACCATTGCGTGCGGGTCTCAGACCTCGGACTTCGGCACCTCGCGCTCGGGTGTCCTGATCTCGTGCACCTCGATGCTGTTGGGCTGACACTGCTCGCGGACCCGCGACCGCACGACGTCGACTGCTTTGGTGAGCGGCAGTACCAAGGCGTCGCTGCTATCGCGGTCCACTGCACCAAGCTGAAGCACCTCGACATCTCGCGGTGCGTGTCGATCGGAGACGCAACGCTCCAGCTCGTAGCAGCAAAGAGCCGAGCGCTCACAGCGCTCAACGTCACTGGCTGTGCACGCATCACACACGCTGGCGTGCACGAGCTCTTGCTGCACGCGACTGCACTCGTGTCGCTCAATGTGAGCGACTGCGACAACGTGACTGACCGCGCGTTCAGTGGCGTTGCTGCAGCTGCGAGAGGAGCAACGACTGCACGACTTGATCACGTGCCGCTACGCCACCTCGTGAGCTTGCGGCTCCGGAACTGCTCGCACGTGTCTGACGCAGTGCTCAAGTGCCTCGGCGCGCTCGACCTCGCGCTGCGTGAGCTCGATATCTCTGGCTGTGCGCTCGTGAGCGACATGGGCGTCTTGGCGCTCGTGGACGCACCGGCACTAGCGAACGCGCTGCGGTCGCTCTGGCTGCGCGGCGTGGTCGGAGTCACCGAGACTGGTCTCTCGTGGCTCGCGGAGAAGTGCCGCAAGCTCCTGCTGCTCGACCTCACTGGCTGCACGCGCATCAAGGCGTTCTCGATCAAGGCGCTCGCGTCGTACTGGAAGTTCGCGTCGTACGCTTCGAGCGAGCACTTTCGAGGCATGACGCCGAAGCACCGCGCCGAGGACTGGCTCGTCATTGAAGAGTACGGCGACTGCTGGCGCTCCGCGACGCGCATCCAGTGCATGTACCGCGCGCGCGTCGCACGGCGCATTGCCAAGCAAAAGCGCGAAGAGAAGCTCGTGCTCTGGGTCGCGACGCGTCTTCAGAGCGTCTACCGCGGTCGCCAAGCGCGCAAGCTCGTGGTCTTACGGCGCCTGCAGTTCCGCAAAGAGACCGAAGCTGCGATGCAGATCCAAGCCAAGTTCCGACAGCGCCGAGCGAGCGCCGAGGTCGCACGGTTGCGTGAAGCACGCTGGCAGCAGCAGCGCCATGCCGCCGCACAGTTCATTCAGCTCGCGTGGCGCCGCAAGCGTCTGCGCGACAAGCTCCAGAGCCGCACGCTCGCGCGTCTTGCGCACGAAGAGCACCTCCAGCGCGCAGCGGTGCACGTCCAGCGCGCGTGGCGAGGCAAGCAAGCGCGAATGCAGACGCGTCTGCTGCGGGTCGCGAAAGCAGCGCACGACCGCGAGCAGTACGAGGCAGCAAACAAGATGCAGAACCTCTTTCGAGCGCGTGCTGCACGTCGTGAAGTGTTGCGCAAGCGCCAGGAGCTCCGCGACAACGACGTCCGGCGAGAGCGTGCAGCGCTGCGAGTGCAAGCGCACGTCCGTCGCCGACGCGCACAGCGAGAACTCGCAGCGCGCATGATGCACGCCAAGCGCATGAACGACGCTGCGACTCGCATTCAACGGCGCTGGCGCGCGAAGAAGCGCTTGCTCGCGTGTCAGCTCGTCGTGCTGGCGCGGCAGCGCCGAGAAGAGTACGCCGCAGCAGTGAAGCTCCAAGCAGCGTGGAAGCGCAAACAAGGGCGACGCGAAGCACAGCTCCTGCGGCTCATTCGCGAGCGCGCGCAGCAGCAAGTGGCGCAGGCAGCGATCAAAGTGCAGACTCAGTGGCGCGCCAAGCGTGCGCGTGTGCACGTCGCTGCTGCGAAGCAGCTCGCAATGGAGAAGCTCTTGCTCGAGATGAAGATGCAGCACCGAGCCGCAGCGCTCGTACAGGCGCACTACCGCGGTCGACGCGGACGCGATCGGTACCGCGAGATGGTGCTGCGCAAGAAGCAGCGCTGGAAGCTCGTGGTGCAACCGGAGAACGGCCAGACGTTCTACTACGTACGTGCTTGGTCGTCTGCATGCCGACAATGGTGCTGCTGGTGCTGAACTGGAGCTGATACAAGTGACGCACTGCTACGAATGCTACGGCTCCTCACATGTGCGTGTGTCCATGCTGATAGAACAAAGAGACTGGCGAAGTGCGCTTTCGCCGTCCACAGGACGTGCTCGATCTCCTGCCGAAGCCGCTGTGCGACAACTGCGGTACGCAGCACGCTGTCTGTCGAACTATCTCGTGGCATGCGGTGTCACGAGTGTGGCTGCGACTGACACACACACACACGCGCTATGTAGTGAGCCCAGCGACGCACATTGCGCAGGTCGAGTGCAAGGACTGTGGCGAGCTCTTCTGCAATACGGTGCGGCGTTTGTCCACTTGCATGAGTGCGTGCTCTCTATTCAACAACGATGCACACGCTGAGACTGACAGACAACACCACATTGGGTTGCAGTGCTGGGAGAATGTCCATGCAGGCGGCAAGCGTCGGCGCCACGAGTTCCGCTGCTTGTACGACTACTACGACAAGCGCGTGGACTATGGCGACGGCGAGTTCCCGTCCAAGTGGCCGTCCGAGGTCGAGCAGGACGAGAAAGATGGCTGGGCATTGCGGATGTACCCGCGACGGCAGCCGATCGAGGTGAAGGACTCGTGGGAGCGCTACGTTGATGCCGAAACGGGACGAGAGTGGTTTTACAACAAGGAGGCAGAGACGAGCAGCTACAGTGTCCCGAGCGTGTTTCAACGAGGCGTCGCGTCCGAGGTTGCGACGTTGGCGACCGCAAGCGCGTGGACCAAGTACTACGACGAGAGCCAAGGTGCAGAGTACTACTACAACAGCGACACGCTCGAGAGCACGTTCACGCGACCGATGGACTTTGAGACCGCGCGCCAAGCACCGAGCGGTGCGCCTGTGAGTGCTGACGGTGTATCTGCTGCACCACTAGCGAGTGGCCGCGACGGCTGGGAGAAGTACGTCGATCCGCAGAGCGGGTATCCGTACTACTACAACAGCAGGACGCTCGAGAGTACGTTTGCGCGGCCACCAAGCTTCCAGACTGCGCGGCGCGGGGACGTCACGATCGAGACGGGTAGCAACGACTGGGCCAAGCACTACGACCTCGCACAGGGTCTGTATTACTACTACAACGCGCGCACGTTCGAGAGCTCGTACGCGCGGCCAGTCGAGTTCGCGACGCCTCGAGTCGCGCGCGGAGCGGCAGCGACTGCCGGCATGACCGAGTTCTACGACCCCGCGACTGCGAAGGCGTACTTTTTCAGCGCACAGACAGCCGAGTGCCAGCTCGCAGCGGCGACTGCGCGCATGCGCGATTACCGCTGAGAGCGGAGCGTAGTGTGGCGAGTCAAAACTTTGTGGGGGATCATCAGCAGTTGTTTCCAGAAGTAGAATGACGGGAGTAAAAAGTACTTTTAATTAGGCAGAATCGTGGACCGGACATGAGATCTTGAAATTTGTATGTGTCTGTTCAGCTGCAAAATCTGCTGAACACTTTGATACAAACATCAAGTCAAAGTGCCAATGGAACGCAAACCTCACTTTTATCACTATGTGTCCTCAGTTTTATCACTATGTGTACGCGAACGGGAATTCCGCTCTGCATACAAACCCAAGTCAATAAGCGTTCGGATCTTGCTTTTGTCACTATCGAGTTCACAAATAGGAATTCCGCCCCGCATACAAATGCAAGTCAATAAGCGTTCCGACGTAACCGTGTAGCTCAGGGTACGCGCGCTCTTGCGCGCGTGGGTTGCTTGTGTCTGGTTGGAGACTGGCGGCTCGCAGCGTTAGAGCGACTTGCTGCTTCACACGAGCACCAACGCTCCACTACACACACACACACACTTGCGACAACAGCAGCAACACTCCTCCTCTTTCGCTGCGTCGCGTCGTCGAGTCGGTCGTGACATCTGGAAGAGCGCGTGAACGTCAGCACGATGTGCGCGAGGCGGACATTCGCGCCAAAAGCGTGCGCTGGCATGATGAAACAGCCCATACAAACAGCGAGACTGAATATCGACACCAGCGCGCTGGCACTCGCTGCGCGTTGATTGGCTCACATGCATCGTCCGGTCTATGCGCGCGCGCGTCAACTGGCAGCACGTTGGCGCGAGATATTCAGCAACACGTGCTCGACGTCTTTTGGCGTCTTCTTCTTCGTCGTGCTCATGGCTCGTTGCTCGTTGCTCGGTTCGTAGTGTCTTAGCCTTGGAGCGCGCACTTGCTTGCTTGAGAGCTCTTACTTGTTGCATCTCGTGGGTGACCGTGCTCACCTTCTCTCTGCGCAGTCTCTCCTCCATGGTCTACACTTGCTCAGCGGCGGCATGCATGGCCAAGCTCCGAGGCGAGCGTGATCGCAATGATGATCCTTGATCGTGCTCGATTGCGCGCTGCGTTAGTTCGCACAATCCGATCATGTAGGTTGTTGTTGTCTCGGGGCGCGCACGATGAATGCACTTGCAGCTCGGATCAACTGCGATCGTCGCTGTTGTCCTTGCACAGCACACACACACACACACACCTTTCTCTTCTCTTCTCTTCTCTTCTCGCGCGCTCACTCGCTCCACACTGATACCTCAAATCAACTCAAACTACCCAGGCACTCATTTGGACTACACCCGATCTCAGCTCTCCATCACTCGCTCGCTCAGTTGCTCATTTGCTCCTTGTTCGTCTCTTGAGCACTCTCGAGCACTCGCAAGGTCGTGTACGAGGTATCGTTGCTCGCGTGAATCACTTGCTTTTTGTCGTCTGACAAGTCGATCCAAGGACGAGCGCTCTGGATCCGAGGTCCAAGCGTCCTGGATACATGCAAGTGTGTATGTGGCCCTGCAAGCATCAAGTCGAGCACGGCCATGAGTGGCTCTGCACGAGCACCACGAGCACCACGACGTTTGCTGGTTGCTTGGTGTTGATTTTCCCTCGAGTCACTTGCTCTCTTCTCTCTCGAGTGCACCCATTTGTCGTTTTGAAGCCACAAGAGGAAGAGAGGAGGAGGAGAGGAGCTCGCTCGCTAAAGGACTCGTTGTCGCCGAACGACCGACGCGCGCTGCTTGACAATAGGAACGCACGACCTCGATCTGCACCGTCCTGCTCGCACCACATACTAACAAACCGAGCCCAAGCATCGCATGTAGCAGATCAAATCCAAGCGCTCGGCTACTACTCCAGACACGAGTACTACAGCAGGAGGGATCGACCATCCACCGACGACGACGACGACGACGACAACGCGCTCTACAAGCCCTGGTCAGTCGGCTCGCTGGTCGAAGACACGACTGCTGCGCGTGACAGATCTGCGTTGCGGCACTCGCTCGCTCACCCGCTCGGCGTGCTTCACGTCACGCTTGAACTTGCCCTCGCCTCGCGCGTCTCTGCGGCTGCGACGATCGATGAGCATTGAGTTGAGCGCTGTCATGTGCACGAGCAGACCACGACACGACGCACTCACACATGCACATGCACAGACGAACGAAAGTTCACGCCCGCTTCCTGAAGTTTCGCGCTGCAGTACGCATGTGATCCGCGGTGCCGACAGCCGCTGTCGGCAACACTCGATCAGACGCTTCAAGAGGCACACACACACGATCGAATCGTCCACATGCTCGCGACAGCAACTACTGCATGCTTTGAGGAGCTCTAAGCTCTAAGCTCTGAACGAGTGGACAGCGTGACGGACTCTCGACATCTGCCGCGAGCAGAGCGGCTGGTGCTCGTGCAGATCGACAAAGAGCGCGAGGCCGATGTCGCAGCCAGCACGCGCGCTCGCAGTGAATGAGCGAATGGCCGAGCACGGCGCGCATGCTCATGGCGGCAGCGGTGACTCAGGCGAGCTGTCGCGCACTGCTTGTCTTTGACTCGTCCATGTCGTGTCGTGTCGGGTGTGATGGCTGCGACCGGCTGGTCTGCTTTCGTCTCCACTCCGATTCCCCGACAAGCGACACACAATACATGAGCAGCGAGCACTCGCGCACCATGAGGCGCGATCATGACGCGCTGTGAGCAGGATGTCGACTCGACGTGTGCGCACTCAGAGACGAGCCACCGGCGGTCGAGGACATCGTGTTGACGCGCGCTAGCGCTGAGCCGGGAGTGAACGCACGAGTAAATGAACGAACAAGCGAGCGAGCGAGCTCCAGCGAAAGTGTCTACGTCAACGAGACGCCTTGAGGCGCGACGATTCCATTCCACTCCACTCGACTCAACGGTAGTCACGCATGCGCGTAGTCGCTACTGCCCGTCTCGATCGCGACGTCCCCGCGCCACGTAGTCTGAAGGCTCCTCGCTGTGTTCGAAATGATCCTCACCACAGTCTTTTGCACGCTGAGCTCACTGCATCGACTGTATCGACACTCAAATGATGATTGGCTTCAAGCTCGACCACGCGAGACGTTTGCGAAGCCAGATGGAGTGAGTGTGCGCATAAGACGATGAAGACGAAGAGGGAGAGGAGGTCACCGCCACGAGACGCAAGTAGCAGCTTTTGAGCAAGCAAGAACGCGCCAAGGCGCCAAGGCAACCTTGGCGCCAACAGCAAGACGTACACGAAGACACAAAGCATGAGCTGAGGTGCAATCGGAACAACAAGAATTGCCTCCTCTTGTAAAATCACGAGACTACAATCCACTTATCGACCACACAAGGAAGAACTCGCTCATACAAAGTGGTTTGTACAGGAAGTGATCGATTTAGATTTTGTACACCAGTAAAAACCACTTTGTATTATGAATCTCTCCGCTTCATACAATTTACCAAACTTGTACCGGATTTTCAGCGTCGTCATTTCCATTTCGTATACAAATATATTATTTATGGTGTCCGTCTTTGCCAAAATGTCACTATTAAACGAACGTTAATTTACTATAATGTCTGCCTATAAACCGATATCCGGCAAAAACTTCGTCGGATCACTGGGCGCGGCCTGAAGGCGCCCAAATCCAGTACATAGATCACCACCGGTGCGCAGCGAAGGTAGGTGATTCCGTCTAATGTGGAGCTGCCGAAGGTTTGCGCATAGGAGTTCTTACTGACTCGCTTGGCTGGCCCGCCGAAGGCGGGCACTACGTCCATGTGTATACAAATGTTGCTCATTTGGACAGAAAATTGCTCCATCACAGACAACGGGAGACTGAAGCCACTGCAGTTATTGAAAACATGAACCAAGCAAAACCCACTCATTTACATTGACTTTGTACTGGTATAAATGAACATCTGAGACAAACATAAACACAAAGCAACATTGTCGTTGTTTACACTTTGAATCGCGGATATCTTCCCTTGTTACGATATATATTTTAGGTTGTTTTCGTGTGGTTCTTGTTTTGAGAATGATATTAGCCGCGGATATCTCCGCTCCTTATGATATATGTTGCCAATGTTATACCTTCTTCCTTATGTCAAAGGCGGCACCACTGTGCTTGTAAAACTAGAACAAATCATAACGAAATCATGAACGCCAATGACATGGAGCACATTTAGTATCGTATTTCTATGGATTGTATTTACGCATGTGTCTTTTTACGCGTCATAATACAAGGGTGCCGCCTATGAATGGGAGGCGCCTTTGACATGAGGAAGACGGTAGTGTGGGTTGTGAAGTGCATATGATATTTGCCGTGTTGAAAATGGCGTTGAGAACATTTATGCACAATCAGTTGTAAAGTTTGCAGCGTGCAGTGGTTAGAAGTGTCTCTGCCACTCGCAAGCACCACATTACGGCTAGACAATGTAGATACCAACGTATGAGCATAGTTGGACCTCTTTGGTCGCTGCAGCATTGGCGTTGTACGAATAGGAAGTGTTTACAGTCAGCCGAACAAAATGATCAAAACGTCAGTTTGTTTAAAACAAACAACAAAAGTAGAGGTATTGCATACATCGGTAGTATACTTGTTTGTTGGGTTAGCTATTGCGTCGATCAATGTCTAGTATTTGCAAACAAGACGCCCACCTCTCCAGGGTCTCCTGTGAACGAGAGCTGACTCGCCTCCTACAACCCGCCCTGTGAACGAAAGCTGGCTCACCTGCAGCAACCTGTCGGACACTGCGCGCGTTCAAGTCACTAGCGAGAGTACCGCTTCGCCTGTTGCGCGTGTCAGCACTTCCACATCGTCCACTGTCACTAGCATCGTCGCGCACAAGTACATACAGCCTCCCCAACCATAGCTCAGCCTTTGGCGTAAGTGGCTAGTGAATCATACATTTACGTTACCAGGTCCCCGCCATCAACGTTCATCACCCAGAAAGAGGAAACTTACATACTGGTCACTCGACTTTGTCAAAAGTGCATAATGGTGCCAAGATGTGTGAAGTGTGACAATCAAATGTGGCAATTTAGCATTGAGAGCGAGAGGCCTTGAGCGCTACCAGATCCTCGAGCAAGTGGAGAGGGGGAAGTTAGAACACAATCGAACATGCTTCATTCAGGCGAAGACGTCTCCATTGTCTGCTCACTCTGCAAGCGCTTGGTAAAGAAAGCAAACTTCACCTGGCACGCTCGATTGACGCGATGTCTCGCTTCTAAAGAGCTCGCCGCACGTCGTTTGCGCGCTTTAGAGATCGAGAGAGCAAAGGACAGAACACGAATCAAGGTCATTCGTCAGTAACGAAGCGCAACCATCGACGCCACGTAAGAGCACGAGCTCGAAAAAAGAACTGATCAATCAATCACAGCACCAGCAATCGCTCAAACTCGAGCCGTGATATGCATCCTACGCATCAGCCCGATGGCCTATGGAGTTCGACCTCTTTCGTGTGTGCACGAGCACTGTCAGGCTTGCATTGACAGGTTGGTCGCGTACGCTCTAGCCTACTGCATGACACCACTGTATCCGTAGTGCCGTAACCCATTACGATTTAATTGGGTCTGTTGATCCCGACGCAGATAATTGCGGGCTTGAGTCCGCCTGTGGAGGCATGCCTTGAATTGTCGTAATCATCGCTGGCGCTGGCATTGGATATTGGCTCGCACAAATCACTGGACCGGATTTGCCTCTTTTGGGTGAGGTTTTTGGTACGCCCCCATTAAAGGAAGCATCACTGCGATTCGCCCGGCTACGAAGGCGCGTGGTTGTCTCTGTCTTCGCGCTCAACCTCTCAAATAAATAGGCGTTACAAATAATAGTAGTTATACATACGCTGAAATCTATTGTATGTGTCGTGTACCACGACGAAAATGTATGGAACTAAATTGTCAAATCAAGGGATAAAATATGCGCTGTGAAAAATCTAACATGTCATTGTCCACACAAACATGTAAACATGTCGAATCAAGCTCATTCAAGAACAGGTAAGCTAACGAGCAAGCGTCATGACTGACATCCCAACGTTCGCACAGCGAGCATCACATGGCAAATAAGCTAATTTGATCAAGATGAACTGGTAAGTGCCTAGCGCATGTAAGAAGCGACACGCAGCGTCTCGTGTCACCGTCTGTGGCTCATCGCTTGGACTATCATGGACATAACACTTCGACCTACGATCATCACCACAATGACCAATACACCGTAAATACGCTAGTACTTCCTGCTACATCCTTTCAGTGACTGCAGTGGCTTCAGTCTCCCGATGTCTGTGATGGAGCAATTTTCTGTCCAATTAGCAACATTTGTATACGAAATGGAAATGACGACGCTGAAAATCCGGTACAAGTTTGGTAAATTGTATGAAGCGGAGAGATTCATAATACAAAGTGGTTTTTACTGGTGTACAAAATCTAAATCGATCACTTCCTGTACAAACCACTTTGTATGAGCGAGTTCTTCCTTGTGTGGTCGATAAGTGGATTGTAGTCTCGTGATTTTACAAGAGGAGGCAATTCTTGTTGTTCCGATTGCACCTCAGCTCATGCTTTGTGTCTTCGTGTACGTCTTGCTGTTGGCGCCAAGGTTGCCTTGGCGCCTTGGCGCGTTCTTGCTTGCTCAAAAGCTGCTACTTGCGTCTCGTGGCGGTGACCTCCTCTCCCTCTTCGTCTTCATCGTCTTATGCGCACACTCACTCCATCTGGCTTCGCAAACGTCTCGCGTGGTCGAGCTTGAAGCCAATCATCATTTGAGTGTCGATACAGTCGATGCAGTGAGCTCAGCGTGCAAAAGACTGTGGTGAGGATCATTTCGAACACAGCGAGGAGCCTTCAGACTACGTGGCGCGGGGACGTCGCGATCGAGACGGGCAGTAGCGACTACGCGCATGCGTGACTACCGTTGAGTCGAGTGGAGTGGAATGGAATCGTCGCGCCTCAAGGCGTCTCGTTGACGTAGACACTTTCGCTGGAGCTCGCTCGCTCGCTTGTTCGTTCATTTACTCGTGCGTTCACTCCCGGCTCAGCGCTAGCGCGCGTCAACACGATGTCCTCGACCGCCGGTGGCTCGTCTCTGAGTGCGCACACGTCGAGTCGACATCCTGCTCACAGCGCGTCATGATCGCGCCTCATGGTGCGCGAGTGCTCGCTGCTCATGTATTGTGTGTCGCTTGTCGGGGAATCGGAGTGGAGACGAAAGCAGACCAGCCGGTCGCAGCCATCACACCCGACACGACACGACATGGACGAGTCAAAGACAAGCAGTGCGCGACAGCTCGCCTGAGTCACCGCTGCCGCCATGAGCATGCGCGCCGTGCTCGGCCATTCGCTCATTCACTGCGAGCGCGCGTGCTGGCTGCGACATCGGCCTCGCGCTCTTTGTCGATCTGCACGAGCACCAGCCGCTCTGCTCGCGGCAGATGTCGAGAGTCCGTCACGCTGTCCACTCGTTCAGAGCTTAGAGCTTAGAGCTCCTCAAAGCATGCAGTAGTTGCTGTCGCGAGCATGTGGACGATTCGATCGTGTGTGTGTGCCTCTTGAAGCGTCTGATCGAGTGTTGCCGACAGCGGCTGTCGGCACCGCGGATCACATGCGTACTGCAGCGCGAAACTTCAGGAAGCGGGCGTGAACTTTCGTTCGTCTGTGCATGTGCATGTGTGAGTGCGTCGTGTCGTGGTCTGCTCGTGCACATGACAGCGCTCAACTCAATGCTCATCGATCGTCGCAGCCGCAGAGACGCGCGAGGCGAGGGCAAGTTCAAGCGTGACGTGAAGCACGCCGAGCGGGTGAGCGAGCGAGTGCCGCAACGCAGATCTGTCACGCGCAGCAGTCGTGTCTTCGACCAGCGAGCCGACTGACCAGGGCTTGTAGAGCGCGTTGTCGTCGTCGTCGTCGTCGTCGGTGGATGGTCGATCCCTCCTGCTGTAGTACTCGTGTCTGGAGTAGTAGCCGAGCGCTTGGATTTGATCTGCTACATGCGATGCTTGGGCTCGGTTTGTTAGTATGTGGTGCGAGCAGGACGGTGCAGATCGAGGTCGTGCGTTCCTATTGTCAAGCAGCGCGCGTCGGTCGTTCGGCGACAACGAGTCCTTTAGCGAGCGAGCTCCTCTCCTCCTCCTCTCTTCCTCTTGTGGCTTCAAAACGACAAATGGGTGCACTCGAGAGAGAAGAGAGCAAGTGACTCGAGGGAAAATCAACACCAAGCAACCAGCAAACGTCGTGGTGCTCGTGGTGCTCGTGCAGAGCCACTCATGGCCGTGCTCGACTTGATGCTTGCAGGGCCACATACACACTTGCATGTATCCAGGACGCTTGGACCTCGGATCCAGAGCGCTCGTCCTTGGATCGACTTGTCAGACGACAAAAAGCAAGTGATTCACGCGAGCAACGATACCTCGTACACGACCTTGCGAGTGCTCGAGAGTGCTCAAGAGACGAACAAGGAGCAAATGAGCAACTGAGCGAGCGAGTGATGGAGAGCTGAGATCGGGTGTAGTCCAAATGAGTGCCTGGGTAGTTTGAGTTGATTTGAGGTATCAGTGTGGAGCGAGTGAGCGCGCGAGAAGAGAAGAGAAGAGAAGAGAAAGGTGTGTGTGTGTGTGTGTGCTGTGCAAGGACAACAGCGACGATCGCAGTTGATCCGAGCTGCAAGTGCATTCATCGTGCGCGCCCCGAGACAACAACAACCTACATGATCGGATTGTGCGAACTAACGCAGCGCGCAATCGAGCACGATCAAGGATCATCATTGCGATCACGCTCGCCTCGGAGCTTGGCCATGCATGCCGCCGCTGAGCAAGTGTAGACCATGGAGGAGAGACTGCGCAGAGAGAAGGTGAGCACGGTCACCCACGAGATGCAACAAGTAAGAGCTCTCAAGCAAGCAAGTGCGCGCTCCAAGGCTAAGACACTACGAACCGAGCAACGAGCAACGAGCCATGAGCACGACGAAGAAGAAGACGCCAAAAGACGTCGAGCACGTGTTGCTGAATATCTCGCGCCAACGTGCTGCCAGTTGACGCGCGCGCGCATAGACCGGACGATGCATGTGAGCCAATCAACGCGCAGCGAGTGCCAGCGCGCTGGTGTCGATATTCAGTCTCGCTGTTTGTATGGGCTGTTTCATCATGCCAGCGCACGCTTTTGGCGCGAATGTCCGCCTCGCGCACATCGTGCTGACGTTCACGCGCTCTTCCAGATGTCACGACCGACTCGACGACGCGACGCAGCGAAAGAGGAGGAGTGTTGCTGCTGTTGTCGCAAGTGTGTGTGTGTGTGTAGTGGAGCGTTGGTGCTCGTGTGAAGCAGCAAGTCGCTCTAACGCTGCGAGCCGCCAGTCTCCAACCAGACACAAGCAACCCACGCGCGCAAGAGGTGCGTCCAGTTGGTTTCCAGCACCGATGATTTACAGCCGATGATTCAGGCGCTGTGTGGCTCGCAGCCGTGTGCGACGCGACCGCTCGAGTGCGCGAGTATGAGCAGCAATGGCAACGAGCGGCAGCGAGCGACCGACCGACTCTGTGGGTGCGCGTGAGATGGATCGCTCGCTCGCTCGTTCGCAGGAGATGGACGCGCCGCTCGTGTTGCCATTGCTACTGCTGCTTGGTCGCCAGTGCGCCTGAACCTTCATCGGCTGTTGCCATATGCACTTGCATTGCTGAATTCGCGACCGAGTGCTCACATACACACACGCGTCTGCTACTGCTCTCTCTCGCTTGCTACGATGCTCACGATGGACGACTGCACAGTCGCGCGCACGACCAACAACAGCACCAGCAGCAGCTCTTCGACGCACCAGCCGTCGCTCTTCGAGCGCCTCGCAGATCCACTCCGCGTCCGCATTCGCAAGTCGAGCGACCGGAGCAACAAAAGCAGCAGCAGCACGTGCTCGCGCCACTACTCGAGCGCATCGAGCTGCAGCACTGCGTTCCAGCGCGACTCGTTTGCGAGCGCGTTCCCAACGTCGCCAGCAGCACAGCGCGCGACACCAGTCCACAAGCGCGCATCTGCGCTGCTCAAGAGCATGAAGCGATCCATGGCGCCGCAGCTCACGAGCTGCACAGGCCGCAGCAGCACAACGAGCACGGGGAGCAAGATGTTTGGCAAGAACCCAGCGTCGTCGTCGTCGTCTGGGTCGCCGCGTCCAGTACCAGTGCCACACACGATCACAGAGCGCCACGGCGGCATGGAGCTCTGGGTGAAAGCGCCGATGGTCGCCGGCGAGATGGAGAAGCAGGGCTTCCGGTGGCGCAAGAAGTGGAAGACGCGGTACGTCGAGCTCAACAGCCGCATGCTGTCGTACTACGAAGTCGACCGGACTGGGCACGCCAAGAAAGCGCGCAAGCGCGCGCAGATCACTGCGGACGGCTTCCTCGAAGACATTGACGACCGGAGCTTCGCGATCACGCCGTCGGCGGATGAGAAGCCGTGGATCTTTCGCGCCAAGGACGCCAAGACGAAGCTCACGTGGTGCAAAGCGCTGACCGACTGCATCGACATTCTCAACTGGCTCCAGCACTACGAGCTCGGGGACTTGCTCGGCGTCGGCGGCAACGGCGTCGTGCACCAGATCGTCGACAAGCGCAGCGGCAAGAAGTTTGCAGTCAAGAGCGTCGACGTCGCCAAGTTTCGGAACCGCGAGGCCGTTGTCTCGGAGGTCGAGATCCTCCGGAGCATCACGAACAACATCAAGCACCCGAACCTCGTGACGATCTACAAGGTCTACGAAGAGCACGACAAGATCTACATCATCCTCGAGCTCTGTGAAGGCGGCGAGCTGTACGACAGCATTGTCAAGCGCGGGTGCTACAGCGAGCGCGACGCGGCGCGGATCATGCAGCAGCTCATGTCGGCGCTCCAGTCGCTCCACGCGTACAACATCCTGCACTTGGACATCAAGCCCGAGAACATCCTGTTCTCGTCGAAAGCGAAAGACGCCAAGATCGTCGTGACCGACTTTGGCCTCGCGCGCATGATCAACGGCAAAACGAACCCGCTCGAGACCGGCACGAGCATGGCCGGCACGGTCGGGTACATTGCGCCAGAGGTCATCAGCTCGCACACGTACACTGCAGCTGCGGATGTCTTTAGCGCCGGTGTGATCCTGTTCATCCTCTTGGTCGGGTACCCGCCATTCCAGGGCGACAGCGAAGTCGAGATCTTGCTCAAGATCGCGCGCGGAGACTTCCAGTTCAACCGCGAGGACTGGGCGCACATCTCGGCGTCTGCAATGGAGCTCGTTGCGCGCATGCTCGAAGTGCGCGCAGACGACCGGATCACAGTCGACGACGTCCTCGCGCACCCGTGGCTCACGGACGCGACGACGAGCGACCGCGAGCTCGCCAAGACCATGGAGCGCCTCCAGCGCTTCAACTTTGACCGCAAGTCGGAGAACATGGCGACGTTCATGAGCACGATGCTCTGCGACTCGAACGAAGCCGACTACAAGACGCTCGCAGACACGAAGACGATCGACGTGATGATCCGGCAGCTGTCACCAGAAGGTCGCGACCGCATCCCGCTCCAGAAAGCGCACATCCTCGCCAAGGGCCTCGGGCTCTCGCCGTTCATTGACGAAAAGTCGTTCGTGAGCTTCTTGGACCAAGACCAAGACGGCTTCATCAACGCGCAGGACTTTTGCGACGGCGTCAAGGCCGTGCGCGGCTGCGACGCGTCGTTCTCGACGATCATCTTCACGGCGCTGCACAAAGTCATTGGGAACGACGCAGCGCCGTCCGCGAGCTTGCGCCGTCAAGACTTTGCGCTCGCGTTCGAGCGCCTGCACTGTCCAGAGCCACTGAGCAGCGTCTTCTTCAAAGTCGCCGATGCGCAGTACGCGCCACAAGCAGCAGGCGCTAATGGCGAAGACACAAACGGTAGCAGCAACGCGACGCCAGTCGAGTGGGAAGCTGACGCCGCCGAGTTCGCTGTTCTGTCGGCACAGCATCCGTTCATCACGCGTCTCTTCCTTCGCACGGCCAAGGACAACATGACGTACATGGTCAAGACCCGGAGCGTCGAGGTCTTTCCGCAGATCGTGGAGGACCGCGCGAGCGAGTGCACCGCGTAGCGCCTGGGTCCTCCTGCCAAAGTGCACTCTAGTAGACTCAGTCGCACTCTCTCTGATACAACAAACACGTAAGTTATTCCACCTCTGCGTCTGTGTCTGCTGTCACTCGTGTGTGTGTCTAGTGCGCGCGCCGCGCTGCTTTTGCCGTTGGCTCGACAATGTCGGCGTCCGGTTCGCTCGCGAGCACTTGCGTCGCCCACGCGCGAATGCGCGGGAGCGCGTACTTGTACCCGACGTCGATGATCTCGTCCATCTTGTCAAACTGGAGCGTGCCGTAGTCGTTCACGGGCGGCCGCAAGTACAGATCGATGCACTCAGCTTTCATCCGGTCCTTGTGCTGCTCCGAGGACACGTACGCGAGCGCAGCCGAGACGTCGCCCATTGACGGCACGCTCACGGTCTTTGCGAACGGGTTGATCTTGTTCCAGAGGAGCCACCAGCCCGAGAGCGAGCTCCCGTAGCTAAAGTAGTCGCGACGCGGCTCGCTCCCGACGTCCACGGCGACGATGTACTTGATCCCGCCTTCGTCTTTCATGACGTCAGCTGGGAGGTTGTTCATGTACCCGCCATCGACGAGCACCGAGCCGTCCTCCGAGATCGGTGGCAAGTACCCCTGGAGCGTCATCGACGCGCGCACCGACTTCCACACGTGGCCGCTGTGGTGCACGTTCATGCGCGACTTGGCAATGTCCGTCGAGACGCAGAAGTAGTTGAGCATGAGGTCCTCGATCGCCAAGTCGTAGAAGTGCTCGCGGATGCTCCGGTTGAAGCGACTGCCGTTGAAGAACGACGAGATCGGGAGCGTCAGGTCCCGAAGCTTCTCCATCACGCTGCTCAGCGCGAGCGAGAGCGCGTGGACTTTTGTCTCGACGAGCGACAGGTCGTGCGGATGCAGCGCGTACACTGCGCCAATGAACGCGCCGATGCTCGTGCCGCCGACGACGTCGACGTGGATCCCGCACTCTTCGAGCGCGCGCAAGACGCCAATGTGCGCGAGACCGCGCGCACCGCCGCCGCCGAGCACGACGCCGACTGCGTTGCCAGTGATGCGGCGACAGAGTCGGAGAAAGTCGGACTTGTGGTCTTCGAACGGGAACTGCACGTTGTGGAAGCCGCTGATCCACTCGTACTTCTCCATCGGAAGGAGGAACCGCGGCAGGATCTCGCTGTTGCGCAGGATCCGGAGCTTCTTCTTGAGCACGTTCGTCTTCGATGCGTCCGACGCCGCGAGCTTTGCAGCTTCGTCGATCGCAGACAGCGTCCAGTCTTTCTTCCGGATGCGCACGACGCTGATCGCAGCGCTCTTCTTCTCCCACGCAGCTTGCAGCGTGCTCGCAATGTCGTTCAAGAACGTATGTTGCGGATGCGCGTCCGAGCAGAGCAAGAGGATGTGGTCCGCTTGGCGAATGCAGAGCTTCGTCCACGGCGTGAGCTGCGCGTCGGCTTCGTAGATCACGAGCTCGTTCGAGCCTTCGATGTCACCGAGCCACGTGCTGAGGTTCGCGCGCGCAACGCGAGAGTTTGCGATCCACTGGTCGCCGAGGAACGCACTTGCTTTCTGCGACGACACGACGTCGGTCGTTGCGATCGTCTTGAGCGCGTGCAGCAAGTGCGAGCAGAACGTCTCGATCTTTGTCGTCTTGGTCAGTGAGAGCACTGCGATCGTACCGAGCGGGAGCGACTGCGTCTCTTGGTGCTCGCGCGACGCCTCGGTTGCGAGACTGAGCGAGAGCAAGTAGTTCCCGCGCTCGCGCAAGCCGCCAGGCTCGGCGTTCCCAATGTCCATGCGCCGCGACGTCAAGTGCTGCGCGAGGTTCGTCGTAAAGTGCACGAGCACGGTCGGGTGTTCGTGCACGACGTAGTCAAAGACATTGCGCGACATCTGCGCGATCTGCGAGTCGCGGATCGCAAACACAGACGAGTGGCTCCGTCCGGCGGCGAGCATGTCCATCGCGCCAAGCGTCGCGCCACGGCCGAGCTCGCTCGTTGTCTCGACCTCTTTGCCGCGGTGGTAGTGCGCTTGCACGGCGCGGAGACGGCCGCTGATGACAGTGAAGACCGAGTCGCACACGTCGCCGCGATCAAACAGACTCTCGCCGCCGTGGAGGTGCAGCCAGTCGAACGAGCTGTCGGCGACGCACACGAGCTGCGAGTACTGCTCGATCAAGTGGCGCGCGCACGTCTTCGCGACTGCGTTGAGCTGGAGCAAGCTCGAGAAGATCGCTTCCGGGATCCAGATCAAGCGCGTGTCGTCGTTGCACACTGCGCGCGTGACCGAGTGCGTGCCGACGACGCACGCAGACATGCCGACCTCGCAGCCTTTCGTCGCAGTGTACATGTCGACAAACGTGTTTGGCTGCGTCTGCACTTGGACTGTCACGGAGCCGTCAACGACAATGTACACGCCAGCGGTCGACGCGCCGCCGCTACTCACGGCGTGGTGCGCTTTGCGCGACACGATCTTCACGCACGCAGCGAGCGCTGCGCGGAGCTCGCGGTCATACAAGCCAATGGCCTCGGCGACGATCCGGACGCACTCGTCTTTGGGATTGACGCTTGAGTCACGTCCCGCGTCTTCAAACACACGTGGCGCAATGAGCGGCGAGGGACAGATGATCTTGCTGTAGAGCCCAAAGTGGTGTATGAGCGACTTTGCAGTGATCTTCTCGACCTGGCTGAACGCCGCCTGCGCAAGGCGGAAGAAGCTCTCGGGGAACTCGCGCACAACGCGCTCGATCGTCTGCGTCGAGATCTGAAACACGGTCGTCCCGTCGGTCGTTGCAGCTGCCGACAAGTTCCCACACACTTTTGCAATGTGGTCACGCGATGGTGACTCTGCGTCGCTGCTGCTCGCTGCGTCGTTAATGAGCGCAACGAGCAGTGCGAGCGACGACACAAACGTCTCGCCACGGCCGACGGCTTTCGTGAACGTCTTGTCGCTACTGTCGCTGTGGATCGTGAGCGAAGCTTCGCCTGCAACGACGAGCAAGATCGATCCGTCGTGCTTGCCTTTTGCAAAGATCTCGGCGCCTTTGGCGAACTGGAGGATGCGCAAGTCACTAGTGGCGGCGACACGAGCGCAAGAAGCGATGAGTGGTAGGCGTCACACTCGCTTATGTACTACAACCAATACATACGTGAGGCAACAGTGAGCAATGCCACGTACTTTGCGAGCGGCTCGACGAACTCGCCTTTTAGGAACGAGAACACCTAGCGATGCAGTGGATCAGAGCAGAGCACAACGTGGAGCAAAAAAACAGTCAGTCTGACCATCTCTATGGCGGCAGAGGATGCCTATCGAGACAATGAGGTACCAGACAACGCAGTCGAGTGTCGTAGCACGTACCTTGGAGAGCATGTCATAGATGAGCTTCAGGTCTTCTGGACGACACTTTTGCCGCAGCGTGCGCGGAAACACGAAGCGGTCCTGTCGATCGAGGATCGCGTTCTCTTCGATGCGGTCTCGCTCGAGCGCTTCGAGGTCTGTGAATGACCGTGAGTGGCGCTTCCGCTTTGACATCGGTGACGTCGGGAGCTCTGCGCGCGTCGACGGCGGCGGGAGCTTCCGCGGCCGCACTTGGCGCGACGCGATCCAGACAAAGAGCGTCGAGATCGCACCGACGAGCGCCGTGAAGACTGCAATGCCGCCGACGAGGTAGTGGCGCTGCTGCGGCACGAGCCACGGCGCGAGGCGCGCAACGGCGCTGTCGAGCGTTGCGGTCCATGCAGCGGCAGTCGCCGAGCCTTCGTGGAGCACGAGGAGCGCATAGCGCTCGACCGTGCGCACGGTCGTCTCCATCGAAACGTGTGTGTGTGTGTGCTGCTTCGCGCGTGCAGCGCAAGAGAGAAAGTGAGGCTTCAACTCGCTGAAAAAGTCGGATCGGGCGTTCAGTGGCATGTCGCATTCGACTCTTGTGTTGGTGTTTGTATATAAAACGTCAAATTATTGATATGGCACATGTCTTTTTTTGAATGTGTGCAATATAGGACAGTAAGTTATTAAATATGCATGGCTTAGCACACCTTTATTAGCATACTCATATCCAGTCAAATGAATACACTCTTTTGGACTGCTCGCGACCAAGCTTTCAGAACAAAAAAGGCAACAGCTCTTCATCTAAGCAATGGCAGGCAACAGCAGCAGCATGGACGCGAGCAGCGCGCGCGCACGCATCGTCGCGCGCTACGACAGTCTGCTCGAGGCGCTCGGCGAGGACCCGTTCCACGCCACGTCGGCGCTCCAGCGCACTGAAGACGCAGCAAAGGTCGTCGACGACGCGCAGACAGCTGCGCAGCGCAAGAAGCTCCTCGCAGCCGCGGCGCAAAAGAGTCTCCGATGCGCAGAGCTCATTGAGCAGGCGCTCGATGCGTCTGCGGCGCTCAGTAGCGTCCAACGCAAGATCGCACGTGCGCACAAAGCGCAGCAAAATGGCGACAATGATGACAACGACAGCGATGCGAGCAGTGAAGACGACGACGACGAGGATGTCGACATGGACAGCGCGGACGCGAGCAAGACTGCGCTGCTGCTCGAAGACCTCGTTGCCGCCGGCGACGAGATGCAGGAAGCGAGCAAGAAGTACGCGCACTTGGGCGTCGCAGACAAGACTGCGCGCGCGAGTCGTGCGCTGCTCTCGCTCGCGGACCAGAGTCTCCACGAGTCGGTCGACGCGCTTGCGACTGGCGCGTGGGACGGCAGCAGCGCGAGCAGTCAGGTCCAGAGCGCATTCCGCGACCTGTACATGGACGCGTTCACGTCAGCGTTTGGCGACGACCTGGACCAGTTCCGCCAGGAGGAGCGCTTCGAGAGCCGCGACGTGTCGTATTTAATTTCGTGCATCCACGCAGGCGGCGACGTCTTCACGCCGCTGCAGAAGTCGCTCTTTGTCGAGTCCATGAGCAGTAAGTAGCGAGCGCTATTCTTACGAAGAGCTACCATAATGGAAGCAGATACTCTCAGTATATTGTGCATTGCCATATACGAACAGTCAACGAGGCAGTGCTTCAAAGGGAGTCAGCGAAGCCGAGATGCTCAAGTCGCTTGCTCGGACGACTCGGTGGATCACGCACCGCTCGCGACTCCGCGCTCTCGGCGCGCTTGGCACCAGCGAGCCAGTGACGGGACCGTGCGCTTGAGCACCGCACCGGCGCTGACTCGTACGAGCTGCTCGTGCTTGTCGAGATCGGACTCCAGACGTACCAGGCAAACAAAGTGAGCAACCTCGTTGCGACGCTCTGGATCAACCGCCTCGTCGTGTTCGTGATCGTCTTCAACTGCTCGTTCATGCCAGCTGTGAGCGTCGCGTTCCGCAAGAAGACGCCGGCGTTCGTGAAAGTCGTGCACCTGGCGCTCGACTCGGTCCTCGAAGTCGTCTACGGCATGGTCGTGCCGCTCGCGATCTTCTATCCGTACTACCGCGACGCCGATAGCATCCTCCACGACCTATCGTACGTCAACTACTACCGACACGTGGGGCATCAACTTCATTGCCGAGAACCGGCAGCTGTACGTCTCGTCGTGGACCGACTTTTGCTCCAAGATGGCACCAGGTCCGAGCCTCTTTATGCGTCTGTACACGCTCCGGACGCACCAGACGGAGCATGAAGCGCACACGAAGGCTGAGAGTCTACGAAAGATCACTCCCAGGACATCCGCTGATGCAGCTCAGCGTCAGTCCGTGCTCCATCCGAAGCGGTTCCTTATCGCGCTCATGGTGCTCTGGGGACTTGGCGTACTCGTTCTGCACGCCATAGCAACTGGCATCGGGCTCACACACCACGACTTGAGCTGCCTCCTCGAGAACATCCCGCTTGGCTCGATGCAGCACGCGTGCGCGGTCTTTGAAGTGAGCTGCTCGCAGCGACACATCATTGGTACGACGAGCGAGCTGAACGCTGCGCTGAGTCAGATCGATCCAGCCAGAGTCGAAGGCTTGATCTTCTCGCACTGCTCAGCACTCGCGATGCCGCCGCGTCTCAAGACGTTCCCAAGGCTCAGCATGATCAAGATCCACAACTGCAGCATCGCCGAGTGGAGCACCGACGCAGCGCTGACAGCGCACGACCATCGGAACCTCAAGATCCTGTACGTGACGCTCACCAGCATGACTGCGATCCCGGACGGACTCTTGTCGCCGCAGTTCCCGCCGACATTGAGTTCTGCGGCACGAACCTCACGACGCTCCCGCTCGACTTGTTCGACAAGTGGAAGCCAGCCTACTTCGTGCTCGAGCTCAGCCCCGGCATCACCGAGTTCCCTGACGCGCTTCGCAGTGCTGCTGCTACGATGTCTGTGCTCGTGCTCGCATCGAACGCGATTGCATCGATCCCAGACGACCTCTTCCTCACGCACGCGTACATGATGTTCCTCGTTTCTGGGAACCCGCTGACAGCTTTGCCGCAGCACCCTGGCTCGATCTTCACATCGATGGCCATGGCGATCGACCTGACGCACATCACTGACGTCCCAGCGTCGTGGCGCGACGCAGCAGCGCAACAGGCAAACACTAGCGTGCTTTCGATGAACGCTTGGGGCACGCCACTGTGCGACAGCAGCCTTCAGGAGCAGTCCACGACCACTGGCAGCAGCTTGATCGACGCGCTCTCGTGGGTCACGTGCTCGCCAGTTCAACACGACAAGCCGCACTTCTTCCCACTCGAGCACGAGCTGGAGTGGCGAGCGAAGAACCGCGAGTGACAGCAGCGCCGCGCTCTTAGGCAAGCAAGAGACACTTCAGGAGAGTCATCGAGAGAGAAAGCGCTGACCAACATCATGTCAGAACCACCACGTGTGCTCGTGCCTCTTCTTGCTACAAGTCTACGCTCTTTCTGCGCTGTTCACATTCGCTGCTGCTGCTGTTGCGAACCACTCGTGCCATCGACGTCCCAGAGCCGCACCGAGCCGTCCCACGAGCTAGAGTTCACGAGCGCGTCCCGCAGTAAGTGTCAAAGAGCTGCCAGCCAAACTTGACCAAACACTCAAACACCGGCTCAAGCATGTCTGTCCGTCAGTCTGTCAGCGTCTGTGTGTGTTAGGAAAACCCACTCGCGAACGCAAGCGCATAACACATCGTGTTCATCCAGACGACGCGCACGAACACTTCCTAACACGACAAGCTAGACGCACTCTCGAACGCACTGCCTACCGTCTATAGTACTGGTCGGACACTCTGTCTTTCACGCAGACGGACGACAAACTGACGGCGGACGAACGACGGTGGACGAACGACATGCACACATGCACACACAACACAGGCTCGGCGACCGCACTCGACTCTCAGCTCGAACGCGGTGGTGGCTGTTGCTTGTTGATCGCGACTGCTGGCTGGTTGACTGACTGGATGGATGGATGACGGTAGTGACCACTTGCGTGCTGCACGTGTCCTTGACGTGACACCACTGCTCTCCAGCTTGTAGCTCAATGCGTTCGCTGCTCGTAGCTCAATCAGTTTGTCTCGCTTTCTCGCTCACGTGGAGTCTGCCGAGCGATCAGGTCCTCCAGCATGTCCAGCGCCTCCTTGTCTGTGTCTTGGGTCAGTCCAAAGAACTCCTCGCGCTTCTCGGGCGTACGCAAGTCGAACAGGATGGCTTCGTGGATCGTCTCGGACTTCGTCGCCGGTTCCAGCGCCGCATGCACCGTCAAAGAGCTCGTCGAATGCCTCGCGGTTAACTTATTTCGGGTCCTTTCCTGTTCTGGTCTTGTTTTGGGTCTGCTTGTTGCCAGACCAATTTGCAAGACCAGACCGAAAGCTAGACCAAGTCGAATGTACTAACAACCAGAGAGCTCAGGTGCAGGCACCGGAAGCTGGAAGAGCTCGCGCTTTGGAGCACGCTTGCGCCCTTGAGGAATATCTCTAAGCTGTCTAGCGTGTACACTCGCTTTCTTCTCTATGCCTACGACGAAGTTGATCATCGACGGATGAGCGCGCGAGAAAGTCGCGTTGAGCTCGCGGTTGTAGCGCTCCAATGGGTTGTTTGTGCGAGCCACAATGCTCTTTGACATGCCAAAGACGTTCCAGCACGAAGGCGGGTAGCGCTGGAGCCATTGATGATCAAAGTACTGCCAGAAGAGAGCCCACTTACATTGCGACAGCGCGATCCCGCGCTCGGTGCACTCGCTGTCGATCTTTGCTTTCACCCATTCGAGACCGCATGTTGCCACCTTCTCGATCTCGATGACTGCCAGCATGTCGATGACTCCTTTCGTCAATGCCACCTTAATCTCTGGGCCGGACATGCGCAAGCGGCGCATGCGTCGTAGCAAGGCTTGCTTAAAATGAAAGTAGCAGCCACAGATCGTGGCCGCAAGGAACTCGTCCGTCACTGCGTTGATGAGCGCTGGCTCGAAGTCGCACACGACTGTTGTAGGGTTGATCTTGCCTCCGGTCGCCTGCCCAACAAGCGACAGAGCGTTCGTGTACATACGCTCGGTGCGCGAAGTGCAGAGGACGTAGAACACCGGCAAGTACAAGCCGGACGCTCGATCAAAGACCATGACAACGAGGCACTGGTGGTACCCGCGAGGCACACAGCGAAACGTGCCGTCCACAAAGTTGTGCTGCTGTATTTAAGCTTCTCAATGAGCTCTGGGTGTGCCCAGCTGATGAGCCGTTCGTCTTGTCGCTTTGCTGTGTCGTCGGCGGTGTACGTGAGGTTAAACTGGAGAAAGCGCATGGACGACTCGCACACGAGAGAGAGGCTCTTGGGAGATCTGCAGCATGACGTCTCCGCCATGCAGCTGCTGCCAAGCTCGGTAGACGCGCCTCACCACTTGCTCTTCTGTAAGCCCGATGACAGCGACATCCTTCGCGTCGAGGTACTCTCTGCTCGCTCGCTCCCACACGTCGCTCGCCTTCATGTCTTGCTGATCGATAGCGATCGCGTCGACGAAGGCCTTCATGTCTTCAGTCGCGTCGATCAGCGCGCTTCCAACGCGTCGGGGCTTGCACGTGTGTGGTCACTCTGCTACAAAGTCCATGGTGTCGGCGACGCAGGCGACTCGACCCTTGCATGCGGTCCGTCTGTACGAGGAGCATCGGTATGACACCTTCACTCGAGAAGACGATGCTTTCGTGTACTTGTGCCCGTTGAGAGTGATGACAGTATTGAACATTCGGCTTACGTCCTTGTTCGCTGTCGGCATGTGCGGCCAAATTATCTGTGACAGTCGTTCGCTGCTTGTATCTTGCTCAATGTGGTCGTTGGCCTGCGCGGTGATGTAACGTGAAGAGGAACAGTTGGCGGACGAGAGGGATCGGTGTTGTGTCGCCGTGCGCGCGATCGGGCGAAGCTGCTCTCCGAGTTCTTGTTCGCTTGCGTCGAATCTCCGTGACGCTGCGCTACTGTCGCGCGAGCGAATGCGTGGGCGATCTTGTCGACGTGGTGGACATGGATCAGACGACTGCGACTGCAGGCTCTCGATTGCTTGCCATCCGAGAGAGGTCGAGCGCGAGAGGCGGCGCAACGTCGCACGCCGCGACGACAATGGCTGCAAGCGAGAACTTGAACGCGATCCCTGAGAACGTGGGCGCGCACGTGCAAGTACGGCTTGTCGTGATTGCGAGCTATGGCGCGCATGCATTGAACGAGAGTGCAGATGCTGCCGTGGCGACCATGCGCGCGGGCGCAGTACCGAACGTACGTACGCACAACTGCGACGACGTCAACGACTCGAGCCAAGCAATGTACCATGCTCTCTTTCTTTCTCTTGCGCCTGCTCTAGCTCTCTGTCGCTATCTCTTGCTATCTCTCATTTGCTCTCACGCACTCAGTACTTGTTGCGCGCCGAGCGACGCGGGTTCCGACGCTCAGGGACGCTCGCTGCTTCCGTTCGCCGACCGCGCGAGCGCGACAGCGGCGTGCTGAACTCTTCGTCGATGCGCTCGAGCTCCATGTCCTCGAGCTCGGCGCTCGCAGGCGACTTGACCACGTCGCGACGCATACCGCTGCTGTTGCTCACGCTGCTGCTGCTCGTGCCAATGCGCGAGTCCGTCATCGGTTCGCGCACGAACTGGAACCGCTTGGGCGTCTCGAGCGTTGCCTCGCTTGAGTGCGTCGATGACGTCGACGACTGCGGCACGGACGCCGTGTCGAGCAGCACTGAGCGTCGCGACGCCACGTGCACGTCGACTGGCAGCGCCACGGACGGGTCCACGACACTCTCGAACGTCCGTGGCTTGAGCGTCAGGTCTGCATCGTTCGTCCCATACACACGCAAGCAAGCAAGTTGACACGTTGGTGTGAGTGCCTTCAGTCACAACGTCGTGCCGAACGCACGCGCAGGGTCGCTGGCTCACTCCCGAAGTTGAGACTCTGCATCGCCTTGCGACTCGCACTCGACTGCTGGGTCTTTCGTTGCTGCAACGAAAGTATTTTGTCTCGACAGATTTGATTGTACAAAATACAAAATATACTAGCATCCCTGTATTGTATCTCTATTGCAAAATGGTTTTCTGGAATCTATTGATCGAAGCTATTGATGTGCCGCTTCAAATGGTACAGGAACAGTATGAAGATAGATTTGTGTCGCGGCGCGTCGGTGACTGCGCTCGCGACGTCGCCTCATGCTCGTCTTGTCTTGGTGATCAGCAGCATGCTCGCGGCAATGCGCGTTCTCGCTCAAGTCATGTTGTTGGTGTCGTTGTGCGATCAACTGCGCTTGGGAGTAAATTCGCTCAGCATTGCTGTATCAAGGCACCACATGACTACCTTGCGCTCGAAGCGACGCATCGAGAGAGCTTGCCACTCAAGCTTGTTTCCTTCTCTAGGATGCGCTCGCACACTGGCATGTCTCGCTCTCTACCTCGCACACGCCACGACCTCGCTGTCAACTCGGTTGTTCGCGCTCGTTCTCGACGAGCAGCTCCACGTTCTCCCATCGCTCGTGACTGACCGGCCGCGACACTTTCGCGCGCCTATCAAACATGTCCGCTCGTCGCGTCCTCATGGCCAACATGCCATTTCATCCATCAAGAGAGACGTCGAGGCAACAAGGCGTCACGCAAGTCAGCTGCGCCGAGCAGCACACTCAGAGCAGCACACTCAGAGCACCGAGGAGCATCTGGTGCCCTATCAATAACCAGACCAGATATGCACGCGTGAGGATCTTCTGCGTATCATGCACTTGAGCTATCACGCACTTGAGCAAGACGCACTTGCCGTGCTCGAGCAAGGATTCTCGTGCTCACTTGCGAATCGCGTGCGCACGACGCACACTGCCACACTGCCACGACCAGCGCCACGACCACAGTACCAGAGGCAAGAGCGCGAGCGTGACGCGCGCGGTATTGAACCAAGCGCGCGCTGTATCCATCTCGATCTCTCCCGCGTCAACGCTGCACACAGGAGCGCGAGCACCAGGTCCGTCCTCGTCTTGCGAGTGCTATACATGCCTGCATACGTGTGATTGCGAGCGAACACGCGCGGCGCTCTATGGTGGACGACGGCGTCTCGTATGGTGGCTGCTCGCGGGTTCTTTTTCACACACACACCGAGAGCTCAATGGAGCTGGGAGAGACACTTCAGATCTCGCGGCGCTCTACTCACACACACGTGTGCTCGTGCTCGCTCGCCGCCTTGTCTTGTGCTTGTTGCTCTCATGTGCGCAGTCGTCGAGCCTGAGCAGCCACACGCGCCGCATTTCTACCTCCGCGCGTGTGCAAAGATGGCGTCCGACCTCCACGTGCAGCAGCGGCTCCAGCGCATCTACGAGAACGCCAAGAACTCGCTCAACATCGAGACGCAAGTGTGTCACGCCGGCGTGCACACGCAGGCGACGATGTACCACATGGACATCTCGTTCCGCTCGACGCGCAACAAGTGGAGCATCGCGAAGCGCTACTCCGAGTTCTACAAAGTGCGCCGGACGCTCCAAAAGTACGTCAAGCAAGTCAAGAGCGTGCGCAGCGACGAGAGCAGCAGCAGTAGTGCGTACCCGCTGCCGCTCAAGACGCTCGACGAAGCCATGGCGGTAGCGTTCCCTCGGCGCCACATTCGGCCCGACACGCCAGCGATCATTGACGAGCGCAAGCCTGCGCTCGAGACGTTCGTGCAGCTGCTCGTGAAGGTGATCGCGAGCATCCCGCTCTCAGACACGACGCCGCCGTGCGCAGCGCCAAGTCTGACAGCCGCTACGCCTGCGCTCGCTGGACCAGTCGCGACGACCGCGACGAAAGCGTCCGAGTCGATGGCGTTCCTGTACCAAGTGCTGCGGGACTTCCTCGAGTACCCAGACAAGCAGATCGAGAGCGAGACGAAGCTCAAGCTCGCAGTTCTGTCGCTCGAAGACGTGATCGTGAGCTCCAAGAGCAACGTCTTGGACGGCATTGCGAGCGCCAGTGGCGCGAACGCGATCAGCAGCGGCACAGGAGGTGCGACGACGACTGCGCACTGCTTGAGCGAGTGCTGCAGCATCTGCCTCGGCGACTGGGACGACGAAGAGTGCGCCGAGATGAACGTCGTGAAGCTCCCGTGTCTCCACGCGTTCCACGAAGAGTGCCTCATGGAGTGGCTCCACGGCAACACGCACTGCCCAATGTGCCGCGAAGAGCCTGGTGCGTCGCCGTCCAAGGACGCAGCAGCAGCAGCGCAGTCGACGCGCCCAGTGCTCTGACGACGATCAACATACCAACAGCTAGCGAACGGATAGGATAGCGACCACAAAGGCCCTTTTGAACGAGAAGAGCATGACGGACAAACTTCTGCACTCTCGTGTACTAGTTCAGACGCAGAACGCACGGACTCCGTAGGACGTGGTCGCGCTCGAGCGTCCTCAATCTGTACACAAGCGCACGAAACAATGCGTGAGCCACACTGTCGGTCGCGGTCATTTGCTCAGGAGCTCTTGCGGTTTGAGCACTGCTGTGCTTCGTACCGCTTGTCTGCGTGGTGATACACTTAGTTGTCTGCGTCCTTCGCAGACGCCGTGAGGTAGTGGAAGCCCACAAGCGAGACCATGATCACTGCGCCGAGGCAGTTCACAAACGTCATCAATGCCTCGTCCATCTCGTCGCTGGAGGAGCAGCAGCATGCACAACAAGAGCGAAAGACACACACACGTGTGCGTGAGTGTGAGCGCACGCTTGATCGCCAGGCGAAAGCAAGAGCAGGATGGCGGCACGCGGCAGGAGATGCACGTTGGTCGCGCATGCATGCAGCGTGCAACGACGTACTTGGTCATGGTCGCTACGCTGGTGATTGACGTGGAGCTGCTTGCTTGAGCTGCTTGCTTGAGCTTCTTGATTCGGGAGCTTTGTGCCAGGTGGCACATTTGTTAAGTCTGTGTGCGCCACATCATCAAGGTGTGAAAGCATCTCTAGATTGCATTTGATTCAAGACAAGATCATAATAGGTGATTTTCACACGACAAAATCGCGCTTTGATAGTGCAGAATATACTGCATAGTTTCTCTATAGCAAAATGCCACTGCCGCATTTGAGTTGATGTTTGTATGCAGATGAGCCAACATAGTTCTGGATAGTGCAATAAACCAGGAACAAGTGAATGGCACTTGTGCAGAGTCGTCGAGCGTAAGAAGAAGCAGCACGAGATCGATCGTCCGCTCTTGTGACGACCTCGCCCGCCCTCCTGTCGTGCTTCCCTCGCTGACGGATCGACCGCGCAACAGACATGCTCGTGCCTGTGTTTGAGCGCTTCGCCGAGTTCGGCTGGCAGCTCTTTGTCGAGCCCGCCGAGACGTACGAGTTCTTCACGGTCTCTGGCGTCTTCAAGCGCGCGCACATTGACGCGAAGCTCCACGTCGTGCACCAAGCTGGCGCGCAGCACCTCGTGCAGCGCAGCGCGCTCTTCGACGTCTGCCTCGCGAGCGGTCTCGCGCATCTCATTGTCGCGTACGTGCGCGCTGAGGAGTCCACCACCACCAGCAGCAGCAACAACAGCCATGGACGCTCTGAGCTCGGTCTCGCGCCGCCCAACTACGTGCTCAAAGAGCCGATCGCAGTGCATCAGTGGGTGCGCCGGCGCGTCGAGAGCACCGAGCGCCGCGTGAACGAGATCGTCGCGGACGACCACTTCCACGGCGGCCACGCGAGCGGCCGAGAGCCTACGGAGCGCGAGCTCGAAGCGAGCATCCGCGAGCTCAGCGGCTTGCGCGCGATCGCAATGGCGCTCATCGAGCGCTTGCACGACGGCTCGCGCCACGTGACGCAGCGCAGCCAGCACGCTCACACCAACAGCCACAGCCATAGTCTCGACGACACGGAACTCGCAAGACTCACGCGCGCCGGCAGCGCGAACCTCTTGGAGCTCCTCGCGCGCATCCAGACGCTCGCGACCGCGTGCCGGTGCATGCTCTGGCTCGAGGAGCACCACGTCGTCGTGGACGAATCGGCGTACAGCGCGTTCTACGCGAGTGCCCGCGCCTCGCGTGCGACGTACTGGGACCAGTTTGTCGAGAACTACGGCGCAGCAGTGTCGTCGACGTCGACTGGTGGCGACCGCGCCGAGCCGATGCTGCTGATCGAGCGCGTGATGGAGAGCGCAGGCGTCTCCACTGACGCGATTGGCGGGAGCTGTCCGCCGCGGCAGCTGAGCCACGTGCTCGCACTCGTGCGGTCGCGTGCGATCGTGGACGACGTCGTCGCGTTCTACAGCGCGGCGCTCGAGCGCGAGCCGATCGAGAGCTTCTTCCGCGTCCAGAGCGCGCTGCTGCTCTACTTTTGTCTCGACCGCGCGTACGTGAGTCTGCTCGCGCCGCAGGTGCACACGGGCGTGCGCATTGCGCACAAGATGCGCGCGCTCGCAGACTCGATCGCCGCTGAGCTCGACGTACGCGATGACATGAAGCTCACGCTCCTGGCGCTGTGGCTCATTGAGAACGCCGCGACTGTGAACACGGGCAACCACGACCACGTCACGGCGCTGTACGACAGTGCGATCGCGCTGCTCCAGCAGTCGAGCGCGCTGCACGTGCACGAGACGTTCGAGGTCGAGTCGGACCTCGTGCTGCACATCGTCGAGACGCTCGTGCACCGCGGCGAGAGCGTCGCGGCGTGGAAGGTCTGGCACGCGTTTGCGATCGACGTCACGACGCGCGCAGCGTCGCCGACTGCCGTGGAGCTCGCAGTCGTCATTGCGCTCGAGCTCGACGTGTGGGAGCGCGCGCTGACGCTCTTGCGCGCACACGCGCGGACCGACTTGCTCGAGCTCGTGCTGAGCGCGCTCGTGAAGAGCAACCGCGTGAAGGAGCTCGTGCAGAGCGCGACGCTGCTGCCAGACGAAGAGCGCGTGTTCCACCAGTTCATGCTCAACGCCGGGATCTTTGCCGACGCCGACGCGCTCAAGGACGACAACATCCGCCGCGCGGACCTCTTGACGATGTACTACGTCGTGCGGAGCCAGTACGCGGCGGCGTGGCGCGTGCACCACGAGCACCTCGCGATGATCCGCGACGCGACTGCCGGCGACACGCACATTGCCGCGACGGTGCTCAACCAGCCGAGCTTCCGCGCGCGCGTCGCGCTGCTCGAGAGCATGTGCGCCGAGCCGACGTCGCCTGCGTCGGCACTGCCAGCGCGTGCGCTCGAGCGCCGCAGCAGCAACGCCGACGACATGAACGACGATGCGATGGACGCCGACATTAACCAGAGCCACAAGCAGCCGATGCTGCTGCCATCGACGCAAGCGCGTGCGACGCCGATGCTCGAGACGATGAGCAGCGCGCGCGACGCACCGACGTATTCGCCTGGGATCTACTCGAGTCGCGCGTCGCTGGCGCGGACCTCGAGCGGAACGACCCAGCAGTCGACTGGCGACCATGTCGAGGCGCCGTCGAACGCAAGTGCGAGTCGCAAGGCGGTGCAGAGTCTCAACTTTGGGAGTGCGCCAGCGACGCCTGCGCGTGCGTTCGGCACGACCGCGTCGCCTGCGACTTCGACGGCGGACAGCGCGTTCTCCGGTGCGTCTCGATCAGTTGATGAAGGGCTCAACAGTGTTGAGCGGTGCGCTCTGCTGAACAGTGGACATTGGACTGACTGAGTGTGGACATGGCTGCGTGGTGCCTCGTGTGTGTGCGCGCAGGTCGATCGAGTGTCGTGAACCAGCCGCCGCGCTCGCGGTTCAACAGCGGCTTCCACGGCGCGACGCCAGCCACGAACCCCAGTGGCGTGTCCACAGACGGTGCGTCCTCAATGCCCCCTGTGCTTCATGATAGCGTTGTGACTGAAGGCACTCACACCAACGTGTCAACTTGCTTGCTTGCGTGTGTATGGGACGAACGATGCAGACCTGACGCTCAAGCCACGGACGTTCGAGAGTGTCGTGGACCCGTCCGTGGCGCTGCCAGTCGACGTGCACGTGGCGTCGCGACGCTCAGTGCTGCTCGACACGGCGTCCGTGCCGCAGTCGTCGACGTCATCGACGCACTCAAGCGAGGCAACGCTCGAGACGCCCAAGCGGTTCCAGTTCGTGCGCGAACCGATGACGGACTCGCGCATTGGCACGAGCAGCAGCAGCGTGAGCAACAGCAGCGGTATGCGTCGCGACGTGGTCAAGTCGCCTGCGAGCGCCGAGCTCGAGGACATGGAGCTCGAGCGCATCGACGAAGAGTTCAGCACGCCGCTGTCGCGCTCGCGCGGTCGGCGAACGGAAGCAGCGAGCGTCCCTGAGCGTCGGAACCCGCGTCGCTCGGCGCGCAACAAGTACTGAGTGCGTGAGAGCAAATGAGAGATAGCAAGAGATAGCGACAGAGAGCTAGAGCAGGCGCAAGAGAAAGAAAGAGAGCATGGTACATTGCTTGGCTCGAGTCGTTGACGTCGTCGCAGTCCAGTGATGTGATGCGTCTTGCGTTGTTGCTTGTTCATCATCATATGGATTTGTCAGGATGGGATGCATGTTACAACATTTTGATGCTCACTTCAACGATCGCATCGCCTTGTTAGGATGCGTGTTACAACATCTTTGCAACGAGTACGCGAAGCCGTAGTTCTCTCTCTCTCGCTTCGTAGCACAGCTACAGCCACTGCTATTCTCCTGCTACGACAGACACAGCTTTGGCATCGACTGGTCGAGATCTGCTACATACTAGTATCACTACAAAATTCATTCTCTCACCGCTACGACCGCTCACGCGAAGTGGCCGACGAGCAAGAGGAGCTGGAGGAGCTAGAGGAGCTAGAGGATGAGTAGGGCATGTGTGAGCGAGTAACAGGCGAGCTGCCAATCTTGACAATTGATTGAGCTGTGTGTGTTGGTTGTTGCATCTCTTTCAACGCAAAGCAACTACTAACGCGACGCATGCGCGCACGAGTGAGTTCACTTCGGTTGAGTGACTGCACGATGCGTCACTCGATGACAGTGGCTCTACGTTGATGCAGCAGCGACAGTGGTGGCGACGCAGGCGAGTCGACGCGATCGAGCAGCGCAGGCACAGCAGGCTTCGACTACAGTCCAGCCTCAGTGTCTACTGACATATACCAGGAGTCGAGGCAAATTTGTGTGGTCCAGTATGGATGCTGCAAAATGGCATTTAAATATGTGATTGGTTGTCTAAATTCTGTTTTCTCTCAGGTTGTGTCATTCTAGAAGACCCTCGATTTTGTGCCTGGCACTATTTCTGGCAATGTGTGTGGCTGGTGAGCCCAACTTTGAGCATTCCTTCACTCGACAAGCTCAATCGATTGATCGATCGATCACGGCGCTGCTCTTGCTGCACGTGCGCGCGAGAGCGACTGGAAGACGACAAGTACACGCTACGCCATCGAGATGATGCGCACAAACGTCTGTCGCGCGACTGCGCTCAAGCGACACCAGCAGCTCCTGCTCAAGCGCACGTCCTTGCGCTCGCTCAGCAGTGTTGGACGCGCTGCACGCAGCCTCACTGCCAAGTCGAGCGCTTGTGCGTCAGCGACTGCTGCGCGTGCACTTGGCGGTATCGACAGCCGCAGTGCCAAGCCACAGCAGCAGCACCAGCCGCTGCTCTTTGCGACGCAGACGCATGCGTTCCACAGCACGCCAGTGTCGCAGCAGTCAAAGCGAGACTACTACGACATCCTCGGCGTCTCGCGCGACGCTGACAAGAACGAGATCAAGAAGAAGTACTACCAGCTCGCGAAGAAGTACCACCCGGACACGAACAAGGACGACCCGGACGCTGCCAAGAAGTTTGCAGAAGCCACGGAGGCGTGGGAAGTGCTCGGGACGGACGAGAAGCGCCAGAAGTACGACACGTTTGGGCACGCTGGTGTGGATGAGAACGGCGGCTTTGGCGGTGGCGGTGGTGCGGGCTTCCACGACTTTAACGACATCTTTGGCGACTTTGCGTCGATGTTTGGCGACCAAGGCGGTCGGCGACGCGCGAACCAGCCGCAGCGTGGCGCAGACATCCAAGTGAACATCACGCTGAGCTTCATGGAGGCAGTGAACGGCACGACGCGCGACCTGAACTTGACTGCGAACGAAGAGTGCGAGCCGTGCAAGGGCTCGGGCGCAAAGCCGGGCACGAAGAAGCGCACGTGTCAGACGTGCGGCGGCTCGGGTGTCGAGATCATGCAGCAAGGCTTCTTTGCAGTCGAGACGCCGTGCCGTCGGTGCCGCGGTGAAGGAAGCATCATTGACTCGCCGTGCACGACGTGCCGCGGCAAAGGCACGGTGAAGAAGCCGCGCACGGTCGAAGTGAAGATCCCAGAAGGCGTGGATCAAGGCATGAACTTGCGCTTGGCGCACCAAGGCGAGCCTGGTACCAAGGGCGGACCGTCTGGCCACTTGTACGTCGGCATCAACGTCCAGCCGGACCCGTTCTTCAAGCGCCGGAAGACCGATGTGCACGTCGACGTGCCGATCTCTGTCGCGCAGGCGGTGCTCGGCGGTGCTGTTGTCGTGCCGACGTTGACTGGCGAAGTCGAGATGAAGGTTTGTTGCGCATATGCTGTGTTTGAGTGTGAAGCCTCGTACTGACCGAAGCGGTTGCTCTTTTTGTGTGTGAGCAGATTCCACGGGGCACGCAGCCGAGCACGGTGATGCAGATGCGCGGCAAGGGCATCAAGGAGCTCAACTCGAACCGCCGCGGCTCGCAGTTTGTGAACTTGCAAGTGCACATCCCACGGTGCGTCTCCGCTTGTTTGACAGCGTTGTCGAGTTGTTGACAATCTCGACAACTCAAAGACTGACGAATGGATGGATGCAATTGCAATTGCGCAGCAACTTGACGCCTCGTCAGGAAGAGCTCATGACGGAATTCATGCAAGAGGAGGAGGCGAAGGCTGCAAAGGGCGAGTCGGACTGCAAGTCGCACACGTTCATGGAGACCGCGCGCGACACGGTGGATCGGATAAAGAACTTTATCAAGAGCAAGACGTCGTCGACCGAGAGCTCGTAAGTGCACGCAAGCAAGCAAGTGCGCGCAACAACGATCGCAAGTGCAAACAACAACAAGCGCAAGTGCAATTGTTGCTGCAAGTCGTGACAACCCATCACATAGAGTCTGCTCTGAGCGTTTGCGTCCGATACGCAAGCGACACTTGCTCGATGCCACGCAACACGTTCCTTGTGGAGCAGACACATCACCAACGATCAATACAAAGCGACCGAAGCGCAGGACGTTGTGTCATTCCGTCTCAGAGGAATCGTGTCTGTTGTCAGTCCATCACTGCAAATGTATCGTGTGTGTGCAAGTGCACTGATTGTGCTGTGTCCGTCAGTTGACTACAGGAGGAAGATGTCGTCCTGCGGGATCTTGAACACGCGCGTGTGGAGCCCTGGGACGTCGAGGAGCTCGTTCATCTTCGCGGTGCACTCCTTGAACTCCTTGCTGCTCACCCACGCGTCGTAGTCCTGCTTTGATCGCCACTGCAGTCGGTCATTCCATCACAGTCGTCACACACACGTCGTATACTACGTGAGCACTCGACAAGAGCGAGCGAACATCAACAAAAGAGTAAACAGACAACGTCGCACGCACCTCGGAGAAGACGACGTATTTGTTGCTCTGGTCGAGCTGGTTGTACGTCGTGACCGAGAGCAAGCCCGGTTGCGCGCGCACTTTGGCTTTGACGGTCTCCATGAGACTCGCTACCGCTGGCTCGTAGCCGCGGCTCATGATGCGCTCACTGATGACTTTGATGCGGCCGCTCATGATGCTTGAAGAGGTCGCTCTGGTCGTCGCTGCTGCTGCTGCTGCGTGCTGTAAGTCGTCGTCGTCGTCTCGGATCGCGAGGATTTTCAGCAATGCCGACCGACGACGACTTGGCAAGTGCAAGTTGCGAGTTGCGCAATGGTTGCGTCGTGTGCGCCACACCAACTAGCATACATCCAAGCACCCAAGCTGAAGCATTCGAGCGATCTTCTTGCAACAACAGCGCATGGAGCAGCAGGTTGGCTACGACGCCAAGACGCATGCAGCAGAACACATGCAGCAGCTGCGCAAGAATGACATGGCAATGATTGTCGTCGTGGTCGTGTGGTATTTCATTCATTCATACATACATGCTCCAACAGCGCATTCAGCAGCTCGAAGACGCAAACGGCGCGCTCATGAAGGACCTCGCGACTGCCAAAGTACGTTCTTAGCAGCACAGAAGTGATAGACACACATGCTGTGACTAGCAACTGACTGCTCGTTCTCCGGAGCACATCGAAAACACGCGCGTCAAGTGATGGCGCGCAGGTCGTGTGCATCTCCAAGAGCGAACTACGCGAGTTGCCAGGCAGTCCAGCGCTCGTACCGCCGTCACGCGACGGCAAGCGCGAGAGTTGAGACCTCTAGCAGTAGACGTATGTAGGAAAGAGCGACCAACGTGTTCACACAAAGTTTTCTTCGTCATCGGTCTCTCCTCGACGTAATGGTACAATCATCATTGCGTTGCGTTGTTCGTTGCGGCAATCGCCGGCTTACAGCAGGAAGATGTCTTCGTTCGGCTGCTTGAAGATCGTCGTGCGCTTGCCAGGGACGTCGAGCACCTCTTCGATCTTCGCAGTGCACTCCTTGAACTCCTTGCTGTTGACCCACGCGTCGTAGTCCTGCTTCGATCGCCACTGTGGATAGCACATAACAACAAAGCGCATGCGTTGTCAGTGCGCATGATCAACCCGTTGCAATGCAGCACTGCTGATGGATGTGGATCCACCCAAACGCACACGCTTGCTACAGATCCATCGGTATTGATCGCAAGCAAGCACAAGCACACACAAGCAAGTAAGCGTACCTCGGAGAGCACGACGTATTTGTGGTGGTCGTTCACGTCGCTGAGCGTCTCAAGCGAGAGCAGGCCCGGCTGCTTGCGCACGACGTTTTGCACGTTCTCCATGAGGCGCCCGACCGTCGGCTCAAAGCCGCGCGACATCACGCGCTCGCTCAGGACTCGGATCGGCTTGTTCAGCATCTTGTCGTCGTTGTGCTGGGGTAGTAGAAGGAGGTCGTGCTGGTGTGTTGCGTCTTCGTGGAGGAATCGGATCTGAAGCGAGTGCGCGCGATCGACCTCTCGACCTCTCGACCTTCAAGAGCTTGCGTTCCGCTTCTCGTCGGCTTGGCCGTGTGAATGCGCACGTGGCTCAGATATTTGAGCAACAACGAACAGAAGGTTTTATCTACCTTTTTATGATAGATATGCTTTGTATTGTGATGTCTGTCGACTTCTAACCAATTGTTTTAAATGTTAACATCGCCTGCGAACCCTTTATAACAAAGGCTGTAGCATAAATAAAAAGGAATCGCGTTACAACAGGTGTGCATATTTTTGCACGATCGAATGCTGCGAACGAGGTTTTTTGACACTCGAAAAACCTCGAGCGCTTGCGCATTCACAAAAGTTGCCTTTTGTGGACGTGTCAACCGTTGCAGCTCGTGAGGGCGAGCAGATGAATGATCACAACAGCGCTGTGTATGAACGCGCTGTAGGCGAGCGTCCACGCGCTCGGTCCACGTGATGGTTGACACACACCACGCGACGGCTCAAAGCACAGATGGGTCCTCGTCTACAACAAGCTCGATCGCTGCATTGTGAGCGCAACACATGTCTAGCAACGCGAAAGCAGTGCACAAGTGCTCGCGCCATGCTCGCTCGCGACGCAGCGTCCACCACCGTCGCACATTCTCAAGCCTGTCGCAGCGTCCAGTGAAGCCACTTTGCACATCCGTGTCATCCACGATCGAGCGGTTATTGTGATGGCTGCGTCGGTTCACTCGCGCGTCCTTGATCAAGACTTCAAGACGACGACGATCGTCGAGATGCAGCAGCGGTATGCGTGCAGCAGCGAGCTGCCATTTCGACTCGCAGCGCAGCCTGTTGCGACTGGACGACTCGGAAAGGTCTACCCAGCACTCGACGAGCGCAGGTGCAGCGCATGCGCATCGATAGCGCTTGTGCTGTTGATAAGCACTGACATCGTTGCGTTAACGCGTGAACAGCGGTCGGGTCGTCCTCGTTGAGCGCGTCCCGCTTCGGTCGTCCTCTGCTTCTAGCATTGACGCGTTCGACCTGCTAGAGCAAGTGCTGCTTCCAGAGCTCGCACTCGGCGATGTACATCGAATTGGATCCCACAAGAACGTCGTGTGGTACGATGTCGTGCACTGCGTCACAACGCCAGACGACCCGCACGTGCTGCTGAGCGCAGGAGCGCAACGTGAGAGACAAGCACACAAGACACCTGCTCGTTCAGTCTCCAGGTGCGTCACGAGCGCGCATGTTCGATTATCGCTCAGTGTGCCGACTCCTGACGAAGTAATGTGCTGCGTCGTGGGCTCGCAGTCTTCTCCAAGACTTTGGCAAACTCCACCCGCTCATCGTGCAGCGCTACGTTCACGACATTATGAACGGACTACGCGCGCTCCATGCGGTACGACACACTTGCTTCCTCTAGAGCGGCATCGTCATTGAGTTCAGCGCTGACGCTTACACACATGGTGTATGTTCGTGCCATCGCATTCAGGCTGGCGTCGTACTTGGAGGAGTACGCATCCGCAGTGGCCTTAGCAGGTGCATTACATGCTGCCATGCTCCAACTCGCTCACAACGCTGCACTTTGTGGCATTCAGATCGCAAACTCGTCGGTCCTGATCAGTAGCGACGGCACTGCGCGCCTCATCAGCTGCTTTCCATCAGCACAAGCGCTCCGAGTGCTTCTCGACAGCGAGTACGTCGGACTTTGTCTTCCTTATGCCTTCCGAGACGAGAGACACCACCAATCGACGCTTCTTCTCACGACCTCTCTCTCTCTCTCTCTCGATCAACGGCTTCTGCACTCAGCGTCCTCGCAAGCAATGACATCCCTCGCTGCGTCCTGAATCGACAGATCGAGCCGCCATCACTTGCGCAAGACATCCGCAGCGTGGCGTACGTGATGGCGGAGATGCTCACTGGCACACGCATGCGCGGTCACTTGCTCCAGCCCGAGCGCTTGGAGCGCCACGTCACGTCCTGCAGCAGCGCGAGTTCTGCCCAGCTGCAGGTTCTCACGCAGCTCTTGCTAGTATCTTCGCTCAATGAGCTGCTGCCTCCGCTCAACACTGACGAGTCCAAGGTGTACAGTGCTCGAGGGTATCCAAGAGACTCAGCACCTCCTTCCAGCCGCAGCAGAGAGCAGCGCGCGATCGCTCGACTCATCGAGCACGAGCTGACGGCGTGTCGAGAGCAGCGACGCCGTGCGCTGCACGACATCCGCACGTGGGCGACGCAGTTTGAGAAGCGCCACAGTCGCAAACCGAGTGCGTCGGACCGCTCAGCGAGCATCACGCGTCTCCAGCGGCGCTGTCGAGCGCTCGCTGACCGCATCGCAGCGCTCGAGACGCGCTTGGACGCTGCTCGCGCGAGCTTTGATCGCACAGCAAACGAAGATGCAGCCGACTCTGACGATCGCGAACAGGAGCAGCAGCTTGCCGGCGGCTCTGGACGAGACGCGACGCCCGTGCCACTCGCACACGAAGAGCGAGACGACAGCAGCAACAGCAGCACGTTCGGGAGTCTCTTGGCGATCGACGTGTCAGTTCGCAGTAGTACTGACCGCAGTGACACTCAGCGTCGCTCGCCTGCGCAGCACGCGTTCTTGCAGCGACTGAGTCCCGCCATCGAACCGACGACAAGCGACGCGGAAGTGCGCAGTCTGAGCGGCGCTAGCGACCACGTGCTGAGCGACCGCACAGCAGGTCATCGCATCATCCACCACCGCAAAGACGTCATGGCTGTGATCCACACGATTGCGACGAGCACGAGCACGAGCCCAGTGGCGTCTCCTCATCTGCTCTAGCAACACCAACAACAATGGTGCTCGCTCCTTCTGTCTCTTCCATGGCGATCTCGCATCCTGGCGTCCTAGTGCGGGAGGTAGCAGTTCCCAAACACGTCTGGCTCGTCGCGCACGAGGTCCCAGACCCACGGCTCGTCCGTCTTTGGGTCGTACGTCGCGAGTGGGAACGCGTACGGCAGCGGCAAGAGCAGCGTCCGATCTGGTCCAGCAGTGTGCGCAGCTGCAGGGCTGCCAAGCACTTTAAGTGCGATCTGGCGCGACGTGTCGGAAGCAGCAGCAGCGTCCGTCGCCTTGTTGCGAGCGAGCTGCGGCAAGAACAAGACGCCGAGCTCGTACGACCGGATCATGAACTGCGAGTCGTTGCGCTGGAGCGTGCCCCACGCCGCTTTGCTCAGGTTGGCGCTCGTGAGGATCGCCCAGTCGAGTCTCCCAGCGCAGTCGCTCGCTGCGCTCGGGTCAAAGCGCGTGTACGTCTTGATGTGCGGCATGGCGTTCTGCCGATGGAGACATGCAGGCGGCGTCCACTTGCGCAGATACTTGTGCAGGAACGGCTTCATGTTCTTGAGCGGACACGGCACAGATCGTCCGCTGCTCCAGCCTTCAATCGAGTTGCGCTGCAAGAGTCGCACACATGAGCACGCGAGTGTGTGAGACGCTCCTGCCTTGATGCAATGGCGCGTCGTGTGAGTTCGATAGACTGAGGACGCACCACGTCGTTGACAGACGGCCAGACGATGTGCAGTGCTTGCACGGGCGCTGCTTTCCCAGGCGTGATGCCTTGTTTGCCCATGAGCAGACTCTGCGCGAACTCGCCAAAGACCCACTTCTCGTCCAGCGACCCGAGGCTGGAGAACTATGGATCGCAGCGAAGACGGTGTGTGAGCTCGTTGGCGTCAGGACGAGCGAGCGAAGCAACGCAACGAGGACTACGGATGTACTTGGCAGATGAGCGGGTGGTCGCTCGCTGGCACGCGCAGGAGTTGGAGGAGTCTGCACAGCGTGAGCGCGTGATTCGTGCGTGAGTGAGCCAACGGACGAGAGAAACCACGAAAAGAGCGAGAGCGAACGTACTTGCGCACCCGCAGGTGTCCGTACTTGTGCATCGCTAGGCAGAAGCACACAACAACAACAACAACAGCAGCAGTAGGCGGTGATCAGCACCACATGCCTCGTCACAGACTCGTCGACGTGATTGACAGCCGCACCGCTGCCTCTGTGGACACCTGGAACTGACGGAAGGAGCGCGACCGCCGCGCTTGAGTAGTCAAAGCGCGCGAGCTCAGTCTTGCAGAACGCAGCGGCTGGAGCGCCAAGGCTTGACAGGTAGTCGACCAAGTCGGCTTCAAAGTCAATCGCAGGCAATCGACTGGTCGAGGCACTGCGGCTGGTCGTCTCACTCTTGCTGTCATCATTGTCGTCGTCCTCGCTGTCACTCACGAGGGTCTTGAGCCCAAAGTCCTGGAACCACACGCCCTGCGTCTTGCTCTCCCAGTCCGGCGCAACGAAGTTCGCAGTGAAGATCGCAACGCGCACTTTGCTCGGGTACACGACCGTCTATCGCCACAGCCACCAGACCTCACGCCGTGTTACTCTCTCGTACACACTCGTGCTCATGAGCAAAGAGGCAAACGACAAACGGCAAACGGCAAACGCACCATCATCTTGGTGTGGTGCGTCCCGTACGGAATCGGCAGCGGTGGCGCCACGACCGAGACGTTCGAGTAGCTGCTGCACTCGTGCGCCATCGCCTTTGGGTCGCGCTCACCGTGTACGAGCACGACTGGGACGTCGCACAAGCGCGGACACTCGCGAAAGAGCCACGGAAGGTCGTACATGTAGTTGGTTAGCAGCACGGTCGAGTATTCGCCTGTGAGGAGGTCTTGGAGTCCGATCGCGTGCGCTAGAGGCGTGTTATGGATCCATTCACGTATCATTTCATGTGTGTTTGTGAGAGAGATAGACGGCTGATAGCGAGGTGCATCAGAGCTCGCGACGACAGCAACGTACTGTTGTGCGCATCTGGTGCGTTTGGGAGCCGCGTCAAGCGGAACGCGAGGTCGATGTTGTCGTCTCCATTCGCTGTCGTAGCTGCAGCACCATCCGTCGCCTCACGTGGCTCTGGCAGACCCGAGCTTTCGTGTCATTCAGCTGCGCGCGCAGATGGCATTCGCAACACACGCAAGCTGCGCACCTTGCGCCGCACTACTCGCATCGTCGACAGCGCGGCGCTGGCGCTTCGCCACTGGCGCTTGAAGCAGTGCGTCGTCTGTCGAGGAGCTCATTTTGTGCCTGGTTGAACCACTTCCACTTTGCATTGCTACGTTTCCCTCGATTTCATCACTATTAAAACATTCACGCTGAATCCACTCGAAGTGCTGTCCTGTGGCTCACTCGCGGAAGTACCGCACGAGCTTGTCAACACTCACGGTCGTCTTGTCTGCCTCGCCCTCTTGCACGAACGCGATCGCGCTCTCGGTCTCAGTGGCGCTGAAGAGCAGCGGCTCGTGCTGCATCGCGCGCTTGAGGAACTTGACGCTCACGCGGCCCGAGTCGTCTTCGTCGTGCCCTTCCGTCAGCGTCTTGATCATGTTTGCCTGGAGCTCTGAGCGCCGCGGCGGCGTCTCGGACTCGAACGAGTGGAGCTTGTAGATCGACTTGTACTTCTTGATGTACGACTTGAAGTCGACGTCGAGCTCCTTCAGCTCGCCGTCCTGGAGGTTGTACACGAGGCCGTGGATGCGCGGGAAGCCGTACTTGACCTGGTGGCGCTGCACGAGCCCAATCTTGAACATGTTGATGCACTGCTCGATCGTGTTGAGCTCGACCATGCGGTTGAGGCGGGTGTCCGAGTCGTCGATGCTCTGGAGCTCGTCGTGGTGGATGCGGCACACGTCGCGGATGTTGCGGAGCCAGTTGTCGAGCAGTCCGAGCGACTGGTTCGCCATCGCCGCGCGCACACCGCCGCAGCCGTAGTGGCCGCAGATGATGATGTCTTTGACCTTGAGGTGCTCGACTGCGTACTGGACGACAGACAAGCAGCTCACGTCGTTCGCGACGACGAGGTTCGCGACGTTGCGGTGCACAAACATCTCGCCTGGCGCGAGTCCCGTGATCTCTTCCGCTGGCACGCGCGAGTCCGAGCAGCCGATCCAGAGGTACTGCGGGTGCTGTCCGACCGCAGTCTTGTCAAAGTAGTCGGGGTCGAGCAGCTTCTTGCCTTCGCGCCACTTTTTGTTGTTCTCAAAGAGCCGCTCGAGCGTGTCTGGCTGGCTGCGCTCGTCGGACTTGCCGTGCGTGAACGCACGCGCCTGTATGTACGACGAGAGCATAGCTGGCGAGCGCATTGCAGTACGAGCGGCAGTCGCAGTGCGCAGGAGCGGCGACGCAGCGAGCGAGCGGAGCATTGTGTTGTCGAGTGTGTGTGTGTGCTGGTGCTGAGCGTGAGCTTGTGGAGTGGCGGCGACCGAGCAGAAGAGCAAGTGTGCGCAAGCGTGCGCAAGCGGCACAAGTGGATCGAGGGGCAACAGTGGCAGCAGTGCTGGTCCAGCAGGCGCGTGTGCGTGTTGGCTGCACTGCCGTGCTGCTGCGCAAGGTCGAAGCGATGTGAGTGACGCAGCACGCGCTGCAACATGATGGTGATCACTGCGTTTGACTGGATGTGAGTATAGACTCAACAAAGTACGAAGCGTTGACAACGTTTGAGCAACCGAGTGCGTCGCAGTTTACCTTGGTCTTTGTATTGAATAGATTAAGTGCGAGCCACATCCAATGCACCGATTGGTCGAAATCCGGACAGACTCGCACATAAAACAGCCAGTCAAGAGATTCACGCAACACACTTGCATTAATCACCATGATGAGCTCATGCATTGCAAAAGTAGACTTATCTGTATCTGTATTTATTCTATTTAGTGTTGTAGATACAAAAATCTACGCATTGGCGGCTTCTCGCTTACCAAAAATTGCATAACTAGCTATGATAGATTGAAAATCGCTTGAATAGACTCGCTCGTCGAAACACTCGCCATTAACGAACATGCCGAGCGAGAGCAGCAGCAAGAAGCAGCGCCCGGCGCCGGGGTCGATGTACTTCCCGCCGACGGCGGTCGCGACCCCCGCTGGTGCACTCTCGCCAACGAGCGCAACGACGACGAGCACCACGAGTAGCCCGCGCGGCGCAACGCCGAGCTCGCCGTACAACTCGGCGCAGAGCGCTGCGACGACCACGAAAGCGCTGACGCCAAACAAACAGCTCGGTGAGCTCTTGCGCGCGATCGAGCCGCGGTACTGCTTCCACCCGGCCGTGGAAGAGCTCTTGCTCGAGATGGCGAGCGAGTTCGTGCAGGACGTCGTGGGCTTTTCCAGTAAACTCGCGAAGCACCGGCGCTCAACCGTGCTCGAGCCCAAGGACCTCCAGTTCTGCCTCGCAAAGAACTACGGCATCTCGCTCGCAGGTGTGCTCAACAGCAGCGCTGGAGCAACGACAGCGTCGTCAGGCGGTGCGGCGTCTGTGCTGAACCCGCTTGGTCAAGACCTGCTGCTCCGTGCGCGTCCAGCAAAGAGTTCGCTCCACATGCACCGCATCGCGCTCAAGCGCAAGGCGCTGCTGCGCACCAAGACAAAGGTCGCGAAGAGCGGCGGCGGTGGCGCGAGTGCGAGCAGCCGCAGTGGCGTGAAAGCGTCGGATGGTGTGCGCAAGCATATTCGCAAAGCGAGCACAGACGGCAAGTGAGATCGGGCGTGAACCCCTCCGACTGGGTGAGAACTGCTCGCATGACACGCGGCTCTCAAGTGACCGAACGACAGCATCACGACGACATGAAGACAAGGAAAAAGATGCTCACAGGCGCACTTGCTCATGTATTTATAAGAGCCACTCGACGACCATCGCGTCCGAGCCAACAAGAGAGATGGATGCATGGACCACCACACAAACAAACACGGACGCTCGTTGGTGCTGCACATTGCCATTCCATCCATCCGCCTATTGAATCGCTCTGTCGCGCTCGCGCTGCTACACAAAGTCCGACATGCGCGAGACGACGTCCGGATCAAAGTCCAATCGCGGCGTCTTTGCTTGCGACTGGCCGTCGTCACCAAGCGCATTGCTGCTGCTTGAGCTAGTGTTCGCTTCCGTCGTGCCACGTGCAGCGGCTGCACGCACGCGCTTCTTGTACTTTGCGCCACGGAGCGACACGACTGGCAACAGTGTGTGGTCTTTGTGCAAGTCCTCTGCGGCGGGGATCTCGACCCGCACGCTCCGGTTCGCATCAGCGTACGTCGCAGCCTTGTAGATCGGATCAAAGCCGTCAAGTAGCGCCGGTTCGTTCCGAAAGTGCTGTGCCACGACGACAAAGTGCGCGCACGGGATGCCGATTTGCTGCATGTAGCCGCACGTGCAGGTGCGCAGTGCGAGGTCGACGCGGTGCGTGACTTTTGGCCGCGCGCCAATGCGCCACGTGAACCCGACTTGCTCGTCGCAGATGCGGACTGTGAACGCACTGGCGTCATCAAACGCGCGGCGGTACAGCGCATCGGCTGCTGGCGTCAGCACAGTCGGCTCGTTTGTGAGCTTCTGCGCGAGCTGGCTCTTCTTGAACACGCCGTCCATGATGAACGCCAAGAACGTATAGACGAGGTCGAACGGCGCTTCGTCGCTGCACTCAATGTCGGACCCAGCGATCGCTTCGTCTGCGCGCGTGCTCGCCCACTCGTACAGCCGCGTCGTGCGGTTTGCGTACGCGGCCCAGTTCTTGGGGTGCATGCTCTGGAGGAAGCTCGCAGCTGGCGCGTTCAAGCTCTCGAGGCGCTGGAGCGTCCGGACAAAACTGTCTTCGGTCTCTTGCCGCTGGAGCTCCCACACGATGTCTTCGAGCGGACCGAGCGGCGGGATCGTCTTGTCACGACTGAGCGCACGCAGCAGACTCCGGACGCAGAACAGCACTTTTGTGTTGCGCGTCTCGTGCGCCACGGCGCGGAGCAAGCCGTTCTCGCTGTGGCTGCAGAACACGGTGCAGTTGTCAAAGCGCACGCCGCCAGTCTTGCAGAGCGACAGGAACCACTTCATGTGCTCGAGCTCGCCGTTCGGCACGAGCGCGAACGCGAGCACTTGGCTCGCAAAGTTCCCGTCGCGACCAACGAGCAGCGCGAGGCTCCCAGTGTAGCTCACGGTGTCGTACGTAAGGAGCTCAATGCCAAAGACGGGCTGGAGACTCGCGAGCGCGAGCGTTGCAGCGTGTGGCATCACGAACGCGCGGACAAAGTGCTGCTGCGCGTCGCGGTCGTACGTCACGACTGAGCCAGGGTTCTTGGCTGCGAGCGCGTCAAAGAGACTCGGAATGAACTTGTAGCTCTCCGTGAGGTCGTCAGTCGACGTCGCAACGACCATGCGTTGCGCGCGGTACGCCATGCCGCGCGGGATCGCAATGCCCGAGGCCGAGTTGAACAGAAAGTTGTCGGTCAAGAGCTTCCCGTTCGACTTGGAGTGCGTCACGACCGCTTGCCGGAAGAACCGCATCTCTGCGAGCTGCCGCGCCGTGGGCTTTGGGCCGCCGACGCACGTGTCCGAGTGCTTGAGGTTCATCGCCGAGATCTTCCACGTCTTGTCTTTCCAGCCTTTCACGAGCTGCACGAACCAGAGACAGCTCTCGTCCGAGCACACATACTTCTTGTTGCTTCCGCCGTTGTTGCGCTTGCACAGCATCGCGCGCTTGCGCTGCACGACGAGCGCAAAGTCCGCGACTGCCTTTGTCGCTTCTTTACCGCAGCCCCAGCGCATGTCGTGCGTGAGCTGGTACTGACTCACGTCGTCGACGAGGAGCGACGCTGATGGCGGCGGCGCCATGAGCCCGAGGCTCTGGGACGGCGCACTATTCGGAGCGTACGGGGCGCTCGATAGACGACGCGACCCAGCAGCGCTGGAGCTGCTGGACGCTGTCATTCCTGCTGCTGCTGACGGTGCGGCGGTTGCTGCTGCTTTGGCGGTGCGCGTGCTGAAGTTGCACGTCTCGAGACACTCGTTCGAGTGCACGAGTTCGAGCGAGAGCACCGTGAACTCGTCCGCGACGCTCGCGCTCTCTTCGAGCGCAATCGCCCACGGACACTGCGAGTTTCGGTGGTTCTGGCACACTGCGCGCCGCACCGTTGCAACACGACCGTCGAGCGCGAGCTGCGTCGGCTTCTCAGCGACTGCGCGTCGTCCAGACTCACTTGCGAGCGCACGGATCGCTGTCATGGCGTCTTTCCAGCTGCGGAGCGTCATGCCGACAAAGAGCGTGGCGTTGGTCGTCGCGCTGCCGCCTAGTGTTGCGAGCGCGTGGTTTGTCGAGAGACCCGATACGACGACACCCAGCGACTCCTTTGCCGAGGCTGCAGAGGCTGCAGGCAGGAGCGACGTTGCGCTAGTCATTGCGCTAGTGCGCAGCATGTCGTCGTGCACACTGTGCGCGATCGAGTTCGTCCCTGAACTCGACGTCGTGGTGGTCTCGTTGCAGTGGTTCCTGTGGTGCGTCGGGTTCATGCTCGAGATCTTCCAGAGTCGCTCGCTCTTGTTGAACGCCAGGCGCACGAACCACTTGCACGCAGGCGCGTTCTCGCACTCGAGCACGACAGCATTCCGCGCGGCCGAGGTTGTCGTCGTCGACGATGCCGATGGCGGTGAAGGCGATGGTTGTGGCGACGCACTCGCAGCGGTGGCGTCAACATGTGGGTTGTAGCTAGCGCTCGGCTGCTGCACGCGCACGTGGCGCAGCTGCACGTGCTCGGCAAACGTCTCGACGGCCGCGAGCGCGTCTGGGAGCGTCGCGAACCGCGCTTCCTTGCGCAGCACCATCATCGTCATGGTTGTCTCGTTTTGGCCGGTTTGAGCGATTTGTGGACTTATACGTTCGTTTTATATGTTATACGTTAGATGTTAGATGTTTATACGTACGAGTGCTGTGAGCGAGGCAAGCGCTTCCAGAGCTCCGCGAGCATGGCAGCAGCAGCGTGCGCGTTCTGCTGCGTGAAGACGCTCATCGAGAAGCGCAACACGATCCTGTTCCGAGTGCGTCATGACATCAGATGTCTCCTGCTGTTGCTGCTGTGGACGTGAGGATATCGCACTCTGACACACATACACGCACACTCGTCGACAGGATGCACGCGTGTTTGGCATGGTCGATCACAACCCGCGCGCAGCGACACACCTGCTCGTGATTCCGTACGAGCACATCCCAGCAGTCGACGACCTCACGCCAGACCATGCAGACTTGCGTACGTCGTCTTTGTGCTGCGTTTGCGTCTTGCATCTGCGCTCTGCGTCTGCAGCACGTCACTCATTGTTGTCACGCGCTCACGTGCTCACTTGCTCGCTGTGGGTAGTGCGCCACATGATCGCGACTGGCAAGGACTTGCTCGCACAAGAAGGCGTGACGGATCCGACGCAGTACCAGTACGAGCACGCGCTTTCACTCTTGTATGCTCGCTCAGCTGCCTGCTCATGCCCACTCACTCACACACAAACTTGCTGCTCGTGCTAGACTCGGCTTCCATCGTCCGCCGTTTGCATCTGTGAAGCACTTGCATCTCCACTGCATCGGCCACCCGTTCGTGCCAAAGTGGAACCGACTGCGCTTCGCCGAGTCGTTCCTGCACTCGTACGTCGATGCCGAGAGCGTCTTGGCGACGTTGCAGCCATCGTCGCCACCACCTCAGTCAACATGACAACTCGCGCACGAATACAATCACTCTCACGCATGTCCAAGCAACGCAAGTGTGCTCGTTGCAAGTTGCTTGTTCGTTGCAAATTGCTTGCTAGCACCAATCGCTTGCTCGCTATTGTCTGTCGCGTGTGTCGGTCATTCAGCACTTGCTACTCGTACGACCCAGACTCGATGAACTTGAATTGATGGCCCTGTGTGCTCTGCGCCTTGGTCTTCACGACGTACTTGTTCACGCGAATGGACTTGAGCAGTCCCTCGGACATCTCGCGGAACGTCTCTTCGAGGCTCTCGACAGCTTCGTTGTGCGCGACCATGGTCTTCTGCAGCGCCTCGGTGCTCTTCTCGCGCGGCTTGTCGGCCATGAGCTGGCGGTCGTCGTCCTCCATCTCTGGGTCTTCGCGCGTGCGCAACAGGAGCGGAATGTCTGCTGGGTTTGGCGTCGCCATGCGCGGGACGCAGGCAAAGTGCTGGAGCAAGTCCGGGATCTCGTCGTTCATGTTCTCGAGCTGCTTCGCAATCACCATGTACTGACTCAGGAGCTCAGGCCTGCAGCACACAAAGTGAGCAGGCAGACAGACACACGCAATTGGATCAGTGAGGTAGACGAGCTCGTATGAAGGCAGAAGCAACCAACAGACACACGAGATCGCATTGTGTGCTGCACTGCACACACTGCACCACGCGCTCATACGCACCACGTGCTCGCTGGGTTCCATGCCAAGTTGTGCTCGAGGCGCGCGACAGTGTGGCGCAAGTGGTCTGCGCGCGCACGGATGCTGCTGAGCGCACGCTCGACATCGCCGCCGCCAGCTCCGACCTGCATCACGCTTGCTCTTGCTTGCTTTTCCAGCTTTGGCAAGGCGGTTCAAATAATTTGTACGATAAATCGCTCAGAACAGACGACAAATATCGTAGAACAACAAACATCGCTGGGATTTCGTACAACAAAGTGTGCTTTGTACGACACAATTAAGTGTGAATTTGGCTCAAATAGTTTGTACGATAACAATTTTGTGCGGTTTTGCATTTGTAAGACAAATAGTATAAACCACAATATGTTGAATCTTGGATCTATTATTTTGTGTACGATATACAATCACAGAAACTAACGGCGCAATACCCTATTCCACCGCATATAAAGCACCAGACAAACAGCAAAAGTTGATCCGCACCCATAGACAAAAACAGGCAAAAACAAAACAAACAAGCTCGCAATTTCCAATCAGTGCAAATTAAAACCTACTATGTATGTGTGATTCCAAAACTGTTTTTCGGGTTTGTAAAGTACTGCATAATCAAATCCTATACAATAAACTTATTCAATTTGACAGCATCTCAGTCTTTTACAAGCGGCAGTCAACCACTCTTGTCGAGCAATCGCTATTGATTGGCTAGTTGGAGACGGCGTTTATATGCGGCGGCGTTTACAAGTGGAAAATTGGGGCACAGACTGATACAGGACAAACCACGACTACTGATAGAAATTGTGCATTTTGCCGGCTTCGGCAAACTACGAGAATTTCCTGACTATGTGATACTGTATGTTCGATTGAATAGTGCAGGTGTTACATCAAAAAGCTTTGTACGTAAATCATTTCAAGTGTGGATTATACAAAAAGTGATTTCATGTCTCGACAATTACCCATCTAGGGGTGTCCCTTGGACGTACACACGCACGCACGCAACAACACCTTGCTAGAGTAGTTAAAGGTAAGATGTTGAGAAAATGTTAAAACAATTCAAGTATTCTATTAAATATTTTGATATATAGAGAAAAACGAGTATTTATCAAGCATTCAATCACATAAATTACTATATATTGAGAATATAATTAGGGGTGAATAAAAACGTGACTCAAATCGGTTTTACCGTACTTATTGAGGTCATGTCTATTGACGTAAACCAGTCGTACTCGCTCTCGATTTCAAGTACGACATTTTGCAGCAAGACATCGGACACTGTGCATGGCTACACTCACTATGTGCACCACGATTATGACCACGATGTCGTCGACCGCGACGTGACGTGCTACCTTCACAGCGACGGTGGCGACTGTTTGCCGAAGGTGCGAGACGAAGCTGTGATTTAGCTAGTAGCTGCGTGTGTTTTCATAGTTGCTCGACAGACTGCTCTCGGTGTGTGCGTCGACCATGCAGCAACACGAGCCACGACTGATGCCGCTCTCAATCGGAGAGGATCACGAAGCGTGAGGTGCAGCTTTCCAACTTGCTGCCATGACCACTTGTGTGAATATATAAATAAAAATTTCTTTCAAAATCAGCCTATACAAAGTTTGAGTTCTTCCGGAATCGTACGAGTCAAACTCCGTTTAAGATTACGTTAAATATAGTATCGCTTTTGTTAAGTAACGCTAGCGAAAATGCTGTCGAATAGATTTTTCTACTTCAAATCGTCCAAAAGTGTACGTCAAATTCAGTCAGTTCGCAAAATATGAATATAATTGATAAATAAATTTTGACATAAATATGTACAGATCGAATAGAACCTAACATTTGTACAACAAACTGTATATAAACAGTCATTTTTTTGACAAAATAGTTAGTCAGGGCATTGGACAGAAGAACTGCGCTCCTACACAGCGCAGTGCAAAATGCAGCACAAGTGTGTCCCACCAAAGCTGACATGGCGATGCCAGCCAGCCGATGTCGCTTGGATGAAGCCCCTCAAAGACAACTTGCAAGCCAAGTGGGTGGAGAACCTGCGCGCACAACCCGCACATCACGACACGACGAACGGAGCGTTTGTTATAGCACCGCCAGGCCGCAGCGAAGTTGCGCAGTGGGTCTTGCAGACTTGGCTCGCTGTCTCGTCACGGACCATTATGGCTTTGCTCATTTGAGATTTACTAGTTTTGAGTTAACATATTTTGGTTTTAATGTGTTCTATGAAAAACAGTATTTTCAAAACAATGGTGTCGTAAATCGACAATTTGTTCATATGCGTTAAAATGTTTATCGAAAATTTATGCAATTATCTTTTTGTCGTGTTCGCTGATGGAATACATATTTCTTGGCCGATATATGTGTTTATCCACACGGCCATATATGTTGGTCAGTTTGATTTTTGTCAGCAACCGCTATTTGAATGACAAATCGTGTGCAAACTCAAATATTACAGCAACGTGTGTTTTGCACAACACAAATATTATGAGTTTGTACGGGTTCGGTTTTGTTGAAAATATTTAACACTAACCTCATGCACATGCCCGTGATCACATGAGCATACTGCCACTCACAATTTCCCTTTGAGCCTTTGGTGAGCACATACAAAATCATCCGTACATTGATTACACATTAAACCTCGCACACTTCACAATCACACAAACATGTCTGAATGGTGTTTGATGACTAGAAAGTAATTCAGCTAAATAAGGGTGGAATGAATTTTTCGCAACAAACGTGATCTATTTGTGTCGATCGAACGCCTTGATGAATTCGATTTGAAACATATTATCATATATGTGTGCCTGGGCTTTCCTGTATTCTATCGAGCCCTCCTGGGATCAACGACACGACCTACGCAGCATCGCATTGAGCGCGCCTTTATGCTGCAGCTTCCGTATCTCGCGTAGTACGGCTTCGATCACAGCGACTTTGATGCCGAGCTTACGTTGCACACTCGGCCTCTGCACAGGGAGCCAGCACGTCGTTGCTATAGATTGCGCTCGCATCATCCAACACGCACCCAGATGACAAAAATAGACGCGGGTACACGACTGTAAGCCTTGCATTGGAGCGAGATGCTTGTAGCCATCCTGCCATAGCCGTGCCCACTTCGCAAGAAGTAACGACGGTACAAGTCGAAAGCTCGGGCAACTGAGTCGGCTGGTGGGGACGCTCTCTACATCTCGAGTCTAGAGTGAATGCGAACAGCGGGTACACGATAGCGCTCATGCTTTTCGGCACAAGCGCGAGTCTTTTGCTCCTGATCTGTCTCGACGTGCAGCTAGCGCACAACAATCATGTCGTCTGTCACTATGGTCAGGTTCGCTTAGCGCATATGTTCAAAATGAGATGCACGCGCAATGCGGTACTACAATAATCAAATCGATGTCACGTCCGGAAAGTCTATTTCATTCAATTCATTCACGTACATATACTTCATTAGCGCTCGCAAATCGTCCTTCATACATGGCGGTATAGAATGCACAGGCACGCCTTCTTTTTGTTTGCACATGCACATTGTAATGCGTTCGCTGAACCAGCCAATGCACAGTCTAAATATGCACAATGTTGAAGGTGCATCGAAGGTATATTCCGTTAACCACACTTTTATAGAACAACAACAAGCCAAAACATAATTCGACTACCGGCCAAAAACAACCCATTCATCGATTCATAATTGTGACCCCCTCAAACAACACATCCGTGATGAGCAAACTCAAGGAAACACGTTGTTGAGGTCAGTGATTTTTGTTGTCGTGGGTTGCAGTGACTCTCTAAGACTGAGTTTTTGTACGATGATTGAGGAGCGAATGTTGTGCGATACTAGTCGTAAAAGTAAGTAATTGTGAGGGTAATGAACTAAAGTTGGTTAATTTTCGTCTCTTGATGTCACTTGTTACGAGCACGAACAACAAGGGGATGATGTTGAAGCTGATGTGAAGATTACTTCACAACTGATTCAATGGATCTAGCCATCTGTCAACAGTCGTGTAGTGTGTGAATCAGATTTACCAATGGCCAATCACGGTCGGTGCTACACGTGAAGAAAGCACATCAAAAGATGCAAATGGAGCAACGTTATGCAATTTCAGCCAAATGTCGATTATTTCGTGACACAGAGGTAGTAGCGCATTTGATCCTCTCGCACGAACAATATCCTGATTTGGTTGACAATAGCCTGATTCGCTTGGAGTAAGATTGATTTGGGCAAAACAAATTTGGCATTGTACGATATTGTCGATTACTTTCGAACAAACCCAATGCAAATCCGAAGCCCACTACAATTCGAATCATGTGTGCAATTTCAGTTTGTAATGTCCATTTTTTGGCTAAACATCCTGAAGCGTCATATTGTAGCAAACAAAACAATAATGCTTTAGAAATAGTTTGTAGGACACTACATTCAATTATCGTACAAAAGCACAAACAGCAAACGCAAAAACAGATACAGGCTGACCTCAAAGTACCGGTCAAAAACATATGGAAATTTGTATGATGTCTCGCGGTGAAAGCAATCAAACAGGTATAAAGTTGTAAAGACACGAATTCACTTGGAAATGTCACTAAAGGAAAGTGGCTGCAGGCGAAGTCGAGCCATGCTGCTTACCAACTCGTAGAGCTCTTCATCAAGTATCTTCGTGTGCCGCCAGCAGTTCGCGATCGCTTGTCCTGATACTTGACTCCACGCTTGCTCCGCCCATCTCATCGCTTCAAGTACGTCGGTGTCGTACAGACGCTGAAGATCCCGTCAATATTGTCGACTGCGCCACTGTCGAGTCGCTCAAGGAGCGTGTCGAGTTTGTCGACAACGCGCGTGTGCTGTAACGCGCTCACTCTGGACTTGAACATCTGAATCACGCCAGCGTCTTGCAGTTGCAAGTGGGCTGTTGTGTTCAGTGATAGCATTTGGATGCGCACGTTGGACAGGTCGAGATCTTGGCGATGCGAGGACACGTTGTCCAGCAGCAGCAACACATGCCGCCCTTCTTGCTTCATCTCGCCATTGAACTGCGAAATCCAACGCTCAAAGATCGCGCCAGTCATCCGGCCTCGGCGCGAACTGGCATACGTCAAGCCGAGCTGTGTAGCGCTCTTGCCATCGAAGCAACGTGGTCTTGCAGCGGAGCCGATAAAGAGCAGAGGAGGGCGAGCTGATCCGTCGGCGTTTGTTGTCATTGCGATCGTTATGCGTTTCTTGCTGCGCTTTCTACCGGCCTGACTTGCTGATGAGATGCTCTTGTCTGGTGTGCTGCTGTAGTAGTAGCCGGTCTCGTCCATGTTGGATACGTCACGTGGAGCGTAGCCCGCCGTCACTGCTCGCAAGTCCTCTCGCCCAGTCGCCACTGCGTCCTCCTTGGCCGATGCTGCCTCGCCATGTGTGCTGCGCGACTTCACGCTGTGGCGCGCCTGAAAGCGCTGCAGCCAGCCGTTGCTCAGCGTCAACTGCGAGAGCCTTGCCGCAGAGTTGGCGTCGAGGTCGCGCTGCATCGCTTGCCGCATTTGTTTGCTTTGTGTCGGATCGTTGCGCCAGTCACTACAGCAACGTTGAGCGCAGCGCATCGATCCACCCAAGCAGCCAGCTGTACGAAGCGCGCAGTGTCTCGCCTTTCGCGACGGCGGCAGCACAGCGTCGCCACTGATATCGGCGCGAAGCGTCAGCGAGAGTCGACTTCGCGAGGGGCTTCGAGAGACTGAACGCGACCGCAGCCCACTCGCTCAGCTCACTCCGCTTCCTGTCTGGGTGTGCTGCGTGGTGCGCGCGCAGCGCGCTCTTCTGTCCGAGCGTCAGTCGAACGCGTGTCCTCGCCATCGATTTGAAATGCGAGGCTGTTGTGGTTGCGTACAGGATTTATCTATTTCCAAAGGGATTGTATTGTCACAGTGTATTTATGGGTTAATTCGCTCAGATCTCTCGAAGAACCGCACAACTAAGGTGTCCAGGCTCTGGAAAAACCGAAACGTCGCACTTTCGAGCCATTTGCTGTTGTTAGTGCGACGGCGCATCCTTCGTTCTTTTGCTGCCGATGCGAACCGAGGAGCATTCGGCTCAAAAGTGCGACGTTCGCAAGATTTATACGGCCAGAGCATCTCCAAAGACCGTCCAGCTTCCAATAAAGAACGGAATCGCGCAGTCACGAATATACGAATATCACCAATATGATGAAGGTCGAGCTGTCGGAGGACGCGTGCCGCGTGTGCGGCAAAGAGGACGACGAAGAGTACCTCGTGCTCTGCGACGGCTGCGACCGGCCGTTCCACACCGCGTGCCACGTCGGCTGCACGTGCTGCAACCTCAAGCCCAAGAACTCGTTCAACCGCAAGCCCGCTGTGCCAGACGGCGACTGGTTCTGCAAGTTCTGCGCCGGTCACGTGCCTGCCCTCGGTGCGTCTCGAGCTCGTCGAGCGAGCTTGCATACGTTCCAGTGATGCAGGAGTGCGCCGTTGCGCTACTGACTCGTAGCGCTATGTACACTGTGATGTTGTTGCGTGTGTGGGCATGCCTGCGCAGCGGATGGCGCCAAGCCAGTGTCGTCTGTGTTTGCGTGGGGAGACAACGAAGACGGCCAGGTGCGTCGCTCCACGCACGCTCTCTTGCATGGACTGAGCAAAAAAGACAGTGCTAACGAACGCTGACTCGCTTGCTTTCGCTACTCATCTCGCTTCAGCTCGGTCTCCCGGACAAGGCAGATGCCAAAGCCGTGTGGACACCTACGAAAGTCCATGAGCTCGACGCGATCGGCGTCCTCGCGATCGCCATTGGCGAGACTGCGACGGTTCTGATTGCAAACGACGCAAACTTGTACTCGGCTGGCTCGGGCGGCCTCGGGCAGCTCGGGCACCAAGACATCGTGCACGAGCGACTCGTCAAGTTCCGCAAGGTGTGTGACTCTTGACGCTCTCTGACTCGCCATGTGCAGTGAAGGCGACGCTTGTCGCTCCATCTGATGCACGTGGCCTCTCTTTCTCCATGCACAACGCACAAAACGTGCGACAGATCGAGTCGATGACCGAGGACAAGCGATCGAAGGGCGAGGGCCGGTAGGTTACGCTGTGGTTACGCACTCCAGTCGCACCGAGCTCCTAACTCATCGAGTGCGTTTGGTCGCGCCTTGCACTGCAGGTTTGAGCAGATCGTGGCAGGACGCGACTTCTTCGCTGCTGTGACGACGCAGGGCCACGTGTACACGTGGGGCAATGGCGAGTTCGGTCAGCTCGGGCACCAGGAGAACAAAGAGAAGAAAGTGCCAAAGAAGATCTCGGCGCTGCGCGAGATGGAGATCCCGATTGAGCGCGCCGCCGCGGGTTACGACTTTCTCATGTTCACGTCCAAGGACTCGGATGACGACAGCCAGTTCAACACGCAGAAGCCCGGAGTGTTCATGGCCATGGGCTCGAACGCGCAAGGGCAACTCGGCGACGGCACGGGGAAGAACCAGTGGGTGCCGCAGCTCCTGAACAAGGACGGCCCGAGTCGCACGAGCGTACGTACGAGTGCGCCGGACTATAGACTGACACGTGTATGAGAGCGTATGACTGACGCTCGACGCTTTGGATGTACACGACCAGACCGCAAACACGGAGATCGACGACCCGCAAGAGTTCCTGCTCGGACGCGACCTCATCGCACTCGCAGGCGGCAAGTCCCACGCCGCTGCGGTTGCGTCAGGGTACGTTCGACTTGACAACTCGCGACTGCTGATGTTACGTACATGAGAGAGACAACAGCCGACCGACAGACTCTTGGGTGCTCGCATGAACCAGCACGAAGGGGCTCTGGACGTGGGGATATGGCGAAATGGGTACGTCTTTCGTATGCTCTCAGCTCATGATCGTGACGCAGAGTGGCGCCTGACAGACGCAACCTGTCGGTGTGCTCCACAGGTCAGCTCGGGCACCCAAAGCCAGCGCCGCTGCCAGGACAGTCCAAGTTCTTTCGCTCGCAGTTCCGCGTGCCTCGTCCGCGCTTTGTGCAGGTACGAGAGGCGCCTCTCTCTCTCTTGATCACGTGCATTGATGCGATCGAGCGCTCGCACTGCTTGCTTTGCGTCTGATGCTGTGGATGCCACTAGGCGTTCAAGAACGACGTCGTCGCGCAAGTCGCGTGCGGTGGCTCGCACACGCTCGTGCTGCTCCAAGACGGTCGGCTCTTTGGCTTTGGCGACAACACGCACGGCCAAGTGGGCGTCCCGATCGCCGACGCATCGGCCGAGTCCAAGTATGTCGACGCGCCAGCGCCAGTGGCCCACTTGAGCGGCACGACTGGCGCAGACGCAGTCAAGCACATTGCCGGCGGCGACGAGTTCTCAGTCGCGCTCACGCGCAGTGGCGACGTCTTTGTGTGGGGCCGCGGCCAGTACGGACAGCTCGGACTCGGTGAAGCGCGCGCTGGTCCGCTCGACGCGCCAACGAAGGTCCCCGACTTGCCAGCGATCCAGTCGCTCTACACAGGACCGAACCAGGTCTTTGCGGTCGAGTTCACGGACGGTACGTCCAGTTGCTGCTGTTGTGGTCTGAATGACGTGCGCCTGAACGAACTTGTTTGTGTCACTTTGTCGTGTCAGTGACGCTCCCGCCGCCAGTGCACGCGCCAAAGGTGCTCACTGGCGCCGCTGCTGCGAGTTCGTCGAAGAAAGCGACGCCGAAAGGCAAGCGCGCGCCTGCAGCGAAGAAAGGCAAAGCCGCTGCGCCAGCAAAGCGCGCGCGCAAGTGAGCGCTCTTGCGTGGCGCAATGCCTAGCACTATTACGCATGCCTACAGAGAGAGACGCTTCATGCCATACAGATGCACACACAATGAGTCGTCCTTTAGATCGGTCTTGGTTGAAGTCAGTCGAGTGTGATTCGTACTTAGTGAATGCGATACAGTACGCGTGGAGTTACCAGACGCGAGCGGCGAGCACGCACAACGCAAGAGCTCCAGGTCCGACGTACGTTGCCGACATCCTGCAGCGCGACGGCGTGCACGACACGAGCGCGTGCTCGATTCCCCTGTCGCTAGGTCTCCCTTCCATATACACATTCATACGCGCACGCGCACGCTCCTGCTCCCACGATGAACCAGCAGCACTTTGCGACATACGGACACCCGTCGGCCACGCAGCAGCAACAGCAGATGTACGCTGCTGCTGCGCGCACCAACTCGGGCTACGGGAGTCAGTTCGCAAGCGTCGGGCGCACCGCGAGCATGTCGGCAGGCGGGGCGCTCCCGCCGATCTCGACGTGGACGCCGCCGTCGCCGCAGGAGCACCAGTACTACGACGTGCTCTTCGCAGTCGCAGACGAAGAGAAGCGCAATGCGATCGGCGGTCGCCTCGCTGTCATGTTCTTCTCGCGCTCGAACGCTGACAAGCAGATCCTACGCGAGGTGCGTCTGTATCTCGTGTCTGTCGTAGCAATCGCGCCTCACGCAGCACGCTTATGTGGTCGTAGATCTGGAACATCGCAGACGCGCAGCAGCGCGGCGAGCTCTCGCGCAACGAGTTCTACGTCGCGATGCGCTTGATCAGCATGGCGCAGCGCGGCGATGTCGTGAGTGTCCAGCGCTTCTTTGAGCTCGCAGCCGCGCCGTTTCCACTCCCAGTGCTCGATGGTGTGCCTCCACCACCACCGATGGCGACTCCTCCGGCTGCGTTGAACGTACCTGCGCGTAGTCCGTACGCAGTCACAGACGAAGAGAAGGCGCGGTACGATGTGATCTTTGCGCAGTATGACGCCGACCACGACGGCTTCTTGCTCGGCGGCGAAGCGGTCGCGCTCTTCCAGATGTCGGGCCTCGACCGCAACGTACGTCCTTCGTTCGTCTCTTTTTGTGAGGCAAGCGCCTGTGGTACGGACTGACAACGCGATCGCTAGGCGCTGCGCGAGATCTGGGCACTCGCAGACCGCGGACAAGACAGCAAGCTCGATGTGCGCGAGTTCTACGTCGCGATGCACTTGATCGTGTGCGCGAGCAAGCGCGGACTGCCCGTGCCGTCGCAGCTCCCGCAGGAGCTCAGCGACTCGGCGTTTGGACCGAGCGGACGTGGGTCGTTCACGATGTCTGGGAGCGACGTCGCTGCTGCAGGATCGCAGTCGCGCAATGGATCGCTGCACCACGAGCCACCGAGTGCAGATACAAACGACGACCCGTTTGCTGGCTTGTCGCCTGCAAAGGAGGCTGCAGCGCCGCGTTTCGGGTCGTTCTCGTCGAGCGACGCGCACTCAGACAACGCAGCTGGTGCTGCTGGACTCGCACCACAGACGCCAATGCCGCCGTCGTCTGCGATGCCTGAGCACCGCGGCTCGTTCCAGCAGCAGCAGCCGACGCCACCTGGATCTGCTCGCGGGAGCTTCTACGGCGCACCGATGGCGATGCCAATGGCCCCAGCACTGGATCCACACAGCGCTGGACTGGACCAGCAGCACACTGTGCCGTTGTCGTCGACTGGGAGCTTCTCCGGTGTCCACGGCGCGCCGCCGTCGCACGTCGAAGGAATGGCACCAAACGGTATGATGAGCCACCACGTCGGCGCGCCAGGTCTCCATGGCCACGCTGGAATGATGGGCGGAGGCTACGGTGTCATGCCGCCATCACCGCCAATGATGCCTGCCATGAGCGCAACGAAGCCGTTCTTGAGCGACGACGACGAAGTCCAAGCTGTCAAGCAGCTCGACGAGACGAACGACGAGGTCGTCAAGTGCCTCACGGACATTGCGAGCAAGCAGCGCGCGATCGAGACGCTCGCTGAGAAGCTGCGCGAGCTCGACCAGCTGCGCCACGACCTCGTCGCGCTGTCGATGAAGCGCGAGAGCGTCCGCGCCGCAAACAGCGCAGCGTCTGCGCCGTCGACCGCGTCGTCGAGCGTCAATGACGAACAGCAGCTCCTGACCAAGCGCGCAGTCGAGTCGAGTCTCCAGGACCTGGTCGAGACGGAGAAGCGCACGGTCGCGCGCCTTCAGCACGACGTCGCGACGCTCGAGACGGAGCTCCAGCAGAGCGACAGCGCGTCGCTCAGTACGTCGTTTACGTCGTTGTCGATGAGCAGCAGCAGCACAGCACCGGCACCAGCAGCAGGGGACTTTGGGTTCGCGCCAGTCGCAAAGCCACCGAGCTTTGACTCGTTTGGCGCGTTTGGTGGTGGCGCATCGAGCTCTGCGTCGAGCACGCCCGTCGCGGCACCGGCGTTCGACTTTGCTGCGCCGTCGCCTGCGAACTCGACGAGCAGCGCGGGGTTCGACTCGTTCGGGGATTTTGGCGCGAGCAAACCAGCGACGACGACGCCAGCGTCAAGTGGCTTTGACGCGTTTGCGAACTTTGGCTTTAGCTAAAGCAGCAGCAGCAGCGATGTGGGCACGAGCAGCGCCAGACAGAGAGAGAGACTCGCAATGAACAAATGCACAACCTCTCGCTTATTGACGCACTGACGCATTGCCTCGTAGTGATCGAGAGTGTAGAAGAGAGACGCCGAGTGCCAGTGACTGGCGCCATACAGCAGCAGCACAAGGGGACATGGGCACACAAGACGGAAGAGAGAGACTGGCGTTGGTGGATTGAGTTGGACGCTTGCTATAGAGAGGACGAGCGCATGCGCTGATGAGGACGTCTACTTGTCAAAGTACTCGACGACCTTTGCGATCGGCACGGCGGTCTTGTCGTCGTGTCCGTCCTGCGCAAACGCAATTGCGCGGTCGACTTCCGACTTGCTGAAGAGCAGCGGCTCGTGAAGCATCGCGCGCTTGAGGTACTTGGCGCTCACGAGGCCGTTCCCCTCTTCGTGCGACTCGGACAGCGTCTTGATCATGTTTGCCTGGAGGCGCTCGCGACTGAGGCTCGACGGGTCCGCACTGTCGAACGAGTGGAGCTTGTAGACCGAGTTGTACTTCTTAATGTACGACTTGAAGTCAACGTCGAGCTCCTTCAGCTCGCCGTCCTGGAGGTTGTACACGAGGCCGTGGATGCGCGGGAAGCCGTACTTGACCTGGTGGCGCTGCACGAGCCCGATCTTGAAGATGTTAATGCACTGCTCGATCGTGTTGAGCTCGATCATGCGGTTCAGACGGTCCTCTGAGTCGTGGATGCACTGGAGCTCGTCGTGGTGGATGCGGCAGACTGCATGTGCATAGTGAGAGCAAGAGATAAAGCGATAGAGAGTGGTTGTGAGTACGCAGGACGAACGATAGCACCAAGCAGTGTCCACTTTGCTCGGTCAGTAGCACACGAGACTGACGGATCCACGTACCATCGCGGATGTTGCGGAGCCAGTTGTCGAGCAGTCCGAGTGACTGGTTTGCCATCGCAGCACGCACGCCGCCGCAGCCGTAGTGGCCGCACACGATGATGTCTTTGACCTTGAGGTGCTCGACTGCGTACTGGACGACCGAGAGACTGCTGACGTCGTTGCTCACGACCATGTTTGCGACGTTGCGATGCACAAACATCTCGCCTGGCGCGAGTCCCGTGATCTCTTCTGCTGGCACGCGCGAGTCCGAGCAGCCGATCCAGAGGTACTGCGGGTGCTGGCCCTTGGACGTCTTGTCAAAGTAGTCGGGGTCGAGCAGCTTCTTGCCCTCGCGCCACTTTTTGTTGTTCTCAAAGAGGCGCTCGAGCGACTTGGACTCGCCGAAGATCGAGCGCGTCTGCTGGAGCTGCGCGGCCGCGGCGGTCGCAGCGGCAGGAGCGAGCAGCGCCGAGGTCTGGCGCTGCGCCACGCGGCTCGCGTGGTGGCGCAAGTGGAGCAACATCAGCGAGGAGGAGCGAGCGTGTCGTGCGAGTAGTAGTGTCGAGGGCGGCGATGGCGTGTGTGCAGCGCGCGAGCGATTGTCAAGTGCGCGAGAGCCACAAAGCGAGTTGAAGCCTCGAGTTTGTTTAACAGTGAATCCCTGCAGAAAGCGATAGTGAGTGCCGCGAGCGCAATGCGCAGGGAAATAAGATACACAGTGAAAATGCATACTGCAGCGCACCAGACTGCGTTCGCAACCGACAGTGTATGACCTCGAGCAGGTGAACGCGAGGTTTTTCAAAATGTGAGGTTTATTTAACTCGGTCGCAAAGACACGCGTCGCTAGTTGAAGCGCGACTCGTCCGACAGGTCGGATTGGTCGGATTCAATTCACATATAGTATAATCAAGTATACTTTGACCAGCAGTTACAACCACAAGATCGCACACGAACACAAGCGAACCTTTGCTCACATACTATCACATACTATAAACAAGTAAGCAAGATCGGTCTCAAGATTGGTCCCAAGTAGCTAACCGGAGTTTACATATCACAAACCAACTAACTCATGACCTAAGTCATAAGCAACCAACTTGCTCAGCCTACAGCCTAAACTCGTCGCAACCAACTAACAAACTCAAGCTAAACTTAAAACAGTCAATTGCCTTCTAACTAAAGCCAAATTTAACACAGCCAGCTAAGTAAACCAACAAACAAAATCAAGCCAACCATCCAATCACAGACTAACCCTAAACTTAATTAACAAGTCTCAACGGCGAGACTTGACAACCGTTAGCGACCTGACCCATAATGCCTCACTGCCATCGAATTGGCGGATTGCACGAAAACGCAACTGGTATTGGAAAGAACGAAGCGCACTTGATGATACCTTAGCAAGTGATACAGTTAGGCGTGTGCGGGTAACGTGGGTGTGTGGGCGTCAGTCAGATATTATATAATCAGGGTAAGTTGCAGTTCCTGCATCTCAGGAATCTCAGGTGCGTTCACAGGCACGAGCGTCAAATACCGGTCCAGCAAGCATACCGTCCGTCGAGTGTGGACGAAGTAGTAAACAGCAAGCAACCAAGCAGGCGTCGGACTTGGCACAAAAAGGCGGCCGAAAGAAGCGAACGACGAAAAGATGGCCGATTTGTAAGACCGAATGCAACGTCTAACTGTCGAGCAGTGTCGAGACATTCGGCAGCGCTTAATGTGCCGCACTCAACACTTCACCGCCACGTAAAGAACGAGCACTTGCATGTGCACACAATGACACTGCATCCATCGCTCTCCGATGACCAGAGGCGGCAGTGTCTCACTTTCGTTTTGTCGTTCCTCATCCACACATCGACTAGCTCGCCCATGTACGATCACATCTTGACGAAAAATGGTTCTTTCTGAGCGATTGAAGCGTCACGTTTATCTCTCGCCGGCTGAGCTGTCTACGCACTGATCTTTTAACCGATGCAATGTTTGGGCGGATGGGAGAGAGTGAACGTGTGTGGTGCTCCAAGCAAGTGGTGTAGTGTGTCGTGGTCGATGAAGCATTATGTGGGGTGGGGTGGCTTGACATATGTCCACGTGATATATTGTTCTTCAGCAAAGGTTACAACACAGCGGCGTACAGGCACCGACAGTGGAGGAGGTGTGCGGCTAACGCACTCGACTTCTACACCGTATTTTGCCAAAGTTGTGGTGAATTTTGCGAAAGCTGATCTCCACCCACGCTTGAAATAGGTGACGGCCGTGTTAGCTAAAACGTCGGCGCCATGAAGTTGCACGAGCTCAATATTTGAGCAAACACCGCGTTCATTCCAGTTCATGGCGCCGTGTCCCTCATGGCGTCGTCGACTATGCAGATCTGTGTGTGTGTATGCGCGAGAGTGAATTAGTCAGAGTCAGAGCCTGTCTTTGATAGAGACTAATAGAGAATGCGCTGTGCTCACTCACGTTTGTGTGTTGACACCGAAGACTACACAGGCCTCCAACTTTCTTGCTGGCCCTTATTCTTATTGGCGGTGTTGTTGTCTGCTAATGTTGCTGCAGCCTTGAAAAGCTCGAGAATCACTGAGAACGGTTTGTGGTTCTGCCCAAAGTCTCACAGTGTTTTCACGTCTATGCTTCGTACTTGCGCTTCGCAGATCTCTTGTGCGACTTGGCAATCAATATATACTACTACATCCAAAGTCACAGTGATATTGCGATCTTGACGATGCGCTTCACATTGTGAATGTGGATGAGTAAGGTGCCAGTGTAGGAGGGATCAAACATTGAATCCCAAACAGCATTCTTGTGGGCCGCTGGCGCAGCCATCGCATTTGGCATTTTGAGGTTAGTATCCTTGGTATAAACTAGACAATTCAACGGCCGTTGTTTACACGCCTTCCCGATGTTCACGTTTCGCTATTGTATGTGCAAATGATGTGTCTAGAGTAGTACGTGAGCAAATATCCGCAATTGCTGACGACTTGTTAAAATCGTAAACACCAACACACTGTGTTTGTTCGGTTCAAGGCTTCACTAGGGCATTGAACATACTATCAACTGCACCGCAGTCATCCAGAATCAGGAGATGTTTGGATGAGAATGACGTTATGAATCATTTTACTTCATTACGTACTCATATAAATTCACTACGATCACAACATCTTTTAGGAAGACACGTGCTCTGCGTATTAGCAAATGTATGCTTGCGTGACTATCTTATACATTTCCCTTGGCGCCTTTGTTCACTGCAGCTCACTGCAATCACCGCGCGCATATGCGCGTCAGTGTTTTCTCCCTTCAAGAAGCTTGTTCATCCCTGGAAGCTGCGGCGACGTCACTCAATCGTTGTGCAAGCTGTTTATAAAGTGCATCATCCGTTGTGAGGGTTAACCGCTACTGGGCCCTCGTTGCCCAGACGTAACGCTCTTTTTGTGTACACTTTTGTTGGCACGAACGTGTCACGAACGATGTGTTTAGTGTTGGGTGGGGCTAACGCGGATACGAAATGAGATCACCGATCGTGATGTGTTGGCGAGATTATTGACGAGATATCAGTATAGTTTTCTCGTGTAAGTGTGTTAATTGATTTTCACCCGATTTCAGCTGTTCAGACGTAACATACCGCACTTTCCTACATGGTAAGAATTATATGATCTGGTGTTATACTAGTGAGAGAAGGAAAAGCAACAGCGTCAAGCAAGGACCTCAAGTACACATGAAAGCGCATGTTGTACAAAGGCAAGTGCAGTGAAGCATGATGCGTGGTAAGAGCACAGTGCGCCTCATGTGCAAGAGCATACTGGTATTCACGACGTATAATGCGGCGGCTCGGTGTTGGGGAGCAAGGATAACCTAGGCCAAGAGAGAGCAGCGCGGCCAGTGCTTGCACACTGGAGAGCCTCATCAAGTCGCTTTTATGCACCAGCAACAAGACATAATGCTCGACGACTGCGATCTCCAGTCGTCACTGTCACTGACTATCGTGGTCTATGCATTGTGCTGCACCGGCTCGTGTACCGTTACTACTCGCAATTTGCATCCATTTCGGCGCGACATCATTGTGCAGAGCGTTTCCCACTGTTCTACGACTACTATACGCCTGCTCTGACACGGGCCGGTACTTTTGCATCGAAGCTGTTTGAGCTCGTGTATACGGCAACTGTGTCGCGATATTACGCAAGGGTGGCACCACCGAGAACACGTTCTGCTTCATCGACGGAATAAGTATTGTAGCGTGCAGAGTACGCGTGCGAAACAACATGCAACGACAACTGGATATTAGTTATAAGCGCGGTCATTGCGCGTGCTTCCAAGCTCCCACTGTGCCCGAGGGCCTTGTCTAGCAGTTCTGGGGACCCTTCAATATATATAAGTATATTGAGCGTGAATTGTACAGTTCGTTTACAAACACAGATTGAACAGCACACTAAGTATGTGCCTGAATAAGTGTCTCAAAAAATTGCTTGAGCTGGCGCCAATCTTGGCACAACACATCACAGTATCTTTGTCAATTGGCGACATGTAGCGGTCCTTCGTAGATACTGGCTCTGTTCTTGAATATTTGCTTGAACATCAGTAGTAGCAGCATCTTAAGTGTCGAAGAATACTTCATTGACCAATAAATGCTATTGTTGTGACATACAAATTGAATAATAAACGTTTTCTGGTCACGTAAGGAAGTAATTCTCTTCGTTATGATTCGCTCAGAATTTCGATTAAACCTCTCTTTAGCATGCTTGCATTTATATGTCACGCTTTTTTAGTGCAATGTCACGCTTTTCAAACTATTTTATTTCCATTTAGCAGACTTATCGAAAATTGGGCCACAACTTATAATAGTTCTCTCTATATCTATACTGTTGTTTAAATTGGAAAATGGTGTTTACGAAGGTAAACGCAAAGCCAAAATTGTTCAATGAAACAACTACATATTTACCTTGTCATAAATATATCTATACCCTTAACTACTCTTGATTTTTTGTCCTTGCGTGCGTGCGTGAGTCTGACTTCGGAATCGCGCAGTTAGGTGTCACGCTTTTGGTTAGTTGAGATCAGATTTTTGCCTGTTATTTTGTGTGACATGCTTCGAAATTTGTTTGCGAAAACCAGGTCAGTCGAATTTTGGGATATTTTAGGGACTGTCTCGATGACAAATTGTAGTATTTCTAGCGGGCGTGGCTGTACTCGGTCACTTTGTTTCAGAATGCACCGAATACTGCGACATCCGCTAAAAGTCCGCGCTCCTGAATCATGACTACCAGGTAGCCCCTAGTATAAATTGTTAGGGACAAGTTCGGAACTGTCCCAGCTTCAGCCGACAGCACCTCGCGCGGACCGAAGCAGTGCCAAACTGCTCGGGGCTTGCCACCGCAGCGAAGCGCAGGCCGGCAGCACCGCTCTGCATGGTGCGACTGAGGTTTTGCGCGAGGTGCTGAGGCCACAACTACAACTAACATTAAATTTTCCGCCCGTGTAGCGGGCGGCTCTCGGCTAGTATATAACGTATATCACCGATTCGTGACCCAAAAATCGAAGCAAAATCACTCCTACGACCGAAATAGGATTCCAGAAGCGAAGGTTTGTACAATCCTGATTGATTTGTGCATTTATTAGTTGTGTCGTTCTGTTAACAACGATGTGAAATAGTATGGTCAAAGTCACCCTAAAGTGGTGGCCAAAACTTTAGGACGCGCACATATTTTGCTGCTGTGTGTGCTAGACTTGCTTTTTAAACACGAAAGTCTGCTCAAATAGAGAGCAGGGCGAGCTGAATCGAGTGTTGTGCAGCGCATTATTCAATTCGAAAAACACAGCAACTTTCTATACAACAATGTGATTTTGGGCTGGACAAAACTTACGCCAAATTTCTAGTCGTTTTTTCATTATCATTATTTGTCATTGTCGCTCCCAGCTGCTTGCCTGCGCGGTCATACATGCCTAAGAGCGGTGCGTCGCGCCTTGCTATGATTGGTATAGTACTCCAGCGAACTGCGCTGCGAGCGCGATTTATCAGAGCGCCAGCAACGCCAAGATTTTGTCGGTATGACGGTGCTGTGCAATACCACCACAGTGTTCGCATTGATTTACCAGTGAGTAGTCCGACATTTGACACAGTGGTCGATCAATATTTGATAAGTACATCAATCACAACCATGCATTCTGTGTCTGTGCGTTAGGATCTAACGAGGATCGCGTATTAAGCAAGTGTTTGCAAATTTACAATTGTTGTGATAAATATATGAAATGTTACGATTCTCCGAATCAGAACAGGTTGAATCATGCATGATTCAATTGAAAAAATATTTCCCAAAACTCGAGGACACCTAAATTCAACACTTGACTCGCTTCTGCTGTTTCAATGTCCAATTTTTCGTCCTAAACGTTCTGGGACGCCAGGAATTAGATTTTAACTTAAAACATGACACTATTTCGTTACGGAGGTAGTAATAGTGATATTCACAAATGCCTATTACTTGGTTTTTGTATAGATTTTGATTGACTATTTACCTGGTACGTCTCTTGTTTGACGGACGAGAGCGATCACACGCTAGTCAGTCGTCTTCTCTCTTTGTTCGTTGGGCTCAAGCGCTCTCGTATGTGTTCGTGTCTATCATCAGCTTGTCGGAAGTGCACGATGCAGTCGTGCTCGAAGCCGACGAGCTCCTCATTCAGTACACGATCCAAGTGCAGACGTACCTCGAAAACCCCAAGATGTCGAGCGCCATGCGCTTGAAGCAAGTCGTCGCGCTGCTCACGAACGTCGCGTACGTCCATGACGACTGCGCAGCGCGGTCGACGCAGATCTTGCTCGAGTACCTCCCAAAGGCTGCGCTGCAGAACCGCGACGTCGACGTTGAGGTGCGTTCGCATGTGCTGCTGTTCTTCGCCTCTTCTTCAGTTGCACAGAGTTGCTCACCTCTGGACTCGCGTCGCTGCTTCAGAACGCCAAGCGCTGGTGCGACGTCGTTCGCGTCGGCATACAGCGCTGTGCGCAGTCGCTCCTCACCATGTCGATCCGATGGTACGACCTCGACCTGTCGGACGAGCTCCTCCCAGACACCGCAGGCAACAGTAAGAGCGGACCGACTGAGCTCCAGTCGCTCTTTGTCCAGACGCTCGTGACTGAGCTCCACGGCGTCTCGAACGCCCAACTCGAGAAAGCGCTGCGCACGTACCGCTCGCAGCGTCAGCGCGACGCAGCACAAGACGCTGATGCAAAGACGCCGGTCTCAACAGACGCCGGTGATGGTGAAGAGGATGATCCTGACGGCGATGATGCCGAGTGCGACGACGAGAGCCGCGATTTGCTCACGACCATGGTCTTGGAAGCAGTGCTGAGTGCGATCCGAGGCGACGAGACGTGGTGGCAGACGCTCCAGAAGAGCAACAGCAGTGCAAAGGACCGGCGGATAGGATACGGCGGCGTGAACAAGCTCATCGCTGAGCTGCGCGTCGTGCGAGAGAGCGCACAAGCGAGCAAGCGCGTCGAACGCGACTGCGACGCGGTCATCGCAAAGCTCACAGACGTGTACCAGGAGCTGCATCCTGGGAAGAAGGACGTGCTCGCGAGTCGCGACTGGACACTCGCGTACACGGCGCTGTGTAAGCAGCAAGTGTCGTTGATGCCGTCGTCGTCGTCAGAAGCAACAACAACAGGAGCGTCCAGGAGCTAGTTCGTGCGAGTGTGTGAATGCGATCCTCGACTCTTTACGACGTGGAGTGGAGCCTTGCTTGGTTTGTTGCTGCCACTTGCCAACACAGTCATGCTCGTGTTACATGGCGACTACTCTACACGATCGAGTCGCTCGCAGCAGATGACAAGAGTGCAGAAGACTCAAGGCACTGAGACTGATCCGACAGCATTGACTCGCTCGTATCGAAACCAATCGAGGTCTTTCGTCCTTGGACTGCTCGAGTCTGCAAGCAGCGAGAGCAGAGCGACCAGCCGTCCAGTTTCTTGAGTGGCTTGCACGCGATGCTGTCTGTGGGCGCATTGCTCAGCATGGCGACATGGGCGTGTTCGGTGCTAGCGTCGTGCACTCGCGCTTTGAGGTCTCGGACAAGACCGCATTCGACAGACACCACGACTATCGAACACGCACTTGGCACTGACTAACACGTGTGTGAACTTGCAGCTCTAGCAAGCGAACGCAGCACTTGCAACTGTGCAAGTCACGAGCGTCAGGGTCATTACCGACGACGGCTTTGACAACAAGGAGCAGGTCTTGTCATCGTGTCTTCGCACGCGAGTCACTTGATGTAGGAGCAGTAGTAGTCGCTTCGATCGCAGCAGCAGCGGTCGCCTCAGTACCAGAAGCCTTAGCAACAACAACAGCAACAGCAGCAACCATTTGCCTGCCACTTGTCCAACGTCTCACTTGCGCTTGCTTGCCTATTGCTGCTGTTGCTGCTGTTGCTGCTGCTGCTGCGGCTGTCGTCTTCGCGTGTGATGCACGTACATCAAGATACGAAGATGTTGTGCGCACCGACATGGCTCATCGACTGCTCGAGTATCCTTCATGGCGTCGATGTGTACGAGGTCAGTGACACTCGACAGGACTTTGACGCTCTCTCGTTGATGTATGCAATCGACCTTTGCGCAGAGTGCCGTGTGCTCTATGGCGTGTGCTCTGTGTTGTGTCTACGATGCTCGCCTCGCCCCACGTCCACTTGCAGTTGCAGCCATGGCGACGGCGGCGGTGCCATCGCGCACAGCTCTCTGCTCGTCATTGCCATCGCCGTCGTGGTCGTGGTCGCCATCGTCTGTGCACGGCGCAAAGTACTCGACGAGGTGCGCGATCTTGATGAACGCGCAGTGCTGCGGGTCGCTGTCGTTGCTCTCGTGCTGCGCGAACGCGATGCCCGCGTCGACTTCGAGCGGCGTGAAGAGGTCTGGCTCCATCTTGAGCACGCGCGCGATGTAGTGCGCACTGATGGTCTCGCCGTCGTCGTCCTCTTCGTGGCCGACTGCGAGGCGCTGGATCATGTTGCGGCGCATCTGCTGGACCGTGGGTGGGAACGTGTCGTCCGAGTGGAACGCGTGGAGACGGTAGATGCCGCTGTACGCGTGCAAGTAGCGCTTGAAGTCGATGTCGAGCGGCTTGAGCTCGCCCGAGTGGATGTCGTAGACGAGTCCGTGGATGCGCGGGAAGCCGTACGTGTGCTGGTTGCGCTGCACCATGTTGATCTTGAAGATGTTGAGGCACTGCTCCTTGATGTTGAGCTCGACGATGCGGCGGAACCGGAGCTTCTCGCTCTCGATCTGGAGCAGCTCGGCGTGGTTCATGCGGCACACTGGCGGTTGTCATGAGGTCGTTTAGTCGTTTGATGGGTATGTATGTATGTGTGTGTGTGGTATGTGTCGGTGCGATCGATCGCGAGATAGGACAGCACGTGCGTGTCAGTCAGCCGTGTTGCGCTCGTAAACACAGCGACGCACGTGTGTGCCACGTACAGAGCACGGAGCACGGAGCACCAAGAACTGAGCATCGAGTACCCCAGCACACTCACACATACATACACACGCACACGTGCTTACCGTCGCGGATGTTGCGCAGCCAGTTGTCGAGCAGTCCGAGCTCCTTGTTCTCCATCGCCGCGCGCACGCCACCGCAGCCGTAGTGGCCGCACACGATGATGTCGCGCACGCGGAGCTTCTCGACAGCGTACTGGACGACCGAGAGACTGCTGACGTCGTTCGCGACAACGAGGTTCGAGATGTTGCGGTGCACAAACATCTCGCCCGGCCGCAGTCCCGTGATCTCTTCCGCTGGCACGCGCGAGTCGGAGCAGCCGATCCAGAGATACCGCGGCGTCTGTTTCTCGACGAGGCGCTCGAAGAAGAGTGCGTCTTGCCGCTGCTTCTTCTCGCGCCAGCGCTTGTTGTTGTCAAAGAGGTGCTGGATCGGCGACGCGTCCGGCGCGTGGCACGCCTCCTCGTAATACCGCGGCGGCGTCGTGCATGACTTGGACCGGACTTTCAGTGGCGGTGGCGGCGCTGGCGATGCGCTCGCAGACGAGCAGCACGCACTGCGTACTGGAGGAGTGCTCATGTTGGTGTTGGCGTTGATGTTGTTGATGTTGGTGTTGGCGCTACTGCCTGACGAGGTACTACTCATTGCGAGATGCGCAAAGAGGTCGCTCGAGGTTGCTGCCGTTGATGGTGATGCTGTTGCCGCTATTGCTGCGGTTGCTGCTGCTGTAGTTGTAGCGCGCACACGCACATGCAGTGACTCGACAGGCTGCGCGCCACCGCCACTGTCGAGTTGTGCTGACATGTGTGTGTCTGCTGTCCCTGCTCACGGCTCGCAGTCTCGCAGTCACGCAGTCCCGCAGCCTCTAGCTCGCTGTCTCGAGTCGCGACTGCTGACGCCCGCTACACCGCGCCACGCACTTTTGTGTCTGCTGCGCTGCGCGGCGACCTTCGTTCTTGCGACCGCTCATTGCGTTGCTGCTCGTCGTGCTTGCAACTGTTCGAGCTGCGTGTTTCAGCAAATCAAGTAAACAACCAAGCAAAACAAACAGCACACACTCGAATCAAACAAACCAGTCAAACAAACACACACTCGAATCAAACAAACCAGTCAACAAGCAAGCAAATCAATCAAACAAACCATTCGCACCAAACCAAAACCAATCGCTTTTAACATAACCAACCATACACAACTGAACGGCTCGTCTCGAGACTCTCGAGCCTCAAAAAGGCAAACGTCATCCGATCGTGAAACCAAGCCAAGCCAAGCCAGCAACAGTCGCTAATAAAACTACATTGTTGCCTACACACACATGCACACTCAAACACTCACACACCATCCAAGAAACCAAGTTTGATCAAAGCCATTCATTCACTAATTGCGTCCAATTGACATCAAATTGACATCGTCTGTGCAGTCAGTCATCCAGTTATGAACACATTCGTCGCCCGATTCGTTCGGGCGGTCGCTCGGGGTGGTCACTGGCCCTTGGTAGACTTGCGGTAGCCTTGCGGCAGCGGCAACTCTCGCTTCGTACTACCGCCACCATCTCGCAGCGAGACTACGCGGAACCACAGCGTCGACTGCGTGGTGTTCGGCAGCTAACGTTGTGTTTGCTTCGCTGAGCGAACGCGATCGCTTGGTGAGCGATCACTGATACTAGTAGCTCGCTTCGATGGTCGTGACACGGATCTCTACAGCAGTGAGTGGTGACAGCACCGTAGCTTTTTGCTTTCTGCGTGTGTGTAGTCAGTCACTTGGTCCCTTTTGCACTCGTTTGGCGATACTCCGGTGTATCCATTGTCGAGCTGCTTCTGACCGCGCCAGTGCTTGCTTGGTGTCTTGGTGTCTTGGTGTCTTGGTGTCTTGGTGTCTTGGTGTCTTGGTGTCTTGGTGTCTTGGTGTCTTGGTGTCTTGGTGTCGAGCTAGTTTGACTAGACAGCGACGCCACAGACGCCACAGTCCAGAGACGCCACAGTCGAACTGACGGCGTGCGGAGTCGAGCCGTTTCAATGCAAACCTATGCACGCAGTGCGAACTGCGAGCAGCCACTTCACACAGCACGCAACTTTCTCTCACAGAGCTCTTACATACAGACAAACCGATCGACCGAGCGAGACAGAGCGAGATACTTTGGCGACGTCGTTGTGTTTGCCTTACTTTTTGAACTCGATGTACTCTCTACTCGACGTTGGCTTGCCGCCACTGCTTCTCGTGCTCAAGTGGATAGTAGTACGGCGAACTGTTGCGAGTGCACTGGAGCTGCAGCCACGACACGCGCGGCTCGACGGTCACACTAGTACCATTAGCAGCGCTGACTGACGTTGCTTGATTCGCACTGTCAGCGTCTGCCATTGCGTGCGAGCACAGCGGCGTGTGGTCTGCCGTGAGCGCAAAGAAGCTCTTCGCCGCCGTGCGCGCGTGCTGCGCATACGAGTCGCTCGTCGTCCACGAAGCAGGGATATCAACAATGCCGGTGTGGGCGATCGACATCCGCGTGGCCCATGCCACAGAGCCGGCTTGTGCTGGTAGTCGAGACAGCGGGTTCCCTGCAATGTGGAAGAACCGGTACTTGTGCAGCACAAAGATGTCGTCAGGCAGCTCAGTGATCGTGTTCGAGCTCAGAGTGAGCCACGGCGTAGTGGCACTCGCTTGGAGCAGCGCTGGCGGGAACTCGGTGATCCCAGGGCTGAGTTCGAGTGCAAAGAACTTGAGGTCCTTCCACGTCTCGAACAGATCGACTGGCAGCGTCGTGAGGTTCGTGCCGCACATTTCGATGTCGTGCAGCCGCGGTGGGAAGTTGGGCGAGAGCAGTCCTGCTGGGATCGCGCTCATGTTTGTGAGCGTGACGTACAGGATCTTCACCGCTGGGTGGTCGCGCGCAGTGAGCGCTGCGTCGTCGCTCCACTCGGCAATGGTGCAGTTGTGGATCTTGATCATCACGAGCGCAGGGAACGTCTTGAGTCGCGGCGGCATCGAGAGCGCTTTGCAGTGCGAGAAGATCAAGCCCTGGACGCGCAGCGGATCGACGTGGCTCAGTGCATCGTCGATCTCAGCCTTGGAGCCGCGGATGCGCTTTTGCGTGCAGCTCACTTCGAGCACAGCGCACGTGTACTGCGTCGAGCCAAATGGTCGGATCTCGAGCAGACAGCCCCGGTTGCTGCTAGACACGCTGACGCTCGCGGCTGCGAGGTGGAGCGCGAGCACAGCGAATCCCCACGCGACCAGCACTCCGCTCGCAAACCGTCTCTTCCATAGCGACGACAACGGTGGTGACGACAACGGTGGTGGCGACAACGGTGGTGGCGACAACGGTGGTGACGACGACGACAGCGATCCTGGTGCTGGCGGTGGTGGTAGCGACGACGTTGACGCTGCCGTTGACGTTGATACCGAGCGCTGGTCTTTCGCCGCCTCGTTCGACAAGACCTTTGCGAGGCGCGTTGCCTTTGCGTACGCTTCGAGCTCGTTGCGCTGCATCTGGAGCGCATACAGACGCGCAAAGAGACTCACGCCTGGCGCCATCTTGGAGCAAAAGTCGAGCCAGGACGTGACGTAGATCTGCTGGCTCTCGGCGATCATGTTGATCGACCACGTGTCGTTGTAGTACCCGAGCCACGGCACGTCGAAGAAGATGTTCTTGGCGTCGCGGTAGTACGGGTAGAAGATCACAAACGGCACGACCATGCCGTAGACGATCTCGAGCAGCGCATCGAGCGTCAGGTGCATCACTCGCACATAGATTGGCGTCTTCTTGCGGAACACAGCGCTCATCGCAGGCATGAACCAGCAGTTCACGACGATCACGAACACGACCAAGCGATTGATCCAGCGCGTCGCGACGAGACGGCTCAGCTTGTACGCTTGGAACGTCTGCAGTCCGATCTCGACAAACACAAGCAGCTCGTACGAGTCGATGCCGCAACGGCGCTCAATTGCGCGGTCCCATCGCGCACATGCATCGAGCGATCGCTGCCAGTGCGAGCGACGTAAGACGGCGACTTGCTCTGGCTGCCGGACGCTGTGTCTGTCGCTAGCAGCGAGTCTGTCGCGAGTCCATGGATGCCGTCGGACACGACGCAGAAGCGCAGACCAGGCGACAGCACAAATCGCGAGTCCGTGCACAACGACCAGCAGCACGCTTGCAGCGACGACGTAGCCAAAGTATTGCAGGAGCTCGTGTCCCACGACGTCGATCATGCTCGCTGCACGTCGCTCGCTGCGGATGTACAAGTGGAGTGCAGCGACGCTCGAGTAGTACACGCACGCAAGCGCGTGCAGCAGCAGAACGGAGACGCCGAGAAGCACGCGTCTGCGCCACCCTCGCTCGACGCGCGCAAATGCGAACGACGTCGCGAGCCGTGCGATGGACCATGTTCGCGATGACTGCGCTGACGATGACCGCGATGATGGCTGCGACTGCTGTTGCTGTTGCTGCTGCTGCACCGAGGTTGTCGTCCCGCACATCTCGCTCTGTCTCGCTCGGTCGATCGGTTTGTCTGTATGTAAGAGCTCTGTGAGAGAAAGTTGCGTGCTGTGTGAAGTGGCTGCTCGCAGTTCGCACTGCGTGCATAGGTTTGCATTGAAACGGCTCGACTCCGCACGCCGTCAGTTCGACTGTGGCGTCTCTGGACTGTGGCGTCTGTGGCGTCGCTGTCTAGTCAAACTAGCTCGACACCAAGACACCAAGACACCAAGACACCAAGACACCAAGACACCAAGACACCAAGCAAGCACTGGCGCGGTCAGAAGCAGCTCGACAATGGATACACCGGAGTATCGCCAAACGAGTGCAAAAGGGACCAAGTGACTGACTACACACACGCAGAAAGCAAAAAGCTACGGTGCTGTCACCACTCACTGCTGTAGAGATCCGTGTCACGACCATCGAAGCGAGCTACTAGTATCAGTGATCGCTCACCAAGCGATCGCGTTCGCTCAGCGAAGCAAACACAACGTTAGCTGCCGAACACCACGCAGTCGACGCTGTGGTTCCGCGTAGTCTCGCTGCGAGATGGTGGCGGTAGTACGAAGCGAGAGTTGCCGCTGCCGCAAGGCTACCGCAAGTCTACCAAGGGCCAGTGACCACCCCGAGCGACCGCCCGAACGAATCGGGCGACGAATGTGTTCATAACTGGATGACTGACTGCACAGACGATGTCAATTTGATGTCAATTGGACGCAATTAGTGAATGAATGGCTTTGATCAAACTTGGTTTCTTGGATGGTGTGTGAGTGTTTGAGTGTGCATGTGTGTGTAGGCAACAATGTAGTTTTATTAGCGACTGTTGCTGGCTTGGCTTGGCTTGGTTTCACGATCGGATGACGTTTGCCTTTTTGAGGCTCGAGAGTCTCGAGACGAGCCGTTCAGTTGTGTATGGTTGGTTATGTTAAAAGCGATTGGTTTTGGTTTGGTGCGAATGGTTTGTTTGATTGATTTGCTTGCTTGTTGACTGGTTTGTTTGATTCGAGTGTGTGTTTGTTTGACTGGTTTGTTTGATTCGAGTGTGTGCTGTTTGTTTTGCTTGGTTGTTTACTTGATTTGCTGAAACACGCAGCTCGAACAGTTGCAAGCACGACGAGCAGCAACGCAATGAGCGGTCGCAAGAACGAAGGTCGCCGCGCAGCGCAGCAGACACAAAAGTGCGTGGCGCGGTGTAGCGGGCGTCAGCAGTCGCGACTCGAGACAGCGAGCTAGAGGCTGCGGGACTGCGTGACTGCGAGACTGCGAGCCGTGAGCAGGGACAGCAGACACACACATGTCAGCACAACTCGACAGTGGCGGTGGCGCGCAGCCTGTCGAGTCACTGCATGTGCGTGTGCGCGCTACAACTACAGCAGCAGCAACCGCAGCAATAGCGGCAACAGCATCACCATCAACGGCAGCAACCTCGAGCGACCTCTTTGCGCATCTCGCAATGAGTAGTACCTCGTCAGGCAGTAGCGCCAACACCAACATCAACAACATCAACGCCAACACCAACATGAGCACTCCTCCAGTACGCAGTGCGTGCTGCTCGTCTGCGAGCGCATCGCCAGCGCCGCCACCGCCACTGAAAGTCCGGTCCAAGTCATGCACGACGCCGCCGCGGTATTACGAGGAGGCGTGCCACGCGCCGGACGCGTCGCCGATCCAGCACCTCTTTGACAACAACAAGCGCTGGCGCGAGAAGAAGCAGCGGCAAGACGCACTCTTCTTCGAGCGCCTCGTCGAGAAACAGACGCCGCGGTATCTCTGGATCGGCTGCTCCGACTCGCGCGTGCCAGCGGAAGAGATCACGGGACTGCGGCCGGGCGAGATGTTTGTGCACCGCAACATCTCGAACCTCGTTGTCGCGAACGACGTCAGCAGTCTCTCGGTCGTCCAGTACGCTGTCGAGAAGCTCCGCGTGCGCGACATCATCGTGTGCGGCCACTACGGCTGCGGTGGCGTGCGCGCGGCGATGGAGAACAAGGAGCTCGGACTGCTCGACAACTGGCTGCGCAACATCCGCGACGGTAAGCACGTGTGCGTGTGTATGTATGTGTGAGTGTGCTGGGGTACTCGATGCTCAGTTCTTGGTGCTCCGTGCTCCGTGCTCTGTACGTGGCACACACGTGCGTCGCTGTGTTTACGAGCGCAACACGGCTGACTGACACGCACGTGCTGTCCTATCTCGCGATCGATCGCACCGACACATACCACACACACACATACATACATACCCATCAAACGACTAAACGACCTCATGACAACCGCCAGTGTGCCGCATGAACCACGCCGAGCTGCTCCAGATCGAGAGCGAGAAGCTCCGGTTCCGCCGCATCGTCGAGCTCAACATCAAGGAGCAGTGCCTCAACATCTTCAAGATCAACATGGTGCAGCGCAACCAGCACACGTACGGCTTCCCGCGCATCCACGGACTCGTCTACGACATCCACTCGGGCGAGCTCAAGCCGCTCGACATCGACTTCAAGCGCTACTTGCACGCGTACAGCGGCATCTACCGTCTCCACGCGTTCCACTCGGACGACACGTTCCCACCCACGGTCCAGCAGATGCGCCGCAACATGATCCAGCGCCTCGCAGTCGGCCACGAAGAGGACGACGACGGCGAGACCATCAGTGCGCACTACATCGCGCGCGTGCTCAAGATGGAGCCAGACCTCTTCACGCCGCTCGAAGTCGACGCGGGCATCGCGTTCGCGCAGCACGAGAGCAACGACAGCGACCCGCAGCACTGCGCGTTCATCAAGATCGCGCACCTCGTCGAGTACTTTGCGCCGTGCACAGACGATGGCGACCACGACCACGACGGCGATGGCAATGACGAGCAGAGAGCTGTGCGCGATGGCACCGCCGCCGTCGCCATGGCTGCAACTGCAAGTGGACGTGGGGCGAGGCGAGCATCGTAGACACAACACAGAGCACACGCCATAGAGCACACGGCACTCTGCGCAAAGGTCGATTGCATACATCAACGAGAGAGCGTCAAAGTCCTGTCGAGTGTCACTGACCTCGTACACATCGACGCCATGAAGGATACTCGAGCAGTCGATGAGCCATGTCGGTGCGCACAACATCTTCGTATCTTGATGTACGTGCATCACACGCGAAGACGACAGCCGCAGCAGCAGCAGCAACAGCAGCAACAGCAGCAATAGGCAAGCAAGCGCAAGTGAGACGTTGGACAAGTGGCAGGCAAATGGTTGCTGCTGTTGCTGTTGTTGTTGCTAAGGCTTCTGGTACTGAGGCGACCGCTGCTGCTGCGATCGAAGCGACTACTACTGCTCCTACATCAAGTGACTCGCGTGCGAAGACACGATGACAAGACCTGCTCCTTGTTGTCAAAGCCGTCGTCGGTAATGACCCTGACGCTCGTGACTTGCACAGTTGCAAGTGCTGCGTTCGCTTGCTAGAGCTGCAAGTTCACACACGTGTTAGTCAGTGCCAAGTGCGTGTTCGATAGTCGTGGTGTCTGTCGAATGCGGTCTTGTCCGAGACCTCAAAGCGCGAGTGCACGACGCTAGCACCGAACACGCCCATGTCGCCATGCTGAGCAATGCGCCCACAGACAGCATCGCGTGCAAGCCACTCAAGAAACTGGACGGCTGGTCGCTCTGCTCTCGCTGCTTGCAGACTCGAGCAGTCCAAGGACGAAAGACCTCGATTGGTTTCGATACGAGCGAGTCAATGCTGTCGGATCAGTCTCAGTGCCTTGAGTCTTCTGCACTCTTGTCATCTGCTGCGAGCGACTCGATCGTGTAGAGTAGTCGCCATGTAACACGAGCATGACTGTGTTGGCAAGTGGCAGCAACAAACCAAGCAAGGCTCCACTCCACGTCGTAAAGAGTCGAGGATCGCATTCACACACTCGCACGAACTAGCTCCTGGACGCTCCTGTTGTTGTTGCTTCTGACGACGACGACGGCATCAACGACACTTGCTGCTTACACAGCGCCGTGTACGCGAGTGTCCAGTCGCGACTCGCGAGCACGTCCTTCTTCCCAGGATGCAGCTCCTGGTACACGTCTGTGAGCTTTGCGATGATCGCGTCGCAGTCGCGTTCGACGCGCTTGCTCGCTTGTGCGCTCTCTCGCACGACGCGCAGCTCAGCGATGAGCTTGTTCACGCCGCCGTATCCTATCCGCCGGTCCTTTGCACTGCTGTTGCTCTTCTGGAGCGTCTGCCACCACGTCTCGTCGCCTCGGATCGCACTCAGCACTGCTTCCAAGACCATGGTCGTGAGCAAATCGCGGCTCTCGTCGTCGCACTCGGCATCATCGCCGTCAGGATCATCCTCTTCACCATCACCGGCGTCTGTTGAGACCGGCGTCTTTGCATCAGCGTCTTGTGCTGCGTCGCGCTGACGCTGCGAGCGGTACGTGCGCAGCGCTTTCTCGAGTTGGGCGTTCGAGACGCCGTGGAGCTCAGTCACGAGCGTCTGGACAAAGAGCGACTGGAGCTCAGTCGGTCCGCTCTTACTGTTGCCTGCGGTGTCTGGGAGGAGCTCGTCCGACAGGTCGAGGTCGTACCATCGGATCGACATGGTGAGGAGCGACTGCGCACAGCGCTGTATGCCGACGCGAACGACGTCGCACCAGCGCTTGGCGTTCTGAAGCAGCGACGCGAGTCCAGAGGTGAGCAACTCTGTGCAACTGAAGAAGAGGCGAAGAACAGCAGCACATGCGAACGCACCTCAACGTCGACGTCGCGGTTCTGCAGCGCAGCCTTTGGGAGGTACTCGAGCAAGATCTGCGTCGACCGCGCTGCGCAGTCGTCATGGACGTACGCGACGTTCGTGAGCAGCGCGACGACTTGCTTCAAGCGCATGGCGCTCGACATCTTGGGGTTTTCGAGGTACGTCTGCACTTGGATCGTGTACTGAATGAGGAGCTCGTCGGCTTCGAGCACGACTGCATCGTGCACTTCCGACAAGCTGATGATAGACACGAACACATACGAGAGCGCTTGAGCCCAACGAACAAAGAGAGAAGACGACTGACTAGCGTGTGATCGCTCTCGTCCGTCAAACAAGAGACGTACTAGGACGTGGCGCAGGACGGATTGAGCACGCGCTGGACGTCGCGGAGGAACTGCTGAACCATGCTGTAGAACGACCGCGCGCTCTGCGTCAAGAGGATCTCGCAGTCGAGCTTGCGCTCCGTGTCGCGGATCGTGCGGCGCGCCATGTCCCAGCGCTCGCGCTTGATCTCGGCGCGCATCGTGCTCTTGATCGAGCTCGTGTAGCTCGCGAGGAACGACACGAGGCCGCGCACGAGGTGCGGCGCGAGGCAGTGCGCGGTCGGCAAGCCCGCGAGCTCGAGCTGCCGTGAGCCGTAGAACACGTACCGGAGCGCGCTCGCGACGTACTTGGTCACGTTCTTGAACTCGGGCACGTCGATCGCGACTGAGGTGGTCGACGCGCTCGAGCGCGCGCGCAGGTCTTGCGGGAAGATGTGGCCGATCATCTCGTTCGCGAAGCGCTCGAGCTGCGCCGAGATCCAGACCGTGAGCGAGATGAAGTGCGCGCTCTTCTGGCCGCGAAAGCTACAGAGACAGTCGAGCCAAGAGGGTCAGGACGTCAGCGAGCAAGAGAGAGTCGACACAACTGCGCAGTGTACACACCTCTGCTCGTAGTCTTCGTAGCACACGAGGAGCGACGTGAAGAACGTGCGCGAGAGGTTGATGACGTAGTTGAGCGCATTGCCGTACGACGGCACGTGCCGGAGCTGCAGCGCGATGCGCACCGAGTAGTTCTGGAGACACATCTCGGTCGCGAGCTGCGCCTCGCCGAGCTGGATGAGGAAGCGCAAGTGGTCCTCTTTCTTGTGCATGCGCTCGGACGTCTGCATCGACGCGTTGAACTCGTCGACGAGGCGGCGCACAAACTGCTGCTGGAGCGCGTCGATGCGCTGCTGCTGCTGCTCCGAGACGCTCTCGTGCGCGCTGTTGCTCTGCTGGCGCTGCGTGTGCTCGAGCAAGAGGCGCGAGAAGTCGTCGTAGCTCCGCTCGTGCAAGTGCACTTCGAGGTCGTGGATGAACGAGTCGAGCGCGCGGCTCTTGGCTCGCGCCTCGGAGCGTTTCTCGGCGAGCTCGTAGCCTGGCGGCTCTTTTCGCACTGCGTACCGAGCGATCAGAGGGCGGGTGCGTGAGTCTGTGGGTGTTTGTGCCTGCTTGGTACACCAAGCGCACCAGCAACAGACAAGCAGGATGCGAGCCGCCCGCACCTGCTGAGATGTCGAGCGAGACGCCTTTGAGGCACTGAATCGACCGCTTGCAGTCGAGCACGAGCGTCTTGAGCTGCGAGACGCTGTTCTCCATGCGCTTGATCTCGTTCGTCGCTTGGATGAACGACGTGTAGTTCGCGCTGATCTCTTCTTTCAGCTCTTCGATCGTGTGGTCCTGCACAAGAATCACGAATAGGTACGTGTGTGAATGAGACAATCACGTGATTCTCACGACACACTCAAAAGAATCACAGCACCTTCTGGACAATGAGCTTCTTGCAGTGCACGTCGATCTTCTCGCTCGCGTGCTTCTTGAGAAAGTCCTCGGCGTACTTGCGCGCGTTGAAGTTCGCGTTGCCCATGAGGTCCGAGATCGACTGCGCGCGCATCGCGAGGTGGTTCCGCGGCGGCTTTGGCGCAGCACTGGCGGCGTCAGCAAACTTGAACCGCGCCGAGGCGTCCGACTCGTCAAACACGTGCGACTTGAGCGGCACGATGAGCTTGTGGTCGATCAGGTCCTGTCCGATCTGCGTCACGTGCGTCGCTGCGATGTCTGGGACGTGCTTGCGCACAAAGTCGACGACGTCTTTGGCCGTGAACGACTTGCTGATCTGGAGCTGCCACGAGAACGCCTTCTTCATCTGCTCGCACAGGCGCGCGAGGTCGATGCCGTTTGGACCGAGCAGAAGTGTCGCTGTCGAGTCGTTTGACGAGCTCTCGCGCTCGCTCGTCAAGAGCGCCTGGAAACCGTTCCTCGCAGCGCCAAAGACACTACTGGCAGTGCCATCGCTGAGACCGAGTGTGCTGCTGTCACTGTTGCGACGCGCACCGCCACTGTTGTTGTTGTTGCTGCTGCTACTGCTGCTCGGAAGCGCAGCGATCGACTCGAGCGCGTGGACCCACGCGTCGCGGTCGTCTGCGTTCAGCGCGCGGTACTCTTTCTTCTTCTTGTAGAGCACGAGGAAGAAGCTCCGCTGCTGCGCGTCGAGCTCGTTGCGCTGGACTTTGAGGATCTCGGCGGTCGCGAGCGACGCGCGCGCATCGGCCGACTCGACCGAGTCAAAGTACAGCCAGCGCGCTGGCGTGAGCACAAAGTGCTTCTTCTTCCAGCCACCGGTGCGCCGCTTCTTCTCGAGCACGCCTTCGTGGAGCGCCGAGCGCAGCGCTTCTGCAGCGCTTACCATCTCGTGCTTGAGCTCCTCGTGATCGAGATCGTCGAGCAGCAGCGAGCAGCGCTGGATGGAGTCGTGAAGCGTCGCAATTCAATGCACTACTTCTGCAACAACAAATGGCTCGGACGATGCGGACGTCCGGTCGTGGCGTGCAGCTTGTGTGGGTTGCGCTGTTTGAAAGCGGCGATCGTGTCCGCTCATGGTGTGATCGGTCGCGTCGCTTCAACACCTAAAGCGCGTTAGTTTTGAACCAACACACTGTACTTCTACACTTGGTTTTTGTAGGCGGGGTTTACAGTAACAATCGCAAAAATGATCGCATGAATATGGTGTGACCCACACCACGAAACGACTCGACATAATAAAATCAAGTCAATTGGCGCTGGGCAAAATGAATGGTTGGCCAGCAAAGACTCGCGAGCCAAAACGACACAGGCTCGACAACATGCTGCAGATGGAGCGCATTCCCCATTTCGCCTCGCTTCTCGAGCGCGCGCTGGAGCAGTCGGCGACAGCAACATGGTGAAGCGCAAGAAGCACGACAAGGACAAGTACTACAACCTCGCGCGGCAGCAGGGGTACCGCGCGCGTTCGGCGTTCAAGCTCATTCAGCTGAACAAGAAGTATGACTTTTTGTCGACGGCGAAGGTGTGCATCGACTTGTGCGCTGCGCCGGGCGGGTGGTGCCAAGTTGCAGCCAAGTACATGCCTGCGTCGAGCATCATCATCGGTATCGACCTGCTGCCGATCCGTCCGATCCGCGGCGTGAAGACGTTCCAGTGCGACATCACGACGGTGAAGTGCCGTCAGATCATCAAGCAAGAGATGCAGAGCTGGCAAGCGGACGTAGTGCTGTGCGACGGCGCGCCGAACGTGGGCGCCGAGTACACGAAGGACGCGTACGTGCAGAACGAGCTGGCGCTGGTGGCGCTGAAGCTCGCGGTGGACGTGATGGGTCGCGGCGGCACGTTCGTGAGCAAGGTGTTCCGTTCGCAGGACTACAACGCGCTGCTGTGGGTGTTCAAGCAGCTGTTCAAGAAGGTGAGCGCGACGAAGCCGCTGTCGTCGCGTAACGAGTCTGCCGAGATCTTCGTCGTGTGCGAGGACTACTTGGCGCCGCACTCGATCGACTCGAAGCTGTTCGACCCGAAGTACGTCTTCGACCAAGTCGAGTCGCAGGAGAAGAGCATTACGATCTTCCACCCCAAGTTTGGCGACCGCAAGCGTCATCGCGAAGGTGCGTTCGAGTGTCGATTGGTGTGTCGAGTGTCTTGTTGTGTGTGTGTCTGTTGTGTGCATGTGCATGTGAGTGTGAGTGTGTCGGCTGCATTCTCTAGAGTCTCTAGCGAACCACAACGTCCGTTGGTCGCTAGCGCTACTTGTAGCCAAGAGCAACATCAAGCGCTCTCGCTGTCAGCACATGCGTTCGGTCGGGACCTCGTGTCTCGAGCGCGTTCTTTGCTGTCTGAGGGAGTGAGATCTATGACAGTTCTCTCTCGTGTGTGTGTGCCTATCTGCATCTGTGTGACTGCGTATGAGTTTGCCAGTCTGTGTGTGTATGAGTGTCTACTGGTAGTGTGCCTAGTATGACGCCATGGCCTCATGAGATCTAACAACCAACACGTGCATATCTATCTGCGACGCCACCCATCAGGCTACGACGAGGCACTCGGCATGACGCTGACAAACGAGACGTCGGTGTCGCAGTTCATCGACGCGTCGGACCCGATTCGTCTGCTGACGGACGCAACCGCAATCCACTTCCGTCCTGAGGACGACGTGTACCGCGAGCACCCTGCGACGAGCGAAGACATCACGTCGTCGCTGTCGGACCTCAAGGTGCGTCGTGCGTCTTGCATGCGAGTGTCTGCATGTGAACGAGTCGAGTCGAGGCAGTAGGCGACCTATCGACCAGTCAGCGGATCAGCACAAGCCGATCAGCATCATCCGCAGCAGATCACCAGCAGCAGTCGACTGGCCACTCAAGACCAACACGATGCGCGCACGAGTGTGGCGGTGGATGCGATGGGCGTGAAGAGTAAGCTACAGCGTCCGAGCCCCACTGTTGTTCTGGCGCCAGATTAAGTTCTGGGAAACCCACCGGAAGCCAGTCGGGGCCGCTGACGAAAGCCCGCACTCAGTGCAGTCTGATCCTATCGCACACCCGCCACCACGCTCGACCGCGCTCGCGTCCTGACTCTCGACTGTCGACTGCCAGCGATCGACCTACTTGACCGAGTCGACACAATCAGCCCGACCGACTCGACTCGACCGTTCGAGTGTCTCGCAGTCACATCACAGACCAAAGTGACTTACTGACTCACACCATTCTGTGTATGCACATCTGCAGGTCCTCGGCAAAGCGGACTTCAAGCAGTTGCTCAAGTGGCGCCTCAAGATGATCAAGTACAAGGAGGAGCTGCTGAAGCAAGAGGCGCCAGTCGACGAGTCGGCTGAGCCAGAGGCGCCAGTCGTGACGAAAGAACCGGAGCGCGAGTTAACTGAGAAGGAGAAGGACGCGTTGGTGCGCGAAGAGCTGGCGCAGCTCCGAGCGAACGTGCTGGCGAAGAAGAAGCGCGAGAAGAAGAAGGTGCGTTCGAGTGACGAGTGTGTGCAATGGTGCATTGCGTGCCGAGCAAGCGTGTGAGAGTGCTATGTGTCAGCATGCGTGCATGAGTGTGCCTTGGCGTATCCCAGTAGTCCTTGTCCCAACTCTCGGTGGACATGCATCGGATTAACCCTCCGGACTCCCGTTACGCGCCGAGATCAAAGTCTCGACTCCCTATCCTACCCTCGCCTGCCGCAGTGCGAGTGGCGGTCGATTTGGGTTGAACATCCATTCTGAGTGTGTGTGCCTGCATGGAGTGCATGGTGTCTTGTATACCGAGTGCAGTGTGCGTTGTGTGCGATTGGCAGCAATCCAAAGCCCCCTCCAATGCCATTTGGTGCGGATTGGTCCTTGAACAGACCGGCTATTGAAGCTGCCTAGAGTGACTTGCAGCCTTCAGCTATTGGCGCTCTCCGAACCGTAGAGCGCTCAATCGTTCTTGTGCTCAGACATGCTCTCGAGTGCGAGTGTCTTGTGTGAGTGACGTGTTTGAGTGTGCGGAGTGCCTTTGCGCCTTGCTCGGCCGTGTTTTCCTTGTATCTGAAGCCACTTGCAATTGGAACCAGTCGACTGACTTGTTTGGCGATTCTCTGTCTACCTCATGACGACATTAGGAGCGCGAGAAGAAGCAGAAGCTGCGCATCCGATCAGCGCTTGGCATGGACGCCGAGGGCATTGACGTGACAGAGGCCGAGTCGGCGTTCAGTCTCGCGGAGTTGAAGCTGTCCAAGTCCAAGGTCGACGAGCTCGAGAACGCGGTGGCGTCGTCATCGGAGGAAGAAGCCGAGTCGGAGAGCGAAGTGGACGAGTTGGCTGACAGCGACGAAGAGTACGAGGAGCTGCTCGAGTCGCAGATGGACAAGCTGTACGACGACTTTCTGACGCGCCGCGGCGACGACGTGAAGACGCGCAAGGCGGTGAAGCGGACAAAGATCGCGAAACGCGCGTTGGCCGGCGAAGCGCTCGTGCAGGACGCCGAGATGTTTGACGGCGACCAGAAGGCGTACCTCAAGATGATTGACGCGGAAGCGGTACGTTGGCGTGTCGAGTGCTCGTGTCTGTGTGCTTGTATTGCGTGTCGAGTGTGTGTGTTTGTGTGCGTTCCCCCCATTCGTGTTATCTGTTCTGGGTCTCTCCGTACTCTCGTTCAGTTGTCTATCATGGGGCACAGTGACTGGATTGCACTCATGTCTGACCACGTGCGGCGTCTCTCGAAGTGAGCGCGTGGTCCTATTTGCATCCGACATCCTGTCTGCTTGTGTGTGTCTGTCTTGTGTGTGAGTTTGTGTGTGAGTGTCGCTTGTGTCCGAGTGTGTCAGTGACTGACTCATTGCTCTCTTACTGCCTACCATCCAACAGAGCTCGGACGATGACTCGGACGATGAAGGCGACAAGCTCAACGTGTCGCTGAAGGTGCCGGAGAAGGCGAGTGCGTCGGTGAACCGCTGGTTCAGCGGCAACAAGCTCTTTGAAGGCGTGGAGGACGACAGCGCGAAGGACGTGATCACGAGCGCGTCGGTGCTCTCGTCGATGCCCAAGACTGACAAGGAGATCCGTCGCGAGAAGCGCAAGGCTGCGAAGGAGCGTCAGGAGCGTCGCGCGGCGAAAAAGCTGAAGAAAGAGGATGAGCAGTACGAGAAGGAGTTTGGCTCGGAGTTTGACATCCAGCCGATCCACGACTCGGACGACGAGAACGTGCGACTCGAGAGCGACGACGAGGACAAGGTTTCAGCGGAGAAGAAGGCGTTGATCCGCTCGGGCATGGGCGTGGCGCTTAAGAACGACGTGACGCCGGGCAAAGAGAACGCGTTCGAGGTCGTGAAAGCGCCAGAGGACAACGAGCTGCCGATCATGGACGAGCGCAAGTACGACTCGGACAACGAGGACTACGACGCCGAGGACCGCGCGCAGGCGCTCGGTCTTGCGCACTTGATGGTGCAGAAGAGCAAGGCGAAGGAGGTGATCGACGCGAGCTACAACCGGTACGCGTGGAACGACTCGTCGGAGCTGCCAGACTGGTTCTGCGACGACGAAGAGAAGCACTACCGTCCGCAGATCCCGATCCCGAAGGCGATCATGGACCAGATGCGCGAGCGGTTCATGGAGATGGCGACAAAGCCTGTGAAGAAGGTCGCGGAGGCGCGTGGCCGCAAGGCGCGTCAGTCGATGAAGAAGCTGAAGGCGGCAAAGAAGAAGGCGACGGACATTGCTAACTTGCCGGACATGTCGACGCGCGAGAAGTTGAAGGCGATCGACAAGGCGATGAAGGGTGCGAAGATGAAGAAGCAGAACAAGGTGTACGTCGTTTCGCAGCGCGGCGGTCGGTCGAGCACGGCGAAGGGCGCCGGGAAGAAGCCGAGCGGCAAGGTCAAGCTCGTGGACACGCGCATGAAGAAGGACAAGCGCAACGAGAAGATCCGGTCGAAGCGCGGCCGCAAGGCCAAGAGATAGAGAGACCGAGCATGGTCGGACGACACACACGCCAGCGCCACTCGGTCGGTTTTGTAGCTCTTTACTAACTTATACACACATACTCTCCCGAACGCGAGCGTTCTCTCTCTCATGTGTCTTCATGCTGCGCTCTGTGTGATGCCGGTGACGTCCATGTTGAGTACAACCGTCATGAACCTACATGGCTCAAGCCAAGAGCGCCGCCGCCTACAGACCCAAGTCGTCTTTCAATCTGTCGTCCTATGGACTTGCGCGCCACTCCCATGGTTCATGGCGCCACGGCTGGTGCGGAGCGCGGCTCTGCACGCGGATGTTGTTGCCGCGATGCTGCTGCGCGAGGTGCGCGCTCTGCTGCGTCTTGCCTTGCGCGTGCAAGAAGTAAAACTCGACGTGCAGCGGCTGCGGGTGCTGCGCCACTGACGTCGAGCGCGGCTTCCGGAGCGTTGACGTCGTGCTCTGGACGCCATTGCCGCTCTCGCGGCGCGACCGCGTGAGGTGCTGGCGCTGCTGCTGGTGCACGAGGCCGCTGATCTTGTTGAACGAGCAGATCGGACACGGCGCTTCGACGGCGCTGCGGCGAAACTCGCGTAGCAGCACTTGCTTGGTCGTGAGGAGCGGCAGCGGCAGCGTCGCCATGCGCTTCTCAAACTCCGGCACGATCTCTTCGTCAAACACGCGCTTCGGGAAGACGTGGCCGCACGTAAAGACCTTGGCGTGCGTCTCGAGCGGGTCGCTCTTGCCGAGCGCTTGTGCCGAGTGTGGCTCGATCGTCACTGCGGACCGCGCAAGGTCGTTGTGCACGACGTTGTCTTTCACGAGGTCGAGCAAGCGCTGCGTCGCAGTGCGGCGCTCAAACGCAGCGTTTGGCTGCTGTGGCAGTGGCGACTCGAGCGAAGGCGATGGCGCTGGTGTCTGGGAGCTACTGCTGCTGCTACTCACACCAGGTGCATCGCCTACGAGCCCAACAGCTTCGTCGCCGCTCTCCAAGAACGTCGCGCAGACGTGGAAGAGGAACTGACCCGAGAACGGCAAGTGGTGGCACTTGCGCACCCACTCGTGGTCGCGGTCGTCAAAGCCGCGGCGCGTCCCAGACGACGACGCATCGCTGTGTCCGTGAGTAGCAGTCGTACTGGTCCCCAAGATGCCATCAACGACGTCGCTAAAGAAGATCTTGGCCAAGAGCGACGCCACATGTGGGTACACGGTCGGGTCAATGAGCACGACCTCGAGCTCGGTCTTGGCGAGTCCGTACTCGAACCACTTGACGAGCAAGCGCGCGAGGATCGCAGCTTTCATCTCGGCAGTGATCGCGCGCTCACTGTGACGCTGCACCACGAGCGACTGGAGCAGCTCCAAGAGCTCTTCGCGCATCGCGTCCTGGAACTCGGACTCGTCCGACAGCGCGCTCGTGACGGACCCTGTCGCACTCTCGATCGACGCGTCCGAAGATTGGCGACGGCGCCGCAGCGCAGCGAACGACATGGTCGCAGACGACCACGACGACGGCGCGGATGAGAGTGGCGATGTCGCGTCCGACGACACTGGACGGAGCACTTTGTGCGAGTGCAAGCGCGCTTCGACAGCTTCGACGAGCTCGCCGTGGGCTTCGTACAGACTCGCAGCAGCGGTCCAGTTGCCGTAGTCGACGCAGCGAGCGACCATCACTGGCGGTCGGTACTGCTGTGCGAGGTCTTTCAGGAGCTGCTCGAGCTCTGCTTGCGCGTACGCGTCACTTGCGCTGTCGTCACTGCGCGCAGACGTCGGGCCACTGAGGCTGCTGCTCGTGTCTCGATTCAGCGCGAGCACGACCGTGAGGAAGAGCTCGACGCGCTCCTCTGGCAGCGTCGCCATGTACTCGGATGCCGCGACGTCGGTCGATCGCAGCAGGGTACCAGTCTCTTGCTCGACAGGGGCTGCAGCATCGATGCGACTCGAGCCACTGCGCGGATCCAGACACGCAGCGATCTGGTTGAGGCTCTCGCGCGTGATCTCTGGGAGGTGGCGCACGACCCAGTCGCGCTGTTGCAGGAGCGCCGGCGGGTGCGCGAGCAGCACGTCGACTTGCGTGTCAATGGCAAAGCTCCGGAGGATCAACCGGTGCGCTGGATGCGCGAGCTCTCGCGCAAAGCCGCGCTCGAGCAGCGTCGCACGCGCTTTGTCGCTCACAAATGTTGCGAGACCAGCTTGGATGATCTTCTGGAGCACGAGAGCGACTTCGTTGCGACTCACGCCGACGAGCACGGCTTTGTCAATGTGCTGGTGCGCGAGACAGAGGTCGACGATGTCTGCTGTGTCGTAGTCCCGACTCGTTGCGAGGAAGTCGAGGAGCCACGTCTCAGTCGCATCGAGGCGCTGCTGGACACTCACGTCGCGCGGCCGCAGCGTCGGTTCATCTGCTGACGGCGATGCGACGACGTTTGCCCGCAGCTGCTCGCGCAAGACGAGGTCCACGAGCTTCTGCGCCACTTGCTTGCGCTCAAACGCATCGACGACGATCGACGACTCGGCGGCAAACGGCAGCAGTGGCGACGACGCTTCAGTCGCTTGCTGTTGCTGGTCAGACAGGATCTTCTGAGCAAACGCGATCGCGTACGACGCACCGCCGATCGCCGTGAGCTGCTCGATCGCAGTCGTCGGGAGCGCGCGCGAGACGAGGAACAAGTCGCGGATCCACTCGATCGTGCGGCTGTCGGCGAGAGCGTGGCGCTCGCGCACGTGCGCGCAGAGCGTCTCGGCCACGACTTGGCACAGCGACGCCATGTCAATGCCCAGTGCGTAGCCAATCGAGCGCGCGTTCTCGAGCGCAATCGCCTGCGCGCAGAGCGTCTTGAAGAGCGCGAGACGCGACCACTGCGGCCGGCACTCGTACACGTTGTGCGCAGTCTGCAAGAGGTAGATCACTTGCGCTTCGCCTGGCGCGTCGCTGTCGCTACTGCTACTGCCATTGCGGCGCTGGCGACTAGCGCTCAGTGGCGTGCGCGACGTGCTCTGAACCACGCGCACGATCTTCTCGTTGTCGTGGAGCGAGAGGTAGTGCACGATGTGCGCGCGCGCGAGGCGCTGGTCGTCGCCATCGTTGTCCAGTTCGTCAATGCGAGTCGTGTGCGACGGCAGCGAGAGCCACGCTGAGACGTTCTCGCGCGTCGTCGCCGTCGTGCCCTGGAGCAACAGCAAGTCGGTAGTGCAGTACGCGATCTCGACGTCTTGCACTGCGTCGCTATCGCCTGCGTCGGCGCTGCTGTCGCCTGGTGTCTCTGAGTGCTGGCGCTGCGCGATCGACGCGAGCGGCGGCACGGCGTACTCGTTCCGGACGCTCCACTGAAAGTTCGAGAACAGACTCGCGCGCGCGAGCTCCGAGTCGTAGAGCGCGAGCGCCGACTCGGTCGTGAGGAGGCTGTTGATCGCGTAGAGCGCGACGTGCGGCGAGTGCTTCTTGATGCGCTGCGGGCGAAAGTCGGCGTCTTCGAGAAAGTGCTGCGGGAACGTCTTTACGACGTACTGCGGCAGTGGCGACGGACCGCGTACGCTCGCGCTCGCAGTCGTGAAGCTCGGCGTGCCGCTCGCCGACGCAAAGCTCCCAGTCGCGACAGTCGACGCCTCGGACACTATAGCGCCGACAGACTTGCTCGACCGGAGCACCGACTGCTGCTGGATCTTCTTCTCGAGCACGACGCGGTAGTAGCGCGTGACGCTGTCGTGGCCGCGCGCGTGCACGAGCATGCTCGTGCGCGTCTCTTTGCGAAAGTTCTCGCGCACGAGGTCGATCGCGACGATCGTGCCGGCGTTCTGGAGCTCGCAGCGGCACTCCTCGGCGTTCTCCTCGACGTTTACGATCGAGATGAGGCTCTCCGTGCCGCCCACGAGGCAGTAGTTGACGCCGTTGAGCGCGCGCCACCACCGACAGCACGTGACCGTGCCAATGCCGACAGCGAACTCGAGCATGCTCATCTGCGCGTCGTCGCCCGCGACCTGCGAGTGGTACCGCGCGCCGTTAAGCCCGCCGACTTCGTTCGTCGCGCGCAAGTAGCTCGCCATCTGCGTCGTCATGACGCTCGGCGCGACGCTCATGAGCTCGCGACTGTGCCGCGGCGTGTACGTCGCGTCGAGGAGCCGCTTGCGCTCGCGCGCAATGAGCGTGAGCACTGGGATGAGGTGCAAGCGGTTCTTGCGGCTCGAGAGCCCGGCGATCCAGTCGCCTTCGGGACTGAACTCGAGCGCCACGAGCTTCTCGCGCTTCCCGCTGCTCTGCTGCTTGCTCGTCGAGTAGACTGGGAACTTCCAGAAACGCGCACGCTCGTCCTCTTCGATCGTACGCACGAGCAAGTAGTTCGACGCTGAGCTCAGCGCCGCTGCTGCAGCTGCTTGCTTCTTCTTCTCTGCGTCGCGACTGCTTAGTGCGGCTGCTGTGGCAGTCGCTCCAGTCGGTACGCGGCTCTTGCGCGGTTCGATCGCAGGGAGATGGCCGAGTGCGATGCTCGGCGCAGTAGCACTAGCAGCAGAAGCAGAGGTAACAGGCGCTGGCAAGTGCGACAGCGCCACAGCGTCGGTGTCTTCTGCGATCGACATGGCAAGCAGCTGCTTCTTCTCGTGCGTGTGCACCGCCATGGCCTCGATCTTGAGCGGCGGCGCTGCGTCCGTCCACGCGCGCATCGCTGCGTCAGCGTCCGTGTGGAGCGCAACGATGCGGCGAATGCGGAAGAGCTCGCTCCCGTGCGCTTCTGTAGCCGATGTCGCCATCTTCTTCGCGTCTGTAGCCTCGAGCACTTGGGCAACTTGACGTCGATGCGTTTTGCCACTCACCAAGATCGATGCTGTATTCGGAGATTCGTCAATTTATCCTTTACAAGAGGATATTGTACGATCCTAAATCAAGAAAAACTCAGGTGCCGAAACTACAATTGATGATGCAAAAACACGCAAAGCCGCCCAAAATGACGAGGTAGTAGCCCAAAATGGAGCGGCCCGGTGGTCTTTTTGATCGCAGCAAGTATGTCCACAGTATATCTTCTTATTAGTATTCAAACAATCAATGATTTGCTGCTTGCGTCAGGCTTTGGTGTCACCTATGGGCCGATCACTTTTTTGTGGCCGAACGGAGCGGAAGTCGTCGTCGACGTGAAGCTCGACCGTCCACTCGCACTCCTCATCGCTCGACCCGCTAGCGCCTTGCTCTCGCTGTTGCGTGCACATTGACACCATGTTCGCTGCTCGCCAGAGTGCGCGCGCGCTCGCTCAGCCTGTACGTGTGTCTTGCTCGATGTGAATGCGCCAATTGCGTTCACATGTGTCCGTCGAACGCATCGACAGTGCTGACATCTCGCATTGCGCACTGGATGACAGACTCGTAGTGGGCTCGCTCGCAGCAATGTGAGCCGCTACCAGACGCTCGTGAAGCCGCTCGTTGCGCCGACGAAGCCGCTGCTGCAGCGCCCAACGTGGATGCGCAGCGCTCCGCACGCGCCGTCGAAGCAGCCGATCGTGTACTCGACCAAGCACCGCGTACGTGCTCATGACAGTCGCTCGCTTGCATTGCTCTGCCACTGTCGGTACTCACACGGTTCGCTGCCTGCAATGGCATCTGCTGTCAGCCGGAACAGAAGTTCGCTGCGAGTGCAGGCGCAACGATCGAAGACGCGGCGCGGAACCGCCCGGTGGCGTTCTGGCTGCTCGGTGTCGCCGGTCTCGTCGGCGGCATGATCGCAGTCGGTGGCGCGACGCGCCTCACGCGCTCGGGCCTCTCGATGGTCGACTGGAAGCCGCACGGCGGTCTCCCGCCGCTCACGCGCGCCGAGTGGGAGGACGAGTTTGAGAAGTACAAGCAGTTCCCCGAGTACCAGCAGCGCAAAGACATGGTGCGTGTCTCGCGTGTGATCTAACGAGGCAGGCGTCGTGTGAGTGTTCGTGGCTAACGCTCGACTGCCGTGGACGGACAGACGCTGAGCGAGTTCAAGGGCATCTACGCGTGGGAGTACGGCCACCGCATGCTCGGCCGCACGATCGGCCTTGCGTACGCCGTACCACTTGCGTACTTTGCGCTGCGCAAGCGCTTGCCGCGCGAGCTCCACGGTCGCTTTGCGTTCTTGCTCGGTCTCGGCGCCGCGCAAGGTGGGATCGGCTGGTGGATGGTCCGCAGCGGCTTGGAGGAGCACGGCCACGAGCAGCTCGCCAAGCAGAACGAAGTGCGCGTGAGTCCGTACCGCCTCGCGACGCACCTCGGCTTTGCGTTCACGACGCTCGGCGTGCTCCTCTGGACTGCGTCGTCGATCCTGTCGCCGCCGTCGCGCGCTGCGCTGACGCGCGAGATGCTTTCGCCGGACGTGCTCAAGGAGACAATGAAGATCCGCAAGTACTTGGCGCACGTCTCGACGCTCCTCGGGTACACGATCCTCTCCGGTGCGTTCGTCGCGGGCACGGACGCCGGCCTGGCGTTCAACACGTTTCCGAAGATGGGCGACCAGTGGATCCCCGACGACCTCTTCGTGCTCGAGCCAAAGTACAAGAACTTCTTTGAGAACGTCCCGCTCGTGCAGCTCGACCACCGCGTGCTTGCGATCACGACCGCCACGGGCTTCACAGCGACGTACGCGCTCGCGCGCCGCGCGCACATATGGAGCCAACTGCCGCAGCACACGCGCACGGCGCTCAACTTGAGTCTGCTCGCAGTCGCTGGCCAAGTCACGCTCGGGATCTCGACGCTGCTCATGCACGTGCCCGTGTCGCTCGGCGTTGCGCACCAGAGCGGCGCGATGGTGCTCCTCGCCTCGACCGTGCACTCGCTCCACTCGATGAACTTTGCGAAGGCAGCGGCCAAAGTCGTGCCGAAGGTGCTGTAGATAGAGTCGTCGCGCCTGCGATCACCGTTGGTGCACGACACACAGCCACATACACAAGACACACACACATGACGCTCATATTGGCATTCGTTGGAGCTCTTGCTCGCGCGTCAAAATAAAAAGATGTGCGTTCGATACAATATCAGTAGTAGATGTAGACAGTTGTTTTGAGCCGATCCACATTCGTTCTTTTGTGTGTCGCAGTTGAAAGGGCAACAGCGACAGTGAAGACGGAGGAGGACACCATGCCCGCTGCTGCTGCTGCCGAGTCTGGCGAGCAGTACGGCGACCACTTGGTGCGCCCACGCTCGCTCATGCATGAAATGGACCACACACGTACAATCGACTCATTCACTTGTGCATGCGCAGGTCTGGTTTGCGTTCTTTGGCATCATCTACATCGCGTTCTACTTCTTCACGAGTCCGTTCGTGGGCAACCCGGAGCTCCTGGACTCATGGACGCCGTACGTCTACATCTCGATGATCCTCTATGGCTGGCTCGGCGCGGCCGCAGCGCTGCACATCCCAGTCAACTCGCTCGGCCAGTTTGGCGCAACGATCAAGCAGCCCGTACGTTCTTCGCCTTGCATTCCTTTCCTCTTGCTGCGCACCTGTCCATTGCTCACACGACACACATGTGCAGATCTCGCTGCTCTTTCCGTTCTTCTCGGTCACGTTCGTCTTGCTCGTGGTCTTTGAGCTCCTCATGGGGCTCTTCCTCCCGCGCCTCACGACGAAGCTCGGGCTCTCGTGGCGCGTCACCAACGTCACGTACGTCTTCCTACTCTCCTGCCATATACACTACGCTGCTGCTGAAGAACTCACACCATCGCACACGTGCTGCTACTAGACTCCTACGCTCGTTCATGAGCGTCCTGCGCAACAGCGCGGGCATTAGCGTCGCGTGCGTCGCGCTCATCGTGCACTGCGACGCGACGCTCGACGGCGACTCGCTCGCGACGCGCACGTACAATCGCCACGCGTGCGAGCAGCTCTTCAAGTTCTCGAACGCTGAGATGGACACGATCGTGCCGGCGAGCTACCGCGGCGCACTGCTGATCTGGTTCACGGGCATGGTCCTCGCGATCACGAACTTTGTGCTCGAGCGCATCAGTGGCATCCAGATGCTGTCGTTCCACTGGCTCCTCGACAAGCACGACGACGACGACGACGACGTCGCGCTTCTCCCAGGCGAAGTGCTCCACGAGAAGCTCCCGCACGCGCACAACCTCCCGATGGTCCCGTGGTACTCGATGTTCCTGTTCGACACGGCGTTCGAGCTCCTGATCTCGCTCAAAGTCTTCCTCGGCCGCTTCGACCAGCGCGCGATGCAGAAGACGCTCTATCCGCACGAGCGCGACTACGTGTTTGACCACTTGGCAAACCGGCGCGAGCTCTGGCTCGACTTCATGGCCGACTGCGGCGACGGCTTCAACAGTAGCTACCAGATCGCGCGCTTGCTCGCGCAGCCGACGCTCGAAGTCGACTGCCCAGTGCCAACAGCAGCGCCTTCTGCGTCCTCGACGACTCGCAAGACGCCGACTGTGTTTGCGAAGCGCGTGTTTCCACGCGGCGACGCGCTCGTGATCGGCGGCGACCTCGCGTACCCGCATCCAGACCCAGAGAGCTACGAGACGCGGCTCTGGCGCTGCTTTGAGTACGCGATGAAGCCACCGGCCGAGTACGACCCGGCAGCGATCTCGACTGGCGCTGGCGCACGCGTGCCGCCAAACTGCGCAGCGCTGAAAGACTATGACGGCCCGACGGTGTTTGCTGTGCCAGGGAACCACGACTGGTTCGACGGCCTGAACACGTTCACGCGGTACATCTGCCACCGCGACTGGCTCGGCGGTTGGTTCCTTCCGCAGAAGACGAGCCACTTTTGCCTCCAGCTCCCGCACGGCTGGTGGCTCTTTGGCGTCGACTTGGCGCTCGAAGACGACGTCAACATGGAGCAGTTTGCGCTCTTCCAGACGATCGCCGAGACGCGCATGGCGCCAACAGACCAAGTGATCCTCGTCACGCACGAGCCGCGGTGGCTCCTCGACGTCTACGAGCAGCGCGCAGCGTCAGAAGAGAAGCTCGCGTTCCTTGTTCACAACGTTCTCGCGGGTCGCGTCGCGATTCGCCTCGCTGGCGACATCCACAACTACTCGCGCCACTCGCTCACGCACATTGTGCCGCTGCCGCCAAAGCCGACGGCTCCGGTCGTTCCGCCACCGCCAGTGCAGCGCACGCCGCCGTCATCGCGTGTGACATCGCCGCGCATGGGGCCGTCAATCCTCGGGCGCCGTCCGTCGTTCACGCGGCAGAAGATCCTCTCGCCCACGCGCAAGCACTTTCCGCACATGTACCCAGACGACGAGCCCGAGTCGCCGCAAGACCCGCTCTCGAGCAGTGCGCTGCTCCAGCCACTGGTCGAAGCCGATGACGGCGCAGCGATGTCTGGTCTGAGCCAGCGTCCGGCGGAGCACTTGATCGTCGCAGGCGGCGGCGGCGCGTTCCTCCACCCGACGCACGCACCCAAGTGCACGACGCTGAAAGCCAACGGCGGCGTGTACGAGCAGCAGACGTGCTACCCGCCAGTGCACGTGTCTCGGTACGTCCCACTGGTGCTGGCTTGACTGACGGACAGACTCTGTTGTACGTGTCGGTACTAACAACACTGTTGCTGCCTCTGGACGACTGACATCCCAGACGCTACGCGCTGCTCAACGTCTTTGGCTTTCGACGCATCAACTGGCGCTTTGACATTGTCGGCGGTCTTGCGGTGCGTCCTCGCATCGACTGAATGAATGGCTATCGATACACTATACAAGCGTGAGAGATGCGAACTCATGCGCGACTTGTCTGGACGCTCGTAGTACTATGCGCTCGTGCTCTCAATGTTCCCGCGCTGCTCGGTTCGGTCGATCTACACGAGTCCGACGTGGCGCGACGCTGCGGTGCAGTTCATCCAGGAGCTCGTGGCCGTGCAAGTCGAGATGGTGACGCTGTCGTACGTCTCGCTCGCGACGTTCACGGTCATGGTAGCGACGCTCATTGGCTTTGCAGACTGCACATCGGTGCCAAAGAAGATCGTGACGGGCGTGGCGATCTCGAGCCTCCACTGCCTCGCGGCGTTCACGATGCTCGTGGTCTTTGAGTGCATCCTCGAAGTTGCGTCGGTGCGCGGGACGCTTGGTCGCGAAGGCACGCACTCGCTCTACGACTACTTCAGCAGCACGCTCCCTGACTTCTCGCCACTCGCGCGCTTCGACGTCTTCCACCTCACGCACGGCTTTGCCGAGTTCCTGAAGCTCTGCATGACGGTCTTTGACGGTACGTGCGCTCATCGCTTGTTTGCTTTACTTGCTTGCTTGGTTTGTCAACTTGAAAGGCCAACTAAGCAAGTTTCTTGTCTGTTTGTCGTTTGATGTCTGAGCAGTGCCTGAAGTGATCGCGATCCACCGCATCAAGGTCCGTATGCGCTTGTTCGCAAGTGTGGCTGCGCATGAAGCAACACTGGTTCTCACTCCACACACACACATGTTGCTTCTGGACGTGCGCGTTGTTGTCATTGCTGGCTGGTAGATCTGCGAGAGTGGCTTTGGAACGCTCACTCGCATGGAGCAGTGGACGTACTACGTGAGCGTGCTGCCGTACTTTTGGGTGCTCGCGACGCCGGTGGTCGGCGCAGTCTTTGGGCTCTACCTCTACGTCGCGCTCAATGTGTTTGAGTGCCACTACAACGAAGCGTTCTCGGCGCTCCGCATCTCGAGCTACAAGAACTTTGTGCGGCTGCACATCACGCCAACAGGCGACCTCGAGGTGTTTGCGTTTGGGATCGACAAGATGCCGCGCAAGTGGTGCAGGTGCGCACGTTACTTGCTTGCTTGTGTTGTGTTGTTTGCTTGCGTGCAAGCACAACTTGTTCACACAACTCATGGGTTTGCTGCTGGCTTGCAATGTGTAGAGACCCAAACTGGAGCGGCGGCACACACGTGACGCACGAGAACCAGCTCCCGTCGTACAAGTGGCGCTTTCCGAGCTACTGGAAGCCCGTGGTGACCAAGGTCGACAGCATGCTGCGTCTCGACTTTGAGAACCCGTCGCTCGACCGCAAGTTCAATACGACCGACCGCTCGAACGTGCACTTGATCGACAGCGTCGTGGTCCCAAAGCGCCGTGGACCAGCAGCGACGCCTCCAACGACACCACCGCCACCACCAAACGCTGCAAGCAACCGTAGCGAGTAGCGAGCGTTGCAAGGGTATCTGCAAAAGCTTGACTGCAGACGCAGCGCCACCTGGCAACGCGCAACCGCTGGCGGCATGATCACGAACTGCTACACGGTCAGTGGCGTGATCGTCCATGCACTCGCTTGCACTTGCTCCCACGCATCACTTGCTTGCTTGCTTACTCGTATGCAACTCGATCGAGCAAGGGCAATGCTTGAGCGTCTTGCTGGATCATTGGTGTCGCACCTTTTCGACTAGTCCGGCAAGTTGAGGACTTGCTCGAGCAATTTTTCAGCGATGGCGCGGACGAAAGCACATGCGCGCTGGCTCACTACAGCGCAGCTGCGTAGTACATTGCGTGCTGGTCAACGCGACACACTGCGCATGGCGTCTGGTGTCCAGTGTCCAGTGTCTGCTGTTGCTGCTGCTGTCGCTGCCAGCCGCACGTCAAGCAAGTCAAGCGAGTCAGCACGAGCAACAGCGAGTACCATAAACCGACTCTTTTTGCCCTGTTGCCGCTCCTTTCCGCGTCCGAGCGCCGAGCGCTCACGCTTGCAAGCGTGCACTTGTCAATCCGCCGCGAGTCGAGCAAGCATATCCACCTCGCGCAGGTCCTTCCAACCACCACCACCACCACAAGCAACAACTCGTACACAACATGATGCGCAAGGTGCTTCTCGTCGCTTGCATTGCAGTCGTCGCGCTCCTCGCACCGACGGACGCAGCGTGCAAGGCCAAGTCGAGCGAGACGACTGCGCCAGTTGCAGCGCCAACGACGACGACTGCGAACAACACCTCGGTCAACAAGATCCAGGCAGCACCGACCGATCGCATGAAGAACAAACTCCTCTTTGACGTCGTGCCCAAGAAGCAGGCGAAGAGCGACGACAAGTACGACGATGACGAGTAAGCCACTGTGGTTGCTCCAGCGCAGTCAAGAAGAGGCAATGAATGGGAAGCGCATCGTAGCGTCGACTGCTTATGTATGAATGTCAATGTGCAGTGCGCGCTATTGCGAGCGCGCGAGTGATCGATCCGCTCTTGTGGATGCGTCTCTTAGTTGACATGAGCCATGACGCCATGTACGATGATGACAATGGCACTCACATCTCCCATTGCATCGTGAAGACACTCACTCCATCGTGACCAACTGAATCAACAGCGATGTACATTAGCGCAAGTCGTACTGCCCAGTGCTTGGCTCGAGCAGTCCGTTGTTCATGAGTTGCTGGTGGCGCGCCTCGAGGATCCCTTCGAGCTGCACGAGCGCCTCGTACGACCGCGAGCGCACCATTGGCGCTGCAGTCAGCGGTGGTGGCGGTGGCTGCGACGTCGGCACTGGCGACGCCCGCACGCGCGGCACGTCGTCGCTCGCATCCGAGCTCTCTGTGAACTCGTCGTCATACACAGCGCCGCCATTGCTACTGCTGTTGTCTGCTTTGCGCGTGCGAGAGTGCGTTGCTGCTCCTCGTCGCTCGCGCTTGGCGCCAGCGCTGCGTCCCGCGGCTTGCGCCAGGTCTGTTGCTCGCGCGCGCGAGTCGTCGACTGGCGGTACAAGCAGCTCTTGCTTTCTCTATCGACCAGTCCGTGCCACGAAGACACATAGACACATAGATCGTCAAGCACACGGCGACTGCATTGATACACAGAGACAGTAGCAGACGCACATCTTCGAGCACGCGGATGAGGTAGTCGACCGTGTCGAGCGACATGGCGCTCACGTCGCCGAACGCACCCAAATGCACGCTCCTAGCGTCGCGACTGCTGCTGCGAGTACCAGCGCCTGCGTGCTGTTGCTGTTGCGCCTCTGCCGTCTGTCACGCGAGCAGTCGTCAGCAGTGTGCGTGAGCTGTTCACGTTCGTTTGCGAGCGAGCGCCGCGTGTGACGAGCGACGTACCTGCGTCGCTTGCGAGCGCTGACTGCGCACGTCAGCTCGCTTTGTCCACACAGTGTGGCCACTCGCAGCGTTATGCGCAGAGCGACCAGCGCTGGACGACGACGATGGCGGTGCGTCGTTGCTCGTGCGAGTGAGCGGCTGCTGCTGTTGCTGTGCGCTCAGCGGAAACGACGGACTCGTGCGCAAATACGAGTGCAGATTGCTCGGTCGAGCACGCGCACGCGTGAACGACGGCGAGGACCACTCGACCTGCGGTTGCTGTCGCTGGCTCTGCTCCGAGCTCGTCGATGGCGACGGCGGTGTGCGCAACAAGCGCCGCGCAGCGTCCATCCTGAGCGACGCAACCTCAGGCTGTGAGCGCTCTGACATACAAGTGGTGCGCCTTGTCGAGACGATCACACACACACACACACACCTGCTACTGCTGCCAGCACGAGCGCTCGTCGCTGCTGTCGCCGTCGCCGCCGTCGATGTTTTGCGCCGCGCTGTTGCTGGACCCATGCAGATCTGGTGTGCGCAGATGCACTGGAGTTCAGCTCGAGCCGAATCGGCAGCAATCTTGTCTACTATTGCATACTAATTTCAAATACAACACACACACTTCATCGAACGAAGAGGCATAGTAACATGAACATGTCGTCCTCGACGACGACAAGCAACTTCGTCACGCGCATGCTGCTGCTCAAGACGTTCACCCGTTCATCGATCCGTTCATTCTCGTTGCAATGCAATCAACGGCCACACTCGACGCATCAGTCGTCCTACGCATCGCGACTGCGCGTGAAGCTCGCGACGCACGCGCGCACGCGCTCGGCGCACTCGGGCGAGAGGTCAAGCCAGTCGACGTCAAAGCGCTGGAGCGAGCTGCTCGCATTCGCTATGTCTGGCACTGCAGCGTCGCTGTAGAGCGCGAGCCAGCTCCGGAGCTGCTCGAGCGCATCGGTCTCGCCCGTCGCATCGAGTCCTGCGTGACTCGCACGCTTCGTCTCAGCCGCGACTGGCGCCGCGTCGACGCATGCGCGGTACTTTGCGAGACTCTGCGCGAGCGCTGCGTCTGCTGAGCTGCTGCTGCTACTCGCGCGGCTGCTGCTGCTCTCCGCGCTCTTTGCTGCGCTGCACTTAACTTGCTCGACCGCCAGGACGGTCGCAGCGTCGCTCATCACAGCGCTCGCGTCGCCATCAGCGCGCTGCTGCTGCGCAAACGCGAGCCACGTCTCTTCGAGCGGCAGCACGTGCGCGTGGACGCCGAGGACGCTTAGGGCGACGGCTGCGAGCTCCGGGAGCTCGTCGCGGTACTCGAGCCAAAAGAGCCGCGGGAGACTCGCCATCATGCGCCACGACGCGTCGTCGTCGTCAAACGGACCTTCGCGCGCGAGGGTACTGGAGCAAGTGCTCGATCACGCGCGCGCGGTTCGGCGCCTCGCGCTTCGCTGCGAGGTCCGAGATGATCCCGCGCGCCTTGCGCTTCCCGAGCGCGCTCAGACCCAGTGCGTGCACGCGCGGGTCGAGCACGAGCGCCGCGACGGCGTGGTCGTCGGTCCACGCGCGGAGGCGCGCGACGACGCGGCACAGGAACTGCTCCTTGACGCTCGCAGGCACGAACGACGACGGCATCGCGGCGGCCTGGACGACTGCGAGCCAGCAGAGCATGAGCTGACCGGACGTCGCGTGGCGCGCGTCGCTGAGCACGAGGAGCGCGCTGAGCGGCGCCAAGATGTCGCGCGTGAGCGCAAGCGCGTGCCAAAAGCTCTCGTCCTGGACGGTCGCAGCAGCGGCGACGCCGTGCGGCGTCGTCGTCCAGTGCGATGCGTTGCTGTTGCTGCGGACAGCGCGCTGGAGCGCGTCCTGGAGCGCAAGCGTCTCGCGCACGCACGCGATGAACGAATGGAGCTGCGTGGGCACTGGTGGCGACGGCAGCGCCTGCTGCGCGAGGGTCGCGCTGGAGCGGCGCACAGCGCGCGATGAACGACGCGAGCGCGACGCACTGCTCGAGCGCCGCGCGCACGCTCGTGAGCGACTCGAGCACGTCGTGGACGATCAAGAGCGTCTGCTGCATCATGCAGCCGCTCGTGAGCGTCAGTGGCGTGGCGCTGGCCGCATCCGACGGCTCGAGCAGTGCGCGCGCACGTGGCCACGCGCCAAAGCTGTCGGTGCACACGTGAACTGTCGCAACGGACGGCGGGAGCTGCTCGCTGATGAATGCGCGCACGCGCGCTGCGAGCGCTGCTGGCGCCTCGTCGCTTGGCACGTGCGGCGTGACAGCGAGGAGCTCGCAGCGCGCGTCCTGATCAATGCCAAACCACTGGAGCAAGCGCGTGGCGTCTGAGCCACTGCTGCTGCTCGTCGTGCAGAGCAGCGTGAGCGCAGTCGCAGACGCGAGAAGCTGCTTGCGCTGCGTCGCAACTGCGGCGTGCAGGCGCGGGAACACGATCTGCTGCGCGTCCTGAGCGCTCACGAGCGCAAAGTCCGGCCGGAGCGTCGCGAGCGCGCGCTGAAAGTGCACGTTGTCGAGCAGCGACCAGTCGGGCGTCGCGCCGGCCGCGGTTTGCGTCACGAGCGCACGCACGAGGTCGTTGTGCACGCGCTCGACGTCTGCGCTGTCGAGAGCAGAGGTGGCTGCTGACGCAGGAGCTGCTCGCTGTGGCGACGCAGCGACGCGTGGCACAACAACTCGCGGCGGTGACGCAAACGCACGGCTGGCTGGCGCCGCGAGCTCAGGCTTTGGCGCACTCAATGGCGCAGACACAGCTGCTGGCAGCGCAAGCGGCGGCAGTGGCGCGTGCTGCTCGGGGCTCGGTTGCGGCGAGTCCGGCACGAAACTCTCGGACTCGACATCGCTCTTGATCGCGCTCTCGCCGCCTGCCGACTCGCGACGACGCGCGGCGACAGGGAGGCTCTCGTACTCGCGACAGATCTGCTTGTGCTTGTCATCGACGTGTGGACAGTACTTGAGGATATGGCGCACCATGCGCGTCGGGTTCGCGACAGTGTCGTGGTTGCAAAAACGGCAGAGCACGCGGCGCTTGTCGGACGTCGGGTTCTCGACGAAGCACTCCCAGACCACGGAGCGGCGCCGTCCTGCTTTGGCCATGGCTGCTGCTGCTCTGTCGAGTCTCAGGAACGCTATGCATGTGCAAGCCAAACACAAATAAGGGCGGGTCTGTGAGCGTTCGTGCCGTCAGCGAGCGGCTCATGGCAACACACACGAGCGCATACACGAGCTCGTTGCGAACCTTGAGCTCTTGTGCTTGTTGCTGTATTGCTGTTGCGCGACGAGTCCGAAATGGCGCGAAAATGTGTGTGGCAAAGAGAACAGATGTGCGCCGAGGGACATGTTTCAAGTAGAATGGCTCGGAAACGCTATATTAAACTTTGCAACATGTCCCTAGATGAAACCATTAGTTTCATCTAGGGACATGTTGCATATCTTAATACAGCATTTTTGAGCCAAGACATGAAACATGTCCTCGGCGCACACGTCAGTACAGTGTATCACATCGTGCTATAGGGATAAAACAAATTTACTAGGCACACGTCATCCAGAGCAACTAAATCTAGCCACATAGCAATTTAGTAATTGCATACCTATACAGCTAGGTTTCACAGTCTTGAGATTTTAGCATCTATTTTGCATAGTGTTCTAGTTTGTAGCACATCAAGATAGTGAAGGCCCTCGCAATGAACAAGGAACAGCTTGTGCGAATCTTGACTCGCGTCAATGCTAGCGCTAGACTCTGTGTCGGAGCTCGCTGGTCTGAGCTCGCTCGTATATATCGGACACACGCACGCTTGGACTTCTTGCACTTGGACCGCATGCGCTAGCGAGTCCACTCACGTACCAGAGCCTTACTACCAGGCGACATGCGCCATGCTTTTCACGCCCAACACCATATTGTAAAAGCTTACTACCTGTGGGCCCACGGCTGGGTCGAAGTTGCAAACCGGCTGGTACTTCGGGCACTGCGCGCACTGATAAGGTAGAGTGGTTTTGGTGTCGATCAGCGGCCGGACCTACTTCCGATCGTTCAGTCGTCCTTTGAACACCATACTGTTGCACCGCCGAGTCGGTGCAACTCCAATCACGGCATTTATGGGCCTCCCTCGCGGAACGCAGCTCGCCGCAACGTCCACGAGCATCCATCGAGAGTGATTCGGAGCTGTGGATTATCGAGCAACAACGCACGTACCTCGATTAAGCGCGCGCAGCTCTTGACATGCTACATAACGACGCGTTGGAGGTGACGGTGCCGCGTACCAAGCAGAGCCATCAACGTCATGCGAACCGCAAAGGCGTCGAGCTGCCCAAGCTCTCAATTGGTGATTTCGTTCTCGCAGCGAGGGTCTTGCCGCAACGCAAAAACCTGCGATGCAGTGGCTTGGCCCCAAGCGCATTTTCGCCGAGTATTCCGACTGAATCGTTGACGCCCAGGATTTGGTGACCTCTTTCACAATGACGACGCACTACGTCACACACCTCAAGCTCACCATGAGACCGAAATAGGGCTTGCCGAAGATACGGGGCGTCACACTCAGCACACCAGCAACTATAACCTCGTCGAGGAGTGGTAGGCTTACCATGATGCAGGCTCGGGTTTCGAGGAGCTCGTGAAGGGCTCGACAAGAGAGCGCCACTTGAGACCCGCACGCGCGCTACTCAAAGACGTTCCTGTGCTACTCCAGCGCTTCGCTGAAGCTCGTAAGGACGATCCAGTAATGAGCGGGATGTTGGGCCGCCTGGCTGGTGCCGACCAGCCGGCAGCGGTGCTCTCTCGAGCATCGCGTGAACCCACACTTAGAATGATTTTTACTCATTCAGTCTCAATCGACCTAATCATTGGTGCATTCTGTATTGACTTGGTTGTACGTGTTTTTTTCGATGATCGCCGTAGAAGCCGAACTTTACTTTGACTGATGTCAGTGTAACTGCATTGTCGTCGTCTTGCTTCGAATGGTAGAGAACTGCCGTGACAGGCTCCGTTTGTGACCTTGACAGCAGCACACTCGAAAGATGGGCGAGTGAACCACAGTTTGTTATTGTGGTTTTGTCGCTCTGCAATTTCTTGCATACATTACAGGCACTATTCTTATTATTCAACATCCATCGTCATCGTCACAAATCATATCTTCAGAAAAGCGATTGATTTGCTTGATTGATTAGGTCTGGTTTGTTGAGTGAGCGCGTCTACACGAAATCAAAATCGAGCAAGTAACACCAGCACAGATGACAATGACTACGCCACGTACACGCATGACGTCACACCAGAATCTACACGGCGTCCTGACGCCAGCAACATCAAGCTGCAGCGCATGGTCTATAGCAATCGCTAGGCACAGAAGTTGATGAAGCGGCACGGCTTGAAAGCGCGGCGCGTTCATGGTAAAGCCGCCTCAGCTCCAAAGAAGGCTGTCAAAGACGGACGAGCGCAGCTTCAGGAGCTAACAAGTCAATACAAGCCGAGTGACGTGTTCAACCTCGATAAGTCAGCGTTTTTCTACTGTACGGCGGCTTCTACCACCATCTCCAAGAGCAACATCGCATACAGAAAGAAGCAGAAGAAGCGATTGACTGTCGCGATCGCGTCGAACACGGACGGCTCCACCAAGCTTCCTCTAATGTTCGTTAGCACTGCGCGCCGCCCGCGATGTTTTGGGTCAATCTCGACTGCGGAACTTGGTGTGGACTACACCAGCGCTCCAAAAGGCTGGATGACTGCCGAGCTCTTTGGCGCTTGGCTTCAGCACTTTGACGCACAAATGCGAGAGGACGGCCGAAGCGTGCTGCCTCTTCTCGACAACGCGTTGGCTCACCGCGTCGAGACCGACCTCACAAATGTCACTATCCACTTTTACCCCCAACACCACCGTCCACCTCCAGCCCAGGATGCCGGCATTATATGGGCGTTCAAAAGCGAGGTGAACAAGCTCCGAAATGCGCACGTCGTGGACGAGCTGGACCGCATGCTCAACAATGGTGCGCTCGCTGAGAAGGGCAGTATAGACATCGATCGCCTGTACAGCGTGAGCGTGCTGGAAGAGAAGAGATGGGATCAACAGGCTTGGGGCAAAGTGTGCCGAACGACAGTCTCAAACAGCTGGCGCCACACTGGGATCTTGGCGACCGACATCTACAAGCTTATAGCTGAGGTCGAGAGACTGCGTATTGACCCACTCTCTATTGAATAATTGGCACAATAAAACCTTTGATCGTAGGTACTTGCATCCAGCCGGTCACTCTTGGTTTTGAGCGAGGCGTTGACAAATGAGAATAGTGACTGTATCGAAGAGAGTGAGATCATCGTGAAGCTCGACCAATATGTGAAGTCGGCTTCCACTCAGCAACGATTCTTCTACTGCATAAGCCCTCTCGATCTCTGAGCAAATACAAAGGTACCGCTTGAGCATCTCAAAAGTCGGCGAACACCGTGTTACGTTGCGTTTGATTGGCTTGCGGTCTGGTTGCTTTGCTAGGAGAGCGCTCATGTTTGGCTGATGAACCTGTGCAGTGAGCATGTTGACATGCTGGATGTGTAGAGGGGTCACCGTTCACTCTCTGCTAGGTACGATTAGCAGACCTTTACTCATTCAGATTCGTTCACTCTCTGCTAGGTACGACTAGCAGATCTTCACTCATTCAGATTCATATTCGCGTTAGGAGGTGTTCTATTAGCGAGGGATCGTTTTTAAGAGGGGCTCCAATTAGAGCGCCCTTCATTTGAGTGGCTCTCAGTACTTCCGTACTTTAGTGGTAAGCACTTGTGATAAAGCGAATGTGGTATCACCAATCCCTACCAGGAAGACGAAGGGGTGGCGTCAACCTGGGTCGAGCTGGTCTGACCCGGTAGCACACAAGCACACTCAAGCACACTACACGTAGGCACTCGGTATGCAAAGCACGCTCTAGGCAGACGCAGCTCTCTCACTGTCTCTCGGAGTGAGGGTGTGGCAGCACCACTCACTGTGTGTACCTTTTTGGCGTTCGAATACAGATTGGGATGAGAGGTATAGCTGTGCTCATCGTCGTGTTGCACGAGAAGGATGGGGTATGTATGTATGTATGTATGTATGTATGTATGTATGTATGTATGTATGTATGTATGTATGTATGTATGTATGTATGTATGTATGTATGTATGTATGCACTCGCACACGCCTCACACACGAGGCCTTCCGGTACGGACGAGTTACGACACTAGTCGGCTCGTCACCGGGCTACCCAACGTCTCTCCTGGACGCTGCGGCGGGCTTAAATATCTCAAGGGGTGCTTCCTGCACTCTTTTGCACTCCTGGCACTCGTTCACGCTACAATATGGAGGACCGGAGTCGGGCGGATCTGCCTTCTTCCTTGGTCGGGGTCAAGGGGGTCTATCACGCACTTCCGCTCGTTCACACTAGGCACTCACGCACGCAGATGCAGGTCAGGCACGTGTACACTCACGCCATCGTACCTTGGTCGCACGTACGCCCGCCTTTCTACCTCATAGGTGTTCGGGTCCGCCTCCCTGATCGTAGGAGTTCTGGTTGAGCGACTTGAGTGGTTGGAGGGAAATTCGCTACTATTTGTAAGTGAGGCCAAGGTGGCTAACTATCGTACCTAATCGGGACGGTGGTGGGTGGGTATCCACAATCGTCACAAAGACACGCGACCAGACTGGCTTCATGGCGTGACGACACCACAACTGTGACGTCGTCACCCTAGCCTGCTAATTAGGCTGTACTCGCTACCTAGACAATATCTGCCTACCGGGGCTATTCGTCGCTACCTGGGCTAGTCGACTCTTCGACTTGGTCTGAGTGATGACCTTCTGGTCTTCGACTAGAGGAGCTCTCGGAAGAGAGACCGTTCTTCTTACCGAGGCTTCTTCGTCCCGAGCAATCAACGTTCCCGACGGTTGGCTTCTCCTGCATGCGGTCAGCTTTCGTCCGGATGCTTCTGTCCAAGAACGGGCGCTGGGAGACGGGACACCAACTGTGCTATCTTCGTAAAAGCGTGCAGTTGACTGGGCGTGGTAGAGGCAGTTGCTTGGTGGCGCAACCACTTCGTCACACACTTGTAAAACCAAACCAAAAACCTCAGAGTTGAAACACACACATTACACTGAAGCTTCCTCGGCTAAAGTGTAAGCAAGTCACTCCCGCGACAGTATGAGCTTCTTGATCTCTGACACGAACGCTTGAACATTTGGTTTCAGTCGGTAGGATGCACATCCCACGAGCGGGACTGTCACGGGAGTATGTTTCGTGACGTAGGTTACACGTGATCTTATGTGGAAGCGATGGGATGGAGCGCAGAGGACCAGCGCTGAACTCGGTATTTTCAACTCTGAGGTTTTTGTATTGAGACCATGCATCGTGATGAAAGTGAGGTAGCTAACCTAATTAGTGAACTCTCTGATGGGACGACCAGGTCGTCAAAAATCAAGTTAAGCCACAATTTGGAAGCCTGCTGTGCTCCTTCATACTTAGAACAGCAGCCTGTTTACATAACCTCCATCGTCGTCGCCTTGAAGTTGTTGGTCGTATAATGGTCGCTATCGAGGTCGACCACTTGATTGAGTCGTTTGCTGTACAGCAAGGTGGCATTCGCAATCTGCAAGAGATGTGCATAGACGGGCTGCGACCCCCTTCGAGCGGCGGTATGACGAGCAGCGATCGACGAAGCTGCCCATCAACCACGTAGATCACTGACCTTGCGACAAACAGAAGAGAGCCCGTGGTCCTGCTGTCAAAAATTACATCAAACCGCATCCTCATATCGGCTGTGATGGCGTGACCGACTTGCATAGCGACGTGTTTCATCGCGACCCTTCATATCTTGCTCGGTGTCAAATGCTTCGCAGAGAGGAGTGACAGGAGGTTGCTGAACTCAGTGCCAGCGGCTTGCTATAGAATGTTGTTGTAGATCTTGTTCTGGAAATGCGACTCATCCGCATTATCGTGGTAGAACGTGCAGAGAGCCGCGCTGTCAGTCGTCATCGCTGAAGACAGTGGTGCGGGTGTTGGCGGTGTAGGCGGCATGGTTCAGAATGAAAGAGAGTATAGTATAACGCTTAACGCAAGCAAGGACAGCTGGTCTTTGGGGGGGGGGGGGCACTAAAAAACCTACAGCGAAATGACTGGTCGACACACACTTCGACCATTATCGTAATGGTATTCAAGGTAATCTCGTTGTGCGGATTTATCACTACTTAAGACCGAAAATTTGGAAAATATTTACTACAAAGCTGTATGTTCAAGTCAATCATATTTTAAATGAATTAATACGAGTTATTGAGTAATTACTCGCATCTAACTAAATGAACACTCACACTTTTGAACAACTCAAGTAGTGTCTTTAATAGCGCCACCGCCTCATTCTTCACCGATCCGCTTTTGCGCTCCGGTTTGCTTGCATGTTGTACATGTTGTGTACTCTGCCTTCACCCCCCCGAACTCATGGTTTTAGGCGACCAGGTCTCGCGACCTTTAAAGAGGATCGACGCCTCTCATGAGTACCGTCTTCTGTGTGCTGCATTGAATGTGTGTTTCGTGAGTATCAGAGCCTGTTTGTCGAACTGTGAGAGCCCATGCTTGCGCCTCGGCGTTGAGACTGTGAGGGTTCGTGTCGATAGACGTGATGACCATGCAAGCGGCGAGTGGTGTGTTTCATCGCATGAGTTGAATAGCATCTTAGCGCTAACGCTAGTGTCTGCCTACTGTGGATTGCAGCGATTGTCGGCTCGCGCTTCGTCGTTGAAGTAGGTCGTGCGAACGATCGTTTGCTGCTCCACGCGGAAGTGAGCGATAAGCTTCTGGGAGAGGTTCTCCTTTGGCTCCCAAGTGGGCTTCCACTTGCGCAAGAAGAAGCGCTTCTTGGTGCCGGGCTCGCAGTACGTAGCGAGCACACGCTCGATGTTCCATGTGGGCTCGCTCTCCCAGAGCTCTTCTGGCTCGTGCTCTTGCTCCTCAACCTCGCTCGCATACGCAGCATTCGGCTGGAGCCATTCCTCGACCTCTCCCTTGCGCACTGAGCGCACGCCACAAGCGTCAAGCATCGCAGAGATCACGCGCAGCGTCTCTGCTTGCTCGGTGCGACTCCTCGTGGTGTCCTTGAGCGCCATTTGTAGCTTGCGAATCGCGTGCTTGTTCACGTGGAAGAAGTACCCCAAGGTCATTTTCGTCTTGAGGACGAGGCCGAAGAACACCTTGAAGGTGCGGTGCGGCGTGGGCTCTGACGACATGGTCGGTGTGTGCGTGCATGTGCGAATGCGATTGTGCCCGACGTCCAAATCTAAGAAACGCGGTCGTATCGCGTCTGGGCGAGCGAACGGGTGGACACCGTTTGCGCAGGTTCGAATTCTGCTGCGGTCAATAAACCAAGAATTCGTACGAAGATCCAAGACACAGGGAGGTATGACGTGTCAGCCTGTATCGCGCGCGTGCAAATCGACTAGGTGCTTGTCGCTTAGATCACGTCTTGTGCCCGCAGCGGCGACGGGTCGACTATCTCGCCACAAGCGCACAGCTGCGCAAACCGCTGAATGCGCTCGTCCAGCGCTCCTTTTTGTGCGCGCGACGTAGCACCTTGAGCACGGACGACGCACAGACTGTACGCTCGCATCGCTCTCGAAGAAAGCTGAGCACGCTGCCTTCCGCTTGCTCTCCCAGTGCATGAGCGCGTGTCATGAAGTCTGGCGCGCTCTCGTCCAGGATGAAGCCGCCGTCGACGAACAGCTGCATGAACGCGATGATGTGCCTCGCGTCTGAGGTCGCTTAGCGGCTAGAGCTGCCAGACAGCCACTCCGCGGCTCGCGGGTGAACCACTCGAACCAAACGGCGCGAAGGTGCGATGGCGATGAATTCTTCTTGCGCTTGCGCTCTGGCCCAGACCACTCACTCTGTTCCTGTGTGCGCTGCTTGATCGATGTAATGCAGAACTTCCGCGACGCCGCGCTTGCCGAGTGTCGCTACCAGCGTCTCGAAGCGCTCTCCCCAGCGCTTGTTGGTGTCAATAAGACTGGTAATGACAGCCGCCTGGTACTCGAGCGAGCTCTGGTTGTTGTCGCTTGTTGTGCTGTTGCAGCTCGATGCGCTTCGCATTGCGCTGGTTCGCGCGTTCAACCTCATCGGCCAGCGTACCGAATCGTCAGCTGTGCACCCGGCCGCTTTAACGCTCTCTTCGATGCGGACGACTGCAGGGCTTCGAACGGCGAGCTGCTCCAAGCGTGGGTAGTGATGAAGCACGCTCGCCGTACACAGCTCCAGCACCCGCCCGTCGACTTTGCAACCCGGCGGCTTTATGCTCGTGCACGACGCAAAGAGAAGCCTTTGAACTCTGTCGATCGCGTCGCGCTCGCCGCTGTCGAAGCTTAACAGATCCTGGAACGCCACCTCGTCGTTCGACTTCCAGCCCGACAGCACGCGCGAGATCCTCTGGTCTTCGGCCGTGGTGCTGAAGACGTATGCGAGCGCCTTGTTGGTGGACGTCATGCTCTATGCGCCGCGGTCGAAGATCCACTGAGCGCTCAACTCCGGGTCACCGTTCGCGTGCTGCGCCCCGCCTCGTCTGAACGAGTGAGACGTGAGCGCGGTGCTTGCTCCGGCGTAATGCGCTGTACGCTTGAGGACGCGGTTCACGTAGCTGCGGACGCCCGGGGGCACGGTTCGCAGCGACTTGAGGAGCATCTCGATCAATGTTCGGCCGTGAGGGCGCGCAGCAGACTTCGAGGAGCTCGAGCAGTGGGGCGACCGAGAGAGCTTCGCGGTCAACTTGGACGCTCGGTGTCGGCAGTTGCGTCAAGAGCGTGGGGCTTGGCGCTTTCTGCATCATCCGAGCCATTGCGACAGCGAAGACAGGACAAGTTAAGATGCTGTCGCGGTTGGGGAAGAGAGACAACCCCTGCTCCTCAGCTGTCTTCACGCGCACAAGACGTAGGAAGAGAGTGCCACTGGCGCTGACGGAGAGGCCAGTCATGGACACGAGCGAGAGGTCCGACGCGCGACCGAACACGTGCCTCATAAGGCAAAGCAGCGCAGCGTCTTTGTAGTCGTAGCCGTCATTTACAGGTAGCGCGTAAGACAACTAAGATCCGCCTTCGTGCACGCTGGAGCCTTGTTGACCACCATCCTGTTGTCGCGCGAGACGCAATGACGCTCAAGTGTACGTGCAATCTCGAGGATCCTCTCGTTCGTAGCGGTCTTGAGCTGCTTGAACTCATCGAGCGCCCACTTCTTCGCTTGTCTGCAGTAGGAGAGAACCAAGTTGACCTTCAAGTAATCTCCTGCCGGGCCGCGCTCAAAGGCCACGTGCAAGGCAAACTTATCCATCACAGCGAGGAGTGTGTTGCCGCTTAAGTCTCCTTGGATCATGACGGTGATTGTGTCGAGCGTGACGTCCTCTGCAGCCAGGAAGCGCTTGAACGCGTTGATGCCCACGGACATTGCGGCCTTGGAGTTAGCGCGGACGAGCGCTTGCAGGCTCATCGTGAAGGAGCGTCAAGTAATAGAATGACAATGATCACTTGCTGTATTGTGTATGAAGTTGTGTTTCCCCTTCCACGCACGCCCAGAGCCACAGCATCACTCTTGACTATTTGAAATACGCAGATGTGTTGACTGATGCATGGTGTATATACACGTATATACATATTTTTCATTTGTTTCCGACAAAATATGTCGGAAGCTGTGTCGGAACTAGATGCCTAACCCTTTCAGCTCTTATTAGACAGAAAACCAAACTAAACATGACGATGATTCGACAAAATAAATAAAAAATCTAAGAATTCCTACTGGTCAAAACTTCAATACTTAACACAAGTGAACAGCTAGCTTGTCGGAAATACGATCACAATCATCCATGTCGCAAAAGATGACAAATATGAGCACTCACCTCGCACAACGAGAGCACGAACATGGACACATCGATGATCTTCTTCGCCGAGCGTATAAGCTGCACGATGTAGTTGATGCCCTCAGGATCATCCGAGTCCAAGATGCGCACGAACGAGTCGACTGTCGGTAGACGACGTGCTGCCTCAGCGTCGAAGGAGGCGAGCCACTCGACCTTGCTCTTGTTGATGCGCTCGGTCAGGCTTGAACGGCACACGTTCAGCCAAGACGCGACTGTCGATACTCGCTCGCCACATATGTGGCGCAAGTAGGACGCTGCTTGCACGTCAAGCGACGTGATACGTCTCTTGAGGGTGACCATGTCGATGAGTGCAGCCATCTCCGTGAGGTTGTCGTCAAATTGATCGTCGCGCAACGAGATGTGCGAGAGACAGGCATGCATGCGCGCCTTGAGCGCGCTCGCGTCTGTTGCAAAGCGCTCCGACATCGTCAAAATGTACAAGAAAGGTCGTCGTCATTGGTCATTGGCTCGACGATTCAGATATTCTGCAACAGCCACTGCACCTCTACACCTCTGTGGAGCAGTCTCCTCACTGCAGGCCTCACAGCTGGCCTTCACTTCTTCTCACTTCTCAAAGCAGCAGCAACAGCACAGCACGACAGCACATCACAGCAACAACATCACCAACAGCATCGACAGCACAGCACAGCAACAACATCACCAACAGCATCGACAGCAACGACGCAACGATGTCCGAACGAGTCCCTATGCACATCAGCGATCAAGAAGTGAAGGCCGCTGTCACTGTACATGCCTACGGATACAGCTACGCCGAGTTTGCGCGGCAATGGGGAATCAACACAGACTCTCTACGTAAGCGAGTCCGGGAGTTGGAGTTGGAGTTGCAGCCACCGCCACCAACTATAACAATCTCGCAAGATCCGCACATGTACGACCTCGTGTTTCCCGATGAAGCTGCCGTCCTCAAGCTTCTCGAGCTCGTACGGTCCGCTCGTAAGAGATTGTACATCTCAATGTACATCATGTGCTCTCGAGAAGTATGTGTATGAACGATTCATTTTCTAGAATATATTTGCCAATCCGAAAAATTTCTTCTTTTACGCCCCTCTTGATTGGTCAAAGCTGTGCCGAGTATTAGTCACGCCTACGAGCCATTTTCTGTTTATGAATGCCGAAACGCTGTCGAGCTCCAAACTCGACAGCTTTTCGAGCCAAAACAACTATTTAAGCCGAGGAGGGATGACCCGCGCGGGGTAGAAACAGGCGTCGCAATTTTAAGAACATTCAATAGTTTAATTCAGTAGTTGAAAAGCACATTGCGATTGGGGCAAAAAGACAGAGCGTTTCGCAATGGTTTTTTTCGAACACTTGAATAAAGTATGAAGTGTTCAGAAAATTGCGACGCCTTTTTCTACCCAGATTAGAATCTCGAAAAAAACACTACCTTTGACACAATAATGTATATATGTATACAAGTATACGTATAGTTTACTGATACTTTGTTGGTACTTTGCAGAAGACGGAAAGGAAGGGAAGCGTTGCACGCGAGCATCGGCTGAAGAGGAAGAGCTGTATGAGCTCGACGACCTCGACCTCGACCTCGACCTCGACCTCGACGACGACGACGTGCAGGCCACCAACAGGCGAGCTCTTTGTGCGCATGAGCGGTGCAGCGATCAGCGCCGCGTCTGGGACGCTCCATGGCGCGCGGCGATTTCTACTCAAGGAGCTGTCTGTCTCGACACCAACAGTCGAGCAGTGTGCTGCTGCGACTAGATCATCATCATCGACGATAGAGTCGTGCTGCACGGGTCCCAAAACTGGTCAGAGAGCGGCTTGTTCTCGAACGAGGAGACCGTCGCAGCCGATGGACCGGGTCGCTCGTTCCAGTGCAAGCTCACTCACTATGTCAAGTCGTGGGACTCGGGCGACCTTGTTGACGTCAAGTGCTACGTTGATGTGAATGGCAACGCGTGCGTCGAGGTGCAGTACCTGCACAATCGCTCGACTCGCTGGACAGAGCATGAAGAACGGGTGCTCGAGCACGCGAACCAGCACGCGAACCAGCACGCGAACCAGCACCACGGACTCACCAAGATCATTTGGCTCGATACTCACTCGAGCGCGCGCACGCACCTCGCGCAAAGCCACCTCGCGATCCTCGAAAAGGCACGCGCCTCGAGGAGACACGATGAACGACGATCGATCGTCGACGCATGGCGTGCGCGCGTGCATGGGGACCAGTCGCTCAGCGCGCTCAAGTGATACGTGTCTTCCCAAGCAGCAGTAGCAGTCGCGAGCGACTGGCTACAGCGGACGACTACCACACACACACACATTCGTCAACTGCCACGTGCGTGCGCGGATATGCATCCGACGCGACTGCTCTCGACCTCTTGACGATCGCCACGTCCGCTACATGTGTCGACACAATTGGCTCAGAGCTCTTCACTGGCGCGAGCGCTGCTGCCGCTGCTTGCCGCGAGTCGCCGGCGTTGCTGCACGCTCGTGTGGAACGCGTGCATCTGCTCGGCCAACTGCTGCAGCGCTCGCAGCGGCATGCCGCGGCCAATGAAGCCGCGCGGCACAGCCATGGCGTCGTCGAGCAGACCTTGCACAGTCCGCATCTCGGCTGCAGCGACTTCAATCAAGTCGAGGTACTCGGTCGGGACGTCGACATCAGTCGGGTTGAGCGCGAGACTGAACAGTCTAGAGTCATACCCCCAAGCGTGTGAGTGCTCATGCGACTCAATGCTGCGCACTCGCACTCCGCATACACGCACAACACTTGCGCACTCGTACCTTCCGAGCTCTTCTGCATGGACGTAGCCGTCTTGGAAGCGCGACAAGTACGCCGCGCGATCGTACGCCCAGTCGAGCAAGCGTGCGAGCACGGCTTTGTCTGCTTGGTACATGTGGAATGGCGACAAGTCGATGCCTTCGAGCGCTGCGAACTCGTTTGGTGTGTCGTCGTGCGCAGGATTTGCCTCTGTCTGCTTGGTACAAGAGAGCAGAGATAGAGCGATGTCCTCAATCCATTGGCATGTGTGTGCTCCTCGTCAAGTAGTACATGGCGGTGAGCATTCGTACCAGTCGCCGCACATCGTCGCTTGCTTCTTCCGAGACGACGCTCTCATGAGCGTGAGCTGGCAGCTCAACCTCGTCGTCGCTGTTGTCTTCGACGACATGTGCGCTCGCGGAACTCGGAACGTCCTCAGTGCCATCACGGTTGATCGTATACGAATCGTCTTCATCGTCGTCACCTGCCGCCAGTGCGCGCGCAAATGCAAACGGCGGCGGGTCATCCCGCTCGAGTGTGTCGTAGCTCTCGTGCGCGAGCTCTTGCTCGGTGTCGCTCATCCATGCGCTGAACGGGTTCTCGAATGCGTGCACCTGCAGCACAAGAGCACTCGCTGATCGTCAGATCTCAATCTCCACTTACGTTCGCTGATACTCCACGAGCATGCGAGGCAAGTGCACGCACGTACCGACAGCGCGTGTCCACAAAGCAGCAGCACGAGCGCGAACCATCGTCGACGCTGCTCCATCTTGTGTGCTCTCTCGCTGCGAATCGCTTGCTGGTCTCAGTTCGAAGTGACCATGTCGAAGAGCCGTCCGACAGCGAAAGATCGCAGTGCGACCGACATCGACTGCATTGGCGCAAATGTATGCTCAAGCTCCTCACTCGCATGGATGGCGTCTGCGTGCATGTGTGCGAAAGTATACAACGTTGTACTGATTGATAAGTAGTGGCAGTCGCCAAGGGCGCTCCTGTCTCCTGTCTCCTCCTCGTGCCTTCGACTAGGACTTGTCCATGTCCGAGCCGATCACGAACGCGTGGTCTGCGATTTTGTTGTGGTGCAAGTTGACGCTCTGGACGCGCAAGTCCTGGAGCATGACGCGCACGCGCTCTTCCTGCGGCGGCTGGCCGTGCTCTTGCTGCTCTTGCGTGTACACCGCCGCAGCTTGCTCGAGCGCCAAGTTGAGGAGCCACGGCGGGTACTTGGAGTCGTTCAGCATGGCTTCGGTCACGATCGCGACGTTCGCGCGCGATTCGAGCCGCTGCTCGCTCTTCTTTGCAAGCATCACGATGCCGATGCTCACGGCGAGGATGACGAGGCAGCCACTGAGCGACACGAGCGCGTTCGTCGTCGGGACCGAGACCATGACGTCCATGACCTGCTGGTTTGCCTTGAACTTGAGCACCGCGTCCTTGCCGTACGTCTTCGTCGTCGAGGTCGACTTGCCGTTGCCAGTCGTCTTGGACACGTCAGGGAGCTCGCGGACCACTTTGATCGCGTTCTGGAAGAGGTAGAAGAGCGACGCGGTGTAGCTCGCCTGGAGACTGTGCTCCATGAACAAGTGGTTCCGCTCGACGCTGCGGATGTAGTCGTCCGTGAACGTGTTGCACTTGTCGGCTGCGATGGTCCGGAGGCTCCCGCCGTTCTCAGTCACGCGCGCAAAGTTCCGCGGCCGCAAGACTTCGTAGCGCTGTTCGCCGAGACCGTCACCGCCGCTCACGAGGTAGACCCACTTGTCCGAGCCCTTGGCCGTGTACTTGTTCAGGTCCTTGATCGGCAAGCTCTCCTTGCCGACAGTCAGGTAGTTGCTCTCGCTGTCGAGGATCGTCGTCTGGAGCTTGTAGCGCAGTCCGACGCAGCCTCCTTTCTCCAAGTCGGTGTTGGCGCACTCGGCCTCAAAGATCTTGTCGAGGTCCTCGGTCTCCCACGCCAGGCGGCCGATCGTGATCGAGTACACGGTCCGGAGGCCCTTGAACCGCGCCACGGCGCCGTCGGTCTTGTTCACCAAGTCCCACTCGTCGCCTTCGACGCGCGACCCGATGCTCACGACGCGCATCGACGACGTCGACGCGCGAGCGCACGTGGACGAGGCCTCGTCGCTCTCGCTGCCGTCTTCGTTCAAGCAGATGCTCGTGACCTGCACGCGCGACTGCACCGTCGTGGTCTTGTTGTGGAGGCTGTTCTCTGCTGGCGGAATCACGCAGCCTTCCCGACTGCAGTAGTCCTCGACGACCATCTCGTTCGAGCCGTTCACTGGGTTCACGACAGTACCAAACTTGTTGCGCTGGACCATTGTGACCGGGAACTCGATCGTCACGGCGTCGTACGTGACTTTGTGCGTGAGCTGGTACTGCGAGTACTCGACCGTCGCATCCTTCACGATCGCGCCTCTCGTGTTGTTGAACATCGCGAGCCACGTCAAGTGCGCGGCGCTCATGAAGCTTTCGTTCGACGACACGGTCGGCGGTTCGGTCTGGTTCGTCGACAGGTACAGGTCGCTCAAGATGCGGTAGCCCGTGTTCACAAGTCCGCGCGAGATGGCGACGGAGCTCGGGAGTGCCGACTCGCTCTGCAAGTCGCTCACGCTCTTGTTCATCGGGATCTTGAGCGAGCTCACTGGCGCGATTGCGTTCATGAGCACCTCGGTCTGCCACGCGCGCGACGGAAAGCCAAACGAGATGACCGGCATGGCCAGGAACGGCTCCGTGACGTCGCGGTCGCCCGTGCTGTTGCACTCGGCGTTGAGGTTCTCGATCGGCATGATCTTCGTGTGCATGATCGTGTTGACGATTGAGTTCTCGCTCGTGTTCTCCTGGTACATGCTCTCCCACGGTGTCGGGATCGAGCCGTTGCCGAGGAACATCGGAAGGTTGTCCACGTCGATCATCGCGGTCAGGTCGTCGTAGCCCAAGCGAATGTTGATCTTGCCAGACACCACCTGCACGTTCAGTGCGTTGAGACCGTTGCTGAACAAGTACGCGATCGCCGCGCCCGTGAGCATCGGAACGTACTGCCAGTGTCCGATGCTGCTCTTGTCGAGCGTAAAGTCCGTCGCGAAGCACAGGAACGCCGCGGACACGAGCACGCCGAGGAAGAACTCGATCGGCTTGGAGATGAACGAGCCGATGCTGCCGCTGATCGAGTTGTAGTTGTCCACGAGCTCCTTGACCGCAGTGTCGCTCTTGTCGGACTCGACGAACGACTCGATGCGCACGCCGTCGCCGTGCAGCACGATCATGAACGTCGCAATGACCGCAGCAATCGCGACTGCGCCGCCGAGCGCTCGCACGCGGTTGAAGTGCGCGCGCAGCGCTTGGCCGCTCGCGTCCATGACGTACGCAGTGTCGGTATCCGACGGTTGCTGCTGGTCCTCGAGCATCGCGGTCGGTCGGCGCTTCATCGCGTCGTGCGTCTGCTCGACTGCTTCCCTGTGTATTTGTGTGTCTTGCGCGCGCCGAAGCGAATCGCCAACTGCTGCAACTGCTGCGATAGCGCAGCGGCTCGACCAGTGCTTATGCTCACGCAGGAGAGATCGCGAAGGATAAGAAGATCCATCTGCTGGCTGCTGATCGGCTCGCTTGACTCACAACCTGCACGGGTTTGTGGCCCGGAGCGCTAGTCGCCAGTGCCGGCGCACAGAGCCGGGCGAAACTACGCGTCAACGTGGTGTTGAAGCCATGCCTCGCGCCAGAGAGCGCTGCGCAGGTCGAGGACGCGAGTCGAGTCGAGTCGAGTGTCTGCTCGCCAAGCTCGAGTGGATGGCGGCGGCAAAGTAGTGTGTGGAGATCTCGCTTTCACGCTTGCTCGTGCTGCTGTTTGCGGCGCGGTGATCGTATCGCCGCAGCGTCGTGAGCGCCTCGCAAACGAGCCTCTCCCGTCAATATCCAAAGAGTGTTGCTTGCTACTGGAGCATTCAATCAGTGGAGGAACGCACTGCATGACGTGAAGGCTGCTCAGACGATGTGCTTGCGTCGTTGAGGCCTTAGGCTATTGATTGACTTGCCTCATTATATCGGCTCTCGTACTCGAAAGGCAGACACGATCGAGTACAACCGAGTTAGGACTGCGTGGCATCCATGACATCGACTCTCGTCGATGCCATCTCCTCTGTCAAAGGAGTACAAGTCGGAGTGAGTCTCGAAGGATGCAAGACCTGGCGCTCTTGTGTGCGAATCAAAATAATACACTGGAAATTAAAAGTTAAGACCTGGCGTCCCAGAACGTTTAGGACGATAAATTGGACATTGAAATAGCAGAAGCGAGCCAAATGTCGAATGTTACTGTCCTCGAGTTTTGGGAAAAATAATTTTCAATTGTTACACTTTTTTTATATATATTTAAACACGTTTTTATTGCGCTTTTTATATATTTTGATTCTATGTTTGGTAGAGAACTACCAAACCCCTTTGAATTTGTTTAGTCTGTGCTTTGTACGCATATCGCTTATGTATGTATGGGTGTTAAGAATTTATGGCTGGTCAGAATGTCTTGGAGAGTATCACATACAAAATACAAGTGCATTGTTGTAGATCTATCGTCCACTTGATTAAAATAGGGGTTACTACGAACTCAGGTTATATTATGTTGGTTTCGTCTTGGGACGTTTGATCAGCAACACTCCCACCTGTTTGTCAAGGGAATGCTGTGACGCTTGTCACGTACTTGCATAACGTATGGTAGCATACACAGTGCATATTGATTGACCATTATGTTAACGATCTTTGTGACAAAAGTGTTTGATGACAACCGATAAATTATATACGGTTCTCACACATAGATAGCACGGCAAATTAAGTGGTCCTTGCTATCTCGAGAGATGCAAATTTTGAGTTTATACTTAAACTCGGTCAGTAGACGCAGGATAGTGAGATGCGTGGATTTGTACAAATTTACGGAAGAACGCGCACACAACGTTGGCGCTACGGGCGGTCGAAGGAGAGATCGCGCGCCCATTCATTCCAGTGGCGGCGTAGGCAGCGATCACAGCTTGCTCTTCTGTCGCGAGGCGAGGTGCGCGAGACATCGTGTTGCAAAATGAGTGATGTTGACTCAATCAAAACGTCATGCGCTCGATTTTGACCTGATTTTAGTATGTCTCAGACTTGATTTTAGTATGTCTCAGCTGTACAGGATTCCAGTCACTAAGATGGAGTCTAACAAAGACACAAGTTTGAATTGGTCTAAAGTGTGAGTGTTCATTTTAGTTGGTTGTGCGCACTCTATCCTTTGGTGTGAGTCACTGAGTCTAAGTATGCAATACTAAAGCAATCTCAACTAAAGTATGATTGGCTCTAAGAGTCCAAGTTCACTGATTGGCTAATATTGTGTAAATATCTACCGTTAAGACAGACCGCCAAGTGGCCGGTCTTAACCCTCCGGTGTCCGATGTTGTATCTGTCAACATGTATCAGAAGTGACATCCGTCCCTGAGTATCTGATTCAGGTATACAGATACAACATTATATATACATTCTCTAAGTGTAGAATTATTGGCTTTTTATTTCACCAAATATAATTTATTTCATATAAACCGTGGTATATTATACAACATGTTTGAAATATATTCATGTAACATGTTGTACTGGGACGGGGCAGACACTGAGTCCGGACACCGGAGGGTTAAAGATGTGTGTGAATGATGATTCCGCAATGCTAGATTATTGCAATAACAATCATAGCAGTAGCATTACAATCGTGGAAACGGCAGTCTGTATAACTACCACCCATAAGTGATTTGCATGATACTTTGGTCAGTAACGTCACAGACTGACACTCAAGACATCTCATTCAAATGCATACGACGTGTATTGAAGTCAAAGTAACGAAGGTACACGAGCGCACACATGCACACACCCTCAACATCATCTCCTCGGCATCCGTGATAAGACGGATATCGATCTTTTGCCACTTGGCCATATCACGCACCGCACGTAGCATCTAGGCATGCGCATATACCGGTTAGTGTCATAGTTAGTGTCATATCAGTTCAAACATCGGCGATCAAGCAGATGCAGAAACATATACATACTTCTCGAGAGCACATGATGTACATTGAGATGTACAATCTCTTACGAGCGGACCGTACGAGCTCGAGAAGCTTGAGGACGGCAGCTTCATCGGGAAACACGAGGTCGTACATGTGCGGATCTTGCGAGATTGTTATAGTTGGTGGCGGTGGCTGCAACTCCAACTCCAACTCCCGGACTCGCTTACGTAGAGAGTCTGTGTTGATTCCCCATTGCCGCGCAAACTCGGCGTAGCTGTATCCGTAGGCATGTACAGTGACAGCGGCCTTCACTTCTTGATCGCTGATGTGCATAGGGACTCGTTCGGACATCGTTGCGTCGTTGCTGTCGATGCTGTTGGTGATGTTGTTGCTGTGCTGTGCTGTCGATGCTGTTGGTGATGTTGTTGCTGTGATGTGCTGTCGTGCTGTGCTGTTGCTGCTGCTTTGAGAAGTGAGAAGAAGTGAAGGCCAGCTGTGAGGCCTGCAGTGAGGAGACTGCTCCACAGAGGTGCAGCGGCTGTTGCAGCGAATTGCGTTTGATTTAAAGATCCTGTTCAATGTCGAAAAGGTAAACAATATAACAACGGATGCGCATGAAACGTTCTTTCTGGACACGACTTTTACATTCTAAATGCAAGATGTCGCCGCGACCCTGTCGAAAATGTTTCATTAGGCTAAAGTATATCGCGATGTTTACATACTAAACGCAAGATGGCAGCGCGACTGATTCGCGACAATAGCTTTCGACATGTCGAATTCGAGTTGAATTGAGGTAGGTGAATGGAGAGGTTGAATCGAGGCTGATACTATTATGTGCACGCGTTCGAGAACCCGTTCAGCGCATGGATGAGCGACACCGAGCAAGAGCTCGCGCACGAGAGCTACGACACACTCGAGCGGGATGACCCGCCGCCGTTTGCATTTGCGCGCGCACTGGCGGCAGGTGACGACGATGAAGACGATTCGTATACGATCAACCGTGATGGCACTGAGGACGTTCCGAGTTCCGCGAGCGCACATGTCGTCGAAGACAACAGCGACGACGAGGTTGAGCTGCCAGCTCACGCTCATGAGAGCGTCGTCTCGGAAGAAGCAAGCGACGATGTGCGGCGACTGGTACGAATGCTCACCGCCATGTACTACTTGACGAGGAGCACACACATGCCAATGGATTGAGGACATCGCTCTATCTCTGCTCTCTTGTACCAAGCAGACAGAGGCAAATCCTGCGCACGACGACACACCAAACGAGTTCGCAGCGCTCGAAGGCATCGACTTGTCGCCATTCCACATGTACCAAGCAGACAAAGCCGTGCTCGCACGCTTGCTCGACTGGGCGTACGATCGCGCGGCGTACTTGTCGCGCTTCCAAGACGGCTACGTGCATGCAGAAGAGCTCGGGAGGTACGAGTGCGCGAGTGTTGTGGTCGAATGCCAACTGCGAGTGCGCAGTGTTGGATCTCGCGAGCACTCACACGAGCACTCGCGCTTGGGGTGCGACTGTAGACTGTTCAGTCTCGCGCTCAACCCGACAGATGTCGACGTCCCGACCGAGTACCTCGACTTGATTGAAGTCGCTGCAGCCGAGATGCGGACTGTGCAAGGTCTGCTCGACGACGCCATGGCTGTGCCGCGCGGCTTCATTGGCCGCGGCATGCCGCTGCGAGCGCTGCAGCAGTTGGCCGAGCAGATGCACGCGTTCCACACGAGCGTGCAGCAACGCCGGCGACTCGCGGCAAGCAGCGGCAGCAGCGCTCGCGCCAGTGAAGAGCTCTGAGCCAATTGTGTCGACACATGTAGCGGACGTGGCGATCGTCAAGAGGTCGAGAGCAGTCGCGTCGGATGCATATCCGCGCACGCACGTGGCAGTTGACGAATGTGTGTGTGTGTGGTAGTCGTCCGCTGTAGCCAGTCGCTCGCGACTGCTACTGCTGCTTGGGAAGACACGTATCACTTGAGCGCGCTGAGCGACTGGTCCCCATGCACGCGCGCACGCCATGCGTCGACGATCGATCGTCGTTCATCGTGTCTCCTCGAGGCGCGTGCCTTTTCGAGGATCGCGAATAATGGTCCGTCGTGCCATCCGCCAATCAGCGTCGTGACTAGATTCTTATATTTGAAATTATATGCCACAAGTCGAGTGATTACAGCGAATTCACGGTTGAGCGAAATGAAGGCTTTGCGGCCACAAGCTCAAGAGCTCCAAGCTCATCCAAGCACATCCGAGGTGATCGATCGATCGATCGGCGATCGGCAACGTCGTCGTTCGCGGCAGCAGCTACCAAGCAGCACGAGCCGTCGCAGTCCCGCACTTTCATCTGCACGCACAAGCTAGCAGCACGACGCGATGCCACAGCAGCAGCAACAGCAACAACAGCCGCAGGCAGCACTGGCGCTCAAAAAGGCCGCAGCTGCCTCGGGCGGCGCGCTCGTCACGTCGCTCTTCGTGACGCCACTCGATGTCGCGAAAGTGCGTCTGCAGTCGCAAGTCGCAGCTCGCTTTGCACCGACGCACGCACCTACTGCGGCGCCGTCGAGACGCTCGGTCGCAGTCACGCCCTCAGCCTTTTCGTCGTCTGCGTCTGCGCTCTCGGCGCTCAGCAGCTCTGCGATCGAGCAGTGCCGCTGCAAAGGCCGCTGTCCGTGCAACCGCGTGATGACGCGCTCGGTCGAGCAGCTCGTGTCGCGACCTGGCGTGCTCTCGTGCATGCGCATGTCGTGCTCGCGAACCGCTGCTAGCGCGCCAGTGTCTGCGCTCGCTGCTGTCGCGGCGGCGGCGAGTCAGTCGAAGCACGTCCACTTGAGCGGCACGGCGCACGCGCTGCGCCACATTTTCCAAACCGAAGGCGTCAGCGGACTCTTCTCTGGTCTCTCGCCGACCATGATGATCGCGGTGCCGTCCACAGTGCTCTACTACATCTCGTACGACGTGCTGCTGCAGCGCGGACGCGAGCAGTTGCCAGCGTACGACGCACTCGTGCCGCTGCTCGCTGGCACAACTGCGCGCATGATTGCAGCGTCCGTGACGTCGCCGATCGAGCTCATTCGCACACGCATGCAAGGTAACCCAAACGCACGCGGCATCGTCGCGACGTTCCGCTACGCTGTCCAGAGCGGCGGGTACCAGTCGCTGCTGAATGGCCTTGCTGCGACGCTTGCACGCGACGTGCCGTTCTCTGCGATCTACTGGACGTCGTACGAAGGACTGCAGCGGCGGTTCAACAACAACGGCAGCCGCGCGACAGAGCTCACACGCACGCAGCGCGCATTTGCATGCGGCGCGCTCTCGGGTGCGATCGCAGCGACGCTGACAACGCCATTTGACGTTGTGAAGACGCTCCAGCAAGTCAAAGTCTCCAGCGCTGCGTCCGCGACAGCAGATCCAAGTGGCGTCGCTGTGCTCCGGCAGATCGTTGCGACGCAGGGCGTGCGCGGTGCGTTCACAGGACTGAGTGCGCGTCTCGCGCGCGTGACGCCGTCGTGTGCGATCATGATCTCGTGCTACGAACTCGGGAAAGAGAAGCTCGGCTTGCCATGAAGTCAAGCGAAGCGGCCAAGTGAGCAGCGACCGTGCACAAGTCAAGCGACAGGATGCTTCCTGCCGAGAGCCTGAGTGTGTAGAGTGTAAAGAGTACAATGTTCATGTGCATTCGACCTGTGTGAGCATCATCAGCGTCCATTCACTGCGGTCGATGAGCTCACGGAGCATCTTGCGCAGGTATGCAGCGCTGTTGAGCTCGAGCGGTGGGGCACTTGCCAGCTCGCACTTGCCCATACGCGAGTTGATCAAGCGCTATTTACCTCTTTTTATTCACTATCACTACGTCTTCTCTCTGCGATGCTTTTGAGCAAATCAGTCGACGCCAGTCAAAAACACGCACTTGAACCGCCATCAGCAGCAATGAGCAGCAACGTCGCGCCATCGACGACGACGACTGCCGCGGTGCCTGCGACTGCGCCTGCCATGGCGCAAGAAGCTGTGCTCGTGCGGTCCGAGAACCTCGAGGGCAAGTGCGAAGCTGTGAAAGGGTGCGTTCCGTATGTGTGTGTGTATTGGAGTCAACGCTTTGCTTGGCGCAGCAGCAGCAGTGATACACATCGTCATTGCCAGTCTGACTGGCGCATGCGCTTGCTGAGCGCTCGCAGTCGTCCAGTTCGCTGGTGTCGTATGACTCACACACTCTCTCTTCACCTCTTGCCTCTACGCCATCGTAGCTACGACTTTAACAATGGCGTCAACTACGACGAGATCATGAAGTCGTACTTGCACATGGGCTACCAAGGCACGAACCTCGGCGAAGCGATCGAAGAGATCAAGCGCATGGTGCGTGCGTCTCGTGCAGTTGCGTCCATCGCACTCGTTTTGCTTGCTCACCGCCACCTCTTGTGCTCTCTTCTCTGAACCACTCAACAGCGCAAGTGGCGTCTGAGCGACGAGCCGATCGCCGAGGACGAGTACGACGAAGAGAAGAAGGACCCGGCGTACCGCGCGAACGTCAAGTGCAAGATCTTCCTCGGCTACACGTCGAACCTCATCTCAAGTGGCTTGCGCGAGACGCTCCGGTTCCTCGCGCAGCACAAGCTCGTGGACGTGATCGTGTCGACCGCCGGCGGCATCGAAGAGGACTTCATCAAGTGCCTCGCGCAGACGTACATTGGGGACTTTAGTCTCAAGGGCGACGACCTCCGGCGCCGCGGCATCAACCGCATCGGGAACTTGCTCGTGCCGAACGACAACTACTGCAAGTTTGAGGACTGGATGAACCCGATCCTCGACGCCATGCTCGTCGAGCAGCAGACGCAAGGCACGATCTGGTCGCCGTCGGCGATGATCCACCGCATGGGCAAAGAGATCGCGAACGAAGACTCGGTCTACTACTGGTGCTACAAGAACAACATCCCAGTGTTCTGCCCCGCGCTCACGGACGGCTCGATCGGCGACATGATGTACTTCCACTCGTACCGGAACGAAGGGCTGATCCTCGACATTGCGCGCGACATCCGCGCGATCAACGACCAAGCGATCCGCGCGCCAAAGACCGGCGTCGTGATCCTCGGCGGCGGCGTCGTGAAGCACCACATCCTGAACGCCAACCTCATGCGCAACGGCGCAGACTTTGGCGTGTTTGTCAACACGGGGCAGGAGTTTGACGGCAGCGACGCTGGTGCGCGGCCGGACGAAGCCATTTCGTGGGGCAAGATGCGCCTTGGCTCCAAGCCAGTGAAGCTCTACGCCGAGGCGACGCTCGTGTTCCCGCTCATTGTCGCCGAGACGTTTGCAAAGGACTTTCACGCCGAGAAGGCGCAGAAGGAGGCGAAGGCGCACGACGCGACCAAGTGAACAGCGTCGCTAGTGTGAGTCGTCTCACGGATTGGAGACGCACTCGCTGCCTTCTGTGACGACATAGACACATCCAATCGAACAGATAGAAGCGAGTGTGACTCGACGGACGGATGCCTGCGAACCATAGAGATCTGATCTTGACGTACCAACACACACACTCACAGGTGTCCATTCACTATCCACCATTCCTTCTCATCCTGCTTCGCTTCCACCGTTCATATCGAGAGCAAGCGCTTGGCTGTTGGTGAACTGGCGTTTGATGTCATTGGGAACACGGCTTTGCGCGGCACGCACGACAGTTCGTGCTCGAGGTCGCCGTGGAAGAGCTCGTGGAGGATGTTGAGGACCGTGTTTTCGAGGATGCCGCCGAGGATCGCGTGGCAGTCGTCGCTCTTGCGCGCATGAAGGAGCAACGGTGGCGATTCGCTTGTGTCCTTGCTGCCAGGGGAGGTGCTGGTGCTGCTGTCTGTGTCTGTGCATCTGGCTGTAGTTGTTCGAACATGTGCGAGTGCGCGTGCTGGCGCAGGCAGTGACTGCGTCTGGCGCTCCAGGGCGTCTTGGACAGTCGACGAGTTGAGGACGTCGACGACCAGCATGTCGAAGACGTCGTAGAGCACATCGCGACACACCGGTTTGTCTGCTACAGACGATGGCGTTGAGCTTGTTGCTGCTGCACTAGCCGATGCAGCGCCGTTCGACAGTGTTGACAGCGTGGAATGCCCTCCAATGCCTCTGCTTCGCGAGCTCGCAGCTGTCAATGGCGTGTGCAGCACTGAGCGACCGGTACGTGCAGTCGCTGTTGTCGTTGCTGGTGTCGATGCCGACGGCGTCTGAGCTGCAACGCGTGGTGCTGCACTTGCTTGCGGACGAGGCGTCTGCGCCACAACAAGCGGCACTGGCATCTCGGTCACGCGCTCGCGCGAGTAGGTCGCTTCGAACACGCGCTGCGGCAGCACGTGCGCGTAGATCCGAACAAAGAGCGACGTGGCACCGGACGACTCGAGCGGTGCGTTGCTCGTCGCGTCCGTCTCGATGTCGCCGCGACGACTGCTCTTGCTGTTGTTCGCGAGTTGGGCTTTCGTCTCGGCAGTCGTACCTGGTTTGCGCAGTGACGACTTGCCTCCGAGTGCCGCTGGAGACATCCCTGCTGCGCTCATGCGACTGAGCTTAGACTTGTCGCCTGCAGCTTCCTGCGTCGCAGTTGACCGGTTGATCACCGACGCGCGCGGCTTTGGCTCTGTCTCCGCCGCGCCAGCTCGCGTGGCGACAGATAGCGGCAGTGACGACGAGCCCTTGGTCGGCGACGTCGATGCGTTCGCTGGACGGTACGTGACAAAGCACGCCACGTCGTGGTTCACGACCATCGCGTCGCTGAGCGCCAGCACCGTCACGCGCACAATCGCGCTCTCGCCCGGCGCAAGCTCGCCGCTCTTGGGTGCGAACTGCAGCATGCCATTTGCGACGAGGACGTGCGTGGTGTCCCACTCAAACGTCGCGACTTGGAGCTCGCCACTGGCGCTCTCGGCGTGATTCTCGAGCACAAGAAGCTGGTGCAGCTGCGAGTACATGGGCACGTGGCCAAAGTCGACAAAGTCCGAGACAAAGCGCACTGACTGGTCCGGCACGGCGACGAGCTGCTTCTTTGGCGGCGCGCTGCTGACTGCTATAGCAGCGGATGCGAGCGCGGCGTTCACTTGCGCAAGCGTCGTGAGGCGCGGGTGGTACCCGGTCGCAACGACTGTGAGCATCACAGCTTCCTTGTAGCCGCGGCCCATGAGTCCGTGCGCCTTGAGGATCAAGTTCGCCTCCACGCGCGCCGCTGCGATCGGGTTGAACTCAATCTCGACAAAGACCGAGCTCTTCGCTGGTACGATCTCCGATGTCGTGGCACACCGCAGCACGGGGTAGTCGAACTGCTCGGCGTTCACTTTCGCGAACGCGTTGCTGCCGACTTCGAGCCGAAACGCGCTCTCGCCGCGGTTGAACACTTCGATCTGCTGCACGGGTGGTCGCGCGAGTGCCCGACTGCCACTCGCAGCTTCACCGCGAGTCTCGTCATCGCTGTCGTATTCACGTCCAGAGCTAGTAGGCAGTGCGGACGAGTGCGGCACGAAGCGCCGGTGCTCACCAATCATGACAGGCGAGAGGTGGAACACGCGCTGTGGCACAAAGAGCTTGGGCTCGCCGCGCGCAAGTGTGCGGCCTTGGAGCTCCAGCACCATGCGCTTGCCTTTGCCGACTTCGAGGTAGATCGGTAAGTCGTGGACGCCGCTGTATGCGTCTGACGCGTACGAGTACGAGAGCGCAAGGAGCACGCTCTGGCGCGGCAAGAGCGTCGCGCGGCGCGGTGCAATGCCAAACACTTTGCTGTCGATGATCGCATTCAGCCGCACCTCTTCACTCGACGGCGCGCCAGTCTCGGCCCAGTGCTCGATCTCGACGTTCCCTTCCTTTGGGTACCGCAGTCGGAACTGCACCACGAGGCTCCCAGGGTTTCGGAGCTTCACGTACACCTTCTCGCTCGGTGACCCGAGCGCAGCCGGCGAGAACGGGATCGCAAAGCGTCGTAGACTCGCGTCACTCGCGTCACTCGCGTCGCCCGCAGCTGACGTGTCGATCGAAGCCGCGGCATTTGGAAGTCGCTGCCGTGGCGATGGCGATGCGCCGTGCGATCGTGGTGTGTGGGCACTCTTGGCAGTCGCAGCAAGCTCTTCGTCGCGCGACAGTGGCGCCGAGAGGTACTCGTTGAGCTCGTGGCACTGGAACTGACACCACGCGAGCTGACTCGGGAGCTGCGAGACGCGAATGTCGTCAATCACGACAGTCGGAAACGACGCCTCGGCGCGGATCGTGCACGTCTTGAGCCGACTCGTAGCGTCGTTGTGGCCCAAACTACTGCTGCTCCAGCGGTCGTACGCCGAGAGCTGCTGCTGCAGTCCTGCAACCAAAGTGGATACGTTGCTACTCGCAGTAGCGGCAGCGACTTCACACGAGACTGCGAACGTGAACTTGGCGGCAACGTGCGGCACGAACGTCGCAGTGATCTTCTTGCGCGAGTGCGCAGCGATGCGGCCGCGCGACTCGGAGAACGTGAGGTCGCCAGCGGCAGCAGCGGCGACGCCACTCTCTGACTGCGCCGTCTCGACGTCCACGCGCTGGTGCAGCGCAAACTCCAAGTCGCAGTCGGCGACGTTCACGATGCAGAACGACTGGCGCGCGCTCGTGTTCACGAGGATCGTCTCGAACTGGAGCGCCTCAGGCTCAAACACGATCGCGCCGACCGTGCCTTTCGTCTGCACCTTGACTGTCGACTCCTGGAGCACAGCGATCTTGGTCGCGTGGTGCGGCAGTGCGCGCCATGGCACGCTGATCGGCTTGACCGCGACACTGAAGCGACTGACGTAGTCGCGGATCTCCGCAGGCGCAAACGCACACGCGATGACGACGCTCTCGTTTCCATTGAGCCGTCCGAGCTTTGGCGTGACGCGGAAGACGCTCTCGTGCTTGCGCGGGACGTCCCAGCGATAGACGAGCGGCACGCGCGAGACGTTTGCGATCATGATCGTGCGCACAGACTCGAGTCCGATCGCTGTCGGCTTGATGAACACCTTGGCAGCGTACGACGACGACGTTGGAGCAGGCGTCGCGCTGCTGCTGCCGTCGTCAAATGCGAGTGCTGGCAGTGCGCAGATGCCAGTGAGCTCGATCGTCTCGGGCCGCGACCGCGCGTTGTTGACAATGCACTGCAGCGCGTGCGTGTACGTTCTCACATGGCGCGGCGAGAAGCGGAGCTGCACGAGGTGGAACGACTTGGCCGCGATGTAGCCACAGACCGGCTTGCACGCAAACACTTCGCTCGCGTCCGGCACGAACGCAAACAGCGCCGGCGTGTCGCTCGCGTTCTCCATGAGGATCGTCTGGAAGACGCTGTCGCCGAGGTAGCACGGCGGGAAGTGCACGCGGCGCTGCTGCTTACTCGGGAGCCGAAACGACAGCTTCGAGAGAAACTGCTCGGTCGGCGACGCGAACGTGTTGCCGCAGACGCTCGCGAGGATGCACCACGGCGGCGCGAACGTCTCGACGTTCACGAGTCGGAACGTTCGGTTCGACTTGAACGCCACGTACCCCTCGAGCTCGGCAAAGTAATACGCGTTGCTCTGCACGGGCTGGAACGCGATGCGGAACTCGGCACTGGCGCCAGCGGCGATGTCTGCGCTCTCTGGGAAGACTTGGAAGATCTTGCTGCCAGCGGCAGTCGACGTGGCGTCTGAGCCGCTGCCGCTTGCCATTGAGACGCGCCACGTGCACGTGACTTTGCCGTGCGTGTTGTTCATGACGCTGAGCGTCTTCTTGGACGGGAACTGCACGATGCCGCAGTTGCCAAAGTCGAGCGTTGCGTTGTGCACAACGACCGCGTTGCGCTTGTCGTCGACGCTCACGAAGAACTCGTGGCAGACCTCGACGTCTGCGATCGCTGCTTCGCCGCTGCGCGTGAGGATCTGGTTCGTCGGTGGGAGCGAGCTAGCGCTGCTGACAGATGCAAGCGCACTTCCGCTCTGCGCCTCGCTCGTGCGCTCTGTGTGCTTGATGCGCCGGAGCGCGCCTTGAAGAAACAGCTCGTCGCCGTGGTCTTGCCAGTACGTCTCGAGCTGATCAGGACTCAGCAGCGCCAGTCCTGCGCGCGCGCGCTCGTAGTACGCGTTTACGTGCGCTTGCTGGAACGGCGACGGCCGCGTCTTGTCGTCGTAGCCCGTGCCGAGGACGTCGACAAAGAGCGTGCTCTGGTTCTGCACGAGCAAGAAGACGCGGCGGTAGAAGTTGCCTGCGCTCGTGGGCGTGAACGTGACAGTGACGTTCAGGTCGAGGCACGGCGGGATGCGACCAGCGACGCAGTCAAAGTGGAACACGCCGCGCGGCTGACAGGTGAAGTGGAAGAGCACTTCGACCGGCGACTCATTGCGCAGAGTGATGACGCGCGCCGTGGGCTTGCCCACTAGGACGTCCTGGAAGTTGATCGAGCTCGTGGTCACAAAGTTCGCCTCAGTGTTCTTCTTCCAGATGCTCACGTGCGGCCCGACGGCGCGGCCTTTGCACGTCAGTCGCACGGTGTTCCCACCTGGCGTGCGCACGTCAAAGTGGTCGCACGTGAACGTCCCAGCGCTCAGCGGCGTGTACCGCACCTTGACAGTGAGCGTCGACTCGGGCGGCACGACGCCTCGGAGCGGCGAAAAGACGAAGACCGGGTCAAGGTCGCGCTCAACGCGCGTGATCTCAAAGCTCGCGCGCACGAGCGAGCGGTTCCGGAGCATAAACTCGCGCTCTGTCGGCGCGCGCACAGTGTTTGGCGCACCAACGAGGATCTCGCCAAAGTGGAGCTCGCTCTCGGAGCACGAGAGGTGCGTGAACTTGCTGATGCCGCTGATCTTCATGAGCTGCTCGAGCTGCGGTGCCGCTGCAAACGCGTCGCCTCTGTCGTCTGGCTGCATCGTGTGTGAGAGAGTGAGAGGTAGTGCGTGAGAGAACGAGAGGTAGTGTAGGACAGCAATGCAAGCAGTCTCGTAGCTGGTATGGATCGTACCCGCACGAGACACGCAGCTGTCGTGACGTACACCGACGCCATGATCGGGCGAAAGCTTGCAGTGAGCTCGACAGTCTCGCCAGCGCGCACGCGACCCGTTGGCGGGTGCACAGCGAACGGTGCACCGTGCTCGCCCGCACCTGCGCAACACAAGTCTGAGTCAGTCTGCTCGTTGCCCAACACGCAGAAGGCGAGGGATGGAGGCAATTGCTCGCGCCTCGAGCGCGCGACGCACCGGCGATGATCCAGTCAAAGACAGCGTCGATCTGTCCGTTGTTGCGCAGCTGGAAGCTCTGGTGCGTCGTCTCGACTGTCGGGCAAAAGCCAAAGTCGAGGCCGAGCGGAAGCGCGACCGAGAGTGCGGCGATGCGCGCAAGCACTGGCAGCTTGAACTTGCCGCTCGTGGCAGTCACGCCACCTTCGATCACGTGGACGTGGAAGACGCAAAAGTCGTCGTACTCCTCGAGCTTGACGGGCCGGAACGCGACGTCCAGGACCGTTTGCATGCCAGGGCTGAGCGTGATGACGCTCGGGAAGTCCATGCTAAAGTACTTGGTCGTCGGGAGCTCGTACTTGAACTTGATCGTGCGCGTCGAGACGTTGCGCACCGTGATCTTCTTGACGTGCTCACCGCCAGGAGCCCACGCACCCGCGTCGAAGCGCACGGCGTCGCCGCAGTCGAGTCCATAGTGTCGCTGCTGCTCGGCACGACTCAGCACGGGGACTGCGCCACCACTGACGTCTGCCTGCATCTCGAGCGCGTTCTTGCTTGCTCGCGCTTGAGCTTGAGCTTGGTCGAGTCTGCAATTCTTGGCGACCATGCGCCGCTTCGAGTCGACTTGGCGAGTCGAGAGAGCGACTCCGACCTTTCACGTCCTTTGCGGAGAGAAGTATGCTCGCCACCATGGACGCTGTGTGTGGTTGAGCTGGCGTGGTAGACCTCGTAGCGATTAGCTTCGGTTGTCATGTGTGAAGGCGAGGCGGCGTGCTTGGCTGTCCAGCCTTTAGCAACTGGAGTCTTCCAGACAAGTGGCGCTGGTTGCAACGAAGACCACTTGCGATTCAAGTGTGTGACACCAATGCGACTACATCCTTCGCTCACGCACGCGGAGTCGGCGCAAGTGGCTCGTGATGGTCGAACCGAATGGAGCTTGGCTTTTGTGACTCGCTGCTGCGAAGGCGATCGTTTGTTGCAAAGCTCGTGACCTTGTGGAGCTTGCTTGAGCTAGAGACACAATCAGGGAAGAGCACGAGTGACAGCGCTCAGCGTCGCTCTATAATACCAGGTAGCTTGGACAGCAGTCATGCTTCACACAAGAGGCTCACAGCAAAGTCGTAGTTCCAAGATCCTTCGCGACGCACGGGCCGCTCTTCGCTTCGAAGAGACTACAAGAGCTCGGGTAGTTAAGATCAGCAGCACACCAAGTCTTCGAGATCACACGAACATCGCCTCTACTTGGGCTTTCGAGAACTCGTCCTCTATCTCTTTCTCTTCTTGCACAAGAGCGCAAAGCAGCGTCGTGCGCTCGTCAGTTTGAGTCATGTGTGCGCTACAGCTGGGATAACAAACTACACCGCCAGCTGTAGGCAGAGTCTCCCGGACAACGTCCGCTCGGCCAATGGGTGCAGTCAGCTCTGGTGCAACGACTGACTATTTTCGACTCCTGCTTGGAAATTGTGTGATACGATTCGAACGACCGATCTCGATAACCACTGACCACCAGGAGCTCCATGGGCTGGATCCATGGGCTGGACGGCTGCGCTCACGCCACATCGACTGCTTGCGAATTACCATCCACCTCCAGTCTCTGTTTCGCCTCCACGCGCGCACCGACGCACCAACGCACACACACAGACGATGAAGCAGCACGCGACTGCGATCCTCGAAGACCACCATCGCCACCAGCAGCAGCATGTACATGCTCCGCACACGATCGACGCCAATGACCAGGGTTTGCGCGCGCACTTTCACCGTCTGCGCGTCCTCGGCGGCTCGATCGTCGTCGCGGCTGTCATTGCGACGATTATGATCGTGCTGCACGGCGACGGCGTGACGATCGAGACGTTCCAATCGGGCTCCAAGACCGTTGAAGAGATGAAGAAGCTCTTGGATGACTACAACTCGATCAGCGGCAGCATTGGCTCGTTCATATCGAAACCAGTCGAGCTCTTCCTCGGACTGCTCGTGTCCGCGGCGTTCCTGTGCTTCGCGACGGACTTTACGCTCGACAAGAGCAGCATCGGACACTGGCAGTACATCCCGCTGCTCACGGCAGCTGCGATCGCGTACTTGTTTGGCAACGGTCTCAACGCACTGAACGTGCAGGTCGTGCCGGGGACGCTCCGCCTGAACATCGGATCGTCCGACCTCTCGGGACCAAACGAGATTGAGAACCAGATCATCTTCGACAACGGCTCGATGCACTGGATGTGGTCTCGCGATTCGCAGGAGACTGCTCCACACAACTCAGTGTTCAACTCGATCCTGCGCTCAAAGATCGTCTCAATCCAGAACGTGCCGTCGATGTGCAACGGCACGGGCTACAAAGACGTCAAGGAGCCGCTCGTCGCGACGTCCGTCGTCGCCTTCGGCTTTGCGTCGCACAACTGGCACATGAGTGTGTTTCTTGAGGCTAAAGCGCCAGTCAAGTCGCTCAACATCACGATGGACACGCCAGCGAGCGCGTTACCGAGCGACTCGGCGCTCCCGAGCTCTCCCAGCGTCACGCGCGGACTCGTGAACATGGGCGTCCAGGTCCTGAGCGACTTGCGCCTATCGAGCAATCTGACGGTCGTGCCTGATGTCTCGACGACCGGCAGCACTGTGAGTGCGGCGCACGCAGCGTGGCTCACGATGTTCAACCGCACGACGAACGCCTCAGTGAACGACGCGACCGTCAAGTACACGCGCTTCCAGCTCTCGACGAAAGTGACGTACGACGCCCTGACGATTGAGCTCCCAGTTGCTGTGGTGCAGCGCGACAAGAACGACCTCGTCAAGAGCAAAGTCGACGGCTTCAACGAGCTGTACGTCGAAGACTACTGCAGTCGCGACGGCTGCATCATCCCACCGCCGACAGTCACTCGCGACGGCAAAGCCACGACGATCCAGTCGCGCGTGCAAGCAACAAGCATCTGCTTGCGCGACGACAGCACCGAGAACGAAGCGTTCTCTCGGACTCCGTGCACTCGCACGTCGACGTCGTCGATGCGCATTGTGAGCATCGGGTCGCGCGTCGAAGGCGACGTGTGGGACGTGATGAACAAGACCGACGGCGCCGTGGCGCGGTTCAAGAACCTCCGGACCGTGTACTCGATCACGATCGGCCGCTTGGCGTGGGAGACCGAGGACCTCGCCCAAGCGTTTGGTGCTGGCTGCGACAACGAAGACGGCGGGAACTGCGTCGGGCTGCGACACAAACTGTGGGAGGATCGGAGTGACGACGAGAGCGACTTCCTCCTCGTTGGCCAGAAGCACTTGCCGATCCAAAAGCTCGATCAGTACACGGCGACTGGGAACTCCAAGTGGGTCTACCTCGTCACGGCTGGCGACGCCCTTGGTGGACAGCGCTACGACATCCTACGACCGCGGAACTTTGTCAGCATCACTGAGAACGGCGGGAAGCTCGAGACGACACCAGTGAACAAGTGCAACACGTTCGCGGACGACTACATCCGCGCCGTCGAGAAGAACCACTTGTACATGGAGCACAGTCTCCAAGCGAGCTACACCGCAGCGTTCTTCTACCTCTTCCATGACGCTGCCATCATCCACCGACAGCCACCACCGAACAGCAGTCCGTCTCACTCAGTGGCAGCCCAAAGCACAACCACAGCCACAACCAGCAAGCTGGAGCTCGAGTTCGCTGGCAATGTCCAGCTCATGAACGTCCAAGTGTCGGTGCCAATAGCGAACGCGATCGTGTCGCTCGTAGGCTGCGGCGTGCTGCTCATTGCCGGCTTCGGTGTCGTGATCCGCGCAAAGAAGAGTGAGCAGCAGCTCCGAGCGCGTGCGAGCGCGGAGGTTGTGACCGAGGCGATGATGAACAGCTCCAAGTACCCGCCGTGGCTACTCGACATGGCGCTCGAGCGGATCACGAACCCGAACTACTCGCCTCCGAACTTGGACTTCCAGGAAGACAAGAAGACGCGGTTCGTGCTCCAGGACTTGCGCGTCCAGGGCGTGACACTACAGCACCAGAGCGAGACCCACCCTGCGTTCTTCGTCGGTGCGGAGCAGCAATACCGAGGAGATCACGTCTGAGTGCGTACATATACAGATAGATACGACAGCATACATCCACTTATTCATATCAAAGCACTAGCGTGTACTCAAGGATGCATTCAACATCGACTCCAGATAGTCGTTCGGCACCAAGGCTCTGGTACGTGAGTGGACTCGCTAGCGCATGCGGTCCAAGTGCAAGAAGTCCAAGCGTGCGTGTGTCCGATATATACGAGCGAGCTCAGACCAGCGAGCTCCGACACAGAGTCTAGCGCTAGCATTGACGCGAGTCAAGATTCGCACAAGCTGTTCCTTGTTCATTGCGAGGGCCTTCACTATCTTGATGTGCTACAAACTAGAACACTATGCAAAATAGATGCTAAAATCTCAAGACTGTGAAACCTAGCTGTATAGGTATGCAATTACTAAATTGCTATGTGGCTAGATTTAGTTGCTCTGGATGACGTGTGCCTAGTAAATTTGTTTTATCCCTATAGCACGATGTGATACACTGTACTGACGTGTGCGCCGAGGACATGTTTCATGTCTTGGCTCAAAAATGCTGTATTAAGATATGCAACATGTCCCTAGATGAAACTAATGGTTTCATCTAGGGACATGTTGCAAAGTTTAATATAGCGTTTCCGAGCCATTCTACTTGAAACATGTCCCTCGGCGCACATCTGTTCTCTTTGCCACACACATTTTCGCGCCATTTCGGACTCGTCGCGCAACAGCAATACAGCAACAAGCACAAGAGCTCAAGGTTCGCAACGAGCTCGTGTATGCGCTCGTGTGTGTTGCCATGAGCCGCTCGCTGACGGCACGAACGCTCACAGACCCGCCCTTATTTGTGTTTGGCTTGCACATGCATAGCGTTCCTGAGACTCGACAGAGCAGCAGCAGCCATGGCTGTAACTGGTCGTGTCCGAGTTACGCAGCACCTTTGCGGCGAAGCGCGTGTGAACACCTTCAGCAAGGATTCCAGTCACTAAGATGGAGTCTAACAAAGACACAAGTTTGAATTGGTCTAAAGTGTGAGTGTTCATTTTAGTTGGTTGTGCGCACTCTATCCTTTGGTGTGAGTCACTGAGTCTAAGTATGCAATACTAAAGCAATCTCAACTAAAGTATGATTGGCTCTAAGAGTCCAAGTTCACTGATTGGCTAATATTGTGTAAATATCTACCGTTAAGACAGACCGCCAAGTGGCCGGTCTTAACCCTCCGGTGTCCGATGTTGTATCTGTCAACATGTATCAGAAGTGACATCCGTCCCTGAGTATCTGATTCAGGTATACAGATACAACATTATATATACATTCTCTAAGTGTAGAATTATTGGCTTTTTATTTCACCAAATATAATTTATTTCATATAAACCGTGGTATATTATACAACATGTTTGAAATATATTCATGTAACATGTTGTACTGGGACGGGGCAGACACTGAGTCCGGACACCGGAGGGTTAAAGATGTGTGTGAATGATGATTCCGCAATGCTAGATTATTGCAATAACAATCATAGCAGTAGCATTACAATCGTGGAAACGGCAGTCTGTATAACTACCACCCATAAGTGATTTGCATGATACTTTGGTCAGTAACGTCACAGACTGACACTCAAGACATCTCATTCAAATGCATACGACGTGTATTGAAGTCAAAGTAACGAAGGTACACGAGCGCACATATGCACAAGTAGCGGTAGCGGATGAACTGGAGTTTCTTGAGGTCATATAGTCCCGTGAAGTGTATGAACACCTTCGCTTCAGCCGCCAAGAGGACAAAGAGCACACAGTTGGAGTTGTCGAGTTGTGTTCCGGTTCCAGCTTGATAACTTTGCATGCGGTAGTAGTGTGTGTGTGTTCCTGGAAGCAGTAGCACGACGTCGACATACGCGATTTCGTACGCTGTAGTCGCGTGCGTACCGCCAACCGGATCGTAGTAGTTGACCTCGCGGCCGACCACATCGATGTAGAGCGCGCCTTAGTGGTTCTCGTTAAACATCAGCGGAACGACGACTTGCTGAACACCTGGTCTGCTGGTCGTTGTCTTGATCTGCTGCTTGGTCACTTCCATCTTGACCGTTGCTGACATCTCTGGCAGCACTACCACGACATCGTGGCTGGACTGGAACTACTTCTGTAGCGCTGTCTTCATCGTGCCGTCGCTGGGCGGTGTCTTGCCAGCAATGTCGATGATATTGCGCAGTTGCATAATAGACTGTTAGTAATGTACAGCAGAGAACAGCGACACAGTACATGCAAACGCACCTGTTCGTCCAGCAGACAGAGGCGCCGGATGGCGTCCCCTGGTTGCGGATCGCTCTGCTGCTGAAAGACGTCGTCCAACTCAGCGCACGGCTTGAGAATAACGCTGTCGATCCAGGCGAGCGGCTGGTTAAAGCTCTCAACAGCTCGCTTGGCATAGTGCCAGCGCCGCATCAAAGTCAGCGTCGCAGACGTGAAAGAGCCAATGCCCTGGAACGTCACGCCAACCGCTGCTTCAGACAGGCCCGGCGTGATGTTCTGGAGTATGACGACGTGCTCGAGCCCTCGATCGACCAAAGTCATTGGGAGCACGCTCGTGATCTCGCGCTCGAGCATCGTCTGTTGCCCGGTCAACAGCAAGAAAGGCGTCGGTGCATTTGCCTTTTTCGGCGTCGCACAAACGCTCAGACGGTCTAGAACGGCCTTTGCCGTGTCGTGCGTCGGCTTGTGGTCGAGGACGTACCGCGCCGTCTCAAGGCTAGCGCCGTCGCCATAAAGCTGCGACACTGTGCGTGCGTCGTCGCGCGCAGCCTTATTTTTTGCTCGCTTTGTTTTGGCCGTTTGTTTGAGGCGGCCACTTGCTCTGGGAGGACTTGCGATTGTGAAATCGCAGTCCAGGCCTTTAGCTCCATCGCGGCAAGCTCCCTTGCGCTTGACCACATCGGCGCGACGATCTCTTGAGTGCTAAGCGGCTGCAGCGCTTCGATGATCGCAGTCGGTACCGCTACAGACGCGCCAACCGGTTGTGCGTCTGTGTGAATCGGTACAATTACCAACTCACAGTCATCGGCGCTTTCGTTCTGCGTCTTGACGGCTGGTGCTTGTCCACGGTCGTGTGGTCTGGCGAGAGCATCTGAAGTGGCTCGGCGTCGTGGCTCTCTTTGTTGACAATGCGCTGTTGCTCAGTCTCGCTGCCGTCGTCAGTCGGTGCGTCTACAGATTGAATGCCGTCCGCGTCAACGTCTTGGATGCCGTCCGCGTCAACGCCTTGAATGCCGTCCGGGTCAACGTCTTCAGTCGGTTGTACAACCGACGAGTGATCACCGGCAGCATCTCCCTCGATCGGTAGTGATACCAACTGGCGGTGGTCTTCGCTTGGAGCAGCAGTCGGTAGCACTTCAGACTCGAACTCGGACAATCGTTGTCGCTCGCTGCTTTGCTTGGTGCGTCACCATCTGCTGTCGCAGGAGCCACAGACCCAGATACAGTAGTTACGTCATCACCGCTGTCGCCGAAGTCGACCGCAAGCAACGCCTTGAACACTTCGTCGTCGCGCCTCACTGCAAACAATGTCCGCATGCGCTCAAGCGTCTTCAACGCCCGTCGGTACTCAACTATGTCGAAATTGCTCATGTCGTCCGCAGATTGACATAACGACGGCCCATCACGGAACTTGGCGGCTTTGTCTAAGGCACGGCGTACAGGCGGCAGCGCTCGCCCCTCTTTGTACGCTTAAGCAGCCGGCAGTCGGATGCGCTCGACGTTGCGAGCGGAGGAGATGAGCCAGCACGGGTTCAAAATGTGCGTCGGGATGACGTGCTCCATCTGGAGAGCCCTACGCAGGAAGAAGACGTGTCGGCAGGGAAGAAGCCGAGTCGACGCGAACAAACAGGAGCACAACCTGCTGCCCTTATCCACTGCGTACTCCACGTTTGGTTCGTCTCGTGCGTCGTCGTCTGTGAGCGTGTTCTTGTCGAAGGACACGTTCGCGAGCCCTTCGTAGTAGTAGTACTTGGTGCGCGTCGTGGCAAACACATACTCGTCGTAGATCAGCTCTGCACGGTGCTGACTCGCCAAGCTCGCCACGTGTGACATCTCAGCGTCGTAAGTCACGTTCCGCACGATCGCTAGCTTGTTGACGCGCTGATCAAAGTCTCGCTCGGCCAAGCTCTGGATCATGATGGACGCGACCACTTCGTCTATTCTCGAAAACGGGTCAACGACATCCTTGAGCTGCTTCCACGACTCTTCGAAGCGGTTGTTGGTGTTGTTGCCGAGTACCACGGCGCTCTGGCGAGTGTACGCACACCACAGGCCCTTGCTGATGTCCCAGGTCTTCGTAAAGTACTCGTCAAACGCGGGCAGCCACGTCGTTGGAGTCGGTAGCAGGACCAACTGGTGAGAGCACACAGGATCGCAGTCGGTATCTCCACCAACTCGCTGAGTCTTTTGGGCTACCAATCGAGTCTCGTCGTCTGACGACTGCGAGTCCGTAGCACCCCCTACTGAGCCGACACACAGCACTGTTGCATCCGAAGAAGCTGACGCATGTATTCGCGGTGCTTGTTGGACTCGCGCTCGCTCTTCGCGTACACGAGCAGCTCGATCAGACCACGCAGTCTGTCCTCCATCCACGCTGCTAGTAGGAACTCGTCACCCGCGATCTGCTGTCGCAACCACTCGATCACGTGAAACTGGTATAGAAGGATCTTCGCGCTCGGCATCGCTTCATCGAGCACGGCCATCTCGGTAAAGTATTTGTCGATCAAGACGCACTGAATCTTCGTCCAGTCCGGGCTTTACGTCTTGAACGCTTCGATTGCGGTGCGCAAAGTCTCTGCTCGCTCGTTCTGCACGACTGCGTGCTGAACGTACTGGCCGTGGCCGAATACATCGTGCGCCATGAAGGAGAAGACCTTGTACTTGCTGATGTTCGTCCTGTGCGTTGCGTCGATCAGCAGCAACTCCGGTAAACGGACGAACATGTCGCGCATGTGCTTGGTCTGTAGAGTCACACATGTTGTAATGTTCTAACAAACACAGTCGCTAAGTCTCGATCGCACACTACCCGCCAACAAGGGTTGAACACGCCCTTTCGTTCTGCTTCTCTACGAACACGCGTCCGACGTTGCCTTCTCCTTCTTCGAAAAAGTCTCGCATCTAGGTTCGCAGACGCTCGGCCGTGGTCTTGTCGCCCTTTTCACTCTTCTTGAGTCGCGCAATGAGGTTGGTGACGTCGCGCGCTTGGACTTCCGCTTGAATTCTCGCCGATGTACTGGCGGATGCCGCTCTTGCGCGCGCCGGTCTTGCGCAACAGCTCGACAGTCTCGATCACGTCTTCACTCAACGCCATGCGGTTTGAAGGGTACTGTCCGAACGCGTGCTTGTTCAGCACGTGGTTGTGCTCGAGGTCCGTCTTCGTAACAGCGAAAACGTAGCGATCTTTGTTCTTTTTCCACTGTCGGCACAGATCGATGTATAAGCACAGACAGAGCTAGTCGGTATCGTTACAAACCGGATCCACGCACACTAACTATCAGCAGTCGGTAGCAATACAGACTGACGCTCATACACACTGACTTGCCGCAATCAGTAACACCACAGACTAGACCAGACTCTCACACACACTGTACTCTACAGAGTTTGTAGCGCTACAAGCTGGCGCACCTTGGTGGGGCATTGCATTGATCTCGTTTCTTGACGCGTTCGCATGCCTTTGCCGCGGTACTTGTACGCTACAGCATGCGTGCACTCTAGCGTCTTCGCGTACGCGACCCACGAATCGGGAATCGGCTTCGCCGACGACTGCGCATACTGGATTCGCCGATTGCGCTCTCCAACTAACGTTGACGGCCGCAGACGGAAGGGCTGCACACATCCATACACACACACGTTAATCGCCGCTGTGATAGCGATAGGCATTACGCAGTCACACACCTGGTGCGTGCAAGCTTGGTAGACGACGAGGAACTGCGAGAAGTCTTCCCGGCTGTCGAAGTAGCGCTCTTCGAGCGGCGGTGCGCGCGTTTTGTCCGATGTGGGTGTTCCGGCAGCGTCGACGATGTCATCGCTTTGCTATCTCTCGTCTCCGCTGTCGTGCGACGACATCTGCTGGCATTCTCCTTGGCCTTCTGCTTGGCCTTCGCTCATGGCGTCGACTTCGCGATCTGTCGCGCTTCTCGTCGTCTTTTTGCCTAATGAATGGCGTTGGCAGTAGAGAGCACGTATAACACTGGTACGTACACGTTGATGGACTACAAGTGAGCCATCAGGATTATGATGTGGTTGTAAACGCGCGAGCAAATCTTGAACTTTCCATCGCAGAACTACGGCAGGCCTTGAAAGCGGAGCATGACGACGAGCTCTAGGTGGGCAAAGGCAATTGCTGTCTCGATTTTGTTTCGCTGGGCGCGGTCAAACGAGTGGATAAACTGGAAGAAGAGACGGGGATCCGTGTTTCTGAGGCAGCTCAATGTGGTGACTTGAATGGCTTCAACGAAGTTGCTACTTTGCGGTTGCGTCGCACGTCCATCACAAGTCGCATTCCGACATCGCGAGGAAGCGTGTCGAGTGCTCGTCGTCCATGACGCTCGGCCATCGCCTTAGTAGCGGGTTCATAGACTCGTCTTGGCTGAAACAGCAGGATGGTCGTGCTGTAACCCTCGATGAACGCACGCTCTCATTATTGACGTCGACGAGGACAAACACTTGGACATCGCATGAGTGTGATCCTTTCAATGTGCACACGTCGCCTTGCTTGACCAAGCGAGCTTTGCATCTGGCTCTGCGGTGCTTGCACGCCATGTAGATCGTGTGAGAATTGACTCGGTTCTGGACGTAGTTGTAGCCGTCGTGGAGTGTTGGAGCCATGTTCAATAAGGTCAAGCTGGAAAGGAGATGATAAGAGCAAGATGAATGAGAGCGAGAAGTGATTCACGATGGGTTGGTCAAATCCACAGCATTAAGATCGTATCTGACTTAGATTACGGATGCTATTCTTGGCCACGTAGCAACCAATACATAATACACCGTGATTTAAGTTTGCTAAGAACATCTTGGTTTTATTGAACGACAGTCTCTACATGTGTAGGTGAGTGAGTCCCTGCTCGCACCAAATGTGTGGACATATATTCTTGTGTTTTGAATGTTGGCACAGCACAAAGAATCAGATCACACACAATGAAGCATAAATGAGATAATCTGATTCTCTTGATTCTCGAACTATTGACTGTCTTGATTGTCTTGACTGGCAAATCCTGTTCGCGTGCAACTGATACCGTGCCTCATTAGGGAATAATTTCTGTACCTAGTCTAAGACCTGTTACCACGACGAGCTACACTGTGTTAAGGTAGGTGAAGTATGATTTCACGAAGCGGACCTCGGCGGACGTATGAGTACCGAATTACATCAAGGCAAGTGTGGGAATCGAACCCACGCGAACTGAGCAACACACAACCCTTTCAATAAACCACCCAATTCGAGATAGGTTATCAGCTCGTAACACCTCCAATACCACATGTTGTATTTGACATCATGTTTGAACACGTTGTCTTATACAACATGTTTTTCCACACAAAAGGTATGTTGCATAGGGCATAACTTATCTCATATGCGGATTTCGCGAGCTTCACAACCGTCCCGTCTCTCTCTCATGCTGTAAGGAGGAGGGAACCTGTGCAACACTTCGAATACAAAGACAAGACAATTGCACCACAAAAAGGACACTGCAGCAGCCATAGTTGCACCACAGTGCGCGTGCGCGGATGAGTGGCGGGCAGCGACCGCGCGCACCCGAGCTCTCATTCGAGAATTGGCCGCGCCCAGCACAGGTGCGAGCGCGTGCTGCTTGCATGGCACTGTTTGGCTGTATGTACGCTCTAACGATCATCCACGTGCTGTTGTGCTGCAGGATGACGACTCGCCGATCGCTGCGAGGTGTGTACACGCGAATGCTATCATGTTGCAACCGCTCGCAAAACTGACGCGTCGTTTGTTGTCCGCACAGGCGCACCGAGCGCGACGGTCGGTCCAAGCCGCGCCGAGCTCCCACGCGCATTTCGCGAAGGATGGTCGCAGATGCGCGCGCATAGATGGACGAGCCAGAAGGGCCGAGGTCTCAAAGATTCGTACGTGTACGTGCGAGCTGGCGCGTCAGTGTCGACCGGCGTTGCTGGCGTGGACTTCTTCGTAGGCGACGAAGCATTCGCGCGCTGGTATCTCCGAACGCCAGGACGACAGACACGCACACGGGCACCAGTCCAGCCGCGCAAGCACCGGCACTGCCGCAGACGCAGCCGCAAGCACCACCACGACCGCAGACGCTGCCGCAAGCATCACCACGACCGCCGTCAGCTCCATCGTCCTCCATCGCCGAACGCAACCCTTGCTACAAGTGTTGGCCTGCTGACTTTGACGTCACAACCTCAAACGTAACAGACTTCTGTCTCGTCTGCGAGCGTGTCTGTACAGCAGACAGCGCGACCGCCTGCACCGCGCGCACGTTCCACTAGCGTCGCACAGCAGTCAGCGCGACCGCTGTCGATCCAGTCGCTGTTGTACGACGTGTCGTCGGACAGCAGCAGTCGTGACAGCGACAGACAAGTCAGTGATAAGCCCGCTGGCGTCGCGGTAGACATCGACGCACCTGACAGCGACGACGACGTGGCACCAACCACGGTGGCGCGTGCAGCGCCTGTCGTGACGCTCACGGACTCGGACAGCGACGACATGGACAACGCGCCTTTCGCCGATCCAGCTCCACGTCTCATCGATCCGAGTGATGCAACCACATGAACGAAGATGGATACAAGAGCAAGTTTGACTCGGAGGATGGCGGCGAGGACTTTGAGCGTGAGATGCGCATCGTCGACTCGCCGCGTGCGACTAACTCCGATTCGGAGGACGATGACGAGCAAATCTCGGCAGCGTTCATGCAAGCGCTTGGCGGCTCGGTGCGAGTCGGCGCTGGCTCGACAGACCAGACAGCGCTGCGGTCGAAGCAGTGGTCTGCTGTGTGGCGACTGAGTTTGAGAGCGACACTACTGAGTATTCGGGTCTTGCCTCAGACGAACGAAGACCAAGAAGTCACGTGGTCGCAGTCTACTAATCGCCGATCGATCTGTCCCTACTCTTTTGCCCGAAGGCCATGTGAGATCGCATCGCTATCGAGACCAATCGATACGAGCGGCAGCAACGACATCAGCGAGATACCGCGTTTGTTGCCGCGCAGCGACGGTGACAGACCAGCCCCACGGAGACGGTGTCCGTCGTGAAAGCGCGCATGCAGCTGACTCAACCAATCGGTGCACACGAGATCGTCCATGCGATTGGTCTACTACTTGGCAACGTGCTCTGTAACCATGCTCGCGGCATCATGAAACACTGGAAGGTGAACCCGGACGGTAGCTTGCCTGCTGGCTCGTTCGGTCGCGTGATGTCTCGCAACCGGTTCAGCGCGATCCTGCGCAACCTGCACTTCGTGAACAACAACGATCGGGGTGCAGTTCGTGACAAGGCGTGGAAGATCCGGTCACTCGTCGACAAAATGAAACAGACGTTCAGAAGTGCGTAGCATCTCACTCCACGACTTGCGTTCGGCGAGAGCGTGTTACCAGCGACGTCACGCCGCAACACCACGCGCCAGTACATGCCCGACAAGCCGCATCGCTTCGGCACCAAGCTCTTCATACTCAGCGACTCTGGCTCAAGCTACTGCTTCAGGTATGAGTCGCCTTTTCTTTGACTAAGTCAACATGTAGTATATCGCGACATAGCGTTTACTCACCACCATCATGTTGTAGGTTTGAGACCTGCTTAGGCAAAGCGCAGCACGACCTGCAGCGCCCAGCACTCGACAACAACTCGGGACCAGCTGTCGTGATTCGAAACATCGAGAGAGCAATGTCTAGCGACGATCGAAGCCGCGGGTGGCGCTCCTGCTTCGAGTGCTACGCTGGTGGCACAGTCATGACCAACAGACTCGGCTATTGTGCCGAGGTGATCGACCGGCGCAGAGCTAGTCAGTGCGTGAACCGACGCGTCGAGTTCAAGGCTACGCGCCCAGTCGACGTCCCATCTCTCGCAGCATTCAGCTGGACAGACAAGAAGCCGGTGCACTATTTGTCGACGGGCGCCGCTCTGTGCCAATCCAGCGTGAGCAGACGAGCGGGCGGAACAGCGCAGGCAGTGCCATGCCCGAAGGTCGTGTCAGACTATCACTCGATGATGGGTGGTGTCGATCGACACGACCAGCTTCAACTGCAGCAATACTCCGTACAGACCTCGTTCCACTTCCAGAAATCCTACAAGTCGCTGTTTGCCGGTCTCATCGAATTAGCCATCCTCAATGTGTTCGTCTCGCATGTCGAGTGCGCAAAGAGAGCAGGCGCGACGGCGCTCAAGCGCGCGAACTTCATGACCGAGCTCCACGCACAGACGGTCGTGGTCGAGGCGTCGCTGTTCACGAGCACGAACGATGAACCCACACCCACACGATGATCACTAGGTCCGCGCATAAGCCACACAATCGCGCAGAACGAGGTCTGGCGCGGTACGCGCAAGCAGCTCAAGCGCCGCCGCAACGTATGCAAAGTATGCTCGATCAAGTTCCGTGAGCCAGGCAAGAAGAGCAACGAGACCTCTCACTACTTCGTCGAATGCAGCGAGGACCAGCGCCGCATATTCCTGTGCACTGTGATCCGGACCGCACAAGACAACACGAAGACTTGCTTCGACATCTGGCACCAAGACTGGCGGTGCAAGGTGCCAGCGACAGCGAAGACAAGCATCCAGCTTCGTGAGACGCCCGGTGCGCGTAAGCGCAAACGCGCACGCCGCCAGCTCGCACGAGACAAAGAGATAAAGGGCGACGACGGCGACGACGACAGCGACGACTTTGTGCAGTGCTAGCGAGTGTGGCGAGTGAGGTAGCTGAACATAAGTCAGTATGCATGCGTTCGCACTGCATAATACGTACGATTGAGTGAGACCATCACAGCTCGCAAAGCATAGCACAGCCATCGACTGGCGATCTACGCACACTCCTCCTCGACCTTTAAGGGTATGGTGCTAGGTTGATGACCGTGATGTCCTCTCTTTGTACTATCGTATTGTTGTGTTAGCAAGAAAACAGCCAAGCAGTACATAATTGAGCTGTTTTCTACAACATCGTTTTTGGTTTGAGTCAAACATGTTGATTAAGACTACAAAAGCGTTTCGATATTATTATTGGTTTCGATATTTATGGCGTAGTTATTGAAGTGAACAACTGTACTTTTGTACTTGTTTTTGTAAAGAAAACACTGTTTTCAACTTCAATAGCTACTCTCGTCCTTTTATGTGACCAATAGTGAAAAAGCTATATGTTAAACATGTTGTCTTATCTTATGCACCACGATAAACTTACTTTTGGGAATATTCCCGGTATTGGAGGTGTTAACAAGCAAACCGGATGTTTTATTTTACAGCTGGTCTTTCAAGTATATGGCCCACACAATTGTCTCGGATATTATCGAAATGTGTCCCACACAAATGATACAAATTATTATCGCCCACCAGAAATTCGACTCTTGAAAGGCATTTCATATGATCATGTCGAATATATTGGGCGAAATGTACTGAATCGATAGACTTGTGCTTTAGCCCAAATTTGACCGAAATTAGGCCAATTTTAGGTACCCCAAATATTGGAGCAAGGTACGAGGTGTGCGAGGGGCTACAAACTACGATGAGCTACGAACGCGCTGCGATGCGAAGCGGAGGTGCGTGCGGCGCGCGGCGGATTCGAGAATGAGTCGAAGTCGAAGCGCGCAGGGGGTACGTGGCTGGTTGGCTCGCGAGCCAGGCAGCGTGCGTGCAATGCAACAAACGCACAAGACACAGGACTAGCAGCTGCTGCTGTCTCTGCTCCTGCTATGCTGGGCCGTCGCTGTCGTCGTGTGGTGCGGCGGAGTGTGCTGCTGCTGTGCTTGAGCACTTGTTTGCTTGGAGCTTGGAGCCTTGGAGCCTTGGAGCCTTGGAGCTCGCGACGATCGATGTGTGGACCGCGAGCAAGCGCGATCCGATCCGGAGCGGCGGCGTCAAACCGCTGGCTTTCGCGCACATCACTTGGGAATCGTAGCGAAAGGAGGGAATGCTCGGCCCTTTCTTTTTCCAGCATTCCGGAATCTGGCAGAGAGCGGACCTGAGTTTCGCGCCATACTCACATCGAGTCAAGCGGTCACCGCACGCGCCGCTTTTTTCACTATCGCTGCGCTCCCTTTGATCAAACAAACTGAAAATTCGGAGCCGGGCGTCGCTGGCTGCCGACGAGCTCCAGATGGCGAACCGCGTGTGTGTCGCAGTCGAGTCTCGAGTGAAGTCGAGTGGAGTGAAGTCGAGTCGGTTGTTGCTGCTTCGACACTCGATCACATTGCATCGCATCGGCTAGCAGCGTCCTTGTCCTCAGGATACAGGGTCCAGCTTCATGCACGCGAGGTCCTCCCTCACAGCGCAGCACAGCGCTGACTTGACTTGCTTGCTCGTTTGCTTGCTCGTTTGCTTGCTCGTTTGCTTGCTTGCTTGCTTGCTTGCGCGATGGCGCTGCCTGCAGCCACTGTGGGTGGACAGCTCCACTCCATTTCGCTCACTCCACTCCGGACAAGGCAAGGCAATGCGAGGTGTCGACACGCGAGGTGGGTTCGCTTCGCAGACGCCTCCAAGCACCAAGCAGTCGCGCGATCAACACGCCATTGCGCATTCCCAACATTTGCGCATGCGACCGTCCTGCCTGCCTGCATGCTTGTTTTGCACGCGCACACGCTTGCTCGTTTCAGCTCTGCAATACTGTGCTACTGCACTGCGCTACTCGTACACTGCTGCACTGCTCAACTCACCTGGAGCGCGCTCTTGCTTGCTTGCTTTCGTTCGTCTTTGACGTGCTTCAGTGCAGGCGCTCCACGCATGCATTTATCGATCGGTTTGACGAGCAAACGAATAGCCGCTACTGGCAGGCAGACTAGTCTGGTTTGGCTGTTGTCGTCTTTGTTGTCATTGTCATTGTCGTTGTCGTCGCAGTGAGGTCCCACCTCGCGCGCTCGTTGCTCGCTGCTCGCTGTACTGCGCATACTGTTCTCCATCTCATCTCGCAAGCAGAGACCGCGTCCCTGGACATGACGAGACTCTAATGCACATACTACTACCGTGTGTAGTACACGAGCGAGCGCGTGTATGAGTGCTGCTGCATGCACAAAGACAGCGATTGCGCACGAGCAGACAAGCGTCCGAGCGTCAGAACCTGCACTCGAGCACCGCCGCAAAGTATGCAGCGTGACGAATGACCCTAAGCGAGAGCAGAACACTGAGATAAGGAGCTGTGTCAGTTATGTCAGTTGTCTGCGGCACCAGCGCGGCGCAAGTCTCTCTCGTAGCAACACTCTTCTTGCATCCCAGCGACGCCGATGTGTCTTCCAACGCGCCAGTCACCTGTCATTGGGCAGGTCCTCGCCGCCAAGCGGGTGCAGGTGTAGTGTAGTGATCGCGCGTCTGTTCTGTGCTTGTGTGCTTGTGTGCTTGTGTGTGTGCTTTGTGTGCTTCACTTTGCTTCGCTTCGACAACAACTCGTGTTGTCGAAAGGGTGCATGGCGTACTTCTGTCTGTGACGCACTTCTGTCTGTGTCTGAGTCTTTGTCGACACCTCTTGAGCACGTTTTGTGTGATTCGTTCGTGAGGGACACAGTTCCATTTACAAGGCTCGTGTGAACAAGCGACTTTGCTCTTGTAAGCTAATGATTTGAGTCGCAACATTTGAAACAAAACGTGGTTTGTGACACAACATCGAAGACTGGTTTTGCACTACATGTTATGTTTGATCAACCAATCGCAAAAAAGTAGCATGTCTCCGAAAACGGGTGAAACAAACTGGTGTTGGTTTCATGTGCAGACGTGCGTGCGCCAGAAACATGTTGCAAAATACTGGATCAAAATTACAAATAAGACATTGCAGCATGTCCCCTTACCATTCTATTTGTCGAAAAACGGCGACATTTGGGGACATGTTGCAAAGCAAATTGCTCGAAAACGCTATATGAAGCATTCGTAACATCTCCCTGACCTAATCCTAGCATGGCATGGATGAATATCGTGACTTGGCCGACACGCAAAGTTTAACTTACTCTTTGTATTGGATGGCATCACACTTAAGAGAGGAGTTTTGCATTATTATCCAATAAGGTGTGATGTCGCTCAACTTTTAGCCAATCAATGTCAAGGGGTTAGGGTAAACTGATGCAAAATCGCCACCAACACGTTGCCGACACATGACCGTCACATCATGTCGCCAGCAGATCCAAGATAAGCTGAAGGCCATTCAAGCTCTAAGTCATTCACGCATTGTCCGGATATCTCGCACCCAGCCGACACTCAACTGAAGATCATTATGATCCTCCACGACTTGACACCTGCCAACACCCAGCGCGCGCTTGAGACGGCATTGAACGTCTTCAAGCGCTTCCTGGTCGCAAAAGACACGACTATCGAGTACATCCGTGCGACTCTAATTCGAGACGTCAAGGGTGTCGTGTTCGTGAAGCTCATGAACCGATTTGCCATGCATCTCGCGTTCTCGAACGGACACGGTGGTCAGCCGCTCGCTCGCAACACGATCATGGACTACTACCGCAGTGTGAAGAACTGGCTGCTCGATGACCATCCGCAGCACCGCCAAGCCATCGAGAAGCAGTTGCTGAAGATGGGACGAACGCTCGAGCGCTACTGCCTCAAGCGCAACCAAGGCGGCATGATCAACACGGCGCCCGCGTATACCAAAGAAGATCTGCGCATCTTAGTCGAGGGAACGTACTACACGGCCACGACGATGAAGGACTAACAAGACGCCGCTCTGCTCACGATCATGTGGTACGCGTTCGGAAGATCGTCCGACCTCGCGTTCGTGCAGAAGAGCAATCTGTCGGTGGCGTCTGACAACGTCTTGTTCCTTCGGCTGATTCGAACCAAGACGTCGGAGGAGCAAGGGCTGTCACTCAACCCAGACCAGCACGGCTTTGTCACGTGCCCGCTTCATGCGATTGGCGTGGCTTTGGCGATGCAAAGCCTTCCGAGCAGCTCGCTGCTTCAGCTGCCAGTTCTTGTCGACAGCGAGATCCAAGCGCTTCATCCAACGACCGACGTCGGACTTGTCAAAGCACTCGAGCTTTGCGACGAAGAAGACTTGACGGCCTCCAGCGTGTCAGCGACGCCTGCTGCTCGGCTTCAAGCACCAGCACCGTTGAAGATGCAAGGCTACGTGAACCGCGTCGTTAAAGCAGCGTCGGAGCGTCAAGCACGAGCGAGCCCAACAGCAGGCCTGTCGTCGCACTCGTTTCGACGAGGAGGTGCGCAGTACGCAAACCGTGACGCGACTCTGAGTGCCCAGTGAATCTTTGATCGAGGGAGCTGGAACATGAGCGCCACGAACAAAGCGTTCGCCTACGTTGTCAACACGACAAGCGAAGTCATGAAGGTGTCGAAGGTGCTCAGCGACTGGAGGTCGGACGACAACCCGGCAATCGCTTCGTTCAGCACCTTTGATTCCACATCTCGCAAGAAGATCGACGACGTCATGCGGACGCTGTTCTCGTCGAGTCTGGGCTTTGAAGATAAAGCGTTGAAAGTGGACCGCCAAGTCGTCAACTTGCTGTTCGCGACTTTGATTCGGCACTTCCCGGAGTTCAACACAAGACACGCTGCGTCTCCATACGCCGCCCGTGTACGCGAGTATCTCGCCGCAATAAACGTTTCCATGAGCGAGATGCTAGCGTGGAGCACGCACCTCGGACGTCAGCATGGTGGGCAGATCACTCAAGACACAGACAACGGCGTAAAGTTTACCAAGGAAGAGAAGCTGATCAACCATCAAAACGCGATCATCAGCGAGCTATTCAACAGCCACCGCGAGTTGTACGCCCGCCTTGCAGCACTCGAGCTCGCCCAAGGATCTGCGCCGACAGCGTCAAGAGAGCAAGTCCGGCAGCCGGCGCCATCGATTCCAAGTGGTGATGAAGGGAAGAAGGGGCGCGCACTTCCGATGCCAGCGTCCTCAGTGTGGTTCGAGTGGTACACGAAGACCCCGCGTCTGTGGGAGCAGTGCAACAGCCGCCAGTACAAGTCAACTTCCAAGCAGCTCGTCGCCTACTTGAAGCTGTTCCTGCCTCAGGGTTTCCAGCTCGACCCAAACTCCGCCACGTACTGTGACGACGTCCTGAAGACAGACTAACATGCCGAGAAGAATATGTTCGAGTTCCTGACAAGACGTGGCATTACCCGTAAGTATTGGTCTGGCCTGCTCAAGCAGTCACGCGATCTCCATCGCCAAGGTGAGTTTGATCCTCTGATCCGTGAGTATCGACCTAGAACTACGATTGGAGGGATCATTAATCCTGCGCCAAAGGAGCAAGAGATGTTCTAAATATCAACTTTGTGTCCTATAATACGTATATTTTAAATATAGTCAAGTGGCAAATACAGCTCGATCCAACAGCATGTTCTAAAACACTCCACAACAACCTTTGCCTCGATGGCTCCATGTATGAGCAGACGCGTGTTCAACAAGACAGTGCGTGCGTTGATCCAAGAGCATGGCATTGGCATCAAGCTTAACGATGAATCAATGCGCTACCTACGCAACGACATCGTGCGGCATGTCGAAGTCGCCAACGACATCAACGACCTCGTGCTGCTCGCGTTGACCGCCTTGCGCGAGCGCGGCGTCAGGATGGCACGCCGAGAGCATCTAGCCGAGTTTCTTGGTGTCGGCGTGTCAGACAGCGAGCACGAGTCGCACAAGAACGCACATAACACTGCGCCAGCGCAAGACAACAGCGACGGCGAGACGGAGTGGACGCCGACAGGGAGTCTGCAGGGTCAACCGCTTTGGGATGTACGCCGCATTCTGAACACAGGCAAGGCGGTCAGACATACTACATTGTCGACTGGCAGCCAACGCACGGACCGACAGCGCACATACCACACGTGGTCTTCGCTCGCTTTCACCGCCAACGGCGTACACTGGTGCGCCGCACCTTTATCGAGAGCGAGACAGTAGTTAGCAACTAGGCCGGGCAAGTCCATATTCCTGCACTCAATACACACACGCTTCATTCAAACATGTGCTCGCGCGCTCTGCACAACAAGGTTTCGTCAATTGCTTGACACGCCGAGTCTTCGCAGTATAAATGTGCGCAAGACACAGCAAGGTTTCCTCGCGAAGGCGAGACACCGAGCTTTCGTCTTGCACACATACACGCGCCGCAAGCTCACACCGACTACACTCTCTCATGCACTCACACGTACGTACCGATTGCTGTCCCGCTCGCTCTCGACTTTCTCCGGGCCCGCTCGCTCCATCGCTGACATCGCGCGTGCTGACTAGCTTGTGTGACTGGTTTGCTCATTTGCGCCTCTCGCTCGCGCACTTGTTCCTCTTGATTGCCTGTACCATTCGCGCGTGAGTCGCTGAGCGCCTCGCATGCATCGCGCGCGATTCTGTGCGCGTGCTGTGTATGTGTGCGAGCTGTGTATGCGCGAGCTGTGTGTGCGCGTGCTGTGTGTGCGCGAGCTGTGCGTACACGCGTTGTGTGAGCGCGAGCTGTATGTACACGCGTTGTGTGTGCGCGAGCTGTGTGTGCGCGAGCTGTGTGTGCGCGAGCTGTGTGTGCGCGAGAGAGCTTGGTTTCGCTTATGCTAGCTCGCTTGGCCGCATGTTGCGCGGCTGTATGTTGCGGGGCTGGATTGCCAATCTCACATATGTATGCATCCACACACGCAAATACATACGCACTCGCAGGTATGTAAATTCGCACTCGCACTCGCACTCGCGCGTACACTTGATTCTCGCTGTGTTTGCTTGCTCGCTTGCTGTCGCCCTTGCGCATCTGCTTGCTTGCCGCTCTTGCTTGATGTCGCTCAGTTGGTACTTCAGTCGCTTGATAGTCCGCTTGGTTGCTTCAACACATACAAACACACATCATGTACACATACACATGCAGGTGATCGCCGACTCACCGCGCCTTGCAAGGCGCAGATCACTGTCGCGCGGAGAAGGCATGCACCGACCGCTGTTTGCTTGCTTGGTCTCGATCTCGTTCGCTTGCCCTCGATTTGTTCGTGAGACCTCTTGCCGTTTTCTCTTGACTCCCTCTCCCTCGCACCACCCAACAACTTTAACAACAATACTCTTGGATGAATTAGATTTTGCATCCGTGACCATGTCGGCTGCTGTTGGTGGATGTCGGCCGATTTACGACATGGCTAGATATCGAGTTTTCAGCTTCTAAAAACGATAGTGATAAAACCGAGTTTTGTTATGCACACGTCATAATTCGCTTAAAATTAGCTGCAATAGTAATCTAGCCATAACAGATTTTGGTATCTTCATATATAGACAAGTCTTCGGAGACAAGTCATATTACCGGGCATCTACACCCTTTACTACTCTTGCATTTTTTACCTTGCGTGCGTGCGTGAGTGTGTATGTCTTCGGAACCGCGCAGTTAGGTGTCACACTTTTGGTCAGTTGAGATCAGATTTGTGGCTGTTGTTTTGTGTGACATGCTTCGATTTTTGTTTGCGAAAACCAGGTCAGTCGATTTTTGGGATATGTTCGGGACTGTCCCGATGACAAATTGCTAGAATAGATAGTGTGCTTTCTGGAAAAATCGGGAACGTTCCGTGCGACACATTTTTATGTTTTCGGGACACACACGCATTCACGCGCTCGCTTTTCAAACACGCTCTCAATGCAAACGAGCGTTGACCGAGCGGAAGCGAGAGCGAGCACGGGTGCGCGTCGCGATTGCATGTGCATGTGTGTGTGTCTGCCGCAGTGCGTTTTTGTGTATGCATACATGTATTCTGCATATGTGCATGTGCTTATATGTTGCTAAGGCGTAATATAACGGTTTCTGTCACGGGAGTGTGTTCCGTGACGTAGCTTACACGTGGTCTTACGAGGAAGCGATGGGGTGAAGCGCAGAGGAACTGCGCTGAACTCGGTATTTTCAACTCGGAGGTTATTGTATTGAGATCATGCATAGTGATGAAAGTGAGGGAGATAACCTAATTAGTGAGCCCACTGATGGGACGACCATGGTCGTCAGAAATCAGGTTAGGACACTAAATGAGAGTCTGCTGTGCTCCTTCGTACTTAGCACAGCAGCCCCGTTACACCATCCCCCACACAAGCTTGCTGACACGCAAGCGAAAGAAGGCAAATGCACACAAAACCAAAGCACACAACGCGCACACGTGGCGCGACGCAGCAAGCAAGAAGAGCAACGAACACGAAGACCATGCAGCACGGCACTGAGAGCCGCGCTATCTGCAAGACCTGCGACCAGCCGATGCCGAGCGCGAGCGTGATCGCAGCGACGACGACATACGCCGATGCGCTTCGCCGGCTGTCGCTGTACGACTGCAGCGGCGTGCGGGACTCGCCAGGCGACGTGGCACTCGCCGACATGTGGCGTCGATGGCGCCAGTCGCGCGGCAAGCCGATCACGACGACCGACAACGTGACGAAGGAGGCGCTTGACGAGTCGTGGACGCGCTTCGTTGCACGCTGGAACCTCGAGCCAAACATGGCGCTCGAGCTCGAGCGCCGCGAGGGACAGCACGAGCGCTACCATCTGGGCGACCTCGCCGAGCACACGCGCTCGGCGTCGTGGGACGCAGACCGGCCGTGTTGCTACGTGCATGTGGTCGCGTACTGTCGCATCTGCAACCACCGCGAGAAGCCGACGGTCGCGCAGTGGGAAGCGATGCTCGCCGAGTATCCGCTTGGCGAAGACGAGAAGGCTCTCCTCGCCAAGTATCGTCGCGCCTTCACGTCGCTCGCCCGCGCGCGCTCTCGCTCTCGTTCTCGCGGCCGTGCCCGCTCGCGGTCACCGTCTCGTCGCGCGCCGAGCGCGCGTTCTTTGTCTCGAGGGGAGCGCGCGTGGGGTGGCGACGCGCGCTTTGCGCGCTCGCAAGACCGGCATGTGGCGTGGCAAGAGCCGGGCAGGCGATCGCGTTCACGCTCTCGGTCGCGTGGTCGCACGCGCGCGTCGTCGCCTTGGCGCGAGCAGCGGCCTCGTACGCCATCACCAGGTCGCGGACATCTTCAAGGAGCGTGGCGCGAGGCTCCCACGAGTCATTGGACTGATCGAAGCCAAGCCAGCGAACGCGATACTCGCGCGTTTCCGGAACACCATGACGGTCGCGGTAACTGGCACCGCGACGACTGGGGTCGCGGTGATCAAGCAGGCGATCGACGATCCAGCGCGGATGACCCGCGCTGTCGACAAGAGGCGGCGGACCATCGCGGCGGAACGTGGCGCGACGAGACGACGGTCGCGCCTGCGCCTGATCAGCTTCGGATGCTGTCGCACGACACGGATGTGGCTCTGAGCCGAGCGGACGACGCGATCGCAGAGACGGACCAGCTCGACTCCGAGGTTGCTGCGCTGAAGGCGCAGCTGGCGAAGGTCGTTCAAGCGAACGAGGCTCTTCGCGCGGACAACCGGGCGTTCCGCGCGGGTCAGCAGCCACCAAGTGCTCTGGCGAAGCCGCGTCCTCGTCACGCCGGGTCGCGCTTCGAACCTGGCGTGGCGGCACGTCCGTCGGAACCGTAGCAGCCACGTAGCGCTTTAAGCGCCCGACATAAAAGGTCGGGTGCACCTTCAATGCACTTGGCATATCCAGAGTGTACGCCTCGCCTTTGCGTCGTGTGATCGTGAACGGGCCGATGAAGCGCAGTGCGAGCTTGGTCGCACCAAGGTTCGTGACAGAACCAGGTGCAATGCCGGACGCCGATAACAAAACACGGTCACCGACCGCGAATTTCTCCAAGTTCTTGCGCCCGCGCTGGTCGGCTGCTGTTTTCTGCCAATCGACTGCTGCAGCGATCGCATCGCGCACAAAGCGAGCGACCGACTCGCGCTTTTGAACGAACTCGAGCACACGATCCTCGCCAATCGCAGGTGGAGGCGCGGATGGTTTGTCCGCGTCAGCGCGTGTGGTGATGGCGATAGCGCGTCGCGACGGCGCGATGAGAGCCGCGTTAACCCAAGCTGTCGCCTCGTTTGGCGTCATTGCGACAGCGCAGTGTGACGACCGGTCATCGCTCGCAGCTGTCTCTGTCGCACAAGGAAGACCGTCGCACGATACCGATGAGCTCGGTGTCCCTCCCCCTTCAAGAGAGCTGCCGCCGTCAAAGCCAAGAACTGCGGGAACGCGCGGGTGTCGCGCGTTGTTGATGAAGAACGGCGTGTGACCAGTGGACTCGTGCACCGCGTTGTTGATCGCGAACTCGACCATCGGCAACAGCGCGCTCCACGACGTGTGTGACGTCGCGTAACTGCGTAGCACGTCCTCGACGACTCGATTGACGCGCTCCGTCTGTCCGTCGGTCTCCGGGTGCGACGCGGTCGACATGAGCAACCGCGTCCCGAGAAGCTGGAAGAGGCGGTCCCAGAACGCTGCCGTGAAGCGCGGGTCACGGTCAGAGACGATCGACGTCGGCATGCCGTGGTGCCGATACACCATGTCGAGGAAGAGCTCAGCTGTCTCCTGCGCGGTGATGCCGACCGCGACCGGCGCGAGGTGTGCCATCTTACTAAAGCGGTCGACAACCACGAAGACGCCTGTGCGACCAGCGTGATCCCGAGGCAGCCCGAAGATGAAGTCCATGCTCACGGATCGCCAGGCATCCGCGGCGATTGGGAGCGGTTGCAGCGGGGCTTGCGACGACTGCGACGGCTTCACGCGCTGGCACGTCTCGCACGACCGGACCCACTTGCGCACCCACTTGTACATGTGGGGCCAGTAGAAGTCGCGCGCAAGAGCGAGATACGTCTTCTCGCGGCCAAGATGGCCGCCAGACGCAGCGTCGTGGTACTCGTGCAAGACGCGAGCGCGCAAGTCGTCGTCGAGTGGCACGACGACTCGAGGGCTGTCGAAGCGGTCGATCTGGTATTTGAGCAAGTCGCCGGAAACCGAGAAGCGCGGCGCCTGGCTCCGCGCTGAAGGAGCAAGAAGCTGCAGCGTCGATTTGGACGGTTCTTGGCAGTACTTGAGCATGGCGGCGCACGACGGGTCGCGGGAGTACGCCGTGACGATCTCGTCTCGCAGCGGGCTCACAGCAGTTGACGCCGTCGCGCTTATGCCGAGCGCGACACACGCATTGCACTCGTCGTCATCGACATCGTCAGCGGCGTGGCGCGGCGAATTGGGTCGCGGGTCGTAGTCCGGACGCCGCGACAACGCGTCAGCGATGATGTTTGTCGAACCGGGCTTGTAGAAGACGACGAAGTTGTACCCGGCGAAGAACGACAGCCAGCGCGCCATGCGCTGGCTCAAGTGCGGCGACTTCGTCGCGGTACGGAGTGACGCGTGGTCGGTGTAGATTGCGAACGTCTGCTCGCCCAGCAGATACACGCGAAACTTCACCAACGCGTAGCGCATCGCGAGCAGCTCCTTGTCGTGCACGGGTTAGTTGCGTTCCGCAGACTTCAACTGTCTCGACTGGAAGCTGATGACGCGCTCCCGTCCCTCGTCGTCGTGTTGCATGAGCGCGCAGCCGATCGTGAAGTCACTCGCGTCGCACACGACGTGGAACGCCTTGGTGTGATCCGCCAGAGCAAGGACCGGCGCGGTGGAGAGCCGCATCTTGACGTCGTCAAACGCTGTCTGGTGCTCGCGACGCCACTCCCACGTGGTGTCTTTCTTCAGCAACTGCGAGAGCGGGAAGATGACGGACGCGAAGTCTTTCGCGTAGTGGTGAAGGTAGTTCGCGAGTCCGAGCCACTGCCGAAGCTCCTTTTGATCGCGAGGTACCGGCCAAGACACGATCGAGGCAACCTTCTCCGGATCAGCGCGGACCCCGTCCGCGCTCACGTAGCTGCTGAGCACTGGAATCTCGGGAGCGCAGAAGATACACTTCTTCAAGGTCGTGTACAGCTTGTTCTCGCGCATGGCTTCGAAGACCTTCCGCAAGTGCCCGAGGTGGACGTCCAGATCTGTCGCGCCCTCAGTGGCGCGACTGTGCACGAAGATGTCATCGAAGTAGCTTGGGGCGAAGTCGCGTAACGGACGCAGCACGTGCGAGACCATGCGGTTGAACGTGGCGGGGGCGTTCTTCAGCCCTTGCGGCATCACAAGCCACTCCCAGAGCATGCCGCTGGGAGTACTGACCGCCGTCAGCGGAACGTCCGACTCGCGCATGAGGATCTGGTAGAAGCCGTCGGTCAAGTCGATGGCGCTGAAGATCGTGCTGCCAGACATGGTGTCGAGAACCATGTCTTTGCGTGGGATCGGCGTCTGCGCCGGGATCGTCGCATCGTTGAGCTTGTTGAAAGCGTGCACAATGCGCCAGCCTCCGGTCGCCTTCTTCACGCAGAACGTTGGACTCGAGTGCGGCGACGTCGACTCGCGTACGTGCCCGGCAGCTCGCCAGCCTTCGAAGAACGCGTCGATCGCTTCGACTTGGTCGCGCGGCAGTGGCCACTGCCGCGTCACGCAGTACTTTGTTCCAGGCACGAGGTCGATCTCGTGGCGTACGCCCCTGTCCGCCGGCAGCACCGGCGGAATCTTGTCGGGGAAAATGTCGGAGAACTCGCGGGCGAGGTCCAAGACTGGGTTCCTAGATGCTTCGAGCTCGTCCCAGGACTGCGCAGCGTAGCGTTCTTCGCGAGCGGACTTTGGCTCTGCTCCAGCAGGGCGCTCGCTGCCAACGAGCGCCGGATCCGCTGGGTCGACCACGACGGCGCAAAGCTGCTCGACGCGACCGAGTTTGATCTCGCTGAGCATGTTCTTCCAAGACATCACAGGCAGCCGAGTGATGTCGGCTGCTTCGCGAGGCGGACTCGTGATCTTCATGTCGTGGCGCGGCGGGCCGTGACCAGTCATGTTGATGACGTGGATCGTGTCGTACGTCGGCGCCGGCGCAGAGGGCCAAGCCGGTGCGCGTGGGTGACTCTCTTGGAGCTGGGGAACTGGAGCGCGAGCCACTGCTCGCGCTTTTCCGACTTCTGCACGATTGGGCGCCGTTCTGCTTCTCGCCGCAGATGCCGCTGCCTTCCTGCGGCTCACAGTGACCCACTCGCCATCGGCGTTCGCTTGTCGCGTCGGCGTGGCGCACGGTGCTTTGCAACAAACCGAGCATGAAGGGCCATCGCTCTCTTCATGCGGGTTGAGCGTCGTGGAGTCGGGGTCCACGACTGTCACGTGCGGCCAGGCGCTTGCGCTGTCGCTCAGGTGGGCGAGAACACCGCCGATGTCGATGTCACGCGGCTATACTGTGCGACTCAGCCAGTCGATGTCAGGTCTGTGGCGCGCAAGCCACGGCATTCCAAAGATGCAGTCAAACGAGCCGCCAAGGCGACAACGAGGAACGCGTCGCTGCTCTTGAATCCGTCAAACTCGTACTGGAACTCAACCGAGCGCCGCGGCAGCGACCGCGGTTCCCCGTCTGCGAACTTGACGATCATTGCGCCTGGTTGCTCGCGGGCGCGCACCCGCGAGGGCAGGAGTTGCAAAGTCTCGGCTCGTACAAAGTTGTTCGTCGCGCCTGAATCGACAAGGGCGCGAAGGGATCGCTTCGCGCCGGCGACGTGCAAGCTGAGTACGATCAGTCGCTTGTCGCTGCTTGAGGTGGTGGCAAAGAGCTGCGCATGAAGCGCGGCGTTGGAGGGGCTAGCAGAAGGTGACGCCACCGGAGGCACGTTCCGCTGGATGAGCCCAGTAGGTCGCCCTGCACCTACTGGGAGCCCGCGTTTTTTGCATGCGCGGGCTGCTCGGACTCGCCTTCGACCTCAACAGTAGCAAGTAATGGAGCTGGCGCGCGGCACACCGCCGCGCGATGACCGACCTTACGGCAGCGAAAGCAAATGAGCTGCTTGTTGTTTGTTCCACTGCGTCGGTTGCCGTTACCGCTGCTGGCGCGCTGCGGGGTTGCGTCGTGCTCGATCGCGTCGATCTCCATCGGCTCGGCGCCGTTATCAGCTCGCGGGGCGACGGCGTGATGGCCCCGCGAGGCGGATACGCTGAAGTCTTCGCGGATCGCGATCGCAAAAGCCTCTTCAAGCGACACCGGAGGCTTCCGGGTCAAGTACAGGCGCTGATGACCAGCGTTCAAGCCGGAGATAAAGACATGGACCTGCGTCGCCATGTCGATCGGAGCTGATGTCACACATGACACGAGATGGCGAGCACGTTGCACGTAGTCGCGCATGGACGCGCGACCTTGCTTGAGTGCGAGAAACGCAGCGCGATGATGCATCTCGTCTTGAGGCGGCTCGAACGCGAGTCGCAGATCGCTCTTCAGCGCGTCGAGCGTTGGGAAGCAGTCAGGGTCGGCGACAAGCCGACCCAGCGCCCACTTCTTTGCTCGACCACCAAGCTTGGACAGGAGGAAGTGGGTGCGTGACAGCTCGGAGGTGAGCTGGCGTGCGTGGATGGCAATGTCGATCTCACAAAGCCAGCGGTTCAAAGCGAGTCGATTGGGGCCTTCTCCGTTGTAGCTTGCGACGTCGAGCTTGACGACGTCGCCTCTTGATGGTGCCGCGGGAGTTGAGCCTCGCCGACGCGCGTCGGCGAGTTCGCGGACCATGAACTCTTGTGCAGCGGCACGTTGGTGCTCCTGTGACATCGCGGACAGCATCGCTGCGACAGCCGTCAGGCCGGACACGTCGGCGAGGCGGCGCAGCGCGTCCCACTCGTAGGGCGTCAAGTGTGCCAAGTCGCTGTAGTTGAGCGACGTTCCGTTGTCACCTTCGATCGGGAGCGTGCTCATCTTGGTCGTTAGACGGACAACGAAGTGCTACCAGGTGTCACGGGAGTGTGTTCCGTGACGTAGCTTACACGTGGTCTTACGAGGAAGCGATGGGGTGAAGCGCAGAGGAACTGCGCTGAACTCGGTATTTTCAACTCGGAGATTATTGTATTGAGATCATGCATAGTGATGAAAGTGAGGGAGATAACCTAATTAGTGAGCCCACTGATGGGACGACCATGGTCGTCAGAAATCAGGTTAGGACACTAAATGAGAGTCTGCTGTGCTCCTTCGTACTTAGCACAGCAGCCCCGTTACAGTTTCGAGAGTTCCTCCTGGTGCGGATAAGTGGTACCACCAGGGCGCCAAGGCGATTGTTGTGGACCTAAAGGGATTTGTATGAGCCATGCAAAGTGAGTGGGAACATTTTGCATGGGAGCATGTGTCTGCTGTAGTGGAACGCCAGCACGCCACGCCCACACAGCGCGAGGCAGACACGTTGCTGCCCAGAGTGCCAGAGTACACCCTTGACAGCAGCACAGCAGGAGCCATTAACTTCCGTATCTGAGTAACGCATTTTGTACGGACATTTCTCACTTTTATCCGTACAGAGTGCTATCTCAGTCTACAAAATACGGATAAAAAAGGTTGCAGCCGGCACCCGCCGCCGTCCAACACTATACTAGCACGGCGCCTGTAGTCGGAATTTGCGACGAGCCCTCTGGCAATGAGTACAGCCGATGTCGATGGTACAGTGTACCAGAGTCGGTCGGAAAGTAATCGCTTGATTGAGAAGATGAACGCCAACCGAAGAGTATAGGGGGCGACCCTATGAGCTTGCATGTTGCATGATAGCGAAGACTTTAAATTCAAAACCCATGGTCTAATTGTGAGTTATTGATAATTTGTATGCCTGTGCGCGCACGCAAGTGTGTATGCAAGTGTATTTAACTATCAATTTCTCACTTTTAGACCGCAAGACCCTTAAAGGTACGTTTACAAGGTACGTTTGGACTAATAACACACACAAACACACTGCGACATGACTGTGAATGCTTAGAATTTTGTTTAATTCGTTTGCGCGCTCCATATTTCGACATTTTATGTTATTTTGAGTCTAAATATTTGCTTCCGCACTTAGATTTCATCATAATTGATGGTCTAACGCGTACTTCGTGTGTATTTTTGCTGTCAATTTATCTGTTTTCCGTTTGTTAGTCATGCCACCTAAGCGAAAAAGTTCGAGACCCTCCAAGACATCGAAGATGCGTATCGAAAGCCTCCTGACGAAACTCCGGCCGCCCGGAAAAGCGACTGCAGGCGCTACGATCCGCAAGACCGCGATTTCTGAAGCGAATGACAGAGCAACAAGGTGCGATTAATGTCCAACTAATTAGTTTTGGTGTGTAAAACAGTTTAACAAACCACCTCAAAACAAACATTGTTGAATACAGCTATGCCTGTCACTGTTCAAGAACCGAGAACAACTCGGCAACAGACGCGACCAAGACGTCAGCACGATTACTGCTCCAGAAGTGCGAGACGTGGCGCAAGAAGCGGCAGACCAGACTGTGATCGCCAGACGTGAGGCAGATCGTCTGCGCAAAGCCGTGTCGCGGGCTCGAGCGCGCGAACTCGACATTGAATAAGTTCGTGAAGCAGCGAGACGGCAGCAGCGTGAGCGATGGGCACGGCAGTCGTCGTTGGAGCGCGAGATTGAGCGCAAGATCAACAGAGAGCGTGAGCGAGCTAGGCGTGAAGAGATGACCAAGGATGAGCGCGCTTCACATCGCGCTTCTCAAAGATCCATTGAGCAAGTGCGGCGCAGTGCAATGTCGGCGACCGACCGCGACAACGTTCGCACTAATCAGCGCGAGCGTGAGCAAGATCGCCGCGACGGGATGACAGAGGCCGAACGCGAGACTTTCGCGCTTCTCAACGACAACGCGAGCAAGAGCGCCGCGAAAGGATGGATGAAAGCGACCGAAATGCGTATCGCGAACGTAACAGCCAGCAGCATGCAGATCGGCGTGCAGCAATGAACGACGGCGCGCGTGAAACCAACCTCCAGCGCATATATTTCAGAAGCCGGACGAGACAACATGGCAAGGCGCTTGCACACCACAGCGACTTCTCACCAGAGCTGGTGACTGGCGTGAACGTCGTCGACGGACGGCATGTTGTCAAAATCAAGCGCGATGTCTGTCCGGCATGAAACGCATGGAAGGTTGACGGCGAGACAGCGAACAAGTGCTGCCTCAGTGGGAGGGTGCACTTGCCTGCATTTCGCGACCCACCACCTGCTCTTCGTCGACTGTTCGACATGCGCGAGTTCAAGAACAACATCCGCGTGTACAACAACGTGTTTGCGTTCACGTCGCTCGGGGCGTCAGCGACGAAGAAGGTCACCGTCGACGAGGACGTTGCGGCCAGGAACGGGATCTACACGTTCCGAGTGAAAGGCGCTCTGTGTCATCCCTTTGGGCACTTTGCTACCTCCACCAGGAAAGAAGCCGGTCTTTGCTCAGATCTACATCGCCGATCCAGACATAGACGTTCGTGTGCAACACCGCATGCAAATGGCCGACGGCTTGATCCAGCAACGTTGACAACGATCGAGAGCGTGATGGAAGACCACAACCCGTTTGCGCACAAGTTTTGAACGGCGGACAGATCATCCGTCAAGAACTCCTTGCTGCTCACGAGCGAGCACTTGCTCAACGGCAACTTGAGCGAGACGAAGAAGAAAACGGCGAAGATGATGAAGAAGCAATCCCGATTCCAGACATCAACATGCATCTTCGTTTGCACGCGATACCAACCGACGATCCGTGTAACGGGGCTGCTGTGCTAAGTACGAAGGAGCACAGCAGACTCTCATTTAGTGTCCTAACCTGATTTCTGACGACCATGGTCGTCCCATCAGTGGGCTCACTAATTAGGTTATCTCCCTCACTTTCATCACTATGCATGATCTCAATACAATAATCTCCGAGTTGAAAATACCGAGTTCAGCGCAGTTCCTCTGCTTCACCCCATCGCTTCCTCGTAAGACCACGTGTAAGCTACGTCACGGAACACACTCCCGTGACACCTGGTAGCACTTCGTTGTCCGTCTAACGACCAAGATGAGCACGCTCCCGATCGAAGGTGACAACGGAACGTCGCTCAACTACAGCGACTTGGCACACTTGACGCCCTACGAGTGGGACGCGCTGCGCCGCCTCGCCGACGTGTCCGGCCTGACGGCTGTCGCAGCGATGCTGTCCGCGATGTCACAGGAGCACCAACGTGCCGCTGCACAAGAGTTCATGGTCCGCGAACTCGCCGACGCGCGTCGGCGAGGCTCAACTCCCGCGGCACCATCAAGAGGCGACGTCGTCAAGCTCGACGTCGCAAGCTACAACGGAGAAGGCCCCAATCGACTCGCTTTGAACCGCTGGCTTTGTGAGATCGACATTGCCATCCACGCACGCCAGCTCACCTCCGAGCTGTCACGCACCCACTTCCTCCTGTCCAAGCTTGGTGGTCGAGCAAAGAAGTGGGCGCTGGGTCGGCTTGTCGCCGACCCTGACTGCTTCCCAACGCTCGACGCGCTGAAGAGCGATCTGCGACTCGCGTTCGAGCCGCCTCAAGACGAGATGCATCATCGCGCTGCGTTTCTCGCACTCAAGCAAGGTCGCGCGTCCATGCGCGACTACGTGCAACGTGCTCGCCATCTCGTGTCATGTGTGACATCAGCTCCGATCGACATGGCGACGCAGGTCCATGTCTTTATCTCCGGCTTGAACGCTGGTCATCAGCGCCTGTACTTGACCCGGAAGCCTCCGGTGTCGCTTGAAGAGGCTTTTGCGATCGCGATCCGCGAAGACTTCAGCGTATCCGCCTCGCGGGGCCATCACGCCGTCGCCCCGCGAGCTGATAACGGCGCCGAGCCGATGGAGATCGACGCGATCGAGCACGACGCAACCCCGCAGCGCGCCAGCAGCGGTAACGGCAACCGACGCAGTGGAACAAACAACAAGCAGCTCATTTGCTTTCGCTGCCGTAAGGTCGGTCATCGCGCGGCGGTGTGCCGCGCGCCAGCTCCATTACTTGCTACTGTTGAGGTCGAAGGCGAGTCCGAGCAGCCCGCGCATGCAAAAAACGCGGGCTCCCAGTAGGTGCAGGGCGACCTACTGGGCTCATCCAGCGGAACGTGCCTCCGGTGGCGTCACCTTCTGCTAGCCCCTCCAACGCCGCGCTTCATGCGCAGCTCTTTGCCACCACCTCAAGCAGCGACAAGCGACTGATCGTACTCAGCTTGCACGTCGCCGGCGCGAAGCGATCCCTTCGCGCCCTTGTCGATTCAGGCGCGACGAACAACTTTGTACGAGCCGAGACTTTGCAACTCCTGCCCTCGCGGGTGCGCGCCCGCGAGCAACCAGGCGCAATGATCGTCAAGTTCGCAGACGGGGAACCGCGGTCGCTGCCGCGGCGCTCGGTTGAGTTCCAGTACGAGTTTGACGGATTCAAGAGCAGCGACGCGTTCCTCGTTGTCGCCTTGGCGGCTCGTTTGACTGCATCTTTGGAATGCCGTGGCTTGCGCGCCACAGACCTGACATCGACTGGCTGAGTCGCACAGTATAGCCGCGTGACATCGACATCGGCGGTGTTCTCGCCCACCTGAGCGACAGCGCAAGCGCCTGGCCGCACGTCACAGTCGTGGACCCCGACTCCACGACGCTCAACTCGCATGAAGAGAGCGATGGCCCTTCATGCTCGGTTTGTTGCAAAGCACCGTGCGCCACGCCAACGCGACAAGCGAACGCCGAGAACCTGTGGGCCACTGTGAGCCGCAGGAAGGCAGCGGCATCTGCGGCGAGAAGCAGAACGGCGCCCAATCGTGCAGAAGTCGGAAAAGCGCGAGCAGTGGCTCGCACTCCAGTTCCCCAGCTCCAAGAGAGTCACCCACGCGCACCGGCTTGGCCCTCTGCGCCGGCGCCGACGTACGACACGATCCACGTCATCAACATGACTGGTCACGGCCCGCCGCGCCACGACATGAAGATCACGAGTCCGCCTCGCGAAGCAGCCGACATCACTCGGCTGCCTGTGATGTCTTGGAAGAACATGCTCAGCGAGATCAAACTCGGTCGCGTCGAGCAGCTTTGCGCCGTCGTGGTCGACCCAGCGGATCCGGCGCTCGTTGGCAGCGAGCGCCCTGCTGGAGCAGAGCCAAAGTCCGCTCGCGAAGAACGCTACGCTGCGCAGTCCTGGGACGAGCTCGAAGCATCTAGGAACCCAGTCTTGGACCTCGCCCGCGAGTTCTCCGACATTTTCCCCGACAAGATTCCGCCGGTGCTGCTGGCGGACAGGGGCGTACGCCACGAGATCGACCTCGTGCCTGGAACAAAGTACTGCGTGACGCGGCAGTGGCCACTGCCGCGCGACCAAGTCGAAGCGATCGACGCGTTCTTCGAAGGCTGGCGAGCTGCCGGGCACGTACGCGAGTCGACGTCGCCGCACTCGAGTCCAACGTTCTGCGTGAAGAAGGCGACCGGAGGCTGGCGCATTGTGCACGCTTTCAACAAGCTCAACGATGCGACGATCCCGGCGCAGACGCCGATCCCACGCAAAGACATGGTTCTCGACACCATGTCTGGCAGCACGATCTTCAGCGCCATCGACTTGACCGACGGCTTCTACCAGATCCTCATGCGCGAGTCGGACGTTCCGCTGACGGCGGTCAGTACTCCCAGCGGCATGCTCTGGGAGTGGCTTGTGATGCCGCAAGGGCTGAAGAACGCCCCCGCCACGTTCAACCGCATGGTCTCGCACGTGCTGCGTCCGTTACGCGACTTCGCCCCAAGCTACTTCGATGACATCTTCGTGCACAGTCGCGCCACTGAGGGCGCGACAGATCTGGACGTCCACCTCGGGCACTTGCGGAAGGTCTTCGAAGCCATGCGCGAGAACAAGCTGTACACGACCTTGAAGAAGTGTATCTTCTGCGCTCCCGAGATTCCAGTGCTCAGCAGCTACGTGAGCGCGGACGGGGTCCGCGCTGATCCGGAGAAGGTTGCCTCGATCGTGTCTTGGCCGGTACCTCGCGATCAAAAGGAGCTTCGGCAGTGGCTCGGACTCGCGAACTACCTTCACCACTACGCGAAAGACTTCGCGTCCGTCATCTTCCCGCTCTCGCAGTTGCTGAAGAAAGACACCACGTGGGAGTGGCGTCGCGAGCACCAGACAGCGTTTGACGACGTCAAGATGCGGCTCTCCACCGCGCCGGTCCTTGCTCTGGCGGATCACACCAAGGCGTTCCACGTCGTGTGCGACGCGAGTGACTTCACGATCGGCTGCGCGCTCATGCAACACGACGACGAGGGACGGGAGCGCGTCATCAGCTTCCAGTCGAGACAGTTGAAGTCTGCGGAACGCAACTAACCCGTGCACGACAAGGAGCTGCTCGCGATGCGCTACGCGTTGGTGAAGTTTCGCGTGTATCTGCTGGGCGAGCAGACGTTCGCAATCTACACCGACCACGCGTCACTCCGTACCGCGACGAAGTCGCCGCACTTGAGCCAGCGCATGGCGCGCTGGCTGTCGTTCTTCGCCGGGTACAACTTCGTCGTCTTCTACAAGCCCGGTTCGACAAACATCATCGCTGACGCGTTGTCGCGGCGTCCGGACTACGACCCGCGACCCAATTCGCCGCGCCACGCCGCTGACGATGTCGATGACGACGAGTGCAATGCGTGTGTCGCGCTCGGCATAAGCGCGACGGCGTCAACTGCTGTGAGCCCGCTGCGAGACGAGATCGTCACGGCGTACTCCCGCGACCCGTCGTGCGCCGCCATGCTCAAGTACTGCCAAGAACCGTCCAAATCGACGCTGCAGCTTCTTGCTCCTTCAGCGCGGAGCCAGGCGCCGCGCTTCTCGGTTTCCGGCGACTTGCTCAAATACCAGATCGACCGCTTCGACAGCCCTCGAGTCGTCGTGCCACTCGACGACGACTTGCGCGCTCGCGTCTTGCACGAGTACCACGACGCTGCGTCTGGCGGCCATCTTGGCCGCGAGAAGACGTATCTCGCTCTTGCGCGCGACTTCTACTGGCCCCACATGTACAAGTGGGTGCGCAAGTGGGTCCGGTCGTGCGAGACGTGCCAGCGCGTGAAGCCGTCGCAGTCGTCGCAAGCCCCGCTGCAACCGCTCCCAATCGCCGCGGATGCCTGGCGATCCGTGAGCATGGACTTCATCTTCGGGCTGCCTCGGGATCACGCTGGTCGCACAGGCGTCTTCGTGGTTGTCGACCGCTTTAGTAAGATGGCACACCTCGCGCCGGTCGCGGTCGGCATCACCGCGCAGGAGACAGCTGAGCTCTTCCTCGACATGGTGTATCGGCACCACGGCATGCCGACGTCGATCGTCTCTGACCGTGACCCGCGCTTCACGGCAGCGTTCTGGGACCGCCTCTTCCAGCTTCTCGGGACGCGGTTGCTCATGTCGACCGCGTCGCACCCGGAGACCGACGGACAGACGGAGCGCGTCAATCGAGTCGTCGAGGACGTGCTACGCAGTTACGCGACGTCACACACGTCGTGGAGCGCGCTGTTGCCGATGGTCGAGTTCGCGATCAACAACGCGGTGCACGAGTCCACTGGTCACACGCCGTTCTTCATCAACAACGCGCGACACCCGCGCGTTCCCGCAGTTCTTGGCTTTGACGGCGGCAGCTCTCTTGAAGGGGGAGGGACACCGAGCTCATCGGTATCGTGCGACGGTCTTCCTTGTGCGACAGAGACAGCTGCGAGCGATGACCGGTCGTCACACTGCGCTGTCGCAATGACGCCAAACGAGGCGACAGCTTGGGTTAACGCGGCTCTCATCGCGCCGTCGCGACGCGCTATCGCCATCACCACACGCGCTGACGCGGACAAACCATCCGCGCCTCCACCTGCGATTGGCGAGGATCGTGTGCTCGAGTTCGTTCAAAAGCGCGAGTCGGTCGCTCGCTTTGTGCGCGATGCGATCGCTGCAGCAGTCGATTGGCAGAAAACAGCAGCCGACCAGCGCGGGCGCAAGAACTTGGAGAAATTCGCGGTCGGTGACCGTGTTTTGTTATCGGCGTCCGGCATTGCACCTGGTTCTGTCACGAACCTTGGTGCGACCAAGCTCGCACTGCGCTTCATCGGCCCGTTCACGATCACACGACGCAAAGGCGAGGCGTACACTCTGGATATGCCAAGTGCATTGAAGGTGCACCCGACCTTTTATGTCGGGCGCTTAAAGCGCTACGTGGCTGCTACGGTTCCGACGGACGTGCCGCCACGCCAGGTTCGAAGCGCGACCCGGCGTGACGAGGACGCGGCTTCGCCAGAGCACTTGGTGGCTGCTGACCCGCGCGGAACGCCCGGTTGTCCGCGCGAAGAGCCTCGTTCGCTTGAACGACCTTCGCCAGCTGCGCCTTCAGCGCAGCAACCTCGGAGTCGAGCTGGTCCGTCTCTGCGATCGCGTCGTCCGCTCGGCTCAGAGCCACATCCGTGTCGTGCGACAGCATCCGAAGCTGATCAGGCGCAGGCGCGACCGTCGTCTCGTCGCGCCACGTTCCGCCGCGATGGTCCGCCGCCTCTTGTCGACAGCGCGGGTCATCCGCGCTGGATCGTCGATCGCCTGCTTGATCACCGCGACCCCAGTCGTCGCGGTGCCAGTTACCGCGACCGTCATGGTGTTCCGGAAACGCGCGAGTATCGCGTTCGCTGGCTTGGCTTCGATCAGTCCAATGACTCGTGGGAGCCTCGCGCCACGCTCCTTGAAGATGTCCGCGACCTGGTGATGGCGTACGAGGCCGCTGCTCGCGCCAAGGCGACGACGCGCGCGTGCGACCACGCGACCGAGAGCGTGAACGCGATCGCCTGCCCGGCTCTTGCCACGCCACATGCCGGTCTTGCGAGCGCGCAAAGCGCGCGTCGCCACCCCACGCGCGCTCCCCTCGAGACAAAGAACGCGCGCTCGGCGCGCGACGAGACGGTGACCGCGAGCGGGCACGGCCGCGAGAACGAGAGCGAGAGCGCGCGCGGGCGAGCGACGTGAAGGCGCGACGATACTTGGCGAGGAGAGCCTTCTCGTCTTCGCCAAGCGGATACTCGGCGAGCATCGCTTCCCACTGCGCGACCGTCGGCTTCTCGCGGTGGTTGCAGATGCGACAGTACGCGACCACATGCACGTAGCAACACGGCCGGTCTGCGTCCCACGACGCCGAGCGCGTGTGCTCGGCGAGGTCGCCCAGATGGTAGCGCTCGTGCTGTCCCTCGCGGCGCTCGAGCTCGAGCGCCATGTTTGGCTCGAGGTTCCAGCGTGCAACGAAGCGCGTCCACGACTCGTCAAGCGCCTCCTTCGTCACGTTGTCGGTCGTCGTGATCGGCTTGCCGCGCGACTGGCGCCATCGACGCCACATGTCGGCGAGTGCCACGTCGCCTGGCGAGTCCCGCACGCCGCTGCAGTCGTACAGCGACAGCCGGCGAAGCGCATCGGCGTATGTCGTCGTCGCTGCGATCACGCTCGCGCTCGGCATCGGCTGGTCGCAGGTCTTGCAGATAGCGCGGCTCTCAGTGCCGTGCTGCATGGTCTTCGTGTTCGTTGCTCTTCTTGCTTGCTGCGTCGCGCCACGTGTGCGCGTTGTGTGCTTTGGTTTTGTGTGCATTTGCCTTCTTTCACTTGCGTGTCAGCAAGCTTGTGTGGGGGATGGTGTAACGGGGCTGCTGTGCTAAGTACGAAGGAGCACAGCAGACTCTCATTTAGTGTCCTAACCTGATTTCTGACGACCATGGTCGTCCCATCAGTGGGCTCACTAATTAGGTTATCTCCCTCACTTTCATCACTATGCATGATCTCAATACAATAACCTCCGAGTTGAAAATACCGAGTTCAGCGCAGTTCCTCTGCGCTTCACCCCATCGCTTCCTCGTAAGACCACGTGTAAGCTACGTCACGGAACACACTCCTGTGACAATCCGCGTACGCACAACGTTCTGACCGCGTCCGAGGTTGCAACCGTGATGGTCGAAGATGGAAACGGTGCACAACACCGCGACCTTCTTCTTCGTACACGCAACAACGGGAAACTGTTTCGACTTTGGGAAACGCACCAAGTGTACGATTCGTTGCAGTACCCGCTCCTGTTCCCGTACGGCGAGATCGGTTGGACGTTTACGACTCCGTACGTTGAAGGCGTGACACTTCAAGGCAAGACCGTGATATCTCTACGCGAGTTCGTCGCGTACCGACTGCACAAGCGACATGAGGATCCAGGTTTGCTCCACCGCGGTTGTCGGCTCTTCCAGCAGTACGTCGTCGATCAGTGGGCCAAGTGCGAGCAAGAACGGCTTCAGTACATCCAGAGCGACGAGTTGCAAAAGAAGTACAGACGCGAGACGTTCTCCGGCGTCCGCGACGCGTTGATGAACAAGAATGTGAACGTTTACAGCATTCCAGAGCTCGGAGAACAGCGCATCGAGGTCAAAGCATCTGTAGTTGTGCAGAACATCGGCAAGCGCGTCATTCTTCCTGCGAGCTTCGCAGGAAGTCCTTGGTACATGTACCAGCAGTTCCAAGACTCGATGGCGATCGTGCGCGAGTTCGGGAAGCCGGATTTGTTCGTCACAATGACGTGCAACCCGAAGTGGCCGGGGATCACGGACAATCTCCTGCCAGGACAGACTGCAACGGACCGCCCAGACGTCGCGAGCCGCTTGTGGCAACAGAAGCTTCAAGCACTGCTCAAGGACTTGGACGAAGGCGCACTCGGAGTTCAAGTCGCGTGCATCTACGTGATCGAGTTCCAGAAGCGCGGTCTTCAGCACGCGCACATTTTGATGATCCTGCACGACGACGACAAGCCACATTCGGTCGCTCGCATCAACAAGTTGGTGTCTGCCGAAGTTCCAGATCCAGACAAGAACCCGCTGCTGTACGAGACAGTAATCACATGCATGATGCACGGCCCGTGCGGTACAGCAAATGCCAACTCACCGTGCATGAATGACGGCAAGTGCAGCAAGAAGTTCCCGAAGGTGTTCGCTTCGGTGACGCGCGTCGGAAATGACGGGTACCCAGTGTACATGCGTCGCGAGCGACCATCTGAACGTTTGAGACACAACGGCAAGGATTGGGACAAAGCGACGCTCAACCAGTTCGTTGTTCCGTACAACCCGTACTTGACGCAGAAGTACAACTGCCACATGAACATCGAGGTCTGCTCTTCGATCAAGGCGGTCAAGTATATCTACAAGTACGTGTACAAGGGTGCAGACAAGACGTCGATCTCACTTACGGACCATCAACGTGCTCGCAACCCGAACAAAGTCGAGCAGTACCTGCAAGCGCGGTACATCTCCCCGGTCGAAGCGTGTCAGTGACTGTTTGACTTTCCGACGCAAGCAAAGTTGCACGCAGTCGTGTACTTGCCAGTGCACCTTCCTGGTGAGAGCTCGATCACGTTCGATACGACAAGCGACATCCAAGCGCGCATTGAAGAGGGCGAAAGAAGCAACCTGACAGCGTTCTTCCAGATCAGCGCTGAAGAGCCCGACCTCGCAGGAGCAATGTTGTACCAAGACATTCCGAAGAAGTACCGATGGGACCAGCAGAACAAGCGCTGGATTCGGTACAAGGTTCGCGTCGCATCGATTGGACGCGTGGTGCACTGCTCACTGCACCAGGAAGAACGGTTCTACTTGCGGCTGTTGCTCAACCACATCAAGGGACCGACATCGTACGAAGACTTGCGCACCGTCGAAGGGATCGAGCGCGCGACGTTCAAGGCCGCAGCCAAGGCAGCAGGGTTCCTAGAAGATGACAACGAGTGGTACCTGTGCATGTCTGAAGCAGCGACGTTCCAGATGCCGTACCAAGTGCGCGTACTGTTCGCAACGATCTTGGCGTACTCGCAACCAATTAATGTTGTAGCGTTGTGGATGGCATTCCGCGAAGACATGTCCAAGGGCTACCAGCGTCAGCACAACGTCGACGCAGATGACGAGTTCGTTCAGCTCAAGACTTTGGTGAGCATCGACAAGTTGCTTCAAGCAAACGGCCAAGATCTGTCCAAGTTCGCCGACATGTAGCAGCTGAGCCAGTTCAGCGTCGAGTTACATGAGCGTCTCGCGAGCACCGAGCTGGAAGACGAAGAGAGGAACGCGTACCCAAGAGAGTTGCTCGAAAGTATTGTTGCGCGGACTGTCGACAGTCCGATGAATCGCGATCAGCAGTTTGTCTTCGATCAAGTCGTTAACGCAGTGAACAGCAACGCTCCAGAGCAGAAGCTGTTCTTCCTCGACGGTCCAGGCGGCACTGGCAAGTCGTTCTTGCTGGAGCAGATCCTAGCGACAGTGCGCATCGAGAACAAGATCGCGTTGGCGGTTGCGTCAAGTGGCATCGCAGCGCTGCTGCTTACCGGCGGTCGCACAGCGCACTCGACGTTCAAGATCCCGCTCGAACTGACCAAGGATAGCACATGCAAGATTTTGACGCGGTCCAAGATCGCACGACTGCTCAAGCGCGCAAAGTTGATCATCTGGGACGAAGCACCGATAATCAATCGGTTCGCGTTTGAAGCTGTCGACAGGATGATGCAAGACATCCACGACAGCAACGACGCGCTCGGCGGCAAAGTTGTCGTGCTGTCTGGCGATTTCCGTCAGATCCTGCCAGTTGTCAAGCCAGGCGGTCGGTTTGAATCGATCGACGCAAGCTTGAAGCGATCGGAGCTTTGGTCAAAGTTCCAGACGCTGCGTCTGACCGAGAACATGCGCGTACGCACGGCTCCGAACGACGCAGAGGGATTTGACATCGCAGCTTTCTCCAACTACTTGCTTCAAGTCGGTGAAGGTCGACATGAGCGCGATCTCGAGCTCGGATCCGACTACATCAAGTTGCCGCGAGACTTGATGGTCAACGAGCTGATACAGCCAGAGTCGGAGCCAGAAGACGATGAAGACGATGAAGAACAGCATTCACGCGTGCAGAACGACTTGAACAACCTCATCGACCACCTGTACCTCGACGTCAACAAGCAGATGGCAAACGACGAGTACTTTACGGAGCGAGCGATCCTTTGTCCGACGAACCGAGACGTACACCAAATCAACGACGAAGTAACCAAGCGACTGACCTGATAACGCGCGCGAGTACCTGTCTGTTGACTCAATCAACGACGAGAACGAGTTGACAGCCGGTTTGTACGAGACAGAGTTCCTGAACTCACTCAACTTCTCCGGGATCCCGCCGCACAAGATCACGCTCAAGATTGGCGCTCCGATCGTGATGGTGCGCAACCTGAACAGCAACTTGGGTCTGTGCAACGGCACGCGCCTTCGTGTTGTAGAGCTGCGTGACAACTGCATCAAGGCGACGATCATGACTGGACCGCGCAAAGGCGACGTGGTCTTCATCCCACGGATCATCTTGGTCAGCAAAGAGAAAGAGCCCCCGTTCCAAGTTTGACGCAAGCAGTTCCCGATCATCCCCGCGTTTGCGATGACGATCAACAAGGCGCAAGGTCAGTCGCTGCACCACTTGGGACTGTACTTGCCTCGACCAGTGTTTGCCCACGGCCAGCTCTACGTTGCTCTTTCGAGAGTGACATCGCGCAACAACATCAAGATCGTCGTTGTCGACCCAGAGAAAGAAGACGGCGAAGGTGTGTACACGAAGAACGTCGTGTACCGCGAGATCTTCGACTGAAGAGCTCAACAAGACTGCATATGAAGACAACACACAAGTAGGACACAGAACAAAAAACACAAGAAAAAGATAGGATGCAAAAGACAACAAGTAGGCACAGATAGGAATGCATGAGGCAGCAACAAACATAGGATAGGGACACAAACAACACAACACCAAACTCCAGAAAAACTATATAAGAAGAAACAGGAAATAAAAACAAACTGCATGTGGAAAAACGGTCTCGCTTTACCTATAAAAATGTTCACTGAATCAAAACACATCTAACAAGTTTAGCAAATCACACACTCCAACAGAACCAAACTAACCGCCCGCGCAGCGGGCGGTGCTCAGCTAGTTTCTCCCATTACACTGCTGGCAAAGTTTTTCGGAGCGAGACGGACAGGCACGTTCGCCCACGCCACACAATAGCACCTCCATAAAATATGTTTGGCGCGACTGTAAGCGAGTATTACAATGCTGAACCGAGAGGAAATCACCGCGACTCTTGTGTCGGATATTTTGACTTGACGTGATTGATCGACGGTGGTAAAGTACTTTGTTGATTGTTGTTGTTGCTCGACCAACTCGACCCGCTTTCTCGCTTTCGTCGCTATCACTCAGTGTTTCAACGCTTGCTTGCTCGTTTGCTTGCTCGTTTGCTTGCTCGTTTGCTTGCTAGTTCGCTTGTTCGCTTGCTGGTAACGAGATTGCAAACTGCAGCGAGTGCTCAACCAGCTCAAGAGGTGGCGACAGACGGCCGTCGTGCTCTGCAATCTCGAGCATCCATCCACTCAGCCGTGACGCGTGCTTCGGACCGTCGTCTCGTGCTCACTCACCCACTCACTCACTCGAACCACAACTCACTCGAACCACAGCGGGGTTGACGTCGACGTCGATGTCACTTGACGTGGAGCATCGCAAGGAGCGAGGCACGAGGTCGATGTCGTTTGGTGTGAAGCATCGCGAACAACAGATACATGCGTATGTATCGCGCTCGTAGGACTGAACCCGAGGCAGACAGAAGGAAGACACTAACGTGGAGCCGAGCCGAGCGACTTGTTCGATGGTCGTCGTCGTGTGTACTCGAGAGCAACGAGAGCACCGACAGATGAGAACGACGACACACACAAGCGACCAAGCGACGATCGTGCTGAGCTCTGATCGCCATCCAGAAGTACAGTCATTCGCTCACACGCTTGCGAGCGCAAAAGCAAGAACAAGAGTACGAGCAAGAGCAAGAGCATGAGCAGCAATACCGTCTTGACGGACTGACGCACGTGCTCCAGATCGAGTCGTGGCGGACTTGCGCGTGCGCGTCGCACACAGAGCTCTCGCCGCAGCGGCATTGCGACCGATGCGACGCATTGTTGGCGACCAGTTCGAGACCAGTCTCGATCCCAAGCACCTCGTTCAAGAACATCGTGTACTGTTGCTTAGCTTCTGGTCTTTGTATTGGTACGGAAGTTGTAGTTGTGATATGCAGTAGTCGTCGCTTTGGTATTCGCTGTTGCGACCTCGACTAGGACTTGTCCATGTCCGAGCCGATCACGAACGCGTGGTCTGCGATTTTGTTGTGGTGCAAGTTGACGCTCTGGACGCGCAAGTCCTGGAGCATGACGCGCAAGCGCTCTTCTTGCGGCGGTTGGCCGTGCTCTTGCTGCTCTTGCGTGTACACCGCCGCGGCTTGCTCGAGCGCCAAGTTGAGGAGCCACGGCGGGTACTTGGAGTTGTTCAGCATGGCTTCGGTCACGATCGCGACGTTCGCGCGCGATTCGAGCCGCTGCTCGCTCTTCTTTGCAAGCATCACGATGCCGATGCTCACGGCGAGGATGACGAGGCAGCCACTGAGCGACACGAGCGCGTTCGTCGTCGGGACCGAGACCATGACGTCCATGATCTGCTGGTTCGCGTTGAACTTGTAAATCGGCTTGTCGCCGACTGTCGTCGTCGTCGTCGCCTTCTTGCCGTTCTCACCAGTCTTTGACACGGTCGGGAGATCGCGGTCAACATGAACGCCGAACTGGAAGAGGTAGAAGAGCGCCGCAGTGTAGCTCGCCTGGAGGCTGTGCTCCATGTACAAGTGGTTCTTCTCGACAGCGCGGATGTAGTCGTCTGTGTACGTGTTGCACCTGTCGGCTGCGATCGTCTGGAGACTCGCGCCGCTCGCAGTGACGTTCGCAAAGTTCCGAGCACGGAGGACATCGTAGTGCCCACCGCCGAGTCCATCGGCGCCGCTCACGAGGTAGATCCACTTGTCGTAGCCGCTCGACGTGTACTGGCTCAGTCTGATGGCCGGCAAGCTGCTCATGCTGACCACGAGGTAGTCGCTGTCTTTGTCGAGCGCGAGTGGATACATCTTGTAGCGCACCCCGTAGCAGCCGCCGTTCTCGTCGTCCACCATGCACTCTGCGCCAAAGACTTTCGCAAGGTCCTCGGTCTCCCACGCAATGCGGCCGATCGTGATCGAGTACACCGTCCGGAGGTTCTTGAACCGCATCACTTCGCCTTCCATCCGACTGACCATGTCCCAGACGTCGCCTTCGATGCGAGTCGCGATGCTCACGACGCGGAAGGACGAAAGAGACGTGAAGTCGCACGGCGGCAGCGAGTACAAGTCGTTCTCTTTGCCGTCCTTGTCTATGCAGATGCTTGTGACTTGCACGCGTGGCGGCACGGCCATGGTCTTGTTGAGGATCGCGATCTCCACTGACGGAATGATGCAGCCTTCGCGACTGCAGTAGTCCGAGACGTACATCTCGTTCAAGCCGTTCACTGGGGTCATGACAGTGCCAAACGTGTTGCGCTGGACCACTGGCACCGGAACCTCGAACGTCACGGCGTCGTACGCGATCTTGCTCGAGAGCTGGAACCGCGAGTACTCGACCGTCGCGTCTTTCACGATCGCGCCTTTTGTGCTGTTGAACACTGAGAGCCACGTCGAGTGCGCGGCACTCATGAAGGTCCCGGTTGACGCCACAACCGGTGGGTCGGTCTGGTTCGTCCCGTGAAACAAGTCGTTGAAGACGCGGGCGCCGACGTTCACGAGTCCGCGTGAGATGCTTGGCGTGCTCGGGAGCTCCGAGTCGCTCGGCAACTCGTTCACGCTCTTGCTCATGGCGACCTTGAGCACCTTTACCGGCTTCAGCGCTTCCGTGAGCACTTGAGAGTGCCACTTGGTCGACGAAAAGCCGAACGAGACGACTGAGATGGAGGGGAGCGGCTCTCGCACGTCTTCAAAGCCAGTCTTGTTGCACGCCGCGTTGTTGTTCTCGAACGGCTCGATCATCGAGTGGAAGATCGTATTGTTGATCGCGTTGCCGCTGGCGCTCTCCAAGTACGTGCGGTCCCATGGCATCGGGATTGAGCCGTTCAAGTACATCGGCTGGCCTTCGAAAGCGATCTCGGTAGACATGTCGCTCGAGTCCATGCGAATGTCGATCTTGCCGGACACGACCTGCACGTTCAGCGCGTTGATGCCATTGCTGAAGAGGTAGCCGACCGCTGCGCCTGTGAGCACTGGGACGTACTGCCAGTGTCCGACGCTGCTCTTGTCGAGCGTAAAGTCTGTCGCGAAGCACAGGAACGCCGCGGACACGAGCAGTCCGAGGAAGAGCTCGACTGGTTTCGATATGAACGAGCCGATGCTGCCGCTGATCGAGTTGTAGCTGTCCACGAGAGCCTTCACATCGTCGTCGCTCTTCTGGCTTTCGACGAACGACTCGATGCGCACGCCATCGCCCCGCAGCGCGATCATGATCGCTCCGATGATAGTAGCGACTGCGACAGCGCCGCCGATGACGCGCATGCGATGGAACTGCGCGTGTAGACCTTGGCCGCTCACGTCCATGACGTAGGCGGTGTCTGTGTCGGGCAGCGCCTGGTGCTTGTCCTCGAGGATCGCAGTTGGCCGTCGCTTCATGCCTCGATGTGCGTGCTGTGCTGTGCTGTTGTTGGTGTCTGCGTGCGCTTCGGTGCGAGTTGGGAACTGGTGCCGCCAGCATGACAGTGGCTCCAGTCGCTCGCTCAAAGATGCGTTCAGTCGGGTCCGCGCATGTCGGTGCTCCGTGTTATCTGCCTCGCGCTTCTGTGGCTTGCAAGCAACGAAGATCGCGACCGATACGACCCGAAGATCGATGCCACAGAGATCCAACAGGCACTAGCACGTGTGATCATTCGCGACAGAGTCGGGCGAAACTACACAAATGACTCCAGCGTCCGGAATCAGCAGCAACGTGGTGCTTGGGATCGAGACTGGTCTCGAACTGGTCGCCAACAATGCGTCGCATCGGTCGCAATGCCGCTGCGGCGAGAGCTCTGTGTGCGACGCGCACGCGCAAGTCCGCCACGACTCGATCTGGAGCACGTGCGTCAGTCCGTCAAGACGGTATTGCTGCTCATGCTCTTGCTCTTGCTCGTACTCTTGTTCTTGCTTTTGCGCTCGCAAGCGTGTGAGCGAATGACTGTACTTCTGGATGGCGATCAGAGCTCAGCACGATCGTCGCTTGGTCGCTTGTGTGTGTCGTCGTTCTCATCTGTCGGTGCTCTCGTTGCTCTCGAGTACACACGACGACGACCATCGAACAAGTCGCTCGGCTCGGCTCCACGTTAGTGTCTTCCTTCTGTCTGCCTCGGGTTCAGTCCTACGAGCGCGATACATACGCATGTATCTGTTGTTCGCGATGCTTCACACCAAACGACATCGACCTCGTGCCTCGCTCCTTGCGATGCTCCACGTCAAGTGACATCGACGTCGACGTCAACCCCGCTGTGGTTCGAGTGAGTTGTGGTTCGAGTGAGTGAGTGGGTGAGTGAGCACGAGACGACGGTCCGAAGCACGCGTCACGGCTGAGTGGATGGATGCTCGAGATTGCAGAGCACGACGGCCGTCTGTCGCCACCTCTTGAGCTGGTTGAGCACTCGCTGCAGTTTGCAATCTCGTTACCAGCAAGCGAACAAGCGAACTAGCAAGCAAACGAGCAAGCAAACGAGCAAGCAAACGAGCAAGCAAGCGTTGAAACACTGAGTGATAGCGACGAAAGCGAGAAAGCGGGTCGAGTTGGTCGAGCAACAACAACAATCAACAAAGTACTTTACCACCGTCGATCAATCACGTCAAGTCAAAATATCCGACACAAGAGTCGCGGTGATTTCCTCTCGGTTCAGCATTGTAATACTCGCTTACAGTCGCGCCAAACATATTTTATGGAGGTGCTATTGTGTGGCGTGGGCGAACGTGCCTGTCCGTCTCGCTCCGAAAAACTTTGCCAGCAGTGTAATGGGAGAAACTAGCTGAGCACCGCCCGCTGCGCGGGCGGTTAGTTTGGTTCTGTTGGAGTGTGTGATTTGCTAAACTTGTTAGATGTGTTTTGATTCAGTGAACATTTTTATAGGTAAAGCGAGACCGTTTTTCCACATGCAGTTTGTTTTTATTTCCTGTTTCTTCTTATATAGTTTTTCTGGAGTTTGGTGTTGTGTTGTTTGTGTCCCTATCCTATGTTTGTTGCTGCCTCATGCATTCCTATCTGTGCCTACTTGTTGTCTTTTGCATCCTATCTTTTTCTTGTGTTTTTTGTTCTGTGTCCTACTTGTGTGTTGTCTTCATATGCAGTCTTGTTGAGCTCTTCAGTCGAAGATCTCGCGGTACACGACGTTCTTCGTGTACACACCTTCGCCGTCTTCTTTCTCTGGGTCGACAACGACGATCTTGATGTTGTTGCGCGATGTCACTCTCGAAAGAGCAACGTAGAGCTGGCCGTGGGCAAACACTGGTCGAGGCAAGTACAGTCCCAAGTGGTGCAGCGACTGACCTTGCGCCTTGTTGATCGTCATCGCAAACGCGGGGATGATCGGGAACTGCTTGCGTCAAACTTGGAACGGGGGCTCTTTCTCTTTGCTGACCAAGATGATCCGTGGGATGAAGACCACGTCGCCTTTGCGCGGTCCAGTCATGATCGTCGCCTTGATGCAGTTGTCACGCAGCTCTACAACACGAAGGCGCGTGCCGTTGCACAGACCCAAGTTGCTGTTCAGGTTGCGCACCATCACGATCGGAGCGCCAATCTTGAGCGTGATCTTGTGCGGCGGGATCCCGGAGAAGTTGAGTGAGTTCAGGAACTCTGTCTCGTACAAACCGGCTGTCAACTCGTTCTCGTCGTTGATTGAGTCAACAGACAGGTACTCGCGCGCGTTATCAGGTCAGTCGCTTGGTCACTTCGTCGGTAATATGACTTGTCTCGGAAGACTTGTCTATATATGAAGATACCAAAATTTGTTTTGGCTAGATTACTATTACAGCTAATCTAAGCGAATTATGACGTGTGCATAACAAGAATCGGTTTTTTCACTATCGTTTCAGAGGCTGAAAACTGGATGTCTAGTCTTGTCATGGCTAGGTTTAGGTCAGGGAGATGTTACGAATGCTTCATATAGCGTTTTCGAGCAATTTGCTTTGCAACATGTCCCCAAATGTCGCCGTTTTTCGACAAATAGAATGGTAAGGGGACATGCTGCAATGTCTTATTTGTAATTTTGATCCAGTATTTTGCAACATGTTTCTGGCGCACGCACGTCTGCACATGAAACCAACACCAGTTTGTTTCACCCGTTTTCGGAGACATGCTACTTTTTTGCGATTGGTTGATCAAACATAACATGTAGTGCAAAACCAGTCTTCGATGTTGTGTCACAAACCACGTTTTGTTTCAAATGTTGCGACTCAAATCATTAGCTTACAAGAGCAAAGTCGCTTGTTCACACGAGCCTTGTAAATGGAACTGTGTCCCTCACGAACGAATCACACAAAACGTGCTCAAGAGGTGTCGACAAAGACTCAGACACAGACAGAAGTGCGTCACAGACAGAAGTACGCCATGCACCCTTTCGACAACACGAGTTGTTGTCGAAGCGAAGCAAAGTGAAGCACACAAAGCACACACACAAGCACACAAGCACACAAGCACAGAACAGACGCGCGATCACTACACTACACCTGCACCCGCTTGGCGGCGAGGACCTGCCCAATGACAGGTGACTGGCGCGTTGGAAGACACATCGGCGTCGCTGGGATGCAAGAAGAGTGTTGCTACGAGAGAGACTTGCGCCGCGCTGGTGCCGCAGACAACTGACATAACTGACACAGCTCCTTATCTCAGTGTTCTGCTCTCGCTTAGGGTCATTCGTCACGCTGCATACTTTGCGGCGGTGCTCGAGTGCAGGTTCTGACGCTCGGACGCTTGTCTGCTCGTGCGCAATCGCTGTCTTTGTGCATGCAGCAGCACTCATACACGCGCTCGCTCGTGTACTACACACGGTAGTAGTATGTGCATTAGAGTCTCGTCATGTCCAGGGACGCGGTCTCTGCTTGCGAGATGAGATGGAGAACAGTATGCGCAGTACAGCGAGCAGCGAGCAACGAGCGCGCGAGGTGGGACCTCACTGCGACGACAACGACAATGACAATGACAACAAAGACGACAACAGCCAAACCAGACTAGTCTGCCTGCCAGTAGCGGCTATTCGTTTGCTCGTCAAACCGATCGATAAATGCATGCGTGGAGCGCCTGCACTGAAGCACGTCAAAGACGAACGAAAGCAAGCAAGCAAGAGCGCGCTCCAGGTGAGTTGAGCAGTGCAGCAGTGTACGAGTAGCGCAGTGCAGTAGCACAGTATTGCAGAGCTGAAACGAGCAAGCGTGTGCGCGTGCAAAACAAGCATGCAGGCAGGCAGGACGGTCGCATGCGCAAATGTTGGGAATGCGCAATGGCGTGTTGATCGCGCGACTGCTTGGTGCTTGGAGGCGTCTGCGAAGCGAACCCACCTCGCGTGTCGACACCTCGCATTGCCTTGCCTTGTCCGGAGTGGAGTGAGCGAAATGGAGTGGAGCTGTCCACCCACAGTGGCTGCAGGCAGCGCCATCGCGCAAGCAAGCAAGCAAGCAAGCAAACGAGCAAGCAAACGAGCAAGCAAACGAGCAAGCAAGTCAAGTCAGCGCTGTGCTGCGCTGTGAGGGAGGACCTCGCGTGCATGAAGCTGGACCCTGTATCCTGAGGACAAGGACGCTGCTAGCCGATGCGATGCAATGTGATCGAGTGTCGAAGCAGCAACAACCGACTCGACTTCACTCCACTCGACTTCACTCGAGACTCGACTGCGACACACACGCGGTTCGCCATCTGGAGCTCGTCGGCAGCCAGCGACGCCCGGCTCCGAATTTTCAGTTTGTTTGATCAAAGGGAGCGCAGCGATAGTGAAAAAAGCGGCGCGTGCGGTGACCGCTTGACTCGATGTGAGTATGGCGCGAAACTCAGGTCCGCTCTCTGCCAGATTCCGGAATGCTGGAAAAAGAAAGGGCCGAGCATTCCCTCCTTTCGCTACGATTCCCAAGTGATGTGCGCGAAAGCCAGCGGTTTGACGCCGCCGCTCCGGATCGGATCGCGCTTGCTCGCGGTCCACACATCGATCGTCGCGAGCTCCAAGGCTCCAAGGCTCCAAGGCTCCAAGCTCCAAGCAAACAAGTGCTCAAGCACAGCAGCAGCACACTCCGCCGCACCACACGACGACAGCGACGGCCCAGCATAGCAGGAGCAGAGACAGCAGCAGCTGCTAGTCCTGTGTCTTGTGCGTTTGTTGCATTGCACGCACGCTGCCTGGCTCGCGAGCCAACCAGCCACGTACCCCCTGCGCGCTTCGACTTCGACTCATTCTCGAATCCGCCGCGCGCCGCACGCACCTCCGCTTCGCATCGCAGCGCGTTCGTAGCTCATCGTAGTTTGTAGCCCCTCGCACACCTCGTACCTTGCTCCACGATGCCGTCCGAGAAGAGCCCGCTGCTCGCGGGCCACGGCCACGACAGCACGAGCAGCAGTCACTACCACGCCGCTGCGCCGCACACGGACGACGACGACCGCTTCTACATGGGCGTCGACAAGCGCTCGCTCTTTGACACGGCCGAGTCGGGTCTGAGCACGGTCGAAGCCGCGCGTCGGCTCAAGGTCTTTGGTCCGAACGAGCTCGTGACGAAGGAGAAGTCGCCGTGGGTGAAGCTCGCGGAGCAGTTCTGGGGTCCGATGCCGATCATGATCTGGCTCGCGATCGCCGTCGAGCTCTTGACGAAAGACATGCCCGACTTCTTCGTCCTGCTCTTCCTTCAGCTCCTCAACGGCACGGTCGGGTGGTACGAAGAGCTCAAGGCCGGCAACGCTGTCGCAGCGCTCAAGGCGAGTCTCAAGCCTGAGGCGCTCGTGATCCGCGACGGCGTGCACCAGACAATCAACGCTGCGCTGCTCGTGCCGGGCGACCGCGTGACGCTCTCGGCAGGCTCAGCCGTGCCAGCAGACTGTGACTTGTGCGAGGGCAACGCCGTGCAGATTGACCAAGCGGCGCTCACGGGCGAGTCGTTCCCGGTCACGATGGTCCCGGGTGACAACGCCAAGATGGGCTCGACCGTGACGCGCGGCGAGATCGAGGCGGTCGTGACGGCCACGGGTTCGCAGACGTTCTTCGGCAAGACGGCGTCGCTCATCTCGTCGGTCGACGAGGTCTCGCACTTCCAGAAGATCCTCATCCGCATCACGATGTTCCTCATGGCCATTTCGTTCGTGCTCGTGGGCTTCTGCCTCGGGTACTTGCTGTACAACGGCGAGGACTTCCTCGAAGCCATTGCGTTCTGCGTCGTGCTCCTCGTGGCGTCGATCCCGATCGCGATGCAAGTCGTGTGCACGTCGACGATGGCGCTCGGGTCGCGCAAGCTCGCAGAGGAGAAGGTCATCGTGACGCAGCTCCAGTCGATCGAGACGCTCTCGGGCATGAACATGCTCTGCTCCGACAAGACGGGCACGCTCACGCGCAACAAGATGGAGCTCCAGGACGACCTCCCGATCTTCTACCCGAGCGCGACGCGCGAAGACGTGCTCGTGACGGCGGCGCTCGCGGCCAAGTGGAAGGAGCCGCCCAAGGACGCGCTCGACACGCTCGTGCTCAATGCGATCGACTTGCGACCGCTCGACCAGTTCACGATGCTCGACCACATGCCGTTCGACCCGACGGTCAAGCGCACCGAGTCGACGATCCGCGGTCCGGACGGCCGCGTGTTCAAGGTCACGAAGGGTGCGCCGCAGATCATCCTCGGCCTGGCGTTCAACGCCGAGGAGATCCAGGACGCCGTGGAAGCCAAGGTGCTCGACCTCGCGCGCCGTGGCATCCGGTCGCTCGCCGTCGCGCGCACAGACGACGCCGCTGAGGGCGGCTGGATCTTCCTCGGCATCATGACGTTCCTCGACCCGCCGCGTCACGACACGAAGCGCACGATCGAGCTCGCGCACGAGAACGGCATTGCCGTGAAGATGATCACGGGCGACCAAGCCGCGATCGCCGTCGAGACGTGCCGCATGCTCGGCATGGGCACGACGATCCTCGGCACGGACGTGCTCCCGACGGCGCGCGTCGAGGACGGTCTGTCGTCGACGCTCGGCCACGACTACGGCGCGATCGTCGAGAGCGCCGATGGCTTTGCGCAGGTGTTCCCAGAGCACAAGTTCCTGATCGTCGAGATCCTGCGCCAGCGCGGGTGGGTCTGCGGCATGACGGGCGACGGCGTGAACGACGCACCGGCGCTCAAGAAGGCGGACGTCGGCATTGCAGTCGAGGGCTCGACTGACGCGGCGCGCGCAGCGGCCGACATTGTGCTCACGAAGCCGGGTCTGTCGGTCATCATCAACGCGATCACGCTCTCGCGCAAGATCTTCCAGCGCATGCGCAACTACGTGACGTACCGCATCGCGTGCACGATCCAGCTCCTGCTCTTCTTCTTCATCTCGGTGCTGCTCTTCCACCCGGACAGCTGCCGCTTCCCGCACTTTGTGCCGCACCGCGGCGACTGCCCGTACAACAACAACACGAGCACGGAGGCCGTGGACCCGTACTTCAAGCTCCCAGTCATTGCGCTCGTGCTCATTACGATCCTGAACGACGGCACGATCATCTCGATCGCGTACGACAACGTCGTGCCGTCGAAGCGTCCCGAGACGTGGAACCTCCCGCGCATCTACTGGGTCTCGACGACGCTCGGCGTCATCGCCGTCGCGAGCTCGCTCTTGATCCTCTTCTGGGGCTTGGACTCGTGGAACGACGACGGCGTGCTCGCGTCGTTTGGTCTCGGGCACCTCCCATACGACCAGGTCATGATGATGATGTACCTCAAGATCTCGCTCTCGGACTTCATGACGGTCTTCACGGCGCGCACGGACAGCTTCTTCTTCACGCGCGCACCGGGGCGTCTCCTCGCGGCCGCAGCGCTCTTTGCGACCGTCATCTCGACGCTCCTCGCGATCTTCTGGCCGTTCACTGAGATGGAGGCGATCTCGCCCAAGCTCGCGGCGTTCGTCTGGGGCTACTGCCTCTTCTGGTTCGTCGTGCAGGACGTCGGCAAGGTCATCCTCGTCTACTTGCTCGAGCGCGTGCACCAAGTGAACGTGTTTGACGACAAGGTGAGCAGCAAGAAGTACGTGCGCCAGGAGACGATGCGCCAGAACCGCATTCGCCTCGGCGCGTCGTTCGTGAACAGCGAGTCGAGCATGCGCGACTCGTTCGTCGCCGGCCGCGCCGTGCGGTCGTCCATGGTCGAGCGCACGATGACGCTCGAGCAAGCGATGGACCGCCTCGCGCGCCTCGAAGCCGAGATGAAGACGCTGCGCCAGGTCATCCACTCGGCCTCGGGCGTCTCGTCGCAGCACAGCTTGTAAGCGCCAGTGCGCGCTGTTGTCGCCGCTGCGCCTACGCGTTGCGAGCGGTGCCTCACAGTCGAGTAGGACGTGCGTGCGCAGTACGCTCGCATTGATCCATCATCCACCAGCTAATCAATCAACCAATCGATCAATCTCTCAGCGTCTCGCATGAGGGGACTCAACTCTGCTTCGTTGCTTCGTTGCTGCTGCAGTTGGTGTCATGTGTCGTCGCCACTGAGCGTCAAGAGCGCTTCGCTCGGGAGGATCCGCGCAGGGCGACGTGCGCGCTGCTCGGGCAGGAACGGGTAGACTCCGAGTGTGTACATGCCACTGTAGAGTCCTGCGCACGAGACGCGCGAGCGACTTGCGTTCGAGAGCGTAGCACCATCGTCTGCGCACACTGGTGTCTGCGCCGCGCTGATCGTGAGGCCGCTGGAGTTGGACACGTTTGCGAGATCGAGTATAGAGATGTTCGTCGCATCGATGTAGAGCTCGAGCAGCGACGGTGTTGCGTCGAGGCGCGGTGGCAAGCGCGCAAGTGCCGGGTTTGCTGACAAGATGAGGTAGCCAAGGGTCTGGAGGAGCGGTGATGTGAAGAGCTCCTCGGGGAGCTCAGTGATCGCGTTGCCAGCGAGCGATAGTTGCGTGAGCGTCGTCATCTGGAGCAGCGGCGCAGGGAACGCGGTGAGGTTGCAGCGCTCGATGTAGAGCGTCCCGACGCCGCGCCAGCGTTCGTGCAAGTCGTCTGGGATCGTCACGGGCGTCGGCGACGCGATGATCTCAATGTCCTGGACTGTCGGCGCGAGGTTCGAGAGCAGCCCGCGCGGGATCGCAGCGACGCTCGAGTTGACAAACATGACGTACGTGATGGACCCAAACGTGTCAGACGAGAGTGCAGCGTCTTCGTCCCAGCGCACGAGCTCCGACGAGTAGACGTAGATTCCGAGGAGGTTCGGGAACCGACGGATCGCAGGCGGCACGACGAGTTCGCGGCAGTGGTGCAGGACGAGCACGACGATGTCCTCGCCACCAGCGTACACTTCGAGCTCTGCTGCGAGCTCGTGTGTGCCGCTGATGTTGAGCTTGGCGCAGTTCATCTCCTGTGCGATGCAGTTGCAGTCGCGCCTGAACCACGGATCGGTCTCGAAGAGACAGCCTTGCGGACATGGCGTGGCGTCGTCACCATGCCACCCCAGCGTCTTGAGCGTCATGAGCAAGAACAACCCGCCCCAGCCGGCAAAACCGAGGCGCAGGACACAGAACGCCAGCGTCTTGGAGCGTCGTCGCCAGATCTCGGTGCGCTTGCGACTACTGGACACTGATGTCGCTCCCAAGTGCGAATTGGAGACCACGGCGGAGCTGAAGCGCGAGTCGACCGTCGCTTCTTTTGCGGCTTGCGCAGCCTCGTCTTGCTCTGGCAAGTGCTGGCCGCTCGTGATCTCGACGAGCGAGAGGTAGTTGAGACAGAACGGCGAGACCTTCGTGGCGAGGTCAGGCAGCGTCGTCGCGAGTGACTGCTTGAACGTCAGCACGCCTTCTGCGTACCACGTCTCGGCAAAGTTCGAGTTCACGACGTGCGGTTCGTCGAGGTACTGCAGCGCGAACGGCGCGATGAGCCACGTCGGGATGACAGCGCAGATGACCGTGTCGATGATGATGTCGAGCAGAAGGAGCCGCGCGCGCAGGACATCCGACATGGTCCGATTCGCTTTGTGGTAGAACGCCGGCACGAAGCACTCGCAGCAGAGCAAGATCGTGACGACGAGGTTCGTGCTCGGTCGCCAGAGTCGGCTCCAGCGAGTCGCTTGGAAGACGTGCGCGCCGAGGTTCAGGTACTCGACGCTCCAGATGCGCACGTCGCCGTGCTTGCCAAAGATGCCAAAGAGTCCGCTGCGTGCGAGGTACTTGTGCCAGAGCTGCGCGCCAGATCGCGTCCACGCACGAAGCGAGGATGATCGCGGCAACGGGATCGCTGATGCCGCAGTCTTGATCTTGTGTGCTGTCGTCCCGTGCAGCAGCTGCTGCTGCTTGGTACGCACGGACTCGAAGCAGAGTCTACGGCGACGGACGGATGCACGTAGGATCGTGTAGACGCGGCGCGCGTGCACTGTGCTCAGGATAATGTAGAGCAGCACGACGCACGTGAGGTTCGTCTGGACCGAGAGCTGGCGCTTGAAGAACGTCTGTGTGTTGAGCACAACGTGGACCGCAGCAAAGACGAGCAAGTACGCCGCGGAGAGCACGTGCGAGAGCACGACTGCGAGCCAGAAGAACCAAAACCGGAGGCGCGGACCGATGCGCGGTCGCGACGGCAGCGACGACGCATCGCGCGGCAGTGTTGACGCGTTGTTGGATGTCGATGGTGCAGGACAGACTGCGCTCGTGCACCGCACGACCTGTGTCTCGGACCGGCGCTCTCCGCTCGTCTTGCTCATGGCGAGAGCGCAGTGTTCGACGTCGACGTCGGTCGCACAAGGACGACGACCGACTTGTGAGTAGTAGGTCACACTGTAACAACGAACGCGTCTAAGCGTTCGTTACTTCCTCTCAAGTTTAAAAAGCAGGCCGTGACAGTGTCATGACGAGTGTTGAACGCACGTCAGCGTCGCTGACTCCGACGGAGCTTGCGAGGCTGGAGCGATCGAGAGCGATCGTGCACTTCTTGTCAAGCACGTTCATGCACTCGCACTCGAGCGAATGAGCGAGCTTCCGACATCGGAAGGCGACGTCGCGCGAGGCGCAAGCGTCCAGATCTCGAGAATCGATGACTCGACACTGTCGACATTAGATGCAAGAGGAGCGAACACAACCAAGCAGTGGACGCGTTCTTGTACTTACACATACTTATACTGCGTCTTCACTTGCTCGCGCACGCACACTACGACGCACACGCTGCGACGGACGGCGTCCAGTGCGCTCGTCAACCTACACGACCACCAGCACCACTGATGTTGCTGACTGTTGCTGTTGCTCTGGGAACACACGCGCCGCCGCGATCCTCGATATCCCATCAGTCACTACACTCACAGCGACATCATGGACGATGACGACACGGGCGAGAGCGGCGCATCCGACGACGCGCGCATGATCTGCTGCAGCGCGTACACGACTTCTGCGGCCGTCGGTCGCTGCTCGGGGTCGACGTTCAAGCACGTGAGCGCGAGCTCGAGGATCGGCTTCGGGCAGTCGTCAGCAAACTCGGGGATGAGCTCGCCCGTTGCGACCATGCGCAAGATCGACGTCTCTTCGTGCTTGCTCTGCGGCGGGTTCTTCGCGTTCCAGTACGGGTAGTCGTCCGTGTCGATCTCCGACATGACCACGCCGAACGAAAAGATGTCGGCGCGCTCGTCGTAGTCCTTGCCGAGCAAGACTTCCGGCGCGATCCAGAAGGACGTGCCGATGCCCGCAGTCATGTGCGTCTCTTCAAAGTGGCGCTCACGCGAGACGCCAAAGTCGCTCAGCTTGGCGTCCATGTCGGCGTTCAAGAGCACGTTCTTGGACTTGAGGTCGCGATGGATGAGCTTCGGGTTGAGCGAGTGCAAGTACGTCAGCGCCTCAGCAATGTGCAGCGCGAACCGCGTCTTGTGGTTCGCCCACGTGAGGCGGCAGTTCCGGAGCTTGAAGCTGTGGAGCACTTCGCGCAAGTCGCCGCGGTCCATGAACTCGGTCACGGCTGAGAGGTTCCGGAGCGTGTCCCACGCCACGCCAACGAACTCGACGATGCGCGGGTGGTTCAGCGACGCCATCAAGCAGATCTCCTTCATGAACGACTCGACGTGCTTGATGTCGCCGCTCAGGTCCGGCCGAATGCGCTTGATCGCGACGCGGCGGCGGTTGTACACGCCGCTGTACACGAGCCCAAAGCCGCCTTTGCTAATGCAGTTGGCGACCTTGATGTCTTTGAACGGGATGCGGTACGCGACGATCACAGGGTCGTTGATCACTTCGACGTTGTTCGTAAAGTGCGTGTCGAACGACAGCGTGTGGTTGTCGTAGAGCGAGTCGCGGTCGCCCTTCTTGCCGCGGCGACTGCGCGACCGGCGCTGCCGCACGGCGATGAAGAGCAGAACGGCGATGAGGAAGCAGCCGCCGATGACAATGTACAGCAAGTACGAGTTGCTACTGGACGACGTCGCGGCTGTTGCAGCAGCAGGGTCTGCGTCATACGAAAGAAGAGAGCGAAGCAGATTGAGTGAGCGAGTGCTGTGAGAGAGAGTCAAAGGTCTCAAGACACGACACGACGGCAAAGACGCACTCTCGCTCGTGGTGTTTGCTGAAATGACGCAGAACTCGGCGCCGTGCGACGTCTTTTGCCACGCCCCGTTGTCTGCAGCGCAGTCGTACGGCTTCGTCGCGAGCGCGTCAACTTCAAACACCGTGAGCTTTTTCATGCTCTCGAACGTCTTGGCAGGCACGGTGCGGTTCGTGAGGCTGTTGCCTTTGAAGTACCTGCAAGAGGCGCGCGCAGCAACACCAGATCGAGCGTCATGAGCGACTTGTCGAAGACAGGAGGCGTCGCTGGACACGCTGTCCAACAGCGGCGAAGACGACACCAACGTGTGACGTACAGGTACTGAAGCGCTGGGAGGTAGAAGATGTTGGGCGGAATCGACGGGAACTGGTTCCCTGTCATGTTGCTAGCACGTCCAACAGTGTCGAGAGCGAGCGAGAGAACGTGGTGAGTCACATACACTGGCTGCGATGTCTTGAGCTATGGGACATACATCGAGAGCAGTGGACACGTCACGCCGGTGCAGACGCCTTCTTTGATGCGGTTGTAGCCGCCGACGAGCTTGTTCATCGACAGGTCCCTAGCGTCGGTACAAGACACAAGACAGACACACGTGAGACGCTATCATACTCTAGGACAACAGCAAGAGAAGCGCAGTTGACGACATACAGGTACTTGAGCTGCGCGACGCCTTTGAGGAACGTCGGCTTCATCTCCGTGACGTTGCAGTTCCGGAACGTGCTGGTGGCGAGTGGAGACAACCAGAGTTAGCCACGAGGTCGTCAGGTAGCGAGACTCGCAGAGACGACTCAGAGATTGACAGAAGCCAAGGCGCAACGACGTACATCTTGGCGAGCGAGAGCGGGATGTAGTCCTCCGTCGTGTCGAGCGCCGAGTTGAGATCGATGTTCTCGACCTCACTGTGTTGTTCCGTCAGGAGGCATCGACAGAGAGAGAGTCGTGAGTGAGCGTCTTGCCACGAGTGATGCGAGAGCAAAGGCTCTCGAGCCAACGCATGGACGTACACAGACTTGATCGACGTCTGCGACGTCGTGGTCACGAGCTTGATGGCCGACGGGTCGAGTCCTTTCCAGCCCGTGGACGCAGGCTTCACTTCGAGCTTCATCGGCTGCGGGTCTTTGCCTGCGATGCGTCTGCAGCGCGCGCGCCACACACAGAGCGCTCGCGTGAGTCTCCGATACAGTGGTGGTACTCAGATCACACTACGATGACTACTCAGCAGATGACGAGCGGCGACGTACACTGCCGTGAGCGTGTCGGGCACGATGATCGTCATGAGCGTCGTGATCTCCAAGACGTCGTCTGCGCTCAGACGCAGCGGGAAGCTCGTGACGCTCGCAGGGCGCGAGCGCACGTTGAACTGCCACTCGGTCTGGTTCGCGTATCCGTCGAGGCACGTGCACGAGACGTTGGCGTCGTGGTAGGCTTTCGGACACCCGCCGTTCGGCGCGATCTTCGTCGAGCGCGTCTGGATCGACGGTTTGCCGTCGCACACCGACGGCAGGTCTTTCCAGTTGCCTGTGAGCCCTGAGCCGATCGTGAGGCCCCAGATGTACTTGATGTCGTTTGCAAACAGCCGCGTCTCGCCTTCGTCGAGGTAGTTTGCGAGCCACGCACTCACGCGCGTGTCGAGCGTGCTCGTCGTCGGTGCAGTCGTCGGCGCGGCGTCCTGCGCGTGCGCTGTCGCGAGCATCGTCGCGCCGAGCGCTGCTGTAGCGGTGGCGGCTGCGAGCGCGTGCACCATGCTGTGTGCTGTCGCGGCGAGCGTCGAGTGAGCGCTTGCTGCTGCGCGTCGCTCGTCGCCTTGCCAGTGCTCTTGCTGCCTCTTGCTTGCTTGCTTGTTGTGAGCGAGTGCTTGTCCGCGCAAATGTCTTGCGGTTTGTGTGGTCGGTTGTCTTGGCTTTTGTCACTATCGGCGGTTTTGTAGAAAGAAACGCTCTCGCCCGATCGCGGAATCTCAAATATGAAAACCAAGCGCAGAGTCCCAACGGCGCGAGAGCCCACAAACGCGAGAGTGCAAAAACCGGGTGTGCTGCAAAAACAAGTCAGCGCGTACCACACTAATAGTCGCATACAAATTTCCAGTCACCAGCCAAGCGCCGAGCCACACACAAACCACATTCATACAACATCCAAGTCATTCGAGTGCTCGTCTCGTCGGTGACTTCTCCAGCGCCACCTGGTGATCCCAGTACTGACGCGAATGCAGCCTCTCGTTGCTTCAGCCATTCGTCTGCGGCATGATCGGCATCTCGAGCTTGCTTGTAGGAAGCAGATGTGTGCGTGTGTCTCGAGGCGCTGTCGTCGTGAGCGGAGCGCGTCTGTGAGTCGCTGTCGTCGTGAGCGGAGCTGTATCGGGTCTCGTTCGCGGCAAACGATGGATGGATGCCCAGACACAAGTACACGTTCATCCGTCCGTGAAGCTGAACAAAGTGCATCATCGACGAGCTCGATTACTCGATTGCTCGAGCAGCTTGCTCCTGACATCAGCTCCACTCCTCGTCGCTACTCAAGCAAGCGAACGGCGGCAAGCAACGCCACGACCTCGAATGAATGCGCCGTCCTTTCACGCGGTCGCTCGGTTCTTTCCCTTTCGACTCCACAACTCTCGACAACAACTCGACTCGACTCGACTCGATTCGGGACCTGGAGCGTTGGAGACCAGAAGTCCTCGAGACTTGGAGATCTGGAGACCTGGCTAGACTCCCTCAACTAACACCTGCGTCGACTGCACGCTCATGAGGAGTTAGGCACGCTCGCTGGCTTGCAGCTATCCAGGCCAAGCACCCACGCAGGACGCAAAGACGCACGTTCGTTCCTGACGTCATAGTCCAGCTAACGACATTGTCGCCCAGTCCTTTCAACTGGACGACTCGACTCGACTGCATGCTGACAGACTCGGTGGTCTTCACGGACCTCCAGCCAGCACCACCTAGAGTGAGCGCACCAGCTCGAGGACCGCAAATCCTCGCTCTCGTGTAGAAACTAGCTCACGAGAAGCAGGTTTGGGACTCGAGTCTCGAGGAGCATCAAGTAGCCTTCAGGAAATGTCGGAGCGATTCGCTCATGTGGCCGATACGAAGCAGTCGATGCCTGCCAGCTCACATCGCTTTTCCAGCAGATCCGCACAAGTCCAAGCGCGAGCGCCATGCCGCGCCTCGCTTCTCCCGGACTCAAACACAAGCAGTTGAATCCAAGTCTCAATCAACACTTTCACTCTCCCTTCTATCGACTCTCGTCCATACATTCACATATGCACACCTGTCTATCAGTCGACTCAAGACGACCACGAGTCGCGAAAGATGCGCTGCAGCTCGTACTCGATCTCAGTCGACGTCGGTCGATCCGCTGGATCGGCTTGCAAACAACTGTCGGCCAAGTCCAGGATCGCCTTCGGACAGTCGTCTGAGAACGTCGGCCGCAGCTCGCCCGCCGCCACTTGCCGCAAGATCTCGGCTTGCTGCAGCTTCCCGCCGCGCTGCGGGTTCTTGTCGTTCCAGTACGGGTAGTCGTCCGTGTCGATCTCGCACAGCACGACGCCGAACGAAAAGATGTCGGCGCGCTCGTCGTAGTCCTTGCCGAGCAAGACTTCCGGCGCGATCCAGAAGGACGTGCCGATGCCCGCAGTCATGTGCGTCTCCTCGAACCGCCGCTCGCGCGAGATGCCAAAGTCGCTCAGCTTGGCTTCCATGTCGGCGTTCATGAGCACGTTCTTGGACTTGAGGTCGCGGTGGATCACCTTCTTCGGACGCAGCGAGTGCAAGTACGTCAGCGCCTCGGCGATGTGCAGCGCAATGTGCGTCTTGTGGTTCGCCCACGTGAGGCGGCACCCGCGCACTTTGAAGCCCTGGAGCACGTCGCGCAGGTCACCACGCTCCATGAACTCGGTCACGGCCGACAAGTGCCGCAGCGAGTCCCACGCCACGCCGACGAACTCGACGATGCGCGGGTGCACGAGCATCGCCATGAGCGCGATCTCTTTCAGGAACTGCTCGATCTGCTCCATGTTGTCACTCAAGTCCGGCCGGATCTTCTTGATCGCGACCTTCCGGCCATTGTACGTGCCGACAAACACGAGACCGAAGCCGCCTTTGCTGATGCACTGCCCAGTCTTGACGTCAGTGTATGGAATGCGCGTCGTCAAGATGAGCGGGTCGGTCAAGAGGTGCGGGTTAAGCGTCGGGTGCGAGTCGTCAAAGTCGTACGTCTCGGCGAACATCGACTCGCGCTCGTCTTTGCACAAGCCTTCCTTCGCTTTCCACCACTTTTCGCGCACGACAAAGCCGAGCAAGAGGAGCACGACGACGCCGCCGCCGACCAGCGCGTAGACCAAGTACGTCGGCGACGCGCTCGTCGACTTGGGCGACGTGAGACCTAGTGTCGAAGCGCAGAAGAATCAGTCAGATGTCGGCCCAAAAGCGCGTGTTCGATAGTCACAACAGCGATGACGTACCAGCAGCTGAGGATCCGCTCGAGAGCACGCAGAACTTGACGCCGTGCGCAGTCTCCCACGCGCCGTCGTCACACGTGATGCTCTTGTCAGGCACGTCGGACGTGAACTCGTCCAGGCTCTGGATGCCTTTGAACATCGTCGGCGTGACGCGAAGGTCGAGCTTGTTCCCGTGCATGTACCTAGCGCACATCCAGACGCAGCATACGTGCGTGAGCGAGCGCACATCCATCAACTGGGACGCGTCGCTCGTGACGAGCGTGTACGCACAGCTTCTTGAGCGTCGTGACTTTGAACATGTCTTCTGTGAAGTTGGTGATCTCGTTGAAGCTCAGGTTCCTAGTGTCCGTCCAGGCATCCATCCAGTCATACAGTTTGTCAGTCACTCTTGATGTGGGCACATCCATGGCGTCACGCATCTGTGGCTCTGTCATTGTCGACTGGTACACGTACGCTTCGCGAACTTGGCACAGGAAGCAATCAGGATCGATCCGCTTGCCCACGAAGGGAAACGGCATGCGGTTGTGCGACAAGTCCCTAGCCACGCAAGACGACCGAGTCAGTTCCATGCGCAACTACGACGCGCTCGGCTCTTTAGACAAACACAGAGGTGCACGTACAGGGTCTCGACGCTCGCGAGGTTCCGCACGAAGTTGAGTCCGAAGTCTTTGAAGTTGCAGTTGCGCAGCGTCCTGGCACGAGCAAGAGACACAGGCGTGAGCTTTGCAGCACATTGACGGACAGACTGGCGGGCTGCCGCGTGCGCTGGACGTACAAGTTGATGACCGAGGACGGAACAAAGTCCTTTGAGCGTCGGATCACGTCGTCCATGTCAATGTTGTAGATTTGCCTGCGCACAGTGCGTCGTGAGCGATCACATGATACTCGGCATGTGAGCAGAGTCCAGAGAGAGAGACGCACAGTGTCTGGAGGTTCACAGTCGACGCGCTGCGCACGACTGGGAGCGTGTTGGAGATCACGGCGCGGTTGTCTGAGACGAACTTGATCGGCAGCGGCTCCTCCGAGTCGCCAATGATGCGTCTGTAGTGCGTCACACGCGAGCGACAAGAGTGAGAGAGAGATAGAGGCAAAGGGTAGCGTGCCAACACTACACGTACAGCGTTGTGAGCGTCTTGTTGACCCAAAGCGTTGAGATTGCGTTCACTTCGAGCGTGTCGGTTAGTTTCTGGGTCGTCGGCTGCGCCTTCGTGCCGCTCTTCGCGCGCACTTTGAGCTCCCACGACTCGGGACTCGCGAGCTGTCCGTCGAGGCACGTGCACGACGCTCCAAGGCTCGTGAAGAACGACGGACACCCGGGGTTTGGCGCCACCGACGACGACCGCATCTGCACGGACGGCCGGTCGAGGCACGGCCGAGTGTTCGTGGGCAAGAGTCCCTGGAGCTCCGAGCTCGGGAACCCCACGAGCTGCGCCTCGTTCTCGCTGAACTGCGCTTTGTACCACGCCTCGACCTCCACTTGCTTGTCTGCAGCGTCGCTCGAGCTCCCGTTCGACGCCATCGCCGCTGTCTCTGCCGCTCTTGCTGTCGCTGCGAGGTCTTTCGCGTCGACTGGGAGCAGCAGCAGGTGTGCTGTCAGCGCAAGTAGGCACACGAGCACTGCTGCCATGATCGGGACGCTGCGGCGCGCGCGTGCGAGCGCTGCTGTGAATGCTGCAGCTCCTGGTGCGCCGCCGCCACTGCCGCTGCTGTGTGGAGACCTGGTCATCGATCGTCGGTCGCGCTGCTTGCTTGCTTTGTGGGTCGAAAAAGTAAGAACAGCGTTTGGCAGTCACGAAAAACCATCTGCTACCCGATGACCGGCTTCGTCCACATCAACGAAAAATTGCATTAACAAAAAACCTGTTTTTTGCATGCGAACTTGGGTGGACCACACACCTTCAACTACGGTACTTTATTGAAGATGTGTGGACACACATCTTCAACTACGGTATTTTATTGAAGATGTGTGGTCTACGCCTTGGACAAGCCTTAGTGACAGAGAAATTTTTAAAACAAGCAAATGACCAAGAGTTCAAATCTAGACACACTAAAATCTGGACGCTGTCGATCACCGAAGCTCCCTCTCTTGTGTGACTCTGGCACTATACTAAACTATACGATGATCACCCGATCAACCAATGAAACGCGTCGCCAAGGAGTGGTCATCTGTGATTTTTGGCCATGATCTCAGGAATACGGTTCGGTATTAATTACATTTTATTACAACTATATCTATACCCTTAATTACTCTTGCTTTTTTGTCCTTGCGTGCGTGCGTGAGTGTGTCTGTCTTCGGAACCGCGCAGTTAGGTGTCACGCTTTTCGTGAGTTGAGATCAGACTTGAGGGTGTACGGGACAGCGCAGTTAGGTGTCACGCTTTTGGTCAAACGAGACCAGATTTGAGGCTGTTATTTTGTGTGACATGCATCGAAATTTGTTTGCAAAAACCAAGTCAGTAGAATTTTGGGATATATTCGGGACTGTCCCGATGAGAAATTGTCGTTATACGTATAGGTTGTTAGGGACATGTTCGGGACTGTCCCCGCTTTCAGACGACAGCAGTGCCATGTTGGTTGGGGCTCGCCACCGCAGCAAAGCGGAGGTCGGCAGCACCGCTCTGCATGGTGCGACTGAGGTTTGGCGCGTTGGTGCTGAGGCCACAACAGAGATTGACATTAAATTTTCCGCCCGTGTTGTGGGCGGCTCTCGGCAAGTCTTATCCTTAACTAAGCTAGAGATCTGATGCTGTGTGCGGATTAATTTCGAGTTTAAAAGATGAAGAGGCTCAACGTCGCGCAGCGCGTGGCGTACTCAAGCGCAAGGTGGCGTTCGTTCTGGGCGTATTTCAAGAGCACATGGGTCGAGCGCTTTGGTATCGAGTGTGAAACGTTCACGGCATGGACCGGTGTATCGTCAACTGGACGAACAATCCACTCGAACGGTTTAAACGTGAGATGAACGCCGCCATCTCGACGCCGCACCCAAACCTTCTCCTCTATGTCGCCACGATCGACAAGATCTTCAAGAAGTATGTTAGGCTGTCGAAAGCTATCGCTCAGCATCGAGCTAATACGCCAGCTGCTGTCGATGTCTCTCGCGTCCAAGTCGATGATGACGACGTCCACGACATTGCATGGATCTAGGACCTGACAGGAGAAGAGGACTCGAGCGATCAAGACAGCGAGGACGATGCGCTAGCGAGCAGCGATATCTAGCACAAATGCTGTATAATTAATCACCTTCATTGCCTCAGTTCGTTGTTGTCTTGTGTCTGCGTGTCTTGGTGTGAATGCTTTTGTCCGCGCACATGTAGGCGAGCAACGACGTCTGTTTGAATGGCGAGCGAGCACGTCGTGGTGGCAAGCGAGCACGTAAGAGCATGAGCAAGCACGTCTTGGCAGGGAGCGAGCACGTCTTGGTGGCGAGTGAGATTGAGGAGTGAGCGTGCTGTGCTGCCAAGCGAGCAAATCTTCAGCTCAGTCTACTATACGATTCGACGCGGTATTGATGTTTCGGTCTGGTCGTGCATCTACACAAAAATTCAAACATGATGGCCCGGACACTTTTATGGCCCAGCAACAGCATACGTTTGCGCAAAGCTGTGGCGCACAATTGCGCGCTGTTTGTTTTGCAGTTTGATTTGAAGTGACTATACCGATCACGCTCATCCAATGACTCTCACCTCGGCCATTTGCTGCTATTGAGAGATCACTGCGGCGCACTCGTGTACGTGAAGGATGGCGCGCAAACGCTGCTCATACACGATCAAAGAGCGGTGTGAAGCAGTCGCGGCTCTGCGAACGCACAGTCAACGGCAGGTCGAGCGCGATCTTGGCATCCCTCGCCGTACGCTTCGTCGCTGGGCTCGCAACGAGGCATATCTACTTGCCTACCAAGGACCGGAGCGAACGAAGTCAATGATGCGAGGAGACTAGGACAAAGTCGAACATCTCACATCGTTCGTGCTCACAGAGGGCGGAAGCTGCCGATCATGATCATCTTGAACGGCTCGAAGAACGGCAGCATTCGCAACGAAGAGATCCCGACGTATCAATCTGGTACGTCGTCGCGACTTCTTTGAGCTTGAACTGCTGTGCTTTGATCTCGAGTCTGACTGCACTATGTATGCATAGGGCACTTCTACATAACTCAATAGAACGTGTGGTGAAACGCGGTCAGAAAATCTGGCTCGATCCGCGATCGTGCAGCGGCGATCGAGAACCGGCATCAGCGATCCAGGGCAAGATCAGCGATCATACCGGCGATCCTGTCAGCACGAACTAGCGCGTGACGACGACGCGCACGCCGCAAGTCGAACGAAGTAACGCGACAGTAGTGATCCGTGGTCAGCAGCAGCCGGCGATCGTACAAGTCAACAAGGATCGCGGGGTGCAGGAGCAGCTCGGCGATCGGGCGTGACAACCGCGATCGCAACGGCTCAGCGTGACGCAACTCGAGTTGTGAAGCATCGACGTCATCGTGCGAGTGATACGAGAGCTCTGTGATCGTCGTGCAATCACGACCACCGTCGACGATCGCGTGCAACTGACATCGGCGATCCTGCACGATTGTCATCGGCGATCCGCGGGGCTGCATCGACGATCCAGTGCGATCCAGAGCCAAGCGTGGCCGCGGACACGAAGGTGTATGCAGACACCGTCGTCGGCGACTGTGACGAGTGGCTCGGCAAGCGCGATCGGCTTGCCGCGAGTGTGCTCGTCCCATCAGCATGATTGGAAGATCACTGAGCGAAAGGGGATCATCCCATCTCCCGACAACCCAGTGAAGTGCAAGGTGAGCAGAGGTCCACGATAGTGCAAGCTAGTCAAGCATAGTGAGATCAAGTCAAAGCAGTAGACAGTTAAGCAAAGTAATTCAGTCCGGAATTCTCCTAGTCCAGCACACGTCCGATCCAGTCGATAGGGGATCGCGAGTGACCAGCCTCGCAGGGCCCGTTCTCACCCTCACGCCCAGCACCTGCGACGCGCAGGTCCGGAATTGAAAGCTCCGAAGAACCGCTCCGATCGACCGACGTGGGGTCATCGGATCGGCATTGGCATTGGCGATCATCTGGCGATCTTGGCGATCACCGACGATCAAGAGCACGCGACGAGCCTGGAAGCTTTGGCCAGATCGTCCCTGCTACCGTCTGCAGCGTCTACGCTCGCAGATCTTTGTGCGCCGTTTGGGATCGCGACCGCGATCTTCAAGCACCGCCGGCTTCGTGCGACGATCATCCGCACGCACCGGCGATCCCCCCAGCAGAGCATCAAGGAGGCCTCACAACCCGTCCGCTACAGAAGCTCTGCGCCCCGCACGGCTCATTTGCTCGCGCCGTGCGTCCGTGGTCGTGCCTCACAACCACGATCACGACCCGCGATCGTTGAAGACCCTCGACGATCGCGCAGTGCATCTCGCCGGAGCAGCGAGATCGCACGACCCCAAGTCCCTCTCTCTCTCCGAGGACCGTCTTCCCCACCACCAACGGTCGACACTACACGCCGGTAAAGCGGATCGCGCCCTGCGATCCGGTATACGACGGAGCGGCAAGGGTCTGACACTGAGGACAAGAATTTGCTGTGGTCGTTCCACCACAACTGGTGCGCATGCCCAGATTCCTTGATCCTGTGAAGACCAGCATGGTGAAGAAGACGCCCCCGAAGAAGAAGGGCAACAGCCCGCCCGCCACGAAGGCTGCGAGCGGTGCTGGATCACTGAAGCCTCGCATCAACGCTCTGGGATCGAGATCCTCCGAGAGCGACGATGAAACGAAAGAAGAAGATCGTGTTGAAGGATCTCCGACTACTGTCGACAACACGAACGAGGACGAAGATGACGGCTACGGATCGGATGAGTCGATCGCGCTCGACAACCCGCTACCGGGCGAGTTGGACATCGACATGATCTCGGTCGCGACGATCGCTCCGATCGTCCCTGACGGATCGTCTGACGCTGCAGTCGCCGCAGCGCTCAGCTACGACCACGTCATGACGGAACGTATGAACGCGCTGCCGCCTCGGATCGACTACGCGCAGCCGCCGATCGACGAGTTCGACCGTCTGATCGCGTACAACCACTTCATGCGGCTCATGGGCGCGCGCTTCTACGCCGCAACCGATCGCATGCATGTCCCGAGGTGGTCCGAGCTCACGAACGCTCAGTCGATGGTCGAAGCAATCGTGAAGATGCTCCTGACTGCCGGCTACGTCACCCGGATCGTCGACATGGCCCCGCTGCTCGCGTTCAACCCGGCCACGATCCGTGTGATCGGCGAGACCGCGACCGGCCTGCTCAGCCTGATCGTGACGCAGCGACGCTCCGCGACGCAGCTCCAGCGCGCGCAAGCCGAAGCGGAAGAGCAGGTGAAGCGCGACGAGAAGATCCGCGCCGACCAACAGAAGCAGAAGCTCGAAGAGGTTCAGCAGCTGATGATCGCCGCAACCGGGATGACGATCGAGCAGATGCGCGCGACCCGCGACGATCACCAGCGCCAGTCGAACACCATCCGCGAGCTTCAGCAACAAGTGGATCACCTGGTGCAAGCGAGCGCGATGAAGCCGCCGCACTTGGTCGCGGATCGCGCAGTGCCGCTTGACGGTCGAGAGGTGAAGGTGAAGCTGGAGCCAATCTCCGACGACGACCACGGCATCTGCGACGATGAGCTGCCTCTGACGAGCAGTACCGTGGCGGCGACGACCATCCGATCGTCGGTGGTCTCCGAGCTCAAGGAGTTCAGCGGTCGTGACGATGACGAGTCGAAGGCGATCGCGTGGCTGAAGAAGGCGAGGATGGCGTTCCGACGCGACCAGCTGACGCGTGACGAGATGTGCTTGACGTTCTCCGAGCTGCTCGCTGGTCCCGCGCTCAACTGGTACCGCCAGATCCCGCGTCGTACGCGTGGCAACTGGGATGCAGTTGTCGAAGCGTTCAAGGCCGAGTACTGCGGCGAGGCGATCTCGAGCTCGCGCAAGTACTACGAGATGCGTCGCTGGGACTCCGAACGACCGATCGACTACCTTCACCGGCTGAACGTGCAAGCTGCACGTGCTAAGATCCCGTATCTCGTGGCCGGATCCAAGGAAGCGAAGGAGCACGTCGATCATTTCATCGACACGGTGCGCGACGACGATCTGGCGAGGATCTTGGTGCCGATTTGTCTGCCGCACGTGTCGGCGTTGAAGGACACGCTCGTCTCGATTCGCCGCTCGCAGTCGCGCAAGAAGATCGCTGGTGCGCCGACGAAGGTTGCCAAGCCGGTCAAGCGCGAGTCCACGCGCAGGATCCAGTTCATCGCACCGCCGAATGAGTCTTGGGCGTCGGAGAGCGACGGCAGCGAGCGCGACCGCGAGCCGACCGAGGCGTTCCGCATGAGTGGATCGAGCGAGTCGGAGTCGTCGGATCGCCCACCGCGTCGCGCGCCGAACGACCAGTTCGAAGAGCTGATGAAGATCTTCGCCACGATGAGCAAGTCGAAGGACGCCAAGCGGGATCCAGCACCACAGGATCGTCGCGACGCACCGCCGTGCACCCACTGTGGGTCGTCGAAGCACCGCGATCTCGACTGCTGGCGCCGGCTCACATGCCAGATGTGCGGACGCCAAGGCCACCCGACCGATCGCTGCTTGCACATGTGCAAGGGGTGTGGCAAGGTGCACGATCGCGGCGAGTGCGAGTACGAGAAGCTGCTCGTAGATCTCAAGCGCTGGTTCAAGCCCGAAGAGCACGCGGCGATCTTGCCGCCGAACGTAGTCCAGTGGTTAAACTAGATCGCTCGCCGACTGGGAAGTCGGTACGCGCCGAGCGATCATCCACTGCTACCTGCATCTACGCATTCATCCAGACGAGCAAGAAGGGCAACGATAACCAAGATGAATCGCACGTACGTTTACTTCAAGACGACTTGGATCCTACGCGTCCGATCGCCGACGACCAAGACTTTGAACGACGACCTGCGATCCAGCGACTGTCGCTGCTCCCGGGCGAACGACGCGGCTACTGGCGGTCTCACGCCGGCAAGTCGCACCGACAGACGATTGTCCATGCGGCGATCAACGATCGACGCGCCAGGATCCTCCTGGACTCTGGTGCCGAGGTCTCGATCCTCGATCCAAGCTTTGCGCGTGAGCTAGGAATCGAGATCGACACTTCGCAGTCGTTGCAGTGCGTCGGCGTAGGCGATGCGACGTATCCCACCGAGGGCCGATCGCGCGTGAAGATCACGCTTGCCAACGAGCTCGCGTACGAGTTCTCGCTCTGGATCGGCAAGCTCTCCGGCATGGACGCGATCCTTGGGATGGACTTCATGGCTCCGGCAGGCGTGCGGCTGGACCTCGCGGACGGATCGGCCTGCTTGCCCGACGAGGTGCGTCTACGCTTCGACGGACGACGCCAGATCTTCGACGCGATGGAGCGACACGTAGCCCTGCCACAGGCGATCCGACTTGACCCAGGCGACACGACGTCGATCAATCTCGTCGACCGCGATCGGCAGCGTCTCTGGGTGACGCGCGGTGACGGCTGGGTGCCTACGATCACGTATGGCAACGACGGCTCCCCGCGGACGCTCAGGATCACGAACGTCGGCGACGAGGCGCGGACGATCCAGGCGACGGTGACGATTGGCCTGTGGCTCGCGCGCGGACATGTGCCACGGAAGCCCGGCTTCGTGTCGACCAGGTCGCGCCGCTACCGCGACTGGCAGGTGTTGGCGTACGAGGCCTCGCCTGATCCAGAGATCGCACGACGCGAGGCGATCGAGCATCGGCGCGCCATCGAGACGCTGCCGCCGGCGACGAACAAGCCGACGTACACGACGCCGCGTGCGGTCTTGAAGCGTACAACGTGCGAGGAGAAAACAACCGGTGCTGCCCGAGTGTCGATGAGTGATGCCGATCTCCACGTGCCGCGCGAGCACGAGCAACCGAACGCCGACATCGTGGACGAACTCGATCGAAGCCACGATCGACTGCCACCCATCGCTTCTGGCTGCGCAAACGCCCGCGGAGACGATCAACGAGGCCTACACGAGTGTTCCCGGAATGTTCCGATAGCCCCGAGCGCCGACAGTTTGAACCCGATCGCCGATGCCGAGACGTCGAGCAGAGTTGCGTACGAGTCGGAGGTCACAACTGACATCGGAGACCGTCATGGCACCCCTCATGCGTGCCACCCGCAGGCAACGTCGTCACGCGTACGAGAAGCGCGTTTTATCGCGGCTGTGCAACTGAAGGATGTCGAGCTCGATCAAGACGACATGGAGGAGACAGTGTTCGTAAAAGAGGGCAGCGATCTACATGCCGAGAGTGTGTCGAACGAGTTCGCAGTCATCCCCGAACAAGATCCAGATGACGTCGCGGTCACCGCAGACGATCTGTGCATCGGCGACCCCGAGGTGAACACGCCGGAGGAGATCGCCCGACTACGCGAGATCGTGTGGCGACGCAAGCACCTGTGCATGGGAGTAGGCAACGCGTTGCCGCCTCCCGCCAAAGGGGCGGTATGCGATATCGACGTTGGATCTGCGGCACCGATCGCTCAGCGAGTGCGCAAGCTTCCACCCGAGACGCTCGAGAAGGTGTTCGAGTTGCTCAAGGGGCTCGTCGGCGCAGGGATCATCGAGGTGTCGACGTCGCCGTGGGCATCACCGATCGTCGTGATAGTCAAGAAGAACGGGATCGACATTCGGCTGTGCATCGACTATCGCGCGGTGAACGCTTTGACCAGGCTCATGGTGTACCCGATGCCGCTCGTCGGCGATCTGCTCGAGAACCTCGACTCGATGCTTTGGTTCTGCTCTTTGGATATGGCGAGCGGCTTCTGGGTCGTGCGCATGACGGATCGCGCGAAGGCGATCTCCGCGTTCATCACGCCGTTCGGTCTGTTCCAGTGGACCAGGATGCCATTTGGCCTCAAGAACGCGCCTCAGATCTACCAACGGCTCCTCGACAACGCGCTGTACGGCTTCTTGCAGCTGACACCTGACGGCCGTCAATCACCCGACGCAGACGTGTTCCGCGACGGCGATCCTGTGCCTGTGGACCGCAGTTCGGTGATCAGTCGCCGATCGTACATCGATGATATCCTCTTCGGCGCTGCAACTTGGGACGAACTCTGTAACCTCACAGATCGTCTCATGGATGCCTGCGACGAATGGGGACTCTCGATCAGCGTACCCAAGAGCGCGTTTGGACGTCGGATCGTCGACTACCTCGGTCACGAGATCAGCGATCGCGGGGTTAAGGCCAAGCCGAAGAACGTGAAGGATCTGGCGAGCTTGGAGTTCCCACGGACGCTCAAGGGTGTTCAGTCGTTCCTAGGATCGCTGAACTACTATCACAAGCACGTCGAAGACTTTGCGATCTACGCCGCCGCGTTGTACGAGCTGACCGAGGACGATCTGCGTAGCTATCGATCCGATCCGGCTCTGCTGAGCGAAGCGCGTCTTGGTTTTGAGGCCCTGAAGCAGAAGCTGATCGCCGCACCAGTGCTCAAGCACTTTGATCCTGATCGACCAATCACGATCGCCGTGTACGCGAACGACTGGGCGGTCTCCGGTGTGCTCCTTCAGGAGCACGATCAAGTGTGGATGCCTGTGCGTTTTGCGAGTCGCGTTCTAAAGGACAACGAGCTGCGGTACAGCATGGTTGAGAAGGAGATCCTGGGTCTGCTGCGTGTGATCCACACCAGTCTGAACCTCGTGATCGGCCGGCCGCTTCGCGTGATCACTCGGCATTCGACGCTCGCATGGCTCTTCCGATCCAAGCACCTCGACGGTCGTTTGCAACAGTGGGCAGCGATCCTCTCGCCATGGGAGCTCACGATCGAGAAGGCATTCAAAGGCGAGGACGAGTTTCCAGGTTTGATCGCCGCGTCGGTGACGCCACGATCGCACATGGACCAGGCGCTCGCGCAGATCCGACCACGCAAGATGCTGAACAAGGGCCGCATCGTCATGATTCCGCCGACGCTTGCTGCGGACGAGTCGGCGTTCGTCGTATCGTTCGACGGATCGGCGAAGCCCAAACGGATCGGCGGCAGTTACGGCGCGATCCTCTGGCGCCTGCCAGGGTGGGAGGTGATCGAAGCAATGTCCGAGTACTTTGACGACGCTACGGTGAACGAGGCTGAGTACCGCGGCATGATCGGAGCGGTCCAGCTGGCTGTCAAGCACGGTGTTCGAGACGCGATCATCTGTGGCGACTCGAGGATCGTGATCCAGCAGCTGACCGGCGAGATCGAGTGCCATGCATCGGGTCTGAAGCTGTTGTGGAGCCAAGCGCGCAATGAACTGCAGCGTCTGCAGTCCGCTCGGCTCGTGCACGTGAAGCGCGAGTACAACGCGGCAGCCGACCTGATCACCGGCCGCGCGATCCAGCGACAAAGGGGCGAGCATGTGAGCGAGGACGAGCACGACGATCTGCGATCGCTGAACCGTCTGGCCGAAGTGCTGATCCGTGACGAGACAGCGGCCGTCGCCGAAGTCGCTCGTGTCTTTGCGACGACGCGTGCGACCGCAGGATCCACGATTGCGACTGCAGCGACGATCGGGCAAGTGCGCAGTGATCGGATCCGCCGTGCCCAAGACGAAGAGCGATGGATGTGGAACCTCAAGCGGTACATTCAAGGAGACGTGCAAGATCTCTCGGTTGCAGAAGCCGAAGAGTGCCAGAAGATCGCGCGCGACTACGACGTCGACGCGTCCGGGCTGCTCCTGTTCGTCTCAAGGCAGAAGCGGTCAAGCGACGATCCTGAAGCGCACTTCCGGCTCGTGATCCCGACGACGCTCCACGACGAGATCTTACATCACTTCCACGCGAGCCTCGCCGGTGGTCATCAGGGAATCGCGCGTACGTACGAGAAAATCCGAAAGCAGTGTCACTGGCGCAACATGCACCGATCGGTCGCCGAGTACATTGGATCGTGCGTCGACTGCCAGACGGGCAAAGGGGAGCCCCGCCTGCGCGGCAGATCGCCTGGTAACGTGGTGGCGACCTACCTGTTTCAGGTGATCAGCATGGATCACGTGCCGTCATTGCCAAAGTCGATCCGCGGCAACACCGAGCTTCTGATCTGGGTGGATCAGCACTCTGGCTTTGTCATCGTCTCAGCGAACGCTTCACGATCGGCCATGACCGTCGCCGAGAGCTACGAGCGCTGCGTCTACCGTAGGTTCGGTGCGAGCGAGGTGATCCGCCACGATCGTGAACCGGGGTTCATGTCCGACGTGTTCAAGCAGTTCAATCGGCTGATCGGACAGCGCAGCAAGGCGACGCTCGCGTACCGACCGCAGGCGAACGGCATGATCGAGCGCATGGTGCAGACTATGACGCGGGCAATCAAGATGTACGTCCAAGACGAAGAGCAACGCGACTGGGACGATCATGCAGAACGCTTGGTGATCGCGCTCAACACCGCGTACGATCGGACGCGCGGCGAGACCCCGTTCTACCTCGTACATGGATGGGACCCGCGTACCACGCTCGAGTCGACGCTGCCGCAGGTCAACCCAGGCGTACGATCGGACGACGCAACGAAGTGGCGAGCCCAGATCCAGCGAGGCTACACGCGCGCGCGATCGGCTGCCAACAAGCTGCTGCAAGACGCGATGGCTACGCGAGCACGAGTCAACAACGAGCGGGCCGAAGATGACGACAGGGTCGCTGTCGGATCGCACGTGTGGCTGTTCATCGATCGCGTGAAGCCAGGATACGCGCGAAAGCTCGCACATCTCTGGCACGGTCCGTTTCGAGTGAGTGATCGGGTCGGTGACTTCATGCTGCGTCTCGAGATCGCCGGTACCGACTACTCGTTCTACCCGCTCGTGCATGTGTCAAGAGTAAAGCCACGGCGATCGTCGCCGCTACGGCCAGAGATGGAGCTCACGATCCAAGAGGGCGAGCGCTTTGATTTCGACGAGGCGTTGCTGCCAGAAGACAGCTGGGTACCAGACGCGAGCGCTCACGAGTATGAGGTCGAGGCGATCCTCGATCACCGCGTCAAGAAGATCACGCGCTTCGGGCGCAAGGTCCGGGAGTTCAAAGTGCAATGGAAGGGCTACGATCGTCCGAGCTGGGTCGCTGAGGACGACCTGTCCTGTGGTGGTCTCATCTACGACTACGAGCAATTGGCGAAAGCGCGCGGGCGGTTCCAAGCCATGGTGATGGAGACGTCACCAGGTGAGGAACGCTAGCGCGCGTCATGACCGGGCGCGCGGCTGAGAAGTGGAGCGCGATCGGCTGACAACGAGTACGGCATGTTTGCATAAGGACATACAAAGAAGGAGAAACAAGACCAAGAAGACATCAAGCTTAACGACCGCCGTAAGGCTCGACTACACGCAAGCTACGCTACGGGATCAACGCGCGAGATCGCGCGTGGACGCAGACGATCAGAGGAGCGTTGGGGTCTCATCGGTCGATGGTGTGTCGACAGCCGCTGGGTCGGTGTCAGACACCGCTGGGTCGATGTCGGACACCGCTGGGTCGTCGACACGCGTCGTCGGATCGCCAACAGGCACCGCTGGATCGCCGACGGCCGTCGCCGGATCGTTGACAGGCGCCGTCTGATCATCGGCGATCGCCGCCAGAGCATTGTCGGGCGTCGCTGAGTCATCTGAGGCCGCCGGATCGCCGGCAGGTCTCGCGACCGGATCCGCGAGTGGAGCCGGAGATCCTGAGGCCGGAGCAGCGGCAGACGGCGCATACACGGATGAGCTAGGCGCGCTCGGCGTCCCGGCACCACTTGCAGCCGCAGCTGGCGTCGCGATCGTTCGTGCTGGAGACGAGGACCGCGATATGCGCTGGGAGTGCGTGCGCGATCCCGGGCTCGAAAACTTGTCGACGAGTCGCGCGTGCACCGCCGGCAGCTGCGAGAAGTGCAGTTCGGGACGCTGCAGGAAGTAGAGGCGCGCCGGATCGCGTTGGTCCTCGTCGCGAACCGCCGCCTCGATCGTGACGCCACCAGGCGGGAAGATCGCGTGCGAGGCTTGAGGCAGTGGCAGCAGGATCGGCTCGAGCAGGATGTCGATGTCCACCGTACCGTTCTGGATGAGGCGAAGCGCGATCGCGAGCACATCGCGCCAGCTCGCCGCCGCGTGAGAGTTGCGCTGCTTCCGGGCAACCGCGTATCGCGTCGCATTCGCAGCCGTCGACTCCGTCATGACGAAGTAGTGCGTACGTTCCCAGTACGTCGCACCGTGACGCGTGATGTGCGCAATCGCCGCGTCGAGGAGCGCTTGGAGACCGCGCGATGGTCGAGACGCCGTCACGAGACCGTCAGGGAGACGAGAAACGAGCGACGCCCAGGGCTCGCTTTCGTAGAAACGGATCGCAGCAGACACGTCGAGCTTCGGGCGACCGAGATGGTCGCGTACGGCAGCCAGGCGCGCGACTGGGATCGGCGCGATCGCAAAGTACGGAACACGAGCGATCAAAGCTTGCAGTTCGGCCACCGTCGACGGCACTGGCTCGGCGCTCGGGTCCGCGAATGGCCACGCGCTCTCATCAAGCCCGGCGTAGCGATCGATCGCCGTCAATGATCCGGCAGCACGAGGCAGAAGCGCGACCGGCGTAAGGCTCCCGCCACGCCAGATCCGGCGGCGCTTGTTGGTCGGCGCAGTAGGCGTTGGCGGTTGTGACGGTGCGGGCGACGGAGATCCTTGGCGCGAACGGGCGACACGACGGCCGATCGTGCCATCTGAGTCGGTGAGGTCGATCAGCGGCGCCGGCGATCGCATGCTCTTGCGGATCGCCGTCTTCAGCTGCGCGTGATCGTGCTCGTCGCTGGATGATGACGTCTCGTCAAAGTCGATCGCGCGTGCGGGAGGAGGTGTGCTCGAAGCGGCGTCGCTCGAGCGATCGTTTGCAGCGCTCGCCTGATCGAGCGCCTCGTCCACAGCTTTGCGAACGGAAGGCACGTCAAGCCACGTCGACGCCTCGCAGAACCGTTGCGCAGCGGCTTCGAGCGTCGGGATCGTGTGCGGCGCCGACGCGAGCATGTCGAACGGCCGCAAGGGATCAAACGCCGCGGACGCAGTGCCGATCGCGGACACTGGCAGACCAGCGCTCGACGCGATACCGAGATTGTCGATCGTCGCGAACAGCTGAGAACGCAGCTGGTCGGTGCGATCGGTGAAGTCGTGGAACTCGCCTGAGTCTTCGAGCATGCGAAGGACCGCGTGGAGCGAACGAAGCAGCGGCAAGCCACCGAACGCGACGCCCAGATCGCCAGATGTCGCATCGCCTGCCCGCGAGAGGAGAGCTGTGAGATCGTTGTGGAACGTCGACGCCATCATCAGCAGTGAGCCAAAGTGATCGCGCATCGCCGCTGTCTGCTGCTCGCGCGCAGCGAGGAGGGATGCAGTCGGCGTGAAGGCCTCAAACAGCGTCAAGAACGACTTCGCCATGGCTGGGAACTGCTCGGCACGTGAGCGGTAGTACTCGATCGCAGCGTCACGCTGAGCGAGCTCGTCTTGGTGGTCGGTGGTCGACGGCGCTGGCGCAGCGACCGGTGGCGAGGGCACGGCAGATCTTGACGGCGACATGACGGGTCCTGGCGCGAAAGAGTCACCGGCGCCACTGGCGCCACTCGTGGGATCGTCGATCAGCTCACAGAACCTGGCCGCAGCGGGAGCGATCGCGTCGAAGGACGCCTGGTCGTAGTCGTTGCGCCGCGCGAGGAACCGGTTCACTGCGTCGAGAAAGCGCGTCTCCAGAGCCGATCGACGTCGACGCTCTTCCAGATCGAGCGAAGCAATCGGCAGCGCCTGGCGCGGATCGGCTGTGAACACCATAAGCCACAGCACCACGTCAAACGACGTCTACGGGCGCCGCAGCCTGCGCAACAACGGAGCACGTACCATGATCGTCCGATGGCGGCGGCTGTGACATCGCAAGCGGCTGCGATCGTCAAGGTTCGGAAGTGAGAGCGACCAACGATCGGAAACCCGCGATCACACGCGAGCGTTAGTGGGTGTCGACGATCCGGGACCATTCGACGAAGAGCACGGAACGATCCGGAACATCCGGGTCACACGTCTGCGCAATTGCGTTCCTGCGACGTGTGAAAGGGGCGGCTGTGGTGAAACGCGGTCAGAAAATCTGGCTCGATCCGCGATCGTGCAGCGGCGATCGAGAACCGGCATCAGCGATCCAGGGCAAGATCAGCGATCATACCGGCGATCCTGTCAGCACGAACTAGCGCGTGACGACGACGCGCACGCCGCAAGTCGAACGAAGTAACGCGACAGTAGTGATCCGTGGTCAGCAGCAGCCGGCGATCGTACAAGTCAACAAGGATCGCGGGGTGCAGGAGCAGCTCGGCGATCGGGCGTGACAACCGCGATCGCAACGGCTCAGCGTGACGCAACTCGAGTTGTGAAGCATCGACGTCATCGTGCGAGTGATACGAGAGCTCTGTGATCGTCGTGCAATCACGACCACCGTCGACGATCGCGTGCAACTGACATCGGCGATCCTGCACGATTGTCATCGGCGATCCGCGGGGCTGCATCGACGATCCAGTGCGATCCAGAGCCAAGCGTGGCCGCGGACACGAAGGTGTATGCAGACACCGTCGTCGGCGACTGTGACGAGTGGCTCGGCAAGCGCGATCGGCTTGCCGCGAGTGTGCTCGTCCCATCAGCATGATTGGAAGATCACTGAGCGAAAGGGGATCATCCCATCTCCCGACAACCCAGTGAAGTGCAAGGTGAGCAGAGGTCCACGATAGTGCAAGCTAGTCAAGCATAGTGAGATCAAGTCAAAGCAGTAGACAGTTAAGCAAAGTAATTCAGTCCGGAATTCTCCTAGTCCAGCACACGTCCGATCCAGTCGATAGGGGATCGCGAGTGACCAGCCTCGCAGGGCCCGTTCTCACCCTCACGCCCAGCACCTGCGACGCGCAGGTCCGGAATTGAAAGCTCCGAAGAACCGCTCCGATCGACCGACGTGGGGTCATCGGATCGGCATTGGCATTGGCGATCATCTGGCGATCTTGGCGATCACCGACGATCAAGAGCACGCGACGAGCCTGGAAGCTTTGGCCAGATCGTCCCTGCTACCGTCTGCAGCGTCTACGCTCGCAGATCTTTGTGCGCCGTTTGGGATCGCGACCGCGATCTTCAAGCACCGCCGGCTTCGTGCGACGATCATCCGCACGCACCGGCGATCCCCCCAGCAGAGCATCAAGGAGGCCTCACAACCCGTCCGCTACAGAAGCTCTGCGCCCCGCACGGCTCATTTGCTCGCGCCGTGCGTCCGTGGTCGTGCCTCACAACCACGATCACGACCCGCGATCGTTGAAGACCCTCGACGATCGCGCAGTGCATCTCGCCGGAGCAGCGAGATCGCACGACCCCAAGTCCCTCTCTCTCTCCGAGGACCGTCTTCCCCACCACCAACGGTCGACACTACACGCCGGTAAAGCGGATCGCGCCCTGCGATCCGGTATACGACGGAGCGGCAAGGGTCTGACACTGAGGACAAGAATTTGCTGTGGTCGTTCCACCACACTTACGTGGTGCGGATTGTAGCGCAAAGAAACATGCGCTTGCGATCTTTGGAGCACTCGACGCAGAAGTAGCTCGTCTCGTTGCTTTTCTTGCCTGGAAGGCGGAACTTCAAAGAGCAAACTTTGCGCGCGTTGCGCTGACGCTTCCGGTCCTTGCCAGTCCCGCACCATTCGTCATTGAGCGCGAGCGTCTGCGAGATGCGCGGTCCAGGCGAGCGCCGTGCTGGCGTCGGGACGTCGCCTCGGGTAGCGAAGTCGCTTGGCTCGACAGCGATCATCTGCGCATGGAGCTACATCATGAAGTCTGCGCGCGAGAGTGGAGTTGTGCCTGCTCGCTTGGCGCAGGCTTTGTGCGTCACGTAGGAGTTCACGATCGCGAGGTCGAGCAGACCGACAAAGAGGCTTTTGCAGTACTAGCGAAAGCGGAAGCTTGTCTGCAGCGAGTAGCTTTGCAGGCGGAGCTGGTCGTGGTGGTCGACGCCACCCATCATGGCGTGGTAGTTGCCGGCCATCTTTGGGCACGGAACAGAGTGCTGCGAATGACCCGCCCGTCTGTTGACCGTCGACACCGACAGAGCCGCACCAGTAGCCAAGAAGTGGACAGGTTTTTTGTCGATCCAGCTGACTGCAGCCATTGACGGCACATCCACTGCGCGCGACGCCTTGGACTGACCGCGGCGACCGACGCATTCACGCACGCCGGACTTGTCCACGACGGCTGTGCAAAAGCCAACGCGGTTCGTCATGATCGTCTCGACAGCGTAGATCTTCATGACGAGGAGCTGCAGCAACAGCGCGACACTCGTGTAGAAGCGGTCGATAGTCACGACGCGCCAGTCGTCGTCTTTGTCTTCTTGTGTGATTTCCTGCGTAAGGTTCCGCAAGACGGCAGCAGGCCCTGTCTTGTTTCCCAAGGCTGGTTGCTGAGTATCGTGCTGCTTCTTACCAAGGTATATCTCCAACCTACAACATGAAGTACAGATATCAAAACTATGGCGCGAAAGACAACATGTTGACTTCGACAAAAAACAAGCTGAGCGACGCGCACCTGAAGCAGTAGTTGGTTGCTGCGTCGCACAGCATGAAGAGCTTTGTGCCAAACCTATGCGGCTTGTCAGGCATGTACTACCGCGTGGTGTTTCGGCGTGATGTTGCTGGAAGTACGCCTTCGTCGAAAGACAGTGTTGGTGTCAGCTGCCACGAGTTGTGGAACGTCAGCTCGAGTACGTTCACAACGTTCGGATCTTCCTAGCCTTGTCGTTGACATCGCGCTCGTTGTTATCGGAGAAGTGTAGGTTGCTCAACACTGCTCGGAAGCGATTGCGAGCCATGATGCGACCAAACGAGTCGGCAGGCAAAGAGCCGTCTGGACTGCCTTTCCAGTGGTGCGAGGTGCCTCGTACGTGGCGACACAACGCGTTGCCGAGCAGCAGCCCCGTCGCGCGGACGATCTCGAACGCTGCAAACGGCTCGATCAGTCGCATTCGCGCCTTCACCTCTGCTAGAGTCTCGAGCGTGCCTGTCTGGCGACGTCGCTGAGAGGCGACGATCGCGAGCGCACGTGCATGGCGCTGCTGGGGCTCGTAGCGATTCGTCTCAGCCACAATCTGGTTCTACATGGTGCGCGGGCAAAAGTGCAGGAACAGATCGAGCGGTGACTCGTACTTGTCGGCGACTTGAGCGGTCGGACCGCCTTCGAGCGTTGCATGGCCTGCGTACTCGGTGTCATCTGCTTCAAAGTCTGTCGACACAGGTGCCTACTGCATGCGTCTTGATCAATGACGCCGGACGACAGTCGTACAGAGCCGCCAAGTTGCTGTAGGAACGCAGACGACACGCGCTCGTCACCGTCATCCGAGTCGTAGTTGCTTTTCTTGTCGCTGTCGGAGAGGTAGGTCGGATCGCTTTGTGAGATAGCACGCGTTGCTGCACGCGAGCTAATGCTGTGGCCGCTTGAGGTGTCGCTTTGACCGGCATCGTCGTCGTCACGATCGATTTGACCCGCACCGTCATCGTCACGATCGCTTTGACCGTCACCGTCGTCTACGACGTCTTGCTGTGCGTAGTCGTGGGAGTCGACTTTGCCGTCATCATCCGGTTCGTTCTCTTTGTGCTCTTCATCACTTGAGAGGTTGTCGGTGAGCGACGCAGGTGAGGGCGGCACCGACGCCCGCAAACGGCGTGTCATGGCGCTTGCCAGCGCTACGCCACGCGCTGGCGGCGACAAAGAGAGCGTCCCAATCGCAGCGACAGATGCAATGCTCGCGGTTGCTGAGGTACCGCAGTCGTTAGGAGTGATTGCAGACACTGGCGCAGTGCTCGCGGCGCTCGTGGTGGTCGGCGCGGCGCTTGTGGTAGTCGTGGACGTCGTTGTGGTCGTTGCTGTGCTCACAGCAGCCGCCGAAGCCGCAGAGGCAGTGCCACGCGCAAGATACCATCGCGCAAACGCGTCCTCGCCAGCAAAGTAGTCACGTCCAGCGACGCCAGTCGGGATAGACTACACTGCACGTATGTAGACGTGCGACGTCTCGAGCCCTCAGCCGCGCTGGCTCGCCCAGCCGAGCATCTTCATCAGGCGCCATCCATCGCGGAACGCGCGCGCGAGATCTGCGCTGCTGTGCCGGTCGTCGCTAGACGTCGAGCCAGCAAGAACAGCAAATACACAGCACGCGTGAGCTCGCACCACACGCAGCAACCAATGCATGCTATACACACCTCGCTGTGACCGACGCTGCATCGCGCTGGCTGCGCTTGCTCTCGACGCGGCGAATTCTGGAATGAGCTTGGTTGGCCAGCGTCGGCGCGTACGCTAGCGGTCCACGCAGCTGCTCACGACAGGCGGCGCACACCTTGTTTTGTATGGGAAAGAGTCGCACTGCTCAATTCAAATGTTTGAACAGCTCATCACAGTTGGCACTTTGTGCTCGACACGGTCCATAACCTTGATCAGCAAATTCCGCATATAGGATAAAATATGCCCTGTACGACAAACCATTTGTGTGGAAAAATCATGTTGTAGAAGACAACATGTTTGAGCCTGTTGTATAAGACAACATGTGGCCTTTGGGGTGTTAACAGTAAACTCGACATTTTTTTCACTATCGCGTTCAGTTTTGTACAACGGGCTCGAATTTATCTGGGTCGTCACTTCTTGCAGCGATTATCCGGCTGTTTGTGTTGTAGTTGCTGGTGCTCACAAGGTAGCAACGCCCACGCGCGACGACTAGCACATTCACGTTGCATGTCGTCGCGAGAGACGACACAAGTCAAGCAAGCGTGTTCGCCTGGTGGCGTTTGTTGCCTTTGCTGACTTGTTGCTGACTGACTCCTGAGTGTGTTGACTTGGTGGTGACTGCATGACTCCTGAGTGTGTTCGTATAGCTCGTGTAGTTCTGCTCTGACCCTGTCGAAAGATCTGGCGTCCTGGTTGCTTTTCGCGCTACCGAGGACAAGTGGCTTGGACGATTTGTGTCGGAGCGCGCACACGTTGAAGCACGGACACGTTGGAGTGCATACAGGCACGTGTACGGAGCGATGGAACAGATCCCGAACGCGATGCTCGACGACCAGCCGATAGAACAGACTCTTCCTGGCTGTTGAAGGTCGACATCGTACCTTAATACACCTCACGTTCATCATCATCGACGACCAGCCGCGGCAGTCCGATGCAGCAGGGGTGTACGTGATGGACTGGGCCGACAAGGGCCTCTATGCGCACTTCCACCGCCTGCGCGTCCTTGGTGGCGCCGTAGCAGTTGCCGCTGGCATCGGAGCGATCATGCTCGCGCTGCAGGGCGACGGCGTGACGATCGAGTCGTTCCTTCAAACCGACAAGAGCGACGACGACGTGAAGGGCCTCATGGACAACTACAACTCGATCAGTGGTAACATTAGCTCGTTCATCTCCAAGCCGGTCGAGCGCGGGTACCGACTCCGTGGCACCGCTCAATGCGATGACAGTCGTCGCGTTCGGTTTTCCATCGCGCACGTGGCTCACTGAGGTTTCTGGAAGCGCAAGTGCCTGTCAAGTCGCTCAAGGTCTCCATGAGCAAGAGTTCGAACGACTTACCAAGCGAGTCGGCGCTGCCGAGCTCGGTGAGCATCTCGCGTGGAATCGTGAACGCCGGCTACCGCGTCTTGGGCGGCCTGGACATCGGGACGACCGATACGCAAGCCCCGGTCTTGTTAGTGAATGAGAGCTTCATGTGCGCGTCGCACACGACGTGGCTGACGGTGCTCAACCGCACCAAGAGCGCTCTCGCGAAGGATGCGTCGGTCGAGTACTCGCGCTTCCAGCTCTCGGAGAAGGTCACGTACGACGCCGTGGCGATCGGGAGCTCCCGGTGCCAGTTGTGCAACGCGACCGATTCGGCACGGTCGTCAGCCAAGTCGACGGCTTCAACGAGATGGTCATCGAAGACTACTGTGGTCACGACGGGTGTGGCATTCCGCCAGCCAAGACGACGCGAATGAACAAGTCGTCAGCGGTGCAGTCGCGCGTGCAAGCCACAAGCGTCTGGTTGAGAAAAGACGGCAGCGAGGGCGACGAGTACTCGATGCCGCCGTGTCTGAGCATGTCGACGACGTCCATGCGCATCGTGAGCACTGGCAAGCGCATCGAAGGCGACGTGTGTGACCGCCGGACCGGAGTGACGTCCCAGTGATGCGGTTCAAGAACCTCCGGACCGTGTACTCGATCACAGTCGGTCGGATCGCGTGGGAGACCAAGGAACATCGCGAAGAAGATCCAAGCGCAGTGCGACAACAACAGCGACCCCGAAGGATGCGTCGGTCTGCGCCACAAGCTCCAGCCGACCTCGTCCGACTACCAGAGTGACTACCTCGCTGTTGGCAAGAGCAGCTTGCCGATCTTGCACCTGAACACGTGCACGTCGACCGGGTATGACACGTGGGTCTACCTCGTGACTGACGCCGACGGACTCGGCGAGCAGCATTACGACGTCTTGCGATCGAGGAACTTTGCCACTATCACAGCAGAAGGTAGAGCGTTGCGCATGACGCCAGTCGACGAGTGCAACACGGTCTCGAACGGAACCACTTGTACATGGAGCACAGCCTTCAAGTGAGCTACACTGCGGTGTTCTTTTACCTCTTCTAGAACGCCGTGCCAGCGCGGCGATGACTCGCTGGCGTGTCCACGATGAGCACGAACGGCAAGGCGTCGAGCATCATGACGACGAAGCTCTGCGACAACGACGAGCTGATCCTCACGTTTGCTGGGAATCAACAAGTCATGGACGTCGTGGTCTCGGTGCCAACGACGATTGCGCTCGTGTCGCTCGCCGGACGCCTCATTGTGCTCGTTGTGCGCATCGGCGTCGTGCTGTTTGCGACGAAGAGCGAGCAGCTGGTCCAAGCGCGCGCAAACGCCGAGATCGTCGTGGAAGACATGCTCAACAGCTCCAAGTACCCGCCGTGGCTGCTCGACATGGCGCTCGAGCGAGCACCGGCGATGCACGCACAACAAACGCTGCACCAGCAACCACAGCAGCAACAACAACTCGATCAGCGACCACTGCAAGAAGAGACGACGCGATTTGTGCTCCAAGACCTGCGCGTGCAGAGCGTGAACCTGCAGCACAACAAGGCCGCTCAGCAAGACTTCTTCCTCGGCCCGAGACGTACAAAGCGTAGGCGTCACGACAGACCAGAGCGTACCGACGCAGTAGGCAAAACAGCACAGCTGTGGTGCGTCGCAGCTGCCAAGGCAGCAGCACGTGGTCGAGACTGCACTCGCTGTGCAAGCGACCAGCACTCGCGCGCAAGATCAGCAAGTCCCGCTCGCTCGTTGTGAGTCATTCACGAGGTGAATCACGACGCAGCAACACTCGTTCTCTGTATTGGCTTCGGTAACTGTTGTGAGTTGGTGTTTCTTGTTGTTGTTGATTTGGAAAGTGAGTGATCGACGAGCACTGCTGCGAGATCAGTCTGCTCGATCTCCACTCATGCGACCTACACGGCGAACATACACACTGCTACTGCTACTGCTACTGCTACTCTGTTGCTTCTTCCTACTCTGCCGCTTCTTCCTACTCTGCCGCTTCTTCTTACTCTGCCATAACTGCGGCTCTGCCGTGACTGCTACTCTGCCGTCCGCGCCGGTAGAGAGTGTGTGTGAGAGAGATAACGTGGTGCTACTTCAACAGTAACAGCGAAGCCACACTCACAGTTTGTATTAGCATCGGCAACCAGCGTCATGAGTGCCGCTTGTGCGAGCACAACTGCTCGCTGGAAGCGAGAGCAGCAGCAGCGAGGCTAGGAAGCTGCGAGATAAGCCGAACATGCCATTGATCATTTTGCACTTCACTGGCGACGTGCCATAACAGCAGAGGTCGCACCAGTGCGCATGCGCGCATGTACCTCCTTTCTCACTTGTATGATCACTAACATCTGCTACCAAATAGACAGAGCGATCGAGGTGTCATGTCTGCGTGCCTCCCGATGCAGTGTGTCCTGTGGACGCGTGCTGTAGTTCGAAGTAGCGCAGGCACCACGATGCAAAGCAAGACAACGACATTCTGCGCCCACTTTTGGTTAGATAAGTCCTGGAGAAGCGAGACGCGGCATGGCACTCGCGCTTGGACTTGTGCGGATCTGCTGGAAAAGCGATGTGAGCTGGCAGGCATCGACTGCTTCGTATCGGCCACATGAGCGAATCGCTCCGACATTTCCTGAAGGCTACTTGATGCTCCTCGAGACTCGAGTCCCAAACCTGCTTCTCGTGAGCTAGTTTCTACACGAGAGCGAGGATTTGCGGTCCTCGAGCTGGTGCGCTCACTCTAGGTGGTGCTGGCTGGAGGTCCGTGAAGACCACCGAGTCTGTCAGCATGCAGTCGAGTCGAGTCGTCCAGTTGAAAGGACTGGGCGACAATGTCGTTAGCTGGACTATGACGTCAGGAACGAACGTGCGTCTTTGCGTCCTGCGTGGGTGCTTGGCCTGGATAGCTGCAAGCCAGCGAGCGTGCCTAACTCCTCATGAGCGTGCAGTCGACGCAGGTGTTAGTTGAGGGAGTCTAGCCAGGTCTCCAGATCTCCAAGTCTCGAGGACTTCTGGTCTCCAACGCTCCAGGTCCCGAATCGAGTCGAGTCGAGTCGAGTTGTTGTCGAGAGTTGTGGAGTCGAAAGGGAAAGAACCGAGCGACCGCGTGAAAGGACGGCGCATTCATTCGAGGTCGTGGCGTTGCTTGCCGCCGTTCGCTTGCTTGAGTAGCGACGAGGAGTGGAGCTGATGTCAGGAGCAAGCTGCTCGAGCAATCGAGTAATCGAGCTCGTCGATGATGCACTTTGTTCAGCTTCACGGACGGATGAACGTGTACTTGTGTCTGGGCATCCATCCATCGTTTGCCGCGAACGAGACCCGATACAGCTCCGCTCACGACGACAGCGACTCACAGACGCGCTCCGCTCACGACGACAGCGCCTCGAGACACACGCACACATCTGCTTCCTACAAGCAAGCTCGAGATGCCGATCATGCCGCAGACGAATGGCTGAAGCAACGAGAGGCTGCATTCGCGTCAGTACTGGGATCACCAGGTGGCGCTGGAGAAGTCACCGACGAGACGAGCGCTCGAATGACTTGGATGTTGTATGAATGTGGTTTGTGTGTGGCTCGGCGCTTGGCTGGTGACTGGAAATTTGTATTCGCGTGCGGCTATTTTTGTGATCGCAGTGTGGTACGCCAATAAAAGTATAACATATTGTAAGCCAATCATACGTACTAGTAACATGTAAAGCTCAACTCAGAAAGTTTGCGTCCAAAGAGCTATGAAAAACAAATTTGGCAGCTTGTTTCCGTTCTACTACTTGTGGCAATTCAGAAAGACTACACTTGATTTTCTTCACAAACAAGAACTAAGAAGAATGAGCAACAACGCAAACGTACTCAAGCAAAACCGCAGTTGGAGACAAGAAGAAACGAGTGTCAGATCGTTTCGCTTTAGAAAATGGAACGTCTTCACTTTAACATGAAGATTTGATCATCGCAATACATGGCGTTCGAAGACCGATTGGGCAAGCGTATGGCAATTTGCAGAGCTTGTCAGTTTGACCAAACAGAGAGGACACCTGCCACACATTTACTGTGTGCTTGTCGAATGTATTTGAGACGGAACTGACCCCATATATTGTTGGGGTTTTGGGTGGGTGCTGTTTATCAATAATTGGGCTAGCGCAAGTGTCGGGTCAGCCCAAATGCACCAAACACCCCCTTTTTAATTGATCCCATACAAACGTTCGTATCGGACAGCAATAGCACGAGCACTCACATACAATTCTCAAGCTTAAACACGAGCACGTTCTTTTCTTCACAATCACAGTGATACCTCCAGTTTTTCACTATCAGAATATTACATGACCACTCTGGTTCACACTTCAAGCTACAAGCGCGACAACGATGAAGCGCTACAGTGACCGAAGCGGAGAGTAGCTGGAGCACGGAAGCAACGCGAACGCAGATAGCCCAACCTCAAGAGAGAATAAGCTGCTGCTCGAGAAGCAGTCGACAGAACTTGGTGATGCCAGCGGCGGTGATGGAGACCTCTCGTATGAGCGCATTCGTGTGTTCTGTGCTCTTGACAGAGCTGCGCGATACTTGAAAGCACACACACGCAGGTTCGTCTATCAGCACATACAGATACAACGCGTTCGAGTTGTGCAAAGCGCGTTCAAGCGATTGCCAGTACCATCATCGTCATCGCCGTCGGGTCGCACACATGTGCGCTTTATGCTTCTCGTCACATGCTCGGAGACTCCACGTCGGAGCGCACACACAAGCGTCGCTTCATCGTCGCAACTCAATCGATCTGCCCCGTGTCTTGTGGCGCGTGTGGCAAAGGCACCATTCGCATTGACAAGTCGGATCGGACGCGAGCAACTCTGTCGTGCCGAGCAAGAGCGACACAAGAAGCGAGCGATGAGGACGAGTAGGTAGCGAGAAGAGAGAGAAGAGAAGAGTGTATTGTGCGAATGGATCGGTCAGGTAGGCAGTCGATGACACTAAACGTCACGCGCGTGCATCGCCACTACCGCCACTCGTACACATACACAGACGATCACAAGCACATACAAAGGCACATGGCAAGCCACCATGGTGGCATGGCGACATGCTGACAAGCTAGTGTGTTGACAAGCCGACGGACCGGTATGACACGAACAGCGGCGCGTCTACTCGCAGTCCAAGACGACGCGGCCAGGGAGCTTGGCGGCCGCCATGCGCTCAAAGACGCTCGGGAGGTTGTCGAGCGCCTCGATCTTGTACGTCGTCGACACGTCGCCGTGCGCCGCGAGCTTGAGCGCCTCGATCGAGTCCTGGCGGTTGCCCACGTACGAGCCGATGATGCGGTGCGCATTGAGCACCGAGTTGAACACGCCGGCGGTGATCTCCGTGTCCTTCGGCAAGCCCACGAGCACGACGGCGCCGTGCGGACGCAGAAACGAGAGTGCGTCCTTGTACGCGTCGCCGCCGGACGCGACCACGACGACCGCATGCGCGCCACGGCCCTCGGTCGCCGCCTTCACCTTGCTCTCCACGTCGCCGCTCTTGAAGTCGATGAAGTCCTTGATGCCGTACGACGCCACGAGCTTGCGCTTGTCCTCGCCCGAGTCGATTGCGATGACGCGGTAGCCCATCGCCTTGGCGTACTGGCACGCCAAGTGGCCGAGACCGCCACCGGCACCCGGAATCACGACATACTCGCCCGGGCTCCCGCCGATCTCCTTCAGAGCCTTGTACACCGTCACGCCGGCACACAGGATCGGCGCCGCGGCGTGCATGTCCAGGTCGCGCGGAATCGGCGTGAGGTGGTCGGCGAACGACACGGCCCACTGCTGGAACGAGCCGTCGACCGTGAAGCCGTGCAGCTCGGCGCTCTCGCACGTCGACTCGTGGCCCTTGCGGCAGTCCTCGCACCCGAGGCACGAGTTCGCGAGCCACTTGACGCCCACCGGGTCGCCGATCTTGAGGTGCGTGCGCGTGTTCGCGCCGATTGCCGCGACGTAGCCCGCGCCTTCGTGGCCGCCCACGAGCGGCAGCTTGTTGTCCAGCGGCCAGTCGCCGAGCCACACGTGCAGGTCCGTGTGGCACACCCCGCTGTACGCCATGCGCACGAGCACCTCGCCGGGCTTGAGCTCCGACGGCTGCACCACGGGCCAGTCCTTGCGCACCTGCAGCGGCTCCTTGTTCTTCTCAAACACGACCGCGGTCTGCGTCTTCGGGATATCGTACGACGACTGCGACTTGACCGAGAACTGCCGCGCGCTGCACACGGGGCAACGGCACGCCGGCGGGTGGCCGCACGAGCCGCAGCGGCAGGCGCGCGCGTGCACGCCGCCAGAGATCGCATAGCTCTTCGCGGCGGTCTGCGCCACGCGCGTGGACGGCTGGCGGAGCGTCGAGACGATGCGGAGCATGCTTGTTGGTGGTGGTGGAGTTGAAGGGTGTGTGGAGAGTGGAGCAGTGGTGGATGCGTGCTCCAGAAGGCGAATGGAAAAGTGAGCAGCAGTGTGTGTGTGTTGCCTGCTGCGCGCAGCAGTCGTGCTCACTCACTCACTCACATTGCTACTCAAGCGTGCATGCACGAGCGGCTTCTTCTTTACTGCCGCAAGCGCTTGCTCTGCTGCGACGCGCGCACAACTCGGCTCGCCTCGCGTGCCCTGACCTGATTATGCATGCATGCGTTTGGCCCCCTTCCTTTGCTATTGCTACTCTGTTGGTGTTGCTGTGGTCCTCCAAGTGGGTCTGCGAACCGCCATCGCTGCTGCGTGCGTGGCAACAACTGCAGCTTCAACGTGCGCAAGCAAGATATGCTCGCTCGGATCGTCAAGCGCTCGAGTCGCCACTGCCGCCGTGTTGCTCGTTGCTTGTTGCTCGTTGCGCATGAAGCAACACGCTCGCTCGCTCGCTCTTCAACGATGGGGTTCTCGACCACAGCAAGGTGGCCTCATGTGTGGAAGCATGTGCTGTGCCTATGAGAGCATTGTTGCGCCTCTCGAGAAGTCTCGATCCATTCGATCGGTTCGCTTCAACCGAGACCTGAGCAACCTGACCAGACCAGACCTGACTTGCTTTGCTTTGCTTTGCTCTTGGTGCTTGGACTTGGTTGGAGAAATTGAAACGCAACACACGAGTGCGTGGCGCTGTCACCAGTTGCAAAAGCAGGTGCAGTCGAAAGTGTCGCTGAAATGCCACTTTGCGGTGCGACTCGGCTTTGGAAGTCCAGTTCGGAACTGCGCAGTGCACCTGGAAATGGCACGCACATGTCTGTCTGCAACGCGATCCTGATGATCCTCGCTGATGGGGATCATCGCGGATGGTGAAGACGTCAAGGACGACGAAGACGACGAAGACGACGAAGACGAAGATGGAGATCCTGAAGCGGCGCGAGCAAACGGAGAAGACGCGGTCGAGTGCAGGCGACAACGAGCACACATGTGTGCGGCATCGAGCTGCACGATCGTTGCTAGACAGACAGACAGTGACTGCTGCAGTGTCGAGACCGACCATGCGAGCTTCTTGTCGCTGCTGTGGTGCGACGCATTGACACACACACAAAGAGAGTCGCTGCGTGCAGTGTGCACCGAGAGCACAAGCGCTCGCTTTCGGTCGTTGCGACTACAGCGCATGGTCGTGCTCAAGGCATTATTATATAAACCCATCTCTAACTCGATCTCGATCTCGATCGCTCTGTTCACGAACGAACATCAGCACGTGTCTGGTGCTCAAGCACTTGGTTGAGAGAGGCATGCACGGGCTCAAGAATGGGAGTACATGCGCGAGTCCGGCGCTCTGTGTATGCATGCGTTTCAGCGGCTCGCATCGGCAGCAGGAGCGCCAGCAGCACCACCAGCACCAGCATGTGGATGTGTGTGTGTGTGAGTGAAGGACCGGAAAGCGCACGAGGATCGGCACGTCCAAGTCAGCCATTCCATTCCAACACACACCAGTCACCATGTGCAAGTCGTCGTGGCTGTCGAGAGTGCTCAGAGCGCTCTGTTTGACACTTGCGCAGACTGACACTTGCAGGAGCGAGTCACGAGTCCTGACTGAGCGAACACAACAACAGCAACAACAGCGCGAGCGGATCGTTGAAGAACCACCACACGGAACAGCGCCAAGCAGCATCTTGCGTCGATTGCTGTTGCTGCTTTGTCTGGTGCGAGCGCCACTCACACTTGCGCTTGTGCCAGATTCTCGAGTCTCGAGCCTCGCACAGCTGTATGTGATGTCGACAGCGCTGCTCGCCTGTTGCTCGTTGGCTTGATCCGTTCGCCAGTCTGCGTTTTGCTGCCTCGTGTCGATCGATCAATCGATCGATCCATGATGTACAGCGCTGCTCTCACACGACCCCGATCTCGATGTCGACGACCCACCGATTGCGCGAGTATGAGCACCAGAAGCGGTAGGAGTCCTGGATCGCTCGACGCGTTGCATCAGCTTGTGCTTGCGTTGCTCCTGCTCTCCAGCAAGCGAGTCTCGCTATTATTGCGAGGAGCGAGCATCCTGGAGTCGATGGCGACCTGATCAACCTGCACATCAAACACGACACACCATCGAGTCAAGCGTGGTCGGCCACTCGAGACTCGAGGGAGATCCAAGCGCTCGTTTGCTGTGACTGACGCTTGCAGCGATGCAGGGACAAAGCACAGCTCGAGCAAGTACGCATGGAAGGCAAGTCGCTAGTCAGTCGAGCAGCACATGCCTCTGCCAGTGCGTGCGCTGTGTGTCGTTCAAAGGCTGTGTGTCGTTCAAAGCGCACATGTGCACCGATCACTTGACAGCAGTCGAGTCAAGAGTAGTGAGAGCGAGTAAACGCGTCGCGAGCTGCCAGTCAGTGCCCCAGTTGTCAGACTGGGCAAGCACGGACGTCCACGATGTCTCTGGCTGCGTCTACACGAGAGAACGAGCTGCCGCCACCACGACTACGCGTCGATCGGTCGAGGCAGTGTTTGGCAATGACGGCGTCTCGATGCGGCGGCTTTGAGCCTTTGAGACACCCAGCGCGAGTCCAGATCGATCGAGCGGCCGAGTGGCATAGAGAAAACAGCAACACAGCACGTGAATCAAGTGCTGGTCAACAGCACTTCCGCGACGAGATCGTCCTCGATTGCGTCCGTGGGTGTGTTTACAGGAGCTGTGTCGGGAGCTCGTACGCGGCTGCGGCGGCTGTGTCAACGCGCACGCGCGCTGGCAAGAACGTGTTGGCAAGACTGTAGTGGCACGACATGCAGCGCTGATGCTTCTTTGAGAGGACACTTGAAGTAAATGCTGCGCGATGTGCGGCTACAAACGTATTAACTGAAAGTAAAGTGGCCACAAATGGAGCAAACGCCATGTGGAGTGTGCGTGATGTGGCACTGAACACACCTGCTGAACCTCGAGGTGTCCCAATAGACACTCGACGACGCTCGAAGGAAGGAGTCGTCGGCACCACTTCGTTCCGCGCCGCCTTGTGTGTCGCTGTGTCGTCGTTGCTGGTGGTGGCAGTGCGGGTGTGGAGTCACACTCTTGTCCACGCGCGCGCACGGCGCAGTCGACAGTTGCAGCGCAGACAGACACTGGAGCATGCAGCCTCAGCAGCGCTGCCAACGACGGCGCCGAGTCCGGCGGCTCACAACGTCGTCGCCGCCGCCCGCGCTGCTTCTAAAGCTCCTGCTGCTCGCGCCGGCGCTGTTTCTGAGCTTCGCGGCGCACCGACCGATCGGCGCACACGGTGCGGCGACTGAGAAGACTGCGCCAGCTGCTACAGTCACAGTCGCTGACCTCGTCGCCGCAGAAGCCGGCGCGGCGGCGCTCACGAACGCATCGAGCACTGCGAGTGCGCTCGAGCAGGAGAAGATCCGCGTGGCGCTGCGCGAATGGTACACGTCCAACTTTCGTGAAGGCGAAGTCGTGCTGCTCGGGCTCCCGAACAACCGCACGACGGGGCTCTCGCCCTCGGACAAGCCGTGCGCCCAGCTCCCGTCGGTCCAAATGCGCTCGAGCGCACTCGGTGCAAACGGCACGTGTCCGAGCGAGTACACGAACCTGTCGTGCACGTGCATCACGGGCTACATCCGCCCTGGCGCGAGCACGGTCTGGGACTTTAAAGTGCGCAAGAAGGCGCCTGGACTCGAGAAGCTCCCGACCAAGTACACAGCCGAGAGCGTGCTCGAGATCGACTCGATCGCGACGATCTGGGCACCAGCGACGCTCCAAGTGCTGTACGTGCAAGTCGACTGGTTGATCAGAGTGTGCGATAGAGAGATAGTCGGACGGATCCACTGACGCACTGCTGCTGCCTACTCTCGCATGCACACACACGCAGACGGATCAGCGGCAACTCGAGCGAGCCGCTGCCGATCACGTTCATCTCGGACAACCGCGCCGGCGCGACGAACGACTTGCCGATCGTGCGCTCCGAGGCCAAGAACTTCAGCCTCGAGTCGGTGTACGTCTTGTGCATGGGTCTGTTTACTTGTCACTGTTCGTTGCTGCTGCTGTGTCGTGTCCTGACTGCTGTCGCTCGCTGCACGCGACGGACCTCTCGCTCGCTTCAGTGAGATCTACAACATCGACATGCACCCGATCGTGCTGAACGCGGCCAACTTCATCCCCGAGTCGGTCACGAACCTGTACGTCGTCCATCCTGTAGTCGATCACCAATGACATTGGCCAGCACATGACTGACTGACTGACTGTGTACGTACGCTTGACAGGACGATGCGGAACTGCGGACTTAAGACGTACGGACTCCAGTTCGGCCGAGGCCTCGCAAACATCCAGCACCTGTGCGATCCTCTGCTGTGCGCGCGTCAACGTAGCAGCGCAGAACTCGCGGACTGACGCTGTTGCTCACTGCTTGTGTGCGTTCTCGTGGCGTTCAGGGATCTCTCGAACAACAAGCTCACGTTCGCGCTCTCTGGAAACACGGCGGCGGGCAAGTGCGCTGCTTGTAGCGTGCGAACGCTGTACGTACCGAGTCACCTGCGCTCCTGGCTTATTGTGTGCAGTTGTTGTGCTGCTGGCCGTTCGTCTCACGCAGCTACTGGCGTCGGGTCGCCGCTGTTGCTGTCGCTAGGAACCTCACAAACAACGAGATCTCTGTGATCCCCGAGTACCTCGTGACGCTCAAGGACCTCGAGCAGCTGTACGTCCGCTTGCTCTCTCTCGCTCTCTCTCTTATGGAGGTTGAGCTGCAACGAGTCGCTCTAGACACCAATAACACTCTCTCTCTCTCTTGCTTTGCCACGTGTCTGCGCTAGTTACTTGGCCGGCAACAACCTCGACTACAACGTCTCGCAAGCCGTGTTTGACGGCATCAGCCAGCTGGCGGTCTTCACAGCTGACGGTCCAGCGGCGACTGCGGCGTGCACGACTGGCGAGCGCCGCAGTGTCCACGACGTGTCGTTCTGCGTCTCGGCCAAAGGGGCACTGAGCACGCGTACGAGACGCTCTGCACTGTCTTGTGACTGCCTCTGAAGCCTCTTCTTCGAAGACACTCGTCTCACCGCCTCTCCCTCTCTGGCTGTGTCTGTGCGTGAAGTAGGCGCAACGGAACGCAAAGGCACGAGCTCGCTCGTGTACATCGTCATTGGCTGCGCAGTCGTTGTCGCCGCGCTCGCGCTGTTTGTGTACCAACAGCAGCGACGCCGCGCGCGTCGGAGCAGCTCAAAAGACGACACCGAGTCGATGTTTGTGAACACGCTCGACTTTGACGAGTCGCACAGCACGGCGCAAGCGCGGCTGCTGAACGACCCGATGCTGATCACGAACCGCATTTCGTACGGAGAGGTCGTCGTCGGCGAGTGCATCAGCAAGGGCGGCTTTGGGCTCGTGTTCGTCGGCACGTACCTCGGTCGCAAGGTCGCGATCAAGAAGATCCGACCGGAACTGAGCGACGACGTCGCGCACATTGACTTCTTCCTGAAAGAGATCGCGCTCATGGCGATGCTCGTGCACCCGCGCATCGTCGAGTTCGTCGGCGTGGCGTGGGACTCGCTGCGGCACTTGTCGGCCGTGACCGAGTTCATGGAGCGTGGTGACCTGCGCGACGTGCTCCAGGGCTTCAAAGTGCGCGGGTGCCGCCTCACGTGGGCGAACCACAAGACGCACATTGCGCTGCACATCGCCGAGGCGCTGACGTACTTGCACTCGCTGCGTCCGAAGAAGGTGATCCACCGCGACCTCAAGTCCAAGAACGTGCTCATGAACGCCGACATGGAAGCCAAGCTGAGCGACTTTGGCATCTCGCGCGAGCGGCGGTTCGAGGAGACGCACATGACTGCGGGCATCGGCACGTCCTTCTGGATCGCGCCGGAAGTCTTGCTCGGCAAGGACTACGACGAGCGCGCCGACATCTTTTCGTTCGGCGTCGTGCTGTGCGAGATCGACACGGACGACTACCCGTACTGGAACGACAAGAACCCGCAGCGCGGCGGGAAGCTGCAGCAAGCCGAGATCTTGCGGCAAGTGGCGGCGGGCGAGCTGCGGCCGACGTTCTCAGACGACTGTCCGAAGGCGATCCTGGACTTGGCCGACAGTTGTTTGCAAGCCGATCCAGCGGATCGACCGACCGCGGAAGCGATTGTGTGTGAGTTGGTGCGGATAGGCGGGATCGGCGGGAGCGCGAGCCCTCACGTTGTCTCGGAGCTGTGAGTACGCGTTGTGGCGTTGTGTGTCGTAACTTGTCGAGTACTATCTGTTGTGTTGACTCTGTGAACTGGTCGCGTGGCATGGCACTCCGGCCCACACTTTTCTTTAGCGGCCTCGGCACTGCTGGCATGTCCGATAGAATGAGCGAAGGTGATCAATCGTCGAGAGCGCGCTGCGTCCTGCGCACGATGTCCTTGAGCAGCTCTCGACCCGAAGACTCGAGCGCTCGAGTGTCAAGCCTCCGGTGTTGTCAACACACGATGTGTCCCAGAGCTGCCTCAGCGACAGACTGACTCACATCCTCGATTAGTGGCCGGTGTTCAGTGCGCACACAAGAGCTCCTGAAGAGCTCCAAAGTCGAAGCCGTGTGTGCGCTACGACAGACACACACAGTGCGTAACAATGCGCGCGCGACGCAGAAGCACTTGCACGGCACACATGCCGCTGCGGCTCATGCTCGTGTTCGTATCTGCGCTCGTCGCCGCGGTCGCGAGCAGCAGTGCCGACAGCGCAAGCGACTTCCAGTACTGGTACGAAAAGCAGTTTGTCGACAACGTGACGCACCTCGTGGGCTTGCCGAGCGACACGGTCCGCAACTTCCTCGCGGCAGAGCCGAGTGCGAGCGCGCGCGAACTGCCGTGCAACGGCGCGCCGTCGCTGCAGACCCGGTCGAGCGTGCGTGCGAGCGCGAACAATGGCTGCTCGGCGCTGCTCACGTCGTGGGGCGTCTCGTGCACGTGTCTCCCGAGCTACGCGACGCAGCGCAGTGTGTGGGAGTTCGTCGTGAAGCGAAAAGTGCCGGGGAAGACCAGCAGCGCGCCAGTTGTCGCAACCAGCGCCGCCGATGTGCTCGAGATCGACGTGATCGAGTCGCTCTTCGTGCCACTCGACCTCGAACGGCTGTGCGTCTGTCACTTACTCGTTCTCTCTTGGTCGATTGTGACGAGAGAGGTAGCTCACATAACACACGTCGTGGGGCTGACGGACTGCGTGCGCACTTGTATGCTCTACTGAATGCACAGAGTGATCCGCGGCGTCTCACAGGAGCCACTCCCGATCACGTTCATGAACGACAACCTGCTCACGCCCGGACGAGCGCTGCCGCTTGCAAAGAGCAACTCCACGGCGCTCAAGCTCCACACTGTGTACGTGCATCGCACTGTGTCGCGCTGTGTCGCGCTCACGTCGGCAATGTCCATGGAGCCGCAATGACTCACGCAGCGCTCTTGCTGTCGTTCAACCGCCATGCAGGGAGCTGTACAACATCGACTTGGCCGACGTGATCGCCAAAGGGAGCAACTTCATCCCAGCGTCTGTGACGAATGTGTACGAACACAATTGAGAGCCTCCATCCGCTGTGCAGCGACTCGGTCTCTCTCACACACACGTCTGTCTCGAGCAGCACGATGCGCAACTGCAACTACAAGACGTTCGCGCTCGACTTCCTCCGCACGATGAACAACGTCGAGTACTTGTACGTACCTCTCGCACTCTCTTGCTCTCGTGCGCTGGTGATCGTCTCACTGACTGAGCAACCGACTGCGTGTTGGACGCTCCATCGACTCCTGGGCTCATCGTAGGGACTGGTCGAACAACAAGCTCACGGACCTCTTCATCGGCAAGCAGGACGCATCTGACTGCGCGCTCTGCTCTGCCATCGTCGTGTACGTGCTCCTGTCTTCGCATCCAGTTGATCAACTGAGCGCATGAGAGGACTCACTCGCTCACCACGCGCGTGTTCTCGTAGGAACGTGACGAACAACAACATCTCGGACATCCCGCTCAACCTCTTCAACGTCAAGACGCTCCAGGAGCTGTGCGTAGCATCCACTGCTGATGCTGTTGGCACTGCCTCGTGTATGCCAAGGCAATGCAATGCCGACGCACTCACGGTCTTGCTGCTGAAGGTACATCCGTGGGAACCCACTCCAAGCGACCGTCTCGGACGGAGTCTTCAAAGGCATCGAGCGCTTGAGTGTGCTCCACGCTGACCCGCCAGCGCTACCGTCTGGCTGTGCCGCCGGCACGTTGCGCGTCGCGCACGACTTGACGTGGTGTGTCGTCTCAGACTCGCTCAACAGCGGTGCGTTCGCTTGTGCAGATGGCTCGCAGCGATTGACCACACGCACACTCACACACTCGCGTCTGTACGCAGCTCCCAATCCAACAGCAACGACAGCTCAGCACTCGACGAACTACACCGCCTACACGATCGTCGGCTGCGCGGTCATTGTGGTCGCACTCGGCGCGTACGTCGCGTACCAGCGCTGGCGCAAAGCACGCGAGAGTGCGCTCAAGGACGACGGCGCGTCCGTGTTTGTAAACACGCTCGACTTTGACGAGTCGTACAACACAGTGAACGAAGTGCTACTGACCGACCCGTTCCTCGTCACGACGCGCATCCCGTACACTGACGTCAAGACTGGGCAGTGCATCAGCAAGGGCGGCTTTGGGCTCGTGTTCGTCGGCACGTACCTCGGTCGCAAGGTCGCGATCAAGAAGATCCGACCAGATCTCAGCGATGATCTCCACCAGATCGAGATGTTTGTCAAGGAGATCGCGCTCATGGCGATGCTCGTGCACCCGCGCATCGTCGAGTTCGTCGGCGTGGCGTGGGACTCGCTGCGGCACTTGTCGGCCGTGACCGAGTTCATGGAGCGTGGTGACCTGCGCGACGTGCTCCAGGGCTTCAAAGTGCGCGGGTGCCGCCTCACGTGGGCGAACCACAAGACGCACATTGCGCTGCACATCGCCGAGGCGCTGACGTACTTGCACTCGCTGCGTCCGAAGAAGGTGATCCACCGCGACCTCAAGTCCAAGAACGTGCTCATGAACGCCGACATGGAAGCCAAGCTGAGCGACTTTGGCATCTCGCGCGAGCGGCGGTTCGAGGAGACGCACATGACTGCGGGCATCGGCACGTCCTTCTGGATCGCGCCGGAAGTCTTGCTCGGCAAGGACTACGACGAGCGCGCCGACATCTTTTCGTTCGGCGTCGTGCTGTGCGAGATCGACACGGACGACTACCCGTACTGGAACGACAAGAACCCGCAGCGCGGCGGGAAGCTGCAGCAAGCCGAGATCTTGCGGCAAGTGGCGGCGGGCGAGCTGCGGCCGACGTTCTCAGACGACTGTCCGAAGGCGATCCTGGACTTGGCCGACAGTTGTTTGCAAGCCGATCCAGCGGATCGACCGACGTCGACTGAGATCGAGTACGAGCTGCAGCGCATCTTTCGCGACTCGTGGTCGTCTTGAGTCGACTGATAGACAGGTGTGCATATGTGAATGTATGGACGAGAGTCGATAGAAGGGAGAGTGAAAGTGTTGATTGAGACTTGGATTCAACTGCTTGTGTTTGAGTCCTGGAGAAGCGAGGCGCGGCATGGCACTCGCGCTTGGACTTGTGCGGATCTGCTGGAAAAGCGATGTGAGCTGGCAGGCATCGACTGCTTCGTATCGGCCACATGAGCGAATCGCTCCGACATTTCCTGAAGGCTACTTGATGCTCCTCGAGACTCGAGTCCCAAACCTGCTTCTCGTGAGCTAGTTTCTACACGAGAGCGAGGATTTGCGGTCCTCGAGCTGGTGCGCTCACTCTAGGTGGTGCTGGCTGGAGGTCCGTGAAGACCACCGAGTCTGTCAGCATGCAGTCGAGTCGAGTCGTCCAGTTGAAAGGACTGGGCGACAATGTCGTTAGCTGGACTATGACGTCAGGAACGAACGTGCGTCTTTGCGTCCTGCGTGGGTGCTTGGCCTGGATAGCTGCAAGCCAGCGAGCGTGCCTAACTCCTCATGAGCGTGCAGTCGACGCAGGTGTTAGTTGAGGGAGTCTAGCCAGGTCTCCAGATCTCCAAGTCTCGAGGACTTCTGGTCTCCAACGCTCCAGGTCCCGAATCGAGTCGAGTCGAGTCGAGTTGTTGTCGAGAGTTGTGGAGTCGAAAGGGAAAGAACCGAGCGACCGCGTGAAAGGACGGCGCATTCATTCGAGGTCGTGGCGTTGCTTGCCGCCGTTCGCTTGCTTGAGTAGCGACGAGGAGTGGAGCTGATGTCAGGAGCAAGCTGCTCGAGCAATCGAGTAATCGAGCTCGTCGATGATGCACTTTGTTCAGCTTCACGGACGGATGAACGTGTACTTGTGTCTGGGCATCCATCCATCGTTTGCCGCGAACGAGACCCGATACAGCTCCGCTCACGACGACAGCGACTCACAGACGCGCTCCGCTCACGACGACAGCGCCTCGAGACACACGCACACATCTGCTTCCTACAAGCAAGCTCGAGATGCCGATCATGCCGCAGACGAATGGCTGAAGCAACGAGAGGCTGCATTCGCGTCAGTACTGGGATCACCAGGTGGCGCTGGAGAAGTCACCGACGAGACGAGCGCTCGAATGACTTGGATGTTGTATGAATGTGGTTTGTGTGTGGCTCGGCGCTTGGCTGGTGACTGGAAATTTGTATTCGCGTGCGGCTATTTTTGTGATCGCAGTGTGGTACGCCAATAAAAGTATAACATATTGTAAGCCAATCATACGTACTAGTAACATGTAAAGCTCAACTCAGAAAGTTTGCGTCCAAAGAGCTATGAAAAACAAATTTGGCAGCTTGTTTCCGTTCTACTACTTGTGGCAATTCAGAAAGACTACACTTGATTTTCTTCACAAACAAGAACTAAGAAGAATGAGCAACAACGCAAACGTACTCAAGCAAAACCGCAGTTGGAGACAAGAAGAAACGAGTGTCAGATCGTTTCGCTTTAGAAAATGGAACGTCTTCACTTTAACATGAAGATTTGATCATCGCAATACATGGCGTTCGAAGACCGATTGGGCAAGCGTATGGCAATTTGCAGAGCTTGTCAGTTTGACCAAACAGAGAGGACACCTGCCACACATTTACTGTGTGCTTGTCGAATGTATTTGAGACGGAACTGACCCCATATATTGTTGGGGTTTTGGGTGGGTGCTGTTTATCAATAATTGGGCTAGCGCAAGTGTCGGGTCAGCCCAAATGCACCAAACACCCCCTTTTTAATTGATCCCATACAAACGTTCGTATCGGACAGCAATAGCACGAGCACTCACATACAATTCTCAAGCTTAAACACGAGCACGTTCTTTTCTTCACAATCACAGTGATACCTCCAGTTTTTCACTATCAGAATATTACATGACCACTCTGGTTCACACTTCAAGCTACAAGCGCGACAACGATGAAGCGCTACAGTGACCGAAGCGGAGAGTAGCTGGAGCACGGAAGCAACGCGAACGCAGATAGCCCAACCTCAAGAGAGAATAAGCTGCTGCTCGAGAAGCAGTCGACAGAACTTGGTGATGCCAGCGGCGGTGATGGAGACCTCTCGTATGAGCGCATTCGTGTGTTCTGTGCTCTTGACAGAGCTGCGCGATACTTGAAAGCACACACACGCAGGTTCGTCTATCAGCACATACAGATACAACGCGTTCGAGTTGTGCAAAGCGCGTTCAAGCGATTGCCAGTACCATCATCGTCATCGCCGTCGGGTCGCACACATGTGCGCTTTATGCTTCTCGTCACATGCTCGGAGACTCCACGTCGGAGCGCACACACAAGCGTCGCTTCATCGTCGCAACTCAATCGATCTGCCCCGTGTCTTGTGGCGCGTGTGGCAAAGGCACCATTCGCATTGACAAGTCGGATCGGACGCGAGCAACTCTGTCGTGCCGAGCAAGAGCGACACAAGAAGCGAGCGATGAGGACGAGTAGGTAGCGAGAAGAGAGAGAAGAGAAGAGTGTATTGTGCGAATGGATCGGTCAGGTAGGCAGTCGATGACACTAAACGTCACGCGCGTGCATCGCCACTACCGCCACTCGTACACATACACAGACGATCACAAGCACATACAAAGGCACATGGCAAGCCACCATGGTGGCATGGCGACATGCTGACAAGCTAGTGTGTTGACAAGCCGACGGACCGGTATGACACGAACAGCGGCGCGTCTACTCGCAGTCCAAGACGACGCGGCCAGGGAGCTTGGCGGCCGCCATGCGCTCAAAGACGCTCGGGAGGTTGTCGAGCGCCTCGATCTTGTACGTCGTCGACACGTCGCCGTGCGCCGCGAGCTTGAGCGCCTCGATCGAGTCCTGGCGGTTGCCCACGTACGAGCCGATGATGCGGTGCGCATTGAGCACCGAGTTGAACACGCCGGCGGTGATCTCCGTGTCCTTCGGCAAGCCCACGAGCACGACGGCGCCGTGCGGACGCAGAAACGAGAGTGCGTCCTTGTACGCGTCGCCGCCGGACGCGACCACGACGACCGCATGCGCGCCACGGCCCTCGGTCGCCGCCTTCACCTTGCTCTCCACGTCGCCGCTCTTGAAGTCGATGAAGTCCTTGATGCCGTACGACGCCACGAGCTTGCGCTTGTCCTCGCCCGAGTCGATTGCGATGACGCGGTAGCCCATCGCCTTGGCGTACTGGCACGCCAAGTGGCCGAGACCGCCACCGGCACCCGGAATCACGACATACTCGCCCGGGCTCCCGCCGATCTCCTTCAGAGCCTTGTACACCGTCACGCCGGCACACAGGATCGGCGCCGCGGCGTGCATGTCCAGGTCGCGCGGAATCGGCGTGAGGTGGTCGGCGAACGACACGGCCCACTGCTGGAACGAGCCGTCGACCGTGAAGCCGTGCAGCTCGGCGCTCTCGCACGTCGACTCGTGGCCCTTGCGGCAGTCCTCGCACCCGAGGCACGAGTTCGCGAGCCACTTGACGCCCACCGGGTCGCCGATCTTGAGGTGCGTGCGCGTGTTCGCGCCGATTGCCGCGACGTAGCCCGCGCCTTCGTGGCCGCCCACGAGCGGCAGCTTGTTGTCCAGCGGCCAGTCGCCGAGCCACACGTGCAGGTCCGTGTGGCACACCCCGCTGTACGCCATGCGCACGAGCACCTCGCCGGGCTTGAGCTCCGACGGCTGCACCACGGGCCAGTCCTTGCGCACCTGCAGCGGCTCCTTGTTCTTCTCAAACACGACCGCGGTCTGCGTCTTCGGGATATCGTACGACGACTGCGACTTGACCGAGAACTGCCGCGCGCTGCACACGGGGCAACGGCACGCCGGCGGGTGGCCGCACGAGCCGCAGCGGCAGGCGCGCGCGTGCACGCCGCCAGAGATCGCATAGCTCTTCGCGGCGGTCTGCGCCACGCGCGTGGACGGCTGGCGGAGCGTCGAGACGATGCGGAGCATGCTTGTTGGTGGTGGTGGAGTTGAAGGGTGTGTGGAGAGTGGAGCAGTGGTGGATGCGTGCTCCAGAAGGCGAATGGAAAAGTGAGCAGCAGTGTGTGTGTGTTGCCTGCTGCGCGCAGCAGTCGTGCTCACTCACTCACTCACATTGCTACTCAAGCGTGCATGCACGAGCGGCTTCTTCTTTACTGCCGCAAGCGCTTGCTCTGCTGCGACGCGCGCACAACTCGGCTCGCCTCGCGTGCCCTGACCTGATTATGCATGCATGCGTTTGGCCCCCTTCCTTTGCTATTGCTACTCTGTTGGTGTTGCTGTGGTCCTCCAAGTGGGTCTGCGAACCGCCATCGCTGCTGCGTGCGTGGCAACAACTGCAGCTTCAACGTGCGCAAGCAAGATATGCTCGCTCGGATCGTCAAGCGCTCGAGTCGCCACTGCCGCCGTGTTGCTCGTTGCTTGTTGCTCGTTGCGCATGAAGCAACACGCTCGCTCGCTCGCTCTTCAACGATGGGGTTCTCGACCACAGCAAGGTGGCCTCATGTGTGGAAGCATGTGCTGTGCCTATGAGAGCATTGTTGCGCCTCTCGAGAAGTCTCGATCCATTCGATCGGTTCGCTTCAACCGAGACCTGAGCAACCTGACCAGACCAGACCTGACTTGCTTTGCTTTGCTTTGCTCTTGGTGCTTGGACTTGGTTGGAGAAATTGAAACGCAACACACGAGTGCGTGGCGCTGTCACCAGTTGCAAAAGCAGGTGCAGTCGAAAGTGTCGCTGAAATGCCACTTTGCGGTGCGACTCGGCTTTGGAAGTCCAGTTCGGAACTGCGCAGTGCACCTGGAAATGGCACGCACATGTCTGTCTGCAACGCGATCCTGATGATCCTCGCTGATGGGGATCATCGCGGATGGTGAAGACGTCAAGGACGACGAAGACGACGAAGACGACGAAGACGAAGATGGAGATCCTGAAGCGGCGCGAGCAAACGGAGAAGACGCGGTCGAGTGCAGGCGACAACGAGCACACATGTGTGCGGCATCGAGCTGCACGATCGTTGCTAGACAGACAGACAGTGACTGCTGCAGTGTCGAGACCGACCATGCGAGCTTCTTGTCGCTGCTGTGGTGCGACGCATTGACACACACACAAAGAGAGTCGCTGCGTGCAGTGTGCACCGAGAGCACAAGCGCTCGCTTTCGGTCGTTGCGACTACAGCGCATGGTCGTGCTCAAGGCATTATTATATAAACCCATCTCTAACTCGATCTCGATCTCGATCGCTCTGTTCACGAACGAACATCAGCACGTGTCTGGTGCTCAAGCACTTGGTTGAGAGAGGCATGCACGGGCTCAAGAATGGGAGTACATGCGCGAGTCCGGCGCTCTGTGTATGCATGCGTTTCAGCGGCTCGCATCGGCAGCAGGAGCCCCAGCAGCACCACCAGCACCAGCATGTGGATGTGTGTGTGTGTGAGTGAAGGACCGGAAAGCGCACGAGGATCGGCACGTCCAAGTCAGCCATTCCATTCCAACACACACCAGTCACCATGTGCAAGTCGTCGTGGCTGTCGAGAGTGCTCAGAGCGCTCTGTTTGACACTTGCGCAGACTGACACTTGCAGGAGCGAGTCACGAGTCCTGACTGAGCGAACACAACAACAGCAACAACAGCGCGAGCGGATCGTTGAAGAACCACCACACGGAACAGCGCCAAGCAGCATCTTGCGTCGATTGCTGTTGCTGCTTTGTCTGGTGCGAGCGCCACTCACACTTGCGCTTGTGCCAGATTCTCGAGTCTCGAGCCTCGCACAGCTGTATGTGATGTCGACAGCGCTGCTCGCCTGTTGCTCGTTGGCTTGATCCGTTCGCCAGTCTGCGTTTTGCTGCCTCGTGTCGATCGATCAATCGATCGATCCATGATGTACAGCGCTGCTCTCACACGACCCCGATCTCGATGTCGACGACCCACCGATTGCGCGAGTATGAGCACCAGAAGCGGTAGGAGTCCTGGATCGCTCGACGCGTTGCATCAGCTTGTGCTTGCGTTGCTCCTGCTCTCCAGCAAGCGAGTCTCGCTATTATTGCGAGGAGCGAGCATCCTGGAGTCGATGGCGACCTGATCAACCTGCACATCAAACACGACACACCATCGAGTCAAGCGTGGTCGGCCACTCGAGACTCGAGGGAGATCCAAGCGCTCGTTTGCTGTGACTGACGCTTGCAGCGATGCAGGGACAAAGCACAGCTCGAGCAAGTACGCATGGAAGGCAAGTCGCTAGTCAGTCAGTCTGGTCGCTCGATCAAGCTTGAGAGACACCATGCTGCTGTGCGTTCACATAGCGCTCTGCTTTATGAACGCTGGCGCTCGATCGCTCCTTGCACAAACACGTTAGGCTCTTGTAGTAGGAAGTTACGATCATCAGGGAGAGCCTGACGTGTTTGTGTGGTGCAAGGCTACACCACACAAAGTGCCACGCAATGCGCGTCGCTTCGATCATGAGCCAATCACACACGCATTGCTGCAGACAGTGCAGTAAACACCGCCCGTGGGCTCTTGCTTTGAGCGCGTGAGCCGGGAAGGATGGGTCGATTGCTGTAGACAGTCCCGAGGATCTCTGTTGTTTGTTCACTCGCTTGAGCCTCACTTTGAGACTCACACCAGCAAGCCCAAAGCAAAGCGAGACGACGATCTCTTGAGCGCAGCAGCATGCGGCTGAGTCCGCGCGAAGAAGACCACTTGGTGCTCCACGCCGCCGGCGCGCTCGCGCAGAAGCGCCTCGCGCGCGGCTTGCGGCTCAACTACACCGAAGCAGTCGCGCTCCTCGCGACGCAGGTACACACAACAGCAGCGACAGTGCTTCCGGTGGTGCACCAATCCCACACAGACACATGAGCTCACACACTCTCACGCAGGTGCTCGAGCTCATTCGCGATGGCCGCTCGGTCGCGGAGCTCATGACCATGGGCGCGCAGATGCTCGGAAAGTACGTTTAGCTAGGCTGTGTGCTAGTACACTCGACGACGGCGAATCTCGCCACGTCTGCTGGCTGAGGTCGCGCGCATGTGTACATGTGCATGTGGCATCTAAGCTGAGAGCGCCTCTCTTGTGTGTGTATGTAGACGCCAAGTGATGGACGGCGTCGCTGCGATGCTCGACGAAGTGCAGGTCGAAGGCACGTTCCCCGACGGCACGAAGCTCGTGACGATCCACCACCCGATCGCACGCTTGGACGGCGACCTCGACCTTGCGCTCTACGGCTCGTTCTTGCCCGTGCCGTCGCTCGACAAGTTTGACGCGCCGCCGAGCACTGCGTCGTCCGCTGTGCACGTGCCTGGCGAAGTCGTGACGCCCGATGAAGACCTCGTGCTGAACGCCGGCCGCACGGCGCAGGCGCTGCAGATCACGAACCTCACGGACCGGCCGATCCAGGTCGGGAGCCACTACCACCTCATTGAGACGAACCCGTACTTGGAGATGGATCGCAAGCGCGCGTACGGCCACCGACTCAACATCCCATCCGGCACGGCCGTGCGCTTTGAGCCTGGGGACATGAAGACCGTCTCGATCGTCCCAATCGGCGGCAAGCAGGTCATCTCGGGCGGGAACAACCTCGCCAGTGGCCACGTCGACGCGACAAAGGTCGATGCGATCGTCGCGCGCGCTGTTGCGCAGGGCTTTCGCCACAAACCGCTCGATCTGTCGGCCTTGCCAGCGCACGCGCAGGCTCCTGCGTTCAACATCTGCTCGATGCCGCGCAGCGTGTACGCGCAGACGTTTGGCCCGACGACTGGCGACGTCGTGCGTCTTGGGAACATGGCGCTGTGCGTCTCGGTCGAGCGCGACTTGACTGTCTACGGCGACGAGTGCAAGTTTGGCGGCGGCAAAGTCCTGCGCGAAGGCATGGGCCAAGCGTCGGGCGTCGGCGCCGACGGCGTCCTCGACACGATCATCACGAACGCGCTCATTGTCGACTACACGGGCATCTACAAAGCCGACATTGGGCTCAAGCACGGCCTCATCGCTGGTATTGGCAAAGGCGGGAACCCGGACGTGATGGACGGCGTGCTGCCGAACATGGTCGTCGGCGTGAACACGGAAGTGATCGCTGGCGAAGGACTCATTGTCACGGCCGGCGGCTTTGACGCGCACGTGCACTTCATCTGTCCGCAGCTCTGCACGGAGGCGCTCGCGAGCGGTCTCACGACGCTCGTTGGCGGCGGTACGGGACCTGCAACGGGCACGAACGCCACGACGTGCACGCCTGGACCGAACCACGTCAAGCTCATGCTCCAGGCGACGGACAGCATCCCGATGAACATTGGGCTCACGGGCAAAGGCAACACCGCGGCGCCCGAGGGCTTGCAAGACACGATCGACGCCGGCGCAGTCGGCATGAAACTCCACGAGGACTGGGGCACAACGCCCGCGGCGATCGACAACTGCCTCACGATCGCTGAAGCGAACGACGTCCAAGTGACGATCCACACGGACACGCTGAACGAGTCGAGCTGCGTCGAGCACACGATCGCGGCGTTCAAGGGCCGGACGATCCACACGTACCACAGCGAAGGCGCAGGCGGCGGCCACGCGCCCGACATTGTCACAGTCTGCGGCGAGCTCAACGTCCTGCCGTCGTCGACGAACCCGACGCGTCCGTACACGCGCAACACGATCGACGAGCACGTTGACATGCTGGTGCGTCTTGTGTCCTAGCGAGCGCTCTGTGTGTATGAGAGTGGTGTCCTCACAGTCTTGTTACTGCTGTAGATGGTGTGCCACCACTTGGACAAGAGCATCGCCGAGGACGTGGCGTTTGCCGAGTCGCGCATCCGCGGCGAGACGATCGCCGCTGAGGACTTGCTCCACGACATGGGCGCGATCAGCATCATCTCGTCCGACTCGCAGGCCATGGGCCGCATTGGCGAAGTCGTCACGCGCACGTGGCAGACAGCTGACAAGATGAAGAAGCTCTACGGTCTCTTGCCAGAGGACGCGGCGGCGACGCACGCGTGCGACAACTTTCGCGTGAAGCGGTACGTGGCCAAGTACACGATCAACCCTGCGATCGCGCATGGCATGGCGCACGTGATTGGGTCCGTCGAGCCGACGAAGCTCGCGGACCTCGTGCTCTGGAAGCCGAGCTTCTTTGGCACGAAGCCCGAGATGGTGATCAAAGGCGGCGCGATCGCGTACGCGCAGATGGGCGACCCGAACGCGTCGATCCCGACGCCGCAGCCCGTGAAGATGCGGCCGATGTTTGGCGCGCTCGGCGCTGCGGTCGGCGACACGTCGGTCGCGTTCGTGAGCCAGAGCTGCGCCGAGAAGCGCATTGCGCACAGCTATGGCCTCTCGAAGCGCATCGAAGCCGTGAAGCGCTGCCGCGGCGTGACGAAGAAAGACATGAAGCTCAACGACGCGCTGCCCAAGATCACGGTCGACCCCGAGACGTACAAAGTGCACGCGGACGGGAAGCTGCTCACGTGTGGCGCGTCCGACGAGCTCCCGCTCGCACAGACCTACTTTTTGTTCTAGGACAAGCAAGCGGTCAGTAGCAGGCAGGCAGTAGCAGGCAGTGAATGCTTGTGTATGAAGCGATGGACCATGAGTGAAGGACAGCGGTGGTACGGATCGACCTTGGAATGTCCTGCAAGTGCCTGGGATGTAGCTGTTCGCGTCGAGCGTCCATTGCAGCGCACTGGAGACACGAGCTCGAGCTCAACGTGGCTGTTCAGGACCAGCAGCTGAGCTGAGCGCGAGCGTTAGACGAACGGCGAGAGCGAGTGTATCGCCATCGTCTCGTGGATCCATCCAGTCGCCCTGCTGTCAATGCACAGCGCGCAGCTGGTTGACTATGCGCTGGATTTTCTCAGGCGACTGCTGCAGACGTCGTGCCAGCGTTCCAGTTCCGTCAGATGCAGCAGTAGAAGCGCAGTACGCTCTCATGCGCGCTCGTCTCGACCGCGATCGCGCACATGTGCTGCGCCTTGCGTCTTGCGTCTTGCGCCTGAAGGTCGAGCTGGTCAAGTGGGCATGTGCATGTTCTGGAGCTGCGATCGACGAGCGCGATTGTCGGTGGCGAAAGAGTGCCGCAGACGGTGGCACGACCTGGATCTTTCGATCTTGTGAAACGAGCACACAGAGTGGCTCGTCACGAACACGATGCACGACGCAGTCGATCGAGAGAGCGTTGCATCAACACATAGCCTTACAATAGCGTTCATTCCCATGCTGCAAAGGTGTCGTCGTCGCTGCCGTCGTTGCGGCGATGCTTGCATCGCATTGCTCGCAGTGCTTTGCGTTGTGTCTTTTCTAGCACAACCGACTCGATGGCTGCTGCCACGGACTGCTGTTTCACGCGCATGCCATTTTAAACTTGATATTCGTATGCTCAATTCGAGTAGCGACTACTGCAGCGCCTACCACCTCAAGTCGCGCCATTGCAACGGAGACACTCGCTCGACACCAACACGAGCACGAGCACGAGCACGAGCACGAGCAGGAGCGCGAGGAACACGGGCGAGTGATCACGCCTCGCTCCGATTGATCCGATTGACCCACTGCCACCACCGCCATCTCTTGCCTGGCCGTTCGCTCGTTCGTTCGCAGCGCTGATAGACCACGCGACCAGGCGTGTCGCCAACTCCGAGCGATCACGGTAGACAGCCGGCCGCTATCGCCATCGCCATCACCATCGCGTGCACCTACACACAGCTCGCTCCAGCATCCTCTCTCGCTCTCACACATTCGCACGCACGACGCCGGCGCCGCTGCTCGGCCCGCACAACCCAACAATTCGGTCGCGCACGGCCTCTCCCACTGCCGCAGCCGCAGCCCAGACCCCGGCGCTGCTCGCGAGTCCGCGCGCTAGCTTCGCGCTCATGCAAGGCGGCGACTCGGACGACGACACCACCAACACGACGACCGTGGCTGCTACTGCTGCTGCGCCGGCGCGACTGCTGACCCAGCCATCGGCTGCTGTGTCACTGCCGCACACGCACTCGAGTAACGGCGGCGATGGCCATGACGACGATGACGACGCGCACGCAGACGCTGCGCCGTCGCTCGCGTCGCGCATCGGCGCGTTCTGCAAGCGCATGACGTTCTGCCGCCGGCGCAAGTACACGGCGCAGTCGCACTACAGCAACGGCTCGTTCCTCGGTCAGATGCACACGACGGCGACGCACTTGAACGGTCCGGCTGGGAGTCGGTCGAACCCGCAGCACGCCTCGGGCTTTCGCCTATCGATGGTCTCGGCCTGGAACGATGTGAGCGGCAAGAGCGCTGAGCAGCTCCGCGCCGAGAAGGCCCTGAAGGAGCAAGTCGCGCACTACTCGACCATGCGCGTGCACATGAAGCGCGTGCAGCTCTGCCTTGAGCAGGAGAAACGCAACAAGTTCTACAAAGAGCTCCTCGTGTACCTCGTGTTCCTGAGCGTGATCATGGTCGCGCTCCTCTCGCTCCCGATCCACTTCCCGTACGAGCAGAACGCCGCGCTCTCGGACCTCTTCTTTGACGAAGAGTTCCCGGACGTCGCGATCAAGAAGACGTTTGACGACGTCATGGTCGAGAGCGAGCTCTGGCAGTGGGTCGACGGTCCGCTCCTCGCTGGCTTCTACGACCCGCCGATCCGGAACAACCGCCGCATCGGGAGCGTCATGCTCCGCACTGGTCGCGTCCGCGGCGACCTCTGTCGCTACACACAGGGCCGGAACGACTTCATCCTGTTTGACAGCGAGGTGTGTTACCCCGAGTACTCGGCGCACAAAGAGGACACGGCGCCGTACGGCTCGACAGCAACGGCGAGCGTCCTCGGCAAAGCGTACACGTGGGAGCGCGGTCTTGGCCAACTCATTCGGTCCCAGACGTTCAATCCGAGCCTCTTTAGCCACGAGATGAACTACGGCGACGGCGGCTACGCCGTGTACTTGCCGCGCGACAACGCCACGGCCGCGAAAGCGATCGTCGCGCAGCTCAAGCAGGACTTCTTGACCGACGGCTCGCGGTACTTGGTCGCCAACTACGCGTACTACAACCCGCGCTCGAGCATCTTCACGCACGTCCAGGCGCTGTTTGAGATGTCGGACACAGACTACATGGAGACGACGTCGCGCGTCAAGAGCTTCCGGATCCTCTCGAGCTACCGCGACTCGTACGACTTTGTCTTGGACAATGCGTTCGTGCTCGTGCTCGTGCTCGCAACGGTCTGGCTCATCATCCGCGAGCTCTCGGACTTGCGCGAGCACGGCCTGAACAAGTACGTCCACTCGCTCTGGAACCTCCTCGACATGCTCCAGCTCGTGCTCTTGATCGTCTTCCTCGCGCAGTGGACGACGTACCTCGTGCGGTCCGAGAACCTCCGCGACGCGCTCCATCGCGTCGTCATGATGGACTGCTCCGGCCCAGCGAGCGACCAAGCCACGGCTGCGGCGTGCTACGTCGACATTGAACCGCTCGCGTGGAACTTCTCGGCGATCACGAACTTTGCCGCCGCGCTCGCGCTCGTGTCCGTCGCGATCATCTTCAAGTACCTCCGCCTCAACTCGCGGCTCAACTTGCTCTGGCGCACGCTCCGGTTCGCAGCGAAGGACCTCTTGGCGTTCGTCGTGATCTTCTTCACGATGTTCGTCGGCTTTGCGATCATGGGCTTCCTCACGTTCGGCAGCGCGACGCGGCAGTACCACTCGATCTCGGTCTCGCTCACGTCGTGCTTCCAGATGCTCCTCGGCGCGTTCGACTACAACCAGATCTACAACGCGAACCCGGCCATGGCCGGCATCTTCTTCTTCAGCTTCATGATCTCGATCTACCTCATCTGCGTCAACATGTTCATTGCGATCATGAGCGAGTACTACTCGCTCGCGCAGACGGAGAAGAAGGCGCGCGAAGAGAACAAGCGGTCGCTCCTGAGCGGCGACGGCTCGCGGCCGCCGCCACTCAGTGGCAGCGGTAGTGGCGACCAAGACGACGCGCTCACAGACGTCGAGTACGACTTGGCCAAGCAAGTGAAGAACTACGTCCATGGCTTGCGCGTGCACGTGCGCTTGCCGCCCAAGAAAGCCGGCGCGAGCATCTACTCGACCGAGCAGCTCTTGATCTGCGGCTACCAGCGCGTGCTCTTGATCGACTACAAGTACCTCATGGCCGAGCGCAAGCGCCTGCGCGCCAAGTTCCGCTCGTGGGTCCACACAGCGCTCTGGTGCCTCTGGATCAAGCGCAAGGTCGACCCGGACGCGACGTTCGAGGTCGAGCACACGCTCATTCTCGACAAGCGCCCGCGCGCATCGTCGACCGACTCGTACGCCGACTTGGTCGAGTTCCCAGTCACGTACTTGCCGATCGCGTCGACTGCGACCGACACCGTTGCGATCCTCAAGCGCCTCAAGCGCGGCACGTGCGTCGAGATGGACGACGGGTCGCTCACGAAGGACCAGATCACGCTCGAGGTCCTCGGCGGCCAGCACGCGTACGTGCCGTCGCACTACAAGCGCCGGACCGAGCCCGTGGCCAAGGACAATGACAACAACGACGCCGCTGGCGACAATGAGCTCGAAGTGCGCATCAGCGACGCGAGCAGCATCGACGACGTCGACGGCAAGCCGTTCTTTGGCTTTCGCCATCGCCACGACGGCATTGGCGGCCCGGAGCACATTCGGTGCTGCCGCGTGCTCTACAACGGCGACACGGTCTTGAACGGCATGGAGGCGTGTCTCTTCCCGAAGCGCACGTGGCTCCAGTACTTTGTCGGCCACGTGCTCTGGGGCTACGTCCGGACGCTCTTTAGCTGCAAGCGCACAAAGAAGAAAGCGAACCGCCTCGTGACTGACGCCGACGTCGACAAGCTCATTCGCGAGAGCTTTGCTGCCCCAGGGCGGGGCATCTCGTGCCGCTTTGACGAGCTCGTGCGCAACTTCCGCATGTTCATTGCCAAGAAGGTGCACAAGCGCAACATCCGCGTGCACAACATCGACGACCGGATCCTCACCGAGGTCATCACGTTCTTGGAGCGCTTCCCGTCTGCGCTCACGCCGCTCGACAAGCGCGAGCTCGAGGGCTACAAGTACACGCCACAGCCAGTTGACACGCGCCACGTGCGCTTGCCCAACTCGATCACGTTCTTGAGCGAGCTGCTGTCGCAGAACGCGCACGAGGTCTGGGCCGTCGGTCGCATTGAACAGGGCTGGCGCTGGGGGCCGCAGCGCGACAACGACGCGCAGTTGCACCCCGACCTCGTGCCGTACGAAGAGCTCACGGAGCAGGACAAGCAGTACGACCGCGACACGTCGATCGAGACGCTCAAGGTCATCACGGCGCTCGGGTACATCCTCGAGCCGCCGAGCACGGCCGAGGAGATCTCGATCGAGTTTGGCGAGCCGGCGCTCGAACCCGGCGGGACGTACGAGCCCAAGCCGATTCCGACCGAGTCGGCCAAGGTCCCGGGCTACTTGCGCTCGGTCATTGAGCTCCTGGCCGAGAACACGCACGAAGTGTGGGCCAAGATGCGCATGGAGCAGGGCTGGAAGTACGGTCCGCGACGGAACGACGACAAGAAGGAGCACAACGGCCTCGTGCCGTACATGTACTTGACGCCCGAGGAGAAGCAGATGGACCGGAACACGGCGATGCAGACCGTCAAAGTCATCCTGCGCTGCGGCTTTGTGTTCACGCACAAGGACCAAGTGTCGTCGTCGCATCGGCGGCCAAAGAAGAAGCAGTCGGGCCACATCAACGTCTTTGGGCGGAGCGAGAACGCCGAAGCCAAGCACGTCGGCGACGCCGTGGCGCTCGCACGCGGCACGGCACGCGCCAAGCGCGCGTTCATGAAGAAGAACAACTCGACGCGTGCGTTCACGAACCGGACGTCGTCGTCGCTCGGTGGCGGTGGTGGCGCGTCATTCCACTCCGCGGCGTCGTTCGAGAGCACGCACGGCGCGCACCGGAGTCTCCAGAGCTACGGCTCGTCGTCGTCGTTCCAGGACGCAGAGCCACTCACGCCAGCGATCGAGTCATCGACGCACTCGTCATCGGACGGCGAGACCACGACTGCGACGACGGAGACACGGACGTCGCCGGCGCTGTCTGCTGTCGACGAAGTCCCCAAGACGCAGTGAGCACCGACGGATCGTCCAGTCGTCTCTCTAACTACATAGATGCCTCTTGTTCATTGCTCGCTCGTCCTACGACAGGCTTCTGTCTGTCCCTCTTGGCTCACGCCTCGCGCTGCAAACACGTGTAGAGTGACGCAAGGATGAGCGGCGACTTGCTCGCGGCGCGCATGTACTCGTCCTTGGTCACTTCGCCGTCCTGATCGGCGTCTTCGTCCTCGAGCGCGCGCACGACGTCCATCATGCTCTGCCCAAAGTGCCCAAAGCCCGCGCAGATCGCCGTGCAGAGCTCGTTGCGCGACAAGAGCCCGTCGCCGTCCTGGTCGTAGAGCTCAAAGTAGTACCGCGCCTTTGAGTCGGCGTCGTGCTCGGCCGTGAGCGCAGTCTGGAGCGCCACGGCGATGTCCTGCGAGAGCTCGCCGCACGACACGTGCGCGACGTAGTGCTCCACGATCGCTGCACGAGGCACACAGAGCGACCGCTTGTCAGTCCTTCACGTGGACAACAGCACGCTAGCGATGTGGACAGAGAGAGAGCACCAAGCAACAACGTACAGGCACGTCGCACTGGTTTGTCGCGGCGCTCGAGCGCGTCGTCTCCTGATGGCGTCGTGACGGCACTGTGCACTGGCGCCTGCTGCTGCTGCGGCGTACTGAGCTTCTCGCGCGGCGTCGCGACGTACGCGAGCAAGATGCTCTGCGTGAGCGCTTCGTCGTCGCCGCTCGGCGTTGGACCGAGACACGTCGTGAGGATCTCGTGGAACGCCGCGACAGGAATCGCAAGCGCCTCGCTGCACTTCGGTGCGTCGCTGCCGTTGGTGCGCGGCGTCGCCGGCAGCGACGTCAGTGCGCTGCTCGTGCTCGCAGTGCGCAGCCTCTCGGTCGTCGTCGTCGTACTGAGCGACCGCGTCGAGTCGACCATGCGGCGGTGGATCGCCAGGAGCTTCTTCCAGTTGAGCTGCTTCTGCTCAATGAACGCGCGGACCTTGTCGCGCACGTGCGCTTCGCTCGCGTACCGGCGTGACGGCACTGGGCGACTCACCATGTCGAGCAAGTGCGGCTCGGCGACGGACGCAGCGACAAACTCGTCCTCGGTCATCGTCGGCTGGAGCTCGTCGCGGAGCTCGACGCGCGCAAAGTACTCGTCGACGCACCACATGAGCTCTTGGTACAGATGCCGGTCGCCTTGGAAGAGCCCGAGCAAGTCTGAGATCGCAACGGTCTCTCTCGTATCGTCGTCGCTCTTGTAGATCTCAAACAGCGCGTGGACCTTCTCCTCCGGCGAGCCCTTGACAAAGCCGTTGAGCCCAACGACGAACTCGCGGAAGTCGATCTTGCCGTCGCCGTCGACGTCGAACGTGAGGAAGAGCCGGCGCAGGAACGTCTCGCTCGACGAGATCGTCGCGCCGATCGCACTCATGTCCGGTGTTGACGGTGTAGAGGATCCTGCGGCAGTGATCGTGTCGCCATCGTCGCCATCACCATCGCCACTCGAGTCGCCAGCGCCAAGCACGCCGATGCTCACGAGCAAGTCGCCGACGTCTTCGCTCATGATCTGGCGGAACTCGTCGAACGAGATGACGCTCTTCGAGGCGCCGGCGATGAGTTTGAACTTGCGGCTCATCTGGAAGATGCTCTGCGTCGAGAAGTGCGTCTTGTGCACGAGCTCTGCGATGAGCGCTTGCTTGCCAGGCGCCTGCTGTGACGACATGCTCCCACTCGCACGAGCGCCGGCTGGCGTCGATGCTTGCCGCAGCACTTCCCACGTACTGTCTGGTGCATTGTGCAGCGCGCGGCGCTTGTCGGGTGCGAGGCCACCGGTCGTCGCGGGCTGGAGGTTCGCGAGCGCGTTGCTCCGCTTCCGGAGCGCTGCCTTTGCCCTGCCAGCCACCGCCAGAGTCCACGAGAGCAGCAGTAGCAGTGTGAGCGGCGACGTAGAGAGCAAGAAGGAGGAGGAACCTAATGCGCTCGGTACCGCTGCAGCGCCTGCGACGGCAAGATGCGCGCGCGGCCGCCGACTGGGACGTGCACTGCCGCTTGCGCCTTTGCGTCTCGCTTCGCGGCGTCGGACGCGTCGGTCGTGACGACAGAGCGACGCACGTGGCGCGCACCAGCAGGCGACACCGGCGACATCGGCATTCGTGGAGCCACTTGTTTGGTCGTCGCTGTTGGCGACAGTGGACTGGCGATCAGTGGCGCACTCGAGGCGTCTCGGCGCTTCGTGCTGCTCACTGCGCGCACTTCCTCCGCTGGTTGAAAGCGCTCGTTCGTCGCAAAGAGCTCGGCGATGCGCTCGCGCGACGGCAGCGCGACGCTGCGACTCGATCCTTCATCATCTCCTCCTTTGTCAGTGCGCGGATGATGAGAAGGGAGGGCGAGACCCATGGGCTGCAGCGCATCGAGCTGCTCGCACACGCGCAGGAAGCGCTGCGCGAACGCCGAGCGCGCAAACAGCGCAGACGACGACGATGCACTTGGGACATCCATCGCTCCCACTTGAAGACACTGAGGCGACGCTTCGGACGCGTATCTCGCCAGTCGTCAATGGTCTACGCGACGTCATGCGATGTATGGAGGTCTTCCTCATTCACTCTCGTGCTCCCTGGATCCTCTGAGACGCCTCTGCTGTCCACGAACCCGTCGGCCCTTGGCCAAGACCGCGCTGCTCGTCATATCCTGTATCCCATGGACCGTAGCTTCGAGTGCGTGACTTGGAGATCCGCGGCTCGATGACCTCCCTCAGCTCCTGCCGAAGCTGCTCGACCAGCATCGCGAGAGAGTCAGGCGATCGCATTCGCTGCTTTCGCGATGCGTCTTTTGCTTGAGACGCCATCGCGTCTTCCCGTGAGCAGAGCACACTTGGCGCTGCTACAGCGAACAGAACCTCGTGAAGCCGGCATCGTTTGCTGTTAAGACTCTGTGTCGACGTCAGGACGTCACGACGTGCGTGCCTCATAGCAAGACAGACGCTCTCGACGACACGGACGACAGCGCCATGCCCGTCACACCGCCACCACCTGCGCGCTGCTGCTTGCGAAGCTCGCGCTCGGTCGAGAAGAACTCGTTGTAGTCGAGCAAGAAGATGAGGTCGCGCGCGTCCGAGTGCTGCAGGACGCCGTAGAAGAACTCAAAGCGGCGCTGGAACTCGTGGTCGAGCACTGCGACGCGGTCGAACGAGAGCGCTGCGTGCGTCGTGTCCTGGTGCGTGACGTACTCGACAAAGTTCCAGCAGCTCGCAATGACGTCGTCCAGTGCCGACGCGACTGTGCGCGTGTGAATGTAGCACTTCTTCACGAGCGCCGCGACGAAGCTGTCGTGCATGCGCTTGACGCGGTCAAAGTCCGTCGCGTCCTCGACGTCCGCGACGCACTTGCGGAAGCTGCTCTCGATCACAAAGACCTGGAAGTACAGCTCGACGTTGCGCACGACAAAGCTCATGCGGCCGCGCAGTGCGCTCGCGTGCGACGCGGCGCGACCCGAAGCGCGGAACGCACTCGCTTTCCACGTGCGCTCGAGCGCATGCGCGACGCGCTTGAGGCGGAAGCAGAACTGGAACAAGTGCGCGTACGACCGGAGCGTGTCGCGCGTCACGAGGAGCTGCAGCGGCCACGGCACGTCGCAGTCGAGACGCACGTAGCGCCAGAGCTCGCGCGGCGAGAGACTCGCGTTCTGTGCGCGGAGGAGCGTCCCAGCGGTCCACGTCGCTTTCGGCGAGTACTTGTCCAAGCTCCACTCGGCGAGCCGCACGCCTGGCGTGAGCGCGAGCCCGAGCCAGTACTCGCCGCTCGAGGCCTGGAGCGCGAGCGCCTGCTGAAAGTCAAACTTGGTCTCCATCACGACCACGCCGTTCGCGAGCAGCAGCAGCACCTTCTTGTACATGAGCTGCTGTGTGGAGGATGCGACGCTAGCGCTCGACGCGTCAGATGTCGTCGCTCGGAACTCTTGGCGCGCGTACTGGAGCTGGAACGTGATGCGCGACGCGCTCACCATTGGGATCGCCACTTTCGGCGACGCGCGCACTTCGGCGTCGTCTCGCGCGCGCGACGCAGTCACTTGCGCGACGATCGAGACGTCGCGACGCGCGCTTGCGTCGTCGTGTGGCGTTGACTCGATCGCACACTCGATCGCAACCGACGCGACGTGCGCTTGGTCGATGCGGAACGCGCCGTCGACAGTCGCAGGCGCGACGAACGCGCCGTCGGTCTTGAACAGCAGCGCCACGCGCCGCAGTGCGCTGCCGTCTTCATCGCGCAGGTCGACGACAAAGTCGGAGCTGAACGCCGTTGCGTCGTACTGCACGTGCTTCCACCAGACGACGCCGCCTTCCTCAACACTGTCGGTGTCGTCTCCAGTCGGTTGCTGCTGCGCGAGGGTCTCGTCACGACTGGCGCGACGCACTTCGAGCGACTTGCTCGCTGCGTCGCGGACGACGCCGCCGACGAGCACGAGGCCCTCGACGCTCGGGAAGCCTCGGAACGCAAACGACTGGAGCGGGAGCTGTCATTCACATACGCAGACATTCTGTGAGTTCATAGCGCAGCTCGGACCACTGCGAGACGCAGAGACACACGAGCGCACCTTGATCGAGAAGCGCTGGCTGATCGATGCAGCGTCGTCGTCACTGCCACTGCCATTGCTGAGCAGGTCGCGCACGAGCTGCTGCCACACGACGTGGTTCAGATCGTCCTCAGACTTGTGCGACGGCTTGATCGTCATGAGCGCGTACGTGCGCTCGATGAACGTCTGGAAGAGCTCGCCGCGCGCCAACAGGTAGAAGCCCTTGAGCGCGGCGAGGAACGCCGGGAAGCCGGCTTTCACTACGACTTCTTTGTGCAATCGCGCTGCGATGTGGCGCCTCACGCACTCGATCGCGTGCTCAACTGCGACGGCGTCAAACACGCGCTCGTGCGCAAGTGCTGCGACGGTCTCAACGAGCGCCTGCGCGTCGTCGAGCGAGTACTCGTTCGCGCGCACGAGGATCTGCATCGACTTGCCAATGAAGAGCACGCTCTCGGCCACTGCGAGCGGAAAGTACGCGAGCGGCACGGCGTCGAGGTCGAGCGCGAACTGCCGGTGCCACGCCAGTGCGCCAGCGTCGACTGTCGTCGTTGCTGGTGCCGTCTTGCGCACAAAGAACTCGTGGTACGGGTCGGCGATCTCGCCATAGAGGACCCACGCGAGGATCTGCTTGAACAAGATGCTGAACATCGCAGTCATTGTGTGAGTCGACAAGCAATCTGTCGAAAATATACCTTTTCGACACGTGGACGCACCGATTGCAGCAGAAGAGCAGCGCTTGCATCGCGTGGCGGATGCGCGGGAAGCCGGAGGTCGTCGCGCGGTGCAGCAGGTCGAGCAGCTGGGCGCCCGTGACGCAGGCGCTCGCGTGCTGCGCGCCAGCGACGTCGAGCTTGCGCACAAGCTTGCATAGCTCCGGCAAGAGTTCGCTGAACGCCTCGAGCTCGTAGACCAGTTGCGGGAGCGGGAAGACGCTCTTGGCAGCTAGCACTTTGCGCTCGAGCGCGACGACTGCGTCGGTGTACTGCTGCAGCACGTCGTCGATGCCCTGTGCCAGCGCGCGGACGTAGATGCTCGGAAGGTGCTCGGCGCGGCGCACAAACGCTTCGAGCGTCGCGAACGCGTGGCCGAGCGCGAGCAGTCGATTCAGCAGCGTCTTTTGCGGCTTTGCGATGAACGTGACGTCGGCGCGAATGAAGAAGCCGTCGCGGCGCGCGTCAACGACGTCGCCCGGGTGTCCGAGCAGCGCAAGGAACAGCTCGTGGTGCATCGTGCTCGAGCTGCTTGTGTTGCTTGTTCGTTTGTGTTGTGTCGCTCTCTTGCGTCTTCGTACGTCCAATAACACCAGCAACGGGCACCACCTTCACGTGGACGACGACGATGCGCTTGACGAAGCGCCAGATCACGAAGGCGAGAGCGCTCGTGCGCGACGGAGCAAGCGGCTGGGCACTCGAGCGAGCTTGATGGAGCGCCAGATCGCGAAGAGCGTGTGAGCGGAATGCGCTGTTTTAGCGTTTTTGACTAAAATGCCACTTTCGTTTCGACAAATCCGTTTTCGACAGCTCGATATTTGAATATTTTGAATATATTTCATACAGTAGAGTCATTTATGATTTTTTATCCGGTCATCGTTTTACTGTCTATCTCGATCATCGCTTTACACATGTAAATCCGAGAGGGGGAAATCCTTTCCTCGACTCGAAAAGCAAAAGCCGAAACGCGATCTTCTTCGTCGTCGCGATCACCTTTGTCTGTGCGTGAACGACCAGCAGCAGCAGCAGCATGTCCCGGTACGTCTTCGTGTGCATGTGCGTCTACTGGTGCTATGCGTGTGCACTGACAGCCACATGGTGCTGCGCTTGCTCGCGATCGCAAACAAACAGATACGATCGCGCAATTACTGTCTTCTCGCCGGATGGCCACCTCTTCCAGGTCGAGTACGCCATGGAGGCTGTGAAGAAGGTGCGTTCGTGAGCTTCGCTCTGTTGTCTCGTATGTGCATTGCGCACTTGGCTCTAACCGCACACTTGCTCTTGATTTTGATCGATCCATTGAATCACAAACGTCATAGGGAGCTGTGGTCGTCGGCGTGCGCGGCAAGAACTCGGTCATCCTCGCTGTCGAGCGCAAGGAAATCGCAAAGCTCCAGGTGCGTCTCTCAACTAGCAGCAGCAGACACGCGGAGTTCTGCTGCTGCGCTTGCTTCTTCCTATTGTGACTGTCAACTGACGATCAAACGCTCGTGTTTGCTCTGACTGGCGTCGTACGTAGGACCCGCGCACAGTGCGCAAGATCTGCAAGGTCGATGACCACATCTCGATCGCATTCGCAGGTCTCACGGCCGACGCCCGCGTGCTCATCAACAAGGTGCGTGTCCTTATATCTTCCTACACAATGCGAGCACGTGCGACTGACGCACACGCTCGTGCTATTGGACGTCGCAGGCGCGTCTCGAGTGCCAGAGCTACCGCTTGACGGTCGAAGACGCGCCGTCGGTCGAGTACGTCGCGCGCTACGTCGCGCGCATCCAGCAAAAGTACACGCAGCGCGGCGGCGTGCGTCCGTTCGGCATCTCGATGCTCATTGCCGGGTGCGACAACCAGGGCGTGCCGCAGCTGTACCAGACCGACCCATCTGGGACGTTCTCGGCGTGGAAGGCGAACGCCACGGGCCGCAACTCGACCAACATCCGCGAGTTCCTCGAGAAGAACTACACCGAGGACCTCTCGGAGGACGACGCCACGCGCTTGGCGATCAAGGCGCTGCTCGAGGTAGGCATTCTGTCCTTCGTTTGCCATCTGTTTTCCTATATTAGGCACATTGTATTGAGGAGCGACTGACGGATCTTCGCACTTTATATGTGACGCACGCAGATCGTCGAGTCGGGCAGCAAGAACATTGAGATCGCGATCGTCCGGACTGGCGGCGTCGTCTCGGTGCGTTGGCTATTGCTCGTGTCTGAACGAACGTGACGCATCTCACACGCTCACACTCGCTCTGTCTCTATGCATTTACTACAGTCGCTCGAAGACGAGAAGGTCGAAGCGCTGTGCGTGTCGATCGAGGCCGAGAAGGAGGCGGCGCGCGCTGCGAGCGAGAGCAAGTCGTCGTCGAGCTAAGTCTGCAGAGGAGCAGTCGACTCTACGACACCGAGAGAGAGACTGAGAGAGAGCCAAACTGAAAGAGAGAGATGAGTGTTGCGCTCCCACTTCGACCGTCACAGTCCCATCCAGTCGCACTCAAGAGAGACTCGTCACGTCTGTTGCGACTCAAAACCTGCGCGTCTCACTCTCTCTCTGGACGCGTCCTAGACATCGCATCTTCTTCTCTTCTTCTCACACGACGGCGCCTAGTTCTCGACCGCGTCGCGCTCGTAGATCGCCCATCGGCGGTTGTGCTCCTGGCCCTGGCCCGGCGCGACGTTCTGGTCCGCGCACCCGCCGTCCGCGCAGCCGCAAAAGTGCTCCTGCGAGTCCATGCACGGGCGCGTGCAGCCCGCGTCGTTGCCGTCAAAGTCGGCCGCGTTGATCGGGAGCTTGTTGAACGCAAACGCGTGGCCCTCAGCGCCGACGCGCGAGATCGCAAAGTAGCGCTTCTGCTTGTTCTTTGCGTGGTGCAGCGCGAGGTTGTAGTTCGCGCCGCTCGAGCCGCCCGAGTACTCGCGGTCGTTCCCGAGCATGTCTTCGCCCGTGACGCAGCCGAGGAAGTGCGTCTTCTCCTGCGAGATGTCGCGCCCGGCCGCTGCGGCTTCGCTCAAGCGCGCGCGCTTGAGCGCAGTCGTCGGCTCGACGTTCGGCTGCTTCTTGACTTTGAAGATGCGCACGATCCAGTGCTCGGACGTGAACGCCTCCTCCAAGTGCGTCAGCTGGATGTTCTTCACGCCGACTTCCGTGTTCCGCGCGCGGTCAAAGCCTGGCGGGCGCTGGTAGTCGGTCATGACTTCGCCAAAGCGGTAGTAGCAGAGCTTGTACGCGAGGCAGTTGTGCAGCGTCTTGGACCCACCAGCGCCAATGTCAAAGTTCCCGCTCGCCGAGTAGTAGTCCGACTCGCTCGGCATGTCGTCTGGGAACACGCCCGAGCCAATGCGCACGGGCCACAGGAACTTGTTGATGTCGTCCGAGCTGTAGCCCGTCAAACCGCCAAAGATCACGAGCACGTAGTCGACGTCGAGCGACTGCATGATCGGGTACGCCTCCTCTTCTGTCGACGCGAGCGCGCGACCGACTGTCGCGATGTGCGTGTTGTTCCACGTGTTGTTGTCAACGATGACCGTGCGGTTCGCCATCGCCGACATCTGGTAGCCGTAGTCCCACCACGCCATGATCTTCGCGTCCGCGTGCGTGTTCTGCCGGAGCCAGAAGTACGCTTCGCGGTAGTCGTCAAAGTTCACGCGCTCGCCCGAGTGCGTGCGGCCGGCTTCAATCACGATCGACGGCGACGAGTACGCCATCGACGACACGTACGTCGCGTGGAACGTGTAGCTCAAGAGCAGGATCAAGAGGCCGCCGACGATCGAGAGCGACACGGGGATCGGAATGTCCTGCGCGCTGTTCTTTGTCACGACAAAGCTCGACGGGCGCTTGAGCAGCCCCATGAACTTGCGCAGCGTCGACGAGATGCCGATCGCGCCCAAGATGCACGCGATCGGCGCGAGCGTGAGCATGAGACGGACCATGACGCCGGCAAAGTACCAGGCGACCGTGCCGTACAGGATCACAAAGATGCCGCCGTCGGTGATGTTTGCAAAGAGGAAGTAGAGACCCACGGGCGCGAACGGCACGAGCACGTGCAGGTCAAAGAAGTACGACGTCCACGTCGTCGGCTGGTGCTCGCTCACAGACGCAATGATCGGGATGTACTTGCTCGCGTACGTCGGGTCCAAGAGCGTGAGGCTCCGACCCGTCCACTGGACTTTGCCGAGGAGCTGGAGCACGAGCAGGACGCCAGCAAAGCCGACGACGACTGTCCCAGCGCCAACGAGCACCAAGCGCCGGAACGACGCGGCCGAGATGTAGTTCCGGAGCCAGTTGACAAAGCAAAAGACCTGGAGCAGCACAAAGACGCCGTGGGAGCCCGCGCACTCGGCTTGCTTGATCACGTTGAAGCCGACGAACGGCACTTGCATCGCCATGAGCGACCCGAGCGTGTAGAACGTCGAGTACGCAATGTACAGACGCGGCGAGTAGCGGCCCGCGAAGATCATCACGAGCACGTAGATCGGGATCATGTTGATGATGAAGACGTAGCCGCCCCACGCTGCGACCATGTAGAAGTATGACAGCGCGCAGCTCGCGGACCAGAACATCGAGCCCGTGTGCACGGCCTTGATCCAGAGGTAGAACGTGAAGATGAGCGCAAAGATCGCGACGCCTTCGTTGTCGTACGACCCGCCGACCGAGCGCGAGATGTACGACGGCACGATGCCAGCGAACGCTGCCGCCATGAGCCCAGCGCTCGAGCGCTTCGTTACTTCCTTCGTGAGCAAGTAGCTCGCGACTGCAGTGTTTGCAGCAAAGATCGGCGCGAGGAACACGCACGTGTTGCGCACGTTGATCGAGATGTTGAGCAGGTTCAGGACCCAGTACACGAGCGCCGCGGTGTACATGAGCCCTGGGTAGATCGTCCCGCCAATGATGCGACCGAGCGGGTACCACGCGCGGTCGTCGAACCAATCGAGGAACTCGAGGAAGCCCTCGGACGCCAAGTACTTGGTCGTGCGGAAGTTAAAGTACGGGTCGAACTCGTGGATCACCTGTGTGAGTTCACGTGTGAGCGTGGGTGTGTGTGAGTATGAGAGGCAACTGGGCAAGCGCAAGCACAAGTCGAGACACTCGAGTAGGACAACGGACGCACCGATTCGTAGCGCACGACGGCAAAGAGACGGATCGCGAACGACATGAGGCAGATCATGCCGAGGATCGCGTACTTGGCGATCGGCGCCAAGACGCTCGACTCGTCTTCAATGTCGTGCGGGTTGTCAAGACTCACGCCAAAGACGAGGTCGTCGGTCTTCTTCGCAGCATGCGCATGGTGGTGCGACGACGCAGTGGCAGGTGCAGCTGGCGCTGGCGTCGGCGTTGGAGCGTCGACGTCCGCGGCGGCTGGGTCCGCGGCTTTCTTCTTCGCCTTTGCCTTGGTGCTCGCAGGCGCCATGGTCATTCACTCTCTCGCTCGTAGACGCTCGCTTGCGTGTGCGCAGTCCGCTCGTCGTCTGGCGCTCGCGTGTTCACACGTACGTACAGCTCTCGTCGATCGATCGATCCGTTGATCGAGCTCCTTGCTGCAGGCACGTGGCAAGATCCGCGTCGTTGAAAGGGGGTGAGAGTGCGTGGTGTGCGCCACAACGATTAGTGTGGTAGTCGTTGTGCCACATACATTGATGTGGCACAGATTTGTGATGTAAATACGGGTTTTTACGCAAATGCTCAACATTCACGATCCACATACATTCAATAAGTCAAAAGCGTTGCGATACAAAACGCTGTGTGAACTGCAAAATCCACGAAACAGCTCATATTTTAGGTTTTCTTGAAACAACGCAACATACAGAGGGTGGCAAACCCTCTATTGCAGATACAACAGCTCAAGCAAACCCTCTATGCGCTTCTGCATACACTCGCCAAGTTGAAAAGTCCAATTCTAGCGCTGCCGAAAATCAATGGCTGCGACGCAAGAAGGCGCTTTCGTGCGCCGCGTGCGCTCATTTGCTACAGTCCAAAGCAAGCAGGAAAGGTAAGCTCCGCGATGATCATGGCGCCTGAGGCTTGCAGCCGACGGAGGACGATGACGATGATGGTCATGAGCAGCAGCAGCAGCAACAAGAGCGTCAACGGCAGCAGTGTCGGTCGTGTCGGTCGCGTCGGTCGGCTCCTCCTCTCTCCTCTCTCGCCTCTTCTCGCTGCCAGCACTCGAGCGCAACGTGGTCTCGCTGCTGCTTCAAGCGCGCGCCATCCTGTCTGTCATCACCACCATCGTTCGAGTCGAGTGAATGCGAGCACGCGCCACTATCGACTACTTCCACCGACAGTGAACGCCCGAGTGTCAATAAGCTGCCAGCTTGAAAGCGCAGCGAGCGAGCAGCTACTGTCCAACTCAACAGCAGCACATTGGCGCGTTTAACAGCGCTTGCACACACAGCAACGCGTGCAGCGTCATTCGAGCCACAGCGCAGACACACCAGTCACTACCAACAGCAGCAGCAGGTCCAACAATCAGCGCAGATGATCACATCTGCAGCGTCTCGATGCTCAACGCACGGCCAACAGAGCATCAGACTCGCTGGAGTTGCAGTGCAGCAGGAACAGCCACAGCAACCAGCTACGAGAACGAGAGTGTGTGAAAGAGAGGAGCGAGACATCGACGACCCACCGACTGACAGACTGACCGCTGCCGCAGACCCAAGTGCTGCTGCTCGATAGCGAAGAACTGCGCGCAGTGTGCTCACACGTGTGCGTGTGTGCGATCGCTCTCTGGCTGCAGCCCGTCAAGATGACCAACCTCCAGTACACCCACCCGCGCAACTACGGCAAGGACTCGCGCCACTGCCGCGTGTGCCACACGACGCGTGGCCTCATCCGCAAGTACCACCTTGACATGTGCCGTCGCTGCTTCCGCGAGCGCGCCACCCAGATCGGCTTCGTCAAGGTACGCGCCCGTGTCTGTTGTTCTTAGAGAGCTTCTTGTTCTCCTTGGGCTCGTACTCACGACGCTTGCTCTGCTCTTGTGTATGCAGTACCGTTAAATTCTTATTGGCCGTTGCGGAGGCTCGCCGATGATGCGCTTGAAGGAGACGACGTCGCTCGAGCCGGTCGACGAGCCAAGCGGATGGGGAAGATGCTAGGGACACGTGTCGGTCGCTGGCCGATGGTCATGACGAGCGTCGAGGACCCTCACACCACGGGGTCTTTGCGCTTGGGAGTAATCCAATGCGACTGATTTGCAGCAGACCGTCTCTGTGTGTGTGAGTGTCTAGTGTCCATGTGATGTGATGTTAGCTGCGGCTGTGTCCATGTGAGTCTCGTAGTGCTGCTTGAGGCTCTGACTGAGCGCACGCGAGTCTCGCGTGCATCCGCTGTCACGCGCATCAAAGCGCCACCTTGTGCGCACTTGCTCCTCACGACACACGCACAGAGCACGCTTGCAGTCGTCCTTCACACACACGCAGAGCAGGACGCACGAAGATACGATCCATGAACAACGTGGTGCTTGCGATTCATTCTCACTCGTCTTTTTCAGAAACATAGATATTCAGTCTAGATTTTCAGAAAAACAAGCACTCGTGGCAATCTTCCACACACACACGACCAAAGACCGCAGACTGGCATCCAGGAGCTCAAGCGACTCGCAGTGCGCACGACGACGCGCACGAGTGAGCGATGCACACGAGCGCGCTCTCGCGACTCGCACGTGCGCTCGTGCTTTCGCTGCTTCTGTGCGTCGCATTCCACAGATCAGTGCGTGCATTCGACGACGAGCTCTTGCACGAACTCGCGAGCGACGACAGCGTGCGCACGAGCGACGGACTCGTGATCGAGCTGCCGTCGCGCCAGCAGCGCGATGCGCTCATCACGGAGAGCCCGACGCTCCTGCTCGCGCGCAGTCGCCTCAGTGAGCGGCTGTTTGCGCTCGACGCGCGGGATGGCGTCGCGCGGGATGGCGTCGCGCACGTCGACGGCCGCGGCCGCATGGGTCGATCCGGCAAGATCTCGATCACACGCGGCATGCCGCTCGCTGCCACGCGCACAGCTTACACCCACGACGCCAATGACAAAAGCAACGACCACGACGATGAAGACGACGATGAAGACGACCCGTTTGCGAGCACTGAGGCCCCAGCGATCGCGTTTGGACCCGAAGAGCTCGCGATCGGTACACGCGTGACGTGCGAGCCGACGCTCTGGTACATCAACGTCATCAACCGCGGTCGCGCGTCTGTGCGTCTCGACGCGATCGAGTTCACACGGAGCGGCTACGAACTCCTCTCGACGGTCGACGGCGCAGTGCTCGCGCCATCGACGCACGCGACGATCGCTGTCGTGCTCACACTGAGCGACCCAGAGCCGCAGTACGAGGCGTTCATGCGCGTGTTCACGTCTGCTGGGACGTTCACGCTCCGGATCACTGCGCACGTGACGCTCCATCCGCTCGGCGTGCGCGAGATCCGCGCGATCGTCCCGCTCGCGACGGCGTACACTGCGACGCTCGCGCTCCGGAACCCGACGGACGCGCTCATCCGCGTCGTCGATGTCTTCTCGCGCGACGCGCTCGGGTCGTTCGCGCTCCCAAACGGCGCGACGGCCATGACGCCGCGCTCGCTCGCACAGCCTGGCGGTCCGCGCATGGGCGTCTGGGACGTCCCAGCCCATTCGACGCGCGCCATTGTCGACTACACGTTCTCGTTCGACACGCCGGGCGTCTGCCTCTCGTACGTGCGCATGCGGCTGTCGAGCGGCGAGGAGCTCGCGATCCCAGTCACGATCGAAGTCGTGCGCCCGGGCGTGTACATGGAGCCGAGTCGCGTGGCGCTCGGCGCGTTCACCGCGCACGACGCTGTGCGCGAAGTGCTCATCGATCTCTTCAACGCGGCGGACGAAGCGATCGAAGTCGCGGGCGTCGACGTCCGCACGCGCTCGATGGACGTGACCGTCTCGCTCACTGGACCGACGATCCTGCCGCCCAAGACGCGCGTGCAGCAGGCGCTGCGCATCCACGCGCAGCCGTTGCATAGAGACAGCAAAGACGAGTGCGTCGCCGTGCTCGCACTCCGTACAAACGTCTCCATGTCTTCCGAGCTCGTGCTGGGCGAGCTCCTGCTCTCTGGCGTCCAGATTCACGGCTCGATCGCGTACGCAGTCAACGAGACGCTCGTTGGCGTCACGACGTCGCTCCAGGAAGCACTCGGTCGCGACGCCGCGCCAGAAGACGACAGCCATGATGATGATCCTCCCGACGCTCAACGATCGAGCGCCTTCCAGACGTCACGGACGTTTGCGAATGGCTCGATCGTAGCGGTCGAAGCCGGCGCGACGGCTGTGCGAGCGCTCCACCTGCGCAATTTGTACAACGTCCCGCTCGAGCTCGAGCGCGTGTGGGTCGCAGACGATGAAAGCGCTGTCGTCGTGACGGTCGAAGCGTTTGAGCCGAGCGTCGCAGCGAGCGGCGCGTACTGGAAATCGCCTGTTGTGCTGCACGTGACGCCGCTGCGCCGTCCCGATGCGTTTGCGACGTCGCGCGTCGTCATCTTGATCGTCGAGACGCACTTGGTGACGCTCCAAGTGCCGCTCTACGTCTTCTACGGCACGCTCCAGCTCGGAGCGTCCACTCGCAATCGCCCGATCACGACGGCGCCGGAGCTCGCTCGCCCTGGGTACTTGCCAGCGACGAAAGCGCGCGGCACAAAGGCGTCGCGCGTGTGTTTGCCAGTCGACGCCGCAGCGTCGAGAGCGTCGACTAAGCGCTCAACGACCGCTAGAGACGCGCGCGTGAAGCTCTGCCGGTCGGTTGTCTTGGACGTCGGCAAAGTCTCGCGCCATGGCGTGCGCGACGCAGTGCTCCACTTGACCAATGTGAACCCGATCGCGCTGGACGTGAAGGTCGCGAGCGTGCTCCGGAGCGAGCTCTACGACCTCACTGTCCGCTCAGAGCTCTCGCCCGCGCCGCACGCACCGGTCCACGTCGCTGCGATCGGGCAGCACGATGCACACGCCGCTCGAACCGCAACGATGCTCAACAGTGTCGTGACGCTCGACGCAGCGCCAAAGGCAAACAAGCGCCTCCATGACACGGTCGTCGTGCCGCCAGGCTACGACTACGCGATCACGCTCAGTCTCCACGCGCGCGACGTCTTTGGGTCGTTCACCAAGTACGTTCTCACGCTCGAGACGCCGAGCGAGTTCGTCCACGTGCACGTGCGCTTTGAGAGCGTCGACGGCGTCGTGCAGCCGGTCGTGCCGGCGTTCTCGGCGCAGCCCATGTTCCCAGGCCGCGTCGCGCTCGTGTACTTCCAGTACGCAAGTACGTTTGCGCACGACGTCGCCGTGCGCGGATTCACGTTCCCAGCCTCCGCGGTGCAGATCGTCTCGATGAGCTCTGGGTCGTTCGCTGGCGCGACGCCGAGCGAGAGCAGCGAAGGCGTGTCGTACATGACGGTCAGTGCGCTCCTCTCGCCGTCGTACCGCGACGCGTGTGCCCAGAGTTTGTACCTCGCAGACTGCGACCTGCCGCACCTCGCAGCGCACGCGCAGACGCACGCGCTCTCGCGCTTTGGCGACAACGTCTCGTACTACGACCTCGTGCAGTTCGAGCGCCGGCAGTCGGCGTGGCAAGCGATCGAGCGATCGAGTGATCCGAGTCTGCGGCCGCGACTGAACGTGAGCATCGTGCTCTCGACGACGATCATGGACGCGGCGGCAGTGCAGATCGTCGCGCCGCTCGTGCGCGCGGCCGTGTCGACTGCGAACTTGTCCGAGACGTTTGCGGAAGTCGCGTTCGGCCGGACAAAGGTCCTCGAACGCCAGGAGCGCCGCGTGCGCGTGCACAATCCGAGCAGCGTCTCGATCGACATGGAGCTCGCTGTGAGCTTCCACGAGCACGCGCTCTTCTATCACTGCCACGCGCGCGACACGAGTGCGTGTCTCGCAGACTGGGAAGCCGCGGTGGTCGAGAGCGCCACGTGTCCGAACGCGAACGTCGCGCCGTTCTTTGTCGTCCAGCGCGTCGTGCGCGTGCCAATGGGCGAAGACGCCGAGCTCGGACCGATCTACTTCTTCCCATCGCACGAGCTCGAGGTCGAGTCGATGATCTTCGTGCGTAGTGAGCTCACGCACATTGAGCCCGTGATGCTGAGCGCCACGAGCGGTCGCGGCGTCCTCGACGTTCGCGTCGCGACCGACGCGTCTGCGCTCGAGCGCGAAGAGATCAAAGCAGTCGACGACGCTATCGACAGCGAGGACGTCGGTCGTCGAGACACGGAGCGCTATGATGACGACAGCGCCACTCGCTCCGTGATCCAATTCGTCATGTCAGCGAGCGACGCAGCGTCGTTCGAGACGCAGGAGCGCGTGGTTGAGCTCTTGAACGTCGGGACCTATGACCTCGTGGTCGCGCGCGCAGGTCTCGTACACGACAACGACGACCGCTCGGACAGACCGTTCGCTGTCGCGATCGATCGCCTCCAAACCGACGAAGTTGCAGACGCGCATGACACAGTTGTCCTTGCACCAGGCGAGCGCCTCCATGTTCGCGTCGTGTACGTCCCCAACTGCTTCGTCGCGCGCTCAGACGCGACGCTCGAGATCGTCACAGACGCGTCTGCGACGCCTGTGCGCGTGCCGCTCGTCGCGTTCGTGCGTCCAACTGCATCGTTTGCGTGTCTCCGCGCGCAGTTGCCGCCTGCGCTCGTGTCGTTTGCGCTCGTGCAGTGGCGCTTTGCCGTCGGCGTCGCGCTGGTTGTGGCGCTCTGGAGCGTCGTCGTGACGCTCGAGAGCGTCTGGACGCTGCACCAGCGCTCGCTCGCCATTCAGACGCTGTCGACGACTGCGCTCGCACCGCTCGACAGTGTCGAGACGCTCAACGCTTCGTTTGAAGCCGACACACTGTCAGTGGCGCTGCCGCCGTCGAGTGACGACGCCTGCGACTCGAACGAGAGCGCACTGAGTCGACTGCTCGATGAGATCGAAGCGAGTGCGTTCGTGCCAGTGGCGCGTGTCGAGACGCCAGCAGTGACGCGTCTGCTGCTCGAGCGCCAGCGGCGATCGGCTCTTGCAGCAAAGAGCGAGGCGCCTCGCGTGGTCACGACCAGCAGCAGCGACGCGACGGCGAAAGTGCCAGTTGCACCCGCATCTGCGTCCTCTTCCTCCTCATCACCAGCAGTAGCCACAGCAACGCTCGCTGCTCCAGTTCATCCACAGGCGCCAGTGGTGCCAGCCCCAGCGTCCTCCATCACGAAAGCAAGCGCCTCAAATGCTTCAGTAGCAGCAGCTGCGCCAGTGGTGCTCGCATCGACCAAGTCGACTCCTCAGACGGCGGACGCAACGAGAAGCGGGCAAGCGAGTGCAGTCGCGAGCGCCACGACGCCAGCAGCAGCACCAACAGCACCAGTCATCGCGACATTGACAGCCAAAGCGTCCAAGAAGACGCCATCGAGCGCCAAGACCAAGGACGAGTCGGTCGTATCCACACGCGTCGTGGCACCAGCGCCAGTCGCACCACCTTCGAAAGACGCCGTCCGACTGAATGGCGCATCGACCGTCTTGCCACGAGGCCGCAAAGGAGCAAGGGAGGCGCCACCACTCGCCACGACGTCCTCGTCTCCGCCTCCATCGCGTGATCCAGCTCCTCCTACAAAGACGTCTACAAGTCCCAGCACCAGCACATCGTCGACGTCCTTGTCTTCGCTGCTGCCGCCAAAGCCAGCGACGCCCAAGACCAAGCGCTACGTGGCATCCGACAAACCAGTCGCCAGTGCGACCGAGACACCTGCGCGTCGCACGACGAACCGACCCAAGCAGCTCTCTGTCACGACGTCAAAGGCGCCATCGCCGCGCGCAAAGGCGCCGCTTGAGACGCTGAAGCGCAGTGCAATCGCTGCATCGCCCGTGGCTTCGCCTATTGCCGTGCCTGTGGTCACTGTCGAGTCGCCATCAGCTGAGACGCCGACGCCCGTGACAGCGAAGCGAGCCGCGCGACCAAGCAGCAGCAGTCGGAGCAAGCGCGCGCTGCCGCACGAACACACACGCGACGTTCCAACGCCGTTGCGCGCTCCAAGCAGCAGCCTCAGTCCGCTCTCAGTCGACACGCATGAAGCAGTGAGCGTGCTCGCGAGCTCAATCGACTCGACGTCTACCAGCACGACCGTGTCGTTCGACTCGGACGACGTGAAGCTGTCGCCGCCAGCCAAGACACCTGCAGCCGCAGAGACCGACGACTTCTTCCTCTCGATGATGTTCGAAGCGCCGTTCAGTTCGTTCGGCGCGATCGGCAAGACGCGTCGCTCTGACCATCCGCTGCAGTCGCCACCGCCTTGCGCCTTTGAGAGCGCAGAAGACACGGACGCTGTGCTCGTCGAGCGCTTTGGCGCACGCTCGTCTCCGGACACGACTGCGGCGACGACAACAAACGGCGTTCAGGCCAACGACGCAGATGACGACGACTGGAGCGACCTGTACTTTGATTCGATCCGGTCCGAGATCGGACGGCTCGTGGCGAGTTCCGAGAGCAGCAGCAGCAGCCAGCGCCTCGCGAAGCCCAGTGGCTTTGCGTCGCTCCACGAGACGCCACCGCCACGCGTGTTTGCGCTCGACGCGCCGTCGCCAGTCGCTGCGTCGACGCCAAAGGCCGCGCCGCCGGGCTTCTCGCCTGCGGATGCGAATCCGCTTGCGTCGCTCGCGGCGTTCGAGCGACTGCGGAGCACATCGGCAAGTGCGCCACCGCCACTACGCAGCGCCTCAGCGTCCGACGCCTCGTCCCTCCACAACGAGAGCAGCAGCAGTCGATTTGCATTCGCGAGTCGGCTCTCGCTCTTTGGTCCGTCGCTCGCACCGCCATCGTCGCCGTCGTTCCGTGTCGCACTCGACCGCGGCGATGATGGCAGTCGTATCGCAGCCAACCGCTCGACCACCAGTGGGAATGACAAAGCGTCGAGGGACTGGACGCTGGCTGCGACGCCGCAGGACGCGCGCACGGCGCTTGCGAGTCTCGGCGGCATCGAGCTCGTTCCGACTCCTCATGCTGCGATGGCTCTGTCCACATCAGCAGCCTCGTCGTCCTCCTCATCCGCATCATGAGCTGCGCTGTCGTCCATCAACACGAACGCGCTGCACCCGTGGCCTCGCCTCTTGCTTCTCTGTCTGTCTATCAACCACCATCGCTGCCTGTGTCCTGTGTCCTGTGTCCTGTGTCCTGTGTCCTGGAGGTGTCTCGCACAAAGCAGAGCTCCTGCTGCTTCGCCATGCGCTGCTGCCACGAACAGCAGGAGCGCCAGCTGCGCCAGCAATATTCATCCACTCACGCTCGTTGTTCCTGCTGCTGTTGGTGTTGGTGGCTAGTGTGTGCATGAGCAGCTCTCATGCGGTTGTAACAATGCGAGCGCGCGACACACTCAGGTCGCGGCTCTGCGCGTAGCGAGCGCTATGCGCACACACTCACACACGAAGCGGCGCACACATGCACGTGTGTGGCATCGAGCGCTTGTGAACGACCACAATCACGCGAGGACGCGCTCGGCTCGGCATGCGCAGGCACGTCCGGATCGCATTGGAGCGGCGCATGTGCGATCTCGTCGTCGAAGAGAGCGCACGCCCATGGCCACGACGTCCATGAAGAGAGCGCTTGGAGCATCGAGCGCAATGGCCGCCTGAGCAAGCAGCGACGCGATGATCGCTTCAAGGTTTGATCTTTTCGTGCACTCCGGCTGTCGTTGTCATCGCGTGAGTGCGATTCCTGAGCGGGACGATCAAATGGGAATGTGCATACAAAAACCAACTACAAAAGCGCATTTCGCCACTCGAGTGCCCTTTGGCTGTTCTATTGCCGTGGTCCGCATATCTGTCTGACTATCTGAATTGAGGCGGCTTGCATAGTGTGGTGGTGGTCGTCGAGCGCAACGAGCGAACGCGCGACCGCGACCACGACTCTACGGGCGTGTCCGCGATGCGCGAGCACACTCGGGAACCACCAGGACGCTGCTCAGAACTGTAGAGGCGCCGCATTGCAGCAGCCGCGAGTCGCACCAGCAGTAGCAGCGTAAGGACCGACCAGACCATCGTAGCCCAGCAGCGCCATACACACGCATCGGCACACGAGGCTCCGATACCCACAGCACACACCTCACACTGCACAGCACGCAGTGACATCGCGACCGCTGCTGCCGCGACACAGCGCAGACACCTACAGCCAAGACCCGACGCCAGCACCAGCACCATGGTCGCTCTCACGCGCATCGCGCTCGGCGCTGCAGCGGCGCTCGTGACGCAGCTCGTCGCACTCGCTCTCGCGGACGAAGGCGTGACAGTCCGCGTCATGTCGTTCAACGTCCGCACGTCGTTTGCATCTGAAGACGCGCGCTCGACGTGCAGCAACTGGAACGGCGTGCGCAAGACGAACGTGATCAAAGAGATCAACACGGTCTCGCCCGACTTCTTTGGGACGCAGGAGACTGCGGACGAGCAGCGCGCGTACATGGACACGACGCTCGCCGGCACGTACACGAGTATTGGCAAGTCCACGGGCTCGCTCAACGGTAATGCGGCCGAAGTCAACGCGCTGTACTACAAGGTCGCGGACTGGAAGGTCATCAGCGAAGGCACGTTCTGGCTCGGGCCAAACCCAGACGCCCCGTCCGCGGCGTGGGGCATGAAGTACTACCGCAACGCCGCGTGGGGCCGCTTCCAGCACATCAAGTCGGGCCAAACCGCGTGTGTGTTTAACACGCACTACGAGACGCCAGGGAACGATGAGGCGCAGATCCAGGCGTCGGCGATCCTGCTCCAGAAGCTCGACGCGTTCTGCCAAGCGACCGACAAGATCAAAGTCGTGACTGGCGACTTCAACGCGCTGCCCAACTACCCGGCGATGGTCAAGCTCTTCCAGAACGACCTCAAGGAGTCCTCGAGCGAGCCGACGTTCTGCGGCGACATGATGTCGCCGACGTGCCAGACCAAGTTTGACTACACGCTCCACCGGCTCAAGGACGGCGCGTGCTGGAAAAAGTCCGAGGTCCTGCGCACGGCGTTCGACGGGTGCTACCCGTCCGACCACGCCGCGCTCCTCGGGACGTTCTGCTTTGGCGGCTCGTGCTGCGGCGACGACTCGACAAACTCGACGACGACCGGGAGTCTCGGCGGCAGCAACAGCACGGCTGATGGCGCTCGCGCCATTGCGCTGAACGGGTCGTTCGTTCCTGGCAAAGTCTCGCCGGCAGGCGGCGACGCAGCATCGAGCTCGAGCGGTACAGCGACGCAGGTCATCACGACCAAGTCCGAGGCGACCTCGGACGCCACGGGCACGGTGTTTGCTATCATCGGCGTCATTGGCGCGACCGCCGGCGTCGCGTTCTTCGTCGTGCGCAAGAAGAAGGAGCTCGACGCAAAGATGAACCAGGCAAAGGACGCGGCAGCGCCCGTGCCGAGCTACTTTACGCGCAGTCTCGACAGCCAAACGGGCGACGACGCGCTGTCGCCACTCACGCTCGCGACGCGCATGACCGCGCCGTCGCCAGGTCGCATGTCGAACTCGCCCGTGCCAACGCTGTGCGCGACGAAGCGCAGCAGCCGCGACTCGCGGTCGTCGAGCGTCTCGTGCAAGGACTTGTCGCCGTCCAAGTACGCGCGCAAGTCGTCCGCGGCGTCGAACTTTCGCATCTCGTCGCCTGCGATGATGGACGACAGTAGCTCGAACTACTCGAGCTCGGCGTCGTACGACTCGCGCATGCAGGACAGCCGCATCAACTTTAGCGAAGCGTACGTCTCGGCGTCGTACGACTCGGACGAAGACACGAGCGGCAGCGGCGGTGCGCTCACAAAGTCCCAGACCGACTTTGCGATGCTGTAAGCGAGGATGATCGGAAGCAAAGGTCGTCGTCATTGTCGTGTCTGTCGTTGTTGTTATCGTTAGAAGAAGAAGTACCATCAATGCGTGTCTTGTACCAACAAGTAGAGTTGTGTCTGCGCTCTCAATGCTTCCCATGTCTTTGAGAGAAGTGCGTAGAGCTCAGGAGCACCAGAGAGAGAGTCCTAGGATGCACGCCCAGAGGGTCCTAGGGCGCCCAGAGGGTCGAGAGCTCCAGGTTTGGCGATTTTAATCCGGTGCCGAATAAAATTCAAAACTCGACTCCGCCAGTCCCGCAATCCACAGATCCAGCTGTCGAACTGGCTCATGAATATGGCGCTTCCTGCTGCTCGACGACGACGTGCGCGGTAGCGAAGTGCTCGATCGATCGGTGGTCAAAGGGACACTCGCGCTCGAGAGCGGACGAAAAAGCCGAGGCGCTTTATCAGGCGTCGTTCCTACCTTCCGCTGTCTTCCTGACGTCCACGACCACGCACGGATCAGCACCGCACGGTAGCAGACACACTCACAGCTCTTACAAGCACGCACTCGCTACGCCAACGAACAACGGCCTGCATGCGCGTGTTTGCTTGCGTCGCAGCGCTCGCTGCGCTCTTTAGCGCCGACTGCGTGCGCGCGCAAGACAGCGGCGTGACGGTCAACGTCATGTCGTTCAACGTGCGCAGAGGGTCGAGAGCTCATTTTTTGCTGTTATTGAACGCGTTAGCTCTATACGCCATGTAATTGTCTTCGTCTTTGGTGACCAGTTGAACGACCCGACGATTTTTTTGTCGGTGCACGACCATAATTGTGTCTATATAGTGGAATACCTATATAGTATTTATACAATCTAGTCGCATTTGTAGTCTAGATTTCGAATAAATGCATAGTCTCTTGCCAAAGCAATTGCTCGCATAATAGTACAGAAAGTTGTGAATATTACAATTTTAGTGTCAAAAATTTCGCAAAAAAATGAGCCTTTAGGTGCTGTTGTACGACTTGCTAGCAACTTTTTCACTGTGTTCGAAAGAGCGGTGATTTCGTATGGTTTTGCCGAGTATCGTGATTGTCAGTGCTATTGTGAAGGTATTGTGTGGTTTGAGTCTATATTGTGTGTTCTTGACTCCTTGTGTGCTACTTTTGCAATCATTTTGACCATCATTCGTTTTGGACTGCACCAACAATTTCATCGCATGTCCTGTACGTTGCCTGATAAGTTAGAGTATTCAAAAGATCGATGAGGACTCCAGCAGACGCAGTGCAAGCTTCTATGGCTACAGTTCATGCGTCTTTGCACATCAGCAAGCGCGTTGAGTCTGTCCTCGTATGCATGAGCATGGTCACCCTCCACAGAGCCGTGCACAACGTCCAAACCAATGACGGTCGCTGCTGACACCGTTGCTTTGCCGAATCGCTATTCGTGGACAAGGCAAACCGACCCGTATACGTCGCTTGCGGTCTCGGCGCCGTGATCGAGATCGGACATACACTCGTGCGCACGATGTGAACAAGCAGAAGAACAGGACATCAAACGTGCTCGTGGCGTACATCACCGACCCGAAGACGACGAACAAGTTGGAGAGCACAACACGCTGGATACACTGTGAGGTCATGTGCACATGTATTAGTGACCGAACGTCCAGTACGTTGATCTACCGCGTCACTGTCCAAGTATGACTCTTGCGATCCTGAACCGAAGCGCAGTCATGGTGTGATAGCTGCTGTCTCTGGACACGCTTTGATCAACGTGGCGCCAGAACTTGGCGCACACATACACTCCACACGAGAAGCTGTCAAACTGGAGCGGGTTGTTGTCACTCACGACGGAGCACTGGCGCTTCATGGAAAGGCCAATAGCCCATGACATCTTCTCCAAAGCGCCAGAGTACGACGGCGAGCCCATGGAGTCGTAGTAAGCGATCTCGTCGCTTTGAGTGTCCACGATGAGGCAGCACCAGTACTGGTTGCCAAAGTTGATCGGCACCAGCACGGTCGACACCCCGTCCTCTTGCGCGAGACTCACGACTCGGTTCTTGTCCTCGGCAGCGATCGTGTTTGAAATAGAGCCGGGGTTGGGAGATCTCGCTGTGGCTATCACAATATCGGCAAACCGGACCGACGGATGTCGCTGAAAGAGACGCTCGCAGAACGCACTGATCACGTCGTCGTATGAGCCACTTGGGTGGAGCGAGGCGGTGCAGCGACGCGTAGTGGTAGTGTGCCAACAGTCCTTGGATGGTACTTGTAGGATGCGTGTCATGTACATGTCCGGTCAACTTCGCGACGTCATGTTGCTCGTTTACGTCGACTGCTGCAGCTGCTTCACGCCGGAGCCATGCGCTGAAGATCTCGCACGCTGCGCATTCAGGGCGAAGTGTCACGACACGTTGCATCGCTTTAATCTGCTGACGCGAGATCGATCCGACGCCGGGGATCACGACCAATTCGACCAGCGCTGAACTTTGCGAGCTGTCGCCGCCGAGATCGTCGAGTGCGATTGCCGCTTGCTTGTCGTTGCTGAGTGGTAGTTGACGAACGCACGCGTCCAAGAGCGCAAGTGGAAGTACGTAGAACGCGGAGGCGTTCAGCACCGGGTTGACCATCGTCTTGAGCTTCGGTCGCTTGCGCTCGTGTTCTATGTATCGTGTCGGGATCGGCGCAAGTCGAGCCAGCGTATCGTCTGGACTCAAGTGCTCGCGCTCAAGAGACGCGACAAGCTGGGGCAGAGTTATCTCGCCGCTTGTTCGACGTGCGTCTTAGCTGCGTTGAAGCGCTCGCGATTTTGTCGTGTCTCTGACTCGCGCTGCTTGCGGTTAATTATGGGTCTTCCGGTCTTGTTCGCCTTTGGGTTCAAAAGCGGGCCGGTGCGAGAGGAGTTGCCGCCGGCTCTAAGTCGTCGTCGCCGTCGTCTTGAATCGTGAGCTGCATCTCGTCAGGTTCCGACAGCTGCGACTTGGCTCGTACGCATAATGGGCACATTGCCAATCTCTTCCGAGAAGAGGCTATGCGCTTGCGAGACTTGTACAGTCTGACTCGTGCAGTCGTCGTTGGTACGCTCGACGTTGTCGGCCTGGATAGCGCTCTCGCTTTCGGAACGGTCGAGACAAACGCGCTTGTTTTGCCGTGCGTTTCATCACTGATCGTTGATGACCGCGAGCAGCAGGTCGAACTCACGATCGTCTTCGATGTCAGCGAGCTCCGAGCAGATCCTTTGTGTTGCAAGAACCGCTTCCTTGTACCGCTCACGGCTTGTCCGATTGGGGCTCGTTGTTTTGGTCGTCTCGATCGCATCGAAGGTGTTGTACGTAAGTCAGGGGACTCACTCAACATCTACGACTGATCGCATCCACCTGAACTTGTCATCAGAATCAACACAGGCGAGTTAGACGCCGCTCTTGCTGATACATGTCCTGTGCATGTACAAGTAGCGTACCGTGCGTCAATGCGCTTGAGCGATATGATCGATCCCGTGTGCTGCGGGACCTTGCGCACAGCCATTGCGTGACGACACGGAAGTCTCATTGACAGCGCAAAAGCACAGTCGCAAGACCATGTCGACGTGTTGACCGTGTGCGTGTTCGATCGGCCAATGACGAGCGCGATGTTACTCCTCTATGTGATCTTGTAGTTGCGCCACTTGTCCACCGCGATGCGGTACTCTTTCTCCACGTGTTCGGCGACAAAGTGCGTCGTGAACATGAGAACGTTGGGCATCTCTTCGTCGTAGTTGTAGCTGACGTTCACGCCAACACGAACTGAGCGATGCCGGTCTTCGTTCTCTTGACGGCGTTGTGATGCGACGGCGGCTTCTACGCAGTGCACCATGCTGCTGCTGCCGCTCCAACTCACCCTTCAGCTTCCCGAACCAGCTTTCCAGCCGGTTGTTGGTGTGATTCCGGAAGTGCGGCATCTTGCGCGCTGGTGCATGACCCACAGGTCCTGCACTGGATGAAAGTTCTTTTCTATGTAGTAGTAGAACGACTCGAACCCGATTCGCGCGCACAGCGCCCGGAGATCACTGCGCTGCGTCTCGTACTCGGTATCGCTCGCCGCGTACACCAAGTTGTGGACGATGTGGCCGATGGACGCGTGGTTTTCGGCTGAGATGCGACCGTGTTCTGGCTTGCGTGACGCCAACGACAGCCACTTGAGCACATGGAACGTGCAGATCAGGATGCGTACGCCCGGGAAGTAACGCTGCACAATCTTGATCTCGTTGAGGTCATTGTCGACGACAATGACTAGAACGAGCTTCGCCGCCTTCGAGTTGACTCGAGTAAAGTGCTCAAGAGCCTTCGTCATGTGCCAGTCCGAATTCGTTTCAAAGAGGCTGTGCTGCGCAACGCGACCCTCTCTGTACTCGTCCATGGTCATCAAAGTGCACAGCTGGTAGTTGTATCTGGAACATGGACATGACATGGCCGAAACATGTCCACAAGATGTTAGACATATCCATGAGCGACCTCTTCATTCACAAACAATTACACACCTATTTGTCTTGTGCGTGCAATCGATCATGAGCAGCTCTGGAAACCGCGCCAGTGTGTCGCGCATCGACCTCGAGCTGAGCGAAACGACACCTGTCTCGCGCGTCGATGTCTCGTCCAGCGTAGCGACGTTCCCGCCGTCGTCGTTGATTGTGCGCTTGCTGGCTCGGAGTTTGTCGACCATGTTGTTGACGTCCGACATCAAGATGTTCTCGCTTTTATCGAGGAGGAAGGCGTATATCTTCGATCGCTTCGCGCCGCTGCGTGCCATGGTGACGACCGCGTCTTGGTTGATCGGGTCCTTGACGCCGCGGACGCACGGGTACGTCTTGTGCACATCCTCGTTGACCGGATGGTTGTGCAGGAAGACGTCATTCCGGACGCGAAATCGCCACTGCTGATCAATCTTGTGCATCTGCATAACGAAGCGAAACGGACACGCGGTGTATCGCAGGTGTCGTCGCGGGCACTTGCCTTTACTGCGACTCTTGCGGTGCCACCCGTGTGTACATATGTACGTGCGTTGGAAGACTGACCACGAATCCGGTACGTAGTCGACAAAGCCCCCTTCGCGCGCGGCCTTCGACTTTGCCAGACGCTTGTTCCGGTTCGAGCACTGCACCACCTCTTGCACGCGGATCGCTTGGAACGTGCTGACCTGGTACGTGTCAAGGTAGGTAGTCCACGCCGTTCAGTTGTCGTGCACTTTTTGTGGCTTCGTCACTGAGACTGGAGTGTCGAGAACTTGGAGGATACTTTTCCTGGATCTGGACTTGATCGGCTTGACAGTGTCCTCTCTACGACCTCCGTCGGTGTCGTCCGAGGCGCCATCATGGTTGCTGCTGTGCTCGGAGCTGCTGCCGACAGCGTCGTCGTTGTCTACGTAGTCTTCGTCATTATCCCGATCTTTGCCGTTGGTCTCATCTTCGTCGTGATCGTACATCCTTGCTTGAACGCGGTTTGCAGCGCTCCTTGTTCGTGTCCTGAATGGTCGACTCCAGGCGGCAGTCCCCAGTGTTTGCAAGTCGGCGTTTTGCATCGCTGAGGGTGTACAATCAAACGAAAACATGCGTCTTGGTGTGAGTGCAAGCGTTCATTCCAACAGTCTTGCGCGTCGAGACGACACGTGCGAGCTTCTGAGCATATCGCAGACACGCGCATGCACGTACGTAGCATCAAGACACGTCAATCTACTCGTTCGACTCTCAGCGGTAATCGTTCAGACGTCCCGACACACTAGCGCAGCAACACGATCAATCGCGCACACCCATGTAGCGAAGACAGTCACTCAAACGTGTACATACTGGCAGTACGTGCACACGTACGTCGTCGCTGGGACAGCGATCCGAGCTTTAGTCTCGCCGCGCTGCTCGTTCAGACGACTCTGATAGCCTAGCACAACATTCGCAATCAATCACACACACCGATAGCGACGTGAGCCACTCGAACGAGCGCATGCAAGCACCACGGGCACGCGCACGTGCACGTACGTCGTCGTCGCGATGCACGTCAATCTGCTGGTTCGACTCACAGCGGTGCTTGATCAGTCGTCCGACAGCCTAGCGTAGCAACACAATCAATCGCACACACAGCATCGTCAGTGAATCGAACTAGCGCATGCAAGTAACAGGTGCGCGTGCACGTGCACGTGCACCTACGTCGTCGCAGGATTGGCTATCTGCGCTCGAGACTGGATTTTGATATGTGAGGGGGATTTGCGAACGCCACATGATTAGCTTCGCAAGTAATAATCTTGTACCAACAAGTAGAGTTGTGTCTGCGCTCTCAATGCTTCCCATGTCTTTGAGAGAAGTGCGTAGAGCTCAGGAGCACCAGAGAGAGAGTCCTAGGATGCACGCCCAGAGGGTCCTAGGGCGCCCAGAGGGTCGAGAGCTCCAGGTTTGGCGATTTTAATCCGGTGCCGAATAAAATTCAAAACTCGACTCCGCCAGTCCCGCAATCCACAGATCCAGCTGTCGAACTGGCTCATGAATATGGCGCTTCCTGCTGCTCGACGACGACGTGCGCGGTAGCGAAGTGCTCGATCGATCGGTGGTCAAAGGGACACTCGCGCTCGAGAGCGGACGAAAAAGCCGAGGCGCTTTATCAGGCGTCGTTCCTACCTTCCGCTGTCTTCCTGACGTCCACGACCACGCACGGATCAGCACCGCACGGTAGCAGACACACTCACAGCTCTTACAAGCACGCACTCGCTACGCCAACGAACAACGGCCTGCATGCGCGTGTTTGCTTGCGTCGCAGCGCTCGCTGCGCTCTTTAGCGCCGACTGCGTGCGCGCGCAAGACAGCGGCGTGACGGTCAACGTCATGTCGTTCAACGTGCGCACGTCGTACGCGTCCGAGGACGCGCGGTCGACGTGCAGCAACTGGGACGGCGTGCGCAAAGACAACGTCGTGGCGCAGATCCGGTCGGTCGCGCCCGACTTCTTTGGGACGCAGGAGACGTCCGAGCCGCAGAAGGGCTTCCTCGACAGCCAGCTTGCTGGCACGTACGCGTCGATCGGCCGCTTCTCGGGCTCGCTCAATGGCCGCGCAGGCGAGTACAACGCACTCTACTACAAGACGTCGGACTGGAAGCTCTTGAGCGAGAACACGATCTGGCTCGGACCGAACCCCGAGGCCATGAGCGCGGCGTGGAGCATGGACTACTACCGCACCGCGGTCTACGGTCGCTTCCAGCACGCCAAGTCGGGCGACACGGTCTGCGTCTTCAATACGCACTACGAGACGCCCGGGAAGACCGAGGCGCAGGTCCAGGCGACTGCGATCATCCTCGCGCGCATCGCGTCGGTCTGCCAAGCGACTGACAAGCTCACGGTCGTGACGGGCGACTTCAATGCGCAGCCGGGCGACCCTGCGATCGCCAAGATGATCGCCGGTGGCCTCGCGGAGCCAGCGACGGCGCCGACGTACTGCGGCAACATGATCTCGCCGGCATGCCAGACCAAGTTCGACTTTACGTTCCACCGCGTCGCTGGCGGCGCGTGCTACAAGGACTCGCAGGTCCTGCGCACGGCGTTCAACGGGTGCTACACATCGGACCACGCGCCGCTGCTCGGGACGTTCTGCCTCGGCGGCGCGTGCTGCAACGACACGCCGACGCCGACGCCAACGCCAACGACTGCAGCGCCGAGTCCGAGCAACAGCAGCAGCACTAACAGCAGCTCGACTGGGAGCTCTGCTGGCGCTGCGACGGCAGGGAACGAAGCGAACGTGCTCCCAGGCACTGTGCGCTCCAACGTCGACAGCACCGTCGCGAAGAACGAGGAGGCGGCGCTCAAGAGCGTCGTCGCGATCGGTGGTGCGAACTCGGCGGCGTCCGGCAAAGGCACGGAGACGACGCACGTGACCAAGTCGCAGTCGGCCGCGTCGACTGGCGCGACTGGCACGGTCATGGCTGTGCTCGGTGTCGTCGGCGCCGTCGGCGCAGTCGCAGTCGTCGTCGTGCGCAAGAAGCGCGCGCTCGACGCGCGTCTCGACAGCGAGAAGACGTACTTGGCACCTGTGCCGAGCTACTTTACGCGGAGCCGCGACGACGAGGACGATCTCTCGCCGCTCCCGCGCATCACAGAGCTCCCAGACGGCAGCGAGCGCCAGACGAACTCGCCGATCCCGACGCTGTGCGCAGGCATGAAGGACCCGCGCGACTCGCGGTCGTCGAGCGTGTCGTGGACCGGTGGGACGTCGCCGTACGGTGCGCGCGAGGCGTCGTCTGCGTCGACGAACTTCAGCGTCCGCATGTCGTCGCCTGTGATGCTGGACGACGCAGACTCGACCTACTCGCGCTCGGCGTCGTACGACTCGCGCATGCAGGAGAGCCGCATCAACTTTAGCGAGGCGTTCGCGCCCGAGTCGTTCGACTCGGAGGACGGCGGGCCGCTCACCAAGTCGGCGCGCACCGACTTTGCGATGCTCTAGGCGCAATCGAGCTCCTTCCTGTCTGTAGGCGCATGACCAACAGAGAGAGAGAGTGACGTGTACAGATGCCTCTTGTCGTTGTTGTTGCTGTTGTGAATACACGCGTCTGCACGTCGCTCGATGGGTTAGAGGTCACAGTACGAGAGAGAGACTATAGGCACGAAGAGCATGGATGGAGGCTGGTACATACAGAGACTGACTGACGGACATACGGACTAGGACTGCGTGAGCGCCGTGCGCTCCTGCAGCAGCAGCTTCTTCTCTTCGAGCTTCTTGTCGACGTCGCGCAGCTCCTGCTCAAGGCGGCGCTTCTGCTCTTGGAGCCACGCGATGTGCGCCTGCATCTCGCTCGCTTTCGTCTCTTGCGCCTCGCGAATCGCAAGCGCAACGGCGTCGGTCTTGACTTCTTTCACTTGCATGCGAATGAACGCGCTCTCGACTTTCTTCGACGCGGCTTCGAGCTCCGACTCGGCCTGGATGCGCGCGCGGGCATTCACGCAGTTGAGGTTCATCATCGTCGCGGCGTCAGGATGGCACAGAGAGCTGAACGAACGAACGAACGAGCGAGCGAAGAGCGGCGCGCTTGTTGGTCACTTGGTGACTTGCTGTCTTAGACGTGTCAAGAATTGAGGTCAGGTCGCAACGTATAACGTATAACATACAGTCGATGGAAGTCTCCATCTTGATAGTGACATAACAAAGGATCTTGATCGACTCAGACTCAGACAAACCTGTAGTATTCGATTGTATCGATTTAAACGAGCTTGAAATTTCCTTAAACGGATTGTGAAAAACAAATGTCACGAAAGTTGAGTTGAAGTTGCCCTTCGCGAGGATGATCGACGCGCGCAATGCGCAGGAGCGCGCGCTCGAGGTTCGTCTGTGCGCATGCATCACGCGTTCACCATCGCAGCAGCGCTGAGTACAGCACGCGGTGCACAGAATGCATTCACAGCGCATGCCTCGAAAGAAGCGCGTGCTGTGGCATTGGCACAAGAGGTCCACGAGCTGCGAACATGTGTGCGCCACGAGCATGCGAGCAGTGCACATGTCCAAGCAAAGCATGTGCGTTCGAGCGCGCGTTGGGCGAGTCAGTCTACCGTACATTCGATCACACACCCGCTGCTTTGCTTGTTCGGTGTGCAGATCGCGCTGGAGGGAAAGCTGCGACTCGCAAACGCAGAGAAAGCGACGCTCGAGAGTGCGCTCGAGGCGATTGCAGCGCAGACGCAGCAGGTGGAAGCAGAGGCGACTGCGGCCGAGATCGAAGCGACGAAAGCCAGGTCCGTGCATGCAAGTGCCTGGATCTGCGAGTGAGTCTACAGAGTCCAATCTCACTCTCGTCTCTTGGCTCGTAGAGCGCGATTGGACGCCGTCGTCTCAGGTTCGTTGTCATCACTTGCTGAATGGCGAGCGCTCGGAGCGACCGCACTGCTGCAGCAGACGTTCTCACTCACTCTCGTCATGCGCGTCGCAAAGAGCTCGAGCGTGCGATCCAAGACGTGAGTGTGCTCGCTCGTTCATCTGCGCTCTCAGTCTGTCAGTCTAGACCTTCGTAACACGTTCGCGCTCTTGCGGTTGCTACAGGACGGTCGAGTCGAGCGTCGCGAGCTCTTGCAGACGCCTACGAGTCGTAAGACGAGCCTCTAGCTGCTGGTTGTGAGTCGTGACCGAGTTGGTGCTGACACTGCGCTGTTCACATTGATAGCTGACGCAGACGAATCGGTCGACGCCCTCGAAGCAAAGGTGGCGCACGCAGCGGTCATTCTGCAACTCTGTGCGAACCAGCGCTAACGCGTACTCCAACAGATCCGAGCGCGCGAACAGCAGCACGCTGCGCTGCTCAAGACGCGCGATCGCCTCTGCGCAAGTGTGCAGAGCGCAAAAGACGCGACCGCGAAGACGACTGCAGAGCTGAGAGCGCTCTGGAGCAGCAACGCAGCGCTCGAGAAGGAGATCAGCACTCTGATCACGAGTCAGCGCGATGTGAAGCGGTCGCAGAGCCGGTCGTCGCAGCACCAAGAGCGATACGCGCGCTTGTTGGAGCGCCAAGTCGGTACGAGCTCCTTGTGTGTCGTATCGATGCGAGCCGAACCTACGATAGACGAACAAAGTGCTGAACTCGCATTGAATCGTGTGTAGCACCACCGAAAGCCAAGCGTCGAGCGCTCACACAGTCAACGACGCAGCCACACAGCGCGTCGAGCAAGAAGCCGCGACGAGCTCCAGCGCCGCTTCCTCTGACGACAAAAGCCGCCGTGCGCTCGCAATCCAAGACGTCGACGCCTGCCACTGGCGTCGTCTCGAGCTCCCCAGCGTCTGCGTCCGATGACTTTAGCTTGTCCGACGACAGTCTCTAGCTCATGCGGGTCATGGTCGTGAATCGAGCCATCGTGTCGTACTCGCTCGACAGTGTTGACTCCAAATTTACAGTCTTCAGTTGCGCGACTCGTCGAGTTCGACAGCGACACAAGACGAAGACGTACGTCGACGGCATCGGTACGTGTGCGCAAGATGACAGAGCACGAGCCGCAGGAGTATCAGTACGCAAACGAGTCGCTCGACCAGTTTGCGACGTACGAGGACTACCTCGACTCGCAGCTCAGTGAGACCGACCTGTTCTACCTCGAAGACGAAGAGCTCGCGCGCCAGCTCGTTGAGCTCGGGTACCGCGGCACGGGCGAGACGCTCCGGCGTGAAGACTTTGAAGCCCGCAAGCGCGCCGAGCGCGAGCGCAATGCGCAAAAGACGAACGTCCCCAAGCCGCTCGCGAGCGCTGGGAAGGACATGTCGCAGTACCCGTTCTTGGCGGCGCTCGCGAGTCGCGAGGACCTCGTGCGCAATGGGAAGCTCACGTGCATCATCTTCATTCGCGACAAGAACGCCAAGGGGCAGGAGATCAGCGGGTACATCGACTACGCGCTGCGGCTCAAGACCGAGGCGTTCGAGGCGTACTTTGAGCGCAAGAAGAAGCTCCTGCCGAAAGCTTCGGACCTGAGCTACTACAACTGGGAGACGCAGACGTCGACGTCCAACTCGACGCCCAACTTCCAAGTCATCGCCGACAGCGAAACGGGGCTGCTCTTCAAGAACAAGCGCGACCGCAAAGTCGTGAACGTCGACCCCAAGGTCCGTCTCTTGGTCTCTCTGTCTCGATAGACTCTCTCTCACGCACACGTGCGTGTGTAGGCAAACCCAGGCGACAACTCGACGCGGTCGGAGATCAAGACGAAGGAGTACCTCCAAGTCGTGATCTACGACCACATGACGCGGCGCAAGACGTAGACGAGCGGTCAGTACGTACAGAACGAGACTGCGTGTGTGGTGGCAAAACGAGCAGCACTGCGCGCGCTCTCTCTAGACGCTCTAGGATTCGCTCCGCGACACTCAACAGACAGACGACAGACTGACGTTCGACAGCGTTGCTCGCTTTGAGTGGCGACGACGTCACGCAATGCGGCCGATCATGCGCGACAGCACTTGTCGGTAGCCGTCGGCCATGATGAACTGCTGGAACGGCCCGACTTCGATCGCTTTGAAGATCTTCTGGTGCACCGACGCAATGAGCTCCACGCGCGGGTACTCGAGCGTCGCGGCGGCGTCCGATGAGTGCATCGCGAGGTTGAGGCGCCGACTGATCTGCTCCGTGCGCGTGAACGACTGCCGGAGCACGACGAGCTCGTCGCTCTCGATCATCGACAGCGTCTGGATCGCCTCCATGATCACGCGCAAGTGGTCCCACTCGTCCTTGGCCGATTGCCGCGGCGCGCGGCTCCCCGGCGTGCGCAGCGCCGTCTCGCGCGCGAGGCACGACCGCCGAAAGAGCTCACACTCGATCCACGTGTCGAGCAGCACTTGCGCCGGCGTGTTGTACACAAAGTCGCGGAAGATCTTGAGCGTGTCTTCGCGCGAGATGATCTGCTGCAGGAGCGACGGCTCCGAGTACCGCGACCGGTACGGCTCGTCTTCGCTCCGCGCCACCGCCTGCGCAGAGAGAACGAGAGAGGTCGTGAGTCACATGAATGAGCGAGTGACTGAGAGAGACGCTCGCAGTCAGACGTACGTCTTCTGTGATCATGATCTCGGCCTCGTACAGCCGGTGGTTGTCGCCCGAGATGCTGATCTGGACGTGCAGCGCGTGGACCCAGGCGACGTACTCCTCCTTTGTGCTCGCACACAGCTGCAGACAAGCGCAGGAGTGAGTATAGAGGCGCTAGAGAGAAAGAAAGCGATGGACGTCGCACCTGGTACACGCGGCGAGGTGTGCGGAGCTCAAACGCGTGGGCAATGCGCTGGAGACAGAGGCGCAAGCGATCGAGTGAGTGAGGACGAGACGATGCGAGGCACGCACGAACGAGAGACGCACCAGCTCCGGCCGCGCCTTGGCCAAGTAGGCGTTCAGGAGACTGACAGCAGTCACTTCGCGCGGGTTCGTCGACGATTTGCTGTACAGGAGCTGGTCGCCCTACGCTCATGCGGACAGCCACGACCACGTGAGTCCGCTTGCCATTCGTACGACTGTGCTACTCGCGCGTACCTTGACGACGAACCAGCGCTTGCGCCACACGTTCGGGTCCTTCACGCTCGCTTTCTGGAGGTACCCCGAGTGCACGCCCTGCGTCACGACCCCAGGCGTGAGTCCATCATCATGACAGCAGCAGCAGGAGGAGAGCACTCGAGAGACGCACTTTGCCCACGAGCACTGGGAAGTGCAGCGCTTGGACTGCGACTGGCGCCTTCTTCTCCGGTTCTTCGATGTCCAGCGGCGCGCCACGTACGTCCTACGAGTTGATTGAGCAGGTCTGTCAGTACGAGGTCTTTGTACGATCAGAGGCGCGTCTAATGCACCTTGAGGATGAACTTGACGGGCGGGAGCGACCGGTGCTTGGGCTTTGGGCGGATCGTCCCGAGCGTCTCGTCGCTCTCTGCTGTGTTCGACCGCGCGCGGTTGAGGCGCTCGACGAGCGGCATCATGAGCTCATCGTCTCGGAGCGTCCGCGCAGAGACCGAGTCTGTCCGTACACAGACACACACAGTCACTCTAGTCAGTCTCCAGCCTATCAATGAGTCGGTCGTTCTCCGCCTTTCTAGAGCAACAGGACGCACTCGACTCGGTCGGGAAGACCACGACGATGACGTAGAACGCAAAGTCGGCGCTCGGGATCTTGATCTTGTGCGCCATCGACTTGCGCACGTCGAGCACCGTCGTCTTTGCAAAGAGCTTGAAGACCGTCGAGGACGTGAACGTCTGGTTCTCAAAGTAGATGCGCGCGAAGACCGTGCGCTCGTCCGACGCGTGGCGCTTGCGGTCGTACGCGCTCGGGGACGCTGCTGCCATTGCACTCGGTGCGCGCCGGACGCTCGCTTTGCCTCCTGGCGACGCGCTCGAGTGCTTGCGCGCAGTGAGAGCAACGACGCTCGACGGCTGGAGATTCGGCGACGCATGCGCGACGTACCGCGCCTCGGCCGTGCTGCTGCTCGCGGTGCTCGCGGCTTTGCTCTCGACGCTCGCAGTGTCCATGTCGTCGTCGTCGTTGTCGCTGCCGCTCGTCGTGTACGCGCGCGTCGAGCGATGGTGATGGTGCTGCGGATGCTGATGATGCGTGCGGTGGTGATAGCTGTGCGACTGGCTCGGGTGGCTGTGCGAGCGGTGGTGCGGATGGCTGTGATGGCTATGGCTATGGGACGACGGCGCGTGCTGGATCGGCCGGTCGAGGTGGTGCTCTTGCAGCGGCAGGTCGTCGCTCGCGGCGTCCTGGAGGTCGTCCGAGCGCACCGAGTGCACTTCTTCGCCGTCTTGGAGCTCGACGCCGTAGAGCGCGTGGTGCGGATGGTGCGTCTGTGAGTGATGCTGCTGCTGCGGGTGGTGGTAGAGCTCCATCGTGGCGTGTCGGGCGCGACGTCTGCGGAAATGCGAGCGGGTGCTCAGCGAGGAGAGCGAGCGCGCGCTGGTCGTATCGGCAGTGTGTGGCGGCTGCTTCGTCTGTCAGATGCAGGTCAACCGCGTACTAACGCGCGCGAGGCGTGACGCTCGTCGTCGTCGTCGTTGGTGTTGCTGTTGGTGATGTGGACTGGCTGCTGCCTCTTTCGACAGTGCGAGGCGCTCGATCGATCGTGCAGTTGTTGCGCGCGACGGGCGAGAACGCGCGGTGAGCGGACGCGAGAGACTGATGAGCGCTCTGCGGTCTCTTGTCTCGGACACGAGTACGCGCACAGAGAGAGAGAGCAGCGCAGAGGCAGAGGCAGAGGCAGAGGCAGGTCCTCGATGTCGATGTCGATGTCGATGTATTGAGGTGGGGGGACGACTGAATGTGTCGAAGTCGTGCGAACGGTGCGCGGAATAGTGAATCCAAGTGACTCGGTTCTCGAAAATCATGTCGCCGATTGGCCAGAACCAAAGTCTACAATTGCGTGTTTCGAGGAAGCGCGAACGTGGACATGTGTTTTTGGTGGATCGAGGCAGTTCCTGGTCCTCGCGACTCCAGCTCCATGTGTGCATCGAGCTCGCTCTCTCAAGTGTCCACGCCGGTCGACAAGCAGGCGCGTAGTGAGCTAGTAGGATAATGACCGCGGATGGGATTGCCATTGCGGTGGTCATCGACAGATGTCCGGGCCGACACACAGCGAGGCTGCTTCGCACGACCTCACACACGTCCTTTCGCACTGAGTGAGTCGCTCGCTCGCTCTTCGTCATCGCCGCCACCGACTTCTTCCTTGCTGTCATTGTCATGTATGTATGCGCTGAACGCTTGCTTCCGACCTGTCGTGCACTTGTGAGCTTGAAGCGACTCGCGTTACTTACTCTTGCTTCGTGGCAAGGCACAGAGCGCGCGGCGCGCGACAAACTCGACGCGGTCAAGCAGATCATTGCGCAGCTCCAGCAGCAGAGTCCGCACTTGAGCGAAGTGCTCGCGCGCGTGCTGCTGCTCGCAGAGGAGCCGCCAGTCTAGTGTATGTGTTTGCATGAAGCGACAAGAGAGAGAGAGAGAGAGAGAGCGCTCTGTTCTCGATCGTCTGCGCTGTGCTGTTGTCTTGCCAACTCTGTTAGAGGCCCTCGCTTGGTCCTCCCGATGGTTCCTGCTGCTGCGGTCGTTCTCCTCGAGCGCGCTGTACCGAGCTCCTGCTCAGGCCAAACAACACGGCGACGTCGCGCGTGCTATAGAGCGGTTCGAGTGCAAGTAGGGCTCGCGCGCCCGCGATGACCTTGGTAGTGATGACTGCCCGAGGCTCGAGCTCCTTCTTGGCCTTAGCGAGCTTCTCGGTCAGCAGCGCGACGGTCTTCTGTGTTTGTACGAGATCGAATCGAGTATTTCAATCTACTCGGGCGGACCAAACGACCACACGACGACGATCAAGAGAGTCGGAAGCCTTCACGCTCGCTCGATGCGAGTGAGAGAGTCAGCAGCAGTGGTGCTTTGACTCATGCGACTCATGTGATCTGCGGCACTTGGTCTTGCTCTTGTGCATCGCAGCTCCGTCTGCTCGAACGAAGAGCTCACATCGCGACTGGTGATCACTGGCGCGAGTCGTGTGAGAGCTCATGGACTGGCGTCCCGACGTCGAAGAATCTCGAGGCTCTGGTGCTCGCGGTTGAGCGTCAGTGTGTTCGTGATGATGCTTTGCGTTGGCAAGAGCCTGCACGCATGGCACATGTGTGCGTGGGTGTGCGTACAGCGCGCTCGATGCTCTAGCTCGTCGAGAAGAGCTTGTCATTGAATTCGTCTGCGACGTGTGAGCACCGAAAATCTGTGACGTGTGAGCAATTCAACTGCTATCTTTGACACGCGAAGCGCCGGTTTCGCCTTGTGAAGCGATGCCATCGCGCGAGACACAAGACTCACGCGCAGTCGGTAAGAGAGCGGCGACAGCAAGCTCCAACGAGCGTGTACGTCTGCTGCGAGCCATGCCGCTGCAGCAAGCAGGCGCGATGAGCAAGCCAGAGGGCGGAAACAGCAAGCGACTCGGTCCTGCAACAATCGACCAACGCGCGAAACAAGGCGACGATACGAATGGCGCTGCGCATGAAGAAGACGATGAAGACGACGACGATGATGAAGAAGACGATGGCGACGAAGAGGAAGAAGAGGGCGATCCGACGCAGACGATCGTCGACATGGGTCGCCACGCGCGCATGCAGCGCATCCAGAAAGTGCTCTTTGACCAGCTCGTGGGCAACGACGAGCGCATTTCGCTCGAGCTGCGCGAAAAAGAGGAGGAGCTTCGACGCGTGAAGCAAGCGCGCGAAGACATTGGTGTGTCGCTCTACGGTGTGCAGCAGCAGCTCGCGCAGCTTCAGATGGCGCTCGAGACATCGCACCGGAAGCTCAATGCGACGCACGACGCGCGGTTCGCGTCCGAGGACCAGCTCGACGACTGGAAAGAGAGCTTGAACCAGAAGAAGCTCCAGACGCAGAAGAACCGGAGCCACTTGTACAAGACGCAAGCGGAGCTCGATGCGCTCAACTCGACGCTCCGGCAGGTCGAGAAGTACAACGACGAGATGAAGAACGAGATCGCGCGGACGCAGCGCGCGGCACAGAAAGCCGAGGAGACCATGACGACAATGGAGAAAGACAAAGTCAAGCAGGACCTGTACATCGACAGCTTGAACGAGCAGGTCAAGAGCTTGCAGGACAAGATCGCAATGACGATCGCACAGCACAAGTCGCAGAAGCTCGAGACTGCGTCCGCGGACGAGACGCTCCGTGAAGCCACGGCGCAGATGGAGGCGATCGCGTTCGAGAAGAAGCAGCTCATGCAGCAGTGGAAGAGCTCGCTCATTGGCATGCAGCAGCGCGACCAGGCGCTTCAAGCCACGCAGACTGCGATCTCGAGCGTGACCGAGGACGACATGGTCGTAGCGTCCGAGATCCGCGGCTACAAGCACTCGATCGAGCGCGCGCAGGCGCTGCACGAGACGCTCGTGGGCACGATCGAGCGCTTCAACGCCGAGATTCGGTTCGTCGAAGACCAGATCGCAGCGCTGCGGCAAGAGCACGACCGCTTGGCCGAGCGCTACGACATGCTCACCAAGTCGCTGCGGCAGACCGAGACGCAGACGAGCAAAGTGAGCGGCGAGAGCAAGAAGCTCGAGCTCGAGACCGCGCAGGTGCAGCAGCATCTTGAGACGACGCAGCGCGAGCGCCACGCACTCGAAGACGAGATCAGCACGCAAAAGAGCGCGCAGACGACAGTCCACAAAGCGGCGCACAACCTCACAAAGGAGACGCAGCGGCTCCAAGGCGTCGTGCACGAGAAGGAGATCGCGCTCGCGAGTCTCAAGAACGAGCTTGCGCGCGTGAGCGTCGACATCTTGAACGTCCAGGCGCACGTCAATCAGCTCGATGAGACGCAAGACAAGCTCGTGCGCGAGCTCAAGACCGAGGACGTGCAGGTCGAGAAGCTCGAGCTCGAGATCCGGCAGCGGAACGACGAGATCGAGAAGAAGATGCTGCGGCTCGATCGGCTCAACAAGAAGTACGAGCAGCTCATTGGGAAGCTCGAAGACGAGAACACCGGACCGCTCGAGGCCATGATCAAGAACCTCTTGAAAGAGACGGCGGCGGTCCGCGCGCTCAACTTGGACAAGCAGAAGGCGTGGCTCGCGACGCAGACAGCGCTCGTGCACTTGAGCGCCGAGGCGCAGGACATTGGCGAGACGAACCAGGAGCTCAAGAGCAAGACGAGCGTGCTCGAGCAGAAGCAACTGCGGCTCCAGTGCGACCTCGACGCCATGAAGAAAGACATCAAGGACCTCCGCGCGAGCATCGCCGGCATGCACAGCGACACGGTCAAGCTCAACGACCTCATCGCGCGCAACGCGAGTCGCCACGACGAGCTCCTGAACATGAACCACGGCCTCGAGATGGAGTTCAAGCGCGAGCTCAAGGACCTCGAAGCCGACGCGATTGCGATGGAGCAGCGCGCGGGGACGCTCAAGCGCGAGAAGCAGGACTTGCTCGACCGGATCGTCGAGGTCGAGCGGCAGATCATGCTCTGGGAGAAGAAGATCCAGCTCGAGAAGGAGACGCAAGCGGCGCTCGACCCGGAAGTCGGTCAAGCCGAAGCCAAGTCGATGGAGAAAGAGATCCACCGCATGCGCTTGCGGCTCGAAGCGCTCCAGCGGAGCCAGGAGCAGATGCTCCAGGACATGGAGCAAGCGATCCACAAGCGCGACCTCATTGTGATGCGCGGCCGGAGCAAGAAGGACTCGGAGCTCACGTACGCGTCGCTCACGACCAAAGTCTCGACGCTCCAGAACAACGTCCGGAAGACCGAGAAGGACGCGGTGAAGCTCGACCGCGCGATCAAGCAGAAGCTCGTGAGCGCCGAAGACGTCGCGTTCCAGCTCGAGAAAGCGGCGGCGGAGCTCAAAGTCGACGAAGAGCGCAGCGCGAGTCTCCAGAAGAGCATCAACAACGCGCTCTACGACAAGCAGCGGTACATCGACGCCGAGGCGCGCAAGCTCCGGCTCGTCAAGCGCTTCGAGAGCTTGCGCAAGTCGCAAGGCACCGGCGCGCCGCTGGACGACACGAAGGCGCGCGAAGAACTCGATAAGGCGCATCACGCGCTCGACGTGGTCAAGCAGATCATTGCGCAGCTCCAGCAGCAGAGTCCGCACTTGAGCGAAGTGCTCGCGCGCGTGCTGCTGCTCGCAGAGGAGCCGCCAGTCTAGTGTATGTGTTTGCATGAAGCGACAAGAGAGAGAGAGAGAGAGAGAGAGAGCGCTCTGTTCTCGATCGTCTGCGCTGTGCTGTTGTCTTGCCAACTCTGTTAGAGGCCCTCGCTTGGTCCTCCCGATGGCTCGAGTGCTGCGTCGAGGAAGCGCTGGAGACGCGCGGCGCTCTTGAGAACGTGCGGCACAGAGCTACTGCGCAGCGCTTCGAGCGATCGGCGGTCGCGCAAGTACATGCTGCGTAGAAGAGCAAGAGAGAGAGTGATCCACGTCGACCAGTGTCGAGCGTGAGTGAGCGACTGCGCTCGTTCGACACAAGAGACTGATGGACGTACTTGAGGTAGTCGATGCGCGTCGCGAGGACCAGCGCGAGCACGTCTGTCGTAGCACTTGGTGCGCGCCAGAGCATGTCAAAGAGCTTGACGTTGCGCCAGAGCGCGAGCGACCAGTGTGAGCCCGAGCTCAGGCGACGGACTTCCGTCGGCGCTCGCGCGACGCTCTGGCAAATGCGCTTGAAGAGCTTGCGCAGCCACGTCGGGAACGCCGGCGACTGCAGCACGAGCTGCGGAACGTGGTGGCTCGCGCGGCGGCTCAAGTGGTGTCCGTGGTCGACGACGTTTGCCTCTTGCTGCAGCGCTTCGAGCTCCAGGAGCAACGCGACTTGCGCATCGAGGGCGTCGTCCACAAGCAGACGCGCAGCACATACGCTGTCGTCATCGCCGTCGTCCTCACGACGACTGCGACGGACGCGGTGCGTGAGTGCGACAACGAGGTCTTCGACTGGCGCCTCGAGGAAGAAGTGGAGACGCTCAGGCAGCAGCTGCGCGCCAGTGCACAGGCGCCCGAGCACGAGCAGCAGACTTGCGACATACTCGAGCGCATCGACGTCGAGTATGCGGCAGTGGCGACTCGAGTCGTCATCATTGGCATCTCGTTCGTCGCTCTCGTGACGCATGCGGAGAAGCGCGAGGACCTCGTGCACTAGGAACGCTGCGAGTCCCGCCGCGCCAGTGGCAAAGAGCGTGCGGTCGGCAAAGACGAGTCGCTGCAGCAGGCGGTTGCTCGTGCTCGCGACTGCGAGTTCATGGAGGAGCTGACCCTTCTCAAGGCGCGTCGAGGCGGCGACGAGGTCACTGATGAGTCCATCGAGCAGCTCAGCGAGTTCGCTCGCGTCGGTCGCTGTTGCTCCTGCGTCTGGCGGTCGAAGCACTGCGTTCTGTGATGAGGAGACAGCAGGCGAGTCAGGGACACTAGGACAGTGCCAGGTCCTACAGCTCGACGCCACGCGAGCGAGACGCACCTGGAAGTACGTCTCGAACGCCTGCGAGACGTAGAAGAACACGCGCGAGTCCGGTTCGAACGTACTGACAAAGTACTCGGTTGTCACGAGCGCCTCAGACGGCGTCTGCGCCTTTGGCGACTTTGGCGACTTGGCGCTCGGTGGCTTCTCGCGCACGACAATGTGGAAGAGCAGGCTCGAGGGTTCGAGCATGAGTCCGCGCTGTCCCGACAGCGTCGGCGACGCGACGTCGACTGCGACGACGCGCTTGAGCGGAACGCGCGTCGGCGGCGCCGCGTGTGCGCTCGCGAGTGGGAAGAAGTAGATGCAGTCGACTGCGAGCGCGAAGAGCTGGAAGCTCCGCGGCGCAGCGGGCGTCGCCGCTACGACTGCTTCGTGGTAGAGTACGTCAGCGAACTGCGCGGCATTGAGGACGCTCCGGAGGCGCTCGCGGTCGAGATGGAGCGGTCGGCAGCGCGTCGGCGACGTCGGTGCACTGCTGCTCATGCTGCTGCTGCTCGTGCCACGACGCGAGTTGCTAATCCAGCTACAGTTGCTAACGAACAACGAAGGAGGTAACGGGTCTCTATTACTGGCAAATACATAGCGCGGGTCGTCGCTCGCTGCAAGGCTTATTCGTCGTCGTCGTCGTCGTCCTCATCCACATCGTCGTCGTCGTCTTCCTCGTCGTCGTCGTCGTCGTCGTCCTCTGCGTCGTCGTCGTCCTCTGCGTCGTCGTCGTCTTCGCCTGCACATTGTTCATCCAAACGCATGCGTGAGTGAGTTGCTATCCAAACCATCGATCAAGAGTTGCTATAGCGTACCTTCGCGGTACACGATCTTCGCGGTCGGTGCGTCGCCGCTGTCGTCGCCGTCCGCTGCGGCTTCGTGGATCTGGCCGATGACGAGACTCAGGCGACCTGCGAGCTTCTGGAGCTGGTCGTGCACCTTCAAGCGGTTCTCCAGGATCTGGTACAGCGCCGAGAGGTTCTGGACCAAGTCGGGCTGCGTCATCAAGTACGCCGTGTGGTGCAAGAGGATCGAGCGGATCCACGGACACAGGCGCGCGCAGCGGCCCGGGCTCTTCTCAAACTTCATCACGAGGATCTCGAGCAGCTCGAGCACTTTGACAGAGGACACGCGCTTGATCGTGTTGCTAATCGTCTTGCCGTCGCGCGTGCGGAGGCAGTACTCGAGCATCGCGTTGTCCTTCGACTGCAGCGCCTGCTCCAAGACGCTCGAGAGCGACGACGCGTCTGGCTTCTCGCTCCCAGATGCCGCCAAGTCGGACGCGTCGCCGCGCACGAGCTCAGCGGCCAAGTCGGTCTCGACGCGCTCGCGCAGCGCTTCGACGCGCTCAGCGAGCGTCAGGTCGTTGTCGTCGCCGTTCGCGACGAGGTCGTCAAAGCCCGCGGCCGTAGCGTCTGTGACGTCAAGGCCCTTGGCGACGCCACTGCGCTCTGCGAGCGTCGGCACGCGCGTCTGCTCCTTCTCAGCCGCAGCGTCGGCGACCTTTTGCTTCTTGCTGCGCGACGCCGCGTCTTCGATGAGCAAGTGCTCACTCACAGGCGCGAACGCGAGCGTCTCCTTGCGCTGGCTCTGCTCATCGACGAGCGACACGCGCTCAAACACGGGCTTGAGGCGCGAGCCGCGCACCACGAGCAGCTCGTTCGCAACGTCTGCAGTCGCTTCGACTGCGAGGACACCGGCCGACGCGGTGCTGCTGTCGTCGCCTGTGACGACGGACGACGCGTCTGGCGCGACTGGCTTGGTCGACTTGGCGCCGGTCTTGTACGCCTGCGTCCAGACAAAGAGCGAGCCGGAGGTTGCGACCGCCGCGAGCAGCACGTCGGTCGTCTTCTTCTTCTTGCTCGCCTCGGCGCGCGCAAAGAGCGCGGTCGGCGCGCTCGGCATGGAGAAGTTGACTGCCGGTTCGTCGCTCGCCGTGTCCTCGAGGTCGTACATGTTCACGAAGCGACCGCCGACCGTCGACGAGAAGAGGAAGCGTGAGCACTTGGAGAACGCGAACTGGTTGACAGTTGACGAGAGCCCGGCGACGAGCTTGCGCGCCTTCTTGCCCGATGTGAGGTCGAACGTCCGGATCGCCGTGCCGCCGACTGCGAGCACTTCGTCGTTCGCAGACACTGCGAGCTGGTGCGCACCCTCGGCGCGGAACTTGCGCGCGACCGAGCCCTCCTTGACGTTCCACTCGAGCACGTACTTCTCGCTCGAGCACGAGTAGAGCAAGTTGCCCTGCGCGTTGAACGCGACGTCGTTCACGGCCGCGCCGTGCGCGTCCTTGTCCTGCTCGCTCGAGAGCGTCTGCACGACTTCGCCCTTTTGCAAGTCCCAGACCACGACGACGCCTGCGCTCGTGCCGAGTGCAATGAGACCGAGCACGGACGACGACGACGACGCCTTGGCGCGCTTTGCGCTCTTTTTGAGCAGCGGCGACGTCAGTGTCCACGCAATCGACGTGTACTTGTAGCTCAAGTGGTCGCGCTCTTTCAAGTCATGCTGGAGCACGCCCGAGTTCTGTGTCGGTTGCGAGTAGGAGCAAGAGAGAGAGCGCGTGTCAGTACGCGGGTACATCATCAATAGCAGCAGTATCGACAGCACAAGAGCGCTGCTCGTGATCGCAACAGCACGAAGGACGCACCACGTCCCAGACTTTGAGGCGGTTGTCCTCGGACACGGCCGCAAAGTATTCCTGCGAAGGCGCAAAGAGCTGGAGCATGGTCGTCGTCGTCGCGGCGGCAGCAGCAGCAGGAGGTCTCTCGAGCGCTCGAGCGATCGATCGAATGAGTCGTCGAAAGGGTGTGCGAACGCCACCACCAGTCGAGGTAAGCTCACTGGCGCAGAGCGACCCCAATGCCCGGGCTTTTGTCACTATCGATTTTGATGAAGTGAGCACGTAACCTTGCAAATTCTATGGAAACGCGACCAAATGCAGCGCCAATCATTTCGATTCAGTCGTGATCTGCGACGTGTGAGCGCGCATACGCATCGAGCAGCTCTTCAAGCACGAGCTCATTCTCGTCATGGTGCTCATCGAGCGGCGCTGCTGCTGCTGCTGCTGCTGCAAGTGTCGGTGGCGTCTTACACTGCGTTGTTCGTGACAGCGCTTCGTCTGCGCTACTTCGGCGCTGTCGTGCACCTGCACCACTTTGACAAGTGCTGCTACTGACTGTGCTTGGCGACGACGGAACGCTCGGGCGGCGCGTCGGGAGCGTCAATGAGCTCTCTTGCGGTCGCTTTGCAGCCGTGACAAATCGTCGCTGCGGTGGCTGTGCGCGGAGTTGCTGCTGATGATGATGCTCAGGATACGCGCGCGTTGGCACAACAGCTTTTGTTGGCGTGAACGACGTTGCGCGGAACCCGCCGCCGACGCGCTTGATCGACACGGGTCGCTTTGGTCGGTGGTGCGACTGCGTAGGGGACACGTACGGTCGGTGCGGCTCCTGCAGATCAACTACAGGATCTGGTGATGGCACAGTCAGCAGCAGTGGCGATGGCGATGCCTCACTGCTGCCACCGTCCTCGTCTTCGTCATCCGAGAACAGCAGATCCAAACTGATGTGTCGGTCCAGTTCTGGCGACGGCGCACGCTTGAGTGGCGATGCTGGTAGCTCTACTGTCGCTGCAACATCTGTGTCGCTCGTTCCACTGCAGTCGTCGACTGCTGCGCGGCGAGGCGACTCGAGCGCCTGAAGCTTGTGGCGTCGCGCACGCGCGAGGCGTTTGCGCGTCTGGCGCTGCAGCACTGTCGCCGCCGCCATCTGCCGCTCCTTTTGCTGCTCGAGTGCGCGTCGTGTCTGCTGTTTGCGCGTGAGGAAGCTTTTGGACGAGCGCTGGAGTGTCCGTGCCGCAGATTCGCGCTGCTGATGCGCCAACCGAACTTCGCGCTCATAACGAGCGAGCATGCCACGCACGTAGCGCTGGATCACGACTGCTGCAGCGTCTTCGCGCTGGCGCTGCTCGCGCTTCTTCAGCGACTGGTGGTGCAGCCAGAGCTTGCGCTGCCGCGCGACTTCGCGCTCGCGGCGACGCTGCTGGCGCCGCTCGTTGTCGTCGTGGATCGCTTGCTCGCGTGCGCGGAGCTTTGCGATTCGGTCCTCGACGATCCGCGCGCGCTTGCTCGTGCGCTCGAGCACGCGCGCGTAGTTGTCCATCGACGCGTTCTCGAACGGGATGCCGAGAAAGTGCTCGGTGAACTTGCCGCAGCGCGGGCGATGGAACATGCGCATCGTGCGGAACGCGTCGATCTGGACGCCGACGTTGCCAGGTCGCGCACATAGAAACGGGAGCTTGAGCGTCCAGGACGCGTCTGCATTCGTACGAGACGCACGCGCAGGAGCGCGCACGTCGTCGCCGTCCATTGCGCTCGCACGCGTGTCAACGCAATGGTGAGTCCGTCCTTCAGTCATGTAGCCATGTTGTGTCTATTTATAGCTCTTCGAGGGTTCTACTCTGTCAGTGTCACTCGCGCTGATGTCACTCGCTCGACAGTGTCCCTATCATCATCCGAGTCGTCCTCGTCACTGGACGAGTCCTCCTCTTCGCTGCTGCTCTCCTCCTCTTCCTCCTCGTCGTCTGCTTCCAGGAGACGCTGCTCCATGTCGTCGAGTGCCCAGCCCGTCGCGGCTTTTGTGAACGCGTTGACGTGAGTCTGAAGATGCTCGCCCAGTGCCACGAGCGTCGCGTCGTCGACTGACTGGACCCAGACGCAGTAGTCCTGGACGTAGAGCGTGTTGAGGAGGTACTGCGTCTCGGACTTCTCGACGACGCGGTAGAGCGCGAGGAGCGCGCGGAGCACGACGCGCTTGCCGCGCACGAGGAGCGCGACCGTCTCGCGCAGCACGTGCATCGCCAAGTCAAACTGCCGCAGGAACGGGAACGCGAGGATCCGGCGCACGCCCGAGCGCACAACAGCGGCAAGGTCGCCTGTGCTGTCGAGCCACGCGAGCGTCGGACTCACGATGCTCGCTGTCCACGTCGACTCGATGCCGCTGTCGCCCTGCGTCGTCACGTGCTCGTACACAAAGCCAATGAGGATGTCGACGAGGCCGCCGAGGAGCACGGGCTCGTGCTCGCGCGCAATGAGGAACTCTTTGTGCGGCAGCCGCAGCAGGAGCTCTCTGTCTGCGTCCGAGAACACGTCTGCCGGTGGCTGGGGCGGCGCTGGTGGCGGCGCAGTGGCCGCACTGTCGAGCGTCAGGATACGGAGCGACTCGGAGAGTTGGGCGTCGGACGCCTTGGCTGGCGATGCGACGACTTCCATAATGAGTGGACGCGCTGTGACTGGTGCTGGCGCAGGCGCTGACGCTTTGGCTGGCGCTTTGACGGGTGCGTACTGGCGCCAGAACGGCTCGTACTCGATCGCGAGTTGGTAGTACGGGTCGTCATCCTTGTTGAGAAAGTCGAGACAGTAGCGCTCGACGTCAAACTGCGCGTCTTCCGCGGCTTCGCGGAGCACGCGGCGCTGCGGCGCAGGCGTGTGCTCTGGGTCCGGAAGCGACAGGATCTCAGACACTTCGCCGTGCCAGACCCGGAAGAAGTCCGAGTACGCGTTGTTGAAGCCGTAGGTCGGCGCGAGGTTCATGATCCGGACGCTCGCTTGTGCGGCGTCGTCTTCTGCTGCCAGGCGCGCTTCGAGGTCCAAGAGCGACGCGCTCGCTGCGCCAGTCGCAGGCGCGCGCAGTGGCTCGTGCGCGATCGTAGCGTCGCTATCAGCGTCTGCTTCTGTCACCGTCTCGTGCGACTTGAGCACTTCGATCAACGGCGCAGCGCTGCAGGTCGCAATGGAGAGAGCATGAGAGAGTGAGCGCGCACAGCAAGAGACAGACGTACGTACGGCTTGTTCTTTTGCAATGCGACGTCGATCTTTGGCTCCTTTGGCTGCAAGAGCTTCGTGAGCATGTCGAGGTCGTCAAAGTGCTGCCCGGGGTCTTTCTTGACCAAGTGCACGACGATCGTGCCGTGGTCCTGCGCACACGTGCGTATGTAAGAGAGAGCGGTGGAGTGATAGAGAGACGAGTGAATGCAGACGCACTTTGTTTGGGTCGTAGACAGCTTTTGCGAGCTCGTCGTCGACGACTTCGTGTGGGAACTGGAGCTTGAGCAAATACGGCTTGCAGAAGAACGTAAAGTGCGTGCCGTCGACGTAGAACTCCATCTCGGACACGCGCACGTACGGCACGTGCACGTGCACGAAGACCCACGCGTCGTCCTGCGTGACGTGGAAGCGCGGGATCGTCGGCATCGTCGAGCTTGGTGTTGTTGTTGTGCTCTTGGAGCTCTTGGTAGTGCAAGTGCGTGTTGCTCTTGGCGTCACTGGTGCAACACTGTGCGAAAACCTTTTGATTGGCTTTCGTACTTGTTATTTGATATATATATGTCTTGAAAGAATCAATGATTGCTGCTTTTGAGTACCTGTAATTCGGTGACCCAAGTGCACAGAAATATCTGTGTATCTCGGTCATCGGCCTCGCAATCTCCCCACACAAAAGATCCCAAAGAACTAACCGAGCACGCAGAGCAACAAGCGGAGCAGTCGAGATGACCGCCGCAGCGACGATGACCGCGACGACGACGGCGCCGGCTGCCGCGCAGAGCGCGGGCCTCACGAGCTACTACCAGCAGAAGATCGAGCACCTTGAGCTCACTGTGCGCGACAAGACGCAGAACCTCCGCCGTCTCCAGGCGCAGCGCAACGAGCTCAACTCGAAAGGTGCGATCCATCGATCGATCTCTCTTCATCGCTCTCTCGCTGCTGCTTCTCTTACACATATGCATGCTCTCTACCTATTGTCTACACACACACACGCACGCGACAGTCCGCTTGCTGCGCGAAGAGCTGCAGCTGCTGCAGGAGCCGGGGTCGTACGTCGGCGAAGTCGTCAAGCAAATGGGCAAGTCGAAGGTGCTCGTCAAGGTGAACCCCGAGGGGAAGTACGTCGTGGACGTGGACAAAGCGATCGACATCACCAAGTGCACGCCGAACACGCGCGTGGCGCTCCGGAACGACAGCTACGTGCTCCACAAGATCCTCCCGACAAAGGTCGACCCGCTCGTGAGTCTCATGAAGGTCGAGAAGGTCCCGGACTCGACGTACGACATGATCGGCGGCCTCGACAAGCAGATTCGCGAGATCAAAGAGGTCATTGAGCTCCCGATCAAGCACCCAGAGCTCTTTGACGCGCTCGGTGTCGCGCAGCCCAAGGGCGTGCTGCTCTACGGCCCACCGGGTACGGGCAAGACGCTCCTCGCACGCGCCGTGGCGCACCACACGGACTGCACGTTCATCCGCGTCTCGGGCGCAGAGCTCGTGCAAAAGTACATTGGCGAGGGCTCGCGCATGGTCCGCGAGCTCTTCGTGATGGCGCGCGAGGCGTCGCCGTCGATCATCTTCATGGACGAGATCGACTCGATCGGGAGCTCGCGCATGGAGGGCGGCGGCGACTCGGAGGTCCAGCGCACGATGCTCGAGCTCTTGAACCAGCTCGACGGCTTCGAGCCGGCGCAGAACATCAAGGTCATCATGGCGACGAACCGCATCGACATCCTCGACGCGGCGCTGCTGCGTCCTGGACGCATTGACCGCAAGATCGAGTTCCCAAACCCGACGGAAGCGGTGCGTCTGCGTGCTGTTGCTTGTGTGGAGAGACTTGATAGACTCACTGACGGACTGTGTCTCTTGTTCCCAGTCGCGCATTGACATCATGCGCATCCACTCGCGCCGCATGAACTTGCTCCGCGGCATCAACCTCAAGGTCATTGCCGAGAAGATGCCGACTGCATCGGGTGCCGAGTGCAAGGCCGTATGCACGGAAGCCGGGATGTTTGCGCTCCGCGAGCGCCGGATCCACGTGACGCAAGAGGACTTTGAGATGGCGGTGTCCAAGGTCATGAAGAAGGACTCGGAGCAGAACATGTCGATCAACAAGCTCTGGAAGTGAGCGCTCTCTCTACCAAGAGAGAGAGAGAGCGCGCACCGACAGGAGGTGCAAGACAAACGAAGCGAGAGAGACACACTGCGTGGAATGCGATCGATCAACACACGAGGCGTGCGTTCGCTCTCTGTAGCTCTATGACGCCTCAGTGGCTCTAGGACAACGCCTACCTACTGCTGCTTGGGCTCCCAGTTGTAGTTCTCAAAGAGCTGGTAGTCGACTGGGATCTTGGGCGGGAACTGGATCATCTTGTCCACTGCGGCGATCGGCATCGACGTGAACTGCTTGTCAAAGTTGGCGAACGCGTCGGCGCGCGGCTGCAGCGGCGCGCGGACGTTCCGACTCAGGAGCTGGCTCCAGTCGACGTACTTGGCGAAGAACGCGTGCTCTTTCACGGCGTCGTGGCCTTTCTTGCGCGACCCGAGGCGCTCCGCAGGGTCGACGGTCAAGAGCGCCTTGATGAGCGCCGCGGCGTCCGGTGACACGTACGACGGGAACACGAGCGTCCCAGTCATGATGCGCGCGTAGAGCTTTGGGCGGTTGTTCCCGCTGTAGAACGGTGGCTCGCCCGTGAGGAGCTCAAAGAGGAGGCACCCGAGTGCCCAAAAGTCTGCAGCTTTGCCGTACCCGCGGCGCGGCGGCGTCCCAGTTGCTTGCGATGGCGCGAGCTTCTCGCCGAGCGCTAGGACTTCGGGTGCGAGGTACTCGATCGAGCCGCAGAACGTCATGGCGAGCGTCCAGTCGTCGACGCCGAGCTTCGAGAGCCCAAAGTCGGCGAGGCGTACGTGGCCTTGCTTGTCAAGTAGGACGTTCTCGGGCTTGAGGTCGCGGTAGATGATGTTGTTCCGGTGCAAGTGCTCGAGCGCGAGGAAGACCTCAGCGGCGTAGAACGCGGCTTGGTGCTCCGGGAAGCGCCCGAGCTGCGAGAGGTGGAAGAAGAGCTCGCCGCCGGGGCAGTAGTCGAGCACCATGTGCAAGTGGTCGATCGTCTGGAACGACGCGTGGATCTGGATGATGAACGGGTGGTTCCGGCACATCGTGAGCACGGCCTTCTCGGAGAGCGAGTGCTGGATCTGGTTCTGCGTCGCGATCGCCTTCTTACTGAGTGTCTTGATCGCCACGAGCTGCCCCGTGCGCTTGTGCTTGGCGACCATGACGTGCCCAAAGCCGCCGCACCCGATCATCTTGAGCGGCTCGTACTGCTTGAGGAGGTACCCGCCGCTGTAGCTCTCGGCGAGGCTGATCGCCTGGACCATCTTGATGTCCTTTGCCTGCGACTGTGGCGATGGTGGCGATGCAGATGCTGATGTTGTTGCGGCTGGGGATGCTGGGGAGGGTATGTGGTCTGCTGAACGCCGCGCAGGTGAGAGCGGCAGCGTTGCGCTCTTGCCACTCGCAGTCGCAGTCGATGGCTTCAATAGCACGGGTGACGGAGGCGCTGCGGCATTCCGAGACGATGGGCTAGCGAGCTGGCGCAGTGGCGCAGCTAGCACAGGTCCACGCACCTGGCTATCTCCACTCAGCGGCGCCATCTTCAGAGCCTTGATAGGCGAGACTGCTGCCGGCGCAAAACAGACCTGGTCGTTCGGTGCAAGGGGCAGCGTGCGCGGCGTGATGCCAGCTTCGAGTGCTGCAGGACGCTGCAGCTGACGAGATGGCGATGCGAGCGGCGGGAAGCACTTGGGCGGCTTCGGATTCAGCAGTGGCAGTGAACCGGCTTGGACTGGCGCTGGAGGTGGGAGCTGTGGCTGTTTGGACCAGAGTTCGAGTCCTCTGGTGCTACTGGCGCCACTTGAGAGCGCTCCCAGCGCTGGCGGTGGACGCTGCGCAGACAGAAACACAGAGCCGTGTGGGATCTTGTGCGGAGATGGCGGACGAGCTGCCACGGTGTGGTACGCAGCGGGCGTGAGCGACCCAGGTGTGCCCTTATTCTCCGCCGCTCCAGCGCAGATCGCAAGGAACTGAGACGCTCGCTGCTGCTGAAGCTGCTGTTGCTGGAGCACTAGCGGGAACGACACTGCGCGCACGCGCTGGCCGCTCGACACCAGCGCCGATGCGTTGAACGCGCCGGACAGTCCAGTGATCGCGAGTTGCTCGGAAAGCGACGTCGCCTCGGAGCGCTTGTGCACGAGACGAATCGGCGCAGCGTCGTACTGAACACGAGAGCCCGACGACTCGATCGACGTCGCAAAGCGTATCCGCGAGCCGTTCGCGCCAGCGATCGTGACCGTGAACTTGGTGTCACTGGGGCAACTGGCAGGACTACGACCGCGACTCTGTCGGTCCCACGACCAGAACGGTGCGATGAAGTGGAAGAGCTTCCGGCCCGAGTTCTCCACAAAACCCTTGACGCAGAGCTCGTGGCAGAGCTCGACTGCGAGCTCGTGCTCAGCAACGATGTCGCTGTCCAAGAGCTCGAGGTTGAATCCGCCCTTGCTAGCCGTGAGCACAGTCGTTGACCGACGGCGGAACGGAGTGAGTGTGCGCGTCTGCGCAGCGCTCGTCATCGCACGCAGCGCTCTCGCTGCAGTGGACGGAACTGGAGCAGAGCCGCTCTCGCTGCTGTCATCGAGGAGCTGGCACTTCTCAGCGTCTCCTTCATCGTCGCTGGCACCATGGTTCGCATCGGTGCCGCTGCGGCCGTCGCTTTGGTGTCGAACGTCGATGTTTGCGCTGCACTGGACGCGCAAGAGTCCCTGGCGACCGCCACTCGATGTTCGGCAGATGAAGCTCCTGGTGTCTGCGTCGTCGCGCGAACTGCTCGCGCCGGACATTGAGCAGCGATCCACAAAAGTATGGCGCTCGGTGCGGACATCTCCACCGTGCGTTGGTGCAGAGTCTGACAGCGCTGCGCTGGTGCTTGCGCGCCGCGGCCAGAACATCTTGCTGCTCAGTCCGCTGAGCGTAACGAGTCGCGACGGACGAGTCTTGGCTTTCGGAAGCAGCGCAGATGCAGCTCTGCCACCGCTGCTAGTGCGGTCGCTAGAGTCGAAGAACTGCTCGTGGCGATGGCGCGCACCAGCGGCTTCGAGGACTTGCTCGATCTCGCGCACTTTCGACGGTGCAGCTTTGTGAAAGTGCAAGATGATGCTGCCTGGAGTGCCAAGAGATAGCAACAACGCACGCGAGTCGAAGCGTCAGCACTGGCGTCTCAATGCGAGGCACTTTGACCGTAGCAAGACGTACCCCACGGCCGCGCTGGCGTACGAAGCTCAAAGCAAAAGTTCGAGAGCTCCTCTGTCGAGGCGTACGCGTGCACAAAGAACTCGGAGTTGTCGAGTGGAATGACGCCGCATGGCTCGGTCGCTACTGCGCTCTGGAAGTAGAACAAGTAGCCTGTGTGTGTGGCACCAGTAGCATCAGCAAACAAGCACATCTGTGAGCAGAGGCTATCAACCTTACGATGACAAGAGCAAGACGAGCAAGACGGACCGTCGAGGATGACAAAGATGCGCTTGACAATGTGGTTGATCTTTCGCCCGCGCTTCGTCAAGAACGGCTGCGTCGCGAGGTCGACGCCGTGGAAGAGCGTCGAGGTCGTGGTCGAGCCGCTGAACGAGCGCCTCGCACTCGCTGTCTCCATCGCTACTGCTGCTGCTGCTGCTGTCCTGCTGCTGTCCTGCTGTGTCGGGCGTCCCAAGTGCAGCAGCGAGAGCTGGTCGTCGCAGTGTGTCTTCGAGTTTGATGCGCATCAAGTTGCCTTTCAAGGTCTAGCATAAGATAAGATGGAGATAATTTAGGTTTTGTCTTGCCATTTGTATTGAACATACAAACACCAAGTTGCAACTAAGTTTAGCCCGCCAGATGACGCGATGTGTGCTGTGTGCGCCACACTGAAGAACGCCACGTCAGCAGCGACCTTGAGCAAGCCAACAACAACACGTAGCAGCACACACGTGTGCAGCGATACCAGGCGCCAAGAGAAGCACTTGGAGCTTCGCGGCTCTCAATACTCTCAACGCTATGGAGGCACTCAACAAACTCAACAAACTCACAACTAGGAACTCAAATATTAACGGAGCGCTTCGAGTTTCGATGTTTCGAGCGAATCTTTGAAAAATGGACATATATACTATCTATTGTATGTAAGAGTCGCATTTCGATGGCGAAACGAGCCTCTTCAAGCTCGAGAGCACATAAACCGTGAACAGCAGACGCAAGAAGAGCAGGAAGCGACGACCGACCAAGCGAGTGAGCGAGCAAGAGCAGGAGATCGACGACAGCAGCAGCGCGTAGCGATGGACTTTTACCACGTGGACGAGGAGACGCCGCTCATGCACTTGCCGGCGTCGCCGAAGAGCGACACGGACACGGCGCACTCGCCGACGTTCTTTTCGTCGGCGTCGTCGACGCAGTCGCACTCGTTCGGCACGTCGTCGGCGCGGAGCCACCAGACGACCGAGTTCCAGCTGAGCGTCGACAAGGTCTCGTTCATCTACAGCCCCAAAGCAGCGCACCCAAATGGCGGCTACAGCACGTTCCACAGCCCGACGCCCGTGTGCGACGACGAGCTCTCGATCCTCGACCCGTACTTTGACGTGACCAAGTCGCGCTTGCGCACAGCGTACGACGAAGCACAACCCGATGGTACGCCGTAGGTCCTCTCTTGCATCGCTCCGTCCTAGCTCTCGCGTACGTCGCACTCACAGCGTCTGCTATGTGATAGAGCGCGACTGCCTCTCATACAGCGGCTTCCGCGTGGCGCTCGAGGGCATGGGCATCCAGTGCAAAGACGACGCGGCGTTCCTCAAGCTCGTCGCGAGCATCGACCGCGACGGCCAGCAGCGCGTGTCGTTCGCGCAGTTTGACGCTGCGGTCCACAAGCTCAAGCTCGTGCACTTGTTCGACGACAGCACCGTGCGGCGCATGGTCCCGCACGGGTACGTCTCTGCGACGATGACGGTCTCGGACTTCTCGAGCACGCGCCTGCAGCAGTTTGTCGTCAAGCAGCACGAGCTGTCGGCGTACTTTACGTGCAAGCGGCCGTCGTGGGTGTCCGTGCGCTGGATCAACATGAACGGCCGCGACAGTCTCAACCTCAAGCGCCTCGCGATCAAGTACCGACTCCACCCACTGGCGATCGAAGACACGCTGGAGATGCATGAGCGCCCCAAGTTTGACCGGTACGAAGGCCACCTCTTCCTCGTCTTTCCCGTCCTGCGCATGGAAGTGCTGCAGGACAAAGCGTTCCCTACGGCGAAGAAGCGCATGCGCACGCGCTCGGTCACCAACTTGCTCAAGATGGACGCCAACAGCAGCGCCGGGTCGTTCCGCAAAGCCAATGGCGACGCCGACTGCGACGCAACGGACGATCCGTTCAAGCTCTGGATCGAGCACGTCGCGATCTTCATCGTGGGCGACAACACGGTCATCACCGTCAAAGACGGCGACCTGAGCAACACGTGGCAGGAGCTGAACCGGCGCCTGAACATCCCGTACTCGAAGCTCCGGCACAACGACGCCAAGTTCCTCGTCTACGCGGTCCTGGACGTGATCGTCGACCAAGTCACGAACGTCATTGACTCGATCACGGAGAGCCTCATGGAGCTCGAAGACGAGCTCGAGCGCTGCAAGCGCCACTTTGACATCAGCCGCCTCCGGTTCCTCAAGAACGAGCTCTTTCGCCTCCCGCGCTTGCTCAAACCCGCGCGCGAAGTGCTCAAGAACTTGATCGAGAGCCGCGACTTTGACGACGCCGTGACTGCGTACGTGAGAGACGTGCACGACCACGTCGTCCAAGTGCTCGACGACATTGAGCTCCAGCTCCAGATGTGCCGCCTCTTGACCGAGGACTACCGCGACGCCAAGGCGAACCAGATGAACCAAGTCATCTACTCGCTCACGATCGTCACGACCGTCTTCCTCCCGGCGCAGTTCCTCACAGGCGTCTACGGCATGAACTTTGACAACATGCCGGAGCTCCACGAGCGCTACGGCTACGCCATGTTCTGGCTCCTCGTGCTCCTCATCGCCGCCGGTCTGCAGTACTACTTTCGCCACAAGAAGTGGATCTGACGAGCCAAGCGCTTGCGTGGTGACGATAGACAGACACATGATGATGATGCTTGGAGTAGACGCACGTGGACGTACGATCGGTCGAGTCACTCACTGCCTGGCGCTGGGTCAGCGCACCACGCACTCACTTACTGCAAAAGCTGCAGGAACGCGCGCGTCTCTTGTGAATCGCGATGCAGCGCTCTGGTACAGACGAAGGCAAGCGAGCGAGTGAGGGGCGTTGCCATCATCCAAAGCACGAGGGACGAGAGAGTGAGGCGTTCGTACCTCACGACGTGCGCAATCTCGCGTGGCGAGAGCGCAGCCAAGTCGCCTGCGTGGAACTGGTCGCGGACTGTCGCCAGTGGCTCCGACTGTCGATCGCCAGCAGCAGACGCATCGTCATATGCGTGAGCACGACTTCGCAACCGAAGAGTCTTCGCATGCACAGTCGGTCGTACCAAGAGCGTCGCGAGCTTCCGCAGCTTGGCGAGGCTCGGGACGTGCTTGTCCGCTTGTGCTGGCGCGTCAAAGAGCCGCTCGCACTGCGTTCAAGTCACACGCACAGTCAGTCAGATCTGATTGGATCAGTCGGGAGCAGTGTGACGCTGTACCTCGAGCACAAGGAGCGCCAAGTGGTGCAGCTGAGCGCCGGCACTCGCCGAGAGCTTCTGTAGGAGGCAGCGCATCCGAGCGTCAGTCCGTCTGATTGTCAAGTGTCTCACCCACACGCGCACAAAGAGCGAGAGACGATGAAGACGACGTACAGGAGCAGCAACGATGCGCTCGACGAAGCCTCGCGCGAGCGGGAGCACGACTGTCCCAGTGATCTTGCGGTAGACCGCAGGCGGGAGCCCTTCGCGCCAGGACGCACTCGTGCGCGTGAGGCGGTAGAGCGCGGTCTTGACAAAGTCCTCGACGCGGCTCATCGCTGCGTCCGAGTCGACGTCGCTGAACGCCTGCGCTCGCATCCATTCGATCCAAGCGCCAACGAGCGACAGAGTGTGAGCAGATGTCGATGGGAGCGATCGCCACTCCAGTCCCTTACCGGCAGCGCCGCGACGCCAGCTGCGAGTTCGTCCGCCTGCGCTCGCGCGAACGTCACGAGCGCCTTCTCGCTTGCGTCTCGAAACGCTGGGACCATGTCGACCATCGTCGCGATGCGACTCAGCGGCGCCGGCAGCCGCGGCTTGTACTGGTGGCCGATCGTGAGCATGTGGTGCGCGACGTAGAGGCAGTCGTTGTGGAAGAGCATGGCCGCGCGCGCGTCGTTCGCAATGTCGCTCGCGTACAGCGTCGGCACGACGGCGCGGAAGAGGAAGAGCACGTCGCGACTCGTCTGGAACAGTAGCCGCGCGCACGTGGGCTCGGCCGCACACGCTTCGAGCAGCGTCTGGTGCGCGAGCTCCACGACGTCGTGCGCCGCGGCCGAGACGCGGTAGTTGGGCACGTGGAACGCGCCGCTCTCGACATCGTCACTGTCAGCGCTGACTGCGCTACTGCCACCGCCTTTGCTCTTCTTGCTCGAGCCGACCGACGCGTCCAAGTTGCACCGCTCGGTCGCGCCCGTGATCTTGACCGAGTCGTTGTAGCCGCGACGCAGGAGGTCGCGGCCTTGGCTCAAGATCGTCTGTCGCCGCTTCGTGGCGTAGAGTCTGCAGTCGACACAAGCGACGCGCGTGTGAGTGAGCGAGAGAGCAGGCGTCTCTGTGAGCGCCACACACACGCAAAGACGCACTCGTGCAGCTGCTGGACAAAGCCTCGGAGCTGGCTGTTGGCGCACGCCGCAAAGCCGATTGCCAGGAGCTTGTCCTCGAGCTCGCGCACCTGCACGACAGACGGTCGTCAGTCTTCACAGACACGCAACACTGTCGAGACACGCTGTTCCCAACGTACGCCGACTGCGAGCGCTTCCCGGTACGACGCGAGCGCCGTGGCGTCCTGCGGGATCCTGTCCTGGAGCAGCCGCATGAGCTGCGCTTCGAGGTTTCCTGGGATCTTCCAGAGACTCTCGCCGAGGCGCGTCATGAGCGCCGCGTCGCTCCGCAGCACCTCGGCGTGGACAAAGTAGAGGATGCTCACGACGGCGCTGCACTGCTGCGCCACTTGCGCGACTTCGTTCGTCGTCGTCTTGTCGCTGCTCACGCTCGTGTTGCGCACGAGCGTGAGCACTGCGCCCGCTGCGTCACGCGAGACCAGAGGCGACGCGTTCGCCGAGAGCAGCGCTGGCTTGATGAGGTGGTGCGCCAGCGCCTTGGCCACGTCCGTCAGCTTCGCGTCGAGATCTCCAAAGACCGCGCTCGCGTCCCAGAACTCGCGCAGCAGGTCGTCGCGACTCGCGGGCGACGCGACCGTGAGCGCGCCGTCCTTCCAGCGCACCGACGTCGCGAAGATCTGCTTGAGCGCGCGCGTGAGCTGCGTCTGCTTCTTTAGGACCTGCAGCGCCAGGACCTTGCAGATGCTTGCGGCGCTCGCGTCGCCTCGGTTTGTGAGCGCTGCCAGCAGGCGCTGCGCGTCCTGCACGCCGCGCGCCGCTTGCACGAACTGCGCGTTGTCCAAGAAGCCGTCGATCGCGCTCAGCTGCCGGTCGATCGCAGTGAGCTGCTCAATGACTGCGACCGTGTCTTTCGACTGCACCATCTGCCGCTTGAGGCGCTCGCGCTGCGTGAACGACCGCACGAGCTGAGCATGAGGCGCGGCGCCACTCAGCTGGAGCTGCTCGACTGTGCTCACGAGCGTGTGATGGAGGCGCTCGATGCGCGCGTCGAGGTCCGACTGCGGCCCTTCGTCCGCGACGTGCGGCTCGAGTCGGTGGTGCGAATGGCGACGCGCTGTCCACTTGGTTGCGACTGCGATCGCATCGTCGACCGAGATGCCCGAGGCGCTGGCGTAGAACGTACGCAGCGCTTCAATCACTTCGCACCGCACCTGCACGATCTCGCTGTGCGTCTCCTCGAGCTTCCTGTCCATGGCGCAAACACCACTCTCGTTAGACCGCACTACATACGCACACAGATCACCTCGCGCACGCGCCAGCGTCGTCGTCGTACTGCGCGAGCACATCATCAGCGTCCGTCATGATGGTCATATCGTCGAATTGGCAATTGAACACGCGCGGATTCGCCCATACAAACACATACAAACGCCAAGTCTTTTGAGGACTTGTATTTATGACGTTGTATTCATGACGTTTAGGATATTGTCTGAAAGCACACTGAAGAGCGTATGCACTCAGTTCGACACGATGGCTCGCAGCGCTTGAGCAGATAAGAAATAGGCGAGAACCACCTCGACATGCTCTTTGAAAGGGTGATGCGTGCGAGCCGATTCATACAATGGCCCAGTCAAAGCCGGAACCGCGACGACTGAGAGATTTATATTATTTACGTGTATAGTCAAAAAGTCCAATCAGTGTCGAGAATCTCGCACCACAGTTTGTCACAATTGTTTGAAACCACAACTTATGTGAATTACACAAGTCGATAAACAGATTCGGTTTTGAAAACGTGTTTAGTCGTTTGTTGTTAGACAATGGTACCTTGTATTAATGGACAACATGTATAATGTCATATCGCAAAGAACACTTCCTAAAGGCTGCTGTTGCGCTGGTTGACGTCCCGTGCATTTTGTGCTTGAAGACGAGGGGTGAGGTATGAAGACGAGGGTGTCAATTTTTGATTTGTGTCAATACAGTAGACATGGCATTAATACGTACTAAAACCGATTTTAGGAAGTCAAGTACTTAAACCGATACTAGGAAGTCCAGTTTTGGTCAAACAATCGAATATGAGTCAGGTGGCGCTGTCGTCAAGCAATGTGTTGGGCGGGAGCTGAGATTGACGACGCATCGACGGTCGTGGATAGCGTGCCGGTGTCAAGTGGCTCGATGCGGGCGGCGTACGCAAGTGGCAGGTGTGAGAAGGTCTAGCTCTACTTCGAGGCGCTAAGCATCAGCGATAAATCGTATTTGAAACTTTTTATTTGAAACAATGGACGACACTAATATACTAGTAGTTCGGTACAACAACCTTGTTGAAGCGGGTTTTGGTCAACCAATTGAATTTGAGTTACTTATTGTGGTCGCCAAGAATTTTGTCCATATCAGAATCGCTCATTTATATATATGCTATATTTTTGTATTCCCTCCGATTTGGATGCGGTACGAATATACGGATTTGATACAATTGAGTAGTCACTCTTATATAAGATGCGTCTAATGTCATAAACCATGTGAGTCCACATAAAACAAACATACTCCATACTGTTGTAAAATGAATTAGTACTAATGGACGCCAAAGTAGCTTGTAGGCTTAAGAGCCCATGCCTCGTCGGATTGCCAGGATAAGTGGCGACGCGGTATGTAACGGTCTTTGGGCGGCGATGTCGTTCCGGACTAGGTTTTGAACGTTGCGAGGCGCTCGATCTCGAGCCCTGCTACTGTTACGTCGACTATCCTGACCTTCCTCGTCTAGGTGTTCATGGCGATGTTGACAAGGTGGTCCACCGCTTTTTTATCCCCCCTGCGTACATGCTGTCAGTACACATCTCCAGCTCTGCTGCTTTGTCTTGTATAACTTGGTCAACCTATTTCAGATCTGGTGCCATGACTTGTGACCGCCCTGTCATCGTCTTCATGGTCATTTTGCTGCGCCATAGACTTCGAGTCGCACCGCGCCACTTGTGGCCCTGTGTTGAATTCGTGCAATGCCGTCTCGTACCGCCGCCAGTTCATAGTTCACACTGGTTGTTTGTAGCTTGTGGTCCCTGGTACGCGCACCCGCACTCTGCGATCAGCCACCCTGGATCGCTCGTGGCGACGTCTGGCTTCACCCTGGCTCGAGATTGCCTCGAGCACCGCCATCAAAGTGCAGTCGCATGGCCTTGACCGTCAATGTGTGCGGTAGTTCTGCTTGTTCGTGGTCGAGTGCTAATACAGTTTGGTAGAGCGCAGTTCCATCGAAGTGCCGTCCACGCTCCCGAAACCGACTTCAGCTGATCGCCCGGATCTGCTTTGACATCGCGCCTCACACTCTCGCAGTGTTCGCCTCCACAATGGTCTTGTTGTTGTCGTGAACACGCTCGTTTTGAAATTGACATAGCGCGCTCAGCACCACCGCACATATGATCCGCCAGATTGTCGTGAGTACTGCCTTGTGATAGCGAGTGAATACCCTTCCATCTTCCAGGATGTGTGCCCGAAGACGACCACACGTCACTAGAGTACCTCTCGACGCCACTCTCAAGCAGTACATCACCGTTGTCCGCTGTAGGAGCTCGCTTGTTCCACTTTTCGAGAATTGCGCTCCATGCTGCGCATGCGTGTGAGCACTCCCACACTATGTGCGCGGTTATCTCTCGGATGTTTGCGCATCCTCCGAGTCGTGACACCCACTATAGTACAGGTTGAGCTGGTTTGTGTTGACATCTGACTATAACGCTGTGATGTTGTCTCTGTTGCTCAATAGGACCTTCAGACGCCGTTGCTGTATCGCTCTCATCCACAGCGCTCCCGAAGCCGCCTGCTCCATGCGCTCGACCTTATTTTCAAGCCTTTTTCGCGCCTCTCTCACTGCATTGGTCTTCCATGTTGTAACCGGACGTGTCCGAGTTACGCAGCACCTTTGCGAGGAAGCGTGTGTGGACACCTTCAGCAAGGATTCCAGTCACTAAGACGGAGATAATCAATACAACAGTTGAGTTGGTCTAAATCGCAAGTGTTCATTTTAGTTGGATGTGCGGGCTCCACCCTTTGGTGCGAGCTACGAAGTCTAAGTATGTAATACTAAAGCTAAGTCAACTAAAATGTGGTTGGCTCTGAGAGTCCAAGTTCACTGATTGGCTAATATTCTAAGATATCTACCAATCAGAACAACCGCCAGAATGGCCGGTCTTAAAGAAGGTGCGTGAATAGTAATTCCGCAAAGCCATGTTATTACGATAATAACCATAGCTTGTGTACCCCGTTCACCACCCCCCACTTAAGGTGAGATTTCCCCTAATGCAGGCGGATGGATTTGTGTAAGGTACTGTAACGGGCCTACCCTGGCCGTTACATGGGGTACGGTTGTGTGGACCACACCACCTTGTAGCCTCAGGGAAGTTGGTGGATACCAACATTCCCACATGGTGATGTCATGGTATGACGTCATGGGCATTCTCGCATGGACCAGTGGGTGTAATCACCTCTGGGAGTAATCCATTGCAGAATGATGGTTCCTGCACTTGGGGAACTGGATCGGTGACGCGTGGCGACGCGACACTGATGTTTGAGTGAGAGGCGTGAGCCAATCACAGATCAAGGAATTTTCTCACCGGACTTCAAGTTCAAGGTCTGTGGGTTGAACCTCGATTGTACCCAAGGTTTCATATTAGGCAAAGTAGGTTGATATCAGTAGGAGTGAGTTTTTACTCATAAAACCTCTAGGCGCCCTTGAGGTGATTTAGGAAAGCAGAACAGAGCGACTGCCGACAGCGGCAGCTCGCAGCAGGAACCACCAGTGCATTTTAAGTCAGTTGCGAATTTACCTTCTACCACTCAAGTCGCCTTCCTCTCCTCTCTCCGGCCGTCCTCTCGGCACCAAGACCCCCTCCACGCACAAGCGATCGGCTCACTTCGTGTGAGTCCCTTCGCGCTGGAGCCCAAGCTTCCTCAAGACCCCGTATTGGGACTCAGTGTTGTCCAACTGCTCTGCAGTTCGGTCGTCTGAGGTCCCATTACACTTGGTAGCACTTTGAGGAGTCCTTCCAACTCCTTCGAGACGAGAGCTAAGATGTCGAGTGCATCGATCGGGAAGACGATGCTCGACAGGAACGACTACCTTCACCTGGCGGATGAAGAGTGGTTGGCGTATTCAAGGATGGTCGAGCCCCTCGGCGAGGACAGCGTCGGCATGATGCTGACTACGTTCTCGCCAGATGAGCAGAAGAAGGCTGCGGTGCGCTTCATGCATCAGGAACTGATGCGTGCGCGTGCCCAGCCGGCAACTCCTTCTGCTCCGCGCCGGGGTACCCCGCTCAAGCTCGACATCTCGCCGTATCGAGGCGGCGAGAGCGAACCGCTTCTGCGCTGGTTCGTAGAGCTTGAGGCTGCCATCGAGGCTCGACAGCTGACGGATCCAAGTCAGCAAGTCGCTTTTGCGATGTCGAAGCTCGCTGGGCGCGCGAAGACGTGGGCGTTCGGTAAGCGGATGGCGGATGCCAACTGCTTTCCAACCTATGACCATTTCAAGTACGATCTCAAGCAAGCCTTCGAACCACCCAAGTGTGAGTTTCGAGCGCGAGCTGAGTTCCTGGACCTGCGCCAAGGGCGCTCGGACCTGCACAACTACGTGCAGCGTGCGCGCTACCTCGTATCGAGCGTCGTGAGCGAACCGATCGAGGAAGCCACACGAGTCGTGACGTTCATGAAGGGTCTGAACGACGGTCCGATCAAGACGCAGCTGTTCCGCGAGTATCCTGCGACGATTGAGGACGCGATCAGCCTGGCGCTCCAGGAGGACTTCAGCCTACGGCAGGCACGAGTCGGCAGTGCGACGTACCGGCCGCCAAGACAACCGGTGCAGTTCCAGCGTCCAGTGTACAACGGCCCTGAGCCGATGGACCTGTCTGCAGTGTCGCAAGACTCGGGTGGCAACCAACGCTCAAGCGCGAACGTCAAGTGTTTCCGCTGTGGCAAGATGGGCCACATGAAGAAGGACTGTCGCGTGCGGATGGACAAGAAGACGCTCGCGACATACTCGCCCCGGCAACTCGGGCCAACGTCGGCCTGGTGGGCAGAGTGAGCCAGCAAAAAACGGCTACGGACAGTAGGGGCGGGGCTCCCTACTGGCCGCGAGACGTGTTCTGCGAACAGGGTGGACTCGCAGGACAGCGGCCCCAGCGTGCGGGATGCACGGACAAGGACCACCAAGATCAAGACAAAGGAGTCTGACAGCCGCGGATCCAAGGTGATCGTTCTGAACGTGAAGCTGGATCGAACTTCGGTTCCATTGCGCGCGCTTGTCGACAGTGGCGCGACGAACAATTTTGTTCGGGCGGACGCTCTTCTGCGAAGCAAGGGATTTGCTCCTGCAGTGAGTGTCCAAGGCAAGATGGTCGTTCGTTTTGCTGACGGTTCAGCGATCGAACAAGCCAAGTGATGTGTTTTGCTTTGGCTCACGAGTGAAGTGTTTCAAGGCGAGGATGAGTTCATTCTCCTCGACCTTGACGACAAGTATGACATCATACTTGGGATGCCGTGGTTGATGCGCTATCAACCTAAGTTCGACTGGCAACGGCGTCGGATCAGAGTTCATGGATCGAACTCGGTGCAGTGGGAATCTGCGGACGAGGAGCAAGTCTCCTGGGTTACCACTTCGGTTGAAGAAGTCGAGGATTCTGCACAAGTGCAAGTGGCGTGCGATGACCCCACACGCACTACGGGCGAATCTCTCGGGTCCAGCAGTGAAGAGCGCGGTCAAAGTCAAGTCGTGAATCTTCAACCGAAGAAGGTGGAAGTCTCGGCGGTTGAACCTGTTCAACTCAGCCGTCGGGATCCGTCGAAGATCAAAGTTCGAGCACGATGCGTGTCCCTGAACAAGGCACGAAGGCGTCGGACATGATCGTCGACGAGGGCTGCGTCAAGCGCAACGACGCAGAGGGCGAGCGGTACGTCCAGGCAATGGCGTACGACGCTTCGGGGAACGCGCGGGGCATGCGCGGGTACAAGGTTCAAGATCCCCCTAATTCGCTGTCGAGGCTGCTCTCTCTGGAAGAGATGAGCGAGAAGAAGTTCCTCGGAGATCTCAAGGCTGGTGAGATCGTTCAAGTGTGCAAGATCGTTGCTTCGGCCGATCTGGAAGAAATCAAGACGTCGTCGAACATGGATATCGAGGTTCTGGACGACAAGACACGCGCTGAGCGCTTCGAGGCTCAGTCGTGGGATGCGCTCAAGGGAAATCCAGTGTACGAGCTTTCTCAAGAGTTCAAGGACATCTTCCCAGACGCGGTGCCGGAAGAGCTGCCGCCTGACCGAGGCGTGCACCACGAAATCGACTTGGCTCCGGGCACCAAGTACTGCGTCACTCGGCAGTGGCCTCTGCCGAAGGAACAAGTCGAGGCAATCGACGAATTCTTCGAGAAGCGTCGGAAAGCTGGTCACGTGCGTGAGAGCAAGTCTCCGCATTGCAGCCCGACCTTCTACGTGAAGAAGGCAACGGGAGGTTGGAGGATCGTTTATGCTTTCAACAAGCTGAACGATGCCACCATTCCTGCCCAGACCCCCGTGCCACGAAAGGACATGATCCTGGACGGAATGGTCGGGAGCACGATCTTCAGCACCCTGGATCTGATGGACGGGTTCTATCAGATTAGGATGCGAGAGGAAGATGTGCCCCTCACTGCGGTGTCGACACCCAGTGGAATGCTGTGGGAATGGCTTGTGATGCCCCAAGGGCTCAAGAATGCGCCGGCGACGTTCAATCGCATGGTGACCAACATTCTTCGACCCTTGCGAGACTTCGCTCCAAGCTATTTCGATGACATCTTTGTCCACAGCAAGGCGTCGGGTAACCAGACGGACGTGGAGGTTCACCTCCAGCACCTTCGACGGCTGTTCGAAGTGATGCGGGAGAACAAGCTCTACGCGAACCTGAAGAAGTGCATCTTCTTCTTGCCAGAGATTCCCGTCCTTGGTTGCTTCGTCGGCAGAAATGGCGTTCGCGCAGATCAAGAAAAGATCAAGGCGATCACCGACTGGCCGGCACCCGGCAACATCAAGCAGCTACGCCAGTGGCTGGGTCTTGCCAACTATCTCCACAAGTACACGCGAAACTACGCGGAGATGGTTCGGCCGATGACGCTTCTGCTCAAGAAGGACACCGAGTGTAAGTGGGACGTCGAACAGCAAAATGCGTTCGACAGGGTCAAGCGAAGTTTGCGGGAAGCCCCAGTGCTCGCACTCCCTGACGCATCAAAGCCGTTTCACGTCGTGTGCGACGCGAGCGACTACGCGATCGGTTGCGCTCTGATGCAACACGATGCGCAAGGGCATGAGCGGGTGATCTCGTACCAGTCGAGACAGCTCAAACCGGCCGAACGGAACTACCCAGTTCACGACAAGGAGCTACTTGCGATGAAGTACGCTCTTGTCAAGTTCCGTGTGCACCTACTAGGTGAAGAGCGATTCGTGATCTACACAGATCATGCTTCACTGAGGACTGCGGTGAAGACTCCGCACCTCTCGCAGAGAATGGCAAGGTGGATCTCCTTCTTTGCGGAGTACAACTTCGTTGTACACTACAAGCCCGGCAGTACCAACATACTGGCCGACGCGCTTTCAAGACGGCCCGACTACGACCCTAAGTCGAGCGAAGACGCTTCAAGTGCAGGATGCAGAAGCTGTCCAAGTGGAAGCGAGGCTGCGAACGCCATCGCAGTGCGCGCAAGTTCAAGTGTCGCGGACGACATCAAGCGCGCGTACAAGGACGACAAGGAGTGCAGCGAGATAATGCACTACCTGGAAGACCCAAGGGACGACAAGCTGCCGAAGCTCTCGTCCAAGGCAAGGTCAAGGGTCCACAGGTTTTCCGTTCGAGACGGAATCCTGTACCACAGAGTGGAGGACGATGACCAGATGCGAATCGTCGTACCGAACGACGAGGAGCTACGGCATCGGCTGCTGTTCGACTACCACGACAGCCCCTCTGGAGGCCACGGCAAGGGTCTGTTCAAGCTGAGCATGACTCCAGTCAATGGCGACAACTGTGGTAGAACCACAAGCAAATTTCTTCTTGTTCGAGTGCTCAGGCGCTCCGTCGTGTACCGATCAGTCGCTCGCGCGTCTGGATCGCTTCACCGGCGTGCTGGAGGTGTTGTCCTTGAGTGGAGTCTCGGGTGCGCCTCTTCGACGCGCGTGGCCTGACGGAGATACTTCAATCCGCTTCGGTGATGGGGACTCTGGCTGCGAGGTTGAAAGGCTCGCAACAGTCGTAGCGTGCAGGCGAGTCTCCTCGAGCCGTGCAGTCGCTCTTCGGGCGCTCGCTGGATGTGCGAGCGGCCGGACCACAGGATGTGCAGGCGCGGCGTTCGATGCGCGCGCTGCGGGCACTGCTCTTCCAATAGAGCGAAGGTGCCGAACCAAAGTGCCGTGGGTCTTCCACGGGCTGCCAAATGCGCAGGATCAGCCAATCCTCTTCGTCTCGCGACGGTTTAACGTGCCTTCCTCTCAGACACGGTCGTAGGGACCTTGGAACGAGTCACGCGTGCGGCGGACGTGCGAGGCGGACGGACAAGTCGTACAGCGTCGGCGATGCAGGAGGCAAAGGCACTTGCTTTCCAAAGGCAAAAAAGCGGACTGAATTACGTGGTTAAGTCTCTGCATACAAACACTAGCATACTCCTCAATGACGACTGACCGTCACTCCTAACTACGTCATCGCTTCTGAAAATGACATCATCAATCAATCTGTCCTCAGTGATAAAAGCGAGGGAAATTAACCCGCACTTTACCACAAAACAGTCGTGCGAGCGCGCACGCACTTGCTACGAGTGAACCGAGCTCGACGTCGAAGTCGTACTTGTGGCACCTTCGACTCGGCCACATCGGTCATGCCGGACTCGACATGATCGTGAAGAACAAGCTCGGCACCGGCATCGATATTGCGGCAGCGAGCAAGTGGGAGCTGTGCGACGGGTGCGCGGTCGGCAAGCAGACGCGCGCTTCGTTCCAAGACTCGACTTCTGCGCGCGCACTTGGTCTCCTCGACGTGGTGCACAGCGATGTGTGCGGCCCGATGCAGACTTCGACATTCGGCGGCAAGAGATACTTCGCGACGTTCATCGACGACAAGTCTCGCTACTGCGTTGTGTTCCTGATGGAGCACAAGTCGGAGGTCGTCGAGAAGTTCGCGCAGTTTGTCAAGTGGGCCGAGACCCAGACCGGCCGACGTGTCAAGACACTGCGTTGCGACAACGGCGGCGAGTACAAGTCGGCGAAGATGGCCAGGATCTGCGCCGATCGCGGTATCGTGCAGCAGTTCACGCCGCCGTACACGCCGCAGCTCAACGGTGTGGCGGAGCGCATGAACCGCACACTCGTGGAGTGCGCGCGTTGCATGCTCGAGCACGCGAAGATGTCCAAGCCGTACTGGGGTGAAGCCGTGATGACCGCTGCGTTCTTGCGGAACCGTTGTCCAAGTCGCTCGAACGTCGACAACATGTCGCCGTACGAGGTGTGAAACGGCAAGGCTCCGCTGCTCGCGAACCTGAAGACATTCGGCTGTCACGCGTTTGTTCACGTGCCAAGTCCGAAGCGGCTGAAGCTCGACGCTCGTGCGATTCGCTGCCGGTTCATCGGCTACTCGGAGCACGAGAAAGCGTATCGGTTCGAAGACATCGAGACCGGTCGAGTGTTTGTGAGTCGCGACGCCAAGTTCATGGAAGACGAGTTCGACGATGGTCGTCGGCTCGGTGCTCAAGGAGCAGAGATCGACTTCATCGACGACGACAACACCGACGATGAAGAGTTCGAAGAGTACGAAGAGTACGAGTCCGGTGTCGGTGACGCGGACATGGAGCAGGGTGCTCAAGACGGTGTGCCTGGCAGTGGTGATCAACCTGCGCAGCCACAGCCGACTAGCAGCCCGGAGTACATCAGCGGTGCAAAGCGTCATGTTCGTTCGCAGTCGCTTGAGAACGTGACGGAGACGCCGCGCCCGAAGAGATCAAGCGGCTCGGCGACAGTGGGAGTCGGTCGAATGAGCGGCGCGTCGACGAACGCGACGGCCAACTCGACGACTCGGCCGACTTCGCTCGACGATCTTTCGGCGCTCCACGCTGCTCACGTCGTGGCTTCAGTGGGAGAAGTGCCGGCAACGTTCGAGTCGGCGATGGAATCCAGCGACCCGAGCAAGTGGAAGGAAGCGTGCGACTCGGAGTTCCAGTCGCTGATCAAGAACGACACGTGGGACATCGTGCCGCTGCCGAAGGGACGCAAGGCAATCGGCTGCAAGTGGGTGTTCAAGGTCAAGGAGAACGAGCACAGTGAAGTCGAGCGACACAAGGCTCGGCTCGTCGCGAAGGGCTTTGCGCAGAAGTTCGGCGTCGACTACGACGAGACGTTCGCGCCTGTTGCGAAGTTCACGTCGATCCGAGTGGTGCTCGCACTCGCGGCCAAGTACGGTCTCCTGCTGCACCAGATGGACGTCAAGACCGCGTTCCTGAACGGCGATCTCGACGAAGACATCTACATGAAGCAGCCAGAGGGATACGTCGACGCAGCGCGTCCGGTCGACTACGTGTGCAAGCTGAAAAAGTCGCTCTACGGGCTCAAGCAAGCGCCTCGCATGTGGAACCAGACCATCGACACGTTCATGATCGGTCTCGGCTTTGGCAAGTGCGAGTCCGACCACTGCGTGTACGTGATGCGCGAGTGCGGCAACGGCGAAGACAAGATGGCGTTCGTTGTGCTCTACGTCGACGATCTGATCATTGCGTGCAGCAGCGACGCGCTGATGGCGAAGATCAAGTCAGCGCTCAGCAACTGGTTTGAGATGTCCGACCTCGGCGAGCTCAAGTTTTGACTCGGGACTCAAGCTGACCAAGGCCATGTGCGACGGCGGGTGCAAGCACGACGAGACCATGAACGGCGTGCCGTACCGCAGCGCGGTCGGATGCCCGATGTACCTCATGGTCGGCACTCGTCCAGATCTCGCAGCTGCAGTGGGAGTGCTCAGCCAGTTTGCTGCAGACCCGTGTCCGACACACTGGCAGGCTCTCAAGCGCGTGCTCCGATACCTGCAAGCGACTCCGACGCATGGCATTCGCTTCACTGGCTCTGGTGATGGCGAGCTGATCGGCTACTCGGATGCTGACTGGGCGGGCGACCACGACTCACGCCGCAGCACAAGCGGCTACGTGTTCGTGCTCAAAGATGGCTGCATCAGCTGGCGAAGCAAGAAGCAGCGCACCGTGGCGCTCTCGTCGACTGAGGCAGAGTACATGGCGCTGTCCGAGGCGACTCAAGAGGCGGTGTGGCTCAAGGCGTTCATGCGTGAACTCGGCGAAGATGCAGGCGACGGCGCTCTGAAGGTGTTTGAAGACAACCAAGGCTCGATCGCGTTGGCCAAGAACCCCGAGTTCCACAAGCGCACCAAGCACATCGACATCCGCTACCACTTCGTGCGCGAGAAGGTCGAAGACGGTCAAGTCGCGCTGCAGTACTGTCCGACACACGACATGCTCGCGGACATCATGACGAAGGCGATCGCAGCACCGCAGCTCGATGCCCTTCGGACGAAGCTCGGCATCATCGTCGCTGGCGAGTCGAGTGGAAGTGTTGGCGATATCGACGCTCTCGACAATGGGTTCAAGACGCCTCGCCGAGCGACAGCCAGCGCGTGACGAGTCAGCGTCACGACTTCGACTGGTGTGATCTTCACTCACACAAGGGCAATCATTCCGACATGATTGCGCCATGGCGTAGAAGAATCCAGTAAGTATCCAGTGGAGCGACTGCACAGCAGGCTTAGACGTAGCTAGCACAGAGGAAGGTGTGCATGCGAACTAAGGACCTCGATCAATCAATCACTTTGCATTTTGCATCCAACCACTCAAGCGCATTTTCATCAGTCGGCTCAGTGCTCAAGGAGCAGAGATCGACTTCATCGACGACGACAACACCGACGATGAAGAGTTCGAAGAGTACGAGTCCGGTGTCGGTGACGCGGACATGGAGCAGGGTGCTCAAGACGGTGTGCCTGGCAGTGGTGATCAACCTGCGCAGCCACAGCCGACTAGCAGCCCGGAGTACATCAGCGGTGCGAAGCGTCATGTTCGTTCGCAGTCGCTTGAGAACGTGACGGAGACGCCGCGCCCGAAGAGATCAAGCGGCTCGGCGACAGTGGGAGTCGGTCGAATGAGCGGCGCGTCGACGAACGCGACGGCCAACTCGACGACTCGGCCGACTTCGCTCGACGATCTTTCGGCGCTCCACGCTGCTCACGTCGTGGCTTCAGTGGGAGAAGTGCCGGCAACGTTCGAGTCGGCGATGGAATCCAGCGACCCGAGCAAGTGGAAGGAAGCGTGCGACTCGGAGTTCCAGTCGCTGATCAAGAACGACACGTGGGACATCGTGCCGCTGCCGAAGGGACGCAAGGCAATCGGCTGCAAGTGGGTGTTCAAGGTCAAGGAGAACGAGCACAGTGAAGTCGAGCGACACAAGGCTCGGCTCGTCGCGAAGGGCTTTGCGCAGAAGTTCGGCGTCGACTACGACGAGACGTTCGCGCCTGTTGCGAAGTTCACGTCGATCCGAGTGGTGCTCGCACTCGCGGCCAAGTACGGTCTCCTGCTGCACCAGATGGACGTCAAGACCGCGTTCCTGAACGGCGATCTCGACGAAGACATCTACATGAAGCAGCCAGAGGGATACGTCGACGCAGCGCGTCCGGTCGACTACGTGTGCAAGCTGAAAAAGTCGCTCTACGGGCTCAAGCAAGCGCCTCGCATGTGGAACCAGACCATCGACACGTTCATGATCGGTCTCGGCTTTGGCAAGTGCGAGTCCGACCACTGCGTGTACGTGATGCGCGAGTGCGGCAACGGCGAAGACAAGATGGCGTTCGTTGTGCTCTACGTCGACGATCTGATCATTGCGTGCAGCAGCGACGCGCTGATGGCGAAGATCAAGTCAGCGCTCAGCAACTGGTTTGAGATGTCCGACCTCGGCGAGCTCAAGTTTTGACTCGGGACTCAAGCTGACCAAGGCCATGTGCGACGGCGGGTGCAAGCACGACGAGACCATGAACGGCGTGCCGTACCGCAGCGCGGTCGGATGCCCGATGTACCTCATGGTCGGCACTCGTCCAGATCTCGCAGCTGCAGTGGGAGTGCTCAGCCAGTTTGCTGCAGACCCGTGTCCGACACACTGGCAGGCTCTCAAGCGCGTGCTCCGATACCTGCAAGCGACTCCGACGCATGGCATTCGCTTCACTGGCTCTGGTGATGGCGAGCTGATCGGCTACTCGGATGCTGACTGGGCGGGCGACCACGACTCACGCCGCAGCACAAGCGGCTACGTGTTCGTGCTCAAAGATGGCTGCATCAGCTGGCGAAGCAAGAAGCAGCGCACCGTGGCGCTCTCGTCGACTGAGGCAGAGTACATGGCGCTGTCCGAGGCGACTCAAGAGGCGGTGTGGCTCAAGGCGTTCATGCGTGAACTCGGCGAAGATGCAGGCGACGGCGCTCTGAAGGTGTTTGAAGACAACCAAGGCTCGATCGCGTTGGCCAAGAACCCCGAGTTCCACAAGCGCACCAAGCACATCGACATCCGCTACCACTTCGTGCGCGAGAAGGTCGAAGACGGTCAAGTCGCGCTGCAGTACTGTCCGACACACGACATGCTCGCGGACATCATGACGGAGGCGATCGCAGCACCGCAGCTCGATGCCCTTCGGACGAAGCTCGGCATCATCGTCGCTGGCGAGTCGAGTGGAAGTGTTGGCGATATCGACGCTCTCGACAATGGGTTCAAGACGCCTCGCCGAGCGACAGCCAGCGCGTGACGAGTCAGCGTCACGGCTTCGACTGGTGTGACCATCACTCACACAAGGGCAATCATTCCGACATGATTGCGCCATGGCGTAGAAGAATCCAGTAAGTATCCAGTGGAGCGACTGCACAGCAGGCTTAGACGTAGCTAGCACAGAGGAAGGTGTGCATGCGAACTAAGGACCTCGATCAATCAATCACTTTGCATTTTGCATCCAACCACCCAAGTGCCTTCGCCTTCAAGCCTCGACGCCTCTAACCAACAGGTTATGAGCCCAAGCTCGTTCGACTCTGCCTCCGCCTCCACCGCCTCCACCAACGCAGCCATGGACTACGCCAGCACCGCCCGCATCAACAAGTTCGACGGAACCAACTTCCACGCGTGGAAGTTCAAGATGCAGATGGTGCTCGAAGAACGTGACCTGTGGGAGGTCGTGAGCGGCGAAGTGAAGCTCGAGCACTGCGTGACCGAGCTGGACCAAGCGACGTTCAAGAGGAAGTCGCGCAAGGCGTTGGCGATCGTCTGCCTGGCGATGGAAGACTCGCAGCTCCCGTTGGTTCGCTCGGCGAGTGGCGCGCACGATGCATGGTCAAGACTGGAAGACCACTTCGAGAAGAAGAGCCTGGCGAACAAGCTCTTTCTTCGTCGTCGTCTCTTCACGACCATGATGGAAGAAGGTGATGATGTGCTCGCGCACATCAACAAGCTCAAGACGCTGGCGGAACAGCTCGACGCGGTCGGCGCTCCGGTCAGCGAGGATGACTTGGTGATCACGCTTCTCGGCAGCCTGAACGAGTCGTACCAGTTCCTCATCACGGCGTTGGAGTCGCGTGCCGACACGCTGACGTGGGAGCTCGTGACGGCTCGGCTGATGCACGAGGACATGAAGCGCAAGGAGCAGCACGGCGAAGGTGCTGCGTCCGAGCAAGCGTTCGTGTCGAACGCTATGCGCAAGGGACGTCCGGCGAAGAAGACTGGCGCGTGCCGCCACTGCGGCAAGCACGGCCACTGGATCGCGGAGTGCCCGTTGCGGAGCCAAGAGAACAACATCAACGGTGATCGTCGGCGCCACGTGCAAGCGCACCTTGCGCGCGACGACACGCGTGTGATTGACAGCGACAGCGACAGCGACTACCTGTTCATGGCTCAAGGTGGTGCTGTCGGCTCAAGTGCAAGCGCGGCTCAAGATGCGAGTGGTGTGTGGCTGATCGACTCGGGAGTGACTCAGCACATGACGCACTCCAAGTCGTGCTTTACCAAGTATCGTGCGATCAAGCCAGTGAAGGTGCACCTCGCGGACGACGGCACGGTCGAAGCGATCGGGTGCGGCGACGTCGAGATGGTCATGCAGACTGCGCAAGGACCTCGCAAGGGTGTGCTCACGAACGTGTGGTTCGTGCCGGGACTGAGTCGCAACCTCTTCTCGGTGGCACGGTTTGCGAAGGACGTCGGCCCGATCACGTTCGACAGCAACAAGTGCGTCGCGACGCTGAAGGGGTCCAAGTGGACCATCGGCAAGAGCTTCGGCAAGGGTCTGTTCAAGCTCAGCATGACTCCAGTCAACAGCGGCAACAGTCGTGCGAACGCGCACGCACTTGCTACGAGTGAACCGAGCTCGACGTCGAAGTCGTACTTGTGGCACCTTCGACTCGGCCACATCGGTCATGCCGGACTCGACATGATCGTGAAGAACAAGCTCGGCACCGGCATCGATATTGCGGCAGCGAGCAAGTGGGAGCTGTGCGACGGGTGCGCGGTCGGCAAGCAGACGCGCGCTTCGTTCCAAGACTCGACTTCTGCGCGCGCACTTGGTCTCCTCGACGTGGTGCACAGCGATGTGTGCGGCCCGATGCAGACTTCGACATTCGGCGGCAAGAGATACTTCGCGACGTTCATCGACGACAAGTCTCGCTACTGCGTTGTGTTCCTGATGGAGCACAAGTCGGAGGTCGTCGAGAAGTTCGCGCAGTTTGTCAAGTGGGCCGAGACCCAGACCGGCCGGCGTGTCAAGACACTGCGTTGCGACAACGGCGGCGAGTACATGTCGGCGAAGATGGCCAAGATCTGCGCCGATCGCGGCATCGTGCAGCAATTCACGCCGCCGTACACGCCGCAGCTCAACGGTGTGGCGGAGCGCATGAACCGCACACTCGTGGAGTGCGCGCGTTGCATGCTCGAGCACGCGAAGATGTCCAAGCCGTACTGGGGTGAAGCCGTGATGACCGCTGCGTTCTTGCGGAACCGTTGTCCAAGTCGCTCGAACGTCGACAACATGTCGCCGTACGAGGTGTGAAACGGCAAGGCTCCGCTGCTCGCGAACCTGAAGACATTCGGCTGTCACGCGTTTGTTCACGTGCCAAGTCCGAAGCGGCTGAAGCTCGACGCTCGTGCGATTCGCTGCCGGTTCATCGGCTACTCGGAGCACGAGAAAGCGTATCGGTTCGAAGACATCGAGACCGGTCGAGTGTTTGTGAGTCGCGACGCCAAGTTCATGGAAGACGAGTTCGACGATGGTCGTCGGCTCGGTGCTCAAGGAGCAGAGATCGACTTCATCGACGACGACAACACCGACGATGAAGAGTTCGAAGAGTACGAGTCCGGTGTCGGTGACGCGGACATGGAGCAGGGTGCTCAAGACGGTGTGCCTGGCAGTGGTGATCAACCTGCGCAGCCACAGCCGCCTAGCAGCCCGGAGTACATCAGCGGTGCGAAGCGTCATGTTCGTTCGCAGTCGCTTGAGAACGTGACGGAGACGCCGCGCCCGAAGAGATCAAGCGGCTCGGCGACAGTGGGAGTCGGTCGAATGAGCGGCGCGTCGACGAACGCGACGGCCAACTCGACGACTCGGCCGACTTCGCTCGACGATCTTTCGGCGCTCCACGCTGCTCACGTCGTGGCTTCAGTGGGAGAAGTGCCGGCAACGTTCGAGTCGGCGATGGAATCCAGCGACCCGAGCAAGTGGAAGGAAGCGTGCGACTCGGAGTTCCAGTCGCTGATCAAGAACGACACGTGGGACATCGTGCCGCTGCCGAAGGGACGCAAGGCAATCGGCTGCAAGTGGGTGTTCAAGGTCAAGGAGAACGAGCACGGTGAAGTCGAGCGACACAAGGCTCGGCTCGTCGCGAAGGGCTTTGCGCAGAAGTTCGGCGTCGACTACGACGAGACGTTCGCGCCTGTTGCGAAGTTCACGTCGATCCGAGTGGTGCTCGCACTCGCGGCCAAGTACGGTCTCCTGCTGCACCAGATGGACGTCAAGACCGCGTTCCTGAACGGCGATCTCGACGAAGACATCTACATGAAGCAGCCAGAGGGATACGTCGACGCAGCGCGTCCGGTCGACTACGTGTGCAAGCTGAAAAAGTCGCTCTACGGGCTCAAGCAAGCGCCTCGCATGTGGAACCAGACCATCGACACGTTCATGATCGGTCTCGGCTTTGGCAAGTGCGAGTCCGACCACTGCGTGTACGTGATGCGCGAGTGCGGCAACGGCGAAGACAAGATGGCGTTCGTTGTGCTCTACGTCGACGATCTGATCATTGCGTGCAGCAGCGACGCGCTGATGGCGAAGATCAAGTCAGCGCTCAGCAACTGGTTTGAGATGTCCGACCTCGGCGAGCTCAAGTTTTGACTCGGGACTCAAGCTGACCAAGGCCATGTGCGACGGCGGGTGCAAGCACGACGAGACCATGAACGGCGTGCCGTACCGCAGCGCGGTCGGATGCCCGATGTACCTCATGGTCGGCACTCGTCCAGATCTCGCAGCTGCAGTGGGAGTGCTCAGCCAGTTTGCTGCAGACCCGTGTCCGACACACTGGCAGGCTCTCAAGCGCGTGCTCCGATACCTGCAAGCGACTCCGACGCATGGCATTCGCTTCACTGGCTCTGGTGATGGCGAGCTGATCGGCTACTCGGATGCTGACTGGGCGGGCGACCACGACTCACGCCGCAGCACAAGCGGCTACGTGTTCGTGCTCAAAGATGGCTGCATCAGCTGGCGAAGCAAGAAGCAGCGCACCGTGGCGCTCTCGTCGACTGAGGCAGAGTACATGGCGCTGTCCGAGGCGACTCAAGAGGCGGTGTGGCTCAAGGCGTTCATGCGTGAACTCGGCGAAGATGCAGGCGACGGCGCTCTGAAGGTGTTTGAAGACAACCAAGGCTCGATCGCGTTGGCCAAGAACCCCGAGTTCCACAAGCGCACCAAGCACATCGACATCCGCTACCACTTCGTGCGCGAGAAGGTCGAAGACGGTCAAGTCGCGCTGCAGTACTGTCCGACACACGACATGCTCGCGGACATCATGACGAAGGCGATCGCAGCACCGCAGCTCGATGCCCTTCGGACGAAGCTCGGCATCATCGTCGCTGGCGAGTCGAGTGGAAGTGTTGGCGATATCGACGCTCTCGACAATGGGTTCAAGACGCCTCGCCGAGCGACAGCCAGCGCGTGACGAGTCAGCGTCACGGCTTCGACTGGTGTGATCTTCACTCACACAAGGGCAATCATTCCGACATGATTGCGCCATGGCGTAGAAGAATCCAGTAAGTATCCAGTGGAGCGACTGCACAGCAGGCTTAGACGTAGCTAGCACAGAGGAAGGTGTGCATGCGAACTAAGGACCTCGATCAATCAATCACTTTGCATTTTGCATCCAACCACCCAAGTGCCTTCGCCTTCAAGCCTCGACGCCTCTAACCAACAGGTTATGAGCCCAAGCTCGTTCGACTCTGCCTCCGCCTCCACCGCCTCCACCAACGCAGCCATGGACTACGCCAGCACCGCCCGCATCAACAAGTTCGACGGAACCAACTTCCACGCGTGGAAGTTCAAGATGCAGATGGTGCTCGAAGAACGTGACCTGTGGGAGGTCGTGAGCGGCGAAGTGAAGCTCGAGCACTGCGTGACCGAGCTGGACCAAGCGACGTTCAAGAGGAAGTCGCGCAAGGCGTTGGCGATCGTCTGCCTGGCGATGGAAGACTCGCAGCTCCCGTTGGTTCGCTCGGCGAGTGGCGCGCACGATGCATGGTCAAGACTGGAAGACCACTTCGAGAAGAAGAGCCTGGCGAACAAGCTCTTTCTTCGTCGTCGTCTCTTCACGACCATGATGGAAGAAGGTGATGATGTGCTCGCGCACATCAACAAGCTCAAGACGCTGGCGGAACAGCTCGACGCGGTCGGCGCTCCGGTCAGCGAGGATGACTTGGTGATCACGCTTCTCGGCAGCCTGAACGAGTCGTACCAGTTCCTCATCACGGCGTTGGAGTCGCGTGCCGACACGCTGACGTGGGAGCTCGTGACGGCTCGGCTGATGCACGAGGACATGAAGCGCAAGGAGCAGCACGGCGAAGGTGCTGCGTCCGAGCAAGCGTTCGTGTCGAACGCTATGCGCAAGGGACGTCCGGCGAAGAAGACTGGCGCGTGCCGCCACTGCGGCAAGCACGGCCACTGGATCGCGGAGTGCCCGTTGCGGAGCCAAGAGAACAACATCAACGGTGATCGTCGGCGCCACGTGCAAGCGCACCTTGCGCGCGACGACACGCGTGTGATTGACAGCGACAGCGACAGCGACTACCTGTTCATGGCTCAAGGTGGTGCTGTCGGCTCAAGTGCAAGCGCGGCTCAAGATGCGAGTGGTGTGTGGCTGATCGACTCGGGAGTGACTCAGCACATGACGCACTCCAAGTCGTGCTTTACCAAGTATCGTGCGATCAAGCCAGTGAAGGTGCACCTCGCGGACGACGGCACGGTCGAAGCGATCGGGTGCGGCGACGTCGAGATGGTCATGCAGACTGCGCAAGGACCTCGCAAGGGTGTGCTCACGAACGTGTGGTTCGTGCCGGGACTGAGTCGCAACCTCTTCTCGGTGGCACGGTTTGCGAAGGACGTCGGCCCGATCACGTTCGACAGCAACAAGTGCGTCGCGACGCTGAAGGGGTCCAAGTGGACCATCGGCAAGAGCTTCGGCAAGGGTCTGTTCAAGCTCAGCATGACTCCAGTCAACAGCGGCAACAGTCGTGCGAACGCGCACGCACTTGCTACGAGTGAACCGAGCTCGACGTCGAAGTCGTACTTGTGGCACCTTCGACTCGGCCACATCGGTCATGCCGGACTCGACATGATCGTGAAGAACAAGCTCGGCACCGGCATCGATATTGCGGCAGCGAGCAAGTGGGAGCTGTGCGACGGGTGCGCGGTCGGCAAGCAGACGCGCGCTTCGTTCCAAGACTCGACTTCTGCGCGCGCACTTGGTCTCCTCGACGTGGTGCACAGCGATGTGTGCGGCCCGATGCAGACTTCGACATTCGGCGGCAAGAGATACTTCGCGACGTTCATCGACGACAAGTCTCGCTACTGCGTTGTGTTCCTGATGGAGCACAAGTCGGAGGTCGTCGAGAAGTTCGCGCAGTTTGTCAAGTGGGCCGAGACCCAGACCGGCCGGCGTGTCAAGACACTGCGTTGCGACAACGGCGGCGAGTACATGTCGGCGAAGATGGCCAAGATCTGCGCCGATCGCGGCATCGTGCAGCAATTCACGCCGCCGTACACGCCGCAGCTCAACGGTGTGGCGGAGCGCATGAACCGCACACTCGTGGAGTGCGCGCGTTGCATGCTCGAGCACGCGAAGATGTCCAAGCCGTACTGGGGTGAAGCCGTGATGACCGCTGCGTTCTTGCGGAACCGTTGTCCAAGTCGCTCGAACGTCGACAACATGTCGCCGTACGAGGTGTGAAACGGCAAGGCTCCGCTGCTCGCGAACCTGAAGACATTCGGCTGTCACGCGTTTGTTCACGTGCCAAGTCCGAAGCGGCTGAAGCTCGACGCTCGTGCGATTCGCTGCCGGTTCATCGGCTACTCGGAGCACGAGAAAGCGTATCGGTTCGAAGACATCGAGACCGGTCGAGTGTTTGTGAGTCGCGACGCCAAGTTCATGGAAGACGAGTTCGACGATGGTCGTCGGTGAAGGCTTGAAGGCTTGAAGGCTTGAGGCGTGGTTGGCGAAGGCACTTGGGTGGTTGGATGCAAAATGCAAAGTGATTGATTGATCGAGGTCCTTAGTTCGCATGCACACCTTCCTCTGTGCTAGCTACGTCTAAGCCTGCTGTGCAGTCGCTCCACTGGATACTTACTGGATTCTTCTACGCCATGGCGCAATCATGTCGGAATGATTGCCCTTGTGTGAGTGAAGATCACACCAGTCGAGGTCGTGACGCTGACTCGTCACGCGCTGGCTGTCGCTCGGCGAGGCGTCTTGAACCCACTGTCGAGAGCGTCGATAGAGCCAACACTCCCACTCGACTCGCCAGCGACGATGATGCCGAGCTTGGTCCGAAGAGCGTCGAACTGCGGTGCTGCGATCGCCTTCGTCATGATGTCCGCGAGCATGTCTTGTGTCGGACAGTACTGCAGCGCGACTTGACCGTCTTCGACCTTCTCGCGTACGAAGTGGTAGCGGATGTCGATGTGCTTGGTGCGCTTGTGGAACTCGGGGTTCTTGGCCAACGCGATCGAGCCTTGGTTGTCTTCGAGCACCAGGATCGAGTCGCCGTCGCTGAGTTCGCCGAGTTCACGCACAAACGCCTTGAGCCACACCGCCTCTTGAGTCGCCTCGGACAGTGCCATGTACTCTGCCTCGGTCGACGAGAGCGCCACGGATCGCTGCTTCTTGCTTCGCCAGCTCACGCAGCCGCCGTTGAGCATGAACACGTAGCCGCTTGTGCTGCGGCGCGAGTCGTGGTCGCCCGCCCAGTCAGCATCCGAGTAGCCGTGAAGTGCACGATTGTCAAACTTGTCGTCGCACTTGCCAAACACTAGACCGAGCGTCGGAGTCGCTTGCAGGTACCGGAACACGCGCTTGAGAGCCTGCCAGTGTGTCGGACACGGGTCGGCAGCAAACTGGCTGAGCACTCCCACTGCAGCTGCGAGGTCCGGTCGAGTCGCCACCATGAGGTACATCAGGCATCCGACCGCGCTGCGGTACGGCACGCCGTGCATGGTCTCGTCGTGCTTGCACCCGCCGTCGCACATGGCCTTGGTCAGCTTGAGTCCCGGGTCTTGCGGCGTCTTCACGGGCTTGCAGTCTTGCATGCCGAACTTGGCCAAGATCGAGTGCAGGAACTTGGTTTGGCGCACGGACACAGTGCCCAGATCAAAGTCGCGCGCGATCTCCATGCCGAGGCAAAACTTGAGCTCGCCGAGGTCGGACATCTCAAACCGGTTGCTGAGTGCTGACTTGATCTTCGCCATCAGTGCGTCGCTGCTGCACGCAATGATGAGGTCGTCGACGTAGAGGACAATGAACGCCATCTTGTCTTCGCCGTTGCCGCACTCGCGCATCACGTACACGCAGTGGTCGGACTCACACTTGCCAAAGCCGAGACCGATCATGAACGTGTCGATGGTCTGGTTCCACATCCGCGGCGCTTGCTTGAGCCCGTAGAGCGACTTTTTGAGCTTGCACACGTAGTCGACCGGACACGCTGCTTCAACGTATCCATCCGGCTGCTTCATGTAGATGTCTTCGTCGAGATCGCCGTTCAGGAACGCGGTCTTGACGTCCATCTGGTGCAGCATGAGATCGTACTTGGCCGCGAGTGCGAGCACCACTCGGATCGACGTGAACTTCGCAACAGGCGCGAACGTCTCGTCGTAGTCGACGCCGAACTTCTGCGCAAAGCCCTTCGCGACGAGCCGAGCCTTGTGTCGCTCGACTTCACCGTGCTCGTTCTCCTTGACCTTGAACACCCACTTGCAGCCGATTGCCTTGCGTCCCTTCGGCAGCGGCACAACGTCCCACGTGTCGTTCTTGATCAGCGATTGGAACTCCGAGTCGCACGCTTCCTTCCATTTGCTCGCGTCGCTGGATTCCATCGCCGACTCAAACGTTGTCGGCACTTCTCCCACTGAAGCCACGACGTGAGCAGCGTGGAGCGCCGAAAGATCGTCGAGCGAGGTCGGTCGAGTCGTCGAGTTGGCCGTCGCGTTCGTCGATGCGCCGCTCATTCGACCGACTCCCACTGTCGCCGAGCCGCTCGATCTCTTCGGGCGCGGTGCTTCCGTCACGTTCTCAAGCGACTGCGAACGAACGTGACGCTTCGCACCGCTGCTGTACTCCGGGCTGCTAGGCGGCTGTGGCTGCGCAGGTTGATCACCACTGCCAGGCACACCGTCTTCAGCACCCTGCTCCATGTCCGCGTCGCCGACGCCGGACTCGTACTCTTCATATTCTTCGTACTCTTCGTCGGTGTCGTTGTCGATGAAGTCGATCTCTGCTCCTTGAGCACCGAGTCGACGACCGTCGTCGAACTCGTCTTCCATGAACTTGGCGTCGCGACTCACAAACACTCGACCGGTCTCGATGTCTTCGAACCGATATGCTTTCTCGTGCTCCGAGTAGCCGATGAACCGACAGCGAATCGCACGAGCGTCGAGCTTCAGTCGCTTCGGACTTGGTACGTGCACGAACGCGTGGCAGCCGAATGTCTTGAGGTTCGCGAGCAGCGGAGCCTTGCCGTTCCACACCTCGTACGGCGACATGTTGTCGATGTTCGAGCGACTTGGGCAACGGTTCCGCAAGAACGCAGCGGTCATCACGGCTTCGCCCCAGTACGGCTTGGACATCTTGGCGTGCTCGAGCATGCAGCGCGCGCACTCCACGAGTGTGCGGTTCATGCGCTCCGCCACACCGTTGAGCTGCGGCGTGTACGGCGGCGTGAACTGCTGCACGATACCGCGATCGGCGCAGATCCTGGCCATCTTCGCCGACTTGTACTCGCCGCCGTTGTCGCAACGCAGTGTCTTGACACGTCGGCCGGTCTGGGTCTCGGCCCACTTGACAAACTGCGCGAACTTCTCGACGACCTCCGACTTGTGCTCCATCAGGAACACAACGCAGTAGCGAGACTTGTCGTCGATGAACGTCGCGAAGTATCTCTTGCCGCCGAATGTCGAAGTCTGCATCGGGCCGCACACATCGCTGTGCACCACGTCGAGGAGACCAACTGCGCGCGCAGAAGTCGAGTCTTGGAACGAAGCGCGCGTATGCTTGCCGACCGCGCACCCGTCGCACAGCTCCCACTTGCCCGCTGCCGCGATGTCGATGCCGGTGCCGAGCTTGTTCTTCACGATCATGTCGAGTCCAGCATGGCCGATGTGGCCGAGTCGAAGGTGCCACAAGTACGACTTCGACATCGAGCTCGGTTCACTCGTAGCAAGTGCGTGCGCGTTCGCACGACTGTTGCCGCCATTGACTGGAGTCATGCTGAGCTTGAACAGACCCTTGCCGAAGCTCTTGCCGATGGTCCACTTGGACCCCTTCAGCGTCGCGACGCACTTGTTGCTGTCGAACGTGATCGGGCCGACGTCCTTCGCAAACCGTGCCACCGAGAAGAGGTTGCGACTCAGTCCCGGCACGAACCACACGTTCGTGAGCACGCCCTTGCGAGGTCCTCGCGCAGTCTGCATGACCATCTCGACGTCGCCGCACCCGATCGCTTCGACCGTGCCGTCGTCCGCGAGGTGCACCTTCACAGGCTTGATCGCACGATACTTGGTAAAGCACGACTTGGAGTGCGTCATGTGCTGAGTCGCTCCCGAGTCGATCAGCCACACACCACTCGCATCTTGAGCCGCGCTTGCACTTGAGCCGACAGCACCATCTTGAGCTTGAGCCATGAACAGATAGTCGCTGTCGCTGTCGATCACACGCGTGTCGTCGCGCGCAAGGTGCGCTTGCACGTGGCGCCGACGATCACCGTTGATGTTGTTCTCTTGGCTCCGCAACGGGCACTCCGCGATCCAGTGGCCGTGCTTGCCGCAGTGGCGGCACGCGCCAGTCTTCTTCGCCGGACGTCCCTTGCGCATAGCGTTCGACACGAACGCTTGCTCGGACGCAGCACCTTCGCCGTGCTGCTCCTTGCGCTTCATGTCCTCGTGCATCAGCCGAGCCGTCACGAGCTCCCACGTCAGCGTGTCGGCACGCGACTCCAACGCCGTGATGAGGAACTGGTACGACTCGTTCAAACTGCCGAGCAGCGTGATCACGAGGTCGTCTTCACTGACCGGAGCGCCGACTGCTTCGAGCTGCTCCGCCAGTGTCTTGAGCTTGTTGATATGCTGTTGCACATCATCGCCGTCCTCCATCATCGTCGCGAAGAAGCGACGACGCATGAAGAGCTTGTTGGCAAGCGTCTTCCTCTCGAAGTGCGCTTCCAGTCTTGACCATGCATCATGCGCACCCGAAGCCGAGCGAACCAACGGGAGCTGCGAGTCTTCCATCGCGAGGCACACCATCGCGAACGCCTTGCGCGACTTCCGCTGGTACATCGCTTGATCTTCGTCGCTCACGCACTGCTCGATCTTGATCTCGCCGGACGTGACTTCCCACAGCTCGCGCTCTTCCAGCACCATCTGCATCTTGAACTTCCACACGTGAAAGTTGGTTCCGTCGAACTTGTTGATGCGGGCGGTCGTGGTCGAGGACTCCATGCTGGTGGCGAAGGCTGATGGCGCAGAGTCGAACGGGCTTGGGCTCATAACCTGAAGGCTTGAAGGCTTGAGGCGTGGTTGGCGAAGGCACTTGAGTGGTTGGATGCAAAATGCAAAGTGATTGATTCATCAAGGTCCTTAGTTCGCATGCACACCTCCCTCTGTGCTAGCTACGTCTAAGCCTGCTGTGCAGTCGCTCCACTAGATACTTGTGCAATGTATCCAGTGTGGCGTAAACACGCATCCATGAGTGTAGGTCGTCACCCACAGCCATGTCCTACCTGCGTAAACACTCACCCATGCCATGGCGCAATCATGTCGGAATGATTGTCCTTGTGCGAGTGATGGTCACACCAGTCGAGGTCGTGACGCTGACTCGTCACGCGCTGGCTGTCGCTCGGCGAGGCGTCTTGAACCCACTGTCGAGAGCGTCGATAGAGCCAACAGTCGGCTCAGTGCTCAAGGAGCAGAGATCGACTTCATCGACGACGACAACACCGACGATGAAGAGTTCGAAGAGTACGAGTCCGGTGTCGGTGACGCGGACATGGAGCAGGGTGCTCAAGACGGTGTGCCTGGCAGTGGTGATCAACCTGCGCAGCCACAGCCGACTAGCAGCCCGGAGTACATCAGCGGTGCGAAGCGTCATGTTCGTTCGCAGTCGCTTGAGAACGTGACGGAGACGCCGCGCCCGAAGAGATCAAGCGGCTCGGCGACAGTGGGAGTCGGTCGAATGAGCGGCGCGTCGACGAACGCGACGGCCAACTCGACGACTCGGCCGACTTCGCTCGACGATCTTTCGGCGCTCCACGCTGCTCACGTCGTGGCTTCAGTGGGAGAAGTGCCGGCAACGTTCGAGTCGGCGATGGAATCCAGCGACCCGAGCAAGTGGAAGGAAGCGTGCGACTCGGAGTTCCAGTCGCTGATCAAGAACGACACGTGGGACATCGTGCCGCTGCCGAAGGGACGCAAGGCAATCGGCTGCAAGTGGGTGTTCAAGGTCAAGGAGAACGAGCACAGTGAAGTCGAGCGACACAAGGCTCGGCTCGTCGCGAAGGGCTTTGCGCAGAAGTTCGGCGTCGACTACGACGAGACGTTCGCGCCTGTTGCGAAGTTCACGTCGATCCGAGTGGTGCTCGCACTCGCGGCCAAGTACGGTCTCCTGCTGCACCAGATGGACGTCAAGACCGCGTTCCTGAACGGCGATCTCGACGAAGACATCTACATGAAGCAGCCAGAGGGATACGTCGACGCAGCGCGTCCGGTCGACTACGTGTGCAAGCTGAAAAAGTCGCTCTACGGGCTCAAGCAAGCGCCTCGCATGTGGAACCAGACCATCGACACGTTCATGATCGGTCTCGGCTTTGGCAAGTGCGAGTCCGACCACTGCGTGTACGTGATGCGCGAGTGCGGCAACGGCGAAGACAAGATGGCGTTCGTTGTGCTCTACGTCGACGATCTGATCATTGCGTGCAGCAGCGACGCGCTGATGGCGAAGATCAAGTCAGCGCTCAGCAACTGGTTTGAGATGTCCGACCTCGGCGAGCTCAAGTTTTGACTCGGGACTCAAGCTGACCAAGGCCATGTGCGACGGCGGGTGCAAGCACGACGAGACCATGAACGGCGTGCCGTACCGCAGCGCGGTCGGATGCCCGATGTACCTCATGGTCGGCACTCGTCCAGATCTCGCAGCTGCAGTGGGAGTGCTCAGCCAGTTTGCTGCAGACCCGTGTCCGACACACTGGCAGGCTCTCAAGCGCGTGCTCCGATACCTGCAAGCGACTCCGACGCATGGCATTCGCTTCACTGGCTCTGGTGATGGCGAGCTGATCGGCTACTCGGATGCTGACTGGGCGGGCGACCACGACTCACGCCGCAGCACAAGCGGCTACGTGTTCGTGCTCAACGATGGCTGCATCAGCTGGCGAAGCAAGAAGCAGCGCACCGTGGCGCTCTCGTCGACTGAGGCAGAGTACATGGCGCTGTCCGAGGCGACTCAAGAGGCGGTGTGGCTCAAGGCGTTCATGCGTGAACTCGGCGAAGATGCAGGCGACGGCGCTCTGAAGGTGTTTGAAGACAACCAAGGCTCGATCGCGTTGGCCAAGAACCCCGAGTTCCACAAGCGCACCAAGCACATCGACATCCGCTACCACTTCGTGCGCGAGAAGGTCGAAGACGGTCAAGTCGCGCTGCAGTACTGTCCGACACACGACATGCTCGCGGACATCATGACGAAGGCGATCGCAGCACCGCAGCTCGATGCCCTTCGGACGAAGCTCGGCATCATCGTCGCTGGCGAGTCGAGTGGAAGTGTTGGCGATATCGACGCTCTCGACAATGGGTTCAAGACGCCTCGCCGAGCGACAGCCAGCGCGTGACGAGTCAGCGTCACGGCTTCGACTGGTGTGACCATCACTCACACAAGGGCAATCATTCCGACATGATTGCGCCATGGCGTGGGTGAGTGTTTACGCTGGCAGGACATGGTTGTGGGTGACGACCCACACTCATGGATGCATGTTTACGCCACACTGGCTACATTGCAGAAGAATCCAGTAAGTATCCAGTGGAGCGACTGCACAGCAGGCTTAGACGTAGCTAGCACAGAGGAAGGTGTGCATGCGAACTAAGGACCTCGATCAATCAATCACTTTGCATTTTGCATCCAACCACTCAAGCGCATTTCATCAGGTTATGAGCCCAAGCTCGTTCGACTCTGCCTCCGCCTCCACCGCCTCCACCAACGCAGCCATGGACTACGCCAGCACCGCCCGCATCAACAAGTTCGATGGAACCAACTTTCACGTGTGGAAGTTCAAGATGCAGATGGTGCTCGAAGAACGTGACCTGTGGGAGGTCGTGAGCGGCGAAGTGAAGCTCGAGCACTGCGTGACCGAGCTGGACCAAGCGACGTTCAAGAGGAAGTCGCGCAAGGCGTTGGCGATCGTCTGCCTGGCGATGGAAGACTCGCAGCTCCCGTTGGTTCGCTCGGCGAGTGGCGCGCACGATGCATGGTCAAGACTGGAAGACCACTTCGAGAAGAAGAGCCTGGCGAACAAGCTCTTTCTTCGTCGTCGTCTCTTCACGACCATGATGGAAGAAGGTGATGATGTGCTCGCGCACATCAACAAGCTCAAGACGCTGGCGGAACAGCTCGACGCGGTCGGCGCTCCGGTCAGCGAGGATGACTTGGTGATCACGCTTCTCGGCAGCCTGAGCGAGTCGTACCAGTTCCTCATCACGGCGTTGGAGTCGCGTGCCGACACGCTGACGTGGGAGCTCGTGACGTCTCGGCTTCTGCATGAAGACATGAAGCGCAAGGAGCAAGGCGGCGACGGGGGTCGCGGCTGGTCAAGCGTTCATGACGGGCGACAAGAAGCGCAGTGCGCGGCCAAGCAAGAAGACTGGCGCGTGCAACTACTGCGGCAAGATGGGTCATTGGATCGCGGAGTGTCCCTCGCGGATCCATGACAACGCGGACCGGCAACGTCCGCAGCGTGCGAACGTAGCGCACAACCAAGATGAAGACTCGGGCGACTTCCTCTTTGCGACCGGCAAGGAGAGTGACGGCGGCGTCAAGAACCCGACATGGCTCATCGACTCGGGTGCGACGCAGCACATGTCGTACTCGAAGCGGTTCATGACGAAGTACAAGACCATCGATCCAGTCGATGTGCATCTCGCAGACGACGGTGTCGTGCAGGCGATCGGCAGGGGCGACGTCGTGATGATGATGAAGACTCCAAGTGGCGTCAAGAAGGGTGTGCTCACGGATGTGTGGCACATTCCCAAGCTGTCGCGCAACCTGTTCTCGGTCGGCAGATTCACCAAGGATGTCGCGCCGATCACGTTCGACACGAGCGTCTGCTACGTGAACCTCAAGGGCCAGAAGTGGAAGATCGGTGAGCGCGCCGGCAAGAGTCTGTTCAAGCTGTGCATGACGCCTGTGCAAGCGGAGAGTGCAAGCGTCGCGAGTGTGTCCAAGGCGCCGCAGATGAGCAAGTCGTACTTGTGGCACCTGCGACTCGGTCACATCGGCCACGGCGGACTCGACGCGATCGTCAAGCACAAGCTCGGCGTCGGCATCGACATCGCGTCGGTGAACAAGTGGGAGCTCTGCAGCGGATGTGCGCTCGGCAAGCAGACGCGAGTGGCGTTCCAGTCGACTGCATCCGAGCGAGCTAAGAACGTCCTCGACGTCGTCCACAGCGACGTGTGCGGCCCAATGCAGACCGCGACGTTCTCCGACAAACGCTACTTTGTGACGTTCATCGACGACAAGTCGCGGTTCTGCGTCGTGTTCTTGCTTCGCAGCAAGTCGGAAGTGCTGGACAAGTTCGTGCAGTTCGTCAAGTTTGCCGAGACCCAGACCGGAAGACGTGTGAAGGTGCTTCGAAGCGACAACGGCGGCGAGTATGTGTCAAGCAAGTTCGCCGCGTTCTGCAGCAATCGCGGCATCGTGCAGCAGTTCACGCCCCCGTACACGCCGCAGCTCAACGGAGTGGCCGAGCGAATGAACCGGACTCTGGTCGAGAGTGCGCGATGCATGATCGAGCACGCGGGTCTGTCCAAGCGCTACTGGGGCGAAGCAGTGTCAACGGCAGCGTTCCTGCGCAATCGGTGTCCGACGCGAGCGACCGGCCATGACAAGTCTCCGCACGAGGCATGGACGCAGAAGAAGCCGTTGCTGAAGAACCTGAAGGTCTTCGGATGCCACGCGTACGTGCACGTGCCAAGCGAGAAGCGGTCGAAGCTCGATGCGCGGTCGACATTGTGTCGCTTCTTGGGCTACTCGGACCACGAGAAGGCGTATCGGTTCGAAGAACTGTCGAGCAGCCGGATCCTGGTGAGTCGCGACGCGCAGTTCATGGAAGACACGTTCGACAGCGGCAAGCACGGACAAGTCGGCAGCAAGGCAGTCGAGTTTCGTGACGGGGATGAAGCGACCGACGGTGAAGACTCCGACGATCGCGACGACGAAGACAGCGATGAAGGCATGAACGAGCGAGCGGCGGAGCCAGTATCGACGAATGAGCGACCGCAATGGCAGCAACGGCAACCATCGACTCGGCAGCCGCAGCGACCACAGCAGCCGAATGTCGAGTACCCGCCGGGGTCGAAGCGCCATTTGCGGACGCACTCGCTCGAAGCTCTGTCGGAGCCACCAGTGGAGAAGCGCTACGGACGCGTGGGTCGTACAAGCGGAGCAAGTTCGACGCCAGCACCAGGTCCAAGGTCGTCGCTCGATGACATGTCGTCGCTGCTCGCATCAGTCAAAGAAGAAGAAGAAGAAGAACGTGCTCACGTCGTGTACTCAGTGGGAGAAGTGCCGACATCGTTCGAGTCGGCGATGGAGTCCAGCGACGCGAGCAAGTGGAAGGAAGCGTGCGAGTCCGAGTTCGAGTCGCTGTGCAAGAACAAGACGTGGGAGCTCGTGCCATTGCCGCGAGGTCGCAAGGCCATCAGCAGCAAGTGGGTGTTCAAGGTGAAGGAGACCGTCGAAGGTCTCATCGAGCGGTACAAGGCGCGTCTTGTGGCGAAGGGTTTCCTGCAGAAGTGCGGCGTGGACTTCGAGGAGACGTTCGCGCCGGTGGCCAAGTTCGCGTCGATCCGGATCATTTTGAGCATCGCGGCGCAGTACAAGCTCGACCTGCACCAGATGGACGTCAAGACGGCGTTCCTCAACGGCGTGCTCGATGAAGAGATCTACATGAAGCAGCCCGATGGGTTCGTCGACGCCAAGTACCCCAACCATGTGTGCAAGCTCAAGCGCGCGTTGTACGGTCTCAAGCAGTCGCCTCGCATGTGGAACCAGACCATCGACGAGTTCATGCGCAAGATCGGCTTCTCCAAGTGCGAGATGGACCACTGCGTGTACGTCAAGCGCGACGACAAGGCCATGATCTTCGTGGTGCTCTACGTCGACGACCTCATCCTCGCATGCAACGACACGGATCTGCTCGCGGCGACCAAGCGTGCGCTGAGTGAGCGCTTTGATATGTCCGACCTCGGCGAGCTCAAGTACTGCCTCGGCATGGAAGTCGAGCGCGACGACAAGTCAGGCGCCGTGTCGATGCGGCAGACCAAGTTCCTGCACTCGATCCTGACGAAGTTCGGCATGCAAGACTGCAAGCCCGTGAAGACGCCGCAAGACCCGGGACTCAAGTTGACCAAGGCCATGTGTGAAGGTGGCTGCAAGCACGACGAGACCATGAACGGCGTGCCGTACCGCAGTGCCGTCGGCGCCGTGATGTACCTCATGGTCGGCACTCGTCCAGATCTCGCAGCTGCAGTGGGAGTGCTCAGCCAGTTTGCTGCAGACCCGTGTCCGACACACTGGCAGGCTCTCAAGCGCGTGCTCCGATACCTGCAAGCGACTCCGACGCATGGCATTCGCTTCACTGGCTCTGGTGATGGCGAGCTGATCGGCTACTCGGATGCCGACTGGGCAGGCGACATCGAGACAAGACGCAGCACCAGCGGCTACGTGTTCGTGCTCAACGATGGCTGCATCAGCTGGCGAAGCAAGAAGCAGCGCACCGTGGCGCTCTCGTCGACTGAGGCAGAGTACATGGCGCTGTCCGAGGCGACTCAAGAGGCGGTGTGGCTCAAGGCGTTCATGCGTGAACTCGGCGAAGATGCAGGCGACGGCGCTCTGAAGGTGTTTGAAGACAACCAAGGCGCGATCGCGTTGGCCAAGAACCCGGATTTCCACAAGCGCACCAAGCACATCGACATCCGCTACCACTTCGTGCGCGAGAAGGTCGAAGACGGTCAAGTCGCGCTGCAGTACTGTCCGACACACGACATGCTCGCGGACATCATGACGAAGGCGATCGCAGCACCGCAGCTCGATGCCCTTCGGACGAAGCTCGGCATCATCGTCGCTGGCGAGTCGAGTGGAAGTGTTGGCGATATCGACGCTCTCGACAATGGGTTCAAGACGCCTCGCCGAGCGACAGCCAGCGCGTGACGAGTCAGCGTCACGGCTTCGACTGGTGTGACCATCACTCACACATGGGCAATCATTCGCACATGATTGCGCCATGGCGTGGGTGAGTGTTTACGCTGGCAGGACATGGTTGTGGGTGACGACCCACACTCATGGATGCATGTTTACGCCACACTGGCTACATTGCAGAAGAATCCAGTAAGTATCCAGTGGAGCGACTGCACAGCAGGCTTAGACGTAGCTAGCACAGAGGAAGGTGTGCATGCGAACTAAGGACCTCGATCAATCAATCACTTTGCATTTTGCATCCAACCACTCAAGCGCATTTCATCAGGTTATGAGCCCAAGCTCGTTCGACTCTGCCTCCGCCTCCACCGCCTCCACCAACGCAGCCATGGACTACGCCAGCACCGCCCGCATCAACAAGTTCGACGGAACCAACTTCCACGCGTGGAAGTTGAAGATGCAGATGGTGCTCGAAGAACGTGACCTGTGGGAGGTCGTGAGCGGCGAAGTGAAGCTCGAGCACTGCGTGACCGAGCTGGACCAAGCGACGTTCAAGAGGAAGTCGCGCAAGGCGTTGGCGATCGTCTGCCTGGCGATGGAAGACTCGCAGCTCCCGTTGGTTCGCTCGGCGAGTGGCGCGCACGATGCATGGTCAAGACTGGAAGACCACTTCGAGAAGAAGAGCCTGGCGAACAAGCTCTTTCTTCGTCGTCGTCTCTTCACGACCATGATGGAAGAAGGTGATGATGTGCTCGCGCACATCAACAAGCTCAAGACGCTGGCGGAACAGCTCGACGCGGTCGGCGCTCCGGTCAGCGAGGATGACTTGGTGATCACGCTTCTCGGCAGCCTGAGCGAGTCGTACCAGTTCCTCATCACGGCGTTGGAGTCGCGTGCCGACACGCTGACGTGGGAGCTCGTGACGTCTCGGCTTCTGCATGAAGACATGAAGCGCAAGGAGCAAGGCGGCGACGGGGTCGCGGCTGGTCAAGCGTTCATGACGGGCGACAAGAAGCGCAGTGCGCGGCCAAGCAAGAAGACTGGCGCGTGCAACTACTGCGGCAAGATGGGTCATTGGATCGCGGAGTGTCCCTCGCGGATCCATGACAACGCGGACCGGCAACGTCCGCAGCGTGCGAACGTAGCGCACAACCAAGATGAAGACTCGGGCGACTTCCTCTTTGCGACCGGCAAGGAGAGTGACGGCGGCGTCAAGAACCCGACATGGCTCATCGACTCGGGTGCGACGCAGCACATGTCGTACTCGAAGCGGTTCATGACGAAGTACAAGACCATCGATCCAGTCGACGTGCATCTCGCAGACGACGGTGTCGTGCAGGCGATCGGCAGGGGCGACGTCGTGATGATGATGAAGACTCCAAGTGGCGTCAAGAAGGGTGTGCTCACGGATGTGTGGCACATTCCCAAGCTGTCGCGCAACCTGTTCTCGGTCGGCAGATTCACCAAGGATGTCGCGCCGATCACGTTCGACACGAGCGTCTGCTACGTGAACCTCAAGGGCCAGAAGTGGAAGATCGGTGAGCGCGCCGGCAAGAGTCTGTTCAAGCTGTGCATGACGCCTGTGCAAGCGGAGAGTGCAAGCGTCGCGAGTGTGTCCAAGGCGCCGCAGATGAGCAAGTCGTACTTGTGGCACCTGCGACTCGGTCACATCGGCCACGGCGGACTCGACGCGATCGTCAAGCACAAGCTCGGCGTCGGCATCGACATCGCGTCGGTGAACAAGTGGGAGCTCTGCAGCGGATGTGCGCTCGGCAAGCAGACGCGAGTGGCGTTCCAGTCGACTGCATCCGAGCGAGCTAAGAACGTCCTCGACTGATGAAATGCGCTTGAGTGGTTGGATGCAAAATGCAAAGTGATTGATTGATCGAGGTCCTTAGTTCGCATGCACACCTTCCTCTGTGCTAGCTACGTCTAAGCCTGCTGTGCAGCCGCTCCACTGGATACTTACTGGATTCTTCTGCAATGTAGCCAGTGTGGCGTAAACATGCATCCATGAGTGTGGGTCGTCACCCACAACCATGTCCTACCAGCGTAAACACTCACCCACGCCATGGCGCAATCATGTGCGAATGATTGCCCATGTGTGAGTGATGGTCACACCAGTCGAAGCCGTGACGCTGACTCGTCACGCGCTGGCTGTCGCTCGGCGAGGCGTCTTGAACCCATTGTCGAGAGCGTCGATATCGCCAACACTTCCACTCGACTCGCCAGCGACGATGATGCCGAGCTTCGTCCGAAGGGCATCGAGCTGCGGTGCTGCGATCGCCTTCGTCATGATGTCCGCGAGCATGTCGTGTGTCGGACAGTACTGCAGCGCGACTTGACCGTCTTCGACCTTCTCGCGCACGAAGTGGTAGCGGATGTCGATGTGCTTGGTGCGCTTGTGGAAATCCGGGTTCTTGGCCAACGCGATCGAGCCTTGGTTGTCTTCAAACACCTTCAGAGCGCCGTCGCCTGCATCTTCGCCGAGTTCACGCATGAACGCCTTGAGCCACACCGCCTCTTGAGTCGCTTCCGACAGCGCCATGTACTCGGCCTCAGTCGACGAGAGCGCCACGGTGCGCTGCTTCTTGCTTCGCCAGCTGATGCAGCCATCGTTGAGCACGAACACGTAGCCGCTGGTGCTGCGTCTTGTCTCTGTTGGCTCTATCGACGCTCTCGACAGTGTGTTCAAGACGCCTCGCCGAGCGACAGCCAGCGCGTGACGAGTCAGCGTCACGACCTCGACTGGTGTGACCATCACTCGCACAAGGGCAATCATTCCGACATGATTGCGCCATGGCATGGGTGAGTGTTTACGCAGGTAGGACATGGCTGTGGGTGACGACCTACACTCATGGATGCGTGTTTACGCCACACTGGATACATTGCACAAGTATCTAGTGGAGCGACTGCACAGCAGGCTTAGACGTAGCTAGCACAGAGGGAGGTGTGCATGCGAACTAAGGACCTTGATGAATCAATCACTTTGCATTTTGCATCCAACCACTCAAGTGCCTTCGCCAACCACGCCTCAAGCCTTCAAGCCTTCAGGTTATGAGCCCAAGCCCGTTCGACTCTGCGCCATCAGCCTTCGCCACCAGCATGGAGTCCTCGACCACGACCGCCCGCATCAACAAGTTCGACGGAACCAACTTTCACGTGTGGAAGTTCAAGATGCAGATGGTGCTGGAAGAGCGCGAGCTGTGGGAGGTCACGTCCGGCGAGATCAAGATCGAGCACTGCGTGAGCGACGAAGATCAAGCGATGTACCAGCGGAAGTCGCGCAAGGCGTTCGCGATGGTGTGCCTCGCGATGGAAGACTCGCAGCTCCCGTTGGTTCGCTCGGCTTCGGGTGCGCATGATGCATGGTCAAGACTGGAAGCGCACTTCGAGAGGAAGACGCTTGCCAACAAGCTCTTCATGCGTCGTCGCTTCTTCGCGACGATGATGGAGGACGGCGATGATGTGCAACAGCATATCAACAAGCTCAAGACACTGGCGGAGCAGCTCGAAGCAGTCGGCGCTCCGGTCAGTGAAGACGACCTCGTGATCACGCTGCTCGGCAGTTTGAACGAGTCGTACCAGTTCCTCATCACGGCGTTGGAGTCGCGTGCCGACACACTGACGTGGGAGCTCGTGACGGCTCGGCTGATGCACGAGGACATGAAGCGCAAGGAGCAGCACGGCGAAGGTGCTGCGTCCGAGCAAGCGTTCGTGTCGAACGCTATGCGCAAGGGACGTCCGGCGAAGAAGACTGGCGCGTGCCGCCACTGCGGCAAGCACGGCCACTGGATCGCGGAGTGCCCGTTGCGGAACCAAGAGAACAACATCAACGGTGATCGTCGGCGCCACGTGCAAGCGCACCTTGCGCGCGACGACACGCGTGTGATCGACAGCGACAGCGACTATCTGTTCATGGCTCAAGCTCAAGATGGTGCTGTCTGCTCAAGTGCAAGCGCGGCTCAAGACGCGAGTGGTGTGTGGCTGATCGACTCGGGAGCGACTCAGCACATGACGCACTCCAAGTCGTGCTTTACCAAGTATCGTGCGATCAAGCCTGTGAAGGTGCACCTCGCGGACGACGGCACGGTCGAAGCAATCGGGTGCGGCGACGTCGAGATGGTCATGCAGACTGCGCGAGGACCTCGCAAGGGCGTGCTCACGAACGTGTGGTTCGTGCCGGGACTGAGTCGCAACCTCTTCTCGGTGGCACGGTTTGCGAAGGACGTCGGCCCGATCACGTTCGACAGCAACAAGTGCGTTGCGACGCTGAAGGGGTCCAAGTGGACCATCGGCAAGAGCTTCGGCAAGGGTCTGTTCAAGCTCAGCATGACTCCAGTCAATGGCGGCAACAGTCGTGCGAACGCGCACGCACTTGCTACGAGTGAACCGAGCTCGATGTCGAAGTCGTACTTGTGGCACCTTCGACTCGGCCACATCGGCCATGCTGGACTCGACATGATCGTGAAGAACAAGCTCGGCACCGGCATCGACATCGCGGCAGCGGGCAAGTGGGAGCTGTGCGACGGGTGCGCGGTCGGCAAGCATACGCGCGCTTCGTTCCAAGACTCGACTTCTGCGCGCGCAGTTGGTCTCCTCGACGTGGTGCACAGCGATGTGTGCGGCCCGATGCAGACTTCGACATTCGGCGGCAAGAGATACTTCGCGACGTTCATCGACGACAAGTCTCGCTACTGCGTTGTGTTCCTGATGGAGCACAAGTCGGAGGTCGTCGAGAAGTTCGCGCAGTTTGTCAAGTGGGCCGAGACCCAGACCGGCCGACGTGTCAAGACACTGCGTTGCGACAACGGCGGCGAGTACAAGTCGGCGAAGATGGCCAAGATCTGCGCCGATCGCGGCATCGTGCAGCAGTTCACGCCGCCGTACACGCCGCAGCTCAACGGTGTGGCGGAGCGCATGAACCGCACACTCGTGGAATGCGCGCGCTGCATGCTCGAGCACGCCAAGATGTCCAAGCCGTACTGGGGCGAAGCCGTGATGACCGTTGCGTTCTTGCGGAACCGTTGCCCAAGTCGCTCAAACATCGACAACATGTCGCCGTACGAGGTGTGGAACGGCAAGGCTCCGCTGCTCGCGAACATCAAGACATTCGGCTGCCACGCGTTTGTTCACGTGCCAAGTCCGAAGCGGCTGAAGCTCGACGCTCGTGCGATTCGCTGCCGGTTCATCGGCTACTCGGAGCACGAGAAAGCGTATCGGTTCGAAGACATCGAGACCGGTCGAGTGTTTGTGAGTCGCGACGCCAAGTTCATGGAAGACGAGTTCGACGACGGTCGTCGACTCGGTGCTCAAGGAGCAGAGGTCGACTTCATCGACAACGACAACGACACCGATGAAGAGTACGAAGAACATGAAGAGTACGAGTCCGGCGTCGGCGACGCGGACATGGAGCAGGGTGCTCAAGACGGTGTGCCTGGCAGTGGTGATCAACCTGCGCAGCCACAGCCGCCTAGCAGCCCGGAGTACAGCAGCGGTGCGAAGCGTCACGTTCGTTCGCAGTCGCTTGAGAACGTGACGGAAGCACCGCGCCCGAAGAGATCGAGCGGCTCGGCGACAGTGGGAGTCGGTCGAATGAGCGGCGCATCGACGAACGCGACGGCCAACTCGACGACTCGACCGACCTCGCTCGACGATCTTTCGGCGCTCCACGCTGCTCACGTCGTGGCTTCAGTGGGAGAAGTGCCGACAACGTTTGAGTCGGCGATGGAATCCAGCGACGCGAGCAAATGGAAGGAAGCGTGCGACTCGGAGTTCCAATCGCTGATCAAGAACGACACGTGGGACGTTGTGCCGCTGCCGAAGGGACGCAAGGCAATCGGCTGCAAGTGGGTGTTCAAGGTCAAGGAGAACGAGCACGGTGAAGTCGAGCGACACAAGGCTCGGCTCGTCGCGAAGGGCTTTGCGCAGAAGTTCGGCGTCGACTACGACGAGACGTTCGCGCCAGTTGCGAAGTTCACGTCGATCCGAGTGGTGCTCGCACTCGCGGCCAAGTACGATCTCATGCTGCACCAGATGGACGTCAAGACCGCGTTCTTGAACGGCGATCTCGACGAAGACATCGACATGAAGCAGCCGGATGGATACGTCGAAGCAGCGTGTCCGGTCGACTACGTGTGCAAGCTGAAGAAGTCGCTCTACGGGCTCAAGCAAGCGCCGCGGATGTGGAACCAGACCATCGACACGTTCATGATCGGTCTCGGCTTTGGCAAGTGTGAGTCCGACCACTGCGTGTACGTGATGCGCGAGTGCGGCAACGGCGAAGACAAGATGGCGTTCATTGTCCTCTACGTCGACGACCTCATCATTGCGTGCAGCAGCGACGCACTGATGGCGAAGATCAAGTCAGCACTCAGCAACCGGTTTGAGATGTCCGACCTCGGCGAGCTCAAGTTTTGCCTCGGCATGGAGATCGCGCGCGACTTTGATCTGGGCACTGTGTCCGTGCGCCAAACCAAGTTCCTGCACTCGATCTTGGCCAAGTTCGGCATGCAAGACTGCAAGCCCGTGAAGACGCCGCAAGACCCGGGACTCAAGCTGACCAAGGCCATGTGCGACGGCGGGTGCAAGCACGACGAGACCATGCACGGCGTGCCGTACCGCAGCGCGGTCGGATGCCTGATGTACCTCATGGTGGCGACTCGACCGGACCTCGCAGCTGCAGTGGGAGTGCTCAGCCAGTTTGCTGCCGACCCGTGTCCGACACACTGGCAGGCTCTCAAGCGCGTGTTCCGGTACCTGCAAGCGACTCCGACGCTCGGTCTAGTGTTTGGCAAGTGCGACGACAAGTTTGACAATCGTGCACTTCACGGCTACTCGGATGCTGACTGGGCGGGCGACCACGACTCGCGCCGCAGCACAAGCGGCTACGTGTTCATGCTCAACGGCGGCTGCGTGAGCTGGCGAAGCAAGAAGCAGCGATCCGTGGCGCTCTCGTCGACCGAGGCAGAGTACATGGCACTGTCCGAGGCGACTCAAGAGGCGGTGTGGCTCAAGGCGTTTGTGCGTGAACTCGGCGAACTCAGCGACGGCGACTCGATCCTGGTGCTCGAAGACAACCAAGGCTCGATCGCGTTGGCCAAGAACCCCGAGTTCCACAAGCGCACCAAGCACATCGACATCCGCTACCACTTCGTGCGCGAGAAGGTCGACGACGGTCAAGTCGCGCTGCAGTACTGTCCGACACAAGACATGCTCGCGGACATCATGACGAAGGCGATCGCAGCACCGCAGTTCGACGCTCTTCGGACCAAGCTCGGCATCATCGTCGCTGGCGAGTCGAGTGGGAGTGTTGGCTCTATCGACGCTCTCGACAGTGGGTTCAAGACGCCTCGCCGAGCGACAGCCAGCGCGTGACGAGTCAGCGTCACGACCTCGACTGGTGTGACCATCACTCGCACAAGGGCAATCATTCCGACATGATTGCGCCATGGCATGGGTGAGTGTTTACGCAGGTAGGACATGGCTGTGGGTGACGACCTACACTCATGGATGCGTGTTTACGCCACACTGGGTACATTGCACAAGTGTCCAGTGGAGCGACTGCACAGCAGGCTTAGACGTAGCTAGCACAGAGGGAGGTGTGCATGCGAACTAAGGACCTCGATCAATCAATCACTTTGCATTTTGCATCCAACCACCCAAGTGTCTTCGCCAACCACGCCTCAAGCCTTCAGGTTATGAGCCCAAGCCCGTCCGACTCTGCGCCATCAGCCTTCGCCACCAGCATGGAGTCCTCGACCACGACCGCCCGCATCAACAAGTTCGACGGAACCAACTTTCACGTGTGGAAGTTCAAGATGCAGATGGTGCTGGAAGAGCGCGAGCTGTGGGAAGTCACGTCCGGCGAGATGAAGATCGAGCACTGCGTGAGCGACGAAGATCAAGCGATGTACCAGCGGAAGTCGCGCAAGGCGTTCGCGATGGTGTGCCTCGCGATGGAAGACTCGCAGCTCCCGTTGGTTCGCTCGGCTTCGGGTGCGCATGATGCATGGTCAAGACTGGAAGCGCACTTCGAGAGGAAGACGCTTGCCAACAAGCTCTTCATGCGTCGTCGCTTCTTCGCGACGATGATGGAGGACGGCGATGATGTGCAACAGCATATCAACAAGCTCAAGACACTGGCGGAGCAGCTCGAAGCAGTCGGCGCTCCGGTCAGTGAAGACGACCTCGTGATCACGCTGCTCGGCAGTTTGAACGAGTCGTACCAGTTCCTCATCACGGCGTTGGAGTCGCGTGCCGACACACTGACGTGGGAGCTCGTGACGGCTCGGCTGATGCACGAGGACATGAAGCGCAAGGAGCAGCACGGCGAAGGTGCTGCGTCCGAGCAAGCGTTCGTGTCGAACGCTATGCGCAAGGGACGTCCGGCGAAGAAGACTGGCGCGTGCCGCCACTGCGGCAAGCACGGCCACTGGATCGCGGAGTGCCCGTTGCGGAACCAAGAGAACAACATCAACGGTGATCGTCGGCGCCACGTGCAAGCGCACCTTGCGCGCGACGACACGCGTGTGATCGACAGCGACAGCGACTATCTGTTCATGGCTCAAGCTCAAGATGGTGCTGTCTGCTCAAGTGCAAGCGCGGCTCAAGACGCGAGTGGTGTGTGGCTGATCGACTCGGGAGCGACTCAGCACATGACGCACTCCAAGTCGTGCTTTACCAAGTATCGTGCGATCAAGCCTGTGAAGGTGCACCTCGCGGACGACGGCACGGTCGAAGCAATCGGGTGCGGCGACGTCGAGATGGTCATGCAGACTGCGCGAGGACCTCGCAAGGGCGTGCTCACGAACGTGTGGTTCGTGCCGGGACTGAGTCGCAACCTCTTCTCGGTGGCACGGTTTGCGAAGGACGTCGGCCCGATCACGTTCGACAGCAACAAGTGCGTTGCGACGCTGAAGGGGTCCAAGTGGACCATCGGCAAGAGCTTCGGCAAGGGTCTGTTCAAGCTCAGCATGACTCCAGTCAATGGCGGCAACAGTCGTGCGAACGCGCACGCACTTGCTACGAGTGAACCGAGCTCGATGTCGAAGTCGTACTTGTGGCACCTTCGACTCGGCCACATCGGCCATGCTGGACTCGACATGATCGTGAAGAACAAGCTCGGCACCGGCATCGACATCGCGGCAGCGGGCAAGTGGGAGCTGTGCGACGGGTGCGCGGTCGGCAAGCATACGCGCGCTTCGTTCCAAGACTCGACTTCTGCGCGCGCAGTTGGTCTCCTCGACGTGGTGCACAGCGATGTGTGCGGCCCGATGCAGACTTCGACATTCGGCGGCAAGAGATACTTCGCGACGTTCATCGACGACAAGTCTCGCTACTGCGTTGTGTTCCTGATGGAGCACAAGTCGGAGGTCGTCGAGAAGTTCGCGCAGTTTGTCAAGTGGGCCGAGACCCAGACCGGCCGACGTGTCAAGACACTGCGTTGCGACAACGGCGGCGAGTACAAGTCGGCGAAGATGGCCAAGATCTGCGCCGATCGCGGCATCGTGCAGCAGTTCACGCCGCCGTACACGCCGCAGCTCAACGGTGTGGCGGAGCGCATGAACCGCACACTCGTGGAATGCGCGCGCTGCATGCTCGAGCACGCCAAGATGTCCAAGCCGTACTGGGGCGAAGCCGTGATGACCGTTGCGTTCTTGCGGAACCGTTGCCCAAGTCGCTCAAACATCGACAACATGTCGCCGTACGAGGTGTGGAACGGCAAGGCTCCGCTGCTCGCGAACATCAAGACATTCGGCTGCCACGCGTTTGTTCACGTGCCAAGTCCGAAGCGGCTGAAGCTCGACGCTCGTGCGATTCGCTGCCGGTTCATCGGCTACTCGGAGCACGAGAAAGCGTATCGGTTCGAAGACATCGAGACCGGTCGAGTGTTTGTGAGTCGCGACGCCAAGTTCATGGAAGACGAGTTCGACGACGGTCGTCGACTCGGTGCTCAAGGAGCAGAGATCGACTTCATCGACAACGACACCGACGAAGAGTACGAAGAATATGAAGAGTACGAGTCCGGCGTCGGCGACGCGGACATGGAGCAGGGTGCTGAAGACGGTGTGCCTGGCAGTGGTGATCAACCTGCGCAGCCACAGCCGCCTAGCAGCCCGGAGTACAGCAGCGGTGCGAAGCGTCACGTTCGTTCGCAGTCGCTTGAGAACGTGACGGAAGCACCGCGCCCGAAGAGATCGAGCGGCTCGGCGACAGTGGGAGTCGGTCGAATGAGCGGCGCATCGACGAACGCGACGGCCAACTCGACGACTCGACCGACCTCGCTCGACGATCTTTCGGCGCTCCACGCTGCTCACGTCGTGGCTTCAGTGGGAGAAGTGCCGACAACGTTTGAGTCGGCGATGGAATCCAGCGACGCGAGCAAATGGAAGGAAGCGTGCGACTCGGAGTTCCAATCGCTGATCAAGAACGACACGTGGGACGTTGTGCCGCTGCCGAAGGGACGCAAGGCAATCGGCTGCAAGTGGGTGTTCAAGGTCAAGGAGAACGAGCACGGTGAAGTCGAGCGACACAAGGCTCGGCTCGTCGCGAAGGGCTTTGCGCAGAAGTTCGGCGTCGACTACGACGAGACGTTCGCGCCAGTTGCGAAGTTCACGTCGATCCGAGTGGTGCTCGCACTCGCGGCCAAGTACGATCTCATGCTGCACCAGATGGACGTCAAGACCGCGTTCTTGAACGGCGATCTCGACGAAGACATCGACATGAAGCAGCCGGATGGATACGTCGAAGCAGCGTGTCCGGTCGACTACGTGTGCAAGCTGAAGAAGTCGCTCTACGGGCTCAAGCAAGCGCCGCGGATGTGGAACCAGACCATCGACACGTTCATGATCGGTCTCGGCTTTGGCAAGTGTGAGTCCGACCACTGCGTGTACGTGATGCGCGAGTGCGGCAACGGCGAAGACAAGATGGCGTTCATTGTCCTCTACGTCGACGACCTCATCATTGCGTGCAGCAGCGACGCACTGATGGCGAAGATCAAGTCAGCACTCAGCAACCGGTTTGAGATGTCCGACCTCGGCGAGCTCAAGTTTTGCCTCGGCATGGAGATCGCGCGCGACTTTGATCTGGGCACTGTGTCCGTGCGCCAAACCAAGTTCCTGCACTCGATCTTGGCCAAGTTCGGCATGCAAGACTGCAAGCCCGTGAAGACGCCGCAAGACCCGGGACTCAAGCTGACCAAGGCCATGTGCGACGGCGGGTGCAAGCACGACGAGACCATGCACGGCGTGCCGTACCGCAGCGCGGTCGGATGCCTGATGTACCTCATGGTGGCGACTCGACCGGACCTCGCAGCTGCAGTGGGAGTGCTCAGCCAGTTTGCTGCCGACCCGTGTCCGACACACTGGCAGGCTCTCAAGCGCGTGTTCCGGTACCTGCAAGCGACTCCGACGCTCGGTCTAGTGTTTGGCAAGTGCGACGACAAGTTTGACAATCGTGCACTTCACGGCTACTCGGATGCTGACTGGGCGGGCGACCACGACTCGCGCCGCAGCACAAGCGGCTACGTGTTCATGCTCAACGGCGGCTGCGTGAGCTGGCGAAGCAAGAAGCAGCGATCCGTGGCGCTCTCGTCGACCGAGGCAGAGTACATGGCACTGTCCGAGGCGACTCAAGAGGCGGTGTGGCTCAAGGCGTTTGTGCGTGAACTCGGCGAACTCAGCGACGGCGACTCGATCCTGGTGCTCGAAGACAACCAAGGCTCGATCGCGTTGGCCAAGAACCCCGAGTTCCACAAGCGCACCAAGCACATCGACATCCGCTACCACTTCGTGCGCGAGAAGGTCGACGACGGTCAAGTCGCGCTGCAGTACTGTCCGACACAAGACATGCTCGCGGACATCATGACGAAGGCGATCGCAGCACCGCAGTTCGACGCTCTTCGGACCAAGCTCGGCATCATCGTCGCTGGCGAGTCGAGTGGGAGTGTTGGCTCTATCGACGCTCTCGACAGTGGGTTCAAGACGCCTCGCCGAGCGACAGCCAGCGCGTGACGAGTCAGCGTCACGACCTCGACTGGTGTGACCATCACTCGCACAAGGGCAATCATTCCGACATGATTGCGCCATGGCATGGGTGAGTGTTTACGCAGGTAGGACATGGCTGTGGGTGACGACCTACACTCATGGATGCGTGTTTACGCCACACTGGGTACATTGCACAAGTGTCCAGTGGAGCGACTGCACAGCAGGCTTAGACGTAGCTAGCACAGAGGGAGGTGTGCATGCGAACTAAGGACCTCGATCAATCAATCACTTTGCATTTTGCATCCAACCACCCAAGTGTCTTCGCCAACCACGCCTCAAGCCTTCAGTCTCGATGTCGCCTGCCCAGTCGGCATCCGAGTAGCCGATCAGCTCGCCATCACCAGAGCCAGTGAAGCGAATGCCATGCGTCGGAGTCGCTTGCAGGTATCGGAGCACGCGCTTGAGAGCCTGCCAGTGTGTCGGACACGGGTCTGCAGCAAACTGGCTGAGCACTCCCACTGCAGCTGCGAGATCTGGACGAGTGCCGACCATGAGGTACATCACGGCGCCGACGGCACTGCGGTACGGCACGCCGTTCATGGTCTCGTCGTGCTTGCAGCCACCTTCACACATGGCCTTGGTCAACTTGAGTCCCGGGTCTTGCGGCGTCTTCACGGGCTTGCAGTCTTGCATGCCGAACTTCGTCAGGATCGAGTGCAGGAACTTGGTCTGCCGCATCGACACGGCGCCTGACTTGTCGTCGCGCTCGACTTCCATGCCGAGGCAGTACTTGAGCTCGCCGAGGTCGGACATATCAAAGCGCTCACTCAGCGCACGCTTGGTCGCCGCGAGCAGATCCGTGTCGTTGCATGCGAGGATGAGGTCGTCGACGTAGAGCACCACGAAGATCATGGCCTTGTCGTCGCGCTTGACGTACACGCAGTGGTCCATCTCGCACTTGGAGAAGCCGATCTTGCGCATGAACTCGTCGATGGTCTGGTTCCACATGCGAGGCGACTGCTTGAGACCGTACAACGCGCGCTTGAGCTTGCACACATGGTTGGGGTACTTGGCGTCGACGAACCCATCGGGCTGCTTCATGTAGATCTCTTCATCGAGCACGCCGTTGAGGAACGCCGTCTTGACGTCCATCTGGTGCAGGTCGAGCTTGTACTGCGCCGCGATGCTCAAAATGATCCGGATCGACGCGAACTTGGCCACCGGCGCGAACGTCTCCTCGAAGTCCACGCCGCACTTCTGCAGGAAACCCTTCGCCACAAGACGCGCCTTGTACCGCTCGATGAGACCTTCGACGGTCTCCTTCACCTTGAACACCCACTTGCTGCTGATGGCCTTGCGACCACGCGGCAATGGCACGAGCTCCCACGTCTTGTTCTTGCACAGCGACTCGAACTCGGACTCGCACGCTTCCTTCCACTTGCTCGCGTCGCTGGACTCCATCGCCGACTCGAACGATGTCGGCACTTCTCCCACTGAGTACACGACGTGAGCACGTTCTTCTTCTTCTTCTTCTTCTTCTTCTTTGACTGATGCGAGCAGCGACGACATGTCATCGAGCGACGACCTTGGACCTGGTGCTGGCGTCGAACTTGCTCCGCTTGTACGACCCACGCGTCCGTAGCGCTTCTCCACTGGTGGCTCCGACAGAGCTTCGAGCGAGTGCGTCCGCAAATGGCGCTTCGACCCCGGCGGGTACTCGACATTCGGCTGCTGTGGTCGCTGCGGCTGCCGAGTCGATGGTTGCCGTTGCTGCCATTGCGGTCGCTCATTCGTCGATACTGGCTCCGCCGCTCGCTCGTTCATGCCTTCATCGCTGTCTTCGTCGTCGCGATCGTCGGAGTCTTCACCGTCGGTCGCTTCATCCCCGTCACGAAACTCGACTGCCTTGCTGCCGACTTGTCCGTGCTTGCCGCTGTCGAACGTGTCTTCCATGAACTGCGCGTCGCGACTCACCAGGATCCGGCTGCTCGACAGTTCTTCGAACCGATACGCCTTCTCGTGGTCCGAGTAGCCCAAGAAGCGACACAATGTCGACCGCGCATCGAGCTTCGACCGCTTCTCGCTTGGCACGTGCACGTACGCGTGGCATCCGAAAACCTTCAGGTTCTTCAGCAACGGCTTCTTCTGCGTCCATGCCTCGTGCGGAGACTTGCCATGGCCGGTCGCTCGCGTCGGACACCGATTGCGCAGGAACGCTGCCGTTGACACTGCTTCGCCCCAGTAGCGCTTGGACAGACCCGCGTGCTCGATCATGCATCGCGCACTCTCGACCAGAGTCCGGTTCATTCGCTCGGCCACTCCGTTGAGCTGCGGCGTGTACGGCGGCGTGAACTGCTGCACGATGCCGCGATTGCTGCAGAACGCGGCGAACTTGCTTGACACATACTCGCCGCCGTTGTCGCTTCGAAGCACCTTCACACGTCTTCCGGTCTGGGTCTCGGCAAACTTGACGAACTGCACGAACTTGTCCAGCACTTCCGACTTGCTGCGAAGCAAGAACACGACGCAGAACCGCGACTTGTCGTCGATGAACGTCACAAAGTAGCGTTTGTCGGAGAACGTCGCGGTCTGCATTGGGCCGCACACGTCGCTGTGGACGACGTCGAGGACGTTCTTAGCTCGCTCGGATGCAGTCGACTGGAACGCCACTCGCGTCTGCTTGCCGAGCGCACATCCGCTGCAGAGCTCCCACTTGTTCACCGACGCGATGTCGATGCCGACGCCGAGCTTGTGCTTGACGATCGCGTCGAGTCCGCCGTGGCCGATGTGACCGAGTCGCAGGTGCCACAAGTACGACTTGCTCATCTGCGGCGCCTTGGACACACTCGCGACGCTTGCACTCTCCGCTTGCACAGGCGTCATGCACAGCTTGAACAGACTCTTGCCGGCGCGCTCACCGATCTTCCACTTCTGGCCCTTGAGGTTCACGTAGCAGACGCTCGTGTCGAACGTGATCGGCGCGACATCCTTGGTGAATCTGCCGACCGAGAACAGGTTGCGCGACAGCTTGGGAATGTGCCACACAGCCGTGAGCACACCCTTCTTGACGCCACTTGGAGTCTTCATCATCATCACGACGTCGCCCCTGCCGATCGCCTGCACGACACCGTCGTCTGCGAGATGCACGTCGACTGGATCGATGGTCTTGTACTTCGTCATGAACCGCTTCGAGTACGACATGTGCTGCGTCGCACCCGAGTCGATGAGCCATGTCGGGTTCTTGACGCCGCCGTCACTCTCCTTGCCGGTCGCAAAGAGGAAGTCGCCCGAGTCTTCATCTTGGTTGTGCGCTACGTTCGCACGCTGCGGACGTTGCCGGTCCGCGTTGTCATGGATCCGCGAGGGACACTCCGCGATCCAATGACCCATCTTGCCGCAGTAGTTGCACGCGCCAGTCTTCTTGCTTGGCCGCGCACTGCGCTTCTTGTCGCCCGTCATGAACGCTTGACCAGCCGCGACCCCGTCGCCGCCTTGCTCCTTGCGCTTCATGTCTTCATGCAGAAGCCGAGACGTCACGAGCTCCCACGTCAGCGTGTCGGCACGCGACTCCAACGCCGTGATGAGGAACTGGTACGACTCGCTCAGGCTGCCGAGAAGCGTGATCACCAAGTCATCCTCGCTGACCGGAGCGCCGACCGCGTCGAGCTGTTCCGCCAGCGTCTTGAGCTTGTTGATGTGCGCGAGCACATCATCACCTTCTTCCATCATGGTCGTGAAGAGACGACGACGAAGAAAGAGCTTGTTCGCCAGGCTCTTCTTCTCGAAGTGGTCTTCCAGTCTTGACCATGCATCGTGCGCGCCACTCGCCGAGCGAACCAACGGGAGCTGCGAGTCTTCCATCGCCAGGCAGACGATCGCCAACGCCTTGCGCGACTTCCTCTTGAACGTCGCTTGGTCCAGCTCGGTCACGCAGTGCTCGAGCTTCACTTCGCCGCTCACGACCTCCCACAGGTCACGTTCTTCGAGCACCATCTGCATCTTGAACTTCCACGCGTGGAAGTTGGTTCCGTCGAACTTGTTGATGCGGGCGGTGCTGGCGTAGTCCATGGCTGCGTTGGTGGAGGCGGTGGAGGCGGAGGCAGAGTCGAACGAGCTTGGGCTCATAACCTGATGAAATGCGCTTGAGTGGTTGGATGCAAAATGCAAAGTGATTGATTGATTGATCGAGGTCCTTAGTTCGCATGCACACCTTCCTCTGTGCTAGCTACGTCTAAGCCTGCTGTGCAGCCGCTCCACTGGATACTTACTGGATTCTTCTGCAATGTAGCCAGTGTGGCGTAAACATGCATCCATGAGTGTGGGTCGTCACCCACAACCATGTCCTGCCAGCGTAAACACTCACCCACGCCATGGCGCAATCATGTGCGAATGATTGCCCTTGTGTGAGTGATGGTCACACCAGTCGAAGCCGTGACGCTGACTCGTCACGCGCTCGCTGTCGCTCGGCGAGGCGTCTTGAACCCATTGTCGAGAGCGTCGATAGCGCCAACAGCGACAACGGCGGCGAGTATGTGTCAAGCAAGTTCGCCGCGTTCTGCAGCAATCGCGGCATCGTGCAGCAGTTCACGCCGCCGTACACGCCGCAGCTCAACGGAGTGGCCGAGCGAATGAACCGGACTCTGGTCGAGAGTGCGCGATGCATGATCGAGCACGCGGGTCTGTCCAAGCGCTACTGGGGCGAAGCAGTGTCAACGGCAGCGTTCCTGCGCAATCGGTGTCCGACGCGAGCGACCGGCCATGACAAGTCTCCGCACGAGGCATGGACGCAGAAGAAGCCGTTGCTGAAGAACCTGAAGGTCTTCGGATGCCACGCGTACGTGCACGTGCCAAGCGAGAAGCGGTCGAAGCTCGATGCGCGGTCGACATTGTGTCGCTTCTTGGGCTACTCGGATCACGAGAAGGCGTATCGGTTCGAAGAACTGTCGAGCAGCCGGATCCTGGTGAGTCGCGACGCGCAGTTCATGGAAGACACGTTCGACAGCGGCAAGCACGGCCACTGGATCGCGGTGTGCCCGTTGCGGAGCCAAGAGAACAACATCAACGGTGATCGTCGGCGCCACGTGCAAGCGCACCTTGCGCGCGACGACACGCGTGTGATTGACAGCGACAGCGACAGCGACTACCTGTTCATGGCTCAAGGTGGTGCTGTCGGCTCAAGTGCAAGCGCGGCTCAAGATGCGAGTGGTGTGTGGCTGATCGACTCGGGAGCGACTCAGCACATGACGCACTCCAAGTCGTGCTTTACCAAGTATCGTGCGATCAAGCCTGTGAAGGTGCACCTCGCGGACGACGGCACGGTCGAAGCAATCGGGTGCGGCGACGTCGAGATGGTCATGCAGACTGCGCGAGGACCTCGCAAGGGCGTGCTCACGAACGTGTGGTTCGTGCCGGGACTGAGTCGCAACCTCTTCTCGGTGGCACGGTTTGCGAAGGACGTCGGCCCGATCACGTTCGACAGCAACAAGTGCGTCGCGACGCTGAAGGGGTCCAAGTGGACCATCGGCAAGAGCTTCGGCAAGGGTCTGTTCAAGCTCAGCATGACTCCAGTCAACAGCGGCAACAGTCGTGCGAACGCGCACGCACTTGCTACGAGTGAACCGAGCTCGACGTCGAAGTCGTACTTGTGGCACCTTCGACTCGGCCACATCGGTCATGCCGGACTCGACATGATCGTGAAGAACAAGCTCGGCACCGGCATCGATATCGCGGCAGCGAGCAAGTGGGAGCTGTGCGACGGGTGCGCGGTCGGCAAGCATACGCGCGCTTCGTTCCAAGACTCGACTTCTGCGCGCGCACTTGGTCTCCTCGACGTGGTGCACAGCGATGTGTGCGGCCCGATGCAGACTTCGACATTCGGCGGCAAGAGATACTTCGCGACGTTCATCGACGACAAGTCTCGCTACTGCGTTGTGTTCCTGATGGAGCACAAGTCGGAGGTCGTCGAGAAGTTCGCGCAGTTTGTCAAGTGGGCCGAGACCCAGACCGGCCGGCGTGTCAAGACACTGCGTTGCGACAACGGCGGCGAGTACATGTCGGCGAAGATGGCCAAGATCTGCGCCGATCGCGGCATCGTGCAGCAATTCACGCCGCCGTACACGCCGCAGCTCAACGGTGTGGCGGAGCGCATGAACCGCCACACTCGTGGAGTGCGCGCGTTGCATGCTCGAGCACGCGAAGATGTCCAAGCCGTACTGGGGTGAAGCCGTGATGACCGCTGCGTTCTTGCGGAACCGTTGTCCAAGTCGCTCGAACGTCGACAACATGTCGCCGTACGAGGTGTGAAACGGCAAGGCTCCGCTGCTCGCGAACCTGAAGACATTCGGCTGTCACGCGTTTGTTCACGTGCCAAGTCCGAAGCGGCTGAAGCTCGACGCTCGTGCGATTCGCTGCCGGTTCATCGGCTACTCGGAGCACGAGAAAGCGTATCAGTTCGAAGACATCGAGACCGGTCGAGTGTTTGTGAGTCGCGACGCCAAGTTCATGGAAGACGAGTTCGACGATGGTCGTCGACTCGGTGCTCAAGGAGCAGAGATCTGTTGGCTCTATCGACGCTCTCGACAATGGGTTCAAGACGCCTCGCCGAGCGACAGCGAGCGCGTGACGAGTCAGCGTCACGGCTTCGACTGGTGTGACCATCACTCACACATGGGCAATCATTCGCACATGATTGCGCCATGGCGTGGGTGAGTGTTTACGCTGGCAGGACATGGTTGTGGGTGACGACCCACACTCATGGATGCATGTTTACGCCACACTGGCTACATTGCAGAAGAATCCAGTAAGTATCCAGTGGAGCGGCTGCACAGCAGGCTTAGACGTAGCTAGCACAGAGGAAGGTGTGCATGCGAACTAAGGACCTCGATCAATCAATCACTTTGCATTTTGCATCCAACCACTCAAGCGCATTTTCATCAGGTTATGTAACGGGGCTGCTGTGCTAAGTACGAAGGAGCACAGCAGACTCCCATTTAGTGGCCTAACCTGATTTCTGACGACCATGGTCGTCCCATCAGAGGGCTCACTAATTAGGTTAGCTCCCTCACTTTCATCACTATGCATGATCTCAATACAAAAACCTCAGAGTTGAAAATACCGAGTTCAGCGCAGTTCCCCTGCGCTTCACCCATCGCTTCCTCGTAAGACCTCGTGCGAGCTACGTCACGGAACACACTCCCGTGACACCTGGTAGCACTTCGTAGTCCGTCTAACGACCAAGATGAGCACGCTCCCGATCGAAGGCGACAACGGAACGTCGCTCAACTACAGCGACTTCGCGCACCTGACTCCGTACGAGTGGGACGCGCTACGCCGCCTCGCTGACGTGTCCGGCCTGACGGCCGTCGCAGCGATGCTGTCCGCGATGTCGCAGGAGCACCAACGTGCCGCTGCACAAGAGTTCATGGTCCGCGAACTCGCCGACGCGCGTCGGCGAGGCTCAACTCCCGCGGCATCAACAAGGGGCGACGTCGTCAAGCTCGACGTCACAAGCTACAACGGCGAAGGCCCAAACCGGCTCGCTTTGAACCGCTGGCTTTGTGAGATCGATATCGCCATCCACGCGCGACAGCTCACCTCCGAGCTGTCACGCACCCACTTCCTCCTGTCCAAGCTCGGTGGCCGCGCGAAGGAGTGGGCTTTGGGCCGGCTTGTCGCCGACCCCGACTGCTTCCCGACGCTTGACGCGCTCAAAAGCGACCTGCGACTCGCATTCGAGCCGCCTCAAGACGAGATGCACCATCGCGCTGCGTTCCTCGCGCTCAAGCAAGGTCGCGCGTCCATGCGCGACTACGTACAACGCGCTCGCCACCTCGAGTCATGCGTCACTTCGTCTCCGATCGACATGGCGACCCAAGTCCATGTCTTCATTTCCGGCTTGAACGCTGGTCACCAGCGCCTGTACTTGACCCGGAAGCCTCCGGCGTCGCTCGAAGAGGCTTTTGCGATCGCGATTCGCGAAGACTTCAGCGTATCCGCCTCGCGGGGCCATCACGCCGTCGCCCCGCGAGCTGATAACGGCGCCGAGCCGATGGAGATCGACGCGATCGAGCACGACGTGAACTCGCAGCGCGCAAGCAGCGGCAACGGCAACAGCAATGGCAGTCGCCGCGGCGGAACAAGCAACAAGCAGCTCATCTGCTTCCGCTGCCGCAAGGTCGGTCACCGCGCGGCAGTATGCCGCGCGCCAGCTCCGGTACTTGCTACTGTTGAGGTTCAAGACGAGACCGAGCAGCCCGCGCATGCAAAAAACGCGGGCTCCCAGTAGGTGCAGGGCGACCTACTGGGCTCATCCAGCGGAACGTGCCTCCGGTGGCGTCACCTTCTGCTAGCCCCACCACTGCTGCGCTTCATGCGCAGCTCTTTGCCACCACCTCGAGCAGCGACAAGCGGCTGATCGTACTCAGTTTGCACGTCGCTGGCGCGAAGCGATCCCTTCGCGCCCTTGTCGACTCAGGCGCGACAAACTACTTTGTACGAGCCGAGGCGCTGCAACTCCTGCCCTCGCGGCTGCGTGCCCGCGAGCAACCAGGCGCGATGGTAGTCAAGTTTGCAGACGGCGAACCGCGGTCACTACCGCGGCGATCGGTCGAGTTCGAGTACGAGTTCGACGGGTTCAAGAGTAGCGACTCATTCCTCGTTGTCGATCTTGGCGGCTCGTTCGACTGCATCTTTGGAATGCCGTGGCTTGCGCGCCACAGGCCTGACATCGACTGGCTGAGTCGCACAGTAAAGCCGCGCGACATCGACATCGGCGGTGTTCTCGCCCACCTGAGCGACAGCGCAAGCGCCTGGCCGCACGTCACAGTCGTGGACCCCGACTCCACGACGCTCAACCCGCATGAAGAGAGCGATGGCCCTTCATGCTCGGTTTGTTGCAAAGCACCGTGCGCCACGCCGACGCGACAAGCGAACGCCGATGGCGAGTGGGTCACTGTGAGCCGCAGGAAGGCAGCGGCATCTGCGGCGAGAAGCAGAACGGCGCCCAATCGTGCAGAAGTCGGAAAAGCGCGAGCAGTGGCTCGCGCTCCAATTCCCCAGCGCCAAGAGAGTCACCCACGCGCACCGGCTTGGCCCTCTGCGCCGGCGCCGACGTACGACACGATCCACGTCATCAACATGACTGGTCACGGCCCGCCGCGCCACGCCATGAAGATCACGAGTCCGCCTCGCGAAGCAACCGAGCTCACTCGGCTGCCTGTGATGTCTTGGAAGAACATGCTCAGCGAGATCAAACTCGGTCGCGTCGAACAGCTTTGCGCCGTCGTGGTCGACCCAGCGGATCCGGCGCTCGTTGGCAGCGAGCGCCCTGCTGGAGCAGAGCCGAAGTCCGCTCGCGAAGAACGCTACGCTGCGCAGTCGTGGGACGAGCTCGAAGCATCTGGGAACCCAGTCTTGGACCTCGCCCGCGAGTTCTCCGACGTTTTCCCCGACAAGATCCCGCCGGTGCTCCCGGCGGACAGGGGCGTACGCCACGAGATCGACCTCGTGCCTGGAACAAAGTACTGCGTGACGCGGCAGTGGCCGCTGCCGCGCGACCAAGTCGAAGCGATCGACGCGTTCTTCGAAGGCCGGCGAGCCGCCGGGCATGTACGCGAATCGACGTCGCCGCACTCGAGTCCAACGTTCTGCGTGAAAAAGGCGACTGGAGGCTGGCGCATCGTCCACGCGTTCAACAAGCTCAACGACGCGACGATCCCAGCACAGACGCCGATCCCGCGCAAGGACATGGTCCTCGACACCATGTCTGGCAGCACGATCTTCAGTACCATCGATCTCACCGACGGCTTCTATCAGATTCTCATGCGCGAGTCCGATGTTCCGCTGACGGCAGTCAGTACTCCCAGCGGCATGCTCTGGGAGTGGCTGGTGATGCCACAAGGGCTGAAGAACGCCCCTGCCACGTTCAACCGCATGGTGTCGCACGTGCTTCGCCCGCTGCGCGACTTTGCCCCGAGCTACTTTGACGACATCTTCGTGCACAGTCGCGCAACCGAGGGCGCGACAGATCTGGATGTCCATCTCGGGCACTTGCGCAAGGTGTTCGAAGCCATGCGCGAGAACAAGCTGTACGCGAACTTGAAGAAGTGCATCTTCTGCGCTCCCGAGATCCCGGTGCTCGGCAGCTACGTGAGCGCGGAAGGTGTCCGCGCTGATCCTGAGAAAGTTGCGTCGATCGTCGCGTGGCCGGTACCTCGCGACCAAAAGGAGCTCCGGCAGTGGCTTGGGCTTGCGAACTACCTTCACCACTACGCGAAAGACTTCGCGTCCGCGATCTTCCCGCTCTCGCAGTTGTTGAAGAAAGACGCCACGTGGGTGTGGCGTCGCGAGCACCAGACAGCGTTTGATGACATCAAGACGCGGCTCTCCTCCGCGCCGGTACTTGCACTGGCGGATCACACGAAGGAGTTCCACGTCGTTTGCGACGCGAGCGACTTCGCGATCGGCTGCGCGCTCATGCAGCATGACGCTGAGGGACGGGAGCGCGTCATCAGCTTCCAGTCGCGACAGCTGAAGCCCGCTGAGCGCAACTACCCTGTGCACGACAAGGAGCTGCTCGCGATGCGCTACGCGTTGGTGAAGTTCCGCGTGTATCTGCTGGGTGAGCAGACTTTCGCGATCTACACCGACCACGCGTCTCTCCGAACCGCGACAAAGTCGCCGCATTTGAGCCAGCGCATGGCGCGCTGGCTGTCGTTCTTCGCCGAGTACAACTTCGTCGTCTTCTACAAGCCCGGTTCGACGAACATCATCGCTGACGCGTTGTCGCGGCGTCCGGACTACGACCCGCGACCCAACTCGCCGCGCCACGCCGCCGACGATGACGATGACGACGAGTGCAATGCGTGTGTCGCGCTCGGCATAAGCGCGACGGCGTCAACTGCTGTGAGCCCGCTGCGAGACGAGATCGTTGCGGCGTACTCCCGCGACCCGTCGTGCGCCGCCATGCTCAGGTACTGCCGAGAACCGTCCAAATCGACGCTGCAGCTTCTCGCTCCTTCAGCGCGGAGCCAGGCGCCGCGCTTCTCGGTTTCCGGGGACTTGCTCAAGTACCAGATCGACCGCTTCGACAGCCCTCGAGTCGTCGTGCCACTCGACGACGACTTGCGCGCTCGCATCTTGCACGAATACCACGACGCTGCGTCTGGCGGCCATCTTGGCCGCGAGAAGACGTATCTCGCTCTTGCGCGCGACTTTTACTGGCCGCACATGTACAAGTGGGTGCGCAAGTGGGTCCGGTCGTGCGAGACGTGCCAAAGGGTCAAGCCTTCGCAGTCGTCGCAGGCCCCGCTTCAGCCGCTCCCAATCGCCGAGGACGCCTGGCGATCCGTGAGCATGGACTTCATCTTCGGGCTGCCTCGGGATGAGGCTGGCCGCACAGGCGTCTTCGTGGTTGTCGACCGCTTCAGCAGGATGACACACCTTGCGCCAGTCGCGGTCGGCATCACCGCGCAGGAGACAGCTGAGCTCTTCCTCGACATGGTGTATCGGCACCACGGCATGCCAACGTCGATCGTCTCTGACCGCGACCCGCGCTTCACGGCAGCGTTCTGGGACCGCCTCTTCCAGCTGCTCGGGACGCGGTTGCTCATGTCGACCGCGTCGCACCCGGAGACCGACGGGCAGACTGAGCGCGTCAACCGAGTCGTCGAAGATGTGCTGCGCAGTTACGCGTCGTCACACACGTCGTGGAGCGCGCTGTTGCCGATGGTCGAGTTCGCGATCAACAACGCAGTGCACGAGTCGACCGGTCACACGCCGTTCTTCATCAACAACGCGCGTCACCCGCGCGTTCCCGCGGTTCTTGGCTTTGACGACGACGGCTTTCTTGAGGGGGGAGGGACACCGAGCTCATCGGTATCGTGCGGCGGTCTTCCTTGCGCGACAGAGACAGCTTCGAGCGATGGCCGGTCGTCACGCTGAGCTGTTGCAATGACGCCAAACGAGGCGACAGCTTGGGTTAACGCGGCTCTCATCGCGCCGTCGCGACGCGCTATCGCCATCACCACACGCACTGGCGCGGACAAACCATCCGCGCCTCCACCAACGATTGGCGGGGATCGTGTGCTCGAGTTCGTTCAAAAGCGCGAGTCGGTCGCTCGCCTTGTGCGCGATGCGATTGCTGCAGCAGTCGATCGGCAGAAAACAGCAGCCGACCAGCGCGGGCGCAAGAATTCCGAGGAATTCGCTGTCGGTGACCGTGTTTTGTTATCGGCGTCCGGCATTGCACCTGGTTCTGTCACGAACCTTGGTGCGACCAAGCTTGCACCACGCTTTATCGGCCCGTTCACGATCACACGACGCAAGGGCGAGGCGTACACACTTGACATGCCAAGTGCATTGAAAGTGCACCCGACTTTTTATGTCGGGCGCTTAAAGCGCTATGTTGCTGCTACGGTTCCGACGGACGAGCTGCCTCGCCAGGCTCGAAGCGCGACCCGACGTGACGAGGACGCGGCTTCGTCAAAGCGCTTGGCGGCGTCTGACCCGCGCGGAACGCCCGATTGTCCGCGCGAAGAGCCTCGTTCGCTTGAACGACCTTCGCCAGCTGCGCCTTCAGCGCAGCAACCTCGGAGTCGAGCCGGTCCGTCTCTGCGATCGCGTCGTCCGCTCGGCTCAGAGCAACGTCGGCGTCGTGCGACACCATCTCCAGCCGATCAGGCACAGGCGCGACTGTCGTCTCGTCGCGCCACGTTCCGCCGCGATGGTCCGCCGCCGCTTGTTGACAGCGCGGGTCACCCGCGCTGGATCGTCGATCGTCTGCTTGAACACCGCGACCGTGGTCGCGGTGCCAGTCGCCGCGAGTATCGTGTCCGCTGGCTTGGCTTTGACTCGGCCAGCGACTCGTGGGAGCCTCGCGCCACTCTCCTCGAAGACGTTCCCGACTTGGTGATGGCGTACGAGGCCGCCACTGCTGCTGCTGCTGCTGCTCGCGCCAAGGCGACGGCGCGCGCGCGCGACCACGCGACCGAGAGCGTGAACGCGATCGTCTCGGCTCTTGCCGCGCCACATGCCTCTCCTGCGAACGCGCAAAGCGCGCGTCGCCTTCCCACGCGCGCTCCCCTCGAGGCAAAGAACGCGCGCTCGGCGCGCGAAGAGACGGAGACCGCGAGCGAGAGCGGCCGCGCGAACGAGAACGAGAGCGAGAGCGCGCGCGCGGAGCGCGCGCGTGCGAGCGACGTGAAGGCGAGCGACGTGGTGGCGAGACGCCGCGGCGGTCACCGCGCGCAGCGCGGTTCGCCGCAAGCGCGCGTCGATACTGGGCGAGGAGAGCCTTCTCGTCTTCGTCAAGCGGATACTCGGCGAGCATCGCCTCCCACTGCTCGAGCGTCGGCTTCTCGCGGTTGTTGCAGATGCGACAGTACGTGACGACGTGCACGAAGCAGCACGGCCGGTCTGCGTCCCACGACGCAGAGCACACACGCTCGGCGAGCTCGCCCAGATGGTATCGTCCGTGCTGGGACTCGCGGCGCTCGAGGGCGAGCGCCATGCCTGGCTCCAGGTTCCAACGCGCGACAAAGCGCGTCCACGACTCGTCGAGCGCCTCCTTCGTCACTTGGCCGGTCGTCGTGATGGTCTTGCCGCGCGACTGGCGCCATCGGCGCCACATGTCGGCGAGCTCCTCGTCGCCAGGGGAGTCGCGCACGGTGCTGCAGTCGTACAGCGACAGTCGGCGAAGCGCGTCGGCGTACGTCGCCGTCGCTGCGATCACGCTCGCGCTCGGCATCGGCTGGTCGCAGGTCTTGCAGATAGCGCGGTCTCCAGTGCCGCGCTGCATGGTCTTCGTGTTCGTCGCTCTTCTCGCTCGCTGCGTCGCGCCTCGTGTGCGCGTCGTGTGCTTTGGTTTTGTGTGCATTTGCCTTCTTTCGCTTGCGTGTCAGCAAGCTTGTGTGGGGGATGGTGTAACGGGGCTGCTGTGCTAAGTACGAAGGAGCACAGCAGACTCCCATTTAGTGGCCTAACCTGATTTCTGACGACCATGGTCGTCCCATCAGAGGGCTCACTAATTAGGTTAGCTCCCTCACTTTCATCACTATGCATGATCTCAATACAAAAACCTCAGAGTTGAAAATACCGAGTTCAGCGCAGTTCCCCTGCGCTTCACCCATCGCTTCCTCGTAAGACCTCGTGCGAGCTACGTCACGGAACACACTCCCGTGACAGGTTATGAGCCCAAGCTCGTTCGACTCTGCCTCCGCCTCCACCGCCTCCACCAACGCAGCCATGGACTACGCCAGCACCGCCCGCATCAACAAGTTCGACGGAACCAACTTCCACGCGTGGAAGTTCAAGATGCAGATGGTGCTCGAAGAACGTGACCTGTGGGAGGTCGTGAGCGGCGAAGTGAAGCTCGAGCACTGCGTGACCGAGCTGGACCAAGCGACGTTCAAGAGGAAGTCGCGCAAGGCGTTGGCGATCGTCTGCCTGGCGATGGAAGACTCGCAGCTCCCGTTGGTTCGCTCGGCGAGTGGCGCGCACGATGCATGGTCAAGACTGGAAGACCACTTCGAGAAGAAGAGCCTGGCGAACAAGCTCTTTCTTCGTCGTCGTCTCTTCACGACCATGATGGAAGAAGGTGATGATGTGCTCGCGCACATCAACAAGCTCAAGACGCTGGCGGAACAGCTCGACGCGGTCGGCGCTCCGGTCAGCGAGGATGACTTGGTGATCACGCTTCTCGGCAGCCTGAGCGAGTCGTACCAGTTCCTCATCACGGCGTTGGAGTCGCGTGCCGACACGCTGACGTGGGAGCTCGTGACGTCTCGGCTTCTGCATGAAGACATGAAGCGCAAGGAGCAAGGCGGCGACGGGGTCGCGGCTGGTCAAGCGTTCATGACGGGCGACAAGAAGCGCAGTGCGCGGCCAAGCAAGAAGACTGGCGCGTGCAACTACTGCGGCAAGATGGGTCATTGGATCGCGGAGTGTCCCTCGCGGATCCATGACAACGCGGACCGGCAACGTCCGCAGCGTGCGAACGTAGCGCACAACCAAGATGAAGACTCGGGCGACTTCCTCTTTGCGACCGGCAAGGAGAGTGACGGCGGCGTCAAGAACCCGACATGGCTCATCGACTCGGGTGCGACGCAGCACATGTCGTACTCGAAGCGGTTCATGACGAAGTACAAGACCATCGATCCAGTCGACGTGCATCTCGCAGACGACGGTGTCGTGCAGGCGATCGGCAGGGGCGACGTCGTGATGATGATGAAGACTCCAAGTGGCGTCAAGAAGGGTGTGCTCACGGATGTGTGGCACATTCCCAAGCTGTCGCGCAACCTGTTCTCGGTCGGCAGATTCACCAAGGATGTCGCGCCGATCACGTTCGACACGAGCGTCTGCTACGTGAACCTCAAGGGCCAGAAGTGGAAGATCGGTGAGCGCGCCGGCAAGAGTCTGTTCAAGCTGTGCATGACGCCTGTGCAAGCGGAGAGTGCAAGCGTCGCGAGTGTGTCCAAGGCGCCGCAGATGAGCAAGTCGTACTTGTGGCACCTGCGACTCGGTCACATCGGCCACGGCGGACTCGACGCGATCGTCAAGCACAAGCTCGGCGTCGGCATCGACATCGCGTCGGTGAACAAGTGGGAGCTCTGCAGCGGATGTGTGCTCGGCAAGCAGACGCGAGTGGCGTTCCAGTCGACTGCATCCGAGCGAGCTAAGAACGTCCTCGACTGATGAAATGCGCTTGAGTGGTTGGATGCAAAATGCAAAGTGATTGATTGATCGAGGTCCTTAGTTCGCATGCACACCTTCCTCTGTGCTAGCTACGTCTAAGCCTGCTGTGCAGCCGCTCCACTGGATACTTACTGGATTCTTCTGCAATGTAGCCAGTGTGGCGTAAACATGCATTCATGAGTGTGGGTCGTCACCCACAACTATGTCCTACCAGCGTAAACACTCACCCACGCCATGGCGCAATCATGTGCGAATGATTGCCCATGTGTGAGTGATGGTCACACCAGTCGAAGCCGTGACGCTGACTCGTCACGCGCTGGCTGTCGCTCGGCGAGGCGTCTTGAACCCATTGTCGAGAGCGTCGATAGAGCCAACACTCCCACTCGACTTGCCAGCGACGATGATGCCGAGCTTGGTCCGAAGGGCATCGAGCTGCGGCGCTGCGATCGGCTTGGTCATGATGTCTGCGAGCATGTCTTGTGTCGGACAGTACTGCAGCACGACTTGACCGTCTTCGACCTTCTCGCGCACGAAGTGGTAGCGGATGTCGATGTGCTTGGTGCGCTTGTGGAAATCCGGGTTCTTGGCCAACGCGATCGCGCCTTGGTTGTCTTCAAACACCTTCAGAGCGCCGTCGCCTGCATCTTCGCCGAGTTCACGCATGAACGCCTTGAGCCACACCGCCTCTTGAGTCGCTTCCGACAGTGCCATGTACTCGGCCTCAGTCGACGAGAGCGCCACGGTGCGCTGCTTCTTGCTTCGCCAGCTGATGCAGCCATCGTTGAGCACGAACACGTAGCCGCTGGTGCTGCGTCTTGTCTCGATGTCGCCTGCCCAGTCGGCATCCGAGTAGCCGATCAGCTCGCCATCACCAGAGCCAGTGAAGCGAATGCCATGCGTCGGAGTCGCTTGCAGGTATCGGAGCACGCGCTTGAGAGCCTGCCAGTGTGTCGGACACGGGTCTGCAGCAAACTGGCTGAGCACTCCCACTGCAGCTGCGAGATCTGGACGAGTGCCGACCATGAGGTACATCACGGCGCCGACGGCACTGCGGTACGGCACGCCGTTCATGGTCTCGTCGTGCTTGCAGCCACCTTCACACATGGCCTTGGTCAACTTGAGTCCCGGGTCTTGCGGCGTCTTCACGGGCTTGCAGTCTTGCATGCCGAACTTCGTCAGGATCGAGTGCAGGAACTTGGTCTGCCGCATCGACACGGCGCCTGACTTGTCGTCGCGCTCGACTTCCATGCCGAGGCAGTACTTGAGCTCGCCGAGGTCGGACATATCAAAGCGCTCACTCAGCGCACGCTTGGTCGCCGCGAGCAGATCCGTGTCGTTGCATGCGAGGATGAGGTCGTCGACGTAGAGCACCACGAAGATCATGGCCTTGTCGTCGCGCTTGACGTACACGCAGTGGTCCATCTCGCACTTGGAGAAGCCGATCTTGCGCATGAACTCGTCGATGGTCTGGTTCCACATGCGAGGCGACTGCTTGAGACCGTACAACGCGCGCTTGAGCTTGCACACATGGTTGGGGTACTTGGCGTCGACGAACCCATCGGGCTGCTTCATGTAGATCTCTTCATCGAGCACGCCGTTGAGGAACGCCGTCTTGACGTCCATCTGGTGCAGGTCGAGCTTGTACTGCGCCGCGATGCTCAAAATGATCCGGATCGACGCGAACTTGGCCACCGGCGCGAACGTCTCCTCGAAGTCCACGCCGCACTTCTGCAGGAAACCCTTCGCCACAAGACGCGCCTTGTACCGCTCGATGAGACCTTCGACGGTCTCCTTCACCTTGAACACCCACTTGCTGCTGATGGCCTTGCGACCTCGCGGCAATGGCACGAGCTCCCACGTCTTGTTCTTGCACAGCGACTCGAACTCGGACTCGCACGCTTCCTTCCACTTGCTCGCGTCGCTGGACTCCATCGCCGACTCGAACGATGTCGGCACTTCTCCCACTGAGTACACGACGTGAGCACGTTCTTCTTCTTCTTCTTCTTCTTCTTCTTTGACTGATGCGAGCAGCGACGACATGTCATCGAGCGACGACCTTGGACCTGGTGCTGGCGTCGAACTTGCTCCGCTTGTACGACCCACGCGTCCGTAGCGCTTCTCCACTGGTGGCTCCGACAGAGCTTCGAGCGAGTGCGTCCGCAAATGGCGCTTCGACCCCGGCGGGTACTCGACATTCGGCTGCTGTGGTCGCTGCGGCTGCCGAGTCGATGGTTGCCGTTGCTGCCATTGCGGTCGCTCATTCGTCGATACTGGCTCCGCCGCTCGCTCGTTCATGCCTTCATCGCTGTCTTCGTCGTCGCGATCGTCGGAGTCTTCACTGTCGGTCGCTTCATCCCCGTCACGAAACTCGACTGCCTTGCTGCCGACTTGTCCGTGCTTGCCGCTGTCGAACGTGTCTTCCATGAACTGCGCGTCGCGACTCACCAGGATCCGGCTGCTCGACAGTTCTTCGAACCGATACGCCTTCTCGTGATCCGAGTAGCCCAAGAAGCGACACAATGTCGACCGCGCATCGAGCTTCGACCGCTTCTCGCTTGGCACGTGCACGTACGCGTGGCATCCGAAGACCTTCAGGTTCTTCAGCAACGGCTTCTTCTGCGTCCATGCCTCGTGCGGAGACTTGTCATGGCCGGTCGCTCGCGTCGGACACCGATTGCGCAGGAACGCTGCCGTTGACACTGCTTCGCCCCAGTAGCGCTTGGACAGACCCGCGTGCTCGATCATGCATCGCGCACTCTCGACCAGAGTCCGGTTCATTCGCTCGGCCACTCCGTTGAGCTGCGGCGTGTACGGCGGCGTAAACTGCTGCACGATGCCGCGATTGCTGCAGAACGCGGCGAACTTGCTTGACACATACTCGCCGCCGTTGTCGCTTCGAAGCACCTTCACACGTCTTCCGGTCTGGGTCTCGGCAAACTTGACGAACTGCACGAACTTGTCCAGCACTTCCGACTTGCTGCGAAGCAAGAACACGACGCAGAACCGCGACTTGTCGTCGATGAACGTCACAAAGTAGCGTTTGTCGGAGAACGTCGCGGTCTGCATTGGGCCGCACACGTCGCTGTGGACGACGTCGAGGACGTTCTTAGCTCGCTCGGATGCAGTCGACTGGAACGCCACTCGCGTCTGCTTGCCGAGCGCACATCCGCTGCAGAGCTCCCACTTGTTCACCGACGCGATGTCGATGCCGACGCCGAGCTTGTGCTTGACGATCGCGTCGAGTCCGCCGTGGCCGATGTGACCGAGTCGCAGGTGCCACAAGTACGACTTGCTCATCTGCGGCGCCTTGGACACACTCGCGACGCTTGCACTCTCCGCTTGCACAGGCGTCATGCACAGCTTGAACAGACTCTTGCCGGCGCGCTCACCGATCTTCCACTTCTGGCCCTTGAGGTTCACGTAGCAGACGCTCGTGTCGAACGTGATCGGCGCGACATCCTTGGTGAATCTGCCAACCGAGAACAGGTTGCGCGACAGCTTGGGAATGTGCCACACATCCGTGAGCACACCCTTCTTGACGCCACTTGGAGTCTTCATCATCATCACGACGTCGCCCCTGCCGATCGCCTGCACGACACCGTCGTCTGCGAGATGCACGTCGACTGGATCGATGGTCTTGTACTTCGTCATGAACCGCTTCGAGTACGACATGTGCTGCGTCGCACCCGAGTCGATGAGCCATGTCGGGTTCTTGACGCCGCCGTCACTCTCCTTGCCGGTCGCAAAGAGGAAATCGCCCGAGTCTTCATCTTGGTTGTGCGCTGCGTTTGCACGCTGCGGACGTTGCCGGTCCGCGTTGTCATGGATCCGCGAGGGACACTCCGCGATCCAATGACCCATCTTGCCGCAGTAGTTGCACGCGCCAGTCTTCTTGCTTGGCCGCGCACTGCGCTTCTTGTCGCCCGTCATGAACGCTTGACCAGCCGCGACCCCGTCGCCGCCTTGCTCCTTGCGCTTCATGTCTTCATGCAGAAGCCGAGACGTCACGAGCTCCCACGTCAGCGTGTCGGAACGCGACTCCAACGCCGTGATGAGGAACTGGTACGACTCGCTCAGGCTGCCGAGCAGCGTGATCACGAGGTCGTCTTCGCTGACCGGAGCGCCGACCGCGTCGAGCTGTTCCGCCAGCGTCTTGAGCTTGTTGATGTGCGCGAGCACATCATCACCTTCTTCCATCATGGTCGTGAAGAGACGACGACGAAGAAAGAGCTTGTTCGCCAGGCTCTTCTTCTCGAAGTGGTCTTCCAGTCTTGACCATGCATCGTGCGCGCCACTCGCCGAGCGAACCAACGGGAGCTGCGAGTCTTCCATCGCCAGGCAGACGATCGCCAACGCCTTGCGCGACTTCCTCTTGAACGTCGCTTGGTCCAGCTCGGTCACGCAGTGCTCGAGCTTCACTTCGCCGCTCACGACCTCCCACAGGTCACGTTCTTCGAGCACCATCTGCATCTTGAACTTCCACGCGTGGAAGTTGGTTCCGTCGAACTTGTTGATGCGGGCGGTGCTGGCGTAGTCCATGGCTGCGTTGGTGGAGGCGGTGGAGGCGGAGGCAGAGTCGAACGAGCTTGGGCTCATAACCTGTTGGTTAGAGCCGTCGAGGCTTGAAGGGCGAAGGCACTTGGGTGGTTGGATGCAAAATGCAAAGTGATTGATTGATCGAGGTCCTTAGTTCGCATGCACACCTTCCTCTGTGCTAGCTACGTCTAAGCCTGCTGTGCAGCCGCTCCACTGGATACTTACTGGATTCTTCTGCAATGTAGCCAGTGTGGCGTAAACATGCATTCATGAGTGTGGGTCGTCACCCACAACTATGTCCTACCAGCGTAAACACTCACCCACGCCATGGCGCAATCATGTGCGAATGATTGCCCATGTGTGAGTGATGGTCACACCAGTCGAAGCCGTGACGCTGACTCGTCACGCGCTGGCTGTCGCTCGGCGAGGCGTCTTGAACCCATTGTCGAGAGCGTCGATAGAGCCAACACTCCCACTCGACTTGCCAGCGACGATGATGCCGAGCTTGGTCCGAAGGGCATCGAGCTGCGGCGCTGCGATCGGCTTGGTCATGATGTCTGCGAGCATGTCTTGTGTCGGACAGTACTGCAGCACGACTTGACCGTCTTCGACCTTCTCGCGCACGAAGTGGTAGCGGATGTCGATGTGCTTGGTGCGCTTGTGGAAATCCGGGTTCTTGGCCAACGCGATCGCGCCTTGGTTGTCTTCAAACACCTTCAGAGCGCCGTCGCCTGCATCTTCGCCGAGTTCACGCATGAACGCCTTGAGCCACACCGCCTCTTGAGTCGCTTCCGACAGCGCCATGTACTCGGCCTCAGTCGACGAGAGCGCCACGGTGCGCTGCTTCTTGCTTCGCCAGCTGATGCAGCCATCGTTGAGCACGAACACGTAGCCGCTGGTGCTGCGTCTTGTCTCGATGTCGCCTGCCCAGTCGGCATCCGAGTAGCCGATCAGCTCGCCATCACCAGAGCCAGTGAAGCGAATGCCATGCGTCGGAGTCGCTTGCAGGTATCGGAGCACGCGCTTGAGAGCCTGCCAGTGTGTCGGACACGGGTCTGCAGCAAACTGGCTGAGCACTCCCACTGCAGCTGCGAGATCTGGACGAGTGCCGACCATGAGGTACATCACGGCGCCGACGGCACTGCGGTACGGCACGCCGTTCATGGTCTCGTCGTGCTTGCAGCCACCTTCACACATGGCCTTGGTCAACTTGAGTCCCGGGTCTTGCGGCGTCTTCACGGGCTTGCAGTCTTGCATGCCGAACTTCGTCAGGATCGAGTGCAAGAACTTGGTCTGCCGCATCGACACGGCGCCTGACTTGTCGTCGCGCTCGACTTCCATGCCGAGGCAGTACTTGAGCTCGCCGAGGTCGGACATATCAAAGCGCTCACTCAGCGCACGCTTGGTCGCCGCGAGCAGATCCGTGTCGTTGCATGCGAGGATGAGGTCGTCGACGTAGAGCACCACGAAGATCATGGCCTTGTCGTCGCGCTTGACGTACACGCAGTGGTCCATCTCGCACTTGGAGAAGCCGATCTTGCGCATGAACTCGTCGATGGTCTGGTTCCACATGCGAGGCGACTGCTTGAGACCGTACAACGCGCGCTTGAGCTTGCACACATGGTTGGGGTACTTGGCGTCGACGAACCCATCGGGCTGCTTCATGTAGATCTCTTCATCGAGCACGCCGTTGAGGAACGCCGTCTTGACGTCCATCTGGTGCAGGTCGAGCTTGTACTGCGCCGCGATGCTCAAAATGATCCGGATCGACGCGAACTTGGCCACCGGCGCGAACGTCTCCTCGAAGTCCACGCCGCACTTCTGCAGGAAACCCTTCGCCACAAGACGCGCCTTGTACCGCTCGATGAGACCTTCGACGGTCTCCTTCACCTTGAACACCCACTTGCTGCTGATGGCCTTGCGACCACGCGGCAATGGCACGAGCTCCCACGTCTTGTTCTTGCACAGCGACTCGAACTCGGACTCGCACGCTTCCTTCCACTTGCTCGCGTCGCTGGACTCCATCGCCGACTCGAACGATGTCGGCACTTCTCCCACTGAGTACACGACGTGAGCACGTTCTTCTTCTTCTTCTTCTTTGACTGATGCGAGCAGCGACGACATGTCATCGAGCGACGACCTTGGACCTGGTGCTGGCGTCGAACTTGCTCCGCTTGTACGACCCACGCGTCCGTAGCGCTTCTCCACTGGTGGCTCCGACAGAGCTTCGAGCGAGTGCGTCCGCAAATGGCGCTTCGACCCCGGCGGGTACTCGACATTCGGCTGCTGTGGTCGCTGCGGCTGCCGAGTCGATGGTTGCCGTTGCTGCCATTGCGGTCGCTCATTCGTCGATACTGGCTCCGCCGCTCGCTCGTTCATGCCTTCATCGCTGTCTTCGTCGTCGCGATCGTCGGAGTCTTCACTGTCGGTCGCTTCATCCCCGTCACGAAACTCGACTGCCTTGCTGCCGACTTGTCCGTGCTTGCCGCTGTCGAACGTGTCTTCCATGAACTGCGCGTCGCGACTCACCAGGATCCGGCTGCTCGACAGTTCTTCGAACCGATACGCCTTCTCGTGATCCGAGTAGCCCAAGAAGCGACACAATGTCGACCGCGCATCGAGCTTCGACCGCTTCTCGCTTGGCACGTGCACGTACGCGTGGCATCCGAAGACCTTCAGGTTCTTCAGCAACGGCTTCTTCTGCGTCCATGCCTCGTGCGGAGACTTGTCATGGCCGGTCGCTCGCGTCGGACACCGATTGCGCAGGAACGCTGCCGTTGACACTGCTTCGCCCCAGTAGCGCTTGGACAGACCCGCGTGCTCGATCATGCATCGCGCACTCTCGACCAGAGTCCGGTTCATTCGCTCGGCCACTCCGTTGAGCTGCGGCGTGTACGGCGGCGTAAACTGCTGCACGATGCCGCGATTGCTGCAGAACGCGGCGAACTTGCTTGACACATACTCGCCGCCGTTGTCGCTTCGAAGCACCTTCACACGTCTTCCGGTCTGGGTCTCGGCAAACTTGACGAACTGCACGAACTTGTCCAGCACTTCCGACTTGCTGCGAAGCAAGAACACGACGCAGAACCGCGACTTGTCGTCGATGAACGTCACAAAGTAGCGTTTGTCGGAGAACGTCGCGGTCTGCATTGGGCCGCACACGTCGCTGTGGACGACGTCGAGGACGTTCTTAGCTCGCTCGGATGCAGTCGACTGGAACGCCACTCGCGTCTGCTTGCCGAGCGCACATCCGCTGCAGAGCTCCCACTTGTTCACCGACGCGATGTCGATGCCGACGCCGAGCTTGTGCTTGACGATCGCGTCGAGTCCGCCGTGGCCGATGTGACCGAGTCGCAGGTGCCACAAGTACGACTTGCTCATCTGCGGCGCCTTGGACACACTCGCGACGCTTGCACTCTCCGCTTGCACAGGCGTCATGCACAGCTTGAACAGACTCTTGCCGGCGCGCTCACCGATCTTCCACTTCTGGCCCTTGAGGTTCACGTAGCAGACGCTCGTGTCGAACGTGATCGGCGCGACATCCTTGGTGAATCTGCCGACCGAGAACAGGTTGCGCGACAGCTTGGGAATGTGCCACACATCCGTGAGCACACCCTTCTTGACGCCACTTGGAGTCTTCATCATCATCACGACGTCGCCCCTGCCGATCGCCTGCACGACGCCGTCGTCTGCGAGATGCACGTCGACTGGATCGATGGTCTTGTACTTCGTCATGAACCGCTTCGAGTACGACATGTGCTGCGTCGCACCCGAGTCGATGAGCCATGTCGGGTTCTTGACGCCGCCGTCACTCTCCTTGCCGGTCGCAAAGAGGAAGTCGCCCGAGTCTTCATCTTGGTTGTGCGCTGCGTTTGCACGCTGCGGACGTTGCCGGTCCGCGTTGTCATGGATCCGCGAGGGACACTCCGCGATCCAATGACCCATCTTGCCGCAGTAGTTGCACGCGCCAGTCTTCTTGCTTGGCCGCGCACTGCGCTTCTTGTCGCCCGTCATGAACGCTTGACCAGCCGCGACCCCGTCGCCGCCTTGCTCCTTGCGCTTCATGTCTTCATGCAGAAGCCGAGACGTCACGAGCTCCCACGTCAGCGTGTCGGAACGCGACTCCAACGCCGTGATGAGGAACTGGTACGACTCGCTCAGGCTGCCGAGCAGCGTGATCACGAGGTCGTCTTCGCTGACCGGAGCGCCGACCGCGTCGAGCTGTTCCGCCAGCGTCTTGAGCTTGTTGATGTGCGCGAGCACATCATCACCTTCTTCCATCATGGTCGTGAAGAGACGACGACGAAGAAAGAGCTTGTTCGCCAGGCTCTTCTTCTCGAAGTGGTCTTCCAGTCTTGACCATGCATCGTGCGCGCCACTCGCCGAGCGAACCAACGGGAGCTGCGAGTCTTCCATCGCCAGGCAGACGATCGCCAACGCCTTGCGCGACTTCCTCTTGAACGTCGCTTGGTCCAGCTCGGTCACGCAGTGCTCGAGCTTCACTTCGCCGCTCACGACCTCCCACAGGTCACGTTCTTCGAGCACCATCTGCATCTTGAACTTCCACGCGTGGAAGTTGGTTCCGTCGAACTTGTTGATGCGGGCGGTGCTGGCGTAGTCCATGGCTGCGTTGGTGGAGGCGGTGGAGGCGGAGGCAGAGTCGAACGAGCTTGGGCTCATAACCTGATGGTTAGAGCCGTCGAGGCTTGAAGGGCGAAGGCACTTGGGTGGTTGGATGCAAAATGCAAAGTGATTGATTGATCGAGGTCCTTAGTTCGCATGCACACCTTCCTCTGTGCTAGCTACGTCTAAGCCTGCTGTGCAGCCGCTCCACTGGATACTTACTGGATTCTTCTGCAATGTAGCCAGTGTGGCGTAAACATGCATTCATGAGTGTGGGTCGTCACCCACAACTATGTCCTACCAGCGTAAACACTCACCCACGCCATGGCGCAATCATGTGCGAATGATTGCCCATGTGTGAGTGATGGTCACACCAGTCGAAGCCGTGACGCTGACTCGTCACGCGCTGGCTGTCGCTCGGCGAGGCGTCTTGAACCCATTGTCGAGAGCGTCGATAGAGCCAACACTCCCACTCGACTTGCCAGCGACGATGATGCCGAGCTTGGTCCGAAGGGCATCGAGCTGCGGCGCTGCGATCGGCTTGGTCATGATGTCTGCGAGCATGTCTTGTGTCGGACAGTACTGCAGCACGACTTGACCGTCTTCGACCTTCTCGCGCACGAAGTGGTAGCGGATGTCGATGTGCTTGGTGCGCTTGTGGAAATCCGGGTTCTTGGCCAACGCGATCGCGCCTTGGTTGTCTTCAAACACCTTCAGAGCGCCGTCGCCTGCATCTTCGCCGAGTTCACGCATGAACGCCTTGAGCCACACCGCCTCTTGAGTCGCTTCCGACAGCGCCATGTACTCGGCCTCAGTCGACGAGAGCGCCACGGTGCGCTGCTTCTTGCTTCGCCAGCTGATGCAGCCATCGTTGAGCACGAACACGTAGCCGCTGGTGCTGCGTCTTGTCTCGATGTCGCCTGCCCAGTCGGCATCCGAGTAGCCGATCAGCTCGCCATCACCAGAGCCAGTGAAGCGAATGCCATGCGTCGGAGTCGCTTGCAGGTATCGGAGCACGCGCTTGAGAGCCTGCCAGTGTGTCGGACACGGGTCTGCAGCAAACTGGCTGAGCACTCCCACTGCAGCTGCGAGATCTGGACGAGTGCCGACCATGAGGTACATCACGGCGCCGACGGCACTGCGGTACGGCACGCCGTTCATGGTCTCGTCGTGCTTGCAGCCACCTTCACACATGGCCTTGGTCAACTTGAGTCCCGGGTCTTGCGGCGTCTTCACGGGCTTGCAGTCTTGCATGCCGAACTTCGTCAGGATCGAGTGCAGGAACTTGGTCTGCCGCATCGACACGGCGCCTGACTTGTCGTCGCGCTCGACTTCCATGCCGAGGCAGTACTTGAGCTCGCCGAGGTCGGACATATCAAAGCGCTCACTCAGCGCACGCTTGGTCGCCGCGAGCAGATCCGTGTCGTTGCATGCGAGGATGAGGTCGTCGACGTAGAGCACCACGAAGATCATGGCCTTGTCGTCGCGCTTGACGTACACGCAGTGGTCCATCTCGCACTTGGAGAAGCCGATCTTGCGCATGAACTCGTCGATGGTCTGGTTCCACATGCGAGGCGACTGCTTGAGACCGTACAACGCGCGCTTGAGCTTGCACACATGGTTGGGGTACTTGGCGTCGACGAACCCATCGGGCTGCTTCATGTAGATCTCTTCATCGAGCACGCCGTTGAGGAACGCCGTCTTGACGTCCATCTGGTGCAGGTCGAGCTTGTACTGCGCCGCGATGCTCAAAATGATCCGGATCGACGCGAACTTGGCCACCGGCGCGAACGTCTCCTCGAAGTCCACGCCGCACTTCTGCAGGAAACCCTTCGCCACAAGACGCGCCTTGTACCGCTCGATGAGACCTTCGACGGTCTCCTTCACCTTGAACACCCACTTGCTGCTGATGGCCTTGCGACCTCGCGGCAATGGCACGAGCTCCCACGTCTTGTTCTTGCACAGCGACTCGAACTCGGACTCGCACGCTTCCTTCCACTTGCTCGCGTCGCTGGACTCCATCGCCGACTCGAACGATGTCGGCAACTCTCCCACTGAGTACACGACGTGAGCACGTTCTTCTTCTTCTTCTTCTTTGACTGATGCGAGCAGCGACGACATGTCATCGAGCGACGACCTTGGACCTGGTGCTGGCGTCGAACTTGCTCCGCTTGTACGACCCACGCGTCCGTAGCGCTTCTCCACTGGTGGCTCCGACAGAGCTTCGAGCGAGTGCGTCCGCAAATGGCGCTTCGACCCCGGCGGGTACTCGACATTCGGCTGCTGTGGTCGCTGCGGCTGCCGAGTCGATGGTTGCCGTTGCTGCCATTGCGGTCGCTCATTCGTCGATACTGGCTCCGCCGCTCGCTCGTTCATGCCTTCATCGCTGTCTTCGTCGTCGCGATCGTCGGAGTCTTCACTGTCGGTCGCTTCATCCCCGTCACGAAACTCGACTGCCTTGCTGCCGACTTGTCCGTGCTTGCCGCTGTCGAACGTGTCTTCCATGAACTGCGCGTCGCGACTCACCAGGATCCGGCTGCTCGACAGTTCTTCGAACCGATACGCCTTCTCGTGATCCGAGTAGCCCAAGAAGCGACACAATGTCGACCGCGCATCGAGCTTCGACCGCTTCTCGCTTGGCACGTGCACGTACGCGTGGCATCCGAAGACCTTCAGGTTCTTCAGCAACGGCTTCTTCTGCGTCCATGCCTCGTGCGGAGACTTGTCATGGCCGGTCGCTCGCGTCGGACACCGATTGCGCAGGAACGCTGCCGTTGACACTGCTTCGCCCCAGTAGCGCTTGGACAGACCCGCGTGCTCGATCATGCATCGCGCACTCTCGACCAGAGTCCGGTTCATTCGCTCGGCCACTCCGTTGAGCTGCGGCGTGTACGGCGGCGTGAACTGCTGCACGATGCCGCGATTGCTGCAGAACGCGGCGAACTTGCTTGACACATACTCGCCGCCGTTGTCGCTTCGAAGCACCTTCACACGTCTTCCGGTCTGGGTCTCGGCAAACTTGACGAACTGCACGAACTTGTCCAGCACTTCCGACTTGCTGCGAAGCAAGAACACGACGCAGAACCGCGACTTGTCGTCGATGAACGTCACAAAGTAGCGTTTGTCGGAGAACGTCGCGGTCTGCATTGGGCCGCACACGTCGCTGTGGACGACGTCGAGGACGTTCTTAGCTCGCTCGGATGCAGTCGACTGGAACGCCACTCGCGTCTGCTTGCCGAGCGCACATCCGCTGCAGAGCTCCCACTTGTTCACCGACGCGATGTCGATGCCGACGCCGAGCTTGTGCTTGACGATCGCGTCGAGTCCGCCGTGGCCGATGTGACCGAGTCGCAGGTGCCACAAGTACGACTTGCTCATCTGCGGCGCCTTGGACACACTCGCGACGCTTGCACTCTCCGCTTGCACAGGCGTCATGCACAGCTTGAACAGACTCTTGCCGGCGCGCTCACCGATCTTCCACTTCTGGCCCTTGAGGTTCACGTAGCAGACGCTCGTGTCGAACGTGATCGGCGCGACATCCTTGGTGAATCTGCCGACCGAGAACAGGTTGCGCGACAGCTTGGGAATGTGCCACACATCCGTGAGCACACCCTTCTTGACGCCACTTGGAGTCTTCATCATCATCACGACGTCGCCCCTGCCGATCGCCTGCACGACGCCGTCGTCTGCGAGATGCACGTCGACTGGATCGATGGTCTTGTACTTCGTCATGAACCGCTTCGAGTACGACATGTGCTGCGTCGCACCCGAGTCGATGAGCCATGTCGGGTTCTTGACGCCGCCGTCACTCTCCTTGCCGGTCGCAAAGAGGAAATCGCCCGAGTCTTCATCTTGGTTGTGCGCTGCGTTTGCACGCTGCGGACGTTGCCGGTCCGCGTTGTCATGGATCCGCGAGGGACACTCCGCGATCCAATGACCCATCTTGCCGCAGTAGTTGCACGCGCCAGTCTTCTTGCTTGGCCGCGCACTGCGCTTCTTGTCGCCCGTCATGAACGCTTGACCAGCCGCGACCCCGTCGCCGCCTTGCTCCTTGCGCTTCATGTCTTCATGCAGAAGCCGAGACGTCACGAGTTCCCACGTCAGCGTGTCGGCACGCGACTCCAACGCCGTGATGAGGAACTGGTACGACTCGCTCAGGCTGCCGAGCAGCGTGATCACGAGGTCGTCTTCGCTGACCGGAGCGCCGACCGCGTCGAGCTGTTCCGCCAGCGTCTTGAGCTTGTTGATGTGCGCGAGCACATCATCACCTTCTTCCATCATGGTCGTGAAGAGACGACGACGAAGAAAGAGCTTGTTCGCCAGGCTCTTCTTCTCGAAGTGGTCTTCCAGTCTTGACCATGCATCGTGCGCGCCACTCGCCGAGCGAACCAACGGGAGCTGCGAGTCTTCCATCGCCAGGCAGACGATCGCCAACGCCTTGCGCGACTTCCTCTTGAACGTCGCTTGGTCCAGCTCGGTCACGCAGTGCTCGAGCTTCACTTCGCCGCTCACGACCTCCCACAGGTCACGTTCTTCGAGCACCATCTGCATCTTGAACTTCCACGCGTGGAAGTTGGTTCCGTCGAACTTGTTGATGCGGGCGGTGCTGGCGTAGTCCATGGCTGCGTTGGTGGAGGCGGTGGAGGTGGAGGCAGAGTCGAACGAGCTTGGGCTCATAACCTGATGGTTAGAGCCGTCGAGGCTTGAAGGGCGAAGGCACTTGGGTGGTTGGATGCAAAATGCAAAGTGATTGATTGATCGAGGTCCTTAGTTCGCATGCACACCTTCCTCTGTGCTAGCTACGTCTAAGCCTGCTGTGCAGTCGCTCCACTGGATACTTACTGGATTCTTCTACGCCATGGCGCAATCATGTGCGAATGATTGCCCTTGTGTGAGTGAAGATCACACCAGTCGAAGTCGTGACGCTGACTCGTCACGCGCTGGCTGTCGCTCGGCGAGGCGTCTTGAACCCGTTGTCGAGAGCGTCGATATCGCCAGCACCTACGATGAACGACGAAGCGGTATGAGCCTGTGCCTGGAGTCCGAGACCCCAACAGAGCGGAGCGCGCCAAGTGCTAGTTAGCGCTTCGCTAGGCTTCCCGTGCTGTAGTACCACGCAGCAAACCGCGAATCGGTGTTTTAGTCCACGAAGTAGAAGTCCAGGCCCATTATTTCAGTAGTCAGACCGCCTAGCGGAGCGGGGAGGTAGTCGGGAGAAGTCCCACGGAGCAGGGAGAGGCGTCCGCTGTCCAGCGTTGCCGACAACGTGTCCGTTAGGGGCTTGACCAGCCGCCAGGAGTAGTCGTTACACTTGTTCTGGATCGGCTCAGCCCACACGCGCCAGTTGGTTCTTGTACGACTCCACGTTGGGACCATGCAAGAGCCAATAAGGTCGGGTACCCGGATGGATCCAGAAGACAGATTCGCATCACTGTCGGTCCAGGTTGGCCGGTCTTATTGAATGAGGTCTTCGACTCCCGCGTGATAGACTTTTTCGAGATGAGCAAGCGGCTTCAAGACAGCCTCCTACACCGGACCAGCTTTAGCGCTGATGTGGATCCAGTGCTTGTTCTGTGGAGAAGTAACGTGTAGTTTTCCTGGTCTCCAGCAACAACCAGGTCTGTACGTGGGGGACGCCAGACCTGGGTCGAGCTAGGACGTGCACTAGCAAAGCCGAATGAACAATGTATTAGCACATGACTCACACCTAGCTCTCTAGTCTGGCTCTAGACAGTGTGATCTCCTTGTGTAGTCCTTTTGAGTCGGAAACAACGAGGACACCGGTGTGTCTGGCCGGCTAGTGCTAACACTTCTCTCCCAAGCCAGCACAGGAAGTTGGATGGGCAAACCAAGCAAGCAAGAGACTCCTTTTGTGTGCATATTATGTACAGACCCTAACACACTGGGTCTCTTCGCCACGTCTCTTGGCGGTCACTCAATGTATGCACTCTGGCACATTGTCCAGGTCGCAGGACAGCTCCTCAAAACGACTGGGACGGGCTGGCTGGCCTGCGTTCCAGGCTCTTACGCTTTCGCTCTTGCTGGCCAAACCTGGCTCTTACGGTCTCTCACAATGCCGGTCAAGCTGGGCTCTTACGCTTTCACTCTCACTGGCTGGGTGCTCTGACCTCTTACGCCGACTCTCAAACACACTACTCGCCGCCCTTCTGACGCAAGCAGTGCAATACACAGGATGTACTGCTTAGGCCTACCAGAGCAGCACTATCGATACACAAGGTACAACGAAACTCTTCACGCAATTTACCACAAGCTGGTATTACACTCGTACAGGCCAGATGCTGGTATGTACAGACTAGCTAGCAGAAAGCTTGCGTGTGGCAGGAGCTCTGCAGGAGGAGAGGAGCGAGCGAGGAGACTTGAGCTGATGGGGGGCGGAATTTCGCTACCATTTGATTTACTGGTCGGCCGGTTTTCCAGCCGTCCATATTGTCCGACAAAGTACCGATATTACCGTCTTTATCCAGATAATTACGGGATTCCTATCTACTACGTACGATTCGGACCTAACTAAAACGTTACAGCTCAGACCTGGCCAGGCTGTACCAAAAGTGGCACAGGCTAAACTGACCGCCCTAAAACGTTTGGTCTTGAGCGACCTGGCGCGCGAGAGAGTGGTAGGACGAGGCCGAGCGAGAAAAGCCGCCGTTGTGCGGGCGGCGCCGGGAGGTCGACCTGAGAGGGTATGGCTGGCGCGAGAGGCGCGCCCGGCATGTACAGTCATTTTCGGATTCACCACACATTAGGTACGCCGCGCCTGCTTTCTTCCAGGCCTTCGTCACAACCGCCCCTTGCGGGGGTTGAGAGACACTCGACCGCCCGCACTGGTCTCGCATCTTGCGCATCTTGCTGACGACTGGATCATGTGTCACTCGCGCCTGTGCAGGACTGGCTTGCCGTGCGTCGAGTTTGATCTGGCGTTTCGCGTTCGCCCTTGTCTGGATCTGCGCTCTGGCTGCTGGCACGTCCTCGTCCTCGTCATGGGCTCTCCCGCCGCTCCTGGCGCTCCCGCCGCTGGCCCCACAGTTGGATCTGCGCCTGCTCCACCCGCCGCGCCGTTGCCGGCTGGCGCTGTGGCTTCTGCTGCTGGGTCCGCAGCTGGTCCAGCGCTCGGCCAGCTCGCGACGCCTCTTTCTGGGTCGTCCGGCGGCTACCCGCTTCAGCTTCGTCTGCGCGAAGTGCATCGGCGGGCGACACGCGACGGCCGGCTGCGTTGCCGACTCCGTCGTGGGCGATACGCCTCGAGGCGATGCAGACAGCTCCTAGCTCACGCAGCGCTCCTGGCTCGCCGATCAGAGGACGCGAAGAGACGCCGGCGTCGGCACGGTCGGCTTGGGCCGGGTCGACCAGTCGCTTTCCGGTATTTGGCTTTCGAGCTGACATCTGGATGGCTGGCATTCGCGCGCGAGTCGCCGCACGACCTGACGCCTCGGAAATCGATGGCGATGAGGAAGGCGAACAGAAGAGTAGCGAGCCTGGTGACCCGCCTGCTCGTACTGCGATGTCGCTGACGGACACGCCGTTCGCTCTCATGACCGGCATCTATCCCGACCTGGACTTTGCAACGCTGAAGATCACCGCGCTGACATCGCGAGCTTGGAGGATCGCCTCGCCGACCGGCTCCGCAACGCCGCTCCGTGGGACCCTCACGCGATTTTCGAGGGAGACTTGGCGTCGTCGTTTCCGCTCGCGCCCCTAGTTCGCCAGGTGCTGGGCGACGGTGGCTGGTTGGGCCCGCTTAACGGCTTGCATCGGCGTAGCAGCCCGCCCGCGACTCTCAGTGCCATGCAAGAGGCGCTCTTGGTGTACGAGTGGCTGAGTTGACACCTTGGCTCTGTGCATCTCGTCCGGCGAGCGCTCCGGACATCTGTGGCCGTGCACCGCCTGGCCAGGTGGCTCGGGAACGCGTTCGAGGTGCTCAAAGCTCGCGAGGCGACGACAATCGGGGCGCGACCAGACAATGACGGCAATGCCATCTTCCGTCGTATCCAACTCTACTTGACCGAGTCGATGTTCGAGCACCGCTGGAGCTGGGAATACCTGCGAGCCACCCTGGCCGAGGCGGTCGAGCGCGCCGATCAGGTTCAGTGGAGCACCCAGACTCACCGCGACGACGCGCGAGCCAGCCTGGATGAAGCACTCCGACTAAGCCTGCAGCTTGCTGACGCGACTCGCCAGGTCCAAGAGCTTCGTGATCGTCTGGAGGCGTCCCAGATCAAAGCTCGCGCAGCGCTCAAGCACTTTGCGAAGTTGGAACGCGACTTGCTGGCAGCACTGAATACGGACGACGCGGAGCGCCGCAGACGATTACGTACGCTCAAGGATGTTCGCGAAGCGCGTGACGCTGCAGTCGCGCTGGCTAACAACTGGCGAGACGAGCTCCGGCGGACCCAAGAGAAGTTTGCCCGCATCATGCAGCAGGCGGCGCAGTCGGTCGGCGAGTACTGTCGGCGTATCACCGAGCTGGAGTTGTCCGACGCGAGCCAGGGTCACGCGCGCGAGACCAAGCTGCGTCAGCTACTCTCCATGATCTCGAGCTGCCGCTTCCGGCACGCCTGCCAAGGACGAGACGACCGAGGCCGTCACGAAGCTGGCTCGGAGCGCGCCGGATAGACCGAATGACGCGTCGCGTACACCGGTGCCGTTGCCAGTCTGGCTGGCCCACGTTCCTATTCTGGGGATGCCGTACTGCCTGCCTCATACTGCGCCCTGGTCTGGGTCTACAGGGCCGCCAGCTCAACGCGCTGCTGCGGGCGGCGCTGGCGACGGCGATGGCAATGACGGCGGCGGCGACGATGATGGTGTCGACGGCCGCGCAGGGTGCGCAGGTGACGACGGCGACGAAGAACAGCAAGGCAAAGAACCGGAGGGTGACGACGACGGGCCGTACTACCACTTTGGGTCATACAATAGTGACGCTGTCGGCGACAGTGCGAGTGACGACGATGCTGGCGATGATGGCGCCGATGCGGGATCGGCCAGTGGTGCTGGTGCTGGCGGGTCCCAGGCGGGATCTGGACCTGGTCATGACTCGAACCAGCGGCCGATTGACGTCGACGACAAACTCGACACTGCTACCACGGCGGACGCGATCCTGGCTTCCTCGCCACACACTGGACCTCGTCGTGGCTCGCGACGGCAATCCCCTGACCGATCAGTAGCGAAGCGGCTGTTCGGCGAAGAGCTTGACGCGGCTTGGCTTCAAGCTGCTTACTCCCTGCCGGGCTCTGGACTCTCGGTCGTCCCAGCGCCAGCAACGCTGCCTGTTCTGGGACCTGCCGCGCCAGCATCTGCGCCTACTTCTGCGCCGGCGCCTGCACCAGGACAGGCTGGCGCAGCGTCGTTTGGGTCGCCATCGGCTACTGCTTCTAGCCCGGTCGCCGGCGAGGTTGATGTTACTGCGTCGCTCTCGCCGGCCACGGTCATGCCGCCTACTGGTCACTCGCTCGACGTCATGGGACGACGGTCCAACCTCCGGTTCGCCAAAGAGTCCCGGAGCCAGAGGTCGAAGTGACTGCCGGCAACCGACAGCTTGTCCAGCTCGGTCACCTCACCGTCCTGTCCACGATCGACTTCCCACCGGCTCAGTCACAACCTCACACGGCTTTTACTCTCGACGACTTGAAGAAACCCGGCGCGTTCCGGTTGACGACGGTGCGGCTGGCGGCGATCACATCGTACACACTCGGCCCCCTCCGTGGACGCATCCCGATCCTGCGCGAGACCACGTCTGGTCTGTATCGAGAAGTCTGGCGCGGGTTGCAGATGCAGAAAGTTCGTGGGCCGAACAGTTCGTCGATCGAGCAGACGTCGTTTTTCCCGAGCTACGAGCCGTTGCGTTCCGAGTTCCGCCGAGCAATGACTCCACTCGCTAGCGCTGCTGGCTTGGCCGCTTACGAAGCCTCCATGGCGACACGCCCCTAGGACGTGCAGTGGCACCGTCGAGGGACCGTGCTGTACTTCCTGGACTGGAAGGAGCTCGACCGGCCTGAGCAGGTCTGGGTCCAAAACCTGCTCGAGCTCCAGTACAGGTTCCGGCAGGCGAGCTGGGTCATCAAGCACTTCCTGACGCTCCGATACACCAGGCCGAAGGCAGGCCCTTACTACCCCGGCCATGTCGCGCCCGTGCAGCCACTGGACCGCGAGTGGCGACTCCGGATCGAGAACCGGCACAAGCTCATGGAGGTGTAGTGGGCTGGCGTGCAGGTCCTGATACGAGAACTGGCCGCAAACGTTAGAGCGCCATGACTCCTTCTGGTTGAAACCTGCGTTCTGGTTCTGCCCAGCTGCTGTGTGCTCCTGGGTGCCCAGCGACATCAACGTGAAGACGTTCCAGCGCGGCTCAATGAGGTTGACTGGGAGGAGCCGGCGCGCTGCGAGTGGGCCAACTGGCCAGGCCTCTTCGCGGAGGCTATCACCGACGACGAGTCGAAGATTTTGAACGAGAATCTCGGCGCTGATCCACGGCCACTTCCTTCTCCTTGGAACGACCCGGACTATCGCCCGCTGCCGCTACACTTTGTCCTCGAGGGCACGCCTGGCCTGGAGCTCTTGGCGTGGGCTCAACCCGGCGTGATCATTGACTACTGGGTTAAGCTCACGAAGCCTCAGTATGCGGCGTACAAGCGGTGCGTGAAGCCACCCAAGCGTCGTCGCAGAGCCACTGCTGGTGATTGTCCTCAGTTTGCCGCGCTCGCACCACCTGGGAGTAGCTGCCTCAGCGGCTCAGCGCTCCGGCTCACGCCGGTCTTATCACTTGGGTTTACTTGCCGTTTGGAGAGTGCACGAGTTTGTGTGAAATTTGTGTAATAGTGTTTTGTATACTCACTGGAACTGGGCTTGCCGTCTCAGTGAAAACCCCTCTTGGGAGTGTACATTGCTCTTGGTCTCGGTATCCGGTCTGAGCCTCGGTTTGTCAGTGTTGGTAGCACACTCTCACGGTGCTCCTCCTATCTGCGGACCAAAAGAACTCGCCAAAGGGATACACATTGTGAGTGACTGACCAGAGCAGTTACGGTTGTATTGAGTGCTAGTATTTGAGTACGAGTGTTACTGCTCACCGAATCGATCCTACTCCTTAGTCTACCCGGGTTCGAAGCGATGTGTGCAAGATTTCTACGTCGCTATAGCACACAGCCTGTGGTCTGATGAGCTTGGCGGCGTCCCGATGGTGACGAGCGCCGATGTCGTCATCCAGTGGCCATTCCTTTAAACCGAGCTCCTTTGTCGAGCCATGGCGCTCTGCAACTAACGACAACAGTTTGAATCCTGGGCAGGACCCGGAACAAACTGCGGCAGTCCTGGATACGGATCTCCTCTTGGGCAGGTTGGCCGCGCAGCGTCGAATGAGCAACTCGACCGGCAGTCAGAGTCGGACGGCGACTTTGACGACAGCACCTCATAGCTTCCGATCCGATTGCGCCTAATGGACAAGACGCCAGGACGCCCAGTAATTGATCAAAAGATACGGGATGCTGCTGAGCGGCAAGATCGAGCCCAGTTCAGCGCGTTGGAAGAAGCGCGGCGACCGCTGGGTGCTTGTCGACCAAGGACGTCGTCAACTCGTCGACAATGAGAAGTCAGCGCTGTCCGAAGCACTTGAGCGCCCCGCCGCGTTGCAGGTCAAGTACCACGACCATGCCAGCAAGAGAACAAAGCCGACACTCAAGTGAAGCCAGTGGTCAATCGGGCCGGACCTCGTCTAGTCGCTTCATGTGTGAACAAGTTTCCTGTCGCGAACAGCCACGACGCAAGCGATCAGCGTTTCGAGCCAAAGTCCACAACGCACACAAGGCACAATCGCTGTTGAGGTTGTCTTCATCGCGGGAGTCGGCGTGTTCTCGAGAGAGCAGATTAAGTCGAGGAGACGCGTCAAGATTCAGTGCGGTCTTTGCAAGCAAGGCACTGCGTTCATCAAGTGGATGCGAGCGGATGTGTCGACCTGCTTCGCACCGATCAGTTTGAAGCAACCCGAAACACGTGGCTCGGCGTCGCAAACAGTGCCGTTCGAGATGCTCCAACGCATCCGACAGCTTGCTTCTGAGCATGGCGTGCACTGCGTCATGTGTTCGGAGACCCTTGGCAACTACCATTGGCGCGCCTTGACGATCGACATCGTGTCGACATCCTGCTATACTACAGGGCTCGCTAAACAACACATGCTACCAGTCGACACTCGACGCAGTTGCCCACCACATGATCGATCGACAATACGCTCGTCGACTTCAGTGCGGTCTATGTGAAGGGGTCACACAGCACTTTGCGCTTGAGGAAGCGTGCACACACGTGTGCGGCAACTTGTGTTGCAGGGAACGTGTCCCCGTAGCCTGGACGTTGTGAAGACAACAGAGCAGGTTCCAAACTAGTTCATTGTGCGGCTATCGTCCTACAGCATGCATGCCTAAGTATCCCTATACTAAATGCAAGATAGCACACTAAGTACCGTGAGGTACACGCGACTCATTAATGAATGAGTCGCTGTCGTTCGCCCGATTGGACGACGACCCCTGTCTGGTGTGTCCCACACCACGACAGTCCATGTCCAGGACCGGACACCCCGGATTGGTGTATGTCACACCAATCCATGTAACAGGCCACTTTCGGCCCCGTTACATCACCCCCTACTCAGAGCAAGAACACCACGCGTGGTGACGGAGTCCGATCCGCTTGCACGTCTTGTGCGTACGCGCACCGCGCTCGGTGACAGCTCGTGATCTGCCAGTTCACTGAGCACTAGTGCATGGTCGTTCGCGAGTGCGATTGTGGCTGCGGGCGTTTGGTCAACGTCGTCCTCGTGCCAGTCTTTTACTTTCAAAGACTGCGCACGAGAGGCACTCGTGCCACGACGACGACGATGACGAAGACCCCAGCCTCGCCGAAGACGAGCGACAAGTCGCTGAACAAGAGGTCTGCTGCCTTGGCAGCCCGCCGAGTGCAGCGCGACGTAGCAAGCTCAGCGCGCGCTGCTGTCGCATCGCCGAGCTCCAAGAGCAAAGCGAAGAAGAAAGCGACGCGTCGCATCTCCGACGATGAGGAGGAAGACAGCGACAACAATCCTGCCCCCACGATGACGCAGGCGATCGCGATCGGCGACCGCGTCATCACCGCGTCCGTGGCGACCGAGCACTTCACGGGCGTCGAGGACGTGCCGGGCTCGGCGCCACGCGACGGCGAGGCGTGCAAACGCAAGAGCGCGCCTATGCCCATTGTCGAGCGCACTTTGGAACGCGATCCAGCGAAGGCAGCAGTGGGTGCGACTTCTGCAAAGAAGAAGACCACGAAAGCTGCGGCCACGGGTGCGAAGGCACCGGCTTCGACGAAGCGCTCGTCGTCAGGCAGAGCGAAGACCGCAGAAGACCCTTCGCGTTGTGGCGCGGGTACAGCGGGTGCGACGCTCGGCGCTGGCGACGAGGAAGAGAAGGTAGCCGTTCCGACGGTGACCACAGAAGGACAAGTGCCTGACGTGGGCGCTTGTACAGCGGGTGCGCCGTCGACGACGACCACAGAAGACCTTGAGGCGTTGGCGGCGGGTGCAGCGGGTGCATCGGCTGATGCTGCTTCTCTTGAAGATGCTTCTGTCGAAGCGACGCGTTCTGGAGCGCCGAGCGAAGACAACGCGTTGTCGAACGGCTTGCCAAGCTCGTGGGTTCCTCGCGAGGAAGTCGTGCGACGAGCTTGTGCTGCGAGCGACCACGCCGGGTCGACTCGCTCCTCGAGCTTCAGCGCGTTCGGGGACTTCAAGGACGCCGTCGACTACGACGAGAGCGACGACGACGAGTCTGGCGTCGTTGACGACGCGGTTGGCGAAGCTCCTCCCCCACTTGTCCAGGTTGCAAGCAACCAGGCAGTGCAGGTCAAGACCGAGCCTGCCACGACTCTGGCGTCAAACCCAGCGTCGACTGCGTTCGTCGACCTCACCACGAGCGACGATGACGGCGACGTCAGTGCCGATGGCACCGCTGCACGCAGCGAGCGTCGCGTCTCGGTCGCGACCGTGAAGCTCGAGGCGGGTGAAGTACCCTCGTTGGCGTCGTTTCGTCCACCGACGATGCCAGCCTGTCACGTGTGGCGTACGCGACAGCCGCGGCGCAGAGCGCGGCAAGCGCTGCGGCTGTGTTTCCGGCCGATCGTGATCGTGCTGGTCGTCCTTCGGCTGTGGCGTCGAAGCATTTGAGTAGCAACTCGCCACCCGGACGGGCGCCCGCGAAACGTCCTTCGCGCTACAGCCCCGCCGTAGATCGAGCCGAAGCCCAGCCTACATCCGTCGCGACGGTGGCTGGTGCTGCTGGTCAAACTGGGCGACCAAGCCAGGCACATCAGCCAGCAGGCTCTCGCGGCTTTGCCACGAGTTCTGCGAGTGCGGGTAGCCACGCCACTTCACAAGAAGTTCCCGACGTCGGCCAGAGCCTCGCTGCTTCAGCAGCGCTTCCAGACGAGTCAAGAAGTGGCGGTGGCGCTCGCGGCGCTGAACGAAGCGCGCTTCGCCCAACTGGAGACACGGCTCGCGAGCCAGGAGAGTCCGCATGGACCGCCACCGCTCACTGCTCGATGAGCTCGTCTCCGGGAGCTCTCGCTCGTGTCTCGGCCGTCGTCTCGACGATCTTGAGGCCGAGAACGCTCGTCTGCGCGACCGCGTGACGTTTCTCGAGACACGTGCGTCGTCTGTGCAGTCGTCGCTCGACTCGCACAAGTACGAGATCGGGCGCTTGCGCTGGAGCTCGACGGCTGCTCTCCCAGCGCCGTCGTCCAACCAACAGTACCGTGCACTGCACGAGTACTCGAGCTCGCGCCAGAGCAGCGACTGGTACCGCTCGAACCATTACGATGGTCGATCTGGGTACTCGTCGAACGATCGTGATCATGGGCGCTTCGAGGAGGTTCGCGAACCTGATCGGCGAGCCAGCGAGTCACACTCGCCTCAGCGCTCGAGCGTCTACTCGACACAGCGCTCAGAAGATCACTCGGCGCACTCGGCACAATCGTGATGGTGCGCAAGCGGATTGTGATCCGGCTCTCTCAGAGCATCCTCCGGCGGCCGATACGGCTTGAGCATCCCGACGTAGAACGTCGGATGCGTCTGCAGTGCCGGCGGCAGCTGCAGAGTGCACGCCCGTCCTCAGACATGCAGGACCTTGCATGGTCCGACGTAGCGAGGACAGCGGACAGGCGACCGAGTAGCAGGTTCTTTGCATTCAGTAGGACGAGGTCGCCCACATTGAATACATGTTCGTTTGAACGACCACTCTTGTCCGCTTGTCTCTTTTGTGCATCTTGTGCGTCCGCCATGACGTCACGCATGATAGCGATGCGCGCTGTCAGCAAGTCTTCCACTTGCCGTAGCACCGTCGCTGGTGCGACACTCGCCAAGCGAGTTTCAAAGTCGCCTTGGCGCCCGCGACCTTGACCCATGAGCGTCGAAGGTATGCGCGGCACGCAAGGAGTTCACGTAGAATGGCGTGAAGCCTGTCGATGCGTGAACTGCGTTGTTGATGGAGAACTCAACGAACGCGAGCATCTTGCTCCAACGTGTTAGATGTGTTGTCTAGAGGCTTGAAGGCGAAGGCACTTGGGTGGTTGGATGCAAAATGCAAAGTGATTGATTGATCGAGGTCCTTAGTTCGCATGCACACCTTCCTCTGAGCTAGCTACGTCTAAGCCTGCTGTGCAGTCGCTCCACTGGATACTTACTGGATTCTTCTACGCCATGGCGCAATCATGTCGGAATGATTGCCCTTGTGTGAGTGAAGATCACACCAGTCGAAGTCGTGACGCTGACTCGTCACGCGCTGGCTGTCGCTCGGTGAGGCGTCTTGAACCCATTGTCGAGAGCATCGAGAACGCCAACAAGATGTTCAGCAGCAACGCTGCGCAAGATGTCTTCGACAACGTGATTCGCGCGTTCTATCTTACCATCAGTCTGCATATGGTCCGCTGTGGACATGCTCAGCCTTGTGCCGAGCAAGTCGAACAGTGCGCGCCACACCTGCGAGGTGAAGAGCGGATCGCGATCCGAGACCAGTGTCTCTGGCAGACCATGGTGTCGGAACACCGTATCTAAGAGGATACGCGCAGTATCAGCCGCACTGACCTGCTCGCTTACTAGCGCAAGCCGTACCATCTTGAACAGGCGGCACACAAAGACCACCTAGCCGGTGCGTCCTTGTTTGTTCTTTGGGTATCCAAAGACAAAGTCCATGGACACCGACCGCCAACAGTCGGCTGGCACAAGCAGGCTCTGCAGCGGAGCTGCGCCGTGCTGCGAGGTCTTCACTCGCTAACAGACCTCGCACGTCTTGACGTACTTGGCGACCCACTTGTACATGTGGGGCCACCAAAACCCATCGCTCACGAGCGCATAGGTCATCTCACGACCGAGGTGTCCGTTCACCGCCGTGTCGTCCGCCTCGAACAGCACCTTGTGCTTGAGGTCCTCGTCATGAGGCACGACCACGCGCGGTTGATCCTCCTTCCCGACCCGGAAGCACAGGATCCTGTCTTGCACCGAGTAGCGATGCAGACGCGAGCGCACTCGTGCAGACAGCTTCTCGGTCGCACTCTGGCCGTCCGAGAAGTGGCGCAGGAGCTGCGCGCATGCTTCGTCATGCTTGTACGCTGCCCGAACTTGTTCGAGCAGCGAGCTCTCGAGCGAGACGACATGAGCGAGCTCATAGTCTGGACGCCTCGAGAGCGCGTCCGCGAGGACGTTCAAGAGTCCGGGGTTGTACTCGACCTTGAAGTTGTATTCCGCAAAGAATGACAACCAGCGCGCCATGCGCTGCGACAAGTGCGGAGAGCTTGTCGCCGTCCTCGAGGACGCATGATCTGTGTAGATCACGAACGGTTCCGAGCCAAGAAGATGGACTCGGAACTTGACAAGAGCGTACTTCATCGCAAGTAGCTCCTTGTCGTGAACTGGGTAGTTCTTCTCGGCGGTCTTCAGCTGCCGAGACTGGAAAGCAATGGCACGATCGCGATCGTCGTCATCCTTCTGCATCAGCGCAGCCGATGGCTAAGTCCGAAGCTTCACAGACGACTGAGAACGGATTCTTCAGGTCTGGGAGCGCCAAGACCGGCGCTCGCACCAGACTCTCCTTGACCTTCGCGAAGGCGGCTTCATGGACTTCAGTCCAGAGCCATTCCCGTCCTTCTTGAGCAAGTTGGACAGTGGGCGGACCATGTCCGCGTAGTGGTGGCTGAACCTGTGAAGGTAGTCGGCCAAGCCAAGCCACTTGCGCAAGTCCTTCTGACTGCGCGGAAGAGGCCAATCCACGATTGCCTTCACCTTGCTTGGATCGGCGCATACGCCGTTCCGACCGACAAAGCATCCGAGGAACGGGATCTCTCTCGTTCCAAAGATGCATTTGTCGATGTTCGCATAGAGCTTGTTGGCTTTCATGCAAGCGAGCACCTCTCGCAGGTGCTCCACGTGCTTCTGCACGTCCGATGTCATCGAAGTACGTCTGCGCAAACTTCCTCATTGGACGGAAGAGTTGCGTGACGAGACGGTTGAACGTCGCTGGAGCGTTCGAGAGCCTCTGGGGCATCACGAGCCACTCCCACAGCATGCCGCTCGGCGTGCTGACAGCCGTGAGCGTAACATCCTGTTCCCGCATGAGGATCTGATAGTACCAGTCTACCAGATCCAGTGCACTGAAGATCGCGCACCCGGTCATGTTGTTGACCATCACATCCTTGCGAGGGATTGGCGTCTGCGCCAGGATCGTCGCCGCATTTAACTTGTTGAAAGCGTGGACGATCCGCCACTTGCCATTCGACTTCTTGACGCAGAACGTCGGGCTTGTGTGCGGAGACTTCGACTCTCGCACAAAGACGGCAACTTCCTTCGCTGCGAAGAACTCGTCGATGAAGTCGACTTGTTCTTTGGGCAGTGCTCACTGCCGCATCACGCAGTACTTGGTGCCTGGCACCAAGTCGATCTCGTGACGCACACCGCGATCTGGTGGCAGCGACGTCAGTGGCTCCTTGCACACCACGTCGCTGAAGTCCATCAGGACTTGATACAAAGGATCGCTCGGATCCTTCAGTATCTGCGCTCCGCGCCGCGATTCAAACTATCGCTTGAACTCCGCCAGGACGCTCTCGTCCATGACGGAGGGGGAGTTCACTTGCAGCTTTTCGTGCTCTGGTCGTATCATGACCATCTCGGACAGCTCTCCAGCTTTCAGCTCGGAGAGGAAGTCCGAGAAGCTCAACACTTCAAGACTTTGATGTTGAGCGAGCTCTAGGAGTGGCTCCAGGACAACACCCGTGACCTTGACTGTACCAGTCAGACCGTCGACGACTCTGTATCGGTCGACGGTGGGAGTACTAACTCCGCGTGTGTCCACACGCTGTTCGCTTGTGCGAACCCCGGACTGCCCACGCTTGTCGCGTGCGTCCTTCCGTCTCGCGTTTCGCTTCGTTGAAACCGGGACGCACCATTCCTCGGCGCTGGCACATCAGTGCCCAGAGCTCACAACGTGATGCTCATGCCTGTCGCGTATCCCAAGTGACGCATGGGCCCTGTCGGAGCTGTCGCGAACGACTGGAGACACAGCGTCTTGCTGTCGCAACTGCTGGGTCTTATGATGCCCACGCGTTGCAACGGTTCCAGTGAACCCAGTGCTCGGCACCCGAACGTCTTCGCGTTCGCCTGTGGCTTCCACTCTCGTCACGAGAGGAGCAACAACGGCAGTGGTTCTCTTGAGCCTGGTGCCGTGCACCCGAGTGTCGTCGCACTCGTTCTCGGCTTCCACTCTCGTTACGAGAGGAGCTGACGCGGTGGGTACTCGAACCCCGCGGCGCTCGTGCATCGCACGATCCTGGCGAGCTGTTGGCTTTTGTGAAAGCGGAACAGCCTCACGCGGTACGTGTACCTCACACGCACCGACGTCCACCACGCTCTTGTGGGACGTTTTTGGCTCTAGCATCTTCGTGCACAGTCGCGCCACTGAGAGCGCGACAGATCTGGACGTCCACCTCGGGCACTTGCGGAAGGTCTTCAAAGCCATGCGCGAGAACAAGCTGTACGCGAACTTGAAGAAGTGTATCTTCTGCGCTCCCGAGATCCCAGTGCTCGGCAGCTACGTCAGCGCGGACGGGGTCCGCGCTGACCCGGAGAAGGTTGTCTCGATTGTGTCTTGGCCGGTGCCTCGCGATCAAAAGGAGCTTCGGCAGTGGCTCGGGCTCGCGAACTACCTTCACCACTACGCGAAAGACTTCGCGTCTGTCATCTTCCCGCTCTCGCAGTTGCTGAAGAAAGACGCCACGTGGGAGTGGCGTCGCGAGCACCGGACAGCGTTCGACGACGTCAAGACGCGGCTCTCCACCGCGCCGGTCCTTGCTCTGGCGGATCACACCAAGGCGTTCCACGTCGTGTGCGACGCGAGTGACTTCGCGATCGGCTGCGCACTCATGCAGCACGACGACGAGGGACGAGAGCGCGTCATCAGCTTCCAGTCGAGACAGTTGAAGTCCGCGGAACGCAACTACCCCGTGCACGACAAAGAGCTGCTCGCGATGCGCTTCGCGTTGGTGAAGTTCCGCGTGTACCTGCTGGGCGAGCAGACGTTCGCGATCTACACCGACCACGCGTCACTCCGTACCGCGACGAAGTCGCCGCACTTGAGCCAGCGCATGGCGCGCTGGCTGTCGTTCTTCACCGAGTACAACTTCGTCGTCTTCTACAAGCCCGGTTCGACGAACATCATCGCTGACGCGTTGTCGCGGCGTCCAGACTACGACCCGCGACCCAACTCGCCGCGCCACGCCGTCGACGATGACGATGACGACGAGTGCAATGCGTGTGTCGCGCTCGGCATAAGCGCGACGGCGTCAACTGCTGTGAGCCCGCTGCGAGACGAGATCGTCGTGGCGTACTCCCGCGACTCGTCGTGCGCCGCCATGCTCAAGTACTGCCGAGAACCGTCCAAATCGACGCTGCAGCTTCTCGCTCCTTCAGAGCGGAGCCAGGCGCCGCGCTTCTCGGTTTCCGGCGACTTGCTCAAGTACCAGATCGACCGCTTCGATAGCCCTCGAGTCGTCGTACCACTCGACGACGACCTGCGCGCTCGTATCTTGCACGAGTACCATGACGCTGCGCCTGGCGGTCACCTTGGCCGCGAGAAGACGTATCTCGCTCTTGCGCGCGACTTCTACTGGCCCCACATGTACAAGTGGGTGCGCAAGTGGGTCCGGTCGTGCGAGACGTGCCAGCGCGTGAAGCCGTCGCAGTCGTCGCAAGCCCCGCTGCAACCGCTCCCAATCGCCGCGGATGCTTGGCGATCCGTGAGCATGGACTTCATCTTCGGGCTGCCTCGGGATCACGCTGGTCGCACAGGCATTTTTGTGGTTGTCGACCGCTTTAGTAAGATGGCACACCTCGCGCCAGTCGCGATTGGCGTCACCACGCAGGAGACAGCTGAGCTCTTCCTCGACATGGTGTATCGGCACCACGGCATGCCAACGTCGATCGTCTCTGACCGCGACCCGCGCTTCACGGCAGCGTTCTGGGACCGCCTCTTCCAGCTGCTCGGGACGCGGTTGCTCATGTCGACCGCGTCGCACCCAGAGACCGACGGGCAGACGGAGCGCGTCAATCGAGTCGTCGAAGATGTGCTGCGCAGTTACGCGTCGTCGTACACGTCGTGGAGCGCGCTGTTGCCGATGGTCGAGTTCGCGATCTACAACGCAGTGCACGAGTAGACCGGTCACACGCCGTTCTTCATCAACAACGCGCGTCACCCGCGCGTTCCCGCGGTTCTTGGCTTTGACGACGACGGCTTTCTTGAGGGGGGAGGGACACCGAGCTCATCGGTATCGTGCGGCGGTCTTCCTTGCGCGACAGAGACAGCTTCGAGCGATGGCCGGTCGTCACGCTGAGCTGTTGCAATGACGCCAAACGAGGCGACAGCTTGGGTTAGCGCGGCTCTCATCGCGCCATCACGACGCGCGATCGCCATCACCACACGCGCTGGCGCGGACAAACCATCCGCGCCTCCACCCGGGATTGACGAGGATCGTGTGCTCGAGTTCGTTCAAAAGCGCGAGTCGGTCGCTCGCTTTGTGCGCGATGCGATCGCTGCAGCAATCGATCGGCAGAAAACAGCAGCAGATCAGCCCGGGCGCAAGAACTTGGAGAAATTCTCGGTCGGTGACCGTGTTTTGTTATCGGCGTCCGGCATTGCACCTGGTTCTGTAACGAACCTTGGTGCGACCAAGCTCGCACCGCGCTTGATCGGCCCGTTCACGATCACACGACGCAAAGGCGAGGCGTACACTCTGGATATGCCAAGTGCATTGAAGGTGCACCCGACCTTTTATGTCGGGCGCTTAAAGCGCTACGTGGCTGCTACGGTTCCGCCGGACGTGCCGCCACGCCAGGTTCGAAACGCGACCCGACGTGACGAGGACGCGGCTTCGCCAGAGCACTTGGTGGCTGCTGACCCGCGCGGAACGCCCGGTTGTCCGCGCGAAGAGCCTCGTTCGCTTGAACGACCTTCGCCAGCTGCGCCTTCAGCGCAGCAACCTCGGAGTCGAGCCGATCCGTCTCTGCGATCGCGTCGTCCGCTCGGCTCAGAGCCACATCCGTGTCGTGCGACAGCATCCGAAGCTGATCAGGCGCAGGCGCGACCGTCGTCTCGTCGCGCCACGTTCCGCCGCGATAGTCCGCCGCCTCTTGTCGACAGCGCGGGTCATCCGCGCTGGATCGTCGATCACCTGCTTGATCGCCGCGACCCCGGTCGTCGCGGTGTCAGTTACCGCGACCGTCATGGTGTTCCGGAAACGCGCGAGTATCGCGTTCGCTGGCCTGGCTTCGATCAGTCCAATGACTCGTGGGAGCCTCGCGCCACGCTCCTTGAAGATGTCCGCGACCTGGTGATGGCGTACGAGGCCGCTGCTCGCACCAAGGCGACGACGCGCGCGAGCGTGAACGCGATCGTCTGCCCGGCTCTTGCCACGCCACATGCCGGTCCTGCGAGCGCGCAAAGCGCGCGTTGCCTCCCCACGCGCGCTCCCCTCGAGACAGAAAACGCGCGCTCGGCGCGCGACGAGACGGAGACCATGATTGGGAACGGCCGCGAGAACATGAGCGAGAGCGCTCCGCGCGCGACGATACTTAGCGAGGAGAGCCTTCTCGTCTTCGTCAAGCGGATACTCGGCGAGCATCGCCTCCCACTGCGCGACCGTCGACTTTTCGCGGTGGTTGCAGATGCGACAGTACGCCACGACGTGAACGAAGCAACACGGCCGGTCTGCGTCCCACGACGCCGAGCACACGCGCTCGGCGAGGTCGCCCAGATGGTAGCGCTCGTGCTGCACCTCGCGGCGCTCGAGCTCGAGCGCCATGTTTGGCTCGAGGTTTCAGCGCGCAACGAAGCGCGTCCACGACTCGTCAAGCGCCTCCTTCGTCACGCTGCCGGTCGTCGTGATCGGCTTGCCGCGCGACTGGCGCCATCGACGCCACATGTCGGCGAGTGCCTCGTCGCCTGGCGAGTCCCGCACGCCGCTGCAGTCGTACAGCGACAGCCGGCGAAGCGCATCGGCGTATGTTGTCGTCGCTGCGATCACGCTCGCGCTCGGCATCGGCTGGTCGCAGGTCTTGCAGATAGCGCGACTCTCAGTGCCGCGCTGCATGGTCGTCGTGTTCGTCGCTCTTCTCGCTCGCTGCGTCGCGCCTCGTGTGCGCGTCGTGTGCTTTGCTTTTGTGTGCATTTGCCTTCTTTCGCTTGCGTGTCAGCAAGCTTGTGTGGGGGATGGTGTAACGGGGCTGCTGTGCTAAGTACGAAGGAGCACAGCAGACTCCCATTTAGTGGCCTAACCTGATTTCTGACGACCATGGTCGTCCCATCAGAGGGCTCACTAATTAGGTTAGCTCCCTCACTTTCATCACTATGCATGATCTCAATACAAAAACCTCAGAGTTGAAAATACCGAGTTCAGCGCAGTTCCTCTGCGCTTCACCCCATCGCTTCCTCGTAAGACCACGTGTAAGCTACGTCACGGAACACACTCCCGTGACACTCGCGTGAACGACGATCAGCTTGCCGCTGATCGGTTCATCTTGCGGAGACTCTCGCGAGTCTCCGAGGGCTAAACATGCATGCGTCGCGGTCTCGCGACCGTCATGCACGCTTGATTGCCCCCAGTAGGGCGCCCCGCGCCTACTGGGCGTGGCCATTTCCCGGACCACGGGTCAGACCACGCGTGCTCGGGCGACCACGTGGTGGGCCACGCGTGGCAGGTCGAACGGCGTTGCCGCGCATACGCTGGCTCGACCGCGGACACTCACGCACGAAGTGACCCGCCCTACCGCATCGGTAGCAATGCAGATCGGAGCGGTGCGGCTCGATCGCATTGACGTCCATCGGAGTTGGTCCTCCGTTGGAACGCGTTCACTAGGGATGAACGAAGACGAGCAAGCTTGGCGCAAGCTGTACTCTTCGAGTCGAGCGATGTCAATCGCTTGCTGAAGTGTCGTTGGACACGAGCGGAAGACCTGGTCACGTGGAGGACCCATGCGGAGTCCCTCCATGAAGACCGTGACTTTGGTCTCTTCCTGCAGCGGCTGTGACGCCATCGCTGCGACGAGCTCTTGGAGCTCGCTCTCGTGCTCGCTGAGTTCTCGCTTGCCTTGCTTGCAAGCGAGGAACCTCGAACGCATTCGAAACGCCACGTTCGGTGGCTCGAACGCGTGGTGCAGTTCTTCACGGAGCGTACTCCACGTGGGAAATGGCTCGTAGAGGCTCTCTGAACGGGTCAAGAACCATGCCTTGGCTCGACCGCCAAGGTTCGCGACTGCGAAAGCGACCTTGAGCCGCTTTTCCGTGAAGAGAGCGGCGTCCATCGCAGTCTCGAGCTCTTTGGTCCAGAGCAGGAGGTTCGTGGACTTCTTGCCCTCATAGACTGGTACTTTCAGTCTAAGGGGTTTGGCCGCCGCTTGCAGCGGCCGACCATCCACACGCGGTGGAGTCGACGGCTCGGACGTGTCCGGTGCCGTCTCACGAGCGTAGTCAACCAGGTTCGACCCGAAGCGTAGGTACTGGTTGATTCGCTCGACCTGCCAAGCAAGGCTTGCGGCGGCAAACGATGCCGCGACATCATCTCTGATGATCTGGAGGATGCAACCCAGTGCTCGCCACTGGTTGTCATCGAGATGAGGGAACTGCTTCGGTTCCATCATCTCGCAGTCTTTATCCGCGAGGATTCAGACTTGTCAAGTCCGCGTAGGCGTGGATTGACTCCAAGTGCTACCAAGTGTGACGGGGTCACACAGCACCTTGCGCTTGAGGAAGCGTGCACACACGTGTGCGGCAACTTGTGTTGCAGGGAACGTGTCCCCGTAGCCTGGACGTTGTGAAGACAACAGAGCAGGTTCCAAACTAGTTCATTGTGCGGCTATCGTCCTACAGCATGCATGCCTAAGTATCCCTATACTAAATGCAAGATAGCACACTAAGTACCGTGAGGTACACGCGACTCATTAATGAATGAGTCGCTGTCGTTCGCCCGATTGGACGACGACCCCTGTCTGGTGTGTCCCACACCACGACAGTCCATGTCCAGGACCGGACACCCCGGATTGGTGTATGTCACACCAATCCATGTAACAGGCCACTTTTGGCCCCGTTACAGTCTATGTCAACAAGCCGATACAGTTTGACGGACGCACTTGCGGTGTGTTCGTCGTGAGCAAGTCCTGGTGCATTTGGACAAGACCATCTCGACGGACCTCACTGGTCGCGCACTTACACGCCGACGCCTCAAGATCCTGGCCTGCTGCTTCAAGACGTCGACACGATGATCGTCAAACTAGTGAGTGTGGCGTGCGGAAGTAGCGTTGTATTCAGAAGTGCAGTCCATCAGTAGTCGATTGAGATGTACGCCGAATGCACAACGGAGTCAGAGTTGCGTACTTGCACTTGAGTGAGTGAGTGAGTAGTGTAGAGTGAATGCATGATGGCGTCACGACGACAGCAGTCCATAACAGCATGTAGACAAGAGAGTCGTACCAGAAGCGACCCGGTGCGTGCACCTACGCGACGCGTCATTGTGCACGTGACTAGTCGCACTCGCAGCAACATGTAGCGTTTGAGTTATACACACAAGAGCACGGTGCGCCTTCAGAGTGCATGTTGCAACAAGTCGTGTATGCGTCATGCGCACTGTACGACGCTGTGCACTCATTCGTCATACGATTCATCGCTAAAAGACTACTATCTCTACCAGGGGTACTCGGAAGCAAAGATCAATACTGTCGCAAAGCACTTTCGATTTTACCGCGCGTCGGACAAGCAGCCCTGGTTCCAGCTGCTTCGTATCGGAAGAACAAGAACCAAGCGACCTTCTAAAAGAGTCAAGGCACCGGTGCAAATCACCTGACCTCGGTATACTGCCTGTGTGTAGGGAGCGCAAAGCACCAGCGAGAACGGGCGGCATGGCCGTCGAGAGCGGCGGGCGTGCGGAGAGTGGTGACGCTGAACGCGGAGCACGCGAGGCGGGCGGCGCCGTACCAACAGCACCGTCGACAGCAAGCAAGAGCAGTGATGCAAGAGCGCGGGCCGGCGGCGAGGCGAAGGCAGTAGCGAACGTCAACGCCCAAGGGTCAGCAACAGGCGAGGGCGACAGCGGCGCGTGTCCGGATATCCAGATGGACTCGGGAGATGAAGAGCGGGAGGTCGGCACAGCAGCACGAGGCAAGAGCGAGAAGCAAGCCAAGAGGACACCCGAAGAGGCGTTCAACAGGCTCGGGTCAGGAGACGGAGAAGATGCAGGCGCGCTGGCCGGTATCTGTTTTGCGGGCGTCTACAGCCGTTTGATCTTTGGCACAAAACGCCACAAAGCAGACGCAGCATATCCCAAGCTCACGAGTGAAGAGCAGCGCGAGCTGCTGGAGCTGTACAAGCGCTTCGCTCAAACTGCGAGAGCAACGTACGAGGCATGGGCGGCGATCATGACGGAAATTGGCCGGCTCCTCCACCAATCCTCATGGTCGTTCACCCAGATCGCCAAGTCCATCACCGACAGGCTGCGCCTAGGTACAGCGCGCACAGCAAACGCATGGAGTCCGGAAGCGGCGGCTTTGAGAAGTGCTGCAGTGCTGCCACGGACGTCCCGTGAGTACGAACAGGATTTTGAGTGTGATCCAGCCGTGTACGACGAGCGAGAGCGAGCCGAGATCATCAGCTACTGCGAGCGCCCGTTCAAAGCGTGCCTGATGCGACGAGAGCCGACGGAGCTAGAGTGGCGGATCATGACGGGCATGCTCGAAGGCGACATCATCGCAAAGAAACTACCTCAGTTTCTTCGCCGTGTCAGTACGAGCGACAGCCTGATCCGCTTCCAGCTAACGATCCACGCGCAGGTCGAAGGGCACCTGACGGGCAAGCTCAACGACCACACTCCAGTGTACGCAAGTCACCAGACCACACGGCGTTTGGTGGAGGCGATTACGCTGGCGGCGCGGCAGCGAGCAGAGCAGACCGACCGACTCTTTGTCATGCTCGCCGAAGTGAAGCGCATGGAGTACCACGCAGGATCGCATTCGATCAACGTCTACTTCTACACTCGCCAAGCAGCGGCAAAGTGGGCTGGGATCGTGATCCCGTTTCGCCGGCAGCAGATAGTGCTCAACGACGTGAACGCGCCGTCTTTGAGTGCAGCGACAGCCACCACCGCGAGCGTCTGGGACCGCCAGCGTGGAGCGGACGGGTGCGTCGATGCGGACAGCCGGTTTCGCTACCGAGTACAGCTTCTCAACATGACGAGCTTCATGGGCGTCGCGGCCTTCTTTGCAGCACTAAAGACCAAGATTGACGTGCCATTCCTTGCGTACTCGGTTGATCGTGGAGGGCCGACGAGTGAGCACAGTCAGCACTGGGAGTTGGAGTTTACGAGCTCGGATTGCCCGCCAGGGCTCGTCGAAGTTCAGCGCATCTTTTGGATCGAGCACAAGGTCTTGGTGCACCACGTAAGTACGAACAAGCAGCCACCGTGCCTCGTCTGTGGTGCGTCGACCCACTTCGCTCGTGCGTGCAAGATCCAAGAGCGTGACTTGAAGGAGAAACACTGCCTGGTGTTCGACAGAGCGATTGCGGAGAAGGTCACATCAGTGCCATCAACGTTCACGTCGGTGCAGGAGATGAAGGACGCGTTCTCGAAGGTGGACAGCCCAACGGCAGAGCCTGAGCAGCCCGATGCGGGGTCGCAACTACCTGTCAGTCCGGACAACGACACAGCAACGGTCACTTTACAAGAACAGCCTGCTACCTCAGACGCTCAGGGTCTGACAAGCCACGCCGAGGCAGCAACAGCGGGGCGAGGGAAACGCAAGAAGAACAAGAAACCCAGACAGCCAACGACTCTCGAAAGGGGCTCAGCAGCACATCCGATCGAGATAGACAACGGCGGTGAGAGCGAGGATTTGGCGAACGCCTCTGGGAACGACGAGAAGCGCCCGCAGAGGATCGTCACGCAAGAGACGATCAAGCTGGCCAAAGAACTCCAGAAGGTCCGGAGCAAGGTACAGGTGGTGCTCGACGAGCACATGGCGCCGGCCGACAACCTGAACATGAACCGCGACGCGATCATGGACTGGTCGGAGACGCTGACGCTTTCGGCCGTCATGCAAGCCGTGGGAGTGGAGCGCGCAAACACGTCGGCGAGCGGCAACTGTCAGTTCCACGCGCTGGCTGAAGCACTACTGCAGAGACCGTTCTCTGACAGTAGCGCTAAACCAGCGCTGGTGCAAGTCACCACCGAGATCAAGAAAGGCGTGCATGCAGCCGCATTGCTCCACTTCGACGACGAGTTCACGAGCTCCACGCGCACAGCACTCTTGGAGACCGTTCACCGCAACCCAGGGGGCATGAGTGAAGCCGACACGGCAGCGGCAGTTCGCGAGTACTTCGACGACGTGGCGAACGGACCGTCGGACCCGGACGAGATCGTCGACCTGCGGCAATGGGGTGGAGCCGAGACGTTGAGCATGGCCGTGAAAGCGCTCGACCGACCAGTTTACTTAGTGCGACAAGGTGAAGACGGAGTCATGTTTGCGAGCTACAAGATCCGGAAGCAGGCGGCAGCGTACGCAGCATGTGTGGAGGAGTTTCCGTCAGCCGCTGAGTGGACTGCAGAAGTCATCGAGGCAGCGGATGCAGCTGTCGTGTCTGGAGAGACGATGCCGTTGGTGCTGGCGTTTGCAAACCGGCACTACAGCAGCCTCCTTTTCAGACGTGCTCCAAGACGCCAAAGAGACGTCACTACAAGCTGCGGTGCGTGAAATGAAGGCGACAAACAACAACTCGGAGTGCCCAGAGGAGAGACTGCAACCATTGGCGGCTCACGCGACAAGAGACTTGTCTGGACAACTTGAGATCGAGAGCGATGCGTCCAGCGCCGAGGAGAACCCGGACGATGAAGCCATGAGCAGCGCAAGGAGCGACGGGGCAGACGACGAGTACCCATGGGGAAGCAATGACGCCGAGGTGTCGACGGAAGACCTGATCCAGGCTCTTGAAAACCCGAGCGTACCGCACGATGAGAAGCTGCAGCTGCAGCAGATCCTCGAGCACGGTGGCGAACGGAAGTCGGAGATGACAGCCTTCGTCATCACTGGGCTGGATAGGATGCCGCGAGCCGCGCTAGAAGAGCTACGAGGCATCCGCTCCAGCGACAGGAGCGCGTTTGAAGCCATGGCGCGAACCTATGGTACAGCGGTAGGCACAGTAAGGCGCTGGCACGAAACGTTGGTCCAGCACCACTCCGATGACGTCTCCACATCCAGTCCCGTGGCACAGTCAACAAGCTCTGAGTGGTCGGCAACAAGTGCGAGTCCAAGCGCCGCCAGTCCAGGGCCGCCGGCCAATGCGGTGCTTCCAGCGCGCACCTGTGAGGCGAGGGAGGTGCGCGACTTCACGCTTGTGCGAGGTGGAGACACGATTGCCGAGCGCAAAGCACTTGAGCGGAGGTGGCAGCAGCACTGGGAAGCGCACCGGGAGGAGTGGACGAAGACGCAGGTGGGCGAATTTCCAGCGTTCGCTTGCAAACAAGCAGTATGGATCGCGGCGGCGAGGAGCGCGGCGCCAACGATCCTGCTTTGGCTGCAACACTCGCCAGCTCCTCACAGTGTGCTGAACCGACTGAGCGAGCCGACGCTTGTCGAACTCGCGAAGGAGCTTCGTCACGATCTCGTTGAGTCGGAGCTTCGGCGGCTCTGCGAGCGTTTGTCCGAGGAAGGAGAGCGCACGCGAGTGCGCGAGTGGCTCGGCCGAGTATGCGCAGCTCCGGACAGCTTACAACGGGACCGGATCCTCAGCAACAACGATCTTTGGTCGCTACTGCGAACGTTGGAGTATGGCGAACGAGCGTCGCTTCGGATGTGTACGCCACAGAAGAAGGCCGAACTCAGTCGCTGGATCGTTGGCGCAGTGGTGTACAAGGACGAGATTGCCGAGCTCACGGGGCAAGACAGCGGCGAGAAGCACCACATTGCAACGCTCCTTGCCGCCACACGGTCGTTGCTCCGAGAAGTCAAGGCGATCGAGAGGGCGTTCAAACTCGCCGTGACCGACAGCGAGTGGTCAGCGTTAGCAGTTTGTCTGGCACAGCAGCGAGAGCTCGTGCAAGACAGCGACCACGCAGATTACTAAGGGCACCGCGGTGCTCGAGGACGACCAGCGCGACCTGTTCACGACGCTCCAGACAGAGCTGGAGAACGAGTTCCAACCAGTACAAGCAAAGCCACTACAGAGGCTCGGAGAACCAACACAAGTGAGGCTGCAGAACGTGCGAGGCTTCAAGAAGGAGACGCGGATGGGATGGATGCGAGCTTGGCGCAGTGACAGCGTCAGACACGGAGACGTCACCATGATTCAAGAAACGCATGTGTGTTCTCGTGCCGAGGCGAGAGAGCTCAACGCGACGTGGAACCGACTGTGGGGCCTCAGAGACGACGCTGCCACGGCGACGTTCTGGAACGGGACGACCAAGGCACGCGCAGGAGTCGCGATACTGGTCAATCCGAGCCGGGCTCGCGATGCGACGCCGTACAAAGTCGAGACGTGGACGGACAGGCACATCGCGATCAAGATTGGGGACGTGGTATACAGCAATGTATACGCGCCAACAGTACGACGAGAGCGAGAGAACTTCTTCAGGGAACTCGCAGCAGTGTACGACGGGAGTGAGCGCTACTTGATCCTCGCAGGGGACTTCAACTGTGTAGACCAACCCGCACGCGACCGCTGGGACAGACGTGAAGGCAGCAGTCGAAGTCCGGAGAGTCCAGCGCTCTTGGAGTTGACAGAGCTAGCAGGACTCATCGACGCTTTCGACATGCTCAACGCAGACGGAGACACGCGTGTGCCAAGCCAGCACTACACGTTTTGGTCCAAGAACAGCGCGAGTCGGCTCGACCGTTTCTACGTGTCGGTCAGCATGACCCACCTGGTGCAACACGAAGCTGTAGCAGTGCCACAGTGTCACTCGGACCACCAGACAGTCGTGCTCACGCTGTGCGACACACGCGGACACTCCAAGCCCGGCAATCGACACGGCCGTTTCAAGTACCCTTCGCAGTTCGGCCGTCGGGACGTGCTACGTACGAGCGCCGCTGAGAGCGCGCAGCGGTGCCTGGAGCGCGCAAACATCATCGGAGCGGTGAGCTGGGAAGCGGAACGCAAGATCTTACTCAGTGAGCTGAAGCACGAGCGCAAGGCCGAGAAACGGCGCAGCAAGCGGCACGTGAAAAGGCTGCGCGACCAGAGTAAACGGAGCAAGAGAAAGCGCGACGATTACATCAAGGAGCGAGCTGCAGCAGCGCAGGATCGGCTGGAGACCGGTTTTGGAGTGTCGCTGCTCTCGTCATGGCATGACACGAGAGCACTCTTTAACAGAGTGTCGAACTGGTCGAGAGACCAACGCATCACGACACTCCGACGAGTACGCAGCTCGGGAAGCGGCAGCGAGCCGTTGGCGGATGTCATGGCAGCCGAGTGGATGCACATCATCGGACAAGAACACGCGACCGTCCTCGGCGAGCAGCGGGAAAGGCTGTTCGACAAGAGGATCGCCATCCCGAACGAGCAGCAGGTCTCAGCCGCGTGGAACGCCGAGCTAGTCAAGTGTGCGTCGGAAGAAGAGGTTGAGCGGGCCGTCCGGAAGCTGCAACGGCACAAGGCGGCAGGCACCGATGAGCTATCGAACGACTTCTTCAAGGACTGCCAGTCGGAGATGGTGCCAGTGATCGTGCTCGTCTGCAACCAGATTTTGACTGGCGGAACAGTGCCTGGGTCTTTTCTCGCAGGGCTGGTCCTGCCGCTTCGTAAGAACGGCGACTCAGACCTTGCCACCGACTACCGTCCGATCACGCTCCTGCAATCGTGCTACAAGATCATGGCGATGGTCCTCGCTGCGCGCGTTCAGAGAGGGCTGGGCGACATCATCAGCTCAGCGCAGCAGGGCTTTATCACATCAAGATTGCTCGAACGCGCGGTGGCAATGATGCAAGCAGTCCTGGCGCAGGCAACGTTCGACGAGCGAACAGGGATCGACGACGCGCCGTTAGCGGTGCTCATCGACTTCATGAAGGCGTATGACACTCTGAGTAGAGGGTACATGCTGCTCGTGCTACGCAAGTTCGGCTTCGCGCCAGACTTCGTCGGGTTAATCGAGCGTCTTCACCACGGCACGACGGCGCAGTTCCTTGTCAACGGCGAACTCTCTCAGCCCGTCGCAGTACTCTCCGGCATACGCCAGGGATGTCCATTGGCGCCATTGCTGTTCATCATCGCAGTTGAGCCGCTAGCGCTCATGATCAAGCAGGACAAGTACCTGATGGGTGTGAGCGTGGTCGGCGATGCGGCAGTCGAAGTGGCTGTTTCGGCGTTCGTGGACGACACAGCAGTCTTTCTGCGCGAAGGTCGCCAGCTCCCACGCCTCATACGGTTTCTGCATGACTTTGAGCGGATGTCCGGGCTACGGGCGCAGCCGTCAAAAAGCGTTGTGATCAGCCTCAACAAAGCTGTCAAGCAACAGGCACACCACGGGATACCAGTCCTCGCGCCGTCCGACACAACCAGATACTTGGGCGTACAGATCGGCCATGGGAACGCGACCGAGTCGTCATGGACGAAGCGCATCACGAGCCTGAAAGTGCGCCTCGCGATGGCGACCCGAGTCACCACAAGCGTCGTTGGCCGCGTCAAGATCATGAACGCGATCGCGCTACCAGCGATCCTGTTCACGGCACAATACGCACGGCCATCCAAGGCCACCACAGCCGCACTTGAAAACATGCAGAAAAACTTCGTCTGGCACGGCACGCTCGCGACGACTACCAGTAGGCACAAGATTGCCCCAAGCCTCGTGTTCGCACCGGTGGCGAACGGTGGAATCGGACTCTTGTCCATACCACTCGCCATCAAGGCTCAAGCGATGAGGCGGGCGACACAGTGGCTGCTGGCAGCAGACTCGATCCACAAAGAGTGCTGGAGAGCACTTGTCAAGCACGGGCTCAACAACGTGTTCGCGTCGGCAACAGTCCAGCCGCGCGCGTTTGCCAAAGCCACACGTACGCGGATGCTGAAGAATGCGAGCGTATACTGCGTCGGAAAGGAGCTCCTCAGTGAACAAGTCGTGCTGCAGGAGGCTCGGCCAGAGACGTGGAAGGAGACCGCAGCAGCAGCCGTGAGAGACGCGCTCGTTGGCGCGACGCTGCGGTGGAGAGACGGGGACGCCGCGGTTCTACACTTGGCTCGCTCAACCCACCACCCGCGCATTGCAGTGTCGCCGGAGATGGCAAACTTTTGGCCGACGTTCGAGTGGATGCACAACGCGTGGATCGTCGATGCGGAAGGTCAGCACCTCAAGACGACGTCATACAGCTTCCTCCGTAACACAACGATACAAGAACTACATATCGCAAGAGAAACTGCAACGGCGTACAGCTTCGTCGCGCCGCTCGCAGCACACCACTGGACAGCGCGGCGCATCGTCAAGCTCAGGCAGTGGATCGTCGCAATAGTACTCGGGTCGCCGGAGCTGCGTATCGGTGAGGCCCTGAGAGTCAGCGCCCAAGTTCAAGTACGAAACAGCCCCAGTCTGAAGCTCGACTACAACTGGCTCGCCAACGGGAGCGGATGGTGCATGGGCACGGGTCGGCTCCGCCAGCAGCAGCACCAGTACGTGGACCTCCATCGGCACGAAGGCGGGTTACTGTGGACAGTCGGCGATGCTCATACAGACAGCGACGTGCAACACGACGCAGCAGAGCTGGGAGCGTTCAGTCGCAGTTACGGACTCACGTTGCGAGCACACCCGCGAACCACGGCGTTCATGTGGAAGATTCCAGAGCGTGTGAGCAGCAAACACGGGCTGAGAGGTCTCGACAGGCAACGCAAGCGAGAGCTCCGGACGCAAATGTACGGACCACCACTCTCAGTGAAGGCGCGCATGGACCGAGCGGCAGAGCGGAGTGACTGGGACGCGCAGTTGCAACGACAGTCAATACGGCAGCTTTGGCAGCATAAGCACTGTATCACGGCATACCAGGCGTGGACCTGGTACAGGGCGTCCATGCAGCTGCTGAATCTCCACCACAACGAACGGACCAACGAGACGATGTGCCAAGTCGACGAGCACTGCTGCGAGCGAGAAACGACAGCCCACATTATGTGGACATGCAGCCGAGCGACAGCGGTATGGACATGGTTTGCAGGATGGTGGACCGGCCAAGCGCTGAACGCAAGCGAGGCGGAGAGGTGGCGCATGCACGTCATGCCGGAGATCGCGATGCGGGCAGCACCTCCAACAAGCAGCAACGTGGTGTCCGAAGTGCAGCACCAGTTCGGGTTCTTCACAGCAGACCACGAGGACGCCATGCAACGGGTGTGGCTCACAACAGTCTCGGTGATCACAACGTTGCTGTGGACGTTCCGGAACGAGACCATCTTCCGCGGACGTGACATGAACCAGCGTGAAGTCGTAGAAGCCGTCAAGACAGCGTGTGGACGGCAGCTACGTGCCACGGCATCAGCGCTTGCAAGAGCGCGTGCAACGCGAGCGCTCGGTATCTGCCAGCGCCAGTGTGTGGACGCGATGGACAGTCTGAGGCCGACTCGAACGAGAACAGAAGAGCGCGACGTCAGGCTGTTCTTCGACGGCGGGTCGCGCGGCAACCCAGGGCCAGGCGGCAGTGGATGGGCGCTAGCCATACAGGCACGTGGAAAGCCGTCATCGGAGCTGCTGATGTGCGGGTACAAGTACCACGCGCTCTCGACGAACAACCAGTGCGAATACGGCGCACTACTCGACGGCGTAGCAACGGCGGCTCGGGTACTACGGAACTCGAATGTGCACATCGTGATCACAGGAGACAGCAACATGATCGTTCAACAGATGACCGGCCGTGCGGACGTGAAAGCGGAGCACCTGAAGCCGATGGCTGCCAGAGTCCGGGAGATCTGCAGGACGTTTGGGCGAGTCACATGGGTCCACACCAAGAGAGACCGGAACACTGCCGCCGACTTCTTGGCGAATCTGGCCATGGACGCCAAAGCACGACGCACCCTGTCAGTACTAGACATTGGAGTCGATGGCGAGCGGTTCCTGCGCGCATCGGAACTACTTGCAAGGGACATAGGAGGCATCAGGGAAAGCGACGCAAGCAGACAGCTACCACACGTAGTGCTCGGAACGTCCTAAACACTAAGAGACTTCTTCCCGGGGAATACTGTCGCAAAGTCAAAAACGTAACCACACATCGTTCTTGAGGAAGTGGATCGGCTCCAGCAGTGCCGCGACACGCTCATGCGACCGAGACACTGACGAACCTGTTGATCCTGTTCGGCGACGAGCCGATGTCGGGTCTCGACAGCTTCATGGCCGAGGCGGTCGTGACGCAGCTGCAGCAGATTGCGCGCGACGGCGGCACAATCGGAGCGATGTCTACCACGGCAAGGGCAGCAACGCCGTGGGGTACTTTAGCGCTCGCGCCCGCAACGTCCTGCGCCTCGTGCGCGAAGACATGGCGTTCATGCCGAACGCGCTCTTATATACGTCTTTGTGAGTCTCATCTACTGGCAGCTCGACATACGACCAGAGCTGTCTGCCATCTCTCGTTCCCTCCTCGCCTCGAGATCGACGGCTTTCGCTTGCCGCTCGTGTCGCAGCCACTCGCGACGAGTGTGATCGGTGGCGCCACGTGGTTCGACATGTTGCCCAAGCTCATTCAGCACGTCAAGCTCCACGCGCCAGTGGTGGCGGCAGCACGTGCGTCTGAGCCACTGCGTCCGCGGCAAGAGGCGGATGTGGAGATGGCGAGTGAGCTCCAAAGCACCAGTCAAACCGACAACTATTGACGCTCTTTCTCTCTATGTGGTGCGTGCGCCAGTGCTGCGATACGATGATGACGCTCGGTCGAGAGCTCGCGAAGAGCATTCGACACCGAGCGCTTTGGACGTGAGAAGTTCGCGCGCGTGCTCGAGGCTTGTGAAGAGTTCGACATGTAGTGTAGAAAAAGCGCTCGACATGTAATGTGTCGACGACGCTGCTGTATCGAGTCTACGCACCACTAGCAACACATGTGACGCTGTCGAACGCAAGAGCGCATCGGGGGAGCCGTTGAAGCGGTGACTGCTGAAGCTGCTGGTGTCAGCACGCAAAGCGATGACAGAACCAGCTCTTGCATTTGAGCTCTGTCTGTCGGTGTTGCTGCCCCTGGTCGGCTCTCGTTCACAAACTGAGCCACTTGCGAGACGAATGACGTCCCGGCATCGCGTGCAAGACGTATGAGAGGGCCTCGAGCTGCAGTGCCATTGGTACGTCCTACTTGACCTACAAAGAGAATGCGTACGGATCATCCATTCGTCCAGAGCTCGGCGAGTGGCTCCAGGAGCTACCACGACGCCCACGCGCTAAGCGCGACCTCTTGTACAATCCGTGCGATTGCTCTAGTGATTCACTGCGGCGTCGCAGTCACGAGTCCTAGCGGCGTTGAATCGATCTACCCCGTCACAAGCGAGATGTTGCTTATCAAAGCCAATAGCGCACCCTAGACAGCGGCTCGGATGCGTTCTACGCGTCGTCGCCATCGTCGTCGATAGCGGAGTTGCGCGATGCGTTGACCGAGTTTGGCGAGCGATGCAGTCGTGACTGCGTGGTCGCGTGTGTCGCTTGACGCTGCAGGTCATAGGGGCAGCTGACAACTGCTTCACCCACGACGGCACACACTCAGCAGTGCGTTCCTGAACCAGACGTACCAAGGCGGTACGAGCGGATTCCGAGAGGACTTTGCATGGGTATGCTCAGGACTTGTGCTCCACTCTCGAGGGAAGAAGGCGACTTGGTCATGTAGGAGAACCACCTCATGCACGCAGATCCAGTGTGCCGCAAGCACGAGTGCCGAGTGCGCGACGAGCAGGGTCGATCAAGTCGGCAACGTGACGTGGCCTAGATCCGCGAGCTCGACGCACGACAAGAGACGCAAGTGCATCGCTGCCGTCCAGTTGACCGAGTTGTGCGATGCGCGCTAGGCACACCAAGAGTATCAATTCGACAAAGTCGAGCACCACCAAGACGTCGAGGTTGTCTTTAAGACTGAGTTTCTTGTTGTGCAACTATACGAGCGACGAGCATGTCAACGCCGGCAAGAAGCGTGGCGCTGTGAGCAAGAAGCGATGTCGCAAGTGCCGAACAAACGCGCATGTGTGCACGCACACACACACGTGAACGCATCGAGTGCAGCTCGACCCATGTCTGGAGGCTGTCCGATCCGGGCGATCGATCTGCGTGCGCACGGGACAGCGACAACGATGATGCCGAGGCGTGACGGACTCACGCGTGCCGGTCATTGGCTCCGCCGTGCGAACTGAGCGTTGTTGCGCTGTTGCTAGAGTGTGCGAGACGATGACATCTTGTCGCCACTTCACTCTTGATCTGCGCAGGCACAGCGCTACACATGAGCGACTGCATGCACACGTGCGGACTCTAGCATGGGCGAGGTTGATGGATACGACGACTGAGGATGCACTGCTCTTAGCCTTTGCTGTTGTTGTGCACAAGGACCATCGCGTCATGCTCGGGTGTGGAATCGGTGTGTGGTGAAGTTGAAGTCAATCGACTTTGTGGTAGTCGTTTGCACCCGATTGTGCGTACGTTTCGTACACTTTACTGTATGTGTGTTTCATTTTTGTAAGCTCAAAACACAGTGAAAGTATGTGATGTTTAATTACGACGCCTCGGTAGTCAACTGGTTGAAACCCTCTGCAAACCGATGCGCTTGAAGTTGCCTCGTCGTTTTGACACATACTTTGTTTCAGTCAACTGCAGCATTCTCGCAGCGAACGTGCTCACTGTATGCCACCGCGAGATTGACGCGAAACGGCACAGTCCGTCCTATCTTTTGTTTCGACGCTGAAGCCTGAAAGCTCGAGCGGACTTACACATACAAATTGCAAGTGCACACTGAGCATGGCGAGCGCGCAGCAACTCGATCAAGCACAACACGCGAGAGCAAGGCGCTTCGCGACGATCACACTTGCACTCGCGCCACTCGTCCGCAACCGCTGCCACTCGCACGTACACGCACACGATGTTGCTCAAGACGTTCTCGCGCATTGCTACGACCAGCAGCCGCCGCGCTTCGGCGCGCTCGTTCTCGTCGCTCGGTACGCTTGTACGCGTGCATCGACAGCCGACGTCTGCTTGCGGTGCTCATGAGTTGTTGTTGTTGTTGCGATTGCCACCACGGCGCGCGCAGGCTACTTCCCTGGCACGAAGCTGCCGTACGTTGCGGACGTCGTGTTCCAGGACCCGCGCGACAACGACCTCATCCCGTGCTTCCGCAGTACGTGCTGCTGCGCTACATCCGCGTGCTACCACTCGCTGTCTGCAGCTCGTGTACGACAGCCCGCTCACACGTCTGCGTTGTGCGGCTGCTGTCAGTCCTGAACGAACAGGGCGACGTCGTCGAAGGCGGAGAGGACCCGGAGCTCGGGCGCGACTTGTGCACGGAGATGTACACGAACATGCTCCGTCTCAACGCCATGGACAACATCTTCTACGACGCGCAGCGCCAGGGGCGCATCTCGTTCTACATGACGTCGTACGGCGAAGAGGCGATTCAGTTCGGCAGCGCGTCGGCCATTCGCCAAGGTGCGTGCATGGACTCACTCTGACACACATGCGTCTGGACGCTGCGCTCACACTAACGCGCTATGTTTCGGTGCTCTCACTACCACCAGTCGACATGGTCTTTGGCCAGTACCGCGAGCCGGGCGTGCTCATGTGGCGCGGCTTCACGCTCGAGAACTTTGCCGACCAGGTGCGTTCGTGCTGAGCGGTCGATGGATGTGCGCGTCCCAAATGCTGATCGGTCTCTCGTGCACAGTGCTTTAGCAACCGCGACGGCCACGGCAAGGGGCGTCAGATGCCTGTGCACTACGGCTCGAAGGCGCACAACTACCACACGATCTCGTCGCCGCTTGCGACGCAGCTCCCTCACGTACGTTGCTGTGCAAACAAAGCTGCTGAGTGTCTCTCTCGACTGTCCTGGCGCTCACTTACGCGATCTCTCTCTCTTTCTCGCTTGCGATTGCTGCACAGGCTGTCGGCGCTGCGTACTCGTTCAAGCTCGCAAAGGAAGACCGCATCTCGGTCTGCTACTTTGGCGAAGGCGCTGCGAGTGAAGGCGACTTCCACGCGGCGCTCAACTTTGCTGCGACGAAGGACTGTCCGATCCTGTTCTTCTGCCGCAACAACGGCTTTGCGATCAGTACGCCGACGATCGACCAGTTCCGCGGCGACGGCATTGCGTCCCGCGGTGCTGGCTACGGCATCCCGATCATGCGCGTCGACGGCAACGACTTCCTCGCTGTGCACGAAGCGACGCGCAAGGCGCGCGAGTACATCCTCAAGGAGAACCGCCCCGTGTTGATCGAAGCAATGTCTTACCGCCAGGGCCACCACTCGACGTCCGACGACTCGACGCGGTACCGCGAAGTCGCAGAGATCAAGCACTGGAAGGAGACGTGCGACCCGATCGACCGCACGCGCAACTACCTCATCGTACGTCACGCGCACGTTGATCGTCGTAGGATCTTGGAGTGTGTGCGGCATCCTGACTGACTTGTGTGCGTGCGTTGCGTTGATGCTCGACAGCGACGAGGATGGCTGACGCCCGAGCAGGACCAACACTTGCGCGACAACCAGCGGACAGACGTGCTCGCGGCGCTGCAGAAGGCCGAGTCGAAGGGCCCGCCGAGCCTCGAGACGCTCTTCGAAGACGTGTATGACGTCAAGATCCCGCACTTGCTCGTACGTGTGACTACCCGCCTGCTCTCTCTCTCTCTTTGACACCCTAGCAAAGGCGACGCAATGACTCACGACGCCTCTCTCTCGCTCTCTCACTGCACGAACAGCGCCAAGAGAAGGAGATGCTCGAGCACGTCGCGAAGTACCCAGACCACTACTCAACCGGCCACTGAAGAGGAGACTGCATAGACAGCGAGAGAGCGTAGTTGAGGTTCACTAACATACATAACAAGGAGCACAGACGACACTAGATGAATGACGCTTGTACTCTTGTATCGACTCGAGTACTGCTCGTAGATCGACATCTCGACACTGTTAGCCAGTGAACACTGTCGAGTGGCTCGCTCTGTGAGTCACGCAGAGTGTCGACCGAGTACGCTGCGGACGTTGGATTTACTGTCGCTCTAGCGCTGCAGTGACACGACTGACCGCTAGAGCGGATGACACGCGATGCAGTGCTCGACAAGCTTGTGCGTTGACGCTCGTCATGCTGGTCAAGCGTCTCGAAGCCGCAACTCGACTTCGAGGATGGAGATCGCACTTACTGTGGCTGGTTTTCTGTTGTGGGCCACACAACAACGCACTTTAGAGGATTAAAACTGTACACAGAGCTTCCCCATTTCGCTTGAGAACACCGGTCGCCCTCAATTGGCTCCTCGCATCATCGAGAGTGAGCTCCGTGTACGTGCGACGACCAGCTCGACGACCATGGCGACTACGATGGACGGACCCGAGCAGCTGTACCCGCTCGTGCTCGAGCTGTCTGTGCCGGAGCAGCGCGAGAGCGCGCTGCTTGAGCTGAGCAAGAAACGCGAGGAGTTCCCTGAGCTCGCGCCGATCCTCTGGCACTCGTTCGGCACCGTCGCCGCACTGCTGCAGGAGATCGTGTCGATCTACCCGCTCCTCTCGCCGCCACAGCTCACTGCACACGCGTCGAACCGCGTCTGCAACGCACTCGCACTGCTGCAGTGCGTCGCATCGCACTCAGAGACGCGCACGCACTTCCTCAACGGTGCGCGTCATCCGCAGTCGATGCTGCACACGTGTGTGTCTCTCTCCTGACACACACGCGTCTCTCTCTTTTCTGTCTGTCTGTCACGCTAGCGCACATTCCGCTGTACCTCTATCCGTTCCTCAACACCGTGAGCAAGAACCGGCCGTTCGAGTACCTGCGTCTGACGAGCCTCGGTGTCATCGGCGCGCTCGTGAAGGTGCGCTGACGTCGCTGCATCTCCTTCACCTATCGATGCCATTGCGACTAACGCGCTCTCTCTGTGTCTCTGCGTCGCGCGGCAGATCGACGACTCGGACGTGATCAACTTCCTCTTGCAGACCGAGATCATTCCGCTCTGTCTCCGCATCATGGAGGCCGGCAGCGAGCTCTCGAAGACCGTCGCGACGTTCATTGTCCAGAAGATCTTGCTCGACGAGATGGGGCTCACGTACATCTGCCACACGCCCGAGCGCTTCTACGCCGTCGGCACTGTGCTGAGCAAGATGGTCGGCGTGCTCGTCGACGCGCCGGCGCCGCGGCTGCTCAAGCACATCATCCGGTGCTACTTGCGGCTCTCGGACAACGTGAGGTACGGACAGACTCGCTCGCTGGTAGACAGGTGTGTGGTCTCTCATGCACGCACTGCTACTACTTGTGTCGCTCTGTAGAGCGAAGGAAGCGCTGCGCCAGTGCCTCCCCGATGCGCTGCGCAACCACACGTTCGACGAAGCGCTCAAGGACGACGTCACCACGAGTCGGTGGCTCGCGCAGCTCATCTACAACATCGGGAGCTCGGACAACGCAGGGCAGCAGGGCGGCGCCGTTGGCTCGCGTCTCGCAAACGCATGAGCGCGCGTCGACGCCGTAGCAAAGCAGCAGCAGCAGTAGACGATGATAGCAATGCAGTTGAATGGGCTCACGTGTGTCTTCCTCCGACCTATCGACTCACTTACGCCCAGGTCCACTAGCTAGAGGTCGACGGATAGCGCATGCGCACGCTCTCCCACGCTCGGCGAACGAGCCAGCCGTCGCCCTCGGTCACGCTCTGCGACGCGCCAGCTTGCATGATCATCTTAGCCATGTCTGTGCGCGGCTTGTCGCTCTCTTCGTAGAAGTCGGGGAGCCCAAAGCCGTGGCCGATCTCGTGCGCCACGATGACGGACGTCGCGGCGTCGAGCGAGCTGAACATGTTGGCTTCGTCGACTTGCTGACCCCAGTCGTAGCCAAAGCCACCGCCGAGTCCGAGCGTCGGCCAGAGCGAGATGTCGAACGGCTCGCCAGTGCACGCGCTCGTGTCGGCGTGTGCTTCGAGTCCGCGGTGCTTGTAGCACGCGTCGGGGCACATTGGCACGCCGTCTGCATCGAGCACACCCGTGTAGATCGGACCGAGCGAGCTGTCGCTCCAGTCGAGCAAGCGCTTGTCGCGCACCGCGATGCCAACAATCTCGACGTCGATCTTTGCGAATGGCCAGCAGCCGTAGCCCACGAGCCACGCGTTCCACTGCGCGTACTGCCGCTCGAGCATCGCCTTGAACTTGGACGCCGTCGCTTTCGAGAGCGTGTTCGTCGAGTCCCAGCGCACGCAGTAGCTCAACTTGCCGTTGCTCGCCATGAGCTGGTCGAAGATGAAGTTCGGGTACTCAAAGTCTTGCTTCATGCGCTTCTCCCAGATCCAGTCGATGTCTGCTTTGCTGATGTAGCCGGACGTCGGGTCGCCTGTCACGCACTTGCCACTGCGCGTCGCGTTGCCTGAGATCGCGGTAGCGGCGCCAGTAGCAGAGGACGGCGTCTTGGTGGTCACCTTTGGGGTCTTGGTCGTGGTTGCTGGCACTGGAGTAGTCGGTTTCGGTGTCTTCGCTGCCTTCGTCTTCTTGGGCTTCTTCGTCTTACTCGGCTTTGGCGCGGACGTTGCCTCGACAGCAGACACGCGTAGTCCTCGCCTCATAGCGACCGCAGTGCCATTCGCTGCTTGCAACTCTGTCGACGCAGACGCAGTGGGGATACAGAGCACAGCGAGTGCGAGACCGAGGACAAGGAAGTTGCGCTTGCAGACTGAAGTGAGCATCGTGGACGCAAATCGCGAATGGCAAAGCGATGCGCAGCCACACCTTCGCCCTTTGTCGAGTTGCCACTGCTGCGTCTCGAGTCCGTCGTTGCTGCTGAGAGCGCGCGTTCGAGATGGCGGTCGCTGATTGAAAGCAGCTGGTGTTGAGCATAGCGACCGAGTCAGCGCATCAAGTCGGAACGAGACCGAGCGCGCTCCAGCTTATCTCTTGGCCCTGCCGTCGCTGGGCTCTCGTGCAGCGCATGCACCGGAGCTCGTTCATCCGATGCAGCGCCGTCTCGAGTGCAGCGAAAGCAGATGCCGGTCAAGAGACTTGTCCTTGTCGCGCAACGCTGACCTTGCGGTGGCACTGACCTGGATACAACGACCACCGCGCACCAGCACGCGAAGATCGTGCATCCATTCTGCACGACCAGCTGCTCTGCTTGATTACAGGCACGAGTCTGCACCACGCGTGATCCCCGTGACCTACCTGGATGTGCTGCTCCGACACAACACGACGCTCGCTCCAGCAAGCTCCAAGACCCAAGTCAGAGGGCTCGTTCGCAACACTCTAGTACAGCGTAGCAGATGATGACGATCGAGTGCATGGAAATGAACCAAGTGCTCGCGACGATGGCTTTGCATCGCGAGTGCGAGCTTGAAGCGACCGAGAGCAAGCAGTCCCAGGACGTCCTCCTCGCTAGAGTTGAGAATCTGACACTGCTCTGTATGCACACGATGTCGTACACTCCTGCATGAAGGACATCACTAGGAACTCAAAGAGCGCATGCAATGAGCTGGTGCTGGTGCGCTGCTCCTTTGGCGTCGCTGTGCTGGTGCTGGTGCTGGTGCTGGAGCTGCTCCTGTCTCTGGTGCTGATGCTAGCATTTCCCTCTGTTTCATCACTATCAGGTGCATACAAACAAAGCCACCCATACAAATTCGAAGTCACGCATCGAACGTCGTGCACTAAAGCACAAGACGAACGAGACGAACATGAGCGAGCAGCTCGAAGTCGATGCCGGCGACGCCGTGCGGCTGATCCTGCAGTTCCTCAAGGAGAACCGCCTCTTTGGCGCCATGCGCGCGCTGCAGGAAGAGTCGCAGATCAGCTTGAACGCAGTCGACTCGGTCGACGCGCTGCTCACAGACATCACGAACGGCCGGTGGGAGAGCGTGCTCCAGCAGACCAAGGCGCTCGAGTGCAGCCCTGCCGCGATGATGGAGCTGTACGAGCAGGTCGTGCTCGAGATGCTCGAGATGCACGAGCACGACGTTGCGCTGCAGCTGCTGCGCAACACGCCGCCGATGGCGCACATGAAGAAGTCGCAGCCCGAGCGGTGCGTCCTTGTCGGATCAATGGCGCAGCGACGTCCGACGGTGTCTTTGTAATCGCAGGAGACACTGACACACAGCTGCTCGCACGCACTGCTCTTGCAGGTACCTCCGACTCGAGAAGCTCGCGCAAAAGACGGCGTTCGACCCTGTTGAGGCGTTTGGTGGCTCGTCGAAGCAGAAGAAGCGCGAAGACATTGCGCAGCTCTTCAAGACAGAGGTGCGTCTCTAGACGTCCATGACTGGTTCAGTCTGTCGCTCACGCAGTCGCGATTGCTGGTGATGTCGATAGGTCACGAGCGTCGCGCCGTCGCGTCTGCTGTCGCTGCTCGGTCAGGCGCTCAAGTGGCAGCAGCTGCAGGTACGTTGTCTGTCAATCACGAGGACAAGAGCGAGCGAGCGGTGCTCACAGTGCGCTGTGCGTGACAGGGCGCGATCACACCTGGCGCTGACTACGACTTGTTCCGCGGCGGCGCGAAGGAGACGGTCGTGGAGCGCGCGGAGAAGGTGATTCGCAAGGCCGCGGGCAAGATCAAGTTCAGCAAGACGTCCGTGCCACAGTGCGCGCAGTTCAGTCGCGACGGCCGCATGCTCGTGACTGGCACGAAGGACGGATTCGTCGAGGCGTGGGACTTTGACAAGTGCAAGCTCCGGACCGACCTCGCGTACCAGGCGCAGGACGAGTTCATGATGCACGACGACGGCGTGACGGCGCAGGCGTTCAGCCGCGACGGCGAGATGCTCGCGACTGGGAGCGAAGACGGCACGCTCAAGGTCTGGAAGATCGCGAGTGGCGTGTGTCTCCGGCGCTTTGACGCCGCGCACAGCCAGAGCATCCACAGCATCGCGTTCAGCCGCGACGGCACGCAGCTCCTCACGTCGTCGTTCGACCAGCTCATTCGCCTTCATGGCCTCAAGTCGGGCCAGACGCTCAAGGAGTTCCACGGCCACGCGAGCTACGTGAACGCCGCCGTGTTCACACGCGACGGCGCGCGCATCGTGTCGTCGTCGTGCGACGGAACGATCAAGGTCTGGGACGTCAAGACGACTGAGTGCCTCTGCACGCTGCGGCCGCCGAGCGACGCGTCCGGCGCAGAGGTGGACATTGTGAGCGTCCACCTCGTCCCGAGCGCCGCGGGCGGTCTCTCGAGCGAGAACGTCCTCGTGTGCACGCGCACGACGCGCATGTTCCTCATGACGCTTGCCGGCGACGTGCTCCTCACGTACCACGTCGACCCGATCAATGAAGCCAAGATGGGCGTGTTCGTCGCCTGCGCGCTCTCGACGCGCGCCAAGTGGCTCTACGGCGTGACGGACCGCGGCTACCTCCTCACGTACGCGACCGAGACCGCTGCGCTCGAGACGTCGCTGCAGATCAGCAACGGCGACGCGTTTGGAGTCACGCACCATCCGCATCGGAACCTCATTGCGACGTTTGGCAGCGACGGGTACGTGCGGCTGTGGAAAGCGTGAGGCTGGCGGTCGTCAGGTAGTAGCAGTAGCAGCACAAGAGAGACGCTTGTATGCTCTGTTCCCACTGCTTCAGACGCACTTTATCTTGGCTGTCAGTCGCACACGTCACTTGCGAAACATGAGCGGCGATGGCTCGCCTACCGAGTGCGTGCGTGAGCGAATGACCCAGAGAGAGAGAGAGTTGACAAGTGAGGTCGCGTGGCGTCAGTGACTCGCACGAGATGAACAAATGGACGCACCAGTGCTCAGCTGATGAGACGGCACGACGCGCGATTGCTCCACTGCTTGGTCTTGCACCAGGCTCTCCATTGCCTGGTCGTTGCTATCGCGCGTTGGCCCTCGGCGCTGCTCGCTCGCTTGTTGCTGCAAACTCGCGACGACGCTGTAGAGCAGCGGCACGTGTGTGAACCGCGGGTCTTCTTCGACTGTCAAGCGGATACAACATGGCTCAAGAGACATTAGAGATCATCAAGCAGAGTCGAGTGGTGTCATGTGAGCGCACGACGCACTGCTGAGCTCTTGCGCGAGGAACTCGCGGGGGAACGGCTTGTCGACTGGCTGTCCTGACTCTGCAGCAGAACGCGTCAGTGAGAGGACATCTCCACGCGTGTGCTTCATCACATGTACGCGTGATGCGACGCACCAGGCAGAAAGACTGAGAGCGCGTGGCGGTAGCCGTTGTACTCCAAGTACTCGCGAATGAGCTCGTTGATGATGAGGTTGTCGTTCGAGAGCTTTGGCTTTGGGACGTCCTAGATTGTCATCGTGTGTCAATCGCATCGAGTGTCAGACACACGCCTCGCAGTCAGGCTCCATGGCAGAGTCGCTACCTGGTCATCGAGGGCTGCAAAGATCTCGGCGCGAATGCGCGCTTTGATCTGGTTGAGCGACCCGCGCGCGTCCAGCGTCTCCTTGAGCACTAACAGCACATTCGCGCATGAGTGTGATGAATGCATTGATGAGTCGCAGAGGTACACACACATGCATGCCCGCACCATCTTTGAGGTCCGAGAGATTCGCATAAGCAGCGGCGCTGTTGTTGTTGCTGCTGGTGGTCGCCATCGTCAATGCGACGCTTGATACGCTTTAGGGTTTTGCTGGTGTGATGTGCGACGCTTCGCGATCCCCATCAAGTGGATCCGTTAGGGTTTGAAATTAGGGTCTAGGGCTATCGCATGATTACACTGTCAGTTCGCGAATGCTTGACAGATCCAGCACCAGCAGCAGGAAGCGCAGTCGTGAGGAAGACGACGAAGAAGACGAAGCACACACGCGCTCGGCTGCGATCACCACCACTACTACAGTTGCTACCATGCAGATCACTGTCACGTCCGCTGATGGCGACGCTGTCGGTCAAATCGACGTGCAGCCGCAGCACACGCCGCTCGCAATCGCAGCTCAGCTGCAGCAGCAGGTACATCCGCGCGATCCTTGCGTGTATGCGCCTTTGCTGATACGTTCATGCGCTTACGCTTGCGTGATGACCACATGCACGAGCAGTTTGGGATTCCGCCAGGGCTTCAGCTTCTCCTCCTCAACGGAACGCCGCTCGGTCCGAACCAGACGGTGCGTATGCGCTTTGCTGCCGTTTGCCACGTACACGCGAGTACTACATTCACCTCGCGTCTGTGAACTACTGCTGCGGCTGTAGTTTGAGCAAGCAGGCGTGAGCGAGCACGACTTGGTCGTGATCATGCGCAACCCATCGGCTGGTGCGCCGCCAGCAGCAGCAGCGCCGTCGTCGTCTTCGCTGCTTCCGCCCATTCCAGCGCCTGGCTTCGCTGTGCGCACTGGCATGAAGCTGCACGAGATTCCGGTACGTGAACTGCCCACACTGATCGGTTGAGTCACTCGACTGCGCTTCGTGCAGACCGCGAGTGCTAACTGTCACGCGTCGCATTGGGTCGTGCAGCCAGCTGCGTCGCCAGAGGTGCTGCTCGAGATCATGGACAAGAACCCGCACCTGCTCGTCGAGGTGCCGTCGCTCGCACTTCGCTACGCTGCTGTGGGCGTTGGAGCAATGGATCGAGCGACTCACAGAGTGTGCGTGCGTCTGTCTGCAGCTCGAGCAAGGGAACCCAAAGCTCGCGACTGCGCTCAAGACCAAGAGCGTGCCGGTGCGTCCACTAGCGTCCTCACGAGCCTATACGCAGGACCATCTGAGCTCACGCTTGTCGTTTCGACTACTGCACCTGCAGCAAGTGCGCATGGCGCTCATGCAGATGCACATGGAAGCGGCGTCGCGGCAGTTCCAGGAGCAGGAGGAGGTCCTGTCGCTCGAGCGCAATCCGTTCGACGCGGCGGCGCAGGCGCAGATCGAAGAGCGCATTCGCTTGAGCAACGTGCAGCAGAACATGGAGATCGCGATCGAAGAGATGCCGGAGGCCTTTGGCCGCGTCTCGATGCTCTACATCCCGTGCGAAGTGAACGGGACGCACGTCAAGGCGTTCGTGGACTCGGGCGCGCAGTCGACGATCATGTCTTCCGTACGTTTGGACTGACGAACGAACGATCGCTCTTCGCCTACTGACTGTGCGCTGGCGTCGCTCCTGAATGAACACAGAGCTGTGCGGAGCGCTGCGGCATCATGCGCCTCGTGGACAAGCGCTTCGCTGGACAGGTGCGTCGAGTGTGAGGTCGCAACGGAGCAACAGAGACGCGTGGCTCACTCATCGACAAACGAACGATTGGATGGCGCAGGCGGTGGGCGTGGGCACAGCGAAGATCATCGGCCGCGTGCACATGGCGTCGCTCAAGATCGGCGGCAACTTCTACAACTGCAGCTTCACGATCCTGGACCAGCAGGGCGTCGACTTTCTCTTTGGCCTCGACATGCTCAAGCGCCACTTGGTACGCACTGTCACGGATGATATGAAGACGTCTGTCAGTCGCTCACTCGCTCGCTCTCTCGTCTGCGCAGTGCTGCATTGACCTGCAGAAGAACGTGCTGCGGCTCCAGGAAGGCTCCGTCGCGCACGAAGTCCCGTTCCTCCCAGAGCACGTACGTCCTGCGCCACGGCGTCCTGGTGTCTTTGATCTAATCGACTCACTTACGCTCGCTTGTGTCGCCGGAGCAGAAGATCCCGCTGTCGGAGCGCACGGACGAAGGCGCTGCTGCCGCTAGTCATGTGGCGCCTCCTGCGGCGCCAACTGCGGCAGCGCCACTGCCGTCTGCGCAGCCTCCAGCGGCCGCAAGTGGCGATGGCGAGAGCCAGGAGCAGAAGATCGAGCGTCTCGTGGCGCTTGGCTTTGATCGTCCGCGAGTACGTCCTGCGCTCAGTTGTTCCTTTACTGTTCTCAGGAAGAGCGTGCTGACGATAATGACGCGTGTGCTGTGCAGGCGATCCAAGCGCTCGCGTCGACGAATGGGAATGTCGAGCTCGCGGCAGGTCTGCTCTTTGAGACCATGGGCTAGCGAGTGACTCAGCTCTGGTCTTTGAGACCAGAGCCGCAGAGACGCAAGCGAGCAGAGAAGTGTTCGACAGAGTCTCCATGACCACAGACAAAGACTTGAGACTTGGGACTTGATTTTCGTACTTAGTGGGATTTAAGCCCAAACGACAGCGAAATGGCACAGAGAAGACCAACTGAAGCATGGCAGGCAAGCGCGGCGATGACGCGTTCCGCGACGATCTCTACGAGATCCTCGGCCTCGAAGCCGCGTCAGATGCGAAGGAGGTCGCACGCGCGTACAAGAAGAAGTCGCTGCTGCACCACCCGGACCGCGGTGGCGACGGTGCGTCGGCTGGTTCATGCGTCGACAACTAACTGCACATGTGTGAGTGAGTGACTCGTACTGATAGACTCTCGTCTGCTGTGCGTGTGTGCGCTGCAGTGAAGAAGTTCCTCGAGCTCAAACATGCGCGCGACGTCCTCATGGACCCGAAGGAGAAAGAGAAGTACGACAAGAAGCTCTCGCACGAGCTCATGGCGAAGCGCAAGCAGCGCGAGCGTGACGCAGAGCTCGACAGCAAGCGGCGGCAGATGCGCGACGGTACGTCTTGGCACACGATCGCTTGCGTTTGCATTACGACTAGAGCCATGGGCGAACAGAGATCACTGACGACTGGTGTGTGGCTGTACATACACGCAGAGCTGCTGCGCAAGGAGCAGAGTCACGACCTCAAGCACAAGCCTAGCGACGGCAGCAGTCGGTCGTTCCGCAAGAGCGAGCTCTCGAAGCTGCGCGAGAAAGCCCTGGCGCGGCAGCAAGAGATGGCCGAGCGTCTCGCACGCGATGCACGTCAGCGTGAAGACCTCGAGGCTGCGAAAGCGTCGGTCGCTGCGAGTACGTCCATGTGACTGACTGAAGGCGCTTGGACGCTCTTGGACTGAGAGATGCACTGCGTCTCTGTGTGTGTTGCTAGCGTCCGAGTCCAAGTCGCAGCGCACGGTCACAGTCAAGTGGGACCGCAAGCAGGCGTCGCACTCGGACGAGACGCTCTCGCGCGCGTTCCGCGTCTACGGCGAGATCAAGTCCATTCGCCTCAAGTCTGCGTCTGCAAAGCTCGAGTTTGCGTCTGCGGCAGCAGCGGTGCGTCCCCATGCGTCTCTCTCTCTCTCTGCTGTTGGTTGACTGACTGACACGTGTGCTGCTGCGATGCGCAGGCCAAGAGCGTGCGGATAGAAGCGCACAAGCCGCAGTGGCGCGAAGTCTCGATCCAAGGACACATCGTCGAGACAGAGGAGCACGCAGCAGCGTCTCCACGCGCGCGCAGCTACTCGGTCGACGGCGGCGCGACGGAGCTGCCAGGTGGACCCGTGTCGCTCCGCCAGCACCTCGAGATGGAGCGTCGCGTGCTTGAGCGCCTCCACGCATTGGGAACACAGCAGCAGCAGCAGACGTCGATTCCAGCAAAGTGACTGCATTCGCATGAGAAGACGGACGTGCACTACGCTCTTCGCTTGTCGGCGGACGCCGTCAGTTGCTGGAGGAAGCCGACCCAGACGGCCGAGATGCTCACGATCTCGTGGCCCTAAAGCGTTGCAATTGACGCCAAGGACAGTCGAAAGAGTCGTGAGTTGAGCGTCTGAAGCAAATGATAAGAGCACGTCTCTCTCTGTCACGCACCACGTCGTTCAGATGTTCGAGGTTCTGGTTGAGAATGTGGACGTTCGACGTCGCTTCTTGCATCTCCTGCATGACGCGCACGTGAAGCAGAGCGTGAGCATATCGAGAGTGCGCTTGAGTGCTGCAGCCAGCGTGAGCAGGGAACGGACCTCGCGAATTGCGTCTTCGAGTCGCGTCTTCTCGCGCTCGAACCACGCCTACAGATACAACAGTGTGTCAGCATGCTTCTCACGAGCGTTGCAGCGACAGAGGCGCACACAGATGACACACATGCGCACGCACGTACGCGGTCGGTTCCTCGCTCGTCCATGTCGGTTGTCGAGGTTTCGAGTGTCAAAATGGCAAGTGCGGAAAGTTGAAATGCGGTCACCGGGATATAGAGTGTATAGTGTCGACCACATCAGTATGTAAACTTGATTGTTGTAGCAGCATAGTCAATCCAAGTAAAACGACTATCAGCAAAATTGTATGCGCTATTCTATGTGGTCCACTCGCGCACTCCAACTCGCTCTCTCGCAAGATCCAACTCCTCGACACATCGAGCGATCAAGCACCGACGACGACGACGCGCCGCTGACCACGTGTGTGCACGACCGCCTCCAGCAACGAACGACTCTGTTAATAAGATGGCGCACAAGACGCTTGTGCTGCTCTTTGCAGCGCTCGCGACGCTCCTGCTGTCGACGCACGCTGTGCAGTTCGACGTGCGCCGCCGCGCTGAAAAGTGCTTGAGCGACGAAGTGGCGCAAGGCAGTCTCGTCGTGATCCACTACAACATCATCGGGAGCCGCAAGGGCAAGTCCGGCGTCTCGATCACGATCACGGACCCGCTGCGCAAGTACCTCAAGCAGGACTCGGACATTGACACGACCTCGGACGACTTCCACAAGTTCTCGTTCACGGCCGACGCAGCCGGGAGCTATGCCGTGTGCTTCTTCAACTCGAACGACAACTCGGTGCGCACGATGCTCGACTTTAAGCACGGCGTGGAGGCGAAGGACTACTCGGAGGTCGCGAAGCGCGAGCACCTCATGCCCGTTGAGAAAGAGCTCCGGAAGATGGAGGACACGGTCGACGAGATCCACCGCGAGATGCTGTACATGCGCGAGCGCGAGGCGGCGATGCGCAACACGAACGAGTCGACGAACTCGCGCGTGCTCTGGTTCAGCTTCTTCTCGATCGTCGTGCTCCTCGGCATGGGCGTGTGGCAAGTGCTGTACCTGAAGAAGTTCTTCAAGAGCAAGAAGCTCATCTAGACACCGACGACGACGCGCGCACGCTCGACAGGACACTGTGCGCAAAGGGTGTCGTCACTCGCATCACGCGTGTGAAGCCAGCGACCAGCAGCAGCAGACTCAGGAGCAGAGGATCACATGCGAGGAATAGACCCACGGGGGCACTACATCTACGACCACAGAGCTGCTGCTGCTATTGCTATTCGCACGTCAACTAAAAATAGCTTCACGACTCGAAACGACGCGTCGCTTGGCGCTTTTCGTTGTTGACATTGTGAGCAGCGCCATTCGAGTGGAACGAAGTCGCAGCGATGACGTCTCGCGCAATGGCGCTGGCTGCTGCGCCTGTGAGGCGCCGTGACGACGACGACTATGACGATGAGGACGATGCGAGTGCGCGGAGCCGTCCTCACGTCGCGTCGTGGCTCGACGACGTAGATGAACACGAGCGCGACGACAGGACACAGGACAAAGCAGACGACGTCGAGCACAATGATGGCGACGAAGACGACGGCGACAATGTCGTGATTCCGTGGCTCCCGAGCGACGACGCGCTCGAAATGGACAGCGGCAGTGATGGCGAGCGAGAAGAGCGCGAGCAGGAGCCGTATCTGCAGCAACAGGCTGCCTCTCCATCACTAATAACAGAAGCAACAGCGATTGAGTCCAGTGCGCACGCGCAGAGCGAAGGCGATGAAGACGACGAGACCGTCGCAGACTTTGCAGACGATTGGGCGGACGAGTACCTCGCAATGGATACAAACGAGTCGACAACAGAGCGCAGTAAGGCGACGGTGCCGTCATCATCCAGAGCGAACGGACTGCTCTCGTCCTCCGTCAGTCGCGAGTCGGACGACCAGGGCCTGCGCAAGCTCTTTAGTCGCGCCGAGACGAACATGACGTCGCTCCGAGACGAGATCCAGTTGGTCGAGCAAGCGACTGCGAAAGCCGTCTCGGCTGCGCTCTCGAGCGCAGAGACTGATGCGAATCGCACTGTGCCATCGCTGCTGATGGCGCCGTCGCGGTCGTTCTCAGGCGCATTGCCTCGACACGCGTCTCTAGACGCACAGGCGCCAGCGCCAGCAGCAGTCGCAGAGGTCCGCGTGCATCCGATCCCCACTGCTACAGCAGCGACCGACAAGACGCTCGAGCGCTCCAAGGCAGCGCCGCTGTCGCCCAACTCGCTCAAGCGCGCCAACAGCGTGTACGTGACGCCGACGTCGACGAGCAAAGTGCTGATGAAGCGGCAGGACTCGCTCACGACGACCGTCTCGCGGTCGCAGATGCTCTGGAACTCGGACGCGAGTCGCCGGAGCTCGCGCATGCTCGACGAGTGGAAGCGCAAGGAGATCTGGCACGACTTCAAGCGCGCAGAGGTGAACGTCGCAGGGCCGCAGGGCCGGACGCCTGCGCCAGTCGCGAGCAAAGCCGACAGCAGCAGCGACGAGAGCGCGACGGGCAGTCGCCTCGAGAGTCTGCTCCAGACGCTGCGCGCCGAGATCCACTCGTCACGAACCGCCGACAAGTCTGTAGCAGGCGACACGGCCGCACTGCCACCGCCGCCGCCGTCGTCTGCGATCAGCAATCAGCTCAGCAGCGCGTTCCAGTCGCTCGGTGCCTCGGGCGTCTTTGGGTCCCAGAGCCACGAGCGGCGGCACACGATGCTCGCACCGAGTGTATCATCAGCGCCAGCAGACGTCCACGCGTCGCCGCCAACTGCAGTCGGCTGCTCGCGCGTCGAGTACGAGCAGCTGCTCCAAGAGAAGCGCGCGCTCGCAGACGAGCTCGAGAACCGCACGCGCGCGTCTGTGACCGACAAGGAGCTGCTCCGGAGCCTGCACGACCGCGTCCAGACGCTCGAGCACGCTGAGCGCGAGAACAAGTTCCTCAAAGACGAGATCCAGCGCCACGTGATGGCGGAGCTGAGCGCGACGGAGCGCCTCAAGACGCTCGGCGACCAACTTGCGCTCACGACCAAGAGCGAGGAGCAGCTCAAGCTCCAGACGCAGCAGCTCTTCCAGCAGAACCAGTCGCTTCAATCCGACTTGCTCGAGAAGATCGCGACCGAGGCGTCCAAGATCCAGAAGATGGCGCACCTGTCGGCCGAGAAGGAGACGCTCATGCACGAACTCGAGCGCAACGCGTCGGTCGCGAGCAAGCGGCAGCGCGAAGAGACCGAGGCGCTGCAGCACGCGACGCTGCGCCGACTCCTGCGGCTCAAGCGCCTCGCGCACCTCCGCGCCGCAATGGCGAAGTTCCAGGTCCACTCGGGCCGCCTCGTCGCCGCGCGCACGTACGCACTCGGTGTCTTTGCGAAAGCGCATCGCGTCGTAGCGACCAAGGCGCTCGCGAAGGCGTTCTACGAGCTCCAGGCGCACAGCGCACGCGCCAAGCAGCAGGACGCGCTCGCGCAACTCCAGCGCACGGTCGACGCCTCGAAGCGAGCGACGAGTGTCCTCGCAGCTCAAGCCGGTCTCGCCCAGCTAGCACGAGTGGCCGAGACGTGGCGCACGCAGCAGCTCCGCAGCGCGTTCCAGACGCTCGAGCGCCACTCACAGACGCAGCACAAGGTCGCAGTCGCGATCGAGCGCGGCTGTGCAACGCTCCATGTCCTCACGCTCGGACGCGCTCGCGCAGCCAAGCAGCGCGCTCTCGCAATGTGGAAAGCGCGCGCGGCGCTCGAGAGCGTCCAGCGCCGGTACGAGACGGCGCTGCGGACCGAGAGCGAGCTGAGCGAAGCCAAGGACTGCGTCTTTGCGCTCTCGCGCGAGAAGACAAAGCTCGAGGAGCGACTTGCGCGCGCAGGCGACGAGTTCAAGCGGCAGACCGACCAGCTGAACGAGACGAGCGCCGAGCTCCAGGTCGTCAAGCACGGGTACGTCACGACCGTGATCCGCGACTACGAGCGCGCGTGGCTCCGCGGGCTCTTCACCGCTTGGCGCGAGCAGACGCACGTCGCGCTCGCCTCCAAGGACTTGCGACTGCAAGTCGAACTTGCAGAGCTCCGCGCCGCCGAGCGCGACAAGTACGCAAAGACGGTCGATGACTACAACCGCGTGCTCCGGAGCGACCTCGAGCGCTTCCAGTTCTTCTCGCAGGACAAGCGCATCGCCGTGGACGTCCTCACGAAGAAGCTCTTGCGCGAAGAGGAGAAGTTCAAGCAGATGGAGGAGCGTCACGTCGTCCTCGAGGAGCGCGCGCACGCTCTACGGACGCAAGTCGCAGCGCTCGTCGAGTGGGACGGACTCGAGCTGCCGCTCGCGATGCTCACGCTCGCAAAAGACAGCGCAGTGCGCCACCTCCACGAGCTCTTCCTGCTCCACGCCACTGCGACGCCTGACCCGAGCGCCTCGAGTCTCCCGCATGCGAGCGACGACACTGCGGCGTCTCCGCGCCTCGCGATGGACGCGCTGCTCCGGATGATCGAGTACTCGACGTTGTTGGAGGCGACGCAGCTCCGGCGCGACGGCTTGCTCGAGCGCATCGGCCGCCACTTTCCCACGTACGCGCTCGAGCGCGGACTGCTCTTCCAGGACTTTGTCGTCGGCTTGACGAGCGTCGCACGCGACGTCTTTCGCGAGAGCGCGAGCAAGAGCGAGGACGTGAAAGCGTTCTGGGCGAGTCTCCTCGCGCTCGTGGACCCCTCGCGCTGGGACACAAGCAGCAGCAGCAATGCGAGCAGCACCGGACGCGACCACTTGATCAGCGGGCAATCGCCGTGGGCCGGACGCCTCAGCGACGACATCCTCCAGAACCAGGAGAAGCTCCTCGCGGTACTCGAGCACGAGACTGCGGTCGTCGAGCGCGCCGTGATGGAGAAGTCGTCGCTCAAGCACACGTACCCGACGTCCGACCACGCGTCCGTCGCGAGTACGTTCTACGAGTATCAGTGCGACCCGATGCTGCCGCCGGAGCCAGCAGCAGCCGCCGGCGCTATCGTCGCGAGCAGTGCGTCCAGTGTCGCTCATGCGCCGACGGACATGTACGCGAACTGGTACCAGGCTGCGCAGATCCGCGACCTCTTCCTCGCGTTCCAGCACCCGCTGCTCAAGGTCCTGCGCACGTACTCGAACGACACGCGCCTCGCGACGCACGGCCACCAGTTCTGCCTCCACCTCGCAGGTGTCGTCCGCATGCTTGACGACATGAAGCTCTACCCGACGTACCTCGCGCAAGACGCGATCCACGCCGTCTTCCAGAGCCTGTGCGACCGCGACGGCGTCATGACGCCGCAGGCGTTCACGCTCTTCCTCGGCTCGTGTGCACTCGAGCTCTACACCAAGTCGCTCGCAGGGCGAGACGCGCCGCCGGCGTTTGCGCTCTCGCCGCGCGAGATCCTCCTGTCGTTCTTCTGCGACTTGGGCTTCCTCGCCGAGAGCGACGCGCCACCGCCTGCGCGCATCTGCTTGGTCGGGACTGAGATCGAGGCGATCCTGTGGTCGCTCTTTGAGTACTACGCCACGACGACGGCCGGTGCGTCCGAGCGCAGCAGCCATCGCGTCGCTGACGACGAGCGCGTGGCGATGACAAGCAGCAAGTTTGCAAAGTTCATGGCCGAGATCGCAGGCGCTGCGACTGGCGCTGACGCCGTGTTTGAGCGCGTGCAGCGCGAGTCGCGACGCGCCACTGGCACCGCAAGTGCGCCGTGGCGCATGCACTTTGACGAGTTCTACTCTGCGATCGCGTATGTACAGGAGGCGCGGAGCGCGCCTGGCGCGTACGCAAGTCCAGGCGACGCGGTGCGCCACTGGATGCAGCAGACGCAGTAGCAACGACTCACACACGACGCTCTGCTTGCTGCACGACCATGACGCGCGCGTTCGTCTGGATCGGCGCCGTGCGCTGGAGCGGATCGATCTGGAGCTTGAGACTCCGGAACGGGTTGAGCTGCGGCGGCACGACGAACGTAAGCGGCGATCCACTGGCGAGCGCCAGGTCTTTGAGCGCCGCGACGTCGCGGTCTTGGTCCGCTTTGCTGAACGACGACAGCAGCAGCGGCTTCCCAGACGCGAGCAGCGACGCGATCGTCGGGCGCCACCGGTCTCTCAAGTACGGATGCCCGACGCCCGGGTTGAACAGCACGAACGCTTGCGGCGGCGTCTGGAGCTGCGCCATGACCGCTGCGTCGTGGTAGAGCCCAGTGATGTTCTCGACTGCGACGACGCGCTGCGGCTGGTTCTTCGGCGTCTTGGACGAGGACCGGAGCGCGGGGACGTGGTCGCCAATGAGTTTGAGCTCGAGCGCGCGCACGTCTGGGTGGAAGAACGCGAGCTCGTCCCACAAGTGGCGCGGCATCATCGCCTCTGCGCGCGCGCCGATGACGTGGAGCGTCAGGTCGGTCGATGACGGGTCCGTCGCGTCTCGAAGCGCTGCAGTCGTGACGAGAGCGACCAGAGCGTGAGCGCCATCCATCGTCAGAGAGACAGAAAGAGAGAGCGTGCGCTCACCTGGGAGGAGGTAGCTGAGCGTCATGACGAACGAGTAGGCAGCCGAGACGAGGCGAAGTGCGCGAGGGTCTCGGAGCCACTGCGCGTCGGTCGTAAAGAGCGCGAGGTACGCTTCCCACGAGTCGATGACGCGCGCTCTCGATGGCTCGCGCTGCGCTGCGCCGTCCGTGAGAACTGCAGCCACGACGCACGATAGACGCGCGTCAGTTCATGACGCGAGCACATGCAATGGCGCATCATGGTCTTCACCTTGTGTAAACAAGCGCTTGGCGAGGTCGCTGGCGCCAAACGCAGCGTCCTCTGCGATGCTCTCGTACTGCTGCAGCAGCGCTGGATGCGCTCGCGCGAGCGTCTCGGCGCACTCCTGTCGATTGCGACAGCGTGGAGTGAGCGACCGCAGTAGCAACAAGCGAGTGACTGACACATGCACTAGCACGCACCTGCGTGCACGTGAGATGCAGTCCCGACACTGCGCATCGCGACGCACTCGTTGGCTTTGCGCCGCCGCACTGAAGACACGGCGCGCTCTCAATCGCAGCGAGCGTTGGCGAGCTGCGAACAGGTGAACCGGGTGCGCTGCCTGCAGCAGACGCCAAGCGCGCAGTTCGCAGCAGCGGGAGACGCACGCCATGCGTACGCGCAGTCGTCGTCGCGATGCGCAGCAGGAGCATGTTCATCCGATGTCTACAGTTGGTTTTTGTATGGAATTGTCCTTTATTGGTACAAAATTGGGGTCTCACATATCGGCGAGGTACTTGAGCGCGACTTCGAACATCGTGAGGAAGTAGCCGACTTCGCCGAGCATCTTGGACGGATGGATCATCGCGCCGAGGTACTCCTTCGTCACGAGCGGGCGCTTGAGCCCCGCCTTGACTGCGACATAAATATGGATCGGCAAGTAGTCGTCCGCAGTCAGCGCCGAGTTCTCGCGCCACTCAAGGTTCTTCTCGCCGTAGCTCTTGAAGATCTCGAGCGCCGAGCGCAGGAGCTCCTGGATCTTGTCGCACGGCAGTGGCCGCTCGTCGATCATGCTCAAGTAGTGGCACGACTTGCCCCAGTCGTCCTCGGACTGGAGGTGCTCGGGGATCCCAAACTCGCTCTGCGACCGCCCGCGCATCTTGTCCAAGTTGACCGACAGCCGTGCCTCCGTCTCGGCGTCGACCGTCGCGTTCACGAGGAACGCGATCTGGCGCTCCAGGGGCACGAGGATCGTGTCTTCGACGGCGTGGAACACGCAGTCTTCAATCACGGACTGGACGTTCACGCTCTGCTCCAGCAGCGACATCGTGTCGGCGTACTGCGGACTGAGCGTCTCGAGCACGTGCTGCTCGATGCGCGTGACGACGTTCCGGAGGTCCTTGAGCGCCTCGGCCGCGAGCGCTTTGCCCTCAAAGTTCTTGCACTCGGGGCACACGGCGGCTTCGATCACAGCGCAGCGGTTCGCAAACGCCTGGAGGAACTTGTAGCACGTGCTCCCTTCGACCGTGCTCGCGTTGTTGAGGCTCATGAACAGGTCGAACGCGAGCCACTTGGGCTCCACGGGCTCGCCGCGCGTGTCAATCTTCTCGAGCGACGCAATGAACTCGCTCGAGCACATCTCGCGCTGGAACTCGCACAAGACGTCGCGAAAGAGCTCGGACGACGGTGCGAGCGCCGCGACGTTACGCAGGAAGCTCTCAATCTCGCCCTTGCGCCGCGTGATCGTCTCGAGCGACGGGTTCCGGAACCGCCGCCGCGGGAACGGCAGCTCGAGAATGAGCTTGAGCTGCTCGGCTTCTGCTGGCGACGCGCGCTTTGCAAACGCTTTGAGCTAGTGAGGCACACGCAGTGGTTCGTGAGTACGAGGACCAGTACGGACGATGGACTCGGAGCCGAAGACGCACCTTCTTCCGGAGCAAGTAGAACTCGTGGAAGCGCTTCTTCGCGATCCAGAACACCTTTGTGTGCAGGTCCTCGACGTGCACGACGTACTCGGTCACGGACGGCACGGTCGAGACCACTTCGGCGCGCACGACGCGTACTGAGAGCCCCGGTCGCAGACCTGGGAACGCCCACTGCACGTAGCTCTGGAGCGGCATCCCGCGCAGCTGCGAGCCTTTGACGTGCGCAAAGTGCAGCGGCGGGAGCGGCGGCAGCGTGTGCATCGGCGTGAACGGCGCTTTTGTCGAGACGACAGGCGTCGCACTCGCGCTGCACGCGCTCGCAGCAGTCTCGGACGCGGCGAACGGCGCGTCAGTGAGGAGCTTCTGGCTCGCTGTCTGCTTGAGCGAGTGCGCGTGTGTTGTCTGGTCACAATGGGTCTCCTGGCACTGCTTCTCCGCGTGCTGTAGGCACGAGCGAGTGCGTGCGTGAGTGACAAGCAAGGACGAGGACTAACAAGCTCGAGAGTGAGCGAGCGCACCTTGTGGGGCGAGCCCATACTCAGCATCGAGCGCGAGAGGTGCTGGAGAAAGCGGCTCTCGTTGTGCAGCGACATGCGCATCGCGAGCTTCCAGACGACGTGGCTTGCGAGACTCGAGTTCGCAGTCAGCAGCACGACTGCGTCCGAGTCACCGGACGTCGTTGTCGCTGTCGCTGTCGCTGTCGCTGGAGTAGGTCCAGCAACGATTGCCGAGCTCTCTCTCGCGCCTTTCGTGCTACTACTGGTATTGCTACTACTACTACTGCTGCTGCTGTTGGTGCGCTGGAGAAGCGAGAACGAGAGCGGCCGCTTCTTCCAGCGCTTCTCCTTTGGCGGGTCCTGTGCGCGCGATGTCACGTGCTGCTGCTGGTGCTGATGCATGTGGATGTGCGTGGAGAAGTCATCGCCGCCGTCGACAGACGACGACGGACTCGTGCTCACGGTGTCGGCGCTGCCCTTGCGGCGCACGAACGCGAGCATCGACGACCTGTCCGCTACCGCTACCTTCGCCTGCCTCGTTGCTTTTGCCGCAATCGCGAAGTGTGGAGCATCAGCATTACTCAACTGCGCACCGGCCGCGGTCGCAACAATAGAGTCTACAGTTATGTCACTTTCTATTATGTTTGTATTGTATTTTATTGTTGTGATTTGCTCAGTATTCAGACCACATGTCACTAGCTTTTTTTCGGGACGCGCGGGACGCACGATTGCTCAGAAGCCCTTGCATTTATCACTATCCAGTTCACACTGCTGGTCAACACAGACTTGGACAAAGTCTTGTGAACCTATTGACCATCCATCCGTCAGGCTCCTTGCCGCATCGATGCAGCGGACGGCATCGCATTCGAGCTTCGCTCTGTTGCAAGTTCCTTTGCTTACGCACGGTCATGCGCTTCGTGCAGTGTGTTGTGCTGCAGGCATCATCTTTCTCTCATTGTAGGTGTGTATGTGCGTCTGTGAGAGAAGCGCTGGATGTTGCAGCTGCCTCCTCTGCGAGGCTCGGATTCGCGTCCGAGTACCTCGAAGCGAGCGCATCAGTACTATGAACAGAGCCGCCGCTGGAGCACTGTAGCACCGTGTCCTCTTGACAATCAAGACGAAGCTGCCATCTCGCCACACGAAAGGAACCGTCGTGCCTCGAGCGGATCTGTCGACTCGAGATGGACAAAGCGAGCGAGCGAGCGAACTCAGAGATCCGACCTGACATTGCATCCACACACTCTTGTGGTCGTAAAGCGTCCACAGCCAAGCGCTTTGAACTCATGTAGATGAACGATAGTGTGTGGCAGCCTGCTCGTGAGCAGAACATCGAGACCATACCGCTCGCTTCTTGCTCGTGCAGTAGTTTACGTCCTCGCTCCACGCCACCTCACGTTGACTACTAGTACAAACGCAGCTCGCAACACACTTGGCTGGTAGCTTCCGTCTCGTTCGTGATTCACGCTGCGCCGTCGAGCAACGCACTAGCTGGACGACGACGACGACAAACTCTACATGAAGCAAGCGCCGTCGGCACATGCTAGCTCCTGAACATACATGGGTGCACTTTTGTATACGTGCTGTTTGTATCCACATATTTTATCGCTATTGTTTGGCAAATAAATCAGACCATTGAGTCTTCATTAGGTGTCCAAACGGCATACTGAATACAAGTTTATCTAGACATTACAAATAGACAATAGCTAGCAATAAATTGCGTTGCGTCGTCTCACTTCCACTTTACAATCTCAAGCGCCACGAACATGAAGACTCCGACGCTCGTGCGTGCGGCGCTCGCTGCTGCTGTGTGTGCGCTCGCGAGCCTCTCGAGCGCTGCTGCAACTACCACAACGCATGCGCACATTCATCTTCACCACCACCGCCACCACCACGACGCCGCGCATGTCGAGCACCCGGAGCCGCACACGCAGCCGCTCAAGCATGTCTTCCACGTCCAGACGCGCAAGTCGCTCTTTGACCAAGCGCTCAAGTACGTGGCAGATGACCGCAGTGCTACGCTCGACATCTGGCGCGTCCAAGCTGTAGCAGATGCGCACGGAGACGACCCGGTGCTCGACGCCAAGATCTACGCCACGCCAGCGTCGATGCAGGCGTTCGAGCGCGCGTCGGCTGGCAAGCACATGCGCGTCTCCAAGCCCAACCACAAGCAGCGCCCAAGCAAGAGCGTGACGGTCGACTCGTCGAACACCAGCGCGAGCGACTGGCTCCTGAACATCGACGATGAGGACCGCACGGAGCGCGAGCGCATCGAGACGGACCGGAGAGAAGTAGCGGCGTGCCTGAACCGCACGACGGGCTTCCTCGACGTGCTCCAGCGCGCGCCATCGAGCGCGCGGTACACTGACAGCGCGTTCTTCGACTGCTTCCGGCCGCACGACCAGGTCTTTGCGTTCCTCGACGCGCTTGCGGCGCAGAACAGCGGCGTGTTCACGAAGCTCGCAAACATCTCAACGACGCTCGAGGGCCGCGCGATCCCTGCGTATCGGCTCTCGACGACTCCGGCGTCGGCCACTGGCGCGACCAAGCGCGTGCTCTACACGCAAGCGCTCATCCACGCGCGCGAGTGGCAAGCCGGCGCGTCGACGTTCTACACGATCGCGCACCTGCTCGACGAGCTCCGGCGCGGCAGCGCAGCCGTGCGGGCGCTGCTCGACCAGTTCGACTGGTACTTTGTGCCGATCGTGAACATTGACGGGTACATCTACTCGGCGACGGTCGACCGCTATTGGCGCACGAACCGCCGCGTCGTCGACAGCAACGGCTCGGCGATCGACGGCGTGGACCTGAACCGGAACTTTGGGCCGGACAAGTACTTTAACCTCAAGCCCGAGGAGAACGACGCCGAGACGAACCCGGGCGAGGCACCACTGAGCGAGCCGTCGACTGCTGGCATCGTGCGGTTCCTCATGAGCCTCAAGCACCTGAGCGGCATCGTCGACATGCACAGCTTTGGCGGCCAAGTGCTCCGTCCGTTCAGCAACCACGCAGGGAACCCACCAGAGCCGTTCGGGTCGCAGCTCAAGAAGCTCGGCGACGGCGTCGCTGCGAGCATCTCCAAGCACACACGCGTGGCGTACGAGAGCGAGACTGGCGCGTACTTGTACGAAGCCTTTGGGTGCTTTGACGACGGCATGTACCTCACATTCAACTACACGGTGCCGGCGATCACGATCGAAGTCGAGGGCGACGACTTCATTGCGCCGCAGAGCTCGATCCGCGCCGTTGGCAAGAGCATCTACTACGGACTCGTGCGCTTTGCTCACGAAGTGTCGGCGTACCGCAACGTCACAGCGCATCGTAGTGACAAGTAGACGAGAGTGTGTCAATAGCAACAAGGCAGTCGACACTATTCGCGAGTCAGCACGGTCTTGAATGGACTCATTTGTTGCGCAGTGCACGAACCGACGTCTCTGTTGATCATCATCAGCTGAACGAACATGCGCGTGAAGGCGCGCGTGGCGCTGCCGACGACGTGGGTCGATGCGTTGCCCGAGAGCCTCAAGCACGAGTTCTCGCTCGAGGAGCTCGAGCAGATGAAGAAGCAGGTACTACGATGCGATCTCTCTTGTCGTGTGAGCGATGGACCCACTCGATTGTGCCTACGGATGCAGTTTGCCGACTTTGACACGAGCGGAGACGGCAGCATCGCTGCGTCTGAGCTCGTCGTGCTCATGCGGTCGATGGGCATCGACGCGTCGATTGACGAGGTGCGTTGCTCGCCCAGACGCCACTGAGCGACACGTGGGACCAACAGCAGCTCGTGCTCTCGACAGGTCCAGGCGCTGATCGACAAGGTCGACGACAACCACTCGGGCGAGCTCGAGTACCCAGAGTTCGTGCGTGTGCGTCCTGGCACTTTGCCTACGCTCCTGCCCGCGTGTCTGCGTGTGCTGCTCTCACGCTCTCGCAGTTGATCAGCGAGTTCCGCCGCGGGAACGGCGACAAGCTCGCGACGTTCATTCAGTTCAGCAAGCTCGCGCTCGAGATCCGCCAAGAGCTGCTCGACCTCGAAGCAAATCCGACTTGCCTCACGACTGCGGCTGCCGTGAAAGGTATGTGATCGCCGGTGTGAGTCACTCTCTCTCTCTCTTTGTCGAGTTCGTCTCACTCGTGCACTTACGTGTTCCTCGTACAAAGAGAACGCGTGGGAGTGGCGCCTGCAAGTGCGCGGTCCATCCGAGAGTCCGTACGCAGACGGTGTCTTTCACTTCCATGTCCGGTACGCACGAGCGCTCTCTCATGCGACGACTGCTGGTGCGAGCGAGCGCTCATCGCTCTGCACTCGTGGCGCAGGTTCGGCCACGACTATCCGTTTGAGCCTCCCGCACTGAGCTGCCTCACGCGGATCTACCACCCGAATTTTGTGCCAGTTGCGTCGCTCTCCTTCCTGCTGCGGCCATTGCTGCGCCGGTGTGATGTCAGGACGATCTCACACGCATCGATGTGTCTCGCTGCTTGCTTGCTGCAGCTTCTGAATGGCACCATGACGCTGTACGGCGTGCTCGCGCAGTGGGAGCCCGAGTGGCGCATGCGCACGCTGATCGGGCGTATCGAAGCGCTGTTCGTCGCACCAGACGTCGACCTCATGAACGCGTTCTACGACGAGACGCTGCAGCGCCAGTCGCTGGCAGCACGCACGCAGACTGTGCACGGGTCGCCGAAGAAAGCACTGCGCCAGCCACGCGACATCGCGATGGAGTGCATCGACACGTTTCTCACCGAACCCGAGCGCTTTGCGGCCATTGCGCGCGAGCTCACACGCGCGTGCGCGGGTGCCCAGGCGCTCAGTTGATGCGCCATTGCTCATGAGCAGCAGTATCAGCGAGTGTCCACGCAAGTGTCCACCTTATCAACCTCGATGAAAGATGAACAAGTGTGATTCAACTCTTACAACGATGCACTACGCCGTCGCCATCACATGCTCCGAAGCTGGAGCAAAAGGTTGACACCAGGACTTCGCACAAACTTCCCGTGCTCACGGACTAGGACAGATGAATCTTCCCACAGCGAGTCGAAGAACCAACACGCCGCGAACACCTCCGACCCAAGCGCGTGCACGAAGACCAGCTCTCGGTTAGACCGAAAGCCGGCCTCGCTCCAATTCGCAGAGCCGCTGACAAGTGTCTTCCGGTCGACGATGTAGATCTAGTTGAGAGAGCGAGCGAGTGAGGATGTCAGTAGCAGTGAGGACTGCAACTCAACTCACCTTCGTGTGCATCACACCGCTTGGCGCACGGAGTTCGAAGTGCATTGGCTCGCTCTCGCTCTCGCGCAGGCGCTGCACTTGGTCGACGAGGTGCGAGATCTTGGAGTACGCCTTGTTCGACTCATCGAAGTCGCACACGAGCTTCACTTTCACACCGCGACGTATGGCCGCAAGGACGGCACGTTCCAACTGCGATAGCGATAGCATAGCATAGCAAGTCAGTCCGCGCATCATCGATGCGCCTAAAATACCCTAAAATAGGCACTACGTACCAGCTCGTAGGAGAAAATAAAGACTCCTTTCTTCAGAGTCTCTTCAGCATTGTCGATCAGGTCGAGCACGATGTCGATCTCCGCTTGGTTGCGGTACAGTTCGCGGTGAGCCTTCGTTGTGCACAGGCCAAGTGTGTGCTTGTGCGCGACGCCTTCATCTTCATCAGTCGCCTCGCTCGTGCACACCTGCTCACGCCGCTCCAGGTCTACTTTCTGCGCGCTGACGGTAAGTAAGAGCTGCTCGAGTGCTTTGCGCAAATGCTCTTGGAGGTCGCGCTGCTTGCGAAGCCAGGCTACACCGCGGGCGTTTGCCGCCATGGCTCTCTTGACGCTCGCTCGCTCCTCGTTATGGCTCTCTTGCTCTTGAGCGAGACGCTTCTGCTCGTTCGCGAGAGATGCCCGCTCCTCGAGGACTCTCGCTTGCTCAGAAGCGATGTTCGCTCGCTCGACGGCGACCGCCTCGTGTTGTCCGCGCTTTGCCGTCGCTTCGACGCGCGCGCGCTTCACGGTACTGACAGCGACGCGCTGGAGGCAGCTGCAGTTGAGCAGTTCTACCGTCACAGCAGTAGTCGCACCTTCGCTGACCATGGCTTTGACCGCGGCGCGCAGCCATCCTTTAATGTGTCCTTTAATGTCGAATGTTGAAGTTCGAGTCGCAGTACCGTCAAGTCCACTTCAATACAAAAACAAGTCATTTTGCTTTTGTCACTACCGATCGAATAAACAAGAATTCAGACTCGCATACAAATCCAAGTCAATAAGGATTCGGACGCTGCTGCCTGTGGTGATCATCGCTGCAGCTCGTAGTGCGGCGCGCTCGTGCTCGCGTCGAGGTGCGCCATGCAGTCGTAGATCACGTCACGCTACGCACGCATTGTGCTCGTGCGAGAGCGAACGAGGTGCATGCTCGCACTCGTCGAGCGCATAAGGTCATGGCTGGAATTGGCTGGTGATAGCCAAAAAGTGGACCACACAAATGAATCGGATAATATCCAATTTCGTACTTGATCGGGACTATTGATTTTGAGTAGGAAGTGATCGTAGCATTTTACAGTATTTTTCAATACAAAAAAAACGTGAAAAGTACAGTGAATTGCTACGATCACTTCCTACTCAAAATCAAGTCAACATTACTTGAGATTTCAATATACCACTAAGTACGAATTAATTAGTGCTGCTCTGTGATTAGCTAGAATTATTAAGTTTCGCAATCTTCAGTTTATTCCGAGCCTAACGAGCCTAAGCGAGCCAAAGTGGGCTAAAATACCTCAAAAAATTTTTATAGTAGAGCCGCACGGTACTCTCTTTATCGAGCCAAGCCGAGCCAAAACATCTTTAAATTTGTATGCGGTGTACTGACTTGCTGTTAGGTGTCCCTACGGACAAAGGATACTCAGTATTCCACCATCACATACTTACACACACACACACACACAGTGTCCACCCACACAAACAAGCACCAACCGGAACAACATGCTCGCGCAGCAGCAGGAAGTCGAGGCGGATGTACGTCTGTCATGCTACAGACACTGCGCTCTATGAACTGCGTCACGACACTGACACTGCTGCACGCGCGCTTGCTCTTGCTGCACGTGCGCACGCCCTCTAGGTCCGCAAAGAAGACCAGATCCGCATCAACGAGTTTGGTCGCAACAACGCTGCGCTGCACGAGATCCGCGACTCGAAGAAGAGCCTCCAGGTGCGATACGCCTGTGTGTGCATGAGAGTCTCTACCGAGTGAACGTGCGCTGACGCTACTCCTGTCTTGGGTGTGTGTGTGTAACAGGACAAGCTCGACACGCTCGACGATGCGAACACGGAGCTGATGATGGGCGAGGGCGACAACGTCGAGTACGTCGCGCGTTGCCGCGGGTCGTGTCTTGTCGTAGCGATCGTGCGCTGACGCTCTCTGTGGTGCAGACTCTTTATTGGCGAGAGCTTCGTCGAGGCGTCGGAGGAGTACGCGCAGGAGTACATCGAGCGCGTCGTGGAGGTGCGTCGCCATTGTCGTTCGCTGGTCGTACGGAGCTCTTCGCTCACGCTCATGTACCACACGCAACGAGCAGGAGACGAACAAGCAGATCCAGAAGCTCTCGGCCGAACAAGCGAAGCTCGAAGCGCGCCAGGCGGTGCGTCTCTCTCTCTCTCTTTTTATACGAAGACGACTCTAGTGCCTCACAACCGCTCTCTCTCCTTCTCGCGCCTCAGGTGCTCAAGAAGATGCTCTACAGCCGCTTTGGCCAGAGCATCAACTTGGAAGACAGCTAGGCGCTCAGTAGTCCCTCAGTCAGTCAGAGCCAACGAGACGAACGACGTGACAGCGTGTCGATCGCCACCTCCTACTGCGGTCCTAACCACTTGTAGCGCGCGTTCTGCTCCTCGACCAAGAGGTTCTCCGTGTGCCACTTGGACGCCTCGAGCTGCTGCACAAAGTCGTCGCGGAGCGCGAGGCTCTCGCGGTACGTGCGCTCAACGACGCTCCAGAGCGGCGCCGCGCTCTCGTCTTTGCGGTCGAGCGCGCGCTGGACCATCGCAGCGTGCAAGTGCGCAAAGAGCGCGTCGCGACTCGTTGCGTCCTCTGCGAGCGCGACGTGGATGCGCGCGCTGCCACTCGCAGCGGCTGTGGCGCTGAGCAAGTACTGCTCGTGCTCGTAGAAGCGCTTGAGGCGCAGGAGCTCGCGCGGCGACGAGCCCGAGAGCGCGTCGAGACTCGCGGCGCTCTTGACGGCTGACGAGCGGTAGAGCGACTTGTAGCCCGAGACGAGCAGCGGCATGAACTGCTCCTGCTCGCTCACTGCGACGTGGTCGGGCACGCGATGGCCAGGCGACGTGAGGTAGTGGCGCGCGACGAGGTCGAGGCGCTGGCCGTTGAGCGTCCGGAGCGAGACGCTCGCGAGCGAGCGGTAGATGCTGAAGATGTGCATGGCCGAGAGGACGCTGAAGGCCGCGAGGACGTTCACGGTCGACGCACCCGTGAGCTGCGAGAGCCCAATGCCAAGGCCCGTGCCGATGATCGACGACGCAATGGCCTGCGACCCGGCCTTGGCGGTCACGTCCGCGAGGTTCTCCTTCTTCGCGAACGAGTTGTGGAAGCCCGCGCGCGTGGCGCTCGCACTGAGCCACGAGATGTTCTTCGCGACGTTCGCGAGCGACGCCATCGGGAGGAAGTACGCGGGTACGAGCGGCGTGAGGATCTCGACGAGAACGGCGGCGTCGAGCGCCACGGACGACGCCGTGCGCCAGCGCTTCGGGTCGGCGTCGTACTTGTTGTTCACGAGACTCGCGAACATGACGCCGCCGAACTGTCCAAGGCCGTCTTTCAGGACCCAGTTCACGGCGGCGGCTGTCGGGATCGACCCGGCGCCGAGCCCGATCGCGTAGAGCAGCGACTGCATCGAGAGCACGCCGGAGGCAGACGACGCGATCGAGGCGACGAAGTACCACTTGGCGTACGGAAAGTAGTCGCGCGTGACCGACGTCGTGGCGTCCTTGGGCAAGAACAGGTCCCAGAGAAACTCGGCGCTGCGCTCAGTCGAGCGCTTCACGAGCGCCTTGAGCTGCGCAGTCGACGCGGCGGCTCCCGGTGCGGCGCTCGTGCTGGCGTTTGCTGCAGCGTCGTCGTCCCAGAGCTTGAGCACGTACTCGTGCGTTTTGCGCACAGAGAACGCGTCCGGAGTCGCGTCATCGAGCGCGTAGATTGTGCTGCCGTGCTTTGCGCCGTTGACCTGCGAGGCAATCGGTTGCTGCTGACTCTGAGGTTGTGAACCAGGCAATGACGACAACGGAGCAGCAGCAGCAGACGCACGCGCGCGCTCAGCAGGCGACGTGAACCGCTGCACGCGGCAACGGAGTCCGGTGCGCGAGGTCGCGACAGGCGAGAAGAGCCCAGTGCTGCTCGTGACGCTCGCGGTCGTCCTCGCGCGGCGCAGCAGGAGCATTGCCATGTTGGCGAGCGAGCGAGCGAGCAGTCGGTCGGCGATGGCGCGGTGTGGTGCCTGGTTCGCGTGCGTCGTTGCTCGTAGCTCGCGAGCGTGACCGCAGAGCGTCAAGTCATTGTGCGCGTACGTGCGCGGCGGTACGTTTCTTTTCGTTGTGTCTGCCACAGTGGTTGCGAGCGGTCCATCTTTGGGTCTTTGTCTTTTTGGCTTTGGCCTTTTTGGTGCTTTCTTTTGGTCGCAAAGACTTGGGGTCTATTTGATTCAGACGCAGCAGACACGTTGTGTTGTGACTGATGTCGATACTATCTCCGCAGCGCTCGTAAGTCTGCATGTGGTAAGTGCGTAAGTGCGCGTGTGTTGTTTTGCAAGATTGCAAAGTATCCAATACGACGATTTGATTGTGCAACGAAAACAATAGCGCAATGTTTGCGAGCATTCGTGTGCAATATTCCAAAGCACGCATATTGCTTCGCTTGCTCGCAATATTGCAAATACGCAATCATGGCAAGATGTTTTGCTAGCAATATTGCTTTGTTTGCAGTATTGATAACCGCAATATTGCAAGCTTGCAAGTGTGCAATGTTCGCAAACAGTACCACACGCGAAAGAAACCGCAAAAGAAACACCAAGAGCGATACAACGAATGAATCGCTCAAAGACAAAGTACGCACACACATTCTCCCACACGCTGCAAAAAATGCACTCACAATCACAATCACAATCTCTCGGGTAGACCTGCAGCTCGCATATATTACGACGTGGAGCTCCGCAGTTGAGCATACAAACGCAGCTGATCAAATCAAATGCAAACAAATCAATCAAACAAACTGGCACCTAGTTTAACTTGTGACGCTCCAGCTCAACTGTCTTACTGTCTTACTGTCTTACTGGCTGTGAGTGTGAGCGAGTGTGTGCGATCCATGCGTGTGTGCGACGCGCAGATCCGAGGCGATGACGAGATGACGAGGAGGGGATCCGCGATGCGCAAGCAGCAGCCGACCCGCCGACTGCATACGAATCGAGGACCTGAGATCGAGCCGAGACCTGCTTGCTCGTGTTTCGTGTTTCGTGTTTCGTGCTTCGTGCTTCTTGCTTTTCTGCTTCTGGTCTGCTTTGCTCGCCGACCTCTGCTCTGCTCTGCTCTGAGAAGGGAAGGTGGCTGAAGAGGAAGAAGAGCTGTCTTCGGTGTTGATGTCGGTGTCGTTGCTGTCGTTAGTCGTGTCGAGTCGAGTCGTGGGTGCGTCTTTGCCCCCATGGACGTCGTCTTCATAGCGATAGCGATGTTGGACGACTCTTTTGAGTCTTAGAACGTGTTGTCTTGCTCTCGGTCTCGGTCTCGGTCTTCGTGGCGCCGTCGGTGACAGCGACAGCGACAGCGACGCACACACACGCAAAGCAGCACCAGCGGCAGTAGCAATAGCACCGGGCGGGACCTGGACCTGGACGACCACGATGGTCTCGACGACAAGCAGACACAAACAAGCGCACAGTTTGCTAGATAGTACTACAAATCAAAATCAAACTCGACCCCACATCTTGACTAGAGTGAGTGCGAGTGCGAGTGCGCGCGCGAGAGAGAGAGACACGGGTTCGAGTTCATTCGAGAGCGAGCGAGGCAGAGCGAACGAGGACAAGACGAGGACAACCGGCCGACCGATTCGCGCGATCGCTCAATCGAGCAAGCGGGCGCGCAAATACGCGCACACGTGCACGCAGGCATGCTGACGATCGCGCATTCACATGGTCCCCCCTCGCTTGGCTTTGCTTGGCTTTGCTTCGTGCTCGTGCTCGTGCTTGTGAATATGAACGCGTGACTCGCCGTCGCCACACGAGCTGGATCGCCACCGAATCTCGCCGCTCACGCGCATGCGCATGTGCTCCAGTGCTCATGCACGACTTTCACATCTTGCTGCCGCTTTTTCTTTTTTGGACCCGAGCGACCACACCAAACCGAACTGTTGCCAGTACTTGGGTTTTGTTGCTCTTGCTCTTGCCAGCGTCAAACAGTCAAACAGTCAACCAAGCAACCAAGCAAGCGAGAGTAAGAGCATGCGCATGTGCATGCGCATGCCCGCTCGCTCGCACGGGCGCTGGCATTGCTGGTATTGCTGGAAGGCGGCGACTGTCGGCGTCAGCGTCAGCGCCAGCGTCAACGGCGGACACAAGCAGCAAGTAAACAAGCACAAGGATGTTTGCTTGTGCTGTGGCTCTGTGCTGTAGCTGTGGCTGTGCGTGACCCAGCCCAGTCCGACTCGATCAGATCCCATTGGATCGATCGATCGACCTGCTGATTGATTGATCGATTGACGGACCGACCGATTCGCTCTATCTCTCTATTGCTCGCTCGTTTGTCGCTCGCTCTCTTGGTTCTCGCTCTCACTTGCAATGTGCGCGCGCGAAGGGCTCGGTGCTCGGTTGCCCAGGCACCGCGACGCACGATAGTGAAGCGATCAAGCAAGAAAGCAAGTGAGCGATCGAGCGAGAATGCAGCGTGTCGGACGTCAGCGTTTGGCGTCGCGGTGTCTGCTTCGTTGACAGTCAGCGTGCACAGAGCAGAGCTAGAGCTAGAGCTAGAGTAGAGCCCAGAGCGGAGTGTAGTGCTGGAGCGAGCGCGCTTCTGTGCTTCTTGCCTGAAAGCTGAAGGCAGCCGGCGCTCGACTTCTCCGACCGGTCGGTCGCTCAATCGCTCGCTCGCTGGCGTCTGCACTTGCTTGCTTGCTTGGTTGGTTGTGTCTAGTGCCGAGCGTCTGGAGCTGGAGCTAGTGCTGGAGCTAGTGCTGGAGCTAGTGCTGGAGCTAGTGCTAGTGCGCTTTGCAACAACGACAACAACGCTCGCTTCATGCAGTCAACCAAGCAGTTAAACAGCCAGGCAAGACAAGCCAAGACTCGTCGCTGCCGCCGCCCTCGCCACCACCACTAGTAGTATACCGTTGCTGCATCTCGTGCTTGCCACCTCGCTGGCAACTCGCAACGTGTGGCGCGCCGCTCGAGCGCCACACATGCATATCACAACCAAACCAGAGCAGAGCAGAGTAGACCAAGCAAGCTAGATTGTGGTGCTGGCGGCGTTCTCCTTTTCACTCGCTCGCTCGGTTGCTTTTTTGCTTTTTTGGTCGTTGCTTGCCAGTCAGCTGCACCGAGCTGTGGCAGACCGCAGCGGCGCTCCTTTTCCCAAAAGAGCACTAGTCTAGTCTAGCCATGTCTTGTCTTGTCGTCGTACCTAGTCTTGCTTCACCGTGAACGGCATGGCATGTACGTTGAACACGGGTGCATCGGCTGCTTTGTGCTTTGTGCTTTGTGGTACGCGCCGCAGGAGCTCGAGCCACGAGAACCCGCACGTCGTGGGTAAAGAATTCGCTCCCAAAAATGTGTGTGATCGAACCAACAAACCAACAAACTCGCGTTCAGACGCAGACGACGACGGACGGAATCAAGCGAGAGAGAGAAGGAAAGCAAGAAGCGAGAATCGGTGTGAAAAGAAAGGCCCGTCTGATCCGCGTGCGACTCCGACTTGCTGTCTGACGTTACGGCCGGCCGGGCGTCAAGCGACGCGCTTGCTCGCGCACCTGCATCATCACGCACACTGACTGACTGACTGACTGGCACAGACACTCGTAGTGGGTGAGTGAGTGTCTCTCTCGCTCTCGCTCTTGCTCTTGCTCTTGTTTTGCTGCTTTCGCCGCGTTCAACCGAGAGCGAGAGAGCGCTCACTCCCGAATCCGCCTGCTCGCCACCAAGCGACATCAGCAGCAGCTACACAGCACATTCACACAGCACAACACACACACACACACAACACACACACACAGTTGTCATGGCATGCGCCTCGCTCCCCATGACAGTTGTGGCGCCACAGCCGCCTTGCACCACCAAGGTGCCGCCGTACAGCAACAGCAGCAGCAGCAGCACTGCAGTGACATCCTCCCACACACAATCACAGGCACACTCGCACACACAATCACAATCACAGACACAGACACAGGCGCCGCGAAGGAGCCCGTACCGCGTCATCGAAGAGCTCGGGTCCGGTCTCCAGGGCCGCGTCTTGCTCGCGCTCGACCAGGACGAGCAAAAGTACGTGGCCGTGAAGGTGCCGTCCGCATTCAGCGGCGACGACAGCAGTAGTAGCAGCAGCGCCTTCGACGCGCGGCTGCTCGAGTACCAGGTCCAGTCGATCCTGCTCGAGCGCAAGGCGCAGCGTCTCGTGAGCCACGAGAACGTGCTCAAGTACGTGCGCACGGTGCCGGGCAAGAAGCACGGCGTGCAGTACGCCGCGATGGTCATGGAGTACGCGTCGAACGGCGACTTCTTCGACATCATCGCCGACACTGGCGCGCTCTCGCCGCAGACGGCCAAGGTGTACTTCCACCAGCTCATGCTCGGCATCCAGGCGTGCCACGCCGCTGGCGTCATCCACCGCGACATCAAGCCGGAGAACCTCTTGCTCGACGAGAACTTCACGCTCAAGATCTGCGACTTTGGGCTCGCGCACGTCGCGCCCGGCACGCGCTCGCACCGGAACGCCCACCGCGCCATGCTGCGCGACGTCTCGGGGACTGCGCTGTACATGGCGCCCGAGGTGACGCGCGAGAAGCCGTTCAAGGCGACGCCTGTGGACGTCTGGTCCGCCGGCGTGGTGCTGTTCATCCTGCTCACGAGCTTCCCGCCGTTCCAGGCCGCGAAGAAGGGCGACAGCTGGTTCGACTGCATCGCGAGCGGCCGCATGGACATCTTCTGGAGCGCGCAGACCGAGCCGTGCTTTGACGCGATCGACAGCGATGCGCGCGACCTCATCTCGGGCATGCTCTGCGTCGAGCCGGAGAAGCGGCTGAGCGTGACCGAGGTGCTGCAGCACCCGTGGCTGCGCGACGTGCACCTCGTGGACCGCCGCCGCGTGTACACGGAGATGCGCGAGCGCCGGCACTACTCGCTGCGATGCGGCAAGAACGCGTAGCTCTTCGCGTTGTCTCCAGCAGCAGTAGCCACCGCTCGGAACAATGCAAGGCTCAAGTCTGAGCCGCCCACCCACTTAACTAAGTAGCGAACTATGCCGATAACTTATTACTAGTACACACCACAGCTTCATCCACACACTACCACACTCCATCCACTGGACTTGCTTGCACTACAGCGTTGGCATTGTACTACGAGTCCGTCTTGCCTTGTCTGGACTTGACATCCATGGCATGGAATGCATGTTGCTAGCGGTCATATAGACTCGCAGACTTGGAGGCCCGTCGATCGCTGCTTCAGGCCGCACACTATCATCACCACCTCCATCTCCTACCGATCAACACCATCGTCATCGTCATCGTTGTCGTCGCTGTCGTCGTCTACAAGGTTGTGGTCGATCGGTCGAGACGAACCTCTCGTTCGTGTCTATCGCGCCAGGCGCGAACGTGTGTCTGCGCGCACATTGGTCTGACTACCTCTCTCTCTCTGTCTGTCTGTTGCTCCTCGGCCGGTCGGTCGGTCGTGGAGAGCTCTCTTGCATGCGGAGGTCTTGCTCTCTTGGTCTTGCTCTCTTGCTGTGCTCGCCTCTATCGCTTCGCGTCGCTGCGAACCGACGTATTCGCTCGAGGCAGTCAGTCAGTTGGCGGACTGACTCGCTCGCTCGCTCGTTGTGTGCTGACTACATCCTCCTATCTGTCTGTCAAAGATCCGACGTCTGTCTGATGTCTGATGTCTGATGTCTGAGTGTCTGAGTGTGCAACGACGGAATGGTGTGCAAGTCCAAGTCCAAGTCCGAGTCCGAGTTTGAATGAATACCAGTCCGCTCGAGCTGTTGCTGTCACTGCTGTAGCATGTAGCAGCACCTCAGTCGAGTATGTTCGTCAGTTCATTGGTCCATCGCATCATGAGCGTCATGAGCGCCCGCCATGGCAAGAGAGCATGTCGGAACCACCAAACCAAAGCAAGTCAAAGGCAAGAGGCAAGAGGCAAGCAGTGCGATACGATCCAGCGATCCACGACGCCACTGCCGTCAACATCGCCATCGCCATCGCTGCTGCTTCTTCACGTCCATGAGTCTGTCGTGTCTGTTCACGCTCCTTCGCCTTCATGTCTGCTGGATGTCTGCTGTCTGCTGGATGTCTGCTTGCGTGTGGCTGTGGTGGCGTTAGTTGTTGTCGCGGCGTTCGGCTCCTGCATGTGGGTTGTCTGCTGGATGTCTGCTGCGCGTTTGTGCGTTGCGAGCCGAGCAAATCGCGTCGCCAGCACGCAGCACGCGCTACTGGCGCGATCACCCGCACGCACGCATGCAAGCAAGCACCTGGCGATCGCGATCGCATCGCACCGCCATCTGCATCTGCATGCGTGTCTTCAGTAGCTGCTGCTGCCTTTGTCGACACATGAACGTTGTAGTCGCTTGCACCAGCAGCAACACCAGCGCGCTTCACGGAAGCGCATGTTCATGACGAAGAGACACACACGCAGGCACTCACGACGATGCTTGCGCACATCTTGGCGCTGCGTTGGCTTGTTGCCTCTACACCACAAGGTGTTGTTGTCTGTTGCTGCTGCTGCTGCTTGTGCACCTCGTTGGCTCTTGTACATTCATTGCGTCCTATAACTTACTCCTCTCTCTCTCTCTCATCTTCTCTTGCACATCTACACGCGATCTTTTCTACATGCACAACACACGCGCGTGCGCACACGAGCGCTCTAGCACCTGCGCGCCGCTCATAATAAACTCGACTCGACTCGCGTCGACACTGTTCACTACGGACTATGCCGCGACAGTCGGACACGGGTCGCTCTCGGTGACAGTCGACCGACGGAGCCGCTCGCGGAACTTTTTGATGCTCGGCGTCTGGTTCGAGTAGAGCATGCCCACGAGCGGGTTCTTGAACTTCATCGGCGCGCTCACGCCGATCGAGCGCTTGAGCTTGGCTTCCTGGTGCAGCTTGAGCGCGAGCTGGAGACTCGCGCGCTCTTCCGCGTGCGACAGCTCCGTGCAGCCGTCGAAGAACTTGACGTTCTCTTTCCAGTTCATGCGGCGCCACAGGTGCAGCGCGTTCGCCCACTCCTTCATCAAGTCGTGGCTCGGCGCTGCGAACTCGAGGATGTGCGTGTCGGCGAGCTTCATCTTGCGTCCCTCGATGCGCAGGACCTCGGCCGTCGAGATCGAGAAGCGGTTCGGGAGCTTCCCGGGCGCTGCTTTCTCGACCTTGACTTTCGTGACGTGGCCAGCGAGCGACACCTCACCCACGAGCTTCCCGCCCTTCTCCGAGTAGTACGACACGCGACCGTCGCCAAAGACGCAGAACAGGATCTGCTGCTTGTCGGTAAGCGTGCATGCACAGTGACGGTAGTGAGTACAAACGCTCATCTGTTTGCTGCGGTTGCGCATATGCGTACGCGCAGAGCCAGCGAGGAAGCAAAGCGTACCGGCACTTCGTAGGCGGACGGCCCGCACTTGATCAAATACCCGTCGCGGTACATCGTGGTTAGTTGGTTTGTGTTGTACAGCGGATGGCAAAGCGTGCTTGTGCTTGTGCTCTTGCGTTGCAGTGCGTGTGGTCGGCGACGGCGAGAGCTCGTAGCTCGTAGCGAGCGTCTGAAGCGAGCGAGTGGCTGCGACGTGATCAGGAGCGTGCGTTCGTGCGCGCACACAGACTGTGGCCGTGGGAAGCAGGCAGGCAGACAGCGACGGCGGTCGAGCGAGTCGAATCGAGACTGGCCGTTCGCGGCCGTCGATGCCGCGATGAACCCTCGATGCGTGTCAACCAGCGTCTTGATCAAAGTATGCGTGCGCGCTGACTTGGTTGTAGTATGTGACAGCGAGCAATTCAGTCACAATGTGACGACAACCTGAAAGAACTGGTGCAGATTCCAGATGGCTCGTACTTGATCGGGAGTCAAAACCCTTTTCAAAACGATCGTACTCATTTCAGCAGGGCTATCTTAAAATATTGCGTATTATATGTGCTACAAACAACAAGTATATTGACACTCGTGTGGGACACCTCACATTTATGTGACCACACCAACAGCGAGAGTTGACGTTGACGACATCGACGTTGCACCTCGCCTTGCTTGAGCAAGAAGCGCCACACGATCAATCGCGCCGCTTGCCGCCTGCTGCTACTGCTGCCGCTTGCTGCTACAGCTGTTGCCACCTCTCCGCACGCGAGCACCGCGACGCCCGCTCACATAGCACACAGCCACTTTACACGCACGTCACGCACCATGAGCGACGCAGGCAAACCCGCGCTGCCGCTCCTCGACGTCGAAAAGTTCTCGCGCTTCGGCAGCAGCACGTTCAAAGCCGACAAGTTCTACAAGACGATCGGCTACGGCGCCGGCTCGCTCGGCCACTTGCTCTCGCTCTATGCGCGCGCCGACTCGGACGCCTCGACGGGGCTCAAGCAGATCTCGTCCAACATCGGCATGGCGCGCTACGTCGTGCGCTTCACAGGTGGCTTCGAGTCGTACGAGGCGTGGAAGAACGGCTCGTGGTGCTACGGCGACGACGACGCGCTCACGAAGCGCCTCGTATCGCTTCAAGCACTCTCGATGCTCGTCTACTACCCGATGGAGCACCTCTCGTACATCGGCTTTGTGTACGTACGCGTGTGGACTTGTGTTTGATATGGCCATGCGACGCTGTCATTGCACGACGAACGAACTCACGACAACGTCTCTGTCTGTGGCTCAATGCGTCTGTTTCCTGGTCATCGCATGCGCGTGCAGCGCGCCAAAGCTGCTGAGCATGGACGCAAACCGCATCTCCCGCCAGTCGTGCCTGGCGTGGACGGTCTACGTCGTGCTCGACATCTACGCCAACTTCCGTCGGTCCGTACTGCTGTTGTTGCTGCTAGTGCGCATTGGTCATGGAGTGCTCGTGGCTGACTGTGCATGGACTTGACACGCCTGTATGTGCTTTTGCGAGCAGGATCAAGGCGCTGAGTGTGAAAGAGAAGGCGCTTGCGAAGCAGCGCGACTTGAGCGACGATGAGGTGCGAATCGCCACGTCTTGGCTTTGTCGATCGATCGATCGATCGAGTCTAACGACTGAGTTCCTGTGTTTGGCTGTGCATCACAGCGCAAGGCAGCGCTCGCGAGCATCCGCAGTCGGTACGTCTTGCACCACGCACCATTGAGAGGCGACTGTGTATCAAGAGGTGGTGCTAACACAAGTGCGCATGTGGTGGCAACTAATCGGTCGGTCGTGCTGCAGGAAACGCGAGCTCTACTACGTGCAACTGCGCAACGCGTGTTTCTTCCCGACGTGTCTTCACTGGTCGCTCGAGAACGGACTCATTCCTGGTGCGTCTCTGCGTCTGCTCTTTGATGGGCATGTGAACCAATCTCTCGACTGACCGATTGTGTCGCTCTCTGTGCATGCACATCAACAGAGTCGCTCGTGCAGTTCCTGTGCTTCACCGAGTCGGTGATTGGGATCTGGCGCTCGTGGGTGAACTCGAGCTGAGCGATGCGCTCGCGATTGATAGAGAGAGATTCGTCGTCGTCGTCGTCGTCGTCGAGCTGCTGCTGCGGCTGTAGACATCCATGCACTCGCGCGTGCATGTGCTCGCTAGTATCTGATATTACTGTCTCGCTTCCTACGTCGTCGCGACTCTCGCTGTCTTGATTCGATCTATGCCATGGCTGCTGCTGCTGTGCGTGCTCACGCATAGGCGACGCAGTCCGGAGCGCTCGCTCAGTCCTCGTCACTGTCGAGCGTCGACGACGAGGACGAGATATTGCCTGCGATCCGGTCTTCCCAGACCGACGACGCCTTGAACTTGATCCCGCCCGTGGCCTTGTCGATCGTGAACCGCCCGACGCCGCTGAACGACGCCGTGCCAGTCTCGCGCAGCGACTTGGTCCAGGTGTTCACGAGCTCGTCCGTGATCACGCGGACGTGAATGCCATTGAGCTTCTTGCGCGACGTCGCTTTCTCCGCTGCTTTCTGCAGGTGCTTGAGCAGCTGCGGCTTGTTCATCCTTGCGTGCGCTTGAATCTGCTCCTGCTCCTGCTCCTGCTCGTCGCGAGTGGAGCTCCTGTCGTGCGCTTCTTGAGTGAGACAGTCTTTCGTAGCTGCACACGTCCAGTCAAAATCCTATAGTGAAATAAACAAAGTAACCAACGTGATGCTCGCTGTGCTTGAAACGACGTCATGCAAGTGTCGTCTCGAGGACTCGGTGCTTGACGCGTGCTCTGTGCATCACACACAACGACGATCTGCTGCTAGTGTCAATGACAAGAGACAATGACGACTCGCAGTGGCGCAAAGTACAACGTCTCTCTCTCAGTGCATTCCTTCCTTCCTCCCTTCGTGTAATGCGCCTGCGCTGCTTCTCCCGAGCGCTTTGCGCATGCGCGACCAGCTCTTTGCGCACTCGCACGTGTGTGTGGCGTGCGTGCTCACTTGACAAACTCCCACTTGTTGACCATCATCTTGGAGATGCACTGGAGCGCTTGCTTCTGCACCTCGGCGTTCTCGTGCGTCATGAGCTTCATCGCGACCTTCTTCGCGCCGAGGCGCTTGACAATGTGCTTGCCGTTCGGGTAGAAGCGCACAAACTCACCGAGGTCAAACAGCGCCACGGCCACGGTCTTCGGGTCCTCCGACTCGAGCAAGTCAATCAAGAGGCTGCGCGCGTTGGCAGATGAGCGACACAGTCAGTTCACGACAAGACAAGCAGCCAGCAGCCAGCGAGATGACGCACCGGATGAGCTCAAACTCCTTGTTCTCGAACGCGCGGACGTTCTCTTTCCAGAACTTGTCCGTGTGGAGCAAGCCCCAGTTGAGGTGCCCTGTCCGCAGCTCCTTCTCGTATCGCTCCATCGTGCTGCACGTCAAGAGTGTCAAGTGTCAGAACCAGCACAACCATCGCAACAGCCCCACAGAACCAATGCAAAGACGCACTTGAGCTCCTTGTACTCGCGAATGAGCACGTCGCGGATCGTCTGGATGCCCTTCGTGATGTCTTCGTCCGTCCACTTGCGCTCGCGCATGTTCGTGAGCACTTTCAAGAGTCCGCCGTCGATCATGCGCTCGTTAAAGTGACCGCTGAGCTTCCCCAGGAGGTTCTACGAGGCATCAGCACACGCATAGCCAAGGCTGTCGGTCAATCGACACGTAGTAGATAGCTCTAGGAAGAGCACATGCACACGCACCTGGAGCGTCTCGAGCGCCACGCGCACGACTTTCTCACGCGGCGCAGCGCTCACTTGCTGAATGAGCAGGTCGAGCACGCCCGTGATCGCAAACTTCTCGATCGCGTCGTCGTTGAACGAGAGCGTCCAGAGAATGAACGTGAGCTGCACGTACCAACGGCATCAAAGACACATACACGTGAGTCTTTGCTCCATCACCAGGCGCATTCAGCTGGCAGTCAGCAAACGCCATGTGCGACGTACTTCGTACGCCAACTGCGCGCGGTTCTGCGAGTTCTTGAGCAGCTCCGCGACACTAGCGAGCCATTCGCAGCACCACAGTGTTGCAAAGACTGTCAGTCCCATCGACACAGTCGTTCACAACACACTGTCTATGTGACGTACGGAGCCACACCGCCTTGCTTCACAAACACCGAGCGCGACTTCTGGTGGCGCAGCAGCACCATCATCGACGACACCGCAGCGCGCGTGACGTTCGCGCGGTTCGGGTCGTTGTTCCCTGGCGCAAGCTTGAGCGACGCGACGGCCCACTGGCACAGCGCGTCGACGTCTTCAAAGCGCGGACGCACGCTGTTGTCACGCACGACCACAGCAGCCGACAGCGTGAGAACACGTGTCGATGGCTCAAGAGCTCAAACACTAGAGTGCGGGCGTACGTGAGGAAGAGCGCGAGCAAGCGGCTCGCTGCGTACTGCACGTAGCCCGTCTCGTTGCGGATCATGCGCAAGAACGGCGCTGCGTCGACGGCTTTGCCTTCGTCCGCAAAGTACACGACGCGCTTGCGCAGACGGAGACCGTCTGTGTGTGCGGCGTGTGTCAGTAGCCATAGCGATGGATATGAGTGAGTACGCAGTCGTAGAGCTCACGCCGTAGGATACGCTGGCCTCGCACCTGGCAAGAGCTCCTCCATGCGCGCGAGCGTGTACTTGATCACCGTCGGCTCCGTCACGTTCTTCAGGAGCTTCAGTAGTGCGCTTGCGAGCACTTTGCCAGAGTCTGTGACGTACGACAATGAATGAGTCCGTCTGTCAGACATGATTGTTGAGCTCTCGAGCGTCGTCAAGCGCGTGCGCACCGAGGAGGAAGTCGTCGACTGCGTTCGCCTGGAAGAACAGCAGCTGCGTGGATTACTCAGGGGAAACGAACGCACTCTGCACACGCATGTGCGGCGCTGAACAGCAAGCAAACGAAGCGACTGAGCGAGCAGTACGCACATTGCCATCCTCTGGCGCACCAGGCTTTGCGATCGTCTCGATCTCCTTGAGCGCAGAGATCTCGAGCTTCTCGAGCGAGAAGCCGCCGGCACTGAAGTGTTTGAGAGCGTATACAACATATCGTAGATACACAATGCATCGCTTTCGCATGAGCCGCACTGTATCGACACACAATAGACAGGAAGCAGGAATTGCATCCAGCGCGATCTTGGCGCTCGGCCGTACCGCGTGTACGTGGCCCAGTTGATGTCGCGAAAGCGGTGCAGTGCCTCTTCGCGCGCGAGCACGACGTCGAGCGCATTGCCGCTGCCGCCTGCGCTGCCGCCGCTGCCGCCGATGTTGATCGCCACGTGCCCCTTGTTGTCCATGCTGCTGCCTGCGTGCACCTGCTCCTTCTCTCTCGCTCGCTGCTTCTTGGTCGCGCTGTTTGAGATCCGAGCCTGGCGAAAAGATCACGTACCGTGTGCGTGTTTAATAGAGGCTCCTTCACTGTGCGTTTGTATTGTTCGAATCTGTACTGATAATTACTATCGAGTCATTCTCACGAGCGCACATTTGACTTCAACCAAGTCATGTCGCCATGAGCAGCAACAACGACAATCATGAGCACGAGCGCTCGATGCGCCAACGAACAAGAAGAGCGACGCGTGTATTCTGCTCATGTCACACTACAAAGAGCCACGTACGCGATCGCCAACGCATGCAGGAGCTGCAGCAACAGTCTCGGCCATGAGCGGCTCGGACAGCACAACTCGCGCTCACGAGCGAGCGTGGCTTGGCTTTGGCTGTGTGCGCGGACGCTTCTGCGAGCGCTTAGGCGTCGGTGTTTGGTGCTTCACGCACTTCCGCGCCTTCGCCTCGAGCGACTCGACGAGCCAGATCTGGCGCAGCGTCTCGAGCATCTTCTCCTTGTACGCCACGTCGTCGTCGCGCACGTCTGCGCTGTTGCCATGCGCTCTCGCCGTGCGCAGGTGGAGCGGCAGCAGCTGTGGCGCGCGAGCGCACTGTCGGCGTGGCGCGCGACCTGCTCCTGCTGCGGCAGTCAGAGTCTCCACAGCACGCACAGCTGGCTGTCGGCGCGCACGCATATCCGGTGTTGGTCGCTGCGCGAGGATGCCTCGACGTCTCGCGGCAAACGACTGATCGTTCGCTGCGTTCGCACGGCGCTGCGCTTTCGATACACGAGCAGACGTAGGCGCAGTAGCGTCTCGAGTGTGTGCCGCTTTGCCATTGCACACTGCGTGTGTGGTCGGAGCTGCGTCCTTGCGACTGTCAGTCGGAACAGTGTGATGGCGTCCCGCGACGTTCATGACGAGGTCGTTGCCAGTGTGTTCTGGCGTCGGGTGATCAGGAGCGACTGTAATGGCGCGTTCAGCAATGTCTGCAGCGTTTGGCGGCACCGTTGCGCTCGTAGCAGCATCGCTCGTGTTGCGCGCACAGTTCACTGCCGCTTTGAGCGCCGCGTCCGCAAGACCGAGCTCGAGGTCGGTCTCTCGGCACCTCGTCGTTGCTACTGCAGTCTGCGCAATCGCATCGGTCACGAACGCAAACGCACAGCGTGCGAGCGCCACGACGCTGCCGATGCGATGAGGAAGCATCGCGCGCGCGTGCTCGTGCGCTGCTCTTGCTGCTGCTCTTGCTCTTGGTGTGAACGTGCGTGTGCAGATTGTAAAGTACGACAGCAACAGCAGCAGTCGGACTGGCAAAGCGCTCGCTGGTTGCACTTTCTCGCTCTGTGCTTGCGCCTCTGCACTGCGCCTGGTGTCTCGTCACTAAGCCGAGCAAGTGCATGCAGCGAGCTCCAGTGGCTCGCACATCCACACACACAAGCAGCAGCCACAGAGCGAGATGAAGCCATGAGCGCTTTGCGTGAAGTGCACCACATCACAAATCACGATCTGCGCTTTGACTCACAAACGACAAGCGGCAGTCATGGTGGCAACTGCGGCCGCGATGAGCTTTGAAGAGAACATGACGGCGTTCTACATGGCGTTCGCCGAGCAGGCGCTCGAGCCCATGTGCCAGGCGCTCAGCAACATGCGCCTCGTGGTGCAGAGCGACCGCGTCGAGAAGGACACGAGCGCGCCACACGAGCAGCAGGATGCCGACGTGCGCGAAGAGGTTCGTCACAACACACGCGCGCTCTCTTGTCTGTTGCTACTGCTGTGTGAGAAACACATACGATGGCTCACTACATGCGCTCGTCGACGATAGATGCTGCGCGCGTGCGAAGCAAAAGCGCAGGCGATGCAGAGCACTGCAGTCGAGCAGTTCACGGCTGCGTGTAGCGCAAGTAGCACCGACATTGACGCCGTGCTCACGGCGTTCTTCCTGTGCGCAGAGCTCGGTGCTGAAGCCGAGGCCGTTGCGCCGTTCGAGCGCTGTCTCTCGCGCATCTTCCACGTCCAGGCGCGCGCGTGCTTGGACCGCGTATGTGCGTTCAAGCGCACGGCGTCCGTGAACGCGAACGGCTACATCGACCGCGGGTTCTACGTCGAAGCCGTGAGCGAAGTGCTCACTGGCGCGACGGACCTCATGAACGCGGTCGCAGACGTCACGACTGATGCGACGACGCTCCTCACGGTGCTCCAGCCGATCCACGCGATCGTGAGCGACGTCCTCCTCGAGATCATCCACATGTACGAGGTCGACGCGCGCATGAGCGCGTGGGAGCGCCGCGCACTCGCGCAAGCGCGGCGACAAGCGAGCGGTGCACCGAGCGACAGCGCTGACGTCGAAGCCGACGAGAGTCTCCAGATGGTCGACCTCTTCCTAGACGAAGCGTCGTTCCTCCTACGCGTCCTCACGAGCTACAGCACGTTCCTCCCGACGATCTGCGACGGTCTCGACGGCGACCGCACGAGTCGCTTCCACACGAAAGCGCAGGAGCTCAGCGGCGTGTATCTCATCCTCGAGCGCTTCTACGTCTTCCAGTCCGTGCACAAAGCGACTGCGATCGCCGAGGCGCAGGAGCTCGAGCCCCACGTGTTTGTCTCGAGCATGGTCGAAGACGTCGCGTTCGTGCTCAACAAGGCGTTCTTCCGCGCCTCGCAGTGGTACGTGCGTCGCTTGTCTTGCCATCCAACCGCAGCAACTGACTCACTCGCTCGTGTCTGTGTGCTGCGACGCGCAGTCTCAACTACCACACGGCGCTCTCGGTCGTGATTGCGATCGTCGATGCGCTCGAGTCGACGTACCTCCCGTCCGTGCTCGAGCTCCCGAAGCGCGACTTTGTGCTACCGCTGCTGTCTGCAGCAGGTCTCGACGATCAGGACGCGAGCGACGGTCGTGCAGCCGACGACAGTCTCGAGAGCGACCAGGACAGCGCAAAGGACGTGTCGTTCTCCGACATGCTCCTACAGGCAGTCGACGACGACCTCACGCGCTCCAAGCAGGACGAGGCGAAGCTCATCATGGCGATCAACTCGGCGTTCCTCAGCGGCGAGTTCGTCGATACCCTCCAGCTCAAGATCGAGGACTTCTCGACGTCGGCGTTCCCGCGCGACGCGAACATTGTCGAGTGCCTGCCCAAGCACATCCAGGAGCTCACGGACGTGTTCCGGAGCGTCGTGTCGACCGAGATCCGCGAGATCCTCGCGCGCGGCGGCGTCCGCGAGCGCCTCGAGTCGCGCGTGCAGCAGCTCGTGGCCGACAAGCTCACGTACGTGCTCACGCCAGCGCAGTACGACGCATTTGGGCTCCACGGCTCGCCGCTCAGCCGCCTACTTGAGCGCGACGTGCTCTCGAACAAAGTGCTGCGGCGCTACGAGCGCGCGCTCTGCGCTGCACCGTTCGAGCAGCTCGTCGAGGCGTTCACGACGGACCTCACGGCGTGGCTCGCGCGCGCGCTCCTGGCGACGCGCAAGCCGTTCAACGACCTCGGCGCGCTCCAGCTCGAGCGCGAAGTGACTGAGATGCTCACGCGCGTGTCGGCGTTCGTCAAGGACACGAGTCTGCGCGCGTGCTTCACGCGGCTCTTCCAGCTCGTGCTCTTGCTCAACCTCATGGACCCGGCGCACGTGGTCGACTACGTCGAGAGCGTGACGCAGGAGCTGAGCGTGAGCGAGATCGAGACGCTCTTGCGCATGCGCGTGGACTTTAAGCAGGACGCCGTCGCGCGTGCGAGTGCGACGCTCCAGCGCGCGCTCGCAAGTGCCGCGCTCGAGCAGCAGACGCAGTAGGACAGAGAAAGAGTAGAGAGCGAAGCACAGCCATGTGTGCGTGTGGATGTGGACGAGAGGAGCTCGTATTTAGAGAGAGAGCAACGAGAGAAGGAGAGAGCGAGCGAGCGGCAGTCGTCTCGTGCGGCGCCTGGTGCGGCAGCTACCCGAACGCACCGGTCGGGAGCTGCGCCATGTGCTCGTCGCTGTCTTCGTCGCTCGCGCTGCCGGCTGCGGAACTCATCGACTCGTCTCCTTCGTCGTCATTGTCGTCGTCGTCGTCGTCGTCATCGTCGTCGTCCTCGTCGTCGTCGTCGCCGCTCTGCGCTGCGTGCGTCTTGTGCTTGAGCTTGAGCTTCTTGAGCGCCGCCGCCTTCTTCTTGGACGCACCGAAGAGCTTCTTGCCGCGCGGCGTGCTCGGACGTCCGTTGCCGTTGCTACTGACTGGCGACCGCTGCGGCGTCTTGCGCTGCGACGGCGGCGTCGTCTTCGCCTTTGGCTTCTTCATGCTCGACGGCGACGCAAGCGACGGCGCATCAGACGCAGCGCCTTCTGCTTTTGCGCACTTTGCTGCTTTGGGCTTCGTAGCAGCGCGCTTCTTGGGGAGCGACGAGCGCGACTTCGTTGGCGCTGCAGCCGTTGGTGCTGCTATCTCTACTGTAGCAGGAGCCGCAGTGGACTGGGACGCCACTGGCGGTGTCACGTCGTTCGCGGAAGCGACGGAAGCTGCTGCTACTGGCGCCTTCTTTGCCTTCTTCTTGAGCTTCTTCGCCTTTGGCAGCAGATCACTCGCGGCAGGCGCGAGCACAGGCGACGCGCCAGACGTGCTCGAGAGCGAGTGGCGGCGCTTTGTAGACGCTTTCGGCGTCTTCTTGGCGACAGAAGCAGCGGCGGACGGAGTGCGCGTCGAGTGCGACGACGCCTCGTGCTACGAACCGACAGACAGAGCAAGTGAGTGCGTCGTCAGAACGCACAAGCGCTCGACGAACAGCAATGCGAGGACGCACCTGCTTTGGCGGCGCGTACAGTTCGCGGTACTTGGCGTTCCAGACCTACGGCAGAAGCACGTGAGTGAGTGCGCGAGTCCGTCGGTAGCGCACAGAGGCCATGAGCGCACCTCTTGGTCGCCGTCGCTCAGCTGTCGCCACTGCGCGAGCACCGACCGCCGCAGCTCTCGGCGCGAGACCTAGTGCGTTCATGTGACACATAGGCGCAGTCAGACGATCAGTGCAGAGCATTAGCAAGAGAACGCATGACGATGCCTCTCCATCTCGCACTACTACTGCTGCTTCTGACAGTCGAGTCGACGCACCTCGGGCTGGAGCTTGCGCGCCGCGCGCGTCGACTCTTCGAGGAACACGAGCTTGCCGCACGTAGGCACTCGAAGGAACTATGCACACCGCACCATTCGTTAGTTGCGCCTGTGTCGTCGTCGGTCATGTGCAGCGGCCTCATGTTGGTTCGAACGCACATTTGTCATGCGCTGTGCGCGGATCGCAGCGAGTTTGTGCATTAGGACGCTGTGGCAATGGACAGAGAAGCACGAGCGTCAGTCTTTGGTGCTAGATCGATCGATGACACTGCGCCAGTGGCGACGTACGCTTGGCACTCGGTCTCGAACTGGAGCTGGTCGGCTGTGTCGTCGCAGGTCGCTGCGAGCGCGAGGAGCTCGCGCTGCGCGGCAGCAACACGCGCCTGGAGGTCGCGGTGCTTGTCCCCCCACGCAGCCTCCTTGCTCACGGCGTCGCGGCCCGAATCCCCAGGCGCCACGGGCGAGTCCACGCTAATGAGCTGCGCGACGTCCATTCTCGCGCCGACGTTTTTGCGACTGCGTCGTCACTGTGCGGTTGCGATTGTATCATGAGACAACAAGGCGGTACATTCACTTGTTTTTAGTATAGAACAGCAGAGTATGAGACGCCTCGACGACTTCCACCAGCACCATCATGCTGCACGACAGCGTCGCGATCCTCTCTCTCTCTGTCTGCTCACGCTGCTGGGACGTCGATCGCGTGACTGCATCGTCAGTCACTAGTCATCGCCAACGTCACTATCCCGCAGTGCAGTCGCCATAGACGCTGGTGGTGTGCGCCGTGGCATTGGCGACATGACAAAGTCGCCACTCAGACGCATGATCGACGCGCGGCGACTGCGACTGCGTGACGTCGACGACAGCGGTGTGAGCTCCTCGAGGTCGAGATCGACGCGTGCGAGCATCTGGTGCTTTGCGTCGACCGAAAAGTACGACCCGAGCGCCGTGAAGACGCCTGCGAGCACGGACGCGAGCATGAGCGAGAGGACCCAGACGCGGTAGCCGCCGCTTTCGATGACGTGGCCCATCACAGCGCCCGACAAGCCCGTGGCGAAGTAGCTGACTGCTGTCATGACGCCTGCTGCACCCGCGGCGATGTCCTGCGGCAGGTCGGACGGCACAGTGTACGTGAGGAGCGTGAAGTTCCCCAAGAGGAATACGCTCGCGAAGAACACGAGCGCGCCGAGGAGCGAGACGCTGCACGTGGCGCTGAAGACGTAGAGCGTCCCGAGCAGGACAGTCTGGAGGATCGAGAAGACGAAGATCGGCACGACGCGGTCCGAGCGGCAGAGCACGTCGCTGATCCAGCCGCAGAGCACGCCGCCGACAAAGCCGCCGAGCGTCCAGGCGCCGCCAATGACTGCGGTGTCGCCTGGCGTGAGCGGCGCGGTGCGCACGGCGTCAAAGAATGCGAGGAACCAGTTGAGGAAGCCGTCGCGGGACCACGCGAGGAAGAAGACGGCGGCGAGGTAGCCCAGAAACGTGTAGTTGCGCCAGAGCAGCGTCATCTGCTCCTGCGGCGACAGCGCTGGCGCTCGTGGCGAGTGCGACTGTTGATCGTCGATGTCGTTGTCGTTTGCGCCAGGTGAGTGCTGTGCGATCGCGTCGCTCGCACACGCAGACGCCTCGACCGGCGTGCTCTTGACGTAGCAGAGGATCACGAGCGCCATGGCCGCGAGCATTGCGCCAGGAAGGACGAACACGTACGCCCAGCCGAGCGTCGCGATGATGCTCCGCCCAGCGCCAAGCGAGAGGAAGTAGCCGGTCGTGAGCATGATATTGAAGACGCCGGCAAAGAGCCCGCGCTCGCTCGCAGCGTACCACGCGGCGTTGATCTTCACGACGGCGCTCGTGCCAAAGCCCTGGACGAGCACGTTCAGCGCGTAGAGCACGATGAAGAGCGCGCGCTCGAGCGGCAGTGGCACGTCGCAGGCAAAGAGCAGACCGAGTGCGAGGTTGCACAGCGCTGCGCCGACGCACGCGACGAGCATGCCGTTCTTGCCGCCGATGCGGTCAGTGATCTGACCTGTGAACGGCGCCGACGCTGCGTACGACCAGGAGCCAGCAGACAGCGTCCTGTGTTCATATAGAGATAGCGAGTGAGCAAGAGCGACGCACTCTGCCATGGCACGAGAGCAAAGCGCGGACGCACCAGCCCATGAACGACGAGGAGAACTGGAGCTCGTCGCGCACGGACGCGACGTTCCCAGCCGCGACGTTGTACCGCGCCATGTAGAACGCGGCGTACGCGATGCCCATGGGGAACCAGTTCTGCAGTCGGCGCCATCTACATGCGACCAGTGAAGCGCACGTGCATCACAGAGAGCACGTGTTATGGCACGCAGAGAGATTGACGCCACAGCGCATCATTGCAAGCAGCAAGAGCGCACCGATAGGCGCGCGAGTGCAGTGCGCGGCCCTCGGGACTCAGCTCCACGTCGTACGCCGCGCCAGCGAGCACAAACACGAGAATGAGCGCCGAGATCGCAGCTTCGACGTTCATTGCGGATGCTCCGCCCGGCGATGGCGGCGCTTGATGCGCTTGATGTGCTCTTGATGCGATTGCCAGACGAGATTGAAGCGCTTGATGCCAATAAGATATTTGATAGTGATAAAACCACGGGATTCTATGCAACGTGAGGTTCACAGCACAGCACTCTCGTCGATCGGTCCTTCAGCCTTCCTATGTGCTAGCGAGGGTTGTTGCTGTTGTTGGTCGCCTTGACATGACCAGTGCTTGTGTGCATCACGGGCACGGCTCAATGCTGATCCAGGGCTAGTGCATTGGCATGGAACGGAGCTGAGTGCACCGATTATTGACGCTAAGCTGGACTAGTCTCGTTCGACTGCAGCGCGTCCTCCACTCCGCGACCTGGTCAACCTCGACCAAACAACCGCACACTCACGCGCGCACACACTCGACCAGTTGCCAAACTTCTCATGTGCCGAACTGAACTGGACTCGCACTCGACCGGTTCGTCAAGTCGCTCGTTTCACTGACGCACTCCAGACTAGCCGATGCACGACCTCTTCGAGTTCGCTAGCTCTGAGCTCCTCGACACTCGCATCCGGATCTCGATGGAGCGGCGTTGCTTGCTTGCTTGCTTATTGTGTCCAGAGCGTAAAGGCATGGGGTGGCTGGTCATCGATGCGCTCGGATCGCTCGCTCGAGGCACATTGCGAGCAGCTGGGAGACACAGACGACGCGAGTGTCCCTTGCGTGCGCACTCGCCTTGCATTTCGTTCGGTATGGGCGACACCAGCTGTGAGCGCTGGAGCACCGAGAGAGAAGCTGTTGCTGTGTTTCGCCGAGTGCGCGAGTCGGCTGCTGTCAACTCTGTACGAGCACTGTCGCGTGGGGTCAGAGAGACACAGCGGCACATATGGTCCGCCCTGCACTCTGATGATCAGGTGGCTGCTCCTGTCCTCGAACGCAAACTCGGCCAGCCGATTGATTGATCGATCGATCGAGAGATAGAGAGCACACGTGAGCAGATGTGCAGGAACATGGTCGCACGTGAGCAAACAGGTGCTCGTGTCGAGGAGCGGTTCGAGGGTTGTGCTACTGGCACATGCAGTGATGACCACCACCTGTGTCTGTTCGGGTGTGACGTTGGTCAAGTGGCAGCGACGACACGCTTACCAACCACTCAACCCGTTGCGAGTCCCAACGCCAGCAGCTCACGTCGTAGCGGAAAAGAGGTCGCCGCCGCTCTAGTGCCTCCTCAGTCGCTCTTTCATTCCGCGATCTGCAGCCTCCAGCGCACTCGCAGCACCTCTATCCTCACTCACCCTCCAGTGCGTGGGATCCCTTCTCCATTGACCTCTGCAGTCAATACTCTCCATCGACACGATGATCTACGTCCGTGCTACGCTCGCTGCGATCATCGCTGTCTCGGCGATGGCGAACGCACCGACGGCGGATGCGAGCTGGTTCTACCGTCCTCAAGCCGAAGAGGCGACGCCAGGTCCAGCCACCGCGACAACGAAGCAGTCAAGCTACAGCGCGTCGCAGTGGCAACTCCCGTTCCAGTGGTTCGGCAAGGTCCAGCCTGAAACAGAGGCTCCGACAAGCCAGTACCAGTACCAGCAGCAAACGCAGCAGTACCAGCAGCAGCAACAGCAGCAGCAGACCCAGCAATGGCCAATCGAGCAAACCAAGTCTCCTGTCCAACAAACGCCAGTCACGCCAAGCCCCACCAAGCCAATCCGAACCAAAGCGCCAGTCAAAACAAAGACACCAAAGACACCCAAGCCATCAAAGCAGCATGGTAAGGACAAACCCAAGACGCCTGCTGCGACGACGGCGGCGCCGAAGACGCCATGCCCGACGACCGTGAAGCCTACGGCGCAGCAGTCGCCGGTGTCGACGCCTGCTCCGAGCACGAGCGCGCCTGCGAAGACGCCTGCTGCGACGACGGCGGCGCCGAAGACGCCATGCCCGACGACCGTGAAGCCTACGGCGCAGCAGTCGCCGGTGTCGACGCCTGCTCCGAGCACGAGCGCGCCTGCGAAGACGCCTGCTGCGACGACGGCGGCGCCGAAGACGCCATGCCCGACGACCGTGAAGCCTACGGCGCAGCAGTCGCCGGTGTCGACGCCTGCTCCGAGCACGAGCGCGCCTGCGAAGACGCCTGCTGCGACGACGGCGGCGCCGAAGACGCCATGCCCGACGACCGTGAAGCCTACGGCGCAGCAGTCGCCGGTGTCGACGCCTGCTCCGAGCACGAGCGCGCCTGCGAAGACGCCTGCTGCGACGACGGCGGCGCCGAAGACGCCATGCCCGACGACCGTGAAGCCTACGGCGCAGCAGTCGCCGGTGTCGACGCCTGCTCCGAGCACGAGCGCGCCTGCGAAGACGCCTGCTGCGACGACGGCGGCGCCGAAGACGCCATGCCCGACGACCGTGAAGCCTACGGCGCAGCAGTCGCCGGTGTCGACGCCTGCTCCGAGCACGAGCGCGCCTGCGAAGACGCCTGCTGCGACGACGGCGGCGCCGAAGACGCCATGCCCGACGACCGTGAAGCCTACGGCGCAGCAGTCGCCGGTGTCGACGCCTGCTCCGAGCACGAGCGCGCCTGCGAAGACGCCTGCTGCGACGACGGCGGCGCCGAAGACGCCATGCCCGACGACCGTGAAGCCTACGGCGCAGCAGTCGCCGGTGTCGACGCCTGCTCCGAGCACGAGCGCGCCTGCGAAGACGCCTGCTGCGACGACGGCGGCGCCGAAGACGCCATGCCCGACGACCGTGAAGCCTACGGCGCAGCAGTCGCCGGTGTCGACGCCTGCTCCGAGCACGAGCGCGCCTGCGAAGACGCCTGCTGCGACGACGGCGGCGCCGAAGACGCCATGCCCGACGACCGTGAAGCCTACGGCGCAGCAGTCGCCGGTGTCGACGCCTGCTCCGAGCACGAGCGCGCCTGCGAAGACGCCTGCTGCGACGACGGCGGCGCCGAAGACGCCATGCCCGACGACCGTGAAGCCTACGGCGCAGCAGTCGCCGGTGTCGACGCCTGCTCCGAGCACGAGCGCGCCTGCGAAGACGCCTGCTGCGACGACGGCGGCGCCGAAGACGCCATGCCCGACGACCGTGAAGCCTACGGCGCAGCAGTCGCCGGTGTCGACGCCTGCTCCGAGCACGAGCGCGCCTGCGAAGACGCCTGCTGCGACGACGGCGGCGCCGAAGACGCCATGCCCGACGACCGTGAAGCCTACGGCGCAGCAGTCGCCGGTGTCGACGCCTGCTCCGAGCACGAGCGCGCCTGCGAAGACGCCTGCTGCGACGACGGCGGCGCCGAAGACGCCATGCCCGACGACCGTGAAGCCTACGGCGCAGCAGTCGCCGGTGTCGACGCCTGCTCCGAGCACGAGCGCGCCTGCGAAGACGCCTGCTGCGACGACGGCGGCGCCGAAGACGCCATGCCCGACGACCGTGAAGCCTACGGCGCAGCAGTCGCCGGTGTCGACGCCTGCTCCGAGCACGAGCGCGCCTGCGAAGACGCCTGCTGCGACGACGGCGGCGCCGAAGACGCCATGCCCGACGACCGTGAAGCCTACGGCGCAGCAGTCGCCGGTGTCGACGCCTGCTCCGAGCACGAGCGCGCCTGCGAAGACGCCTGCTGCGACGACGGCGGCGCCGAAGACGCCATGCCCGACGACCGTGAAGCCTACGGCGCAGCAGTCGCCGGTGTCGACGCCTGCTCCGAGCACGAGCGCGCCTGCGAAGACGCCTGCTGCGACGACGGCGGCGCCGAAGACGCCATGCCCGACGACCGTGAAGCCTACGGCGCAGCAGTCGCCGGTGTCGACGCCTGCTCCGAGCACGAGCGCGCCTGCGAAGACGCCTGCTGCGACGACGGCGGCGCCGAAGACGCCATGCCCGACGACCGTGAAGCCTACGGCGCAGCAGTCGCCGGTGTCGACGCCTGCTCCGAGCACGAGCGCGCCTGCGAAGACGCCTGCTGCGACGACGGCGGCGCCGAAGACGCCATGCCCGACGACCGTGAAGCCTACGGCGCAGCAGTCGCCGGTGTCGACGCCTGCTCCGAGCACGAGCGCGCCTGCGAAGACGCCTGCTGCGACGACGGCGGCGCCGAAGACGCCATGCCCGACGACCGTGAAGCCTACGGCGCAGCAGTCGCCGGTGTCGACGCCTGCTCCGAGCACGAGCGCGCCTGCGAAGACGCCTGCTGCGACGACGGCGGCGCCGAAGACGCCATGCCCGACGACCGTGAAGCCTACGGCGCAGCAGTCGCCGGTGTCGACGCCTGCTCCGAGCACGAGCGCGCCTGCGAAGACGCCTGCTGCGACGACGGCGGCGCCGAAGACGCCGCAGCAGTCGCCGGTGTCGACGCCTGCTCCGAGCACGAGCGCGCCTGCGAAGACGCCTGCTGCGACGACGGCGGCGCCGAAGACGCCATGCCCGACGACCGTGAAGCCTACGGCGCAGCAGTCGCCGGTGTCGACGCCTGCTCCGAGCACGAGCGCGCCTGCGAAGACGCCTGCTATGCCGACGACCGTGAAGCCTACGGCGCAGCAGTCGCCGGTGTCGACGCCTGCTCCGAGCACGAGCGCGCCTGCGAAGACGCCTGCTGCGACGACGGCGGCGCCGAAGACGCCATGCCCGACGACCGTGAAGCCTACGGCGCAGCAGTCGCCGGTGTCGACGCCTGCTCCGAGCACGAGCGCGCCTGTTATGGTGCCATCGCCAACGCCGTTCCCGATGCAACAACAGCAGCAACAACAGCAGCAGCAGCAGCAGTTCCAGCAGCAGTGGTAGATGCGAACGTTGAGCCTGGCTTTTGTAGCCCTTGGTACGAATGAAGTGTCCATGTTGATCAACCATTGGTGTTGAACAGTGTTGTCGTCTTTATCATCAGGTAGTGGTTGTGTTAGGAATATTCACTGGTAGATTTGCCAGGTTAGTGCCTTGCCAGAGCTCATACGGTGTCAGCGCATGTGATCGATCGTCACGAAGGGATCCAGTCGCGTCTCGCACTGTTCGAACGCGCACATGAGAGTCGCGAGAGAGCGTCGGAGCGCGATCCAGCGCACATTGTGAGTTCTTGCAGCGAAAATGATCAGTTGTGGGAATTGACTCGGACTCTGTATGCTGGAGGGCTGCGATGTAAAGTCGAGCTTCACGGCAGCTGGTGCGCGGCACCCTTCGCGACTCTACTGGTGCGTGTGCGCTCCGGCTCGCCACTCGACAGCGGAGCTCATGCGCATGTGCGCTTGAGTGGCGAGCGCGCAAGCTGCCGATGCGTGTGTGCATTCACATTCCAATCAGACGAGTTCATGGTGCACGCGCAGTCGTTGACGTCGGCGGTGATGGCACCGAGCAGTCAGCGACACGAACGCCGCTTCCGCATCTTCTTCCTGCTCCTCACGGCGACTGCGCTGCTGCTCAGTGCTGTAGATGCAGTGCCTACTGCCCAGTCAGGAGATCTCCTGACGCGCGCTCCAGGCACGCCAGTGAGCTACAGCTTTGAGACCACAGGCAAAGACCCGCGCGAGCTTGCAGCGGCCGTGCATCCGTTCGACTCTGGAGCAGCCAGTGCTGTTGCGAGCGACGCAGACAAGAATGGAGCACAAGTGAGCGCAGTCGAGAGCGAGGAAGAGCGCGCGCAGCAGACGATCTTCTCGCTCTACCGAGGCAATGAGACGAGTGCTGCGCGCGTGACGCCAACGCTTCCGCCGAGCACCAGTGCGTCGCCCGCGAAGGCGCTGAGTGCCGACTCGGACAGTGCGCTGGTCGTGAAGCCCGCCGCTGACGCGAACCGCTCTAAGGGCTACTCGTTTGGAGGCTCGCGGTACTCGAACGACCGCGTCACGCCCGTGATCAAGAGAGACGACGCTGTCTTGACAGCAGCGCCAAGTCTGCCACCGGCAAGTCCTTCCGCAGCACCGACGGCTCCACAATTGCCAGTGGCTCTTCCTATCTCCACTGCGCCAGTGCCGCCTCCAAACCCACAAGTGGTGGTCGTCGTTCCGTCGGTCGCTCCAGTTGCGACTCCCAGTGCTCCAGTCGCCACGCCTGCGTCTGCTGTAGTACCGAGTCTGACACTCGCGCCAGCGAATCCGGCCGCACCAAAGCAGACAGCGGCGCCACAGGTGACACCGGCGCCTCCACAGACGCCACCGCCACCTCCTCCTCCGACATCGTCGCCACAATCGCCACTACCAACGACGCAACTACCACAACCGCGTCCGACACCTCCTGCTACTCAAGCTCCTGTGGTGTCTCCTGTCCCAATGGTCCCAGTGAGTACTCAGCCTGCACCTGCTGTCTCAGATGTGTCGATGCAGTTGCCGCCGCGTCCAAGCGGGAAGACTGGAGAGACTGAACCTGCTACCGGTGCGAGCGCCACCAGTCCACCGCAGTCGATCCGACCTGCATCAACAGCTCCTTCCACCAGCTCGCCAGTCGCAACCACATCACACACTGCGCAGCCGTCAGGGTCTACAGCAGCGCCACCATCAACACCACCGATTCCTGGGAACAACCACAACACTGGAGGTAGTACCTCTCCCAACAACAACAACAGCAACCGTCCAGCGCCTTCTCCATCGCCACAGCAACCAGTCGATGCGTCGGTGCCACCAAAGCCTTCGTACCCAGCAAAGCCTTCGCAAGCGACTGCTGATACACCAGCGCAGAGCTCAGTGACTCCAGACACTCGGACGCCATCGACCACAAGCTCACCTGCTCCCAGCAAACGACCAGAGCCGACAGCGACAGCACATATCACGCCAGCTCCGCCGCGCGGATCGCAGCCGCAAGCGCCTGGCACAAGCGGAGGTGGCAGCAAGGAGCCGCCAGGTGTCGTCCACTCGAAGGCTCCTGTCGATCAATCGCCATCTTCCTCTGCGCCGTTGAACCCGCAGCGGCCAGCGCGCGAGCCTCAGAGCAGTCGCGCACCAAGCGGCAGCAGCGCAGTCCCAGACTCGTCGCGCGCGCCATCGTCAAGTGGATACGCCAGTCAACACTCGCCAAGCGCAAGCACTCCACCACCGCAGCAGCCACCGCAGCGCGCTCCAGCGTCTCAACAGCCGCCAGTCGAGAGCATCAGATCGCCATCACCGCTGCCGCCGTCTGCGTCATTTGCTCCACTCGCGTCGAGCAAGCGTCCAGATGCAGTGGGTCACCAGAGTGCGACAGGGTCGACAGTGCCTGGCAAACCGACCGAGACCTCGCACGCGTCGATGTCGTTCAGCTCATTATCGACAACAGTAGCGACGACCACGAGCAGTGGCAGCACCCACCAGTCGTCGACCACTTCCTCATCCACGACATCGACGACGGCGTCCAGTTCGTCTACGAACGCTCCGCAAGCGAGTGGCTCACAGCCACAACCGCCTACACCTGGTGGTGGCAAAGCACCCGAGCGCAAGCCTGAGAACAAGAAGACGAAGACGCCTCATGAACCGAATGCACCTCAGCAAATTGACGCGAGTGCGCCAGAGCACGACGCCAAGCTCCGCGGATCGCTCCCGCTTCATCTGCTGCAGAAGGTCGTATCAATCGGAGGCATTGGCAAGCGACTGCGCTAGTGGTGACGTCGTCTGTGCGTGACTGCGTCCGGAGCCCCAAGTGACTCGTGAGAGTGAGGGAGTGAGTGAGTGACCCTGTGTATGTGAGCACGTCGAGCGAAGTACATGTCTCGTTCTCGTTCGATCGATTGCTGCGTCTGCTCTTGATGCCGACAGCTCATGCTCAGTCTTCACGACCTCTATCTCGCTACAGCCCTCAAGCGCTTCCAGTGGCAACAACCTCCAACTGGAACTAGGGAGGCCTCGTCGAGTATCAGCACGCGTTCCTTGTTCTTGCGTGCGTCAGTCGTCTGCTGAAGGAACCAAAGTCGTCAACCTTGTCGAAGACGTCCAACTCGTCGTTTCGCGCGGCGTCTCTTTGGCGAGAAGAAGAGGCGGCGACGTACGCACGATGCGCCTGAGGTGCGTGGGCATGTGCTCCTGTTGCTCCTGCTGCGTGCAATTGCAAGCAAGAGTTGCGCTGATGTCTGCGAGTAAACTATTCTGCAGAGTGGTGCTGCCGTCGCACCGTCTTGTCTGCGTGACGTGCGCGGCGCCCGATGCGCGCGTCCAGAGCGTGTTGGACGCAGCACTCGCAGTAGAGCAGCAGCAACATGCGGGTGTATCGGCTGCCGAGTCGCACACCAGAGACGTCAGGGTCTTTCCACTCGCAGCCACAACAGTACGAGACACTAGCGACACCAGCGGATGGCAAGGCACACAAGCGGCGAAGCGTTGGAGCCTCGTGCTTGTGCGCAAAGACCTGGAGCTGACACCAAGTGCACTCGCACGCGACGTACTGCATCACATGGACATCCTCGAGCTCCGAGTGGCGCAACCAGTGCTAGCAGACAGCAGCGCTGACGCAGTTGCCAAGTCAGCCGACAAGGTCTGCGATGGTAGCAACGACAGCGACAGTAGTGCTAGCTCAGCAAGCTCACACTTTGCGACAGCGCCGCACGCGCTACCTCTCCATACTACCGCTCTCTCATACACGCCTCAAGAGCAGCAACGGCATGTTCGACAACGCAAGAGCGCCACTGGAAGTAGCCATCGTGGAGCTCGCAAGCGAACGCTCCGAGTCGGAGGCGCTCGTCAGACTCCAGAGGAGACACGTCGCTGTCCGTGCTCTCGGCTCATCAAGTCAATAGCAGTAGCCAAAGCGCCTGACGCACCCAGCATCGCAGATGCAACGTCTACGCTCCTGCGCGGCACGATGCAGCTCCTTGACCAGCTTGCAGCACTCGAAGCCCAAGTCTCGGCACTGCTGCTCGATGTGCGCGACGCTCACACGCGCAGATGTAGCACCAGCGCCAATGGAAGCATGAAGATCGCAGACTTGCTGCCGCCGCTGCTCCGCGTCGCGCGTGCGCTGCACCAGCACAACAGCCAGTGCTCGCTGCAGCGCCACCACCAGCTCGTCCAGAAAGGCCGGTTCCCGATCGAAGACTTCACGCGCGATCTCGGACGCGCTCTGACGGACGCGTCTTCCGAGGCACTACTAAGTGTGCCAGTGGTGCACCAGGGCTGGGTCGTCTGCGGCGAGTGGGGTGCGTTCTGGCGCAACCAGCGCCGCGAGTTCGCGTGCCTCTGCGATGACGGCGTCTTGCGCTTCTTCTCAACCGAGCGTGCATGCTCCGAGTACCTCTTTGCGCTCGCGCGCGTGCGCAGCAGCGCTGTTGTGACGGCCGACAACACTGCGGCGAAGCTGCTGGAAGAGCACGCGCCACAGACGCAGATCGACTTGAGCGACGCTGCGGGTGGCTGGAGCGTCCGTAGGAGCGACGCAGACGCAAGTGCGCGGCATGCGTTTGCGCTCTTTGAGCACCCGAGCAAGCTCCGTCTGATCGTGGACGTCGAGAGCGAGCGTGACGCGAGTGCTTGGGTCACTGCGATCACTGCAGAGCTCTGTCAGTTCGAGCTCCTGGCAGATCTCCAGCGCGCATGGGGCAGTACTGACGCCAGCACGCCGTCTGAGCAGCAAGGACGCGAGTCTGGAGGCTCGGCGACGACTGCGCCATTGCTGGCGACCGACACGGCTGCTTCCACTACGAGCAGTCGCAGCACTACTGGCTGTGATGCCACTGCGACCAAGCGCAAGTCACAAGGCAAAGGCTCGTGTCGACGCTTTGCACTGCCGCTGCGGTGGCTCCATGCGCAGATGGAACGGCTGCATGGCCGCTCAGCGCGCTACCAGCGACTCCAGTGCGCGAGTCTGAGCCAAGCGCTCAAGGACTTTCGTCGCGATCGCATCCAGATCAACGGCGTCGAGTTCCTCGGTACGTGCGTCGACGACGTGCTCGTGGCACTCACATCTGCGATCTTGCGCTCGCTCTCGCACGACGACGCGGTCGGTGGCGGCGTGAACAGTCACGAGCGCGCTGCTACGAGTGTTTCGCCGCCACTCGAGATGATTGCGCTGCGCCTCGCACGCGAGCTGCTCGTGTGCAGCTCCCGCACGGATGGTGGCGGCGACATCCTCGACGCACTGCACTTGGTGTTCCCGACCGCAGACTTCAGCGTGTGTCCGCGCGCGAGCGAGTCAGAGCCGATCACTGTGCAGCTGTCAAACGCGACGTCGTCGTCCTGGGACCTACACAGCAGCAACGTCTCTGCGACGCCATCACAGCCAACAGTGTTGCCATTAGATCCTCCGACGCCGATCGCTGAGATCACGATCCGCATGGGCTACTGCGTCATCCCGAGCGCCTCGGAGCTTTTGAGTTCTGATCAAGAGCACTCGACAGCGCTCGACGCGAGCGATCCCAGCGCTGTCAGTACAGATGACGAGAGTGGCCACATCAAGGCTAGCGCTCCTGCGAACATCCAGGTCGCGGCGGTGTACTACAAGAAACTCGTGGGCGACTTTGCTAAGTGGCACCAAGTCGACGGACGCGTCGAGATCGAGCTCCGGCAATGAACGACTCGCGAAGATGCACGCTTGCTCGCTCGTGTTACTTGGTGAGCTCTTCGTCGTAGGACCTTATGGCCTACGTACTCCAACGACACACAGACACGACTACGACTGCTACGACTTGCGTAGTGAGGTTGCGCTGATGCGCCGCGTCTGCGGTGCAGTGAACATCCACCAGGGCTTGGACGGCGCAGGCATCTCTGTGCTCGGCTTTGTCACGTCGACTGGCCGTGGTGGCTCGAAGCTCGTGCTGTCAACGACGGCGCTGCGCTTGTCGGTGACAGCGCTCGTTGGATCTGCGTCGAGCGAGAGCGGTCGACTGAACCAGGACGCGCAACAGTGGGTCTGGAACGCAGCGAGGAGCTCGCGCTTGGACGCTTCGAGCGCGGCAGGATCGGCTTCGTCGCCGCCAAAGACGTGGCGATTCCAGTTGAGGACGCGCGAGCCCCAGGTCTGGACGAGCTCTCGCGTCGCGGCGTAGAGAAGAATCGACGACTCGTCCGACTGATGCGCGCTGCTGCTACTGCGATCGTTCGCTTTGGTGGCATCGCCGTCGTCATCATCGTCGCTGCTGTCGCTGTCGCTGTCGCTGTCGTCGTCACTGCTGCTATCGCTGTCGTCCTTGGCGCTGCCACTTGATAGGACCGAGGCACTCGTCGCACTTCTGGGCGAAGTCTTGGACGTCGCTACGACTTGGAACATGCGCATCGACGGCATGACGTCCACTTGCACGCGGAACGACGTGAGCTGGAACTCGTCGATCGGCTCCACGTCCTCAGGCGACGCGTAGCCGCGCAAGAAGCCTTCGCCGAGTTCGTAGTAGAGCAACTGCGCTGGCTGCGAGCGCTTGGACGTCGACGCCTTGGGACTCTTGTTGCCGGCTCCGAGCCACGCGTCGCTCGGGATGCGCACCAAGTAGCCCTCCATCGTACGTGTATGCGGCTCGTGCGGTAGGCGAGTCGGAACGCAAAGTGGTCGTCAACTTGGAGTCTCTCTTGCCTTGCAAAGCGCTGGAGCCTCGAGCTCAGAGCGCAGAGGAAGCGTCACATGTCTACTCTGCTAGTACTACCACACTCTTCTCTTGTCTGTGCGCTTCGAGTACTAGGACGAACGCGCCAGAGTCGAGTACTGAGGCGACGGCGACAAGATGCGAGGAGCAGGTCCACGAGAATAGTGACCTCACGCCACGCGTGGAGCTCTCAAAGCCGGCGCGTCGTCACTCACTCCACCGCGTTAAGTTATGTACAGCGAGAGGCGCCACACTCTCCACTCTCTCGCACTCGCTTGCCTATCGTCTACTTCTGCTACGATTGTCGCGTCGTCCTCGTGTGGTGCGTCAGATCGACCACTTCACCAGTTCTTCATCTCATGTCTACGAGACGTTGACAGTCCGCGCACTTGGGCCACTGCCGCTCACGACGCAACGCCGATCGTACTATCGCTCTGCGCACGCGCGATCGGCGACTTGCTACTGCTGCTACTACTGCCAGTCGACTGCGTGTCGCCAGCAGTCGACGTCTTTGTCGGCGAGCTCGTGCTACTGCGGCGAGCGTCGAGGTCCAAGTCGTCTTCGCTGTACTGCTGGCTCGAGCGCAAGTGGCAGGCGTAGAGCTTGAGCACGAGGTCGACGAGCTCGTTCTTCTCGACGCACGCAATGTCGCCGTAGCCGACGCGGTCGAGCGCGGCTTTGAGCTGCTTGACCGACATTGTCGGGACTGTGTCGACGCTCTCGCCGTGCGCCAGTGGATTCTTGAACACTTTGAGCGGCTTGGGCTTCTTCGGCGACACGGGCGGACTCACCATCGTCTCGAGCGGCAGCGGCATGAGTCCGATCATGACGCGCAGGAACTGCGTCGCTTGGACAAAGAAGTCATTTGGACGCGGACTGTTGTGGCCGCCAGGGAACTGGAAGAGCTGGTTCGGACCGTTGTGGAGCTTGTACAGCGCCGTGACGTGGTGCGGACCCACGAGTTCGTCTTGCGTCCCGACGACAAAGAACGCCGGGGTCGTGCATCTACAACATCGAACGAGCATCGTCAGTCCCCCATGGGGTACTACGACGACTCCATGCACTGCTCATAGTCAAATACGCACTTGTTCACTTTTGCAATCGGCTTGAGCTTGAACATGTCGAACTTTGCGCGATTCCGGATGTCGCGTCGGATGAGCCGCATCACGAGCTTGACTGCGATCTTCGGGACCCCGAGCTTGCCGTCGTCCACGAGCTCCGTCGCGAGCTGCGGGAGGCTCGAGAACGGCGAGTCGAGTACCATCGCGTGGATCGAGGGGTCGCTCTGCGCATACAGCAGCGCTGCGACTGCGCCCATGCTCCGGCCCCAGAGACAGATGCGCGACGTCTCATTTGTCTCGCGCAAGTACGCGACTACCGCCGCAATGTCGCGCTGCTCGTGGTACCCGAGCGAGACGTACTTGCCGTCTGAGAGCCCTGAGCCAGCAAAGTCGAGCGCAAAGACGCTAAAGCCAGCGGGGATCGCGTGCGTCACGATCTCGAGGCCGCCGAGGCGACATGATGAGTTCCCGTGGAGGATCACAATGCACGGGAGCTTGGCGCTGTGTGAATGCGAGAGACAGAGTGTGTTAGCGAGAGAGAGACGCAAGTACATACTCACGCGCGCATGTACGCACTCTTTCGCAGTCGTCTTGGGCTTCCACCAACTGCACTGGAGCGTGTAGCCACCCTCGTTCTTGAGCTCGAGGTCCACGCGGTGCGTCACGACGTCGTGAATGAGCGCGTGCTTTGGACCGAGGTCCGAGAGCGCGTACTGCGCGCGCAGCGGTCGGATCACAGTCATCACGAGTCCTTCGTAGCCCTCTTTGATCGCTGCCCACATGCCGCCGCTGCGTCGCTGCTCGCTGTGCGCTGTTCGTTCCGAGACAGGGCCGACCGTTAGTTCCATGGCGTACGAGTCGAGCGCGCACGCGTCACGAGTCGACACACACACGCAGATGCACATGCGCTAGCACACACAGTAGCACATGCAATGGTCGTGGAGGCAGCACCATTCACAGCAAGATCAGTAGCATGCACACACACACACACATACCAGCAGAGGCAGTCTCGTCGTTCACAGCTTGTGCCATCTTCTTCTCCAAAATGTCGTGTGGGTTCAGTTGCTCGTCCAAATTCTGCGAGACATGACAAGAGGCAATAGTGATAAAATCAAGTAAAACACAAACACAAGTTAATTACAAGTTATTAATAAAATGAGTTTAACCTAACCAAAAGAGAAAATATTTTCGAACTAATTTTACTAGTGAGTATTCACCGATTTTGTTATCCCAGACTTTCTGATACGTCGTTCTGATGCATCTGATCATAGGGAAGTACAGTGAAGGGGTCACTGTACTTGAAATTTGTATCCCCTTAACTACTTGAGTTTAGTATGGCGTCACTGTACTTGATTTTGGTATGCTTGAAAGAACTTGAGTTCAATATGAGAACTACTATTGTGTCGCTCACTGTACCTTGGATGATAAGACTCATGCGTCACTTTCAAGCAAAAGCAAGCATGGCGACCAAGCAGCTCGAGCTCGAGTCGGCGCGCGACACACAACCAGAGCAGCAGTCTTCGCCACTCGCAGCACCAACCACCGCAAGAGTGCAAGACGACACTATCGAGAGCACGAGAACGATGCCTCCAGCAGATGCAATGGAACACTTGCGCGCGATCCAAGCAAGCGACGAGCAACAAATCGCAGCGAATGGCAGCGGTGAGTGCTCCAACAGCAGCACGAAGCCCGCGGGCGATGGTGACAGCAACGACACCAAAGAAGGCGACGACAACGAAGAGGAAGTCGTCGTGACGCTCGATGAAGTGCTGCGGCAAGATGCGATCTTGACCGAGACAGCTGACGCTGTGCTCGGCGCGAGCAGCGAGACCGACTGCAGCTACCCGCTCGGCTACCTTCGCCAAGCGCTGTACGCGTGTCTGACGTGCACGCCAGCGTCCGAGGACGAGTCCACGCGCGCAGGCGTCTGCTTGGTGCGTCGCGTATTGTCTCTTGCGTCTTGCGCCTATGCATCACAGTGTCCTCATGTCTTCCTTCTTCCTCCTCATCCCGCTCTCTCTCTCGCTGTCGTCTAGGCGTGCAGCTACAACTGCCACGAGGGCCACGAGCTCATCGAGCTCTACACGAAGCGCAACTTTCGCTGCGACTGCGGCAACGCCAAGTTCCCGACTGGTGCGTCCTGCGTCCTGCGTGATCGTGCATAGTGGCTCTAGACCAGCGCTCTCACTGCCTCTATGGCTCGCGGATCCTACAGCGAATCCGTGCAAGCTCGTGACTGACAAAGCGCCACGGAACGACCGGAACGTGTACTCGCAGAACTTCACGGGCAAGTACTGCACGTGCCACCGACCGTACCCAGACCCCGAGCGCACGACGGAAGAAGTGATGCTCCAGTGCGTCGTGTGCGAAGACTGGCTCCACGCTGAGCACGTCTTCCCAGCTCCAGTCGACGGCGCGCCGCCGCAAGAGGTGCCGGACGACTTTGACGACTTCATCTGCCTCGCATGCATGAGCAAGCACCCGTTCTTGCTCGCGTACGACCTTGACGACGACGAGGAGGAAGCCGAGAACAAGGCAGCCGACGCTGCGCCGTCCTCAACTGCTGCTACTACAGACAAACCAAGTTCGACGTGTCTGCTCGAGAAGAAGCTCGCGGCGCTCGATGCGAGCGAAAACGCCGTTGAGCTCAAGCAGCTGCGTCCGACGTTCTGGACGCGCGAGTGGCGCGACGCACTGTGCAAGTGCGCAGCGTGCGTCGCACGCTTTGAGAAAGCGGAGATCGCGTTCTTGCTCGACCCCGACGACTCGCTCCAGGCGTACGAAGAAGCCGCTGCGCAGGCGCGCCACGTCGCGGGCGGGAGCGCTGAAGACCTCGCGCAGCGCGCGTTCTCGTCGAAGCTGTCGCACCAGCAGCAAGTCGAGATGGCGATCGGCTACAGCCACATGAAGAGCAGTCTCCAGACGTACCTCGCGACGTTCGCGGCGGGGAACAAGACCGTGCGCGCCGAGGACATCCAGTCGTTCTTTGACGACTTGCGCGAGAAGAAGCGGCAGAAGACTGCGAGTCACGACGACGCGTAGACGATGTGCATAAGACCAGAGGACCTGATACTCAGAGCTGCCGAGTGAGCGATATAAACATTAAGATTCCAATGCCTCTCTCACTTGTTACTTCTGGAACTTGCTCAGGTACTGGAAGATCTGCGCCGAGAGCGTCGGCTTTGCGCTCAGCGGCTCGCCTGGCGTCGCAGTCTCGATCTTGGCCGCGAGGCGCGCGCCTTGGTCGATCGCGCGCTTCGCGTCGAGCTCGCCGGCTTCGTCTGCGCCGCCGATGCGGAAGACCGTCACGCCCTTTTGCTTGAGCGGCTCTTCGAGCTCGCGCAGTGGCACTTGGCCGGCGCACACAATGACGTTGTCGACAGCGAGCACGTGCTTGCCGCCCTTCTTGTCCGTGTAGTGCAGCCCTGCGTCGTCGACCTTGTCGTAGCTCACGCCGCCGATCATCTCGACGTCGCGGTGCTTGAGCGATAGGCGGTGGATCCAGCCCGTGGTCTTGCCGAGGTCCTTGCCGTGCTTCGTCGCCTTGCGCTGCATGAGGAAGACCTCGCGCGCCGGCGCTGGGACCTCCTGCTTGATGCCGCTCACGCCGCCGCGCACCGAGTTGGTCGTGTCAATGCCCCACTCCTTCGCAAACAGGTCAATGTCGAGGCTCGCGGACTTGCCGACGTGCGTGAGGAACTCCGAGACGTCAAAGCCAATGCCACCGGCGCCGATCACAGCCACGCGCTTGCCCACAGGCGCCTTGTGCTTGAGCACGTCAATGTAGCTCAGCACCTTGGCGTGGTCGCCGCCTGGGATCTTGAGCTCGCGCGGCGACACGCCCGTGGCAATCACGACCTTGTCAAAGCCGCCGGCTGCGAGGTCGTCGGCCGACACGCGCTGGCTCAGCTTCACGTTCACGCCCGTGAGCTTGAGCTTCTTCTCAAAGTACCGCAGCGTCTCGTAGAACTCTTCCTTGCCCGGGATGACCTTGGCCATGTTGAACTGTCCGCCAATCACGTCCGACTGGTCGAACAGCGTGACGTCGTGGCCGCGCGTCGCAGCGGCAGTCGAGAACGACAGACCCGCTGGACCGGCGCCGACAACAGCAATGCGCTGTGGGTCTGATGCGAGAGGCACACGTGGACAAGAGGCATCGCTAGTGAGCATCCAGTCGCAGCAGCAGCAGCAGGCGCAGAGCGAGGGGACGTACTGTTCGTTGGCGTGAAGTTGAGCTCCGTCTCGTAGCCCGAGCGTGGGTTCACGAGGCAACTGGCCGTGATGCCCTTGAACGTGTGGTCGAGACATGCCTGGTTGCACCCGATGCACGTGTTGATCTCGTCCTCGCGTCCTTCCTTCGCCTTGAGCACGAACTCGGGGTCTGCGAGGAACGGACGCGCCATCGAGACCATGTCTAGTCATAGAGCGCCACACAGTCGTACGTCAGCACGCACTCAGTCGATCCTACACAAACGACATGGCGCCTGCGTACCTGCGTGGCCGTCTGCGATGATCTGGTTCCCAACCTCCGGTGCGTTGATGCGGTTCGTCGTGATGAGCGGGATGTTGACTTCGCCCATCATCTTCTTCGTGACCCACGAGAACGCGCCGCGTGGGACGCTCGTTGCGATCGTCGGCACGCGCGCTTCGTGCCAGCCGATGCCAGTGTTGATGATCGTCGCGCCGGCGTTCTCGATCTCCTTTGCGAGCTCGACGATCTCTTCCCACGTGCTGCCCTTCTCGATCAAGTCGAGCATCGAGAGGCGGAAGATGATGATGAAGTCCTTCCCAACCGCTTGGCGCGCGGCCTTGACGACTTCGATCGGGAACCGAATGCGGTTCGCGTACGACCCGCCCCACTCGTCCGTGCGCTTGTTCGTGTGCGCCACGATGAACTGGTTGATCAAGTACCCCTCCGAGCCCATGATCTCGACGCCGTCGTAGCCAGCTTCGCGCGCGTTCACGGCGCACTGCGCATAGTCTCGGATCGTCGACTGGATCGCGCTGCTCGAGAGCTCGCGCGGCGTGAACCAGCCGATCGGCGCCTTGATCGGCGACGGCGCGACGTTGAACGGGTGGTAGCCGTACCGACCGCTGTGGAGGATCTGCATCGCGATCTTCCCGCCGTTCTCGTGCACCGCGGCCGTGACCTCTTTGTGCGCGTTGATCTCGCCGCGCGTCGTGAGCTTCGCAGCAAGTGGACTCACGCGACCAGCGCGGTTCGGCGCAATGCCGCCAGTCACGATCAGACCCACGTCGCCCTTTGCACTGCACATGACGAGACAACACAGTGCGTGAGCATGCAAGCTATGTGAAGTACACAGTCATGGTGCGTAGCAACGTACCGCTCGGCAAAGAACGTCGCGAGACGCGTGAGCGACTTGCCCTCTTCGAGCCCCGTGTGCATGGAGCCCATGAGCACGCGGTTCTTGAGCTGCGTGAAGCCCAAGTCGAGCGGCTGCAGCAGGTGCGGGTACTTGCTCATGGTCGAGAGAGAGAGAGACAGAGAGGCTACGGTCGACAGGTGGCTGGACGCAGGACGGAGCGAGCGAGTCGCGCGTGGCGCCTTCCGGTGGTTTTGTAGAGTGGATCTGCTCGTCGCGATCATCATCGACGGACCGATTCCGAAGGTGCAGCTCACGTCGGTTCGCGCTCGGCTCGGACGTGAACACTCGATACAAAGTGCAAGTGTCTCCTGTTGCCCGTGTGGACCACATCGCAAACGTCAACTTCATCTTGACCGAGCCGAGGGCACTTCGCGAGTTGCTGCGAGCTCAAACGACGACGAGAGCTCAAGTGCATTGTTGTGCTGCTTCAAGGTGTACGCATGTAGGGCAACAGCATCTCGGCTGATTGTGGCTTTGTGGTAACGAGCACTTGCAACGTGAGCGGCGTTGCCGTGTTCGAAAGAAACCTGACGAGTAGACGGCGTCAAGAGACTTGGCCATTGAGAGGTCTACTGCTTTGATGAAGCACTCTAGCTAGCTTCTTGTTTCTTGCAAGAGGCTTGATGCTCAAGTTCGTACGACGCATTGATCGATGTTGGTGCGCTGACAGCGACCTCAGTGTGTCTCGATACACAGGACAAACCAAGACTCTGCACTGCCAATCCGACTTTGACTGAGCGACACAGTGCTTTGAGTCCATGCTCTGACAATGAGCGAGCAATCGTGAGTGCAAGGACAAGAACGGCAGCGCTCTACAGCGCTCTTGAGCATGGCTGAAGCGTGACCGGCCAGCACGATGTCGTTCATGCCATCAAGTCTGAAGCGCTCCAGAGTGCCAAATGCTGTCCTATGCAGCGCTCCACATTTCATTGTAAAACAAAGCCAAACTATTTCCTCTTTCACTTTATAATTGTATGGCAACATATAATACAACTGATGCAACATTGATGCAACAAATTGGAATGTATTGTTATGCATTTGACATTTGATTAATACAAATGTAGCACTATCGAATATATTATCTCCACATCACGAAAACTACGGATTCACCCCGCCTGACTGTCTGTCCGTCCTGAGCGAGAGCGGCGAGGCGACATCCACGCGACGCGCGTTTCAATACAACACTATCACGTCGTGCGACTCGCCAGCGGCCGCTCATTTGTGCCAGCAAAACGCCGAGCCGCAGTTCTCCCTCCAAGCTCCACACAGCACGCACGCTCGTCGCCCGCAACGCACGTCAACTTAGCAACATGGTGAAGGAGTACACGCTCGACGAGATCCGCCGCCTCGCGGACACGAACCCGGAGAAGCTCCAGCAGGAGTACCAGGCGTCGCGCGCGGCGACCGCGAACCTCGTGGCGCGCGCGAAGGCGGGCATTGCTGCGCGCCAGAGCGCGCCGCCAGCCACGCGCTTCCACGCCTGGGCGCAGGGCTACGGCCAGCGCTACATCTACACCGGCAGCGTCAAGCCGCTCGTGCACATGATGCTCATCGTCGGTGCCACGGGCATTGGCATTGAGTACTGGTGCCACCACAGTACGTGTCCTTGCTCGCTCTCCATCTCTCGTTGTATACGAATGGATCGCGCGCTCGACTGGATCGACGACGATCTTCTCCCACGTCCATCGTACACAATGCGCTCACCATTGCACTATGTCCGTCTATCTCTGTGTGTGATCTGCAGGACACGCGCACGCGCACAAGGGCGAGGAGAAGCACCACTAGACGCTCTCTTGACGCGCTGCGAATGAGTGCGGCGACGCGTCGGCTGTGCGAGTAGCAAGCGACCGCGTGCGCTCCTGGCGTCCGTCGCACTCAGCATTGCCCTCGTCCCCGCGCCTGTGGCCGCGCGCGCGCTGCTCAATGTCTCATTCTCCTGTTCGCGTCTCCAGTCATCGAGTGCGTGAGCAAGTGAGCGAGTGTCATGACGCAGCGCGTGCGTGCGTGAAGCTGCCGCCTCTTGCTCCACTGCGGCGCTCGCCTTCGACAGAACGACCCAGCGAGCGCTGGTCCAGTGAGAGAGAGAGGACGATGATGAAGAAGATGATGACTTTGAACACGGCACTCGACCACTTGCGCTGTCTCCTGTGTCTCTTGTCATGTGTCTATTGCTCTCGAGCTGCTGCAGATGGTGATGGGAACACGAGCTCGCGCGACGGGATCTTCCCGTAGCCGCTCATGACGAGTCGGTCGTCGTGCACGTGCACGACTGCGTGCGCAGTCTCGTGCGGCGCGCACTCGAGGATCGCGTCGCACACGACAAAGTGCACGCCGCGGTCCTGGACGTAGCCGTCGGCGTGCGAGTGGCCAGAGAACACAGCGCGGACGCAGTCGCTCGCGTAGATCGCGTCGAGGAGCTCCTGGAAGTTCCAGAGCAGACTTGACGCGTACGACGTCGCAGGGTGCAGCGGGATGTGCGTGAACACGACAACGTGCTCGTGCAATGCGCGCGCGTTCGCAAGCACATCGATGAACCACGCGAGCTGCGGCGCGTCGACGGCGCCGTTGAACTCGACGAAGCGCTCGTTCAAGCCCACGAGGCCGTCCGGCGAGTTCAGGTTCGCGTTCGGGTTCACAGCGCGCAGGCGCGCACGCGCGTCGCGAGCGACTGGGTCGTCTCCGGGGCGTCCGAGGCTCGAGACGCCGTAGCAGTTGAGCACAACGAAGCGAAAGCCCGGCGCGCTCGCGAGCGTGAAGTCGTAGAACGCCGCGGTGGCTGTGACTGGCGCCGTGGCACGTGGCGTTGGCGTCCACCAGAGGAGCTGACGGTGCAGCTCGTGCGGTGGGAAGTTGTACAGCTCGTGGTTCCCCACGAGGTGGTGCACTGGGCCAATGCGCGCGAGGAACGGCTCCCACGCAGCTTTCGCAGCGTCCATCGCTGCTTGCGACGTCCCAACCATCTTGTTCTTGCCGTCAATGAGGTCGCCGAGGTTCACAGCGAACGACAGCGGCGTTGCAGCAGACGTCCCGCTGGTCGCTGGCGTGGACACATGCAGCCACTCCTGGATCGCGTCTTGCAGCTGCTGCAGTGCATTGCGGTAGTACCGCTGCGAGGTGCGGTGGTAGTTCCAGCCGTCGTCGACGTCAGCGTACTGCACGTCGCTCAAGATGCTGTTGCGCAGTGCGTGCACACAGACAAACAGACATACAGAGAGAGATAAACCACGTATGAGTGCGTGCGCTCCAGCTGCAGCACGTGCGTCATGAGGCAGCTGACGCATCGACGCACCCAAACGACACGAGCGGCGCTTTCGCTGCTTGCTCCATCTCGCTCTATTCGCAATGACGGCGAAAAAAGCGACTGGTGCTCGCGCGCTCTCGCTGCAGCTGTCGCACTCGCACTCGTGACGATACCAAGTGTGTCAATGCACCGACGCTGCTGCTCCAGCGCTCAAGTGAATGCATGGCGTTCGATGCTGATGATGATACGCATCGACTTGCTTGTCGTCGTCTCTCAGATCTTAGGCAAGCGCATCATATTTAGCCTCGTCATGATGCGCTGGCAGGACTTGCGCCTTGCGCATGAAGCCTTGCGCTCTCGCTTGTTCTCTCGCGGACGACAAAGCACCGGTAGCACCTTGAACAGCACGCAATGGCAGCACCACGACCGCGCTCGCATGGCGCTCATGGTGCCACTACAGCAGCAGGGACGTCGTCGCATCTCCAGGCGCAACCGCATGGACTTGGACTCGCGACAGCGCCGCCACCTCCGAGACAGAACTATCGCCAAGTCGGCACCAAGCCGTCTGGCTCAGTCGCGCGCGGTGCTGCGGCAGCGCACAAGCACCCACCGCCGTTCATCGATCCGCAGCTGGTGCGTGTACACTACGATGTCTAGGACGCCACGCATCGACTCGTACTTGCGCTAGCTTGTCCTCCTCGACACTGTCGAGTCACTAACCTGTCGAGATGACGATGGTGATGATGGCCTTCTGGTAGAAAGTGGCGTCGATCCCGTCCAAGTACGAGACCGTGCTGCACCGGGAGCCGGTCGAGCGCAATGCGTTCGGCACGCGCACGAACCGGTTCGGCGAGAGCGAGAACGAGCTCCCGGGTCCAGGGACGTACTACAAGCCGCCGAGTCTCGTCAAGACAACGACCGACTCGGGCTCGGTCTCGCGTCTCGGCTACTCCACAGGCTTTGTCTCCAAGACGAAGCGCTTTAGCGACCGCATCAAAGAGGTCGTGCCGGGTCCGGGGCAGTACCAGCCCACGCGCGTGGACCGCAAGCCGCAGAACCGCAAGTTTGGCATGAGCAGCTTTGCCAACACGGTGCGTCTCGTACTCTCTCGTACTCTGAGAGCACTCACTGGCGCTGTGCCTTGTCGAGTCGCTACTATGACCATCGGTCTAGCTCACACACGTACATGATAGCCGAAAGCGTTCACAGACAACCAAGTCGCTGCTGTCGCAGACGTCCCAGGACCAGGCGAGTACAACACGGCGCAGGCGTCATCAGCTCTCGCACACAACATCGCGCGCGCGGCGTTCTCGTCCAAAGTCTCGCGCGGCTTTGCGCCGCCAACAGACGTCGCTGCGCCGGGGCAGTACGACAACCCGCTGCAGCTCGGTCAGGCGCTCGCAAAGCACCGTGCGCCGCAGTCAGTCTTCAAGTCGGCGTCGAAGCGTCTCGGCTCGGACGCGACGTTCACGCCTGGTCCTGGCGCGTACAACGCTGAAGACGCCGAGGCGGCGCTGCGCTACGACTGGATCGCAAAAGCGCACACGAGCGCGGCGTTCCAGACCGGGTCGCTCGACCGCTTTGGCCACGCACCAGGCAGAGGCGCGCTCGACACAGACCTCGGCCCTGGGTCGTACCGCGTCGAGTCGCTCGCCGACACACTGAGTCGCAAAGCCGGCTCGTCGAACGTGTTCAAGTCGACGACGTCGCGCAGCGACGGCATCCTCAGCGGCGCGCAGCCATCGCCGGACGTCCCTGGTCCAGCGTTCTACCACCCGAGCTCGCCCGATCGGCGATCGCACTTGCTCAACGCCAACAAGAAGTGGCTGTAGCTTCTCCTCACGCAACGAATGGACGTTCGCTACTGCAGAGCGCATTGTGCCTGCACTCACTCACTCACTCTTGCTTGTGCGTGTGTCTTCGACTGACTGACTACCGACTCGCGCTCGGCGCAAAGTTCTCAAAGTACCGACTGATCTGCGCGGCGCAGAGCTCTTGCGTGGACTCGGGCATGTCGCCGAGCAGCCGACCGGGAATGCCGCCGATGCGCGAGAACGGCGCGATAACTGCGTCTGGCGGCACGACCGTGTTGTCTTCGATGCGACAGCAGTCGCGGATGATCGCGCGCTTGCCCTGCAAGTGTGTGTGTGCGAGCAAGGTACGCGGCATGTAAGAGACGTGGGTGGGATGGTGCAGATCCCTCACACAAGAGCGCAGTGCTACATACGATCACGCAGTTCTTGCCGATCTGGACGTACGAACCGATCATCGCGGCCTCGACGACCGAGTCCTCGCCAATGTACACGTGGTCGCCGATCTTCATGGGAATGAACGCGAGGCCACTGCATTCGCTTTCGTCAGTCTCTCTATCATGTATCTACAACACACACGCACATATAGCGACGACAACGAGAACGTACGCGGGCAGCACGCGCACAGGCGGTTTGATCACACAGTGCTCGCGGATGATGCACTGCTTGCCGAGCGCGACTTTCGCGAGGTCGGCGCGCACAATCGCGCCGTTGTTGATGATCGTCTTGCCGCGCAGGTGGATGTTGTGCGCGCTGCAGAGCGTGCACTTGCGGCTGATCTTGTTGCCCGTGGCCGTGTGGATGTACTCGTCCGGCTCGAACGTCACCTCCGGCGCCTCGACGTACGGGTTCATCGTCGTCGATGTCAATGCTGCGCGTCAAAGTGCGTTGATGCAGTCGAGTTTTTGGATTTCCGCGTCAATTATGCGATTCAAGAGCTCACAATATGCAACAATCGAGGCAAAAGAGATCTCGAAGCGCTCCATGACGACCGAGACGCCCTCACGCATGTTGTGTGCATGAAGCGCTGTCGCTCGCTCGACGTGCGTCGTACAGACATGAGCGCGGTACATGAAGAAAAACAAGATGCCTGTGAATGCGAGTCGGTGATAAATATATGAAAGCGAGCTCCTACGCTGCAGTCAATCTGCCCAACTCGGACGCGCACGAGCGTCACTGCTGCCGACTGCGCTTTGTCGGCGACGGCGCAACGGCCGAGCGCTCGTCCGGGCACAGTCGCCGCTCTTCGTCCAGGAGCTCCAAAATGCGCTTGCCTTTGTACGCGCGCGCGTCGCTCGCTGCCGAGAGACTCACGCTGCGAGCGAGCGGCGGCTTCATGCGTGACGGCAGACTCACAGACGCGCTCGAGTCGCTCGCGTACCCGCAGCTCGCGTCGCTGAGCTGGCGCTTGCGACTCGCTTCACTCACGAGCGTCTCGCTCTGACTGCGCTCGCGACTCGCGCGCACGTCCACTGGCGAGAGTGTCGACTGGAGGAAGCGCGCGTTCGGTACGGCAATGCGCAGCGGCTGGTTCTGTGCGATGCGATGCGACTCAAGCGGCGCTGGTAGTGGCGACGACGGCGGCTCCGTCGCTGTTGCACCGAGCACGCCCGCGTTGCTCATGCGCCGCACAGTGCCGCCGCCGAGGTCGTGGCGCCGCGGACTGATGTTCGACGCTTGCTGGAGCACGCGCCTGTGCTGCTTTTGGTTGGGCGTCCGCGGCTTCTTGCCGATCTGGAAGCTCTCTTGGAAGCGGTGGCACGCTGTTGCGACTGGCAGTGGCCGCGCGATTGGCAAGAGACTCATGTTCATCTGCACAAAGTTCCACGTCGCAGCGCGCTCAGGTGGCGCTGCTGTCGCGCGTTCGTCGTCGGTCTCCATTGCGACGTGCTCGGGTGTGCGATGGGCGCTCGTCGCCATGGTTTCGCTCTCCATGCTTCGCTCGCGTGCGCTGGTGCCTGTGCGTGGGCTTCTGGGCGTGAGTGCGCGCTCTCGTGCTTGCTCGCGTGCGGCTCGGAGCGATCACTGCATGCCCTGTTGTCCAGCGCGTCGGTCGCTCGTTGTTCGCTTGGTCGGTCGCTCGGTGGAAATCGATGGAATACTACGTAGAGTTGGCTGCACCGGCGCTCTGGACGCTCTGAGGTCGGTCTGTGTGCCAATGCAGACGCCGATGCGTGCACGCGCTCGAGTGTATATGTGACTGCTCCTCGAGAGCGCCGCGCCTCTCTCGCACGCGCGAGCTCACTCAGTCGGTCAGTCGGTCGTTGCTAGCTATCCGGTACCGCGCTTTCGCCGAACGCCGGTCGCCGCTTTTGGACGTCGTATCGACTAAGGATAGTGAAGATGCTGGTCGGCGGCGGTCATCTTATGCTGCGTCTTGCGCGCGTGCGACGCAGTGCTTGTAGTCCCGACGTCCGAGCACTCGTTCAAGCACTCGAACACAGATAGACACTACACACACGCATCTGCACGCGATGAGCTGCAGTCCAGTCGACGAGCAGCTCGCGATCGACGCAGCGGCGGATCTGTACGAAGCCATGGCGACGACGAGCGACATGGAGGTCGAGCCCATGTCGGTCGACGCACTCGTGAGTCCTGCGTGCTGCGAAGCCGAGTACGATGCAAGCGACGAGCACGACGGTAGTGACGACAGCTCGCGTCAGACAAGCAGCAGCAGCCACGACGACGACGACGGCGATCGCGACGACAATGGCACTGACAGTCTGGCAGTCGACGAGGTGAACGACATGCTGTCGTCTGAGCTACTGAACGACTCGATCCAAGACGCTGTAGACACAACGAACGAGCGTCTTAGCGTTGTTTCGCTGAGCCACGCAGACGACAACGACGAAGCTCGCATGCCTGCAATGACGACAAAAGCTCCAGTTCCGATGGCGACGATGGCAGATATCTCGCGCAAGATCATGTTCACGCGGTACGCGCGTGCGGTGCCATCTGCCCAAGAGCGTCAGGACATCGAGTCGTTCGTTGGAAGCTGCAGCGCCAGCAGCAGCGACTGCATTGCATCGTCTGGAGCACTCGAGGCACCGATGCATCTCTGCTGCAGCGTCGCGTGCCAGGAGCTATCAAAGTGGAAAGACGAACGCATTCACGAGCTGCAGCGCGCGCTCGACCACATGGTCGATGCCATGGGCATCCAGCAGCGAGACATGGCTGCGCAGCGCGCGTTCCTTGCGCGCCAGTCCGAGCAGCTCACGAAACTCTCGATGACACTGCACCACGAAAAGCTCAGTCTGCAGCTCGAGAAAGAGCGGCTCCAGCGAGCGCAGCGGGCAGTGAACACTGCAGCAATTGCGACTGGCGCTTCGTCGCGACCACCGACGCCATCGGCTAGCTCGTCACGCACCTCAACGCCGCGCGGGTCTTCGTCATCGGCAAAGAAGATCAAAGGCGTCTTCTCATCGATCGCTGGCTCGTCGTCGCGATCTGGAGACGGTCGTCGATCCACAGCATCAGTTATCGATGAACACAGCGCAGTGACAGTCGCACCAGCGGTCATGACGTACTCATCTGTGCCGCATGGGTCGTCATTCACGAGCCGATCCGTGAGTGCAACACAGCTCGCAACGCCCATCGACAGCGTTCGCACTGCACTGCCACCGCAACATAGCAGCAGTCTTAGCGTCGACTTGAGCGACGTGCTCCAGAACCTGAGCGCCAGCGTCGACAGTCTGACAGAAGTCGAGCGCAGCATGTCGCTGTCAGCACTCGACGTTCGCCCGACATTGCCTGTCGCCTCGCTCGCGTCAACGAAGACAGCAACGCCACATATGAGCGATGTGAGCCTGCAAGACAGTCCCGTGCGCTACAGCGCTCGCTCTGCAACGAACAGCTCGTTCGTGAAGATGAACAAAGAGTGGTCCGCAGCTCCAGCACAAGCGAGTGAGTCAACAGGAACATCGCCGTCGACTGCGTCGGTTGCTTCGACACCAACAAGTGCGCCGACGAGCAGTGCCAACAGCGCTATCGCAACGAGTGGCGCCGAGTCGTGCAAGAAGCCGTCGCTCGGTGAACGCTTCCGGAGCTTGCGATGGAAAGCGTGAGACTACTGACAGCTACGATCATGAACACTGGATGCGATAGCGATGCTTTCTGGTTGTCGATCGCAATGCGTGGCGACACAGCGCTCCGATTGCTCGCACTGTCGAGTGTGAGCTAGAGAGCGCGAGCGAGCGATATGACAAGCCAGTCAAGTTGAAGTCAGATCGCCTTTTCAATAGCCTGCCACGTTGCGTATGCGCTAGCGTGGGTTTTGAAGAGATCCAGTTGTGGGTTATGTGGTCCACGCACTAGATACCTCATTCACACCCAGACTTGGAAAATCGTCAGTCTCCAAACCACGACACCACGCACACGAAGAGCGACAAGCGAGACGACGTCGAGCGCTTGCGGTCATTCACTCCCACACACGCACACGTCCGCATCGACCACCACCACAGGCAACACAACAAGATGGCAGAGATCGGCGCGATCATCAACCTCGTCAACAGCTTTGCGCTCGCGTACTCGTTCGAAGACGCTGAACGCTCGGCCAAGACGCTCCTCGCGCTCTTTGCAGACAACGCGACGTTCGCCGAGGAGCTCGTGGGCGAGTGCGTCGGCAAGAGCGCGATCGAAGAGGCGCTGCTCGAGCTCGCGAGCCTCACGTTCCTCGCTGACACGCGCCACTTGCCGAGCGGCCACGTCGTTGAGCTCGCAGACGCCGAGCACGCAACAGTGACGTCGTCGACTGTCGTGTTCTGGAAGTGCGTGCCCGTGATGATTGTCAAGTGGCGCGACGACGTCGTCAAGCGCGACGGCAAGTGGCTCTTCCAGACGCGACGGGGCGAAGCCGTGCAGAAGAACCTCGAAATGATCGGCGAGATGCAGCTCCGCGGCAAGAAGCAGTACGCACAAGCCGAGTAACTGCGCGTGTCTGTCAGTAAGTATGTCGCTCGTGTCTTGTGCGAGTGTCTGTTTGGCGCATCGCCCAATGCGTAAGTGAGCGCATGGCGAGTACGACCTACGAGCATGAGAGAAAGAGCTGCGACCGAACTCATACAAAGCAATACACACACCCTTCATCCTGCATGTCATGTCTGCGATCCTAAGCGTCTTGTAGATCTCGACTGTGCTGGCTCTGAGCTGCTGTGTCGGACGTACGAAGCGATCACATGGCGCAGTCGTTTGAAAGCGCCGGTCTCGGTGCACACTGCGTCGCAGCTGAAGCCATGACGTGTGAGTAATGCGGTGCGAAGCGTCGCGCTACGTTCGTTTGACAGTCAGTGACAGACGGACAGACGAGCTGGGGACGATGGGCGGCGCAGTGTCGGAGCTCCGGCACGACATCCACGCGCACGTCGTCATTGCGCAGCACTACCCGCGGTTCCTCGAGCCAGTGCTCGTCGGTGCGTATGGGAGTCTGGCGGAGCTGCAATACGCTCGTTGTCTTGTGAGAGCACCAAGCGACTGACGCACACGCTCATGCACCTGGACGTGTCGCTACGACTGACGCAGTCGTGCAGTTCTTCCTGCGCACAGCCGAGACTGGCGAAGGCGCAGACCCGACGCGACCGGTCGACGAGATCCCGATGGACGTCGTGATCACCGACAAGCGCGTGTTCGAGGAGGCGTCGACCGAGATCGAGCTCCTCGTGGAGAACGCAAACGTGATGCGCACGCTGCTCGATGCGATCGAGACGCACGCGTCGCTCGAGCTCGCGCCAGACTTGGACCCACTCAAGCGCTGGTACGACCCGCCATGGCGCAAGGACAAGCCGATGCCCAAGTTTCTCGACATCCCAGTCGACGAAGTCGCGCGCTTTCAGATCGCAGTGCTCCGGTGCGTCTCGACACTGTCTGTCGCTAGTGGAGTTGTCAACGCGCTCACGTGTACATGCGATGCCATGGCGACCAGCACGAGCATCCGGTGTCTGCGCCTCATGATGTACTGCAAAGACGCGCGGCAGCAGCTCGAAGACCTCCGCGGACCTGAGATCCTCAATCAAGCCGTGCTCGCCCACGCGCTCGACGACTTTGTCCGGAACGACGTCAAAGCGATCTTCTCCGCTGTCTACGGCGGCGAGAACGCCGTGCGCCGCATCGCGATCGGGAACGTCGCGATCACAATCGAGATGATGCGCGAGAACCTCGAGAGCGCTGTCGTGCAGCTCGCGGGTGCCCAACGGCTCTGTCGCTTGCTCGCAGCGGCGAACGCGCTCATGTACACACCACTCGCACCAGCAACAACGGCGGCATCTAGCATCAACAGCAGTCCTACGGACAGCGCCACCGCGGCACCCGACGCAGCGGCGTCGACAGCTGCACCGCTGTTTCAAGACATGGACACGTTTGGTGCAGTCGCGCTCGTCACAAGCTCGCTCCGGCGCTTCGATGTCGAGCGGTACTTGAGTCTGTACGTCCACGTGTGTCGCTTCATCTCGTTCGTCGCAGTCGAAGGTGCGTCAATGCATCACAGTGCTTCACAGCACCACCACCGTCAGCATCAGCACAGCCACTGACATGTGCGGTTGCCTGCCAAGAGCACAATGCAAAGATCATTGGGCAAGAGGGCGGCGTCGAAGGCGCTGTGGCGCTGCTCCTCAAAGCGCGTGCGATGCAGCGCGAGAAGAAACAGCGCGAGCGCGACGCCGCTGCGCGCGAGAAGCAGCGACTCGCGAGTGCGCAGTCGGACTGGAACGCGATCCTTGAGAGCAATACCACGAAGAACGACGCGCACGCACCGCCGCCAGCACCGACAGATCCAGCGATTGACACGGTCACGAGCGTCGCGTCGCTCGCAGTCGTCGACTTTACGCCGACCGAAGTGGCGCAGCAAGCGATGTGGGCGCTCGACCTGCTCGCGACGCTCGACTACAACGTCTCGCAGATGAAGCTCCACAAGCTCAAGTACGTGCTCGAGGAGATCCGACTCGACCCGGACGGCCGCGAGCTCGGCGACGCGCTCATTGTCACGCGCCGCTTGCGCCTCATTCGCTGGGACCAAGTCGGGCTGCCACCAACCAGAGGAGATGCAAAGGCAAAGCGCTAGCGCATGGACGACGAGAGAGAGAGAGACACACACGTGCGAACGACAGCAGGAGCGAGCGATCATCGTATTGACAAGCGGCGCTGCTGACTGCTGACTGCGAGAGATGTAGATGGAAAGGAGCAAGAGGTGTGGGCTCAGTCTGACACAGAGCACGCTCAAGAGCGCTCTACGACGAGAGCCCTGCGACCGAGCCGAGGAGCTCCTTGTCCGCGACCGTGAGCTCTGGGAGCACTGCCTGGAGCAGCTCGCTGTTCGCCGTGAGCACCTGGAGCGCTTGCGGGATCGTCTCCTACAAACACATTGATCCGTCAGCCACACACGCTTCCATGAGAGCTCTACGCATGAGGTCCGCACCTTGAGGTCGACGTCGTTGAGCGGATCAAAGTGCGCCTCGAACTCGTCCTCGGTCTCGCCAAAGTCGTTCTGGACGTCGCCTGCTGCGTCGTCGAGACGGTCCGAGAGCAGCTCGAATTGCTCGGATGGCGCAAAGATCGAGCCGCTGCCAGTCACAGCCGCGCCAGTCGCAGCGTCGTCGTCGTTGCCGTCGTCCGAGGCGTCGTCGTCGTCGTCGTCGGACGACTCCCACTCGTCCTCTTCGTCGCTGAGCTGCGCGAGCGTCTTTGCGAGCACGACCAAGAGCTTCGTGGGGAAGTGGACGGTCACGTGCTGCGTCTGACTCGCAGTTGGCGCGTTCTTGACGCGCGAGCGCGTCTGGATGCCGCCGCCTGTAGTGGCTGCAGCGTCGACGACTTCGCTGCCAGTGACCGTGATCTGGTGAATGCGCGGGTCGTTCCAGGCCGCGACTTGGAGCAGCGCGCTCGTCGTGACCTTGATGCAGTAGAGGCCGTAGAAGTCCTGCTGCTTCTCGATCCACGTCGCAAAGACAAACACGAGCATGTTCGGTGCCGCAGTGCCACCAGGCGCTGGGAGCTGCTCGAGCACGTTCAGGATCTCCTGGCCGTGCGAGTGCACGAGGCGCGCAAACACGAGGCAGAGCGACTGCACGAGCGACGGGAGCTCCGCCGTTGCCAAGCGCGCGCTCACGGCTGTGAGGATTGACTGGACCGTCGCAGCCGGGAGCGCCGCGCCGAGCTTGAGCAGCAGCTGCGTGATCAAGCCGCCGACACAGATCGCGCACGAGTCGTGGAGCGTCGGCGCGAGGAGCTTCGCAGCGATCGTCATTGTCGCGTCGACGCCGTTTGCGCCGTTCGCGCACGTGTACGCGGCGAGCGGCTCGACTGCAAACATCACGAGCCACTTGAGGCACTCGGCGCCGGCGTTCAGGACCTTCTCATCTTCGACAGCGTGAAGGATCGCAAGCAGCGGCTCGAGCACGAGCTGGATCACCTGCGCACCCATGCGCTGCGTGCCAGCGTCTTCGCCGCCGTGCGTCGCAGTCGTGCTCGAGACGAACGAGTGGCGCAAGAGCGTCTTGAGGATCGTGATCGCACTGCCAGCAGTGTTCACGCCGTTGCCTGCCGCGTCCAAGTCGAGGCGGCTCTGCTCGAGCATCGCACGGAGCACTGGGAGGACTTGGTCGTGGAGCGTCGCGACGATCGCGAGGTCGTCGAGCTCGAGGAGCGCGCCGAACGCGCCGTCAATGAACTCGGACACGAGTGGGTCGTTCAGGTTCTGGCCCCAGTGGTGGAGGAAGCAGCCGACGACCGCGTTTGCAGTCTCGACGCTCATGCTCTCGGCATCCTGGAGCACAACGACGAGCGTCTCGAGCACAATGTGGAGCGTCTCTTCGGTCGCGAGCTGCGCCAAGTGGATTAGCCGCGCGATGATGACGCTGCTCGCAGCTTGGACTTGCGCCTTCGCGGCGTCCTGCTTGATGATCGCGCCGATCGCGCGGCACGCGTACATGCGCACTGGGAGCACTTGCGACTGCTCAAGGCCCGAGATCGCGACTTGGAGGAACGCCGTGAGCATCGCAGCGCTCATGCCCTTGGCGAGGCGGCTCGCGCACCAGAGCGCCCGCGCGCGCAAGTAGATCTCTTCGTTCCCAGCGTTCATGACCTGGAAGAGCGTGTCGAGGAACGCGCCGAGGTCAAGGAGCTCGCGCACGTCCGGTGCGTTCTTGCGCAGCGCAGCGAGCGTCGGCGCCGCGAGCGTCCCGATGACCAAGAGCGCTGCTTCTTGGAGACGCCAGTTGCCCTGCGTCTTGAGGCGCTTCTGCGCCGCGTCGAGCGCTGCGACGACGGCTTTGCGGCCCAAGACGCTCTCGAGCTCCGCGAGCAAGTCGGTCGCGGCATTCCGGACGTTGTACGCGAGGCTGTCGTCGTCTTCGTCCGCGACGTACTTGTTCGGGTCCTCGGCCCAGCTCGCGACCTGGTGCGCTGTGATCTGCATGTACGCGATCATGACAAAGACAAAGTCCGGCAAGCCCGCGAGCACGAGCTGCCGCGTCTTCTTCGTCGGCGCGTGGATCGTGCCGCGGAGGAACTCGAACGCCGCGACGACCATCGCGCTGTGGCCAATCACGCCGCCTTCGCTGTCGCTGTCGTATCCGTCGTCCTCCTCTGCGGCGTTCTGCACGACGCCGTGCTCGAACGCGTCGATGCCGTGGACCAGGAGCGCGTAGACCTGCGGCATGATCTGCGGCAGGACGTCGGTCATGTCCTTCGGCCACTCTTTCACGAAGCTGTTGAGCGTCGCGAGGATCTGGATCTTGATCGAGTAGTCCGAGACGCTCTGCACTGGCGCCGTGAGCTGCGCGAGGAAGAGGCGGATCCACTCGCTCACGTTCCCGAGCAGGAGCTGCCGCGCCGAGTCGTTCCCGACCTGCGCCTCCATGCCGACCATGAGCAAGTTGCTCTGGACAATACGCACGATGCGGCTGCGGATGCCAGCGGGGAACTCGTCAGCTGTGACGTACACGCGCTGGAGGTGCGGGAACACGAGCGCGACGAGGTCGCAGCAGCTATCGCTCGAGAAGTGGCCGCCAGCGAGCGAGAGGAACCGGATCGCGAACGCAATGCGGAGCTTGTCGGTCCCAGCGATGAGCTCGAGGATCACCGGCAAGATCTCGGTCCACTGGTCCGGCCAGTCGCGCTCAAAGATCGCAGTGACCGTGAGGCAGAGCGCCGTCTGGAGCTTGCTCTCGGCAAAGAGCTCGAGGCGCTGCTGGATCGCCACGACGATCGCGTGCTTCACTTGGCGCTTCTCGTCGTCATGGACAATGTACCCGTCTGCAACAGGCGCAGTCGCGTCAGCGTCGTCGTCGTCGTGTGCGCCAGCGACCCAGTACGAGTTCACGAGCTTCTTGAGGAGCAGGCACGCGAGCTGCTTGTGCGCGCTCGAGGTCTCCTGCGTCGGCGCGAAGAGGAACTCGCAGAGCTGGAGCGCAAAGCCCGGCGCGCGGAGTAGGCTCGTGAGCTGTGCCTCGCAGTCTGCCTGCACGGCCGGGGTCGGCGAGAGGCTCCCGTCCAGAAGCTGCGCCAGTCGCTCGCTCATGCTGATGTCGTCGAGGTGGTGCTGCGATGATTTGGATGGCGAGACAAAAAGTTAGTCATGTTTCTGTTTGAAGCTCGATACATTATGATTGACTTGATTTCAGTATCGGTTTCGTCAACCTCGAATGGCGCCAAAAAGGAAAGAAAACATCGGATAATCAAATTAGAGTACCCATGATAAAGTATGCAAAAATTACCGTTTTACTATAATTGTCGGATTTTATATCACTCCACATGTTATTGTCTATCACGACGGCGCGACATGATGCATGAGTCTCATGGAGTCTCATGGGTACATCTTTATCAATACCGCTGGAGTCCCACGCACCCTTCAATGATGTAATCGCCTTTTTCAAGGTTTACTTCAAATATATTCGCAATCCATTCAACTTGGTCACGAGGAAAGAGTCCACCTTGCTCGCCATAGCATCGACAGTCTCCATGTTATCTCAATGACTGTATTTTTTGTTGATGATGTAGGGATTAGCTCGCAGTTACCGCAACTGGAGCAGCGATCTAGTACGACTGAACTTAATCTGGAGTGTCGTTGTGGTGGTGCTACAATGATTTAGATGTGCTGTGATCTGGATCACTGCTGGCGATCATGATCGGGAAACGCAACCACCGTTGTGCTCGTCTGCTGGTTGAATCGCTGACCGAGTCGCGTTGCCCTGCCGTACACCGACTCGCCTGCTGGTACCGACGCATCTGAAGCCGACTAGATCTGTAACGGGGCTGCTGTGCTAAGTACGAAGGAGCACAGCAGACTCCCATTTAGTGGCCTAACCTGATTTCTGACGACCATGGTCGTCCCATCAGAGGGCTCACTAATTAGGTTAGCTCCCTCACTTTCATCACTATGCATGATCTCAATACAAAAACCTCAGAGTTGAAAATACCGAGTTCAGCGCAGTTCCTCTGCGCTTCACCCATCGCTTCCTCGTAAGACCTCGTGCGAGCTACGTCACGGAGAACACTCCCGTGACACCTGGTAGCACTTCGTAGTCCGTCTAACGACCAAGATGAGCACGCTCCCGATCGAAGGCGACAACGGAACGTCGCTCAACTACAGCGACTTCGCGCACCTGACTCCGTACGAGTGGGACGCGCTACGCCGCCTCGCTGACGTGTCCGGCCTGACGGCCGTCGCAGCGATGCTGTCCGCGATGTCGCAGGAGCACCAACATGCCGCTGCACAAGAGTTCATGGTCCGCGAACTCGCCGACGCGCGTCGGCGAGGCTCAACTCCCGCGGCATCAACAAGGGGCGACGTCGTCAAGCTCGACGTCACAAGCTACAACGGCGAAGGCCCAAACCGGCTCGCTTTGAACCGCTGGCTTTGTGAGATCGATATCGCCATCCACGCGCGACAGCTCACCTCCGAGCTGTCACGCACCCACTTCCTCCTGTCCAAGCTCGGTGGCCGCGCGAAGGAGTGGGCTTTGGGCCGGCTTGTCGCCGACCCGAACTGCTTCCCGACGCTCGACGCGCTGAAGAGCGATCTGCGACTCGCGTTCGAGCCGCCTCAAGACGAGATGCATCATCGCGCTGCGTTCCTCGCACTCAAGCAAGGTCGTGCGTCCATGCGCGACTACGTGCAACGTGCTCGTCACCTCGTCTCATGCGTCACTTCGTCTCCGATCGACATGGCGACGCAGGTCCATGTCTTCATCTCCGGCTTGAACGCTGGTCATCAGCGCCTGTACTTGACCCGGAAGCCTCCGGTGTCGCTTGAAGAGGCTTTTGCGATCGCGATCCGCGAAGACTTCAGCGTATCCGCCTCGCGGGGCCATCACGCCGTCGCCCCGCGAGCTGACAACAGCGCCGAACCGATGGAGATTGACGCAATCGAGCACGAAGCGACTCCGCCACGTATAGGCTCTGGTAACAGCAACGGCAGTCGCCGCGGCGGAACAAGCAACAAGCAGCTCATCTGCTTCCGCTGCCGCAAGGTCGGTCACCGCGCGGCAGTATGCCGCGCGCCAGCTCCGGTACTTGCTACTGTTGAGGTTGAAGACGAGACCGAGCAGCCCGCGCATGCAAAAAACGCGGGCTCCCAGTAGGTGCAGGGCGACCTACTGGGCTCATCCAGCGGAACGTGCCTCCGGTGGCGTCACCTTCTGCTAGCCCCACCACTGCTGCGCTTCATGCGCAGCTCTTTGCCACCACCTCGAGCAGCGACAAGCGGCTGATCGTACTCAGTTTGCACGTCGCTGGCGCGAAGCGATCCCTTCGCGCCCTTGTCGACTCAGGCGCGACGAACAACTTTGTACGAGCCGAGACTTTGCAACTCCTGCCCTCGCGGGTGCGCGCCCGCGAGCAACCAGGCGCGATGGTAGTCAAGTTTGCAGACGGCGAACCGCGGTCACTACCGCGGCGATCGGTCGAGTTCGAGTACGAGTTCGACGGGTTCAAGAGTAGCGACTCATTCCTCGTTGTCGATCTTGGCGGCTCGTTCGACTGCATCTTTGGAATGCCGTGGCTTGCGCGCCACAGGCCTGACATCGACTGGCTGAGTCGCACAGTAAAGCCGCGCGACATCGACATCGGCGGTGTTCTCGCCCACCTGAGCGACAGCGCAAGCGCCTGGCCGCACGTCACAGTCGTGGACCCCGACTCCACGACGCTCAACCCGCATGAAGAGAGCGATGGCCCTTCATGCTCGGTTTGTTGCAAAGCACCGTGCGCCACGCCGACGCGACAAGCGAACGCCGATGGCGAGTGGGTCACTGTGAACCGCAGGAAGGCAGCGGCATCTGCGGCGAGAAGCAGAACGGCGCCCAATCGTGCAGAAGTCGGAAAAGCGCGAGCAGTGGCTCGCGCTCCAATTCCCCAGCGCCAAGAGAGTCACCCACGCGCACCGGCTTGGCCCTCTGCGCCGGCGCCGACGTACGACACGATCCACGTCATCAACATGACTGGTCACGGCCCGCCGCGCCACGACATGAAGATCACGAGTCCGCCTCGCGAAGCAACCGAGCTCACTCGGCTGCCTGTGATGTCTTGGAAGAACATGCTCAGCGAGATCAAACTCGGTCGCGTCGAACAGCTTTGCGCCGTCGTGGTCGACCCAGCGGATCCGGCGCTCGTTGGCAGCGAGCGCCCTGCTGGAGCAGAGCCGAAGTCCGCTCGCGAAGAACGCTACGCTGCGCAGTCGTGGGACGAGCTCGAAGCATCTGGGAACCCAGTCTTGGACCTCGCCCGCGAGTTCTCCGACATTTTCCCCGACAAGATCCCGCCGGTGCTCCCGGCGGACAGGGGCGTACGCCACGAGATCGACCTCGTGCCTGGAACAAAGTACTGCGTGACGCGGCAGTGGCCGCTGCCGCGCGACCAAGTCGAAGCGATCGACTCGTTCTTCGAAGGCCGGCGAGCCGCCGGCCATGTCCGCGAGTCGACGTCGCCGCACTCGAATCCAACGTTCTGCGTAAAGAAGGCGACTGGAGGCTGGCGCATCGTCCACGCGTTCAACAAGCTCAACGACGCGACGATCCCAGCACAGACGCCGATCCCGCGCAAGGACATGGTCCTCGACACCATGTCTGGCAGCACGATCTTCAGTACCATCGATCTCTCCGACGGCTTCTATCAGATCCTCATGCGCGAGTCCGATGTTCCGCTGACGGCAGTCAGTACTCCCAGCGGCATGCTCTGGGAGTGGCTGGTGATGCCGCAAGGGCTGAAAAACGCCCCTGCCACGTTCAACCGCATGGTGTCGCACGTGCTTCGCCCGCTGCGCGACTTTGCCCCGAGCTACTTTGACGACATCTTCGTGCACAGTCGCGCCACCGAGGGCGCGACAGATCTGGATGTCCATCTCGGGCACTTGCGCAAGGTGTTCGAAGCCATGCGCGAGAACAAGCTGTACGCGAACTTGAAGAAGTGCATCTTCTGCGCTCCCGAGATCCCGGTGCTCGGCAGCTACGTGAGCGCGGACGGCGTCCGCGCTGATCCAGAGAAGGTGGCTTCGATCGTCGCGTGGCCGGTACCTCGCGACCAAAAGGAACTCCGGCAGTGGCTTGGGCTTGCGAACTACCTTCACCACTACGCGAAAGACTTCGCGTCCGCGATCTTCCCGCTCTCGCAGTTGTTGAAGAAAGACGCCACGTGGGTGTGGCGTCGCGAGCACCAGACAGCGTTTGATGACATCAAGACGCGGCTCTCCTCCGCGCCGGTACTTGCACTGGCGGATCACACGAAGGAGTTCCACGTCGTTTGCGACGCGAGCGACTTCGCGATCGGCTGCGCGCTCATGCAGCATGACGCTGAGGGACGGGAGCGCGTCATCAGCTTCCAGTCGCGACAGCTGAAGCCCGCTGAGCGCAACTACCCTGTGCACGACAAGGAGCTGCTCGCGATGCGCTACGCGTTGGTGAAGTTCCGCGTGTATCTGCTGGGTGAGCAGACTTTCGCGATCTACACCGACCACGCGTCTCTCCGAACCGCGACAAAGTCGCCGCATTTGAGCCAGCGCATGGCGCGCTGGCTGTCGTTCTTCGCCGAGTACAACTTCGTCGTCTTCTACAAGCCCGGTTCGACGAACATCATCGCTGACGCGTTGTCGCGGCGTCCGGACAACGACCCGCGACCCAACTCGCCGCGCCATACCGCCGACGATGACGATGACGACGAGTGCAATGCGTGTGTCGCGCTCGGCATAAGCGCGACGGCGTCAACTGCTGTGAGCCCGCTGCGAGACGAGATCGTCGCGGCGTACGCCCGCGACCCGTCGTGCGCCGCCATGCTTAAGTACTGTCGAGACCCGTCCAAGTTGACGCTGCAGCTTCTAGCTCCCGCAGCGCGGAGCCAGGCGCCGCGCTTCTCGGTTTCCGGCGACTTGCTCAAGTACCAGATCGACCGCTTTGACAACCCTCGCGTCGTCGTGCCGCTCGACGACGACTTGCGCGCTCGCATCTTGCACGAGTACCACGACGCTGCGTCTGGCGGCCATCTTGGCCGCGAGAAGACGTATCTCGCTCTTGCGCGCGACTTCTACTGGCCCCACATGTACAAGTGGGTGCGCAAGTGGGTCCGGTCGTGCGAGACGTGCCAGCGCGTGAAGCCGTCGCAGTCGTCGCAAGCCCCGCTGCAACCGCTCCCAATCGCCGCGGATGCCTGGCGATCCGTGAGCATGGACTTCATCTTCGGGCTGCCTCGGGATCACGCTGGTCGCACAGGCGTCTTCGTGGTTGTCGACCGCTTTAGTAAGATGGCACACCTCGCGCCGGTCGCGGTCGGCATCACCGCGCAGGAGACAGCTGAGCTCTTCCTCGACATGGTGTATCGGCACCACGGCATGCCGACGTCGATCGTCTCTGACCGTGACCCGCGCTTCACGGCAGCGTTCTGGGACCGCCTCTTCCAACTTCTCGGGACGCGGTTGCTCATGTCGACCGCGTCGCACCCGGAGACCGACGGACAGACGGAGCGCGCCAATCGAGTCGTCGAGGACGTGCTGCGCAGTTACGCGACGTCACACACGTCGTGGAGCGCGCTGTTGCCGATGGTCGAGTTCGCGATCAACAACGCAGTGCACGAGTCGACCGGTCACACGCCGTTCTTCATCAACAACGCGCGTCACCCGCGCGTTCCCGCGGTTCTTGGCTTTGACGACGACGGCTTTCTTGAGGGGGGAGGGACACCGAGCGCGTCGGTGTCATGCGTCGCTCTTCCAGCATCTTCGGAGGCGAGCTCGCGCTCCAACAGGTCGTCGCACTGCGCAGTCGTGATGACTCCAACAGAGGCGACAAGTTGGGCCAACGCGGCGCTTATCGCGCCATCACGACGCGCGATCGCCATCACCACTCGCGCCGGCGCGGGCAAGCCATCCGCGCCTGTGTCTTCAATCGGCGACGATCGTGTGCTCGAGTTCGTCCAAAAGCGCGAGTCAATCGCGCGCTTTGTGCGCGATGCAATCGCTGCAGCAGTCGATCGGCAGAAAACAGCAGCCGATCAGCGCGGGCGCAAGAATTCCGAGGAATTCGCTGTCGGTGACCGTGTTTTGTTATCGGCGTCCGGCATTGCACCCGGTTCTGTCACGAACCTTGGTGCGACCAAGCTCGCACCACGCTTTATCGGCCCGTTCACGATCACACGACGCAAGGGCGAGGCGTACACACTTGACATGCCAAGTGCATTGAAAGTGCACCCGACTTTTTATGTCGGGCGCTTAAAGCGCTATGTTGCTGCTACGGTTCCGACGGACGTGCCGCCACGCCAGGTTCGAAGCGCGACCCGACGTGACGAGGACGCGGCTTCGCCAGAGCACTTGGTGGCTGCTGACCCGCGCGGAACGCCCGATTGTCCGCGCGAAGAGCCTCGTTTGCCTGGACCACCTTCGCCAGCTGCGCTCGAAGCGCAGCAACCTCTTGGTCGAGTCGATCCGCCTCCGCAATCGCGTCATCGGCGCGGCTCAGAGCAACGTCGGCGTCGTGCGACACCATCTCCAGCCGATCAGGCACAGGCGCGACTGTCGTCTCGTCGCGCCACGTTCCGCCGCGATGGTCCGCCGCCGCTTGTTGACAGCGCGGGTCACCCGCGCTGGATCGTCGATCGTCTGCTTGAACACCGCGACCGTGGTCGCGGTGCCAGTCGCCGCGAGTATCGTGTCCGCTGGCTTGGCTTTGACTCGGCCAGCGACTCATGGGAGCCTCGCGCCACGCTTCTCGAAGACGTTCCCGACTTGGTGACGGCGTACGAGGCCGTTGCTGCTGCTGCTCGCGCCAAGGCGACGACGCGCGACCACGCGACCGAGAGCGTGAACGCGATCGTCTCGGCTCTTGCCACCCCACATGCCTCTCCTGCGAGCGCGCAAAGCGCGCGTCGCCTTCCCACGCGCGCTCAGGGGGAGCGCGCGGGCTGCGCCCTCGAGACAAAGAACGCGCGCTTGTCGCGCGACCGAGAGCGAGAGCGCGCGCGCGTGCGAGCGACGTGGTGGCGAGACGCCGCGGCGGTCACCGCGCGCAGCGCGGTTCGCCGCAAGCGCGCGTCGATACTGGGCGAGGAGAGCCTTCTCATCTTCGTCGAGCGGATACTCCGCGAGCATCGCCTCCCACTGCTCGAGCGTCGGCTTCTCGCGGTTGTTGCAGATGCGACAGTACGCCACGACGTGAACGAAGCAACACGGCCGGTCTGCGTCCCACGACGCCGAGCACACGCGCTCGGCGAGGTCGCCCAGATGGTAGCGCTCGTGCTGTCCCTCGCGGCGCTCGAGCTCGAGCGCCATGTTTGGCTCGAGGTTCCAGCGTGCAACGAAGCGCGTCCACGACTCGTCAAGCGCCTCCTTCGTCACGTTGCCGGTCGTCGTGATCGGCTTGCCGCGCGACTGGCGCCATCGGCGCCACATGTCGGCGAGCTCCTCGTCGCCAGGGGAGTCGCGCACGGTGCTGCAGTCGTACAGCGACAGTCGGCGAAGCGCGTCGGCGTACGTCGCCGTCGCTGCGATCACGCTCGAGCTCGGCAGAGGCTGGCGGCAGGCGTCGCACATAGCTCGGCTCTCGTCGCCGTGCTGCATGGTCTTCGGGGTCGTCGCTCTTCTCGCTCGCTGCGTCGCGCCTCGTGTGCGCGTCGTGTGCTTTGGTTTTGTGTGCATTTGCCTTCTTTCGCTTGCGTGTCAGCAAGCTTGTGTGGGGGATGGTGTAACGGGGCTGCTGTGCTAAGTACGAAGGAGCACAGCAGACTCCCATTTAGTGGCCTAACCTGATTTCTGACGACCATGGTCGTCCCATCAGTGGGCTCACTAATTAGGTTAGCTCCCTCACTTTCATGACTATGCATGGTCTCAATACAATAACCTCAGAGTTGAAAATACCGAGTTCAGCGCAGTTCCTCTGCGCTTCACCCATCGCTTCCTCGTAAGACCACGTGCGAGCTACGTCACGGAGAACACTCCCGTGACAAGATCGGACCTGCGAGACGTGTTGCGTCGTTGAGCGATCGCCTGGTGGGTGGCAGCGCTGCAGACCTCGGTAACGGAGTCATTCTGAAGTAGCACTAACAAACGAAGATAACCCCCGTAATAGGGGCAGTCCTCATGACGTAGAAGTTTTGTCGGAGCTTCCTCGAATGATTGCTGTTGTGGAGATAGAGTGTCACCGCAGCTGGTGCTGCGGTGATTCGCTTGCCGTCGTCGCGCTCTGTGGTCGTTGTCGTCGCATCGAATTGTTCAAAATGCACAACACAATTGCAAATTGTATGGTGCAACTATGCTAGTTGTACTCCTTCCACATGCACTGAAAGAGTCTGTAAAGCTTCACTGCATCCTTGGCGCTCGCGAACATGCACACGTCGTCCTTGACGTGCTCGGCCGCGCCCGTCCAGCTAACGAACCTTGGACAGCGGTTGAGCCGTCAACGATGGAGTACTTCGAGTGCATTGCTCTGATTTTAGATTATTCAGTATTGACGAAATTGAAGTCATTCACTCGCGCGTCACGACATGCGGCAATCATACTACTGTTATATAGGATTTTGATTGGATTTCAGTGTCAACTTCGTCAACCTTTACTATTGGCGCCCGGCATCTTCTTGAACCTTGATGTCGGCCTCGAGTAAAGCGGTTTCATCCCGACAAATATCATTTGCCAATCAGATACAGGGATCTATTCGCGACGGCAATGTGGTCGCTGACAGACGACAATTTGTCTGGTTGCTTCACTTCAAGCGGCGTCAAGTACTGGGACCGCGCTCACAGAGTGTCCGAGCACTTGATGCATTAGCCCACAATGCGCAACGACTCGAATATTGCCGCGTGCGTGACGACAATGCAACTCTTCACGCCCACATGAACAGTAAGGCGATGTCTTGCTCGTATTTGCGCGCCGCCAAATCGCCGCACACCCTCACGAAATGCTGCAATCCACATCCGGAAGTGAACGTCGAACGACGAACGAGAGCCAATACTTGTTTGACTGGAGTTTGAAGTTGACTTTTTGGTGCCAACCCAGCTGGCGATTCTTACGTTTCTATCGTTTCTACTTGACCATCGTATCTAATTGTGGTACAGCTGCTCGCGAGGAATGTACCTGGTTGTTTAGTACACTCGATTCTCGTTGTGCGTCGAAATCATATTATCATACAAATACACTGATTGCTTTCTCACAGGTCATTTTTACATCGTGACGAGCCGTTGGCTGAAGTTTCAATTGGCGTACTTCACTCTCTCTCTCTCGTGCAAAGCGACACAGCCAAGAGCTGCCCCTCAGCGCGCACGCTTCAAGAGCTGGACGATCGAGAGCCGCACAGCCACACGCGAGCGCCACCGGTCAGACGCCAAGTCGCTCGCTCGCCTCGCTCTCTCGCTCTCTTGTTCTCGTGTTGTTGCCACGATGGCGGACGCGCAGCAACACACGCACGTGCTCGTTTCGGTCAGCGACAGCTCTGCCACGACGCCAAAGACGCCGACAATGACGCACCGCGCGCACTTGCTCGACCAGCCGTCGTCGCCAGTTGCGAGCGCGCTGCTGTCGTCGCCGCGTGCATTCGCTGCGCCATCGCCGCACCACCAGCAACCTCGTCCGCGCATGGTATTTGCCACGCCGCCTCTGCGTCTCGAGACGAGCGGAGCATCGCTGCAGCTGCCGCATGCGAACGGAATGCAGTGGGCGACATCGCCAGCGAACCGCAGTCTATCCGAGATGAGTGAGCTCCTGCCGAGCAGTGCAGCGCCGTCACCTGCTGGTTTCGGAGCTGCTCGGTCGCAGCGGTCCTGGAGTCGCTTGAGCGGCTACAGTGGCGCTGCGCCGTCCGCTGCGTCACTCTGGAAGCACCGAGCGCACGAAGTAGCGCAAGCCGTGCCGTGCATCCTCATCGCGACGCTGCTGAACTTGATGATCTGCGTTCCGTTCGGGCTCTCGTTCTTCCCAGTCGAGTGGCACGAGATGCCAGTGCCACGCGCGCTCGGGATCCAGATGTTCCTGCTCACGACTGCGATCTGCCAGTTCGTGTTCGTCGCCAAGAGCTCGTTCGACGGCGCGATCGGCATGATGATGGTCGAGAATGTGCCGTTCATGCACACCCTCTCGCTCTCAATCATCCACGAGCTCGGTGCTTCGAGCGCGGAAGTGCTTCCAACGATCCTCGTCACGTACGCGCTCTCGTCTGTCGTCGTCGGCGTCCTCTTCTTCGTGCTCGGATACTACAAGCTCGGGAACATCATCTACATGTTCCCAAAGCACATCATCGTCGGTGCAATCGGCGGCATCGGCGCGTTCGTGCTCCAGAACGGCGTCGAGAACGCCACAGGCCGTGCGTTTGAGTGGACAACAGACGGTGTCACGTCGCTCTTTGAGGCAGACGTCGTGTGGCTCTGGGTCTCGTCTGCGCTGCTCGCGCTCGTGCTCTCGGTACTCACGCGCTGGTTCAAGTCGCCGCTCTTCCCGCCGCTCTTCTTCGTCTCGATCCCGCCGCTGTTCTACGTCGTGCTGGCGCTGCTGGGTGTGTCGCCCGAGACTGCGCGCGCGCACGGCTGGTTCTTTGACCGCGCGCCGAACGTCGAGTTCTACACGCTCTGGGAGCAGTTCGACTTCAGTCTCGTGGCGTGGCACGTCATTCCGAAGCAAGCCGGCACGATCCTCGGGCTCACGATCTTCTCGCTCATGCACGTGCCGATCAACATCCCGTCGCTGAGCCTCACGACGGACTTTGAAGCCGACATCAACGAAGAGCTCGTGGCGCACGGCATCTCGAACGCGCTCGGCGGCTTTGCTGGCAGCGTCCAGAACTACCTCTGCTACTCGACGTCTGCGCTGTACTACAAGTGCGGCGGCGGCGGTCGCAAGAGCGGCTTTGTCATTGGTCTCCTTATGCTCTACTTCTTCTTCATCGGTCCGAACGCCGTGTCGTACGTCCCGCGGTGCATGGCAGGCTGCCTCATGATCCACATCGGCCTCGACTTGCTCAAAGAAGCGCTCATTGACACGTACGACGAGCTCGATGTCATGGAACTCGGCACGGTCTGGGTCATCGCCGCGTGCATGACGTTCTGGGGCATGAACCAAGGCCTCGCAGTCGGCGCGCTCCTCGCGTGCATGACGTTTGTGATGCAGAGCGCGCGCGCACCGACGAACGCGCCGATCCGCGGGAGCATGAGCGCCGCGACGCTCCGGAGCAGCGCGTGGCGCACGACGGAGGAGCTCGACGTGCTCGACAAGGAGTGTCGCTTCGTGCACGCGATTCAGCTCAAGGGCCATCTGTTCTTCGGGAACGTCAACACACTCAGCGAGTACGTCCGCACGCTGCTCGAACACCCGCCGACTGGCGCAATCCGTACACTCGTGCTCGACTTTACGCTTGTGGTTGGACTCGACTCGTCTGCCGCGGACCGGCTGACGAAGATCAAGAGTGTGTGCGACCAGCACGCGTGTCGTGTCGTGTTTGCTGCGATCCCAGCGGCGTACAGCAAGTTTGCTGAGCACCTCGTGCGGATCTTTGGCGACGGCGCGTCGTTCCACGTTGCGTCGGACCTCAACGCTGCGCTCGAGTGGTGCGAGACCGAGATCTTGCGCGCGCACGCGGCTGCGGACGAGTTCAAGAGGCCGATCGCAGAGGAGAGCGAGTGTCCAAGCGCGATGGACAGTGACGAGTGCGTCCATCTCAAGAAGCTCCAGCGCCTCATGCCGAACGAGCCGCTGCGCGTGATCCACCGCTTGCTCGAGTACTTTCACATTGAAGAGATCGAGCAGGACGACGTGCTCTGGCGCCAAGGCGACGTCGCAGACCGCAGTCTCTTGCTCGTCGACGGTCTTTTGCGCGCAGTGATCGAAGAAGAGGCCGGTACGACTGAAGACGTCGCAGTCGGCGCAGTCGTCGGCGAGCTCTGCTTCCTCACAGGCGAGAAGCGCAAGACGACGCTCGTTGCCGCTACGCGCAGCGTCGTGTACGTGCTCGAGCGCGCGCGCTTTGACGAGATGGTCGCGAACGACTGCTACTTGGCGTTCCTGTTCCAAGGCGTCGCGCTGCGGTACACGTCGTCGCGCATGCAGTACGTCGGGAACCGCATCTGGGAGACCAAGTGCGTGCCCATTTAGCCTCGAGGCAAGCGATAGATAGAAAGAGCAGAGCGCTCGAGGCGAACAGGGGTCAATGCATTAGAGGTCATTCGAGCTGTATATGGATCGCGTAGTATGATGAGCAAGAGCTCATTCGCTGGCGAGAGCGTCAGTGGAGCATCTCGCAGAGTGCGTGGAGCGCCGCTTCTTCGTTGTTGCCGCACGACTCGTACACTGCGACGACGAGGTCGCGATCAAAGCCCATGGACGCAATCTGCTCAGTCAGCACGAGTGTGAGCGTGAGGCTCGCGTTTCAAGCAATCGAGAGCAGAGACGTACCCGTTCGATCGCCAAGAGATCGTCGGTTGCTGTGTCAACGTCGCATGGATTCGACAGATCTGTCGTCACTTCAGCGGGCGGACTCTCGCTCGCAAGGTCGATCGCCAGGTCCTCACGCGATCCGTCTTCCCGCATCGGCGTCTCTGGTTGTGGCTTGGCAGACGTCGATGCCTTTGGCGGCGGCAAGCGGAAGAACTCAACTGCAGCGCACGGATTCGCAACGAGCGGCGCAAGCACGTCGTCTGGCACGTGCTCTTTCACACGCATGATCGCTTGGAACACGTCGCGCGCTGCGAGTCGAGGGACGTCGAGGTCACTGAGCTCGGTCACTGCCGGCTCTAGCACGCGGAGCTGTGGATGTGTGCGTAGAAGCGCAGTCGTGCGGTTCGACGCGCTGCGCATCGCGAGGACGCGCGTGTCGCCAGTGAGAATCGCGATCGCAGTCGCGAGGTCGTCGCTGCTCTGCTGCACGGCCACACGCGCTTGAGCAGCTACAAAGCCCATTTCCACGAGCTGCGCGACCATCGTATGCTGGAGCGACGACATCGTGCCGTTTGCGTCTGATTGACTGCGTTTGCGCTTGTGGCTTGTTGGTCTGTCGGATGCATCCGCACGCGCAATGTCGTCATTCTCGTCGTCGCTGTCGCTGGCCGATGGCTCGTGCGCAAAGACGAAGAAGTCGGTCGGCGTGAGCGTGTGGAGGTTGAAATGGTCCATGTCGGCGAGGATGCGGCCGCGGAACATCACGAACGACTCGCTGCTGCTGCTGTCGCTAGCGTCGGACGCTTCGTCGTCGTCATTCGCTTCGCTCTTGTGCTCCGAGTCGTCGTCGTCACGGCGCTGCTGGCGACGTCGCGACTTCTTGGATTTGTCAACGCCAGCTGTAGCATCGGTGCGCGTCTGCTGCTCGAGCACGAGGCGCTTGAGCGCAGCGACTTGGATGCGCTGCGCGCCGGCGCGCATCGGCAGGAGCCACTCCTTGCCATCGCGCACGCTCAGGACACGAACATGCTGCTCCATTTGAAAGTGCGATCGATTTTAGAATGACTTGGACTCACTATAGCATACTCGAGTCCAATCGTAAGATGCTGAAACTCGGCACTTCGCATTGCGCACTCATTCGCATATTTCAATACAAATTACAAGTCAAAAGAGAGAATTGACCCGTTCTGATCCAACCGCTTCAACAACACTTGGTTGTTCGCAGGACAGATGTGATCGCAATGGAGAAGCGCTTACTTCGGCTCTTGCTGCGCGACGCACGCGCTTCTCCTCAGTCTCTCTCGCTCTCTCGCTCTACGTGCACACATTGCGACGATGCAGAGCCTCCACACGACGACCTACAACTCGGAAGCCATGCGCGTGACCGTGAAGCTCAGTCTCGCGGACGAGACGCACCGCGTGACGCTCGATGACCACGACGCACTCACGTTCGAGGCGCTCCAGGCGCTTGTTGCGCGCATATTCGGCATCGCGACGCCCAAAGCCTACGCGCTCGTGTACACGGACAACGAAGGCGACCTCGTGACCGTGTCGTCGACAGCAGAAGTCGACGAAGCCCGTCGTGTGCTTCTCAGTCAACACGACACTCTCAGTAGCAACAAGACCCAGTCGCGACCGCTGCACTTTCGCGTCGTCCCGCGCGTGAGCGTGAAGGACCAGCTCCCGTCTGCGGTGCTCAACGCCGTCGACGAGCTCTCGAGCACGATCGCACGCCTTGCGAGCGACACGCGCGAGAGTCTTGCGCAGAGCGCGTACCTCGAGCGCAGTCGCACAGCTGTCGCGAGCTCCGCAAAGCACACGCGCGCGTTCTTTGACGCAGCAGGACGCGAGCTCTCGCAGCGCCTGCGTGTCGTGCACGCGTGCATCGCTGGCGAGATCGAGCGCCGTCGGTCCAGCGCGTCTGACGCTTTAGTTGCGTCGCCATCGGAGCACGAGCAGAGCAACACAGGTCACGAGATGGTCGTCGATGCGCAGCACGCGCAGCGCACGCTCTACGACGCGAGCGACAGTATCGCCGACGATGCGAGCGAGCACGAGGGCGACAGCGACGACGAAGTGTCGACAGCTGGTGTTGCGCTGGTAGAAGATCGTGAGGATGAAGACACGGACGATGTCCCAGTCCTCGCGGCACCTGCTGCGCCAATTGAGACCGACGCTGCGTACGCCTCGGACGCAGAGACTGTCGCGTCGAGCGACTCGGACAGTGACGATGACGATGACGACGATGGTTGGGCCGTTGTACCAGACGTCTGGAGCGCCGAGGTCGCGCTCATCCGGACGATCGTGCCGCACGTGCACGTGGACGACTGCGTCGCGACGCTGCGCAAGCACGGCGGCGACCTCGAAGCCGCGATCAACGAGCTCACGGACGCATGAGCGACTGCCTCTCTCACTCTCACTCTGAATGAATGAACAAGCGAGTCTCTCTCTTGCGTCTACTGATCGCTAGCCGTACGTGACGCGCTGACCGGTCTTTGGCACTGACGACGGCGGTGCGCCACGCGGCGGCGCTCGTCCACTGCCGCTGCTGCTACTCGCGCCGTTTGGCGCGGGCGACATGGCGCTTTGCGCTGCACTACTGCTACTGCTACTGTTGCTAGCGACTGACACGCTACCGGTCGCTTGCTTGGCTTGTCCGAGCGCGACGTTGCGGCAGCGCGAGGCAAAGTTGAGCGAGCAGAGCGTCTCCCAGGCGTTCCACTGCACGGGGCTGACGTTCACGAACATGAGGACCTTGGAGTTGCCGCTGAGCGAGTCCTGGAGCAGGAACGTGAGCTTCGAGTTGCGGTACGGCACGTGCTTGCTGCTCGCACCGAGCGCAGCGATGACGTCGCCGAGCGCCGAGAGCGACCGGTTGATGTTCTGCGCCTCTTTCAGGCGCTGGCCACTCGCTGCGGTCTTGCTCACGCGCTCGGAGCCGGCGAGGTCGATGAGGTGGAGCTTCGAGACGCGCCGACGCGACGGCTCCGCGCGCTGGAGCGTCTCGATCTGGATCGAGAGCACGAGGTGCGAGCGACTCGAGTGCTCGTTAAAGTCGTGCGACCCGACGCTCCGGTGCGAGTGCCCGAGCTTCATGAGGTCGAGCACGTCGGTCTCGTTGAAGACCTCGACCTCGATGAGGTTGTCGACAAACACGCCGGTCTTGCCCATGCGCACGTCGAGGCCTTTGACTGCGCCAGGGGTGTGACCACTACTACTGCTACTGCTGCTGCTGTTGTCGAGCAAGTCGACGATCGTCTCGTTGTACACTTCGAGGATGCTGAGCTTCATCGCGCACTCAAAGCCGCCGGCCGACACGCGGTCGTCGCGGATGCGAAAGAGCTCCTGGAGCGCGCGAAAGTTGACGCCGCGGTCGCTCTCGGTCCCCTCCATCGTGTGCGTCTTGCCAGACCCGGTCTGTCCGTACGCAAAGATGCAGACACTGGCGGATGTGCAACGGCAGTCGAGAAGGCGTGAGTGAGGCATTGAGCTAGGCAGACAGACAGAGAGAGCTCGTACGCACTTGAAGCCGTCAAGAGCGCTCACAACGAGCGCGCGCGTCTGCTCAAACACCTGCGCCTGCGTACTCGCGGGCTGGAAGACGTGGTCGAACTCGAACGCGTGCTTCTGGCCAATGAAGTTCGCACTGCTGCTCTTGCCGTCGCTGCTGCTCACGCCTTCGGTCGCACCGACGAGGAGCTCGAGACTCTCGTGGTCGTCCTCGCGGAAGAAGATCGCAGGCGCGGCCTGCTCGCTCTTCATCTCCACTGGCTGGATCGGTCGCACGCGGCAAAAGACGCGGATGTTGCCCTGGAGCTCCATCAAGCGGTTGTGGAGCTTCCGACGCGCCTGGAGCTCCTGGGCGTAGAGCTCCGCGACGCGCGCTTTCTCGGCTTGGCTCTGGCGCACGAGCTCTGCGCTCTGTACGCTCACACACATGACGGTAGGTCAGTCAGTCCTCAGTCGATCCATCGACCTATCTATCCTCACACAGTGAGCCACACAGTAGTGCACGCACCGCTCGCTCGGCTTCAGCAAAGCCAGCGCGCCGTGCGCTCTCGACGAGCGTCTCTTGCTCGCTCAGCCGGGTCTCAAGCGCCTCGATCTGTCGCGTTGCGGCGCTCAGCGCCTCGTCGCGCTCCTTTGCTACTGTCTGCAGAGCCTTGAGGTCGCGCTCGAGCGCTCGGCTCTCGCGTTTCAGTGCGCGCCGCTGCTCCTCGGACTCGCTCACGTGCGCAGCGCTGAGCTCGCGCTGCTCTGTCAGCTGCTGCTCGAGCTTCTGCTTGTCGGCTGCGGCGCTTGCGAGCGCTTGACGGAGCGCTGCAGCGTCCGTTCGCTCTTGCTCGAGCGCATGGTCGCGCGCTGCGAGCTTCTGCGTGAGCTCTGTCTGCATCGACTCAGTCGCTCTCGTCTGCGCTGCTGCAGCATCGCGGAGCTTTGCCTCGAGGTCCACGACGCTGCGTCGCATCACCACGAGCTCGTCATCCTTGTCTTGGAGCTGCGCGGTCAGCGCTGCGATCGCTGCTGCTGCCGTCGCACTCGCGTCGGCCGCACTCGCGCTCACAAGCGCTTTAGTCGTGTCGTGCTGTGCTTGAAGCGCTGCGAGCTCGTCCTGGAGCTTTGCAGCGTGCGCTTGGGCGTCTTCGAGCGCTTTCGTCGTGCGCGACTGCGCTTGCAGAGCGTCGTCACGCTGCTGCTCGGCGGCTTCGCGCGCTGTTTGCTCGGCCGAGAGCTGCGCTGCGAGTCGCTCGCGCTCGGCGTCGCCATCGCCTGCGGTCTTTGCGACAGCGTCTTGCTGCGCCTCCAAGCGATTGCGCGTCGCGAGGAGCTCGCGCTTCATCGTCTGGTTCGTCTCGCTCAGGTCCTCGCACTTGCTCACGTACGTCTCGAGCTGCTCTTTTGCGTCGCGGAGCTTCGTCTCGACGGCGCTCTTGTCGCTCAGTAGCGCGCGGTACGCGTCGTCGTGCGTCTCGAGCTGCTTCGTGAGTGTCTGGAGCTGCACGCGCAGGTCGCAGATGACTTCGTCGTCTTTGGCTTTGCGCTCTTCGAGCGACCGGAGCTGCTGCTGCTGCGCTGTTGTAGCTGATGCACTCTCGGCTTGAGCGCTGGACGGTGCTGTCGCTGTCGCTGCCGACGTCGAACGCGCTCGCGCACTGCTCGTCGATGGCGCTGTGACTGGGACGCTCTCAGTGTCGTACTCACTCGTCTGGTCCTGAAAGGTGTCCTAGAGACCCAAGACAGCAGTCGTGAGTCTATACACTCGCATGCTCGTCAAGACGCTCACGCAGTCACGCACACTCGTGGCTTTGTACGCGTAGTCCGAGTACTCGCTCGCGTCTGACGCCGCTGGCGTTGGCTCGAGCGCTGCGTCTGCTGGCCAGTCTTGCTGCTGCTGCTGCTGTGACGACGCGTAGCTGTCGTATCCTCCAAGCTCGTCGGTCGTCCCATAGTCTGCAGTGTGCTGCGGATCTGCTTGCCACGCGAGCGTCTGGTAGTTGCTGCCTGCCGCGTAGTACGACGCCGTGTGTGCGCTACTGTCGTCGCTCCCAGTCGCTGCAGATGCAGCGCTGTAGTGGTCGTACCGCCGACTCGAGAGCTGGTACTGCTGCTTCTGCTTGAGGTCGTGGAAGATCTGACGAAACTGGTCGTCGCACGGGTGGTCCCAGCGGCTCTCGCCTGTGACCTCGTTGTAGTAGTACGGCGCGCCGGTCTCCGTGGCCGTGACATGGTACCAGCCGTCTGGGAGCGGCGCCACGAGCGACTCGCGCGCGATCCAGAGAAAGTCGGCGTCGCTGAGCGGGTCCATGCCGAGGCGCTTCGCGTGCTCCTCAACGCCCGCTTGGAAGAGCTCGGGGTTCGACGCTTCGACGAGCACAGACTCGTCTTGTGGCGCGCCAGTCGCGCTTATCTCTTGCGCAGCAAAGTCGTCGTACGCAGTCGTGTAGCTGTGCTGCTGCTGCAGATGGCGATCGTCATAGTGATGCTGCTGCTGTTGAGTGTGTCGGTAGCTGCTGCTGTCGCGCTCGATCCTGTCGTCTGCGTGCTCACTTCTGCGGCTCGAGCGTGCGCTGCGCGTGCTGTGCGTACTCCGCGTGCTCCGTGCAGACGACGGCCGCGAGAGGTGCGGCATGCTGTCGACAAGCGGCTCATCGTCGTACTCGAACGCCGACGCTGATGCAGCCGCCGCGTGCGCGTGTCCTTGGAATGCGAGGTCGAGCAGCTGGAGCTGACGATGCGCGTCGTGCTGCTGGTACCGCCGCGCACTCGTTGGCGCGAGGTGCGGCAGCCGCAGCTGCGCATCGCGCGGGCTCAGCGGCATCATCGCGAGCTCGGTCGATGATCATCAGCAGTCGCGATGCTTCGCGTACTTGGTGTGGCGTAGTGTGGTACAATATCTCAAAAATCTTGGCACAACCTAGACCCACAAAAGTATTTTACACGTACGAAAGCAAAATTCACATTCAAATAAAATGGTCTCACACATCCAAGAGCTCAAAGCCGCTCGGGAGCGGCGCAGCGTCGTCAACTGCGCTCTGCCGCATCGCTTGCTCGAGTAGGACGTTCTCAATCATCTGTCGACTCGCCGAGATGTTCGCAGCAGTCGAGCTCAAGACAAAGTCTGTGATCGCACCGACCTGCGGGTGGTCTCCGCGCATGAGCTCGTCCGTGAACATCGGCGTCGAGATGCCGCACTGCTGCAAGAGCGCAAAGCGCTCGTCGGCGATCGTCTCCGGTCGCTTCACGACAATGTACCCCTTTTCGTAGAACCGCACGCCAGACACGAGCTCGTCCGAGAACGCGATCGGGTCGACGAATGCGCGCCAGACGATCACGACGCGCGCGTCTTCAACGTACCGCCGCAGCACTTGCTTCACGCGGAAGCTGCAGCGCGTGCTGTTTGCGTGGAGCTCCAAGTTGAAGTTCTCGACGACAGTGTCTTCCGTTGTATCGACGCTCTACAACCAATCATACAAAAAGTCATACAAAAGAGTCAGTGCGAGGCAGTACGAGTCGAGCCTCTACCATGGAGTCGACTGGCCGTCGTAGCAGCACATACTTTGTGGGACTTGTTGTAGTAGAAGCGGTACGGCGTGCGCTCCTTTGCATAGACAAAGTGCTGCCACACCGCGGCGCCAGTCGTCGCGACGTCGAACGGAATGACTTTGTTCGCAAAGAACTCAAGGAACATGCCGCCGGCGCCGTCGGAGCGCACTTGCGCGTCGCTCGCGCTCGTGTCCGACTCATCGAGTCGGTTTGTTGCAAACACCGCGTCGACTTCGGCGTACGACTGTGCGACGCCAGTCAGGAGCTCAGCAAAGAGCATCTCGTCGGTTGCGCTGTCGAGCGTCGGCGGGTACACGTGGTGGAGCCGTCCGCCTTGGACGCACTTTTCAATGTCCTACGACGTTCGGTACCTGTCAGTGAGCGCCACGTACGGACAGATGCATAGACATAGAGGCGGGTAAGCGCACCTTGGTTACGAGCTTCTTGTGGAGAATGCCTTCGAGGCTCTTGGCGATCTTGATCTGGTGCTCGAGCACGAGCTTGAGCCGAATGTTCTCGCGCTCGGCCTTGACGCGCTCGTCGCTCTGGCGCGTCGCGATCGCGCGCCAGATGTTTGCTGCGAGTGAGCGCTGCGGCGCCGGCAAGAGCGCATTGGTACTGCTGCTGTACTCGGCGAGTCGGAGACTCTCACTCCCGCGTTTCGACGACGCGTGGCGGCGCTGGATGTCTGCGAGCTGCGCTTCGAGCTCCGAGACCTTTTGGCTCAAGTACAGCAGCTCCTCGCGCCGCCCGTCGCGCGCTTTGTTCGGCTTGCACTTGAACATCTTGGCGCGGCTCCTGCGCGCGAGGTTGCGCCGATTCGGCAGCGCCGCGACCTGCAGCTGCTGGAACTGCTGCGGCTCGAGCTCGAGCGAGCACGTCTCGCGCGTGTCGAGAGGTGGTTGGTCGCTTGTGAGCGCTGCGCCTGCGCTAGTAAGCTCACTGCTGTCGTCGTCGTCGCCAATGAGCAGCTCGAGCAGTCCGTCTTGGTCGTCACGCACATGATCGTCATCGCCCCAGAGCGCTTGCTCGAGGAGGAGCGCGCGCGCGTCTGTCATTGAACCTGCGTCGTCGGTCGCAAGTGCTGCGAGCAGCGCACTCTCAATCATCTCGCTACTGTCGGTGGTAGAGCTCGCCATTGGCGCTCGTCGTCCTCGTCGTCGTGTTTCCGTCTGTGATTGTGCTCGCACATCATTTGTCCCACGCACCCAACACGACAGCCCAGACAGCGCCTGCTGCGCCACTCGCTCTCACGATGCGAGTGTCCTGGATCCAGACGAGCGCTAGAGACGACGAAGACGATCGAGAGGACGATGACGTTTGTATACAGATAGGACACTCACGACAATGGGTCCTACGCCTCGTGCACGAGCGCTGCGATCTCCTTGTAGTCGGCAATGAGCGCACTGAGCTCGTCCGAGTGCTTGGTCGTGAGCAATACGTCCTCGGAGCCATTGCTACTGTCTGCGACGCGCCGGAGACAGAGCTTGTACTGGTGATACGACCCGCCGCTAAAGAGCACGTCGCTGTAGTCGCAGAACGCCAGTGCGGCGCCGTCGCGGCCGAGAAAGTGGACGCCGTACGAGTTGACTGCGAGCACAAAGTAGCTCGGGAGCTCGACGCCGAGGCTCGCAGCGCCCGTTGTTGGCGCATTGCTGCTGCTGCCATTCGCGCCGTCGCGGCGACTTGGACTCGCACTATTGCGACTCGGGCGATGCAGGAGCTTACATGGGAAGAACGCCGCGCCGTAGAGCCGATGGCGCGTCACCTCTTCAATGTACGCGCGCTGGAGCTCGTTCGGCGGGAACACGAGGCCGTCGTCGACGAGGTTCTCGCGCACAAACGCGAGGATCTCGTCGGCCCACGCGCGCTCGGTCCGCACGCGGTGCCACTCGGGCGGGATGTAGTCGAGCACGTTCATCGCCACGAGCTCGTCGGCGTCGTCTGGTGCGTCGTCGCCGCAGTCTATGGCGACTGCGAGTGCTGCGAGCCGCAGGACCGAGTCCTCTTCGAGCAAAGGGACGTTCCCGCGCACGATCTCATCGAGCACTTGGATGTACACGAGGCGGTCGTACATCTCGTCGCTGTACTGAAGCATGTACGTCGGACTCAAGCGGATCTTGAGCACGAACCGCACGTCGCGGCCGCGAATGAGCTCGCGGTCAAAGACGTCGCCAAGAAAGGCCTTGGCGCTCAGACACGCAGGCGCTGCGAGCAATCGGTGAAAGTAGCTGAGCGTCGTCGGCGACGCTGCTGGCGCAGTCGACGGCCCGACTGACGTGTCAACAACCAGGTCGTCGGTCAGCCCAGCGGCATTCGCAGCGTCGCCACTTGGCAATGCGCCAGTCGCCGAGTTGCGCCGTCCGCCACTGCCACTGCCACTGAAGCGCTCCGAGATCGTCGAGAGCCCCAAGAAGCTCGCGACGTGGTCCTCAAGGCCGAGAAAGTGGGCGCAGATCTCAATCAAGTGCTCGACCGTGAGCTCTGGCGTGACTGGGAACGCGTCGTTCAAGACCGTGCCATCGAGGAGCTCGATCTTCGCTAGGAACGGCGGCCGGGCTTCAAAGCCGCGGATCTCGTCGATGCTCGGGATGAAGCCCGTGGCGCCATGCGCGAGCAAGTGCTCGAGCTTCATGAGCGAGTAGGACGCAAAGTTGCGCACGAGGCGCCAAAAGTTGTTCGACTCGGCGTGCTGCGCGCGGAGGAAGAGCAGGACGTAGTGCTGCAGTGCGGGCGACGGCGGGAACGACGTCGCGCACATCGAGAAGAGCGACCAGCCGCGCGTGCTGCTGTCGCGCTTTGGATTGCGCGTGAGCTGCTTCATGAGCTGCAAGTAGATCTCGTCGACGATCGCAGGCTTCGCCAAGCCGCTCTGGAGCACAAACTGCGCGAGCATCTCGCGGTAAAACACGATGCGGTCGCGCATGTAGCCGAGGATGCACCGGTTCACAGACAACGCGAGCTGGTTCAGCGACGCGTCGTCTAGGACCGAGAGGCTCTGGGACAGCGCACGGCCGTCCCAGCAGAGCTTCTTTGCAAGTGCGCGCTCCGACGTCGCGTTGAAGCCGCGGAGGCGCTCAAACTGGTTGAACGCGACGCCGTCGCGCTCGAGCGCCTGGCGCGCGTGCTGCTCGCTCAAGTCGGCGCCGCTGTCGTCGTCGACGACGCCGGGCCACCCGGTTGTGTCGGCGCGATTGCGCTGGATCTCGAGGAGCTGTGCGTCAAACGCAGCGTCGCTCGCGTCGACGTCGTCGTCATTCGTACTCGGCAGACGCAGTGACTGGAAGCTCTGTGCGCGCGCTGCGTGGTGTATTGCCAAGCGCTTGGCCGCGACGACGCGCTCGTCGGCTTTGACGAGCAAGCGCTCGTTCACACCTGCGGCGCGCGCAGCGTGGAGACTCAGCTCCAGTGTGTTCACGCTCACCGACTCGAGCGGCACGAGCAGCGCGGCTTCGAGTCGCACGGCGGCCGCGATGCAGGCTTCGAGCGTCCGCCGGAGCTTCCCAGCGGTCACGAGCACGTCTTCGTTGTCTGCGTCGTGGATGTCGCGCGTGCGCGAGAACTCGTCAATGACGCTCGAGAGGAGCCCGAGCGCGTCTTCGCGCACTTCGGCCTTGGCGCGCATGCGCGTCGTGAGGAACGCGATCGTCGCGCGGAGCTCATCGGTCTCGGCGAGTCCGCTGTCGGGCGTCGAGAGCGCCTTGAAGTGCTCAAAGAGCGCGCGGAAGCGCGTCGAGCACACGCCGATCGCGATCGCTTGCTTGAACGCGTCCTCGACAGTCTTGGCCTCCGTTGCGACGAGCGCGCGGTCGATCAGCGCTTCGACGGTCGTGACCTTGTGGAGCCGCACGAGCTTCGCGTCGAGCGCAGTCACGAGCTCTGGGACGGCCGCGACGGCCGCACGGAGCGACTCGAGCACTTGTGCGTCGGTCGCGCTCCAGATCCGGAAGAGCGACTCGGCGCGCGTCGGCTCGACGACTTTCGGCGTCGGCGGCTTGACTGGCGCAGCGACGCGCGGTGCTGGCGCTGGTGCCGCGCGACTCGGTGCTGCTGCTGGCGCACTGCTGTTCGCGGCGGCCAAGAGCTTCTCGCGCTCGCGCTCGGCGTTCTTGAGGTTAAAGTCCCACTTGGCGAGGCCGTTCTGGACCGCCGCGTCGATCGCTTCGTTCAAGAGCTCGAGGTCCTGCGAGAGCTTTGCGATGCCGAGGAACTTGATCGTCTGCTTGCGCTCCAAGTGCGAGCTCATGGCGCTCAGTTTGCTCTGGATCGTCGCTTCTGCGCGCCGCGTCTTGTCGTCGGCAGGCACGCCGAGCACCTGAAGACGGTGAAGGACCTTCTCGGCCGCGACAAAGTTCTCTTCGTCGAGCGCTTTCTCGAGCGCAGCGAGCAGCGCAGTCGGGTCGATCGCTGGTGTAGCAATCGCAGGAGCGTCCTCTTCTTCTACAGAGGCGTCGGTCGCATCGTCTTGGGCCTCGTCAGGCGTCTCTGCAGCGTCGCTGCTGCTGTTTGACGTCCCTACTCGACCCGCAAAGTCCATCGCGAGCTGCGGGAACTTGCTCTCGAGTCCAAACTCGATCGCCTTGGTCATTGGCGCTCGCAGCGCCGCGTAGATCGCATCGGCGTCGCTCTCGGGACTTGCGACGCGCTCCGCAGCGTGCGTGAGCTGGTCAATCACGCTCTTCTCCTCCAACGCGCGGATGATCATCATCGTTGCGAGCTTGCGCTCGAGCGACTCAGCCGACGGCTCCTCCAACGCTGCGAGCGCAGCCATGAGCGCCTCGGGGTCGTTCTGGACAATCGACTCGCGCAAGCGCGCGTGCACGGCCTCGAGCGTCTCGTTCGCTCGTCGCTGCGCAGCGTTTGTCGAGGCTTTGAGCTGCCGCTTGAGCGCGTCGAGCTTCACGCTCGGACAGTACTTCTCGCCAATGCGCACAGCGTACGCAAGGAGCGACGGGTGGCCAATGCGTGTGGCGTCTGCAATGACTGACCGCACGTACGTCTCTTCGTCCAAGCTCGCGATCAAGCGCGCGCCTTCGTTCAAGACGCGAATCGCCTCGGCGCTCGGCTTGCCCAAGATGCTCGTGCAGTCGGCCAAGTGCTGGATGATGTCGTCTGGGTCGCGCTGCGCCATCGCGTGGCGCAGACCGCGCATGACGGTGAGCAGCCGCGACGACTTCTTCCGGAACACGCCGCGGAGCATGTTGCGCTGGATCATCGTCGCGCAGGCGTTCAAGTAGAGGTACCGCGCTTGCTCGAGGCGCTTTGACTGGTGGCTCGTCAAGTACACCTTGAGCTTCCCGACGACGTACTTGTCCTCTTCCAAGACGCCGATGGCCGAGAGCGACCGCAGGAGCGACTCGAGCGTCCCACGGTGGCCGCAGATGTTCTTGTAGCGGCGGAAGAAGTGGTTGTACGTGAGGTGAACCGTGTAGATCGAGCGGCTCGCAGTGATGAGGTCGACGAGGTTGTGCTGTCGGATCTGCTGCAATACAAAGTCCGAGTCAAAGCGCTCGTCCGCGAGCTCGTCGTTCGGTTTGATGCACACGAGGAAGTTCTTGCCCGTGTGGTTGAGCGCATGGAGGAGGTCGTTCGCTTGCTTGAGCACGTCGGACGCCGCGCTGTCGCTCTTTGCTGCGGTCGCGGTCTCTTTCGCAGTCGACATCGACTTGCGGAACTTGGTCGCGCTCCGCGCGGCTTTGTCGCTCGACGCGGCGGCCATCTGCGCCGCGCCGACGGCGTGGAGCACTGCGTTGTTCGACGAGTGCATGATCGCAGCGCACGTTGCCGAGATGCTCAGCGTGTTCTTCGCAGCGAAGCCCTTGCCGCTGTACGTGACGCTCCCAGCGTAGTGCTGCACGACAAAGAGCAGGCGCCAGTCTTTCGACGGCGCGAGGTACTCGTTCGAGCCCATGGTCTTGGGCCGCGCAAGTGCGCGCGAGCTCTCGTTCGCAGCGAGGATCTTGGCAACAAGATCGTCGTCGGTCGGTGCGCGGAGCTTGCTGTGCTCGTTCACGAGCGCAAAGATCCCAAACGGGTCGCGCTCAAAGAGACTCAGACACTCCTCTTGGTCGCTCGCGAGCTCCATGTTCGAGTGCGCGGTCAAGCGATTCTCAACGTGCTGCGGCTCGTCGTCGAGGTCGCTGAAGTTGACTGCGAGCGTGTTGTGGACGTAGAAGCTCTGGACCTTTTCGCTCCAGTAGTTGCAGCAGAGCTGGTCAAAGCCGCTCGCGAGCGCCGAGTCGAGGCGCTCAAAGCCGACGATGTCGAGCACGTGGACGCCCTGCGAGTTGATCACGATGTTGGACTTCTCGTAGCGGTCAAAGATGCCGCCGAGGATGCCGTTGAGCGTCTCGACGAGGAAGTGGAAGAGCGATTCGTACAGACTCCGGATGAACGTGTCGCGCGCGCGACGGGCTTGGTTCACGGTCACGACTTTGAGCGACGACACGGTCTTGTTGCCGTCTTTCGAGAAGAACTGGCGCGTGCGAAAGTAGTTGTCGAGCACGACCGGTTCGACTTCGAGGAGCTTCGCAGCCAAGACGATCTGCGACGGGTCTTTCAGCGCACACGACGGCGCATCGGCGCTCTTCGCACTTGGTTTGGCGCTCTCGGGCTCTTGGACAAAGTCGACGTTGCCCAAGTGCAGGAGCGCTGCGAGGATCCGGATGATCTCGACGCGCTGGCTCTTGCGAATGCGCAGCGCCGAGAAGCTCGCCATGAGGTCGCGGTAGTCCCGCGCATCGAGCGCTGGGTCCATCGCAGCGATGTCTGCTGTCTTGAGGAGCTCAAAGTCCGCGACTGTGCGGTTGAGCTCGACTGCGTCGCGCAGCGCTGTGTCTTGCTGCAAGCCTGCGAGGAGCTGGTAGAAGACGTGGAAGTTGCGCTCGTGCTCGCGGCAGCCGATGACGCGGGACTTTTCAAAGTAGTGCGTTGTGAAGCCGCCGCCAATGACGTGGCCGTGCTTGTTGAACTCGACTGAGATCATCTTGGCAAAGCGCGACGAGTTGCGGTTCTGCGGCGTCGACGCGTTCCCAAACGCTTCGAGGATGTACATCGCGTGGAGGATCTGCTGGCCGATCGGATGAAGGACGCCAGTGTCGCTCTCGAGCGACTCGGGACGCACGGCGTTCTCGCCAATCTCGCACAAGTACTGGACAATGAGCTTCGCAGCCTCGGACTTGCCAGAGCCCATGCCGCCGAGCAAGATCACGGCTTGGTCCTCGGCTGCGTCCTGCATGCACCGGATCGCGTTCTGCGCAATCGCAAAGATGTGCGGTGGCGCTTCGCTCACTGCGCCGCTGCTGTCGAGGAACGGCGTCTGCTCGCGGCTCTTGTTGTACTCTTGCATGTGGTCGGGCGTGTAGATCGGCAGTGCGACGACAGGGTTCACGCTCACGAGCACGCGGTCGACCCACGTGTAGACGTGCTCCATGCGGTAGCGCGCGCGGAGCGTGTACAGCACGGCGTTCTCGAGCTGGTCGTTCGTAAAGTACTCGTTCCGGCCGACGTCACCCTAGCGATAGCAAGAGCCAACAATGTGAGTGACGCACGTGGCCCAGGAGAGAGAGACTGACAGTCGTACATACGTTTGTCGCCATAAGCGGGAGACTGCTGAGGTCGTGGACGCTCAGCGGCAGGAGCTGCTTGGGGTGGTGCACTGCCGGGAGCTTCACGAGCGGCTGCGTCCGGATCTCGCGCTCTTCGCCCTCCTCCGTGTGCACGACAGTCACAAACTCCTCGCGCTCTGTGGCGTCGTCAAGCATGTACCCGCTGCGCACGACGACTGCTGGGATGCTCACTGTCCCTGGCTCGTTCACCCAGACAAAGTCGCCTTCTTCGACAGTGCTCGTGGCGCTCGAGTAGCTCCCGCGGTTCGTCGATTGGTGACGTGGCGACGGGATCGCGAGCGGATTGTACTTGGCGCTGCTGCGGCTCGAGCCTGGAACAGTGAACGGCGGGAGTCCTGCAGCAGCAGCGGCGGCCGCGGCTGCTGCTGCTGCCGCTGCTGCTGCCGCTGCAGACGCTGTCAGCGGAGGCGCTCCCATTTGCTGCGTCGCTCGTGTCTGCCGTGACTGCGACTGATACTGTTGCTGCTGCTGTTGCTTTGATGGAGACGCTTGTGGGCGGTAGTAGTCGTCGTTGCTGCTTCCGTATCTACTGTTGCCTGTTGGCATGCGTTGCTGTTGTTGCTGCTGTTGTTGCTGGAACTGGAAGTTCCCATTAACAAAGTGCGGCGCAGACGCTGGCGCAGGGGGTAGACCTGCTGACCCATTTGCGTAGCTGTAGCCGCCAGCAGATATCGACGACGGCGCCGCAGAGACTGGTGGCGGCGCGAACTGCCCAGGGGCGCCAGACCGCTCCGAGCGGTACGCGCGACCGCCATCCGCGTTCATCATGAACTGAGCACGCCTTGGCTTCTTCGATTCTCTTGTCAACGCACAACGTGGCAACGCACTACGTGGGTCACATACATTTGTGTAGACCACGTGGGTTTCATACAGTTCGCAACCTATTTGTCTATTTAGACTGCCACAATACCTCTTTGAGACAGGAATATACTGACTAATGTATAAAAGAGAGAATACATGCTTTGCATTAATGAACGAAACTCACGACGCTATATTAGATGAAGCTCTACACTAAAATAGTCGGTCAGTACGGCACCAATCACTATCAAGCAATCACTTGATTGCGCTCGCCGATCGCAAGTAAAGTTCGGTAATATACTGATCGCAAAGTACGGATCGGTATATTCTCAAACTTTACGTGTTATTTCACTATCGAACAAATATAATACCGTGTAGGTATTCGTGCTGTCTCGTCAGACGTGACACGTCGATAGTACTGTACATGATTCTCATCACACCTATCTACAAGATAGGTGTGATGGTCGAGAATATTACACACTATCGCTTCGTGCACAGGTCATATACCATATGTGGCAGTTGGTGTGGACACACAAAGCCACACCAAATGCACAGCAAATGCTGTGCATTTGTGTGAGATCTTCATGAAGATGTGAAGCATCTCACACAGCACAACTTACCAAGTACCGCAACGCACCGACGATGGTGCTCAGCCGCGACACTTGCCTCGCGCTCTTGAGAGACCATGGCCACCGCGAAGAAGCCGACGCTTGTGCTGCCGTGCGCGCGTACGCAGCAGAGCGAGGCGAGGGACACTACTCGCCTTCAAGTTCGTCGTTCGCAGACCTAGAATCACGAGCGAGTGCCAGGACTCGAATCAATCCCAACATCAAATTAGAGCAGATCGAGTCGCATTGTGGGTAGCGCGAGGTCTCTATCCGACTACTGTCTCTGTGTCTGCTCGAAGGCACGCACACCTGCTCCTACTCGCTCACATTGCCCACGTGATCATGATGCCCACGAGTCTGCGCCTGGAAACTGCATGTGCTGGAAGCGCTCGAGCTCGCTCGCGGCAAAGATCTCCTTGATCTTCGCGTCGAGGAGCAGCGCGATCTCGGCGTTGCCCTTCGCGCTCAAATGCAGACCGTCTGCGAAGAACGTCTTGCGCGCAGACTCGCTCGAGTACGCGGTGTTGAAGTGCGCATACACGTCGAGCACAGGGACGTTCTCGGCCTTGGCGACCTCGACGCACGCGCGCGCGTACTTTGCCGCTGCAGCGTTGCTCCGGTCTTTGTCTTTGCGCTCCGAGTCGATGACTGGCGGCGGCGTCATGAGCAAGAGCTTGGCGCTCGACGGCAGGTGCACAGTGAGCGTTCTCACGATTGTCGTTAGGCGCATTTGGTACTCGTCGATCGGCACGTGTTGGCTCTTGCTCGGTCCGTCCAGCAGCGCGGCGTCGTTCGCCCCGAGCCAGAGCGTCACGAGCGACGGCTCGAACTGGAACGCCAGCTCGTCTTCGAGCGTCGGAAGCACGTGTTGGTCGACCCATCTAGCAGTCAATCGAGGGTAGTACAGATGCATGGATGCATTCGGTGTGAGTGAGTGAGTGAGAATGAGTGGACATGGCAGCTCAGCGCGCGTGCATACTGCCTACCCACTCGAGAGCACACAACAGCAAGCAATAGCAACACGCACCTGGTGTTGTAGCCCGAGAGCCCGCGGTTGATGGCATCGACCGAGCGGACGTACTGACTCTGCAGTAGCGCGACAAAGCCGTTGCTCTGCACCGAGCTCCCTTGCTCTGTGATCGAGTCGCCAATGAAGTAGAACGACGGACGAACGCCAGTGGAGCCTGTGATGCCCATGCCGTAGCTGTTGCTGTCGTTGTGTGTGTGCGCTTGTGTAGGAGCTGGTGACTTGCGAAATGAGATGTTAGTGCGAGAGCAGGTCGTCGTGCACCTGCAAACGCTGCGAGTCGTCTTGTGACGCATTGCTGCATTGTGGGTGTCCGAGTGCATGATTCGTACGTGACCTTTCGGTCGCATGTTTGTGCACTGGAAGATCGCCAGTCGCGTCGTCTCGACCAACACGAGCTGCACACAGTGTGGTGTGCATGACTTGCTCGACACCGCTCGATCGAGATTGATACAAGCACCACAGGCGGCACGATGTTGCTTTGTGACAACAAGGCGCTGCTGTTGATCAAAGTGGACATCGAAGACGACAACCCAATCGACCATGGCGCGTTTGGCCCGTCAAGTCCTGCAAGACGCAGCTGCTGGTGTCCAAGCGTCTGTGCAAGAGTGACGTGACGGCTGCGCTGACGTAGCACTTCACCGACGAGATCTAGTTCGTGGCGAAGCTCGAGCACATGCACGTCGTGGTGCTCATCGGCGCGGCGTGGACGATTCAGTCGGACTTGTAGGCGCTGCTCGAGATCATAGACGGCGGCGACTTGCGGGACAAGAGTGCGCAGACGCCAAAGCAGCGGACGCCCGAGACACTTGATTGGAATTGACGCGAGTGCATTTGCACTCGTTCGCGCCGCCGCTCGTGCACCGCGGCCTCAAGTCGCGCAACATCCTCTTGACCAGCTAGCTGCGCGCGAAGCTGACGAACTTTGGCGTCTCGTGCTTCTGCTTCGAGGACAACACGATGGCGTCAGGCATCGGGAAGGGCGCCGGAAGTGATCTCCAGCAGCACTGATGATGGTACGCCGATCGACGTCTTATCGTTCAGCACCGTGCTCACAGTCTTGACCCGCACAAGCTGCCGTACGACGACGTGCTCTGTCCAAAGAACACGCCGCTCGCTGACGTTGATTGCGAGTGGGAGAGTACGTTCGCACACGCATGTGCGTGTGAGAGAGAGCAGTCGGGACACAGTGTGATGGCACGTCACACACCAACTGCTCGTATTGGAATCGATCGCCTCGTTCAGGAACGCTAGCCGCTCACTGTGCGTGTGGCTTGCTGGTCACTGCTCGATCGAGATCGATCGCTAGCTGCTGCGGAGGTCTCGCCAGTTCGGGAGCTGCCACGCGTCGAAGCGCGCCGCCTCTTCTTTGTCAAACATCTCGGCGATCTTGTCAGCGATCTGCTGTGTCACGACCGCGTTGCCGAGCGCAGAGAAGTGCAGGCCGTCGCTGAAGAGCGCGCCTCGTTCGACGTCGTCCGGGTACGTCGCGTTCACGTACGTGTGCAAGTCGAGCACAGGCACGTTCTCGGCTTGTCCGATCTCCACACACGCGCGAGCGTACGCAGCGGCAGCGTCGTTGCTGCGATCGAGATCCAAGCCGCTCGCCGAGCACGCGCGACGCGCATCGTCGATCACTGCTGGCGGCGTAATGAGCAGGATCTGTGCGCGCGGCGGGAGCAATGGCGCCAGTGTGCGCACCGCGAGCACAATGTTTGCGCGATAGACGTCGAGCGGGACGTGCTGGTACGCGTCGCATCCTGTCGGCAGCGATGCATCGTTTGCGCCGAGCCAGAACGTCACGAGCGACGGCGCGAACGTCGTCTCGAGCTCTTCAGCAAAGAGCTGGAGCGCGCGCTCGACAAACCACCTGCATACACCACGTGTGTCTCCATTAGCTCCACACATGCGATGTCCATGAGCGTGCATACAAACGTATGTACGTGGTGTTGTAGCCCGAGAGTCCGCGGTTGATCACGTCGACGGACCGAACGTGCTTGTGCTGCAGCAGCGCGACCCAGCCGCTGCTCTCGGGATTCGCGCCTTGCTGCGTGAGCGAGTCGCCGATCAAGTAGAACTGAGGGCGGTGCGGCAGTCGTGGCGTCGGCGCACTCATGCTGCTCTCACGTGTGCTCTGCTTTGCTGCGCTTGCTCGTCTGATTGGCGACTGGCTGGCGGGCTCAGGCGGTCGACTGAGGCGCTCGTAGCGTGGCAAATCCGCAAATGAGTCGTCTTGTGACGCGTTGCTGCATTGTGGGTATGCATGTGGTCGGGCGTGTAGATCGGCAGTGCGACGACAGGGTTCACGCTCACAAGCACGCGGTCGACCCACGTGTAGACGTGCTCCATGCGGTAGCGCGCGCGGAGCGTGTACAGCACGGCGTTCTCGAGCTGGTCGTTCGTAAAGTACTCGTTCCGGCCGACGTCGCTTCACGAGCGGCTACCGCACGCTGCGGTGCCAATGAACAGGCGCGCATCGTGAGCACCAATGCAATCAGACACAGCGACAGCAGAGTAAGCGATAGAGATTGATGTATTTTTTGGGATGCACGCACACAAGTGCAGATGCTCATGCGCAGCTCACGCGTGCGCTCATGGACGTCTTGTAGTGTGTGTGTGTGTGCGTGTGTGTGGCGCTCTAGTTGGCGTGTGCGCGGATGAACTCCTCGATCTTCTCGAACTTGGAGCCCGTGTAGTCGGCGACGACCTCGCCGTTCTTGTAGATGCGGAAGCTCGGGAAGCCGTCGACCTCGATCTCATCGCAGAACTCCTCGAGCTCCTCGGCGTCGACCTTGACGAACGGCGTGTCCTTGAGCTCCGCCGCGAGCTCCGCGACCTTTGGCGCGACCATCTTGCAGCTGCCACACCACGGCGCCGAGAACGACGCGACCGTGACCTTGTCCGACTTGACGGCGTCGAGGAACTGCTCGGCGGACTCGATCTTGATCATTGTGTCGTGTGTGTGGAAGTTGTGTGCTTGGTGCTTGGTGTGTGCGTCGCTGGTGAATTCGAGACTGAAGCAGGAGGAGGAGGAGGCAGCAGCAGCGTGGAGGCGCGTGCTCGACGAGCGCGCCAAGCGTGTCGGGTGCTGCGCTCGCTGCCGCGCTCATGTCCGCCCACTTTCGTAGGTAGGACACCGAGTTATTGACTTAAGGCTTACTTCAGTCAAGTGAAGTAAGCTTCACGTGAAGTAAGTCGACTCTCGACTCATCTCGCACACAAACTCGCGAGACGATGGAGCCAAGCGCAGCTAGTAACAGCGGCGGCAGCGGCAGTGACCGCGCGCTCCACCATGACGCTACACGCAGCACCACCACGCATAGCAACAGCGTGCGTGCGCAGCGCTTCGAGCCGCCATTGCGCGTGACGACGACTGGCGTGTCAGGCGACACAGCGTCCGCAGCCACCTCGTCGTCAGCTTCAACTGCCGCTGGAGTCGCAGCAGCGCGACCATCCGGACCGCTTTCGTCTGCAGCACCACCGCCGTCAACGACAAGCCCTGCTGCACTGGCAGGCGATAGCGCACGGCAGCACAAGCGCGTGCTTGTTGCGTGCCGCCTCGGGAGCCACACGATCGAAAAGTGCGCGTCGCCAAAGAAGAAAGCGCTCGACCCGATGCGATACATGCCGGACCGCGCCGCGTTCTACGCGCTCTTTACAGTCCACGTGCAGTTCGAAGGCGCAAGCACCGATCACCAGGTCTACCGGACGTACAAGCAGCTCGGCGCACTGCACTCTCGCGTACGTCCACTGGTCGCTTCTGCCATCGCATGAGCAACAAGCACACTCAGTCTCTCACTCATGCCCTCCTAACCAACTGACTGCTTGCTGTGGACGCACTAGCTCCAGAAGAAGTACCCAAAGTCCAACTTCCCGAAAGACCTCCCGTCGATGCGCAAGAAGCGCTACGACAACGAGTACATTGAGCAGAAGAAGCAGGTGCGTCACCGACGTTGTCAGCTCCTCGTGTGCCTCCTGATCGATCCAACTCACACCTGCGGCTGCTTGTGTGCTCCGCAGGCACTGAACCAGTACCTCGCGCAAGTGCTCGCGCTCCCAGAGCTCCGTCAGTCCAAGACGCTGCGCGAGTTCCTCGAAGACTCGCGGCTGTCGGACGACAGCGACGACGAAGACGCGAACCCCATGGCGCGCTTGCTCGAAGGACGCCCGGGCACGATCGTGACTGTGCGCGCCGGTCAGTCGTTCAGCGTCACACTCGCGCTTCCGCACGCCGGTGACATTATCTCGTGGCAGTTCACGACCAAGAAGCACAACATCGGCTTCAGCGCGACGTTCAACGGCGAGACGATCTGCGTCTACTCGCGCGAGGACTCGCAGCACAAGCCGATCAAAGGCTACTACACGTGCACTGCGCCTGGCGTCTGTACGCTCAACTGGGACAACACGTACACGTGGAGCAAAGGCAAAGTGCTCGTGTACTGGGCCGAAGTCGAGCACCAGACCCAGTCTCAAGACGCGCGCGCGAGTGCGAGCCCTATCCTTGGCGCACTGCCGAGTCCAGTCGAACCGACGAGTGGCTCGAGCGACGCACGCCGGTCCGGGTACATTGAGACGAACCGGAACCACGCGCTGTACCCACGACGGATCGTGAACTCGTCGATCTCGCTCATCACAAAGCCGTTTGTCTCGGGGTCAAAGGCACACGGACAGCAGCAGCAGCTGACGTACAAGTCTGGACCGCTCATCATTGAGCGCAACATCAAGTTCCGCGGCCGCCACTGGTACCGCAAGTGGTTCGTGCTCGACACGCGCAAGTGCCTCTTGCGGTACTACGACTCGGAGAGCGCGGCGCGCAAGGGCTTGTCGCTCGCAAAGCTCAATCTGAACCACAAGAACGCGTCGCTCGCCGTCACGAGCGGTGAAGACGCTGCGCCGACGCCCTATACGTTCATCGCGCGCACGCGCAAGCGGAGCTGGAAGATCTGCGCGTCGTCACTCACCGAGTACAACGAGTGGGAGCACGCGATCTCGACTGCGATCCTCACGGCGCAGCTCTCAAAGCGCCATCGCTCTGGCAGTGGCGGACTCGGTCCAGCAGTCAGTAGCAGTGGCGCGAGTGTGCATGGTGGCGCTGGTACTAGCAGCAGCCCTGGTGCTGGGTACGCAGCCAGTGGAACTGGAAACCCGCTCTTGCGCGAGCACGCGGGCAGAGCAGACGACTCGGACGACTCGGACGACGATGATGATGAAGAGGACGACGACGACGACGAAGAGCTCGCAAAGGACGGCGACGACGACGACGCAGCGATCCATTTGGACCGACGCGAGCACTTGGCGATGGATGCTGACGCGCGTAGCACATCACTCGACCATCGCAATGGACTGCTGTTCTCAGCGGCAGTCGAGCGCGCGAGTGCGTGGGAGCTCAAGTGGAAGCTCGTGGTGCTTGCGAGTGTGAATGCGCTGGTTCTGAGCCTCCGCGTGCTGCCGCTCGAAGCCATTGGCGCGCTCCTGCTGCTGTGCAATGCGTGCGCAGTCGCACTCAAGATCACGACGGCAAGGCAGAGCGCAAAGGCAAAGCAGGCGTAGCGTAGACGAGCAAGAGACAACGAGAGAGCGCTGCTGCTTGCTGTGCGTAATGCGATCCTGAAGAGGCATCACACTTGCCTTTCACGTAATCCTCTCCTGTTGCATGATGGCAGAACAGAGGTTTGGTATTTTCCATTAGTCTGTCAATTATAAGCTTGATTATTGTATGTGAATACATTTATTTTTAGCGAGTCGACAGCATTGGCGTTGGTGCGCCATTTGCCACGACTGCGCTGCTCGTCCGTCAGTCTCGCTGTGTCGATCAAGCGCCGGCGCGATGGTGTTCTTTGTGTGCGAGGGCTGCAATGAGACGCTGAAGAAGAACAAGGTGGACCAGCACGCGGCGCGGTGCCGCAACTGCTGGGCCGTGAGCTGCGTCGACTGCAGCGTCGTGTTTGAAGGCAACGACTACGCTGCGCACACGAGCTGCATCTCGGAGGCGCAAAAGTACGAGGGCAGTCTGTACAAAGAGAAAACCAAGGGCGCGAACGGCGCGAAGAAAGAGTCGCCACAGGAGCGCTGGATGCGCGTCGTGCAGAGCGCGAGCGCGAACGGCGACGCCAAGTTCCAGAACGTGCTCGACCGCATCGCGGGCTACGACAACGTACCGCGCAAGCGCGCAAAGTTCCTCAACTTTATGAAGAATAGCATCGCGCTCACGGACCAGAAGCTCGTCGAGCGCGTCTGGAGCCTCTACGAAGCCGACGACAAGGCTGCGCAGGCCGAAGCGACTGCTGCTGCTCCGAGTGACTCAAATGGCGAAGCCACCGCACCAGCGGCAAACGGCGCAGAGGCGACTGAGAGCAGCAAGAAGCGCGCAGAGCGTGACGAAGATAAGGAGGACAAGGAGGCTGCAAAGAAGGCCAAGACAGCTGCTGCAGACAAGCCGATCAAGTGGGCGAAGCTCATCAAGTCGACGCTCAAGAGCGCAGAGGGCAAAGAGCTCGAGCTCGAGCAGCTCCGCGACCAGATCGTCGGCGACATTCTCGCGAACAAGCAGTCGAGCAAGAGCGAGAAGGAGCTGCGCAAAGAGTTCAAAGCGGCCGTGAAGGAGAGCGACAAGGTCTCGGTCGTCGAAGTCGTGCGGCTGCGTGCGTAAGCATGATGTGCTCTCGCGCTTGAGTGGAGGCGCAGACGCGTGGAGGAATGATAGAATACATAGAACGCACATGCACATGGCCGCGTTGTCAGTCGTTCCGCTTCCTTGGCTCGTGGGCGTCGGCACTCAGAGAGGCAGAGGCGTTGTGGGCGTCATGTCCACCTCGTGACGACGCTGTCTGGATCGTTGTATGATGCGTACAAAACCAGCAAAAGAGTGTACTTGATGCGCACTTTTGCGCGTAAGTCTGCATTTGGATGCGAACGTATTTGAAATGTCGAAGCCAATCTTCTTCACACTCAAGCAGAAGAGCACAAGAAGCGAGCAACGCACGAAGCGATCATGGGACTTGCGACGTCGACCGAGCGCCGCCCGACGTTCTACTTCATTGGCGACTCGATCACGGAGTTTGGGAGCGACGTGCCGAGCGGCGGCTTCATTGCACTGCTGCAGCGCGAGTACGTCCGCTGCGTCGACATGGTGAACCGCGGACTCGCGGGCTACACGACCAAGTACGTCACTCTCTTCCTTCTGAATTGTCATTGCGGATGATGACTTTGCGAGATGTATCTACAGGCAGCCGTCTATTGACAAGTCTATGATCTGTGTGTGCACTAGGTGGGTCATTGAGCGCGCGCTTGCGATCTACGAGAACGAGCTCACGTCGCAGTTCCAAGCGTCGTTCGTGACGCTCTGGCTCGGTGCAAACGACGCTGCGCTGCCGGACGGACCGAACAAGAACCAGCACGTGCCACTGGGCGAGTACCGCGCAAACCTCACGACGCTCGTGACGTCGTTCGTGCCGCACTTGGAGCCAAAGGCGCGACTGCTGCTCATTACGCCGCCGACCGTCATCGACTCGGTGCGCAAAGACAAGGACCGGAGCAACGCAGTCACGGGCGAGTACGCGCGCGTGTGCGTCGAGGTCGCAAAGGCCGAGAACGTCCCGGTGCTCGATCTACACACGTACTTCAACACGACGTACCCGACGGAAGCCGAGCGCATGACGTTCTTCGCCGACGGGCTCCACTTCAACGCGAAAGGCAACGCCGTCGTGGCGCAGCTCCTCGACGCCAAGATCAAAGAGATCTTTGACGCAGACGAGGTCGATCGCTTCCACCGCAGTCAGATCCCTGGCTGGGGCGCTTGCGTCGAGTGAGAGCTCGCGACATACACCAGTAGTTCTTCATGACGCTGGCGTCGTCGCTTTCGATGCGTCGAGGAGGTACTTGGGGTTCGACGGCATCGCGACCTTGAGCTGCTCGATCGTCTGTCGTAATGAATGCACGTATGATGCGCATGCGTGAGTGTGAGTGAAGCGTGTCCATGCTGTGTGGACACACACACATGCAGTGCCTACCTGGCGAATGAGGAGCTCCATCTTGCGGTTCGAGATGAGACTGCGAAAGTGCGGTCGCTTGGGTCGTTCGAGCGTCTACACACCGAGACACAGACGAGCCAAATGAGCAACGTGTCCACTTGGATGAGACGCTCAGAGCAAGAGCCAGGACGTACAAAGAACTCTTTGAACTTGTCGAGCACGTCAATGTGCTTCGTCTGCTCTTCGTGGCGATGGTAGTGAAAGAGCTCGAGGTCGTAGCGATAGAGCTCGGCGCGGAAGCTCTTGCGCTTCTCGCGGAGCTTCTCGCGGATCGTCTGCCAGATCACTGGCGTTGGGACCTTTGGAAAGTCCTTGAGCAAGTCCACGACGTAGTACGTCAGCTCGCCCTCCGTGACTGTGAAGCCCGTGCGGTTGCGCTGTCGGATACTCCGCACGCGTGCCTGGAGCTTCCCGCGCGACGCCGGGCTGCGCGAGAGCGATGGCGCTGTCGCTGTGACGGCTGCACTCAGCAGCGCAGATGACGACGACCCCGCTGCGAGCATGATCGACCCGCTGCTGCTGTTGTGGTGGTTGCTGCTGCTGCCGCTTGTGGCTGTGAGCAAAGCCAGTGACCCGAGACTGTGCTGCTGATGGTGGTGGTGCGTCGCGAGGATGCCGCTCTGCATCGACACTTCGACAAAGTCGCCGACCGATGGCTGGCGATGGTGCGGCGCGTCTGCGCCATTGCTGCTGCCGGACGACGCTGGCGTCACAACGAGGCGCTCGAGTTTGTCTTTCCACGATAGGATCTCCGTCGGCATTGGACTCGCAGACGTCAGGAGCACGAAGCGGAACGCGCCTTGGCGAAACACCATCACAAACGGCTTCCACCGCGCGTTCGAGTAGCTCTGGTACGCCTGCAGCGCCGCCGTGTTGCCTGCTGCAGTGTCGTTCGGCATCATCAGCGCAGCGTCGAGGCGCTCGCCGTCGCTCAGCGCCGTGACGTTGTCGTGAAAGTTGCACCGGTAGTTCTTGACTTCGACCACGAGCTCTGTCGGGTCAGTGCTGCTGTAGCCGCGGAGACAGCCGTCGGACGTGAGGACGAACTGCCCTGTGAACCACTTCTTCTGCTCTGGCAGGTTCAGGAGCTTCTGCAGTGTCGTGTCGCTCTCATGGGTGCTACTGCTGCTTGAGCTGTTGCTGTTCGCGCTTGGCATACTGATGCTACTGCGACTCGCGCCAGTGCTGAGTGCCAACATCGTCGTCGTCGAGCCGGACGTCTGCGGCGGCTGGAAGATGCGATGGAGGTGCGGCATCTGACTGATGTACTCGAGGCGCAAGCGCGACTCGACGCTCACCCACTTGTGGTACAGCGCTTCTTCGCGCGCTTTCACGAGAAGCTGGACGTGGCGCCACCAGCGCTGGATGAGCTGGATCTTGCGCTTGATCTTCTTCATCGCGATCGCAAACTGCACGTCGATCGAGAGACCGTGGAGGAACTGCCGCAGGATCGCTGCGTGTGCGCCTTTGCGTGCAATGCGCAGGCGCAGGCGCAGTCGTAAGCTGTTGCGCACGATCACGTGCTGCGCGTACTGCACAGCGCGCGCGTGGTCGAGCTTCTGCCACTCGCGAAAGACCACGAGCGTCACGTGCTGCGTCTCGGTGCGCTGGATGCGCCGCAGAATCGTTGTGAGGTGGTATAGCCGACTCAGCCGCACACTGAACGTCGCGATGCTCGCAAGCGTGACCCAGCCGCGCAGCGTGCACTCTGGGACAGCAGCAGCCGACACGACGTGCTTGACCAGTGTTGTGCTTGCACTGGATACTCTGCGCACGAGCGCTGGCGGCTGGGCAAGCGCTACAGGCGACTGTGACTGCTGTTGAGCAGACGGCGGCTGTGCGATTGTGTCTGTGATGTCGAGGAAGATCGACGACCGGCGCTTGAACAACGTCACAGGCGCGCTGAAGCCGTCGCTCTCGTCACCGTCATCGTCACTTGCGCTTTCGTCGCGCACTGGCAAGCGTCCTTGGTGCTCGCGCGCGCGACGGAGCCGGATGACAGCGCTCTGCTTAGCGAGCTCCGCGCAGTTCTTCGCGACAAAGTCAGTCGTGTTTGCTTCAGCTTCGCGACGCTGCTGGGCTTTGAGCGACGCAGCTGTGCGGCGCTGCGACGTGAGCCGCGGTGCACGTGGCCAGCTCGCGCGGTCGCACTGGGGCGCGTTCTTGTCCGGGAAGCTGCTCGCTGGGACGTAGTAGTAACTTGAGACAGTGTTCGCTGTCGGCGACACGAGCAGCGCTGCCTCAGTCTGCCGCGGCGTCTGTGAGAACACTGCTGCTGCAGCGCGCGGCGACGTGAGCGTCTCGCTCAAGAGGTACTGTCCTGGACCGAGCTGGTCGGTCGCAAACGTCTCGTGGAAGCGGTCGGACGGGCTGAACTTGACGGACGCACCGCCGCCTCCACCGCTCGTCGATGGCCGCACGCTCGTGGTGTCGTACTGCCCTGGACCGAGCGCAAAGTGATCTTTCGCAATGCCCGATGCACCGCCACTCCCACCTGCGTGCGCGAGCTTTGGCCGACGCGCCGTGCCGCCGCGAGGGTCGCCGAAGAGGAACTCGTCCTTGCGTGCTGGCATCTGGTGGAACTTGACGTGCCCGCAGTCGCTCGTTCGCGGTAGCACGCGCTCTTTGCCGTGGCCGACAGGCGACGAGAAGTGGCTTGGTGCCGGTTCGCGCGGTGTGAAGAACTGCTTCGTCGTCGCAAGCACGCGTGCGCGGCAGTAGCCTTTCGTCTTGCGCCGCCGCTCGTCCTGCGCTGACAGCTTTGAAGGTCGCTGGAGCGAGAACTGGTACGTCGTTTGGCACGCGCTCTGCACGCGCTCGCGGTACTCTTGCATCTGCAAGATCATCGCATGTGACGTGTGACCGTGGATCATCGGTGACGTGCTCGGCCGATGGTGCACTCTCGGTGCTGCAGCGAGTGACGGCCAAGCGTGCATCGCAGTAGCCATAAGCGAGTGGTCGTCGTCATTGCTGCTACTACTGCGCTCTTGGTTGCTCGCGATAGGCTCAGCGTCTACGCGCGTCGCTGGTCGCTCAACACCCGCAGCTTTGCTTGTGCTCGGCGCCTCAGCGACGCTGCGCCGATGGCCATTGCTGACGAGCGTTCGTGCCGCCATCGTGCGTCAAGCGCTGTCGACGAGTAGCGCGCACTTCGGCACTTGCACGATAGGACTCAACTTAAGACCTGTAACGCCTCATTGATGTGCATCATTGTGACTACCAGCTTCAAGTTGCACGTGAAATGACTACCAGGTGGCTACCAGCCCATTGCACAGCCGTCCGCACGGCCATCCGAGCCAGCGCTGAGGACGCCCGAGACCGGGTCGCGCAAGATGATCTGGCCACGGCCAAAGATCGCGCGCTGGAGCCCCTTGCGCTGCACGACGTCGTGTCCAAACTGCGACTGGAGCGCTGCGAGGACGTCGTCCGCGACGCCGTCCTCGATGAACACGCGGCTCACGCTGTTGTCTTCGTGCTGCGCGTCGATGCAGAAGCGCGCACCGTCGATCGCCTCTTGCGCGTCGAGCTTGTGGATGAGGAGGTTGCACAGGACCTGGACGTGCCCTTGCGGCTGCATGAAGCCGCCCATGACCGTGAATGTCGAGTGGAGGTCGTACGAGTCGGCAAACGTCGAGATCGCAGGGATGATCGTGTGGTACGGACGCTTGCGCGGCGCGAGGGCGTTCGGGTGCGTCGTGTCCTGGAGCGCAAAGTTGCTCCCGCGGTTCTGGAGCGAGAAGCCCGTGTGGCGCGGCACAAAGCCTGTGCCAAAGCCCTCGTAGTTGCTGTTGACCATCGACACGGCGTTCCCGGCGCCGTCGACGACCTGGAAACTCACAGTGTCGCAGCTCAGCGCTGGGCTCCCGCGCTGCGGGTCGACGCTCGCGCGGTCTTTGCGGATCAGCGCAGCGCGCGCCTTGGCGTACTCGGCGCTCAGGAGCTGCTCAATCGGCAAGTCGTTGTGCTCCATGTCGCTCACGTACCACTTGGCGTCAGCGAACGCCAAGCGCATGGCTTCAATGAGCAAGTGGAGGTACTCGGCGCTGTTGTGGCTCGGCGTCGCAGCGTCGCCGTCAGCAGGGAGCAAGTGCTCGAGGATGTTGAGCGCGAGCAATGCAGTGATGCCCTGTCCATTCGGCGGGATCTCGTGCACGTCAATGCCGCGGAACGTCGTCTTGATCGGCGTCACGAACGTCGACGTGTGCGCTTTGAGGTCCTCGAGCGTCATCACGCCGCCCTTGAGCTGCACCATCTCAACGACTGCTTCGGCGATGCGACCTTCGTAGAAGCCCGCTTTGCCCTTTGCAGCGATCTCCTCGAAGCACGCGGCGAGGTACGGGTTCTTGAAGATCTCGCCTGCGCGCGGCGCGCGGCCGTCGATCAAGAGCTCCTGTCCATGGCAAGACACAAGACGTGAGTCGTCGGTACTTGAGCATCAATCCAGCGTGCACCAGGTACTACCAGCAATCACCACAGTGACGTACATCTTTGTACGGACCGCGCTCGAGCTGGAACTGGCCGCGCTTCCACGACTCGGCAGTGATCGAGCTCACTGGGAAGCCCTCTTTCGCGAGCTCGATCACCGGCTCGAGCACCTTGGCGATCGGGAGCGAGCCCCAGGCGTCGAGCGCGTCAATCCAGCCAGCGACTGTGCCTGGCACTGTCACAGCGTGGCCGTGGTCGCGCGGGATGAACGTCACGGGTTTGTCACTGCCAGCAAAGGCTGCGAGCGCCTTTTCGTGCGTGAGCGCAGCAGGGCTCCGACCGCTGCCGTTGAGACCGCGCACTTGCTTCGTCGCGGCGTCAAAGTAGAGCAAGAAGCAGTCGCCGCCGATGCCGGTCGAGCACGGCTCGGTGAGGTTGAGCGCCGCAGCGACTGCGATTGCGGCGTCAACAGCGTTGCCGCCCTGCTTGAGCACGCGCAGTCCGATCTCAGTCGCAAGCGGCTGCGAGCTCGCGACCATGCCGTGGCGAGCAAACACTGGCGAGCGCGTCCCAATGTTCACCATCTTGCTGTCTTGTTCTTGTGAGGTGCTGCTGGTGTGTCGGTCTTCTCCTTCTGCGTGCTTCGCTGGAGATCGACAAGTGCGTATGCCTGCGCTGCAAGCGTCGTCGTCCGCAAGTCCACGCGGCCGCTCGAAGAGCTCACACACTCATCGCGTCGTGCACATTTGCACCTGAGTCACGTTTTGCCCATCCCCTCATTTGGCGTGTCAATATTCTGGCGCGCGCTATAATTTCAAGTGTGGCACACGTTGTGGGCCAGAGCCGCTTTCCACCAACCAAAGCTATAGAACGCAAACCGACGCGAACAGCTTCGGCGCCACTTGCAAGCAGGTCAACCGGTTGAGGAGCACTCGCTGGCGTTGCTGTAGCACAGACACAGACACGCAGACACCACCACTACATTCAGCGACCATGGCAGTCAAGGCGTCTGAGATCGCGCCAGCGGCGTACGCGACCGATTCGTCGAGCGAGGTGAAGAAAGAGGACGACTTGACGTACGACCTCGGGAACCTCGCGGCGTTTGACACGCACCCGTTCGTGTACAAGAGCGAGAAGGAGCTCGCGCTCCACGCGCGCGAGAACGTGCAGCTCCTCGTGAACCAGATCTTTGACTTGCCGCGCGAGATGTCGGACATGGGTCCGCTCGCGAAGCTCCCGGAGCCGACGCTCCCGATTCCGCGCGAGAAGCCGCTGCCAAAGCCCAAGGTCGAGACGAAGTGGGAGAAGTTCGCGAAGGAGAAGGGCATCAGCAAGCGCAAGAAGAGCCGGATGGAGTTTGACGAGAGCAAGGAGGAGTGGGCCCCGACGTGGGGCTACAAGCGCGCAGGCGACGACATGAAGGACTGGGCCGTCGAGATGAAGGCCGGCGACACGTCCGACCCGTGGACCAAGCGCAAGCAGGACAAGCGTGCGCGCGTCGAGAAGAACCTCAAGGCGCAGTCGAACAACCTGAAGCAGGGCCGCGGCAAGCAGGCCGCGAGCAGCATGCGCGCACCAGCGGGCATCCCAGTCGAGCTCATGAACACAGACGACGTGAAGGCGAAGCAGCGCGGGAAGGAGGGCGTGTCGAAGACGCTCGAGAAGGTGCAGTTCTCGACGGCGTCGATGGGCAAGTTCGACAAGATGCGCGAGGGCGAGAAGGAGCGCAAGCAGACGGGCAAGCGCAACAAGTTCCTCCCGCTCACGGGCGCCGAGAAGACGGAGAAGGAGCGCAGCATGAACGTGCTTAAGCACGTGCTCGGGCGCGAAGAGAATGCTGGCAAGCACAAGGGCAAGACGCACGACGACGAGGACGACGACGCGTCTGGCGGCAAGCGCAAGAAGGTATGTGTGTGTGTTTGGGTCTCTGTCTTGCTTGGCACGTGGCGACTGGCGACTGACTGTTGTGTTGGATCATGTGACTATGACAGCGCGCGGCGCCAAAGCTCAAGAACATCACGAAGGGCCACGCGAAGAAGGCGCGGAGCCGAAAGTAGACGATCTCTCTATGTCTCTCTCTCTCTCTCTTACAACATGCTTCCATCCATCCATTGCGCTTGTTGCTCGACGCTGGTTACGCTCTGTTGCCGATCGCTCTGATCGCTATCTCTGCATGTCAACGGGCATTGGCTCACTAGACCTGCTCATGACCAGCGACAGCAAGAGCATTGTCACGACTGCTACTCGGTCACTTGCGTGGTCTGGTTCATGAGGTTGTATCACTCAGGTTACACAACAAGTGACAAGAGTACTGTTACAGGTTACACAGGATACGCTGCTCACCAGGTCCAATGAAACTCGCATTGCGAGATACTCGAGCAGCTCAAGCAGGACGATGCACCACGTCGCGCGCCGCGCGCTCGTGCGCTCGCTGCAGCAAGAGACGACAGCGACTGCTGCCATCAGCAAATCTAGCACCAGCGCTCTTTTCACGCGGCGATTCATCACACACTCGTCTGCGCTCTTTGCGCCGCGTCACTCGCCTCGAGATGACGCACCATTCGCATCTCCACGCACCCCACGAACAGGACGGCGCGCCACTGCTGCTGCAAATGCCACTTCACAGCAAACGCCACGCAGCAACAACATCAAGAGCACTGAAGCTCCGATCCAGTCGAGCACATCGACACCAACAGGCGACTGGAAAGCTGCAGTCGCTGCGTTTGAGCAGTTCCAGCACGCGCCAGAGCCGGCTGAGGTGCTCGACCTCGTCACGCTCTGCGTCACGCACGACCGGCACCGCGAAGCGCAGGACGTCGTGCGCCGCGCTCAGAAGCTCGGCGTCGATGTGCCTGTGCGTGCGCATGCGCTCGTGTGTGCTGCGATTGCGAAGAAAGGCGACGTCGACCGAGCGTTCGCACTGCTCGATGCGCTCGCGCAGACGCATCGCGAGTCGTTCAGTGTCGCAGTGTACGAACCACTGCTCTCGGTCCTGAAAGCCCAGAGCGACTGGCGCGCGACGCACCGCACGATCCAGCACATGCACACGCACAAGCTCTCGCCGCCGCTCCGCGCGTACCGCGTGCTCATGCTCACAGCCGCGAAAGCGCGGCAGCGCGACACGCTCGTCAAGACGATCGCGTTCGTCCAGACGCAGTTCCCAGACGCGAACCGCGACGTCGCGACGCTCACTGCGACGTGCCAAGCGCTCGTGAGCATCGGCGACAACGCGCGCGTGCTCGCGCTCTACGGCACGCTCGACACGGCGTGGCTCGCAGCGCACGGCAACACGTTGCTGTTCAACAACGTCCTGCTCGCAGCAGTCAAGCACGACTCGGTCCTCGACCGCGCGCTCTCGATCTTGGACGCGATGCAGCGCTCCGAGCACGGCCAGCCGGATGACTTTACGTACGCGACGTGCATGCTCGAGCTCGAGAAGCGCTCTGACTGGGACGGCGTCCTCACGCTCTACAACGCCATGCAAGACCGCGACGTCCAGCAGCAACAGGCGAGCAGCCGCACGAACGCCAAGTCGGTCGTGAACGCCTTGACGTGCGCTGCAGTCGTGCGTGCGCTCCACTCGGCGCCAGGCGCGACGCCGCGGTCGATCAAGCGCGACCTCCACGTCGTGCTCAAGCCGCTCGCAGCCATCGACGTCTCGACGCTCGGCCACGCGTCGAGCCTCATTGACACACTCGATGAGTTCCAACTGTACACAGCTGCGCGCCAGGTCTTTGCGCGCTTGGTCCGTGAGCGCGTACTCGTGACGGACGCGTGGTTACGCCACGACGGCTTTGAGATCGACCTGCACACGTTCTCGCGCGGCGTCGCCAAGTGCGCGGTCGTGTATGCGTTTGAACAGCTGAAGACGCGCCACGAGCGCCAGTTCCGTGCGACTGTGAGCGAGACTGCGCCGCAGAGCGACTTGCGTATCATCGTAGGCGTCGGGAAGCACAGCAAGCAGTACCTCGCGCCGACGATCCGCGATGCGGTAACCCGCATGTTTGCGCAGTCGTTCCGTCCGCCACTGTGGCCCGCGAACCACCCGACGAACCCGGGCGTGCTCGTCGTGCGGGCCAAGACGCTGCGCAACTGGGTGCGCAGAGACGGCGTCGTGCGCTACTTCTAAAGCTGTAGGCTCAAGATCATAGACTGATCGTTTGTTGGCTCCATCATGTACTTCACTAATGCCCAGTGCACTTGCGATGGTCAACAGGTGGTCTGAATGTCCTGTGCGTCGATGGCATCTTGTTGGACATCGGGTTTGCTCCGAGGTCTCGAGGTTGCCATCCGAGGTTACTGTTACAGGTTACATTGAGATACGATTGATTTGAAGAGTCAAACATATCCTGTGTAAAATGATCGAATCATCTATGAAAGGATTGCAGTGCAAAATTGACCAATTTTCGGTATATAGCCGTCGCACTTACGTAAATACATCAAAATAGCCGCTTGTGTGATCTTTCACTTGGTTTTTGGCTCGGCGTTCAAAAAGGAGCCGCCATTCTTTGCTCAGGCGCACAAGGGCGGAAATGAGTGGCGCTTTGAGCAAGAAGCCACGCTCGGCCGTGTACGAGCAGTACCTGAACCTGAAGCAGCGCGCCGCGTCGCCGCCGCTCACCCCCGTCGCTGCCGCAGCGATGCAGGAAATCACCAACTCGACCGGTGCGTATCTCGCGCGCGTGACGGCACTGTGCGGCGGTATCGCTCGCAACGACTGGATGCAGATGATGATGATGATCATCATCAGTAGCATGCTGTGTGTCTGTATGGGCGAGTGACAGTGTGGAACTGACAGTTTGCCACTCAACGACTGCTGCTGTACGTGCTCGTGTTGTATGTGTCTCTCTACCTCTTGTGATGCGCCAGATGAGCTCGAGCTCGAAGCAGGCGAAGTGGTTAGTGACGCCTCTGCATGTGATCAGAACCGCGATCGCGCCAACGTCGTCGGCGACCATTCAAAACAGCAGCAGCAGCAGCCCGAGCACGAGCCGCTGACGACGCCCGAGTCGCCCGTGAAGAAGCCAGCGCAGCAGCAGCAGCCGCCGCAGTCGTCTGCATCACCGTCTCCTGCGGCTGCTGCTGTTTTGAATGCGCGCGACAGCGCACGCGAGTCGCCCGCTCGGTCGGATCCGCTAACTGCTGTTGATGCTTCTGCTGCGCATGCTCCGGCGACGCCGACGACGGACGCTCGCGATGGATCTGCGCCTCGGGATCTCTCGACTGCGTCGTCGCCACCACGTGCGGCCAACGGCGATGCTGCTCCTGCTCCTGCTCCTGCTGTCACTGACGCTGCGCCGTCGGACGAGCAGATGATGGGCATTCGCTCGCACGTCAGTCGTCCAGACAACGGACCGCGCGAGCGCAGTCCACCGCGCATGAACCACGGCGGCTCGCCACGCATGCAGCACCACCAAGGCGGCTCGCCGCGCCGCGAGGGACCGCCACACGGACCACCGCATGGACCACCACATGGACCACCGCATGGAACGCCGCCACCGATGCACGACGGTCGCGGACGGGGCCGCAGCCGGAGTCCGCCACGCAATGGACCAGGTCCGTTCCGCGGTCCGCAGCCCGGCCAAGCACAAGGTCGCCGCTCGCCGCTGCCATCCAAGTTTGAACCCGCGCCTGCGAACTTTAACAACCGCCCGCCATCGCCAGGACGCTTTGGCGGACCACCGCCACCCGGTGGCCGCCGCACGCCGTCGCCAGATCGCCGAGGCGGCGGGAACTATGGTCCGCGTGGTCCGAGTCCAGGTCGAGGTCCGCCACCAGGCGACTTTCGCGGCCGCAGTCCGCCGCGCAGCCACATGGGACCGCCGCCGCCGGGTGGACCTCGTCGCAGTCGCAGTCGCAGTCCGCCGCGGAATGGACCAGGATTCCGACCGGGGAGTCCAGGTCGCTTTGGTCCGGACAACGGACGAGGTCGCAGCCCACCGCGCTTTGGTCCTGGAGGTCCTGGACTGAATCGACGGCCAGGCAGTCCTGGACGCTTTGGAGGACCAAATGGTCGACTACCCAGCCCACCTCGCTTTGGAGGACCAAATGGCCGTTCAGGCAGCCCCGGGCGCTTTGGCTCTGAAGGTCCTGGACCGAACGGACGGCCACTCAGCCCACCTCGCTTTGGAGGACCAAATGGACGACCGGGTAGTCCAGGACGCTTTGGTGGACCAGGACCAAATGGTCGACTACCCAGCCCACCTCGCTTTGGAGGACCAAATGGCCGCCTAGGAAGTCCAGGTCGCTTCGGTGGCCCTGGAGGACGTCCAGGCAGCCCGCCTCGCTTTGGCGGACCGGGTCCTGGACGACCGAACAGCCCGCCTCGATTCGGTGGACCAAATGGTCGGTTCGGCAGTCCGCCTCGCAATCGCTCTCGGAGTCCGCACCGGTTTGGACCTGGTCCAAACGGTCGCCCTGGCAGCCCGCCTCGCTTTGGCGGACCGGGTCCTGGACGACCGAACAGCCCGCCTCGATTCGGTGGACCAAATGGTCGGTTCGGCAGTCCGCCTCGCAATCGCTCTCGGAGTCCGCACCGGTTTGGACCTGGTCCAAACGGTCGCCCTGGCAGCCCGCCTCGCTTTGGCGGACCGGGTCCTGGACGACCGAACAGCCCGCCTCGATTCGGTGGACCAAATGGTCGGTTCGGCAGTCCGCCTCGCAATCGCTCTCGGAGTCCGCACCGGTTTGGACCTGGTCCAAACGGTCGCCCTGGCAGTCCGCCTCGCTTTGGTGGCCGTCCACCGAGTCCGCCACGCGACGGGTTCCGAGGAGGTCCACCGCCGCACCACCACTTTGACAATCGCGGACCGCCGATGATGAACGGGCCACCGCACGATGGCGGTTACCCACCACGTGGTCGCAGTCGCAGTCGTAGCCGCAGCCGCGGTCGATCCGAAGACATTGACCCACGCAAGCGCGACCGGAGCTGGGAGCGCAATGCGCCGCCACCTGGCATGATGCCGCCGTACCAGCAGTCTGTCGTGTATCCGGTGCGTCTGCCTGTCCTCGCTCTGTTGTGATGAACTCTGTCGTGGAGCTTGAGCGCCGAACTGATGCGTATGTGTTGTTGTTTTGTGACCACAGATGGGTGACTGGGTCGTCGAGCTCAAGCGCAGCGGCAAGACCAAGTGCCGGTGCCGTGGCGCTGCCGCAGGACTCCCTGCGACCACGCAACTGTACGTCGTTCTCCTGTCCTCTCATCCTCTCTGCCGCCCATCTACTCACTCACATGCGTGTGTATGCGTGTGCTGTCTCCAGTCCACTGGCGCTCGACGTCGTGCAGCTGCCGCACTTGGACAAGTACCCAGAGTTCCTCATGCTGAACAAGCGTGACCTGCGCCGCAGCGTGTACGAGCTCCGTCCTGAGACCGAGTCAGACCAGCGCGGCTACGACGAGTTCCGCGACTACCTCATGCGCGGCCGCTCCGTCCCGCGCGCGGGCATGGCCGGCGAGATGGACGCGTTCGGGTACAAGGTCTTTATTCTCCCGCCTGGCATCGCTGCGCGTGCGCTCGGGTACAAGGGCGGGCAGATGGTCGCAGTGATCCGCAAGAAGGCGTAAGTCGTCACTTGCGAGTCGTCGATCCCGACAACCGCGTCGCCAGCAACTTGAGTGCCTGTCGTGTGTGTGCGCGAGCCGTTCGCTGTGGCGTTTGCTGTCCCATCGCACTCGAGCGCTGGTCGAATGAATGAATGCTTGCATCTCTCTCTTCTATCAAGTGTCCATCGTACAGAGACACTAGCGTCCACGGTGTCAGACTGTCCACCTTCAAGCGACACGTTACGAAAGACACGACTGTATTAACGAGCACTGAACGACAAGTTGAGCGCAGCGCACGAGCCAATGCCAGCAGACAGGAGAAGAAGCACCAAGAGCGCTCGACTGGGACCGTGCGACGCATGAGGACGCGCACGCTTCAGTCGTCGCTGATGGCTCGTTCTTGCTGTCGATCCACTGGCTGGCCGTGCGCACACGCTGGACGAGATACGCATCACGAGCGACTGCGCTAGAGGATCCCGAGACACGCGCGCTGGTACTTGTCGTACCAGCGCGTGCGCCAATTGTTGATCGACTGGTCAATGAGCTGGTTCACAAAGACTTGACACGCGCTCGTGCGCTCGCCGGGCTTGAGCCGCGCGCGGAGGCCTTCAATTACTGCGCGCTTGCCGCCGGCAAAGCACGGCAAGTCGGCGTTCCCAACGAGCATCATCTCGACGAGAAGCACGATCTTGTCCATGTTGCGCTGCAGCGCGAGGAACGCGCGGATGCAAAGAGACCGAAAGTACCGGAACGTCGAGCTGCGCGGCCCGCCCATGAGCTCCACGAACTCGTCTGTGAGCTTGAACGGCGCTTTCTCAAAGTTGAGGTTGCTCCCGGGACTGTTCGTGAGCAGAAAGCCAAAGTCGATGTGGATGACGTGCCCCTGCGTGTCGACGAGGATGTTGCCGTTGTGCCGATCCTTGATCTGGAACACGTAGCACACCATCGAGTACGCAGCGAGGCTCTCGACAAAGTTCCGCCGCGCACGGGCGAACGCCATCGACTCCTTGTCGCCGTGCAAGCGCGTGTAGAAGTCTCTGACAGTGTCGTAGGCACGTACGTGATGGTGAGAAGAGCGATAGTGAGTGTAAGCTGATCGACACGCGTGCGTACGTACAGGAGCGTGGTGTAGTCCGGGTCGTTGCGCTTGAGCGAGTCGAGCGAGACCGTGTCCGGCACGGCTTCGATCAGTCCCGTCGTCGCAGACGTCGCAATCACATTGTACGGCCTAGCGCCATTCATCATCAACAGTGTTAGCCGCATCATCGCCTTACTCATTGGACAGCAGCACACACTGGCAAAGGACGTACCGGAGTCGCAGTGGCAGCGCGTACTCGTGGAAGATCCGGTCGCATTGCGCAATGAGCTGCGCAGCAAACTGCTCCTGGCGCAAGTCGTCGTTGCTCTTGACAATGACCGAGAGCAAGCGCCAGCCTGGGTGGTCGCGGAACGGCGACGTCGCGCGGATCCGCGCCTCCTTTTCGCTCCAGCGCTCGCGAAAGACAATGATCGGCGTCTCGTCCTCCTCTTCCTCGTCGTCGTCATCTTCCTGGTTGTTGCTCGATGCGTTCAAGCCGTCGCTCGTCGTTGCGTCTGCTAGCGCGTCCTTGTCACACGCGTCTGTTGCAGCGCGCTCCGTGTCTGTGAGCGCGTCTTCGAGGTCGAACTTGACTTTCCACGCGTTGCTGTCCGTGAAGTCGAGGCTCATGCTCAAGTCCCGATCGCGCTTGCGCCGCCCGCCACCTTCGTCCTGCGACGTGTCGCCATCGTCATTGTTAGCAGTCGGCTGTGCATTCTCTGGCGCAATGGGCTCGACCGAGTTCAGCTCCTCTTCCAGTGCTGCTCCTGTTGCGTCAGGGACTTCCACCGCGTCTGTTGGGGGCGCTGGCGCCGCAGAAGCTGCTGCCTCTGGAGCAGTCGGAGCGGCGGGTGCTTCGACTGGCGATGTCTCATTGACAACTTCGCTACTGACGCTGCTGTCGCCTGACGTCGTGAGCGCGCTCTCTGGGTTCGTACAGACTGCGTCCTGCTCGTGCTTCTGCTTCTTGGCGAACCAGCTCGAGTAGAACGTGTCAAACTGACCGCCGGAGCGCGCAGAGGCGCTCGAGCGCGCTTTGCGGCGACCAGCGCGCGGCAAGCTCCACTGCCCCATGCGCTGCTTCTGCTCCTCGTTCGCTTGCGCTTGCAGCTCATTCGCAGCTCTCTCTGCGGCGTCTTGCTCTGCGATGCGCTGCGCTTCGGCTGCCGCAGCAGCTTCTGCTGCGAGTGCGAGTGCACTGTCGTCGTGCTCTTTCTCATCATCGCCTTCTTCGCCGCCGTCGAGTGGCTCGCGCGGCGTGAGTGGCACTGCACCAGCCACCTCCATCTCCTTCACGTCCTCCGCTGTGTGCGGCGCACTCGGCTTCTTCGTCGTGCCCAAGAGGTACCCGATGAACGCCACGGGCGCAAATGACGACGACGCTGAAGACGCTGTAGACGACGTCGCAGCGCTACTTGGGGCTGCTCCGTCAGACGGCTTGTCTGTCGAGAGACTGGCGTTCGCTGGTGGCGCAGACGCTAGAGTCGCTGCCTTCACATCGCCGTCTTCACTCGTCACGAGCGGATCACTACTCGCGCTCAGTGCCGTTGAACTGTCGGTCGAGCGCTCACTCTCGTGCGACATAGTCGGCTCGGACACGGCGCTTGCGTTCGGTGTGTCGCCAGTTGGCGCTGCAGTCGGCGTCGCTGACGGCTCCACGGCATGGCCGGTCTTGAGGAACGGTAGCATGAGCGTAAAGCCTCGCGACGGCGCACGAGGCGCTGGCTCAACATCTTGCGCCGTCAGCGCTGGGGATGCAGGCGACGGCAGCGACTTCTTCTTCTTGAGCTTGTGCGGCGGGTGGTGCTTCGGTGATGACGAGATGGCGCCGTTGATCGCTGTAGACGCACTCGCCGAGTAGTCGAGCACCTCGACGACGAGGAAGTACGGCACGCGCTCTTTCGTCGAGAACGTGAAGCACTCGTCGACGTGAATCGCTTTCACGCGGTGGTGCGTGTTCCCGATCGGCAGGTACAGCACGTCGGACGGCAGGACCTGGTCCTGGATCATGCTCAAGCCTGTACGGAGCGCCGGTGTGCGCTCTGGCAAGGCGACACCAATGAGATGGTCGGCCAAGTCGGTGAGTGCGCTCACAAAGTCTGGCGTCTGCTTGTACAGCGACGTCTGCTGCGAATTGCCTTCCTCCGGCCGCGCTTCGTAGACCACGAGCTGGCGCTTGGACTGGAGATGCCCGGCGAACGACTCGTCGGTCTCGAGGACCTTCGGGTCCATCTCTTCGTCGATCGCAAAGATCGACGAGCGCCGACGGAGCAAGTTCGACGGCTTGGACACCGAGACCTCTTCGGTACACAGGCCGTTGTTCATCAAGAGCGCGGGGACACCGGCGCGCTGCTCGATAGCAGTCAGCAAGTCCGAGTTCTCGTGGTCCTGCGACGCCGTCACGCTCAAGTACTCGGACTTGTACCGCTTCGCGTCGTCGCAGAACGACCGGAGGAACCACGTGAGGCGATGTGCGAACGGGAGGGACTCGCCACTGCGAGACATGAGGAAGCACTCGAGCTGGTGCTGCTTGGCGTAGTTCCCATGAAGGAGGAACGTACAGAGCTGCGGGATGTAGAACTCGAACTCGACGGCGTTCGCTTCGCAGCTGCTGTAGAGCTCTTCGACAATGTCCTGGTGCGCGTAGAGCTTCAATAGCAAGTGGAAGACGTCGGGCGATCCATCGCTCGTGCTCGCCTCGGTCTTGGCGACGTGGCTCGTGAGCTTCTCCATTGTGCTCCGGAGCTTCTCGTCCCAAAAGTGCTTGAACGACTCGCCACTGCGGTCCGGCTCGCTCACACTCGCTGCGGCGTCAGCGGCTGCGCGCGCGAGCTCCGGCCGGAGCGACGGCATTGACGTGAGCGTCGGCTTGCCAGACGACGACGTGTCGCCGCCGTCGCCGCGCACTGCGTCAGCAGATCGCGTTGTCTTTGCCTTGCGCTTGAGCTTGCGCGGCTTGCGCGTGAAAAGCGACGCGCGCATCTTTGCTGGCAAGTCAATGAGCGAGAAGCGCGCTGGCGACTCGGAGCAGCTCGACGTGCGCCAGTCGCTCTCGTCGCTGCTCTCGAGCTGCGGCGTCCGCGTCGCAGGTGTCGAAGTCGCAGGCGACGGCATTGGCGTCACGGCCATCGCGCCACTCATGGCTGGCAGTGGCAGAGCAGTGACTGGCGGCTCTGGTGAGAGCAAACCTGTGCTGCTGCTACTGCTCGTGCTGCTGCTGTTTGGACTCGCCATGTCGTCCTCTGCTTCTGGCTGCTGGTTCTCGCTTGTTGTTGCTACTGCTGCTGCTGCTGGTGGTGGTGGAGTTGTCATCGCATCCATCTCGGGACGCGCGTCGGTGCTGTGAACAAGCGCTGCTGCTGCAGTTGTCCCGCGCTGCTTGTGCGCGTCGAGTGGGAGCAGCAGCGCTGCAGCGCCGTGCTTGGTCGCGACGTCTGTCGTCACCATGGCGTCGGTGCTTGGGTTCCGTTCCTTCTGTCGTTCGTCTTCTCTCGAGTGTGTGCGTTAGTGAGTGTATCTGCTACTTGTGCGATCGTCGTCGTTGTTGCTGGTGTCGCGCGCTTTACGTGACGCACCGAGCGCTCGTGGCGATGAAAGTGACGCGTGTGTGCGCACTCAAGACAAAGCACGGACGTCTCGTACTTGCACGACGTTCGTCGTCGCGAATCAATCGATCGCTCGCTCTCGTGCGCTTCCTGCAGGCTTGGGACACGATTCACGTCCATGCGCTGTCTTTCCCCACACAAAGCAGCGAATGTGCAGAGCCGGGACAATCCGTTTCAAAAGTGTCTGAATTGCAGTTTCAAGAGTCCACAAATAGCTTGAAAAGTGTATGCTCTCGAAAGTGTTTTGTTGTGCGAATCTGCTATTTCGTCAGCCTCAGAATGCAAGCATGAAGCAACGAGCGATTCCTCGCAATGACTCGCCAACAAGTCGGAACAAGTCAACTCGAGCGTGCCACGTGTGAGCTTTTTACTGTGTCAAGGTACTTTCAGTTTGTAAGACAATTCTAGGCTGCGGATTTGCGCAACACACCTTGCACTGTGTAGAGGACCTCTGGACATAAATCCCGACTCGGACATCACACGAGCCATCGCAACACTTACAGCCAGCGTCGCTCGATTGCCTTGGATCGTGCCATTCCGGAAGAACCTCGCACGCCGCCTCCGTCGTCGTCGTCGCTGTGTCTCTCGGTGCCTCGCATCGTCATCTCTGCACCTGAGCATCACATCACATCACACAGCACACCGCCGTCACGATGCTCGACACGATCCAGAGCGCGAGCTACGTCGTGCTCATCGCGCTCATGCTCGCGTCCAACTTTGTGCTCATCCCGATCCCAGTGCAGCTCATTGTGTCAGCGACTGCGATCATCTACATCGGTGCGACGCTCTCGCTCAAGCTCAAGCACCACCGCGAAGCGAGCGGCGAGAAGAACGAGGAGGTCATGAAAGCCGAAGACGCATACATGTTCCCGCTTCTCGGCTCGGGCGTGCTCTTTGGGCTCTACATGCTCTTCAAGCTCTTTGACAAGGACCTCGTGAACCTCCTCTTGACGTCGTACTTTGCGCTCGTGGGCGCGTACAGCCTCACGGAGGCGTTCAGTCCACTCGTGTCGAAGCTCGCGTTCAAGGGCTCGATGGGCAAAGTGTACCAGCGCACGCTCAAGGTCCCGTTCTACGGCGAGTACAAGCTCGAGCTCTCGCACGCGTGGCTCCTCACGTTCGTCTTTGCCGCGGGCTTTGCGCTCGCGTGGTTCAAGACCAAGCACTACTTGCTCAACAACATCTTTGGCATCTCGCTCTCGATCAAGGGCATCGAGTCGCTCTCGCTCGGGAGCTTCAAAGTCGGCGCGATCTTGCTCAGCGGTCTGTTCTTCTACGACATCTTCTGGGTCTTTGGCACTGACGTCATGGTGACCGTCGCGACGTCGTTCGACGCGCCGATCAAGCTCATCTTCCCGCGCGCGTTCGCGACTGCGACTGAGAAAGCCAAGTACTCGATCTTGGGCCTCGGTGACATTGTCATCCCGGGCATCTTCATCGCGCTCTTGCTGCGCTACGACGCGCACCGCGCGAACGCCACGAGCACGGCGCAGGCATTCCCAAAGCCGTTCTTTCACGTGAACCTCGTGTTCTACGTCCTCGGGCTCGTCGCGACGGTCGCTGTCATGTTCATCTTCAACGCAGCGCAGCCGGCGCTGCTGTACCTCGTGCCAGCGTGTCTTGGCTCGGCGCTCGCGACAGCGTTCCTCCGCGGCGAGTTCAAGGAGCTGCTCGCGTACAGCGAAGAGGACGAGGAAGAGGACGACAAGACGAAGAAGCAGGAGACGTCCGCAAAGGCCAGCGAGGCGGCGCCAGTGGAGGCGAAGAAATCGCAGTGAGCGTGCCGCGAGGAGAGTGCCGTGCCACGTTCTAGAGAAGCTCAGTGCGTTAACAAACAAGTCGTTTGCTCTAGTCGTGCGTTGTGGTTGTTATGAAGGATGGCGTCACGCTCACACACTTGAGGCTCATGAGCACAAGTGGAAGCGATCGGGCCAGCCATCTTCGTACGCCTGGAGCGAATCGTCGGGGTCGAGCAAGAACGTGATCTCCGCTTTCTCAAAGCGTGCGACCCACGCTGCGCACTTGCACAGTGCGTCGCGCCACTCGCGCGTCCAGAACGTCGGACGCAGCTGCTTGAGCTCAACGGCGTTTTCGCTCGCATCGAGCGCCGCGAGCTTCTTCTCGAGCAGACACGTCGAACTTGGTTTGTCTGTAGTAGCAGCAGTTGAGGACGGCGCAGCGTCGGCTGTGGCGTCGGCTGTCTTGTTCTCGACTTCCTCGTCGTCGTCGTCAAGGTCGTACGCGAGCAGGAACGGGTGGGTGCTTGCTCATGCATGCGAGGCAGATGAAGTCGTCAAAGTCGTCTGGCACCTGTTGCGGCGGCGCGCCGTCGACTGGAGCTGGGAAGACGTGCTCGGCGTGGAGCCAGTCTTCGCTTTGTCAGTCGCAAGCTTGCACGGGTTCGCTGTAGGATCCATGAGCCATAGAGGCAGTGAGAGCGCTGGTCTGGAGCCGCTATACACGATCACGCAGGACACAGGACGCACCAGTCGGGAACTTGGCGTTGCCACAGTCGCAGCGAAAGTTGCGCTTCGTGTAGAGCTGAATGAGCTCGTGGCATTCGTGGTAGGTGTAGCTGCACGCCTAGACGACAGAGAGACCGACAACATGCTGCTGTGAGGACACTGTGATGCATAGACGCATGATACGAGAGGCAAGGCTTTACGCGCCAAGCAGACGCCTGTGCGCGTGGACTCGTCCTCGGACGCTGGTGTGCACGTCAGACACACGTACAGCGCTTGGCGGAGGTTGCCGAGCGGGTAGCTGCAATCGGTCCAGCGATGAGCAAGGTGTCATTCGCACTTCAAGCCTGGTGCGTGCGTGTCGTTTGAGAATACAAGTCCGCATACAAAACCCAAGTATGGATTCTTTGCAGAAAGGAGAGTCCAGTAAATAAGCAGAGATCAAGCGTACCACTCGATTTGTATTATGGATGGGTCGGCGCATTCATAGACGAGTCAAATCCGCGTCATCTCGCTCGTGGATACAATAGCAAGACAAATAGCGTCATGTCGCCTCTCCCTTATCAAAAGTGCGTGTTCGAAGCGTATGCGAATAAATGCAACATTTTACAGTACAATGAGCCTATAGATTGTCATAATGAGCGTAACGCTTTTGCTTTTGACGACTGTTTTCGAGCCACTGCCACACAAGCACAACCTACACAAGCGCATGCAACACAATGTGGTCAGCTGTTCTTTTTTCTGTCACACACACATTTCGTACTTAGACGAGTTGACTACAAAAATGAAGCCGACGCTCTGTCGTGAGTTGCGAGGTCTCGCATTGACGGATTTGCCGCAGGAGAGAGAGAGACGCGCAGCAGCAGCAGCTCCAGCATCGAGACGAGCGAGTGCGGGAACGAGTCTGCGCGAACGAGAGCGCACGACAGCCACACTTGCGAGAGACTTGTATCCACCGAATCCGCCATGGCGCCGCACCAGCAGTACGTTTGATGGACCATCGCCTCCTTGATGCGCTTGTACGAGTCACACGTGACGTGGACTAATGACAGGTGGTGCATACGCTACGACGTTGACCTTGCGCAGAGACCGCGACAACCAAGCCCACGAGACCAGCACTACATCATCCGTCGTGCTGCCGTCGTTCCCCCCGTCTGCGCCAGTGCACCGTCGCAAGTCACTCAACTCGCTCGCGTTCTCGCCGACGGGTCCAGTGTGCGTGATGGACACAGCGGACGCGCCAGAGGCAGCGAACAGCGCGGAGAGAACCGTGGTCGTGAAAGCATCGAGCGACTCGCTCCACGCGAGCGACGACCGCCACAGCAACAACAGCGCGATTGCGACGACGGAGCGCCGCCGCAAGCGCGACGTCGTCCGTCAGATCTCAATGCGCCTGTACCTGAAAGGCAAGGATATCGCCGAAGACGTGATGCGGAACGTCGCGCTGCAGCGCATGGAGGATGCTGAGAACGTCTGCAATGGCAAGGACTCGAGCCTCGAGCACGAGATCCGTCCGTCGCGCAAGACGCGCAAGCACCTCTGGCTCCCGACGACGCAGGACGACTCGGTGCTGCTCCAGGGCTCGTCGAAAGGTTTGTCGTGACGCTTAGTATGTGCTGCGGTTTTAACCAAACGCTCTAGTACTCACACAAGCACTGCTCATCATTCGATTAGAACCGTTTGGCAAAGCGGCGCACCACGAGATCAACGAGTTCTTTGTCTCGCGCGTCACGGACCCGACGTCGTACTTCTTCCGGTTCCACTACGACGACCATCGCCACTTGACGCCGCAGAAAGCCGAGGTCCAGCTCGTTGACATCTCGTGGCTCAAAGCCCATGAAGAGATTGTGAGCCACGACCGCGTGCGCGGACTCAAGAAAGCCACGATCTCGTGGGACGCGTACACGGAGCCGCTCCTTGTCGACATCAAGACTGGCGCGATCCTCGATGGCCACCACCGATACACAGTCGGCGTACAGCTCCGTCTGAAGCAGCTCCCAGCAGTGCTCGTCGACTACCTCGGCGACACGACGATCACAGTCGACGTCTGGCCCGGGTGCGGTCGCTCGACGCTCACAAAGGACGAAGTCATCGCGATGGCGCTGTCGCCGAACGTGTTCCCGCCCAAGACGAGTCGCCACCGGTTTACTGAGAGCCTCCCGCCGATCTCGATCCCGCTCTCGGTGCTGCGCCAGCCGCCGACGCCGATCCACGACTTGGTCGCGCTGCCAAGTGCGGCGTCATCACTGTCGGTGGCGGTTGAGCCGCCATCGGTTTCAGAACCGGCGGCTCCAGTCGCGTCTGCTTCAGCTTTGGACGCGGTGCCACCACCGTCGTCGCGCCTCGCGCAGGTCTCGATTGACTTGATCTGCGGCGCGCAGCACCTCGCGACGTCCGTGACAAAGAGCCTCTTCCGCAGCCGCTTGCGCCAGATCGATCGCCACGAAGACTCAACGCAGCTCGACATGATCAAGCGCCCGACGTTCGACACGAGCAATTTCTTCAACGCCGTGCGCGAGCACGACCCGTCCTCGAGCTTCTGCCAGCAGCGCTCCGCGACGTTTGAAGACCTGCTCTCGAGCGACGCCGCGACGCGCCAGAAGTTCTTCCTCACGCGCATCTGTGACCCGACATCGTACTTCTACAAGTACCACTTTGACGCGCCGCCGAAGCGCTCGCCGCGCAAAGTCCACGTCTCGCTCGCGTCGCTCGCGTGGCTCAAAGCGCATGAGCACGTCGTGAGCTGGGACCGCGTCGACGGCTTGCGCCACGCGACGAAGACCTGGGACGCGTACCTCGAGCCGCTGCTCGTGGATGCAAAGACTGGCTCGATCTTGGACGGCCACCACCGGTACCACGTCGGCAAGCAGCTCGGCTTGGCGTGCGTGCCTGCTGTGCTCGTGAACTACCTCGAAGACGACACGATCACAGTCGACGTCTGGCCAAACTGTGGCCGTGATAGCCTCACGAAGCAAGAGGTGATCGACATGTCGCTCTCGGACAGTCTCTTCCCGCCCAAGACGAGTCGCCACACGTTCTCGGACGACCTCCCGCCGATCTCCGTGCCACTGGCGCGATTGCGCGTCCCGCTCGCTGGCAACACGGGCGAGCTCTGAGGTCCTGCGTGTGGACGCTCGCCTGCGCGCTCTCTGTATATAATAAACACTAGGACACTTGCACAGTCACGACGGTCTCGATGGCGTAGTGGACGGAGCTGAAGGAACGATGAAGTGCGTGCATGGGCTTGTAGGACGTCCTGACGGTACGACTGAGTGACTGAGTACGGCAGAGTCCTACTACCTACTGCTGCGTCTTGGGCACCAGCGGCTCGCGCTCCGACACGATCTTGACCTGAATCGGCGCGTCCAGCTGCGCCAGTGGCGGCGGCGGCGCTTGGTTCGCACGACGCGCACGGACGCTCCGACGCGCGCGCTCCGCGAGCACTTTGAGCTTCTTCTTGACAAAGTTGCGACCAGCAGCTTGGAGTCGCGCTTTGCGGCTCTTCGCCTTCCAGTAGTCGACAATGCCGTGTGCGTACAGGTCGCTCTCGTCTTCGATCTCTTCTTGAATGAGCTCTTCGATCACGTCTTCGATCGTGCAGATGCCGTCAAACGTCACAGTCGACGGCACGTCGACGCCGTCGCGCCAGCACTGGAGCACGGTCGCAGCGTCTTTCGTTACGAGCGCAATGTGCGACCGGCCCTTCTGGAACTCGTTCAGGATCGCGTAGCACGACTCATCGGGCGTCACGACGATCGGTTTGCGGAGCGAGAGGTCGCCGATCGTGCGCTCGTCCTCGGGGTCGATCACGATCAAGCGCTTCACGAGCAGCAGACCGACAATGTTCGCTGGGTAGTTGCGGTACACAGGGATGCGGCTGTGACCAGATGCGAGGATGCCCGCCATCTCCATCTCGCCGAGCTTCGTGCTCGACTCGAGCATGTAGACGTCTTTCATCGGGACCATGACCTCGGTCACGGTCTTCGCTGACAAGTCCAGCGCGCCGTGGATGATCGTGACTTCGTCGACGTGCAGCCGTGTGTCGTGCGCCGAGTCGTACGACTTTGCCGCGTATGCTGCGCGCGGCGTGAGCAGCGGCTGCGTCTCGGGCATGAACGCGCTGTTGCTGGGCTGCTTGTCGTGCCCAAAGCTGTGCGAGTGGCGCGCGTGCTTGATGAAGTTGCGCCGCGCCGCGTCGGTCTCGCGCTGGAGCGTGATTAGCGCTTTGAGCTCATTGCGCTTGTACTGCGCTGGGTCGTGCTCAGCGCCGAGCCAGCAGTCGAGGAGCTTGCTGATTGGGTACGCGATCGGACTCGCGACCGCCATGAGCACGCGCACGGCCGGTGCGAGCCGAGCAGCGATGCTCAGCTGGTTCGGACCCGTGAAGACCGCAGACGGGATGATCTCGCCAAACAGGAGCACGCACGTGACTGAGAGCACGATCGAGACGGCCTCTGGCACGAGCTTGTTGAGAAAGATCGGGAGCGCTTCGTTCGCACCGGCGTTCACGAGCAGGAGCGTGACGAGGAGCATGTGGTGCTGGCTGAGGATCGGGAGCACGCGCGCAGCCTGCTTCTTCTGCTCGTCCGTGCCTTCGAGCTCGAGGATGCGCATGTTGAGCATGTCGAGCGAGAGCAGTCCCATCGTGAGGCCGGCCATCATGCCCGCGGCGCAGATGAGCAAGATGGACATGCCCAAGAACGTCCAGAACGACGCCGGGTCGCACGACAGCGAGTAGAACTCGCAGTCGCCATGAGTCGGCATGTGGTGGTGACGGAGAGTGCGAGTGTGTCGGTCTTGCTGGTCGAGCGGAGCGAAAGCGAGAGTGAGTGTGTCGAGACTCACACACAGCGCCGGCGACGACGTCGACGTGAGGTGTGCCGGATGTTCTTGGTGGTCTTTCGTATGGCGGACCTGCGCTCTTGAATGGCTTGAGCTCCCAGATGTCGCATATCCACATACAAAAATCAAGTAAACTGCGGAATAGTGAAACAGGATTCGCACTTGTGGTGTTGTATATCAAAATGCGTGGTCCACACGAAACACGAACTGTGCCAACCAACGCCATACGCGAAAAAGGCAACCATGGGACGACGACGCTCCAAGTGGAAGGACCGCGAGCCGAACGTCGGCGCTGCGCTGCTCCAGTGCGCGAAGACCGGCAACTGCGCTGCGCTCGATGCGCTCCTCGCTACATTGGACTCAACGTGTGATGCAGCGCGCAACAACGACAACAACAGCGCGACGACAACAGCAACAGCAACAGCCATTGTCAGCACACAAGCTCGCATCGACTTGCTCCAGTTGACACAAGACCACATGGGCTCGACTGCACTGCACTTGGCTGCGAGCGAGGGACACACTGACATGGTGCGCAAGCTCCTTGCGCTCGGCGCTGGCGAGATCCACTTGGGCGGCGGCCGCAAAAAGTACGCAAAGACGCCACTGCACGAAGCAGCGATGAACGGCCACGCCGACGTGTGCCGACTGCTCGTCGACTTTGGCTTGCTCGTCGACTGCCACACGACGCGCGGTCGCACGCCGCTCATGTACGCTGTGAAAGGCAACCACATCGATGTCGTGCGGTACTTTGTCGCCGAGTGCAGCGCGAACGTGAACGAGCAGAACGAAATGGGCGTCACACCCGTGTACATTGCGAGCCAAGACGGACTCGCAGCGATCGTCGAGCTGCTCGTGCAGCATGGCGCTGACGTGAACTTGTGCAACCGCACGCGGCACTCGCCGCTGCACGAAGCCGTCGCTGGCGGTCACCGCGACGTCGCAGAGTTCCTGCTGACCCACGGCGCAGACAAACACGCGGTGGATGCGATGGGCGTGACGATCTGGCACGAAGCTGCTGGCAATGGCGACGTTGCACTGCTGGACTTGCTGCTCGAGTACGACGTGTCGCTCCAGCGTGACGGCCACGAGCAAGTCGACAACGTCATGGCGCGTCATCCGTTCCACTACGCTGCAGTCGAAGGCAAGACAGCGTTTGTCCAAGCGATGCTCGCGCACAAGCTCGTGGACGTGAACATGGTCGACGCGGACGGCTGCTCTGCAGTCTACTACGCTGCAGCGAACGGACACGCAGATGTGCTCCGAGCGCTGCTCGAGCAAGGTGGCGACGCGAACCTCGCATCGATCCGCCGATCGCCGTTGCACTGCGCGACAGAGTGGCGGCGCGTCGAGTGTGTCGCGCTGCTGCTTGCGCACGGTGCGCGCGTCGACGTCGAAGACAAGAGTGGCAAGACACCGCTGGCAATCGCGCAGGATAAGGGCTTTGACGAGATCGTCGAGCAGCTACAGCGCTCCTGTGCATGAGGCAATCCATGACCAAGCAATGCATGCCGAAGAATGAAGCAAACCATGACGAATCATATGTGCAGTCTATTCGAGAGGGTGCACGAGTATTCGACTCTGTGATAGGAAAAATGTAGCAAGTATCGAATCAGCGAGTGCAATCGAAACAGAAGGAAAAAGATCTCCCTTTCGCACTTGATCGAGTCGATACGGTCGTATTGTCGTCCTCAATGGCGGGCTTGTATTAAGATGCCTTTTACCCAACACTGCTGGCTTTCTCTCTTTTTGTGTGTGCATCTGTCCAAATTGACATACTCAATTCAACATAGCCTAGCAATGGTTTGATGCACACGCAATGTGCGAGCTGACGCTTTGCATGCTGCGGAAACCCAGTTCTGCTCTTGCGTTCCCACACATTCGCGTCGTTGCGAGCGTGGCCAGTGCTCGATTGATCCGCTCGAACCGACAGCTTGCTCCTTCTCCCTTCGGATCGCCATGACGTCGATCGCTGCTTCCCCAGGTGCGTCTCTGTTCGTGTGTGTCTGCATCTGCTTGTGTGCGCTTCGCTTGCGATCGCACCATGCGATCTATGCGAAAAAGCCAAGCAAGCGCCGCTCGCTAGCAACGAGATCGCTCGTTCTCACACCTGCATGCGGGTTGTGCACATATCCACAGCGTTCTCGGAGCTCAAGAAGCGCTCGCGCCACGTATCGACCGAGGGCTTTGAGCTCTCGCGCGCCAAGCGCTATCGCAGCGGACTCGACGCGACTGCAACGACCGCAGAGGAAACGGCCGCGGCAGAAGCTGCGAAGGACGTGCCCAAGTACACGCAGCGCCACGTCGAGTTCTTTGAGCAAGCGAAACTAGCAGAGATCGCGCGCATTCGGTACGTCTATGGCCTCTATTGCGCTGCTGGCTTGCAGGCGATGCCACTGTGCAACAGCGATAGGCGAGTGATGGTCAGTTCCTCACGTCGGCATTGTCTCGTTGTGCTGTGAGCAGCGCCGAGTACGAGCAGTTCATCATGAAGAAAGACCAAGAGCTCCAGAGCTGCCGCCGCGAGCTCCAGCACGCGCACGAGACGTCAATAGCAAAAGACCGCGAGACCGAGCGCCTCACGAGCGAGAACAAGCTCCTGAAGCGCGCGATCACGATCCAGAGCCAGCAAAAGGACGAGTGCCAGCAGGAAAACACGATGCTCCGGACACTCGCGACACAAGGAGCAGAGCACATCAAGCGCCTCGAGCAGTCGAACTACGCGCTGCGCGTGCACCTCCAGACGAGCACTGCGAGCAGTAGCAGCAGTCCGTTCCAGCCGCCAGACGTGTTCTAGATCCAACGTCGGGACTTTCTGCTGCTCCCAGTCGCGCGCTGCGACTCCAGCACGCGCGATCCACGTCGCCGCTCCTTCTCTTTTGTACTACACACTGCCGCTCTCCGTTCCATCGCCAGCACCCGACGAAAGCTCCACGCAGCCTCTCGCAATATCAAGACAATCGAAGCTCCACCACTACAACTACACGTCTGCTGGCGTCTAGCGCACGAGAGCGAGAGAGAGCGACGGAGCGCCTCTCGACTGCCAGCGCTGCGCGCGCTCTTCCGTTTATTTAGTGACGTATCTATTCGCACGACCCCCTTCACGTCCATCGATCCCCACGCGCATGCGCTCAGCCAACGCGCGTCTAAATGAACACCACCACCACTCGCTCTCTTGCTCAACCAGGTCTCGTTGGACTCACACCGCCTCTGACTCTGCTACTGTCGCTAGTCTCGCATCGCGCCGTTGTCACTCGCGTCCTGCGCGTCGTGCTCGCGCTGGAGATCCGCCGAGAGCTTGGACGCCGACGCGGCACGCGCGCGCGCAATGTCGTGGAAGCCAAAGAGCGACCAGAGCGCGCGGCGAAAGTAGAGCGCGACGAGGAGCACGAGGACGCCAAGTCCCATGGCGACGCGCGTGCGTCTCGTGTGCGCGTTGTTGTACTCGTCAATGTGCGCGTAGCGGTTCGTGAGGTGGTACGGCAGCTCAAACTGCGAGCGCTTGGGCCAGATGGAGAGGAAGAGCTCGTGCAGGATCTGGCTCACGGCGCTCGACGGGTACTTCATGTCGTCGTTGATGCAGACGAACTTGGTCCGGCGCGCGCGCGTCCCGAGCATCTGGTTCCACGCAAAGCGGTAGTTCTCGCTGAGCATGTGGAACGTCACTTCGCTCTCGCCCATGAGCTCAAACTGCTTCTCGCGCCGGACGTTCGCCACGAGCTTCTCGGCCACGTCCGTGCACTTGGCCACGTGCTCGAACGTGATGTGCGGCGTGAGCGTCTCAGTCAAGCGCACCGTGCCTCTGCCGCTCGACTGTTCGCGCACGCGCTCTTGCTTCGGCGGCTGCAAGCACGTGCGCACCTCCGTCACGTACGCATCGGGCGGGTAGTCGCCGTACGCGAGGCTCGCAGCCGTCAAGAGCTCGTTCTCGTCCAAGATGCCGTTCCGGTTGACGTCCAAGTACGCGTGCCAGATCTCCAGTAGCGTCATGTGCACGACCTTGTGGCGATTCAGGACGTAGTGGAAGTACGAGAAGCTGAACTGCATGTCCTGCGGATGGCGGAAGCGGTGCGTCGACGTCGCGTCGACTTCGCGCGGCCACCGCGCTTTGATCTCGCGGATGATCTGCTTCTTGAACAGGAACGGCATGTGCGCCGGGACGCGCCGGCGGCTCGACGCTTTCCCAAACGCGCGGTTGTACAGCTTGTTCACGAACCGGAGCGAGTCGCCGAACGTGTCTTTCGACAGCAAAGCGTCTGCGTTCTCTTGCGAGATCTCGGGCGCTGGCGTCGGCGTGTTGCCGTGCAAGAGCGGCGCGCAGACGTCTTCGTACTCGACGTCGTCAATGTCGTCGACACTGTCGCTCGCAACGTCGACCGTGTTGAGACCGAGCGTCGCTTGGACGCGCGCGAGCTTGTCAGCAACCCAGCGCTTCGCAGTGCCGAGCTGTCCGCTAGCAGCATGCGCAGCGGCGTCGGCGAGGACGCGTGCATCGCGCTGTGCGAGGCGCCGACGCTTCGCTTCGCACGCCAAGCGCCGGCCTTCGAGCTCGTTCTCAGTCAGCGCGGCGTCGACGACGACGTCGTGGTCGCTCTCGCTCGGCAGGATGCTCGGGACTTCGAGCAAGTCGCACACGCGCGGGAGCACGCCAGCGCTCCGGAGCGTCGTGTCAATGCACACGTCGCCGAGCTCAATCAGCGCGTCGTCGTGCGCGCCGCGGTACGGCTCGTAGACAACAGCTGGACGCGGCGACTTGACGCGCGTGCGCTGCGCCAACAGCGTCGGCTTGTGCACGACGACCTGGCGCTGCGGGTGAAAGTGGCCGAGCGCCAGCGCGAAGCAGTAGCGCTTCGCGTCGTGGCCGAGGTCGTTGTTGAAGAAGCAGATCGCGCCGTCGACGACCTGCGGACGGCTCGGCGCGTCCGTGTCGACTGCGACTTCGGTCGTCGTGACAGTTGTTGTCGTCACAGTCGTCGTCGCTCCTGCTGATGTCGTCGTTGTCGAGACAGTCGCGTCGCCATTGGCAGCAATCGGCGTCGGCGTGTCGTCCGCGACGCTCTCGCTCACGACTTCCGACGTCGCACCTGCTGCTGCGCGCGACGCGAACGTCGGGATCTTGAACGTGAGCGCGATCGCGCGGCCGTTCTCGACGATGCGGCAGAGCGGGATCGTCGCAGTGCTGTCTGTTGCTGCGTCTGCTTCATCGTCAGAGGACTGGACGGCGCCGGGTCCTTCGGTTTCGCGCACGTACTCGAGCACATCGAACGCAAACGTCTTGGGCGAGTCGTCGTTCGCTTTCGAGGACGCAGTCGCCGGGTCGCTGTCGCCAACGCTCACGTCAGTCTCCATGGCGTCTCCTGAAGATGAAGACGAAGATGACGAGGGGGAGGACGATGCAGTGTCCACGTCAGTCGCCTTGTTCTCGGTGTCGTCAGTCTTCGTTGTTGTCGGTGTCGTCGTCTCTGGGATGCGCACGCGACACAGTTGGAACTCGGACCAGTCAAAGTCTTCGACGTCGTCGTGCAGTCGGAGACTCACGTCGTAGCCCAAGTCCAGGACGTCGCCCTCTCTCAAGTGCTTGCCAGTCAAGTTGAACGGCAGGATCACGTCAAGCGCTTGGAGAAAGTCGCTCTCTGTCACGACACCCGTCGCTTCTGCGTCGTCACTTGCATGTGTGTCTTCTGCGCTACTGCTATCATCTGCTGCTAGCGTGTTGTCGTCGCCGTCACTGTCGTCGACGTCTTTGCGGTCGAGCATCTCCGCTTGGCGCAAACCGAACGGCAGCCGCACGCTCCGCGGCCGGATCGACGTGTTCTGGAACGTAAAGAACCCGCCGTCTGAGGCGCTCGCAACCATCTCTTTGCCGCGCACGACTGCGACGTCCAAGCGGATCGCCGAGCCGTTCACGTCGCGACCCGACACTGTCACGACTGCGCTGCTCGTGAGCGGGTCGCCGTCTTCGTCGCGGCCAAAGACAAGCAGCAAGAGCATCTCGTGCTCAAACACCGTCGCGTGGCGCACGAGCGCTTCGTTGTCGTGCTCCGCGCTCACGACTGAGCCGTTCGGTCCAAAGACGCCGCTCACGTTCAAGTACGTCGCGTTCACGCTCAGCGGCACTTGCACGAGCGTCTGGTTCGCGACAATGTCGGCCGAGTGCAGGTCCTGGAACACGTCCGTGCCGCAGTCGCCTGCGTCGTAGCCACAGGCGCTGATGTTGCACGCCAAATCGCAGCCGCCGTCGCCGAGCCACTTGTAGTGGCAGCTCCCTTGGCACAAGTACTCGGGGACCTTGGGGACCTTGGGCTCGTTCTCTTTGATGCTCGCGATCTTCACTGGGTCGCACGTCACGCGGCCGTCGATCGGGTCGACATCGCAGCCGCAGTCGCCCATGTCAAAGTCGCACGCCGTGACGTTGCACTCGCGGTCGCAGCGGCCGTTCTGGAGCGCGGTGTCCCAGCACCCGGGCGAGCACAGCGGCGCTTCCCACGCAAAGTAGACCTTCTGGACGCCGGTCTGCGAGACGAAGTCCTCTGGTCGGACGTGCGAGCCGAGGAAGACGTCGTCGTTAAAGTACAGGAACGCGTCGCTCAGGCCCGGGATGTTGTCGAGGCTCCACTCGATCGCTGGTGAGCTAAAGACTGGCAGGTGCGACTGGTTTGCAAAGATCTCGCTGTGCTTGACGATCCGGAGCTTCGGCGACGCGAGGTTGAGCCACGACGGCACCTGCCCGTCCGTGACGACGTAGATGTGGCGCACCCACGGCGCGTACTTCTCGAGCGACCGGAGCGAGTACCGCAGCTCTTCGTTGTCGCGAAAGCGGTTGTCAGCGTTCGCAGTGTCGCTCCCTTTCACGCGGTGCGTGTCCTCGGGCTTCTCTGGCAGTGGCTGGCCCGTGAGCGACGCGATCCAGTGCTTGTGCCAGTACTCTTTCTCGGCTTTCCAGCGCGGGTCCGTGCCGTTCACCCACGTGTAGACAACGTCAATGGGTCCGTACGCCATGTAGTCAGCGGCGCGGACGTTCCCAATGTTGCTCGCGTCGAGCACTGGGAGCTGCAGGAGCTCAGCGGTCGTCGCAGGTGACGACCGCGCGAGGAAGCCTGCGAACGCGAGCACTGCGATCGCTGTGCCGAACACGAGCGCGATCGCGCGGCCAGTGCTGCTCTTGTGGTGAGGGGCATCGAACGCAGTCGACGCAGCGCTGTCGCCATTGCCACGCGAGCGCGCACGCGCAGACGCCATGTGCCTCCGATGTCTCAGTCTTGATCTCTGCGTTTGCTTGTGCTGAGGTGGCAGCATTCGTACTTTCTCGAAGTGTGGATTTGTCGTGTGGCATACACAAATTCGTGAAACCCCTTCGAAAGCGATCACCAACCTACACTTGGCGCTCACGAAGGCAAAGACCTTGACGACGGTGCTCACGCTCGAGACGCTTGCGTCCTGTGTACATGACCACAACGACAAGGAGCACACACAAGACACAATGATAAGAATAAATGCGTAGGACTCTATGAGGGCGGGAGGATGCGAGCGGCTAAGCTACTCCATGCACACACGCGCTTGATCTAGGACGTCAAGTACTGGTCGAGCGATTCGCCCGAGATCTCCTCGATCTGCTTGATCACGTGGTGGCACGTGCGCTCGACCTCGCTGTCCGTGTCTTCCATGAGCTCTGCGAGGAACGGGATGCTCTCGGGCAGCATCGCCAAGAACTCGTCACCAATCACTTGGTAGCACTGCTCAACAGTCTTGAGCGTCGCCAGGCGGACGCTCGGCGTATCACAGCGCGACTTCATGAGCACGGCGTAGTGCAGCGGCTTCCAGAGCAAGTCGCTCTTCGCAGCCCACGCCAAGTTCGCCAAGCACGGCGCGACGACCTCAAGCACAAACGCCTTTGTCGCCGCGCTCGCGTCATGCTTGAGGACGTCAAAGACGTCCACGAGCGGCGCCATCACGAGCTCGAACCGGTCCTTCTCCATGAACCCGTCGCTGTCGTGCACAAAGCAGCCGTTGAGCGCCCGCACCGTCGTGCGCAGCAGCAGCGCGTAGCTCTCGCGCACAGCCTCGGGCGTCTCGGCACTCGAGGCGTGGCCGTTTGCGAGCTTGCTCTTCTTCGCCGCTGGCGCAGCGCTGTCGTCGCGCGTGAAGAAGTCGTCGTCGCTGTCACTCTCGCTGTCGCTGGCGTCACCGGCCGCAGCCTTGCGCTGCTTCTGCGTGAGGACGCTGCGCGCGTCCTGGAGGTCTGTCGTCAGCGCCTCAAGCACGTGCGCAAAGTACGGCACAAAGATCCCGCGCAGACGCTCCGAGAGCTTCACGACGAGCTTGACAAACACAATGCGCCGCGCGACGTCGCCGTGGCGACTCGAGGACGTCGGGACCTTGGCGCGCGACCACTCGTGGACCTTGAGGAAGAGCGGCTTGAGCTGCTTCTCGCTCAGCTTGAGCACAAACTGCACGAGGCACTCGAGTACGTCGTCCTCGACCGCGTCGACGTCCTGGAGCTTCGACGCGTGCACGCGCCGCGCGTCGAGCGCCGTGACGAAGAACCGCGCAAAGCTCGGGAGGTGCTGCCGCAGCGCCGACACGTCCAAGCTCGCGACGATCGTCGACACGATCGCAAAGAGCTTCTCGACACTCGCGTCGCTAGCGAGTGCGAGCGCAGCGTCGTACGACCCAAACACGCTCGGGAGCAAGTGCCGGAGCTCGACGCGGCTAGTCAAGTGGAGCAGACTCGCGTCGAGCGAGACCTGAAGCTGCGCGTTTGAGGCACTCGCAGCCAGGAGCGACGGCGCGACGAGCGTCTGGACGATTGTCGAGAGGTACGGCGCGAGGAACTGCGCGATCTTGTCCGTGAAGACCTCGAGCGACGCGAGGAGGCACTGGAGCACGGTCGCCATGCCGCTCGCCGCGCTGCGGTCCTCGCGCTTTGCAGGCTTGAGCTTGCGCGCGCACCAGTCGATGCCCGCGAGGAGCTTTGGGAAGAACTTGGGCAAGAGCGGGAACACGAGTGGCCCGACGGCGCGGCAGATCGACGACACGCACACGAACGCGCAGCCAAAGAGGTGGAGCACCGTCGGCGATGCCTTGGTCGGGTCCACGGCGGCGATGTACTTGGTCACGATCGTCGGGAGCGACTGCTGGAAGCGCTTCGCGTGCTTGCTCGCGAAGCTCCGCGCGAGGATGTCGACGCTCAGGAGCGCCGTTTGGACGTTCACCGTGTTCTCGTGGCCGTCGGCGTTCGCGAGGATCGCGTCGAGCTCGTCGAGCATGTCGACAAACAGGAGCTCTTCGCCAGACGACAGCGCGCTGCGCTCGTCCGTCAGTCGGTCGTTGAAGAGCTGCATCGCCTTCTTGCGCACGAGGCTGTTCTCGTGGTGGAGCAGTTCGCTGATGACCGCGACGAAGCCCGGCGTCGACAGGAGCTTCTGCAGCGCGCTCAAGACGTCGATGATCGCGCTCGAGAGCGCGGTCCAGAACGCACTCGCGCGCGCGTCATCGTGCTCCAGGGACTCTTCGCGCGCGACGCGGCGGAAGTAGAGCAGCACGACTTGCGCGAGCATGAGATAGCTGTGCTGGAGCTTGTCGGCTTCGCTCTCGCTCTCTTCTTCGTCGTCATCGTCTTCGTCCGAGTCATCACCTGCGCGCTTGGCCGCACGCACGTCGCTCGCTTGCAGACGCAGGATCTCGTGGTGCAGCTCGCGCGCCTGCAAGTGCGCGGGCACGAACGCCACGAGCGCTGCGTTGAGCTCCTGCGCCTGGCGCTTCTGCTGCACGAGCGCTTTGTCAAACACAAACGGACCGTACGCGCCGGTCGCGCTCTCACCTTCTTCGTCGTCGTCGTCCTCGTCGCCGTCGTCGTTGTCGGTCTCCGACTCGTCCATGACGTGCGGCAGCAAGTCGCGCGCGATCGCGAGCACGGACACGAGCGACGCGATCTGGACGTTCGCGCCAAACGCAAAGCACAGACTGTGCGCAAACGCCGTGAGCTCCGACCGCGTGTCGCTCGAGACGTTCGGGCCGACCGTGCGCTGCACGAGCGCGCTCACGCAGTACGGCAGCGACGCGCTCCCGAGCGACGTGAGCAGCGCGTGGAAGAGCAGCTCGCGGCGGCTCCGCGGGATCTGCTCGTACGCGTCGACAAAGATCCGGATGAACTGCTGCGGCGTGATGTGGACGTCTGAGGCGCGCGTCGTCGACGACTTGGAGCGCACAATGTGCGGCACAACGGCGTGGACGATCGTCTCCAGCACGTGGAAAGAGTACTCGTCGTCCTGGTGGATCGTCCCAGCGCCGACAAAGCTCAGGATCTTCTCGAGCGACGCGAGGACGCTCGCGGGGAACAAGTGCACGAGCGCGCTCACAAACAGCAGCGCGTCGTTGCGCGTCTGCGGCGACGTCGTGCGGCTCAAGCACGCGAGCGTGTGCTTGACGAGCAGCTCCGGCTCGACTTCCGCGCTCGCACCAGCGCTCTTCTTCGCCACTGTCACTGCCTTGTCAGCCACGGCCGAGCGCACTTCGCACACGCGGCGGAGGCAGCCAAAGAGCACTTGGAGGATGTACTCGGACACGATCGCTTCGTGCTCCTTGGCGCAGAAGAGCGCGAGGACGTCGCCGAGCGTCTTGAGCAGCGCGTTCGCAGACGCCGCCGACTCGTCGACGTGCGCGTCGGTCTCAGTCGCAATCGCACTGTCGACCTTGACCGACAGCACTTCGAGGATGCAGCTGAGGTGCTGGAACAGCGCGTCGCTCTTGACTGCGGCGCCGCGCGTCTTGGCGACCGTCGTGGGCTTGCCAACGGCTGCGAGCTCCGAGTCGAGGAGCTTCCCAAACACCGCGTACTGGATCGGGAGCGTCGAGAGGCAGTTGATGAGCGTCGTCGCAACGGCTTCGTCCGCGACGACGAGGACCTGGAGCAGCGTCGAGACGAGCACGAAGCGGCTCACGTCGTCGAGTGCGCGGTAGAACGCCGGCGAGAGCGTCGTGAGCGCAGCGATCTGGAGCGGCTGGACGCGCGCGAGCGCCGCCTTGTCGACCTGGAGCACCGCAACCAAGGCATCGACAAACGGCTTGTGGACACTCGCGACAGTCTTCGTGGTCTTGACTGCGACCGAGACGTCCAAGTACTTGGTCAGGAACATCGTCAGGACAGCCATGGTCGCAGCACTGGCGCTCTCGCTCGTAGCGTCCGCGCCGCTCACGAGACCCGCGAGCGTCTGCGCAAAGTAGTCGACCGACTGGAGCCAGAACGCTGCGTCAGTCACGTGCGACAGGAGCGCGAGGAGCTTGACGGCGATCGCGCGCTCGTCTGCGGTCGCTGACGAGATGAAGTCCATAAGAAGCTGGTAGAACGCCGCGCTGTCCGTTGGCGACGCTGTGCTGTACGTCGCACACAGGACGCCGACAGCATTCGCGTCCATGAGCATGTCTTGCTTCGCAGCGACGAGGTACGTGCTCACGGCGTGGAGCGTGTGGAGCGCCGTCGTGCGGCTCGCGAGCACGCGGTCCGAGCTCGTCGCGAGCCAGCGGTCGAGGCACGCGAGCGCCGACTGCCGCACGCTCTTGTTCGCGTCCGAGAGCGCAACGAGCACCGACGGCACGACATGCACGACGCGCTGGAGCTCCGCGGCGCTCTCAGTGTACTGGAAGCCCTCAAGCACAGCGCTGATGAGGTCGAGCGCACGGCTCTTGACGAGCGGCGCCATCACGTCCGACGCTCCGCTGTTCATTGTCGCAAGGCGCGCCATCGTCGGCAAGAGCTCGCGCTCCATCGCGCCAGCAAAGAGCGCAAGGAGCGGCGTCTGGACGTGCACAAAGAGCGTCGACGGCGCCTGGAGCAGCGTCGCGACACTCGCGTCAAAGTCGTCGCGCGACGCAGCGAACGTCGCGTGGTCGACAATGTCACTGAGCGTCGAGGCAACGGCGACGGCCCACTGCGTCGTCTTGTCCGAGAGCGTCGGCGCTTCGCAGAGCGCGACGAACTCGCGCTTGAGCACGAAGCGGAACGACTGGTCGAGCGCTGCGAGGTCCTTGTGCTTCTTGCTCGCGACGAGCACCGAGCGCGCGGCCTTGAGCACGCTCACGACCAGCGGCGTGAGTGGCGCGTCGAGTGCAGCAGTCGGCTGCGACCAGCTCAGCACGAACGGCAAGAGCGTCTGGACGTGACTGGCGAGCGTCGCACCGAAGACGTCAACGAGACGCTCCACTGTCATCTTGGACTTCGCCTTCTTCGGCGACCGCGACGCCGCGAGTGCAGCGCCAAACGGATGCTCGAGCTGCGTGATGTACGTCGCGAGCACGTCGATGTCGACGCTCGCAGTCGCGGCCTTGGCGCTCGCAAACTCGATCGGGACGAACGCGAGCAGCAGCACGAGGAGCTGCTCGTCGTCACTCGCGCTGTACCCGCAGCGGAACTTGTCGCTTGCGAACGCGAGCGCGGCGTCGAGCACTGGCGACGACGGCAGCGTGCGCGACCACTTGCGCACGACCTGCACGAGCGTCTCGAGACACTTGCGCTTCGACACGGTGCGCACGACGAGGTCGCTCAGCGAGCTTGTGAATACGAACCGCGCAATGCGAACACTGTCGTCGAGCATGCGGCGAAGGAGCACGCTGCCGTTCGTCAGTGCGAGCGGCGCTTGCTCAGCATCATCGCTCGCCTTTGCCGCGGCGCTGCACTGCTTGGCGAGCGCCACGAGCGCTTGGTACCGCATGTGCTCAGTCGGGTGGTCGAGTGCGAGCGCGAGCGACGTCGTCGCGTCGGTCGTCGACGCCACAAAGTGCGCCGAGTTGGCCACGTTCCGGAACGTGAGCGCGAGGAACTTGTTCGCGGCCTTCGTCTCCTTCTTCGTGCGCGCGTCGTCTGGCGACGCGACCACTGCGTGCACAACTGCGTCGACTTTGCCGACGTACTGCTTGCTGAGCGCCACGAGCGTCTGGCCGATCGCCTGCACGCGCGGCGACTCGTAGTCGTAGCTCTCAGTCTTCGCGTGCTCGAGCAGCGCGCGCACGACGTCCTGGACGAGCTCGTCGCTGAACGCGATCGCGGGGATCATTGCCGCGAGCACGCGGTCGTAGCTGTCATCTGCCGCTGCGAGCGAGTCGACGAGGAAGAGCGCGAGCGCGCGCACAAACTTGGTCGTGTCGTAGCTCTGTTCCGCGTCGCTGAGCAAGTCGACGAGGCTCTCGAGCGCAAGGACGTGCTTGCCGACGCTCTTCGAGAGCTCGAACGACGGCTGCGTCTGCGCGAGGAAGATGACGCAGAGCAGCGCGTTCATGTGCGTCCCCGGCTGCGCGTACTTGACAAGATGCTTCGCGAGCGTCTCAATGACCTTGGCAGTCAAGATCGCCTTGGACGACAGCTTCGTGATGATCATGAACGCCGACGACTGGAGCTCTGGGAACGCCGCGCTCTTGAGCGACGTGAGGAGCTGCGGAATGAGCGTCCGGAGCGTCGCTTCGCGCACTTGGCCGTGCTCGAGCATCTCGAGCGTCACGAGCGTGTAGAGCGAGATGAGCTTCGGGTTTGCAGCGCCAATGCGCGTCGCCGTTGCAAAGAGAAAGTCGGCGATCGACGAGTCGTCGAGCGCGCGCTGCACGAGCGCAGCACGGAGCAGCGGCTCGCCCGACTGCTTGACCTGCAGCAGGAACTCCCACCGCGTGTTGTGAATGTGGAGGATGCGCACCATCTTGGCGAACCACGGGCTCTCGTGGTAGCTCACGATCGTCGCCATGACGTCGTGCACGTTGAACCGGTGCACTTCGTACCGCCGCACGAGGAACTCGAGCACTTTGTGCGTCGCACCGAGCAGGAAGTAGCCGCTGAGCGCGTCGAGGACCTTTGCGAGCGCCGCGTTGAGCTCTGCGTCTTCGTGCTTTGCGAGCTGCGCGCGGTGAAAGTGGATGCGCTGGCGGCTAAAGAGGCGCGCAATGTCCTTGTTCGCGTCGAACTCCTCGAAGCGCGCGTCCATTTGCTTGAGCTCGAGCAAGCCGTTCCACGCGAGGTTGTAGATCGTCTCGTTGTCCACGCGCGCAGCTTCGCGCGGGTCGTACAGGAACGTGTCGGTCTTCTGCTTGCTGCCGGCGCCAGCTTCGCGCAGCTGCTGGAGCTGCGACGCGAGCGTGCTGACCATGGTGATGGTGGTGGTGGTGGTGTGTCTGTGCTGTGTTCACTCGCTGCTGCCGATTCGTGTTGTTGTATGTGTGCGTGTATGTGTGTACGCACTACGAGACAGAAAGAGACACCGAGCGAGTGATGTCTGCTCCGCGACGACAGCGAATGCAAGAGCGCGCGCGTAAGCGGGTGGCCGACGACGAGCGCGCGAATGGAGCTTTTCGGGTCTGTCGTTTCGGTCGCTGCGAGCTGCTTGACTGGTGGTGGACTCGGAGCGCACGGAGCCTGCGAAACAGCCTACAGTGAGTGCATTTCACAGTCGTTCGCTCGAATTGTTGACCTGTAGAATAGCATATTGCGAGCGAGAAAGTCACGAATGCTTACACTTTCAATTGAATGGTTTGAATGAGTGAATTCACACTGCTTTAGTATACACTTGTTTTTCCGGAGTCATCAACAACAACGCAATCACTATACGCCGCAGTATCCGACATTACTTGAAGTCTGTCGAGTCAAAGCAAGCGTTTGGAGGTCGAGGCGCTCGATCGAGCCACTCGGAGCTCCTCGCGTCATAAGACGATAAGACGCCTCCTGCACTCACGATGATGCTCCTCCGCCGTCTCCACACTAGCGCACCTGCTGCGGCGCACGCGTCGCGCTGCATGCAAAGCTTCTCGAGCGCAATCAACTACCCGTCGCGCGTCAAGATCGTCGAAGTCGGTCCGCGCGACGGGCTCCAGAACGAGAAGACGCTCATCTCAACCGAGCACAAGGTCGAGCTCATCAACTTGCTCTCGCAGACCGGATTGTCGGCGATCGAAGCCACGTCGTTCGTCTCGCCCAAGTGGGTCCCGCAGGTACCTCTTCCAGCGCTTGTTTGATGCGCCGACGCATTGTGGCATGAGCACGTGCTTGCCTTGCACACACTCAGTGTCCTGACGTCTCTCTTCTTCACTTGTCGTCCGCACTAGATGGGCGACAATGCGCAAGTGCTGCAGACCATCGACCGCAAAGACGGCGTGTGGTACCCCGTGCTGACGCCCAACATCAAGGTGCGCACCATGCACCACTCGTCGCTTGAGCTGTGATCCACGCCTCCGCAGCTCACACTCGTACACTCGCACGTGCAGGGCTTTGACGCTGCGGTTGCTGCTGGCGCGCACGAAGTCGCGATCTTTGGCGCAGCGTCCGAGGCGTTCAGCCAGAAGAACATCAACTGCTCGATCGAAGAGAGCTTGGAGCGCTTCCGTCCTGTGTGCGAGAAAGCGCAGGGTCTCGGCATTCGCGTGCGCGGGTGCGTGTCCACTTGTTTGCTTGTTGTGTCGATGGACTGGGAACAATAGCTCACAGACACACTCGCTCTGTACACACAGCTACGTGTCGTGCGTGCTCGGGTGTCCGTACCAGGGCCCCGTGGCGCCTGAGACGGTCGCGACAGTCGCCAAGACGATGTTCGACATGGGCTGCTACGAGATCTCGCTTGGCGACACCATTGGCGTCGGGACGCCAGGTCCGTCACTCTCTCTTGCACTATGGCCAGACGAGCGAGTGGCGCTAACTTCTCTACGTCGGTCTTGTCTGTGCTCTGTAGCGTCGACGCTCGAGATGCTCCGTGCGACGAAGCAAGTCGTGCCAGTCGAGCACCTCGCTGTCCACTTCCACGACACGTACGGCCAGGCGCTGTCCAACATCCTCATTGCGCTCCAGGTGCGTTCGTGTCCAGCGCAGTCGCTTGCCAGTCGCTGCATACAGTCAACTCACTCACTCACTATTGATTGCCTGGGCTTGAGCAGGAGGGCGTGAGCGTCGTCGACAGCTCAGTCGCAGGACTCGGCGGCTGTCCGTACGCTAACGGCGCGTCTGGCAACGTCGCAACGGAAGACGTGCTCTACATGCTCCACGGCCTCGGCATCTCGACGGGCGTAGACCTCGCAAAGGTCATTGCTGCCGGCGACTTCATCTCCAGTGTGCTTGGCCGTCCAACGAGCTCCAAGGTCGCACGCGCAATGGGTCCAAAGGTCCTCGCGAGCCGCCTGTAAGCGTCCGACTGCACTGCGTTCGTTCGTTCCATGCCGGTGTGCGGAGTGCATCGTTGGATACTGGCGCGCGCGTTGGACAGAGGAGCAAGAGCAAGCAGGCGAGAGAGCAGGACATGCACACTGACACTCGCTCGTGCCGGCGTGTGTGTGACTCTGTGTCTGAACCGATGGATCCGCTCAGGAACAGTCGCTGCACCGAGCTGCCGCCCGTCTCGAGTCTGTAGCCACATACTACATGCGCACACTGCTACTAGTACACGTCCATCTTCGCTCGCTCCGGCCGCTCCGCCGTCTGTTGACACGCTCGTTCTCACGAAGAGCTCCAGTTCCGCAAGTCGGATATTTTTCGCATACTCAGGCACATACAGTTCCACCACCAGCAGCGCAAGCACGAGCCGATACACAACGCAGCGTAATCGCGCGCTCTCTCTCTCGCCTCGTGTGCGTCACGACAGCACTTGCATTCCCACACCTCGTACACCTGCGTCTCTCTGTGTGTGAACGAGGCCTCACTATCGCCATTCCCACGCACAGCGTACGCACGCATACGACCAGTAACATGGGCAGCTCGGTCTCGAAAACCAAGCGCTCGCGCGACGCGCAGACCGCAGCAGCAGCAGCGACTGCGCCGCCCAAGAGCAGCACGCAAGCGCAAGTGACGTCGAAAGACAAGGCGATCTTGGACCTCAAGAACGCGCGCGATCGGCTAAAGAAGTACCAAGCGCGCTTGGACATCGAAGCGCAGCAGCTCCATGAGAGCGCCAAGCGGCTGCTGCAAGCAGAGAAGCGGGTACATCTGTCTGTCTGTGCTCTGCGTGACGCCCTCAAGTGCTGGCAAACGCACACGCGCACTCACTGGACCACTGCCGCTACTGCTGTCACCGCGTACACACTCGTAGGACCGCGCAAAGCTCGCGCTCAAGGTGAAGAAGTTCAAGGAGCAGCAGATCAAGCAAGCGGACGACCACTTGCTCACGGTGCTCGAGATGCTCGACACAGTGGAGTGGGAGACGCAGCAGCTCCAGGTCTTTGAGGGTCTCAAGGCCGGGAACTCGATCCTGAACGCGATCCACAAGGAGATGACAGTCGAAGCCGTCGAGAACCTCATGCTCGAGACGGAGGAGGCGCAGGAGACTGCGAACGTACGTCCTACTGCTGTCACTCGTGCGTCTGTCGTCAAGTGCTCACGACGCTATGTGTGATGCGATGAACAGGAGATCAGCCGACTCATTGGCGGCAGCTTGACGCTCGAAGACGAAGACGCCGTGCTGCTCGAGCTCGCAGAGATCGAGGCGCTCGAAGCCGCGGAGCTGGCGATGGCGCTCCCAGAAGCACCAACAGCTGCGCTCAACACCGGTGCGTGTCGTTGGTGTCTATGGCAGCAGCGGCAGTGACTGACCGTCTTGTGTGTGTCTGCTCGTGCAGCCGACGTCACTGTCCAAGTCGCAGGAGCAGCAGCAGCAGCGACAGGAGGCAAGAGCACGACGACAAAGACGACGACCGTGAGCAGCAACAGCCGAACGAAAGTCAAGCGCGAGGCGATCACCGCGTAGCACGCGCAGTAGTTTATTGTCAGAGGCGCGTTTCGGTCCGTCCGCTCGCTGAGGACACTCGCTCCCTCACGCACTCGCACACAGAGTACCCGCTCACTCGCATTGAGTCGAGTGACGACACGCTGGCGATTGAAGTCAGCCAGTGCGAATCACCCACAGCAATCGTATCGGAACATTCCTCCACCTTGTTATTCGAGTCGCTGTGAACGAGCCAAGACGGACATGGCAAAGCGAGACGAGCGACAGCATGTGTGCGTGTTGTGTTGTGTGGGAATCGCCAGCAGTCCAAGCAGTTGTCTATGTGCGCGCTACTTGCTGGACTCGTTTGGCTTGGGCACGGGCTTGAGCTCAAAGTCGTCGAGCACGAGCTTCTTGGTCATTTTCTGTAGGCGCACGCGCGTGTGTGAGTGTTAGCGTATGGACTCATGTGCGACGGAAGCGCCTGGCAGACGCACCTTGTGCTCCTCTTCGAGATCGAACTCGCGCGTCGTGTTGCTCTTGATCATGTGGTCGCGCGCTTCAAACTTGCCGCCGACAAACTGCACAAAGCCGTACAGAGAGAGAGCACATACGCGTGAGTCGCTTGTGCGTGATTGCACGGATGGATACAACATGTAATGCAGACCTGTGTGAGCGCAATGTAGCCACCGGCGACGAAGAGCAGCAGCGGCAGCCCGACCGTCACGAAGCGCGAGTCCTTGGACTGCTTCTTCTTGCGTGCGATCGTGCCAGCGTTTGGGACAGCAGTCGTCGCTGTCTTAGGCGGCTGCGGTGGCGCAGCGTCGCTCGCAAAGCCGCGCGAGCGCAGCGCGTTGCGGCTCAGTCGCCGCACTGCTGCGCGCACCATGCTCGTCATCGTCGCCATGCTCTACTGATCGATGTGTGACGATGCGAATCGAGAAATGCGCTCGCGGTGATTGGCAAAATAGTCGTGTGTCGATTCTCCCTATTATCTTGATCATTGTATGTGACGCGAGAGTTCACACGACCACAGCCGCACTCCACACAAAACGCAATTGCGCAAAGACACCACATCGAGCATGAAGATTGGCGTGAAGCAGTACGCGACGCTGTTCACGGCCGCGATGGGCTCGCTCTTCGCTGGCTCGAGCGTCATGCACGCGATCCTCAAGCCCGACCTGGTGCGTCTCTCGTTTGCACGTGACAGCCACACACGCACTCGCTATCTACTGACTGAAACATGAACGAATGAACGCCACAGACGATTCCCGACTACACGCGCGACGCAGACGGCAACGAGAAGCGCGAGTGAGTGACACGCATGCGCTTCGCAGCACAGCAACGTGAATGAACGAGCGCCTTCTATTGTGTTCTATCGCAGACGTCGCGCTCTAGCGACGCATTTGCTACTGCTGCCGCGCACTCGCGCGCTGCTGCTGCTCGCGCTTGTGCTTGAGCTCGAGGCGTCGCGCCTATCGACCACATGCACATGAGTCACTTCATCGATCACCACTGTACGAACCATAGCGACGCACCTTTTCCTGCTCGCGCAGTGCTGCGAGGCGCTCCTTGCGGCGCCGCAGGAGCTCGTCCTGCCGCTTGCGCTCGACGACCTCGGGGAGCTTCTGGTACAGACGCTGCGTCCGCGCGCGCATCTCGTGCGGCGACACCTGCGCGCGCTCGCCGACTGCGAGGCGTCCGAGCAACTGCTGTTGCTCGGGTGTGAGGTCGCTACCACTGGCATCAGTCGTCGTGACAGCAGTAGGGCGAGCGCGCTCGTAGTCCAGACGCTGCTGCTGCTGAGCGTCGCGCTTGCGGCGCTGCTCAGCGCGATGCGCGTCCACGCGCTGCTGGAAGCGCGGGTGGCGCTGCCGAAACGCGTCTGCGAGTGAGACGCTCGGGCCAGTGGCGCGCTCACTGCTACTGCTGCTACTGGACAAGCGACTGCTGTGCACTGACGACTCGTCGCGCTTCTGCTCGTCGTCCGTGTCGTCACGCGGTGATCGCTCACTCTGACGCGCGTGTGTCTCGCGACTGCGAGAGCTGCTTTGAGAGCGACTGCTCTGCAAACTGTCGTCGCTGTGCGCGAGGATGAGCGGCGCCGGCGGACGCGTCATGTCGACGTCGCCAAACGGCAGCGGCGGCGGCGCAAACGCACGCGCTGCGAGTCCGCGGCGGAACGACTCGTACGCGAGCTCATCGTCATCATCGTCGTCGTCGTCGTGGGACGCAAGACCAGACGTGGCGCTCGCGTGCGATGCGTCCAAGCGCCTGGCGTCTTGCAGCTGTTCGCGTGTGGCGAATTGGTCATTGCCGTCCTCGCTGCGGTCAAGCGAACCAACTTGGTCAGGCGCTGGCGCTGGCGTCTCGTGAACACTGTTGACGCCTTGCGACGTCCTGGATGAAGACGATGACGACGATGCGCTGCCCCAGTGCAGCGGCGCAGGTGGCAAGCGCATGTCGAGTGGACCGTGCGCCATCGCTGGCAAGTGCAGCGGCAGTGCCTGCTCGACTGCTGTGCGCATGCGCACGAGGTGCTGGAAGTGCGCTTCGGCCGAGTCGCTCAAGCGACGCTGCTCATCACGGCCGCCGCTCGTGCGCTGGCGCGTGACGCCGCTCGTGAGGTGCAGCACCGCGGAGAAGCCGACGCTCGACATGCCCGAGTCGCTGTCTGAGAGCAGTGAGTACTGCTCCATCGCTGGCGCGCTCTCTTGCAGTGGCGACGTTGCCTCCTCTAGTGTGCGCTGCTCGTCCGCACGCGAGCGCACCGAGTCGCTCGTCATGCGCCGCAGCGACGGCGTCACAAGCTGGACGTCGTATTGCTGCTGCTCCAGATGCACGAACGAGCTACTGCTGCCGCCTGCGCGCGCGTCACGATCGACACTGTCACTTGCGCCAGTGGCTTGGCGCGTCCCTGACGCTGAGAACATCGGCACGAGCTGGTGGAGGAAGCTGTCGTTGTCGGCGCCACCGCGCGACTGCGACCAGCGCACCATCGAGTCGCCAAAGCTCTCGCTGACCGAGCTCTGTGAGTCTGAGAGCGGGAGCGAGTACTGCGCGATCGACGACGCAGCACTGTCGCGACCGACAAAGTGCTGCAGGCGCTCGTGGATCTTCTGCAAGTACAGCTGCCCGCGGTCGCCAGCGCCGACGTGTGCGCTGCTCAAGTCGAGCGAGTCGTCGTCAAAGCTGTCGCTGCGGTCGCTTCGCGGTGCAGGAGCCGCCGATGGCGCTGCGAGCGCGTCCGTGTCGTGCTGCTCGCGCGTGATGTCGCTGGCGCCAGGGACTCGCAAGTCGCGTGGCGCATCGAGTCGTCTGTCGCTCTGGACAGCGGACGCGGTGTGGCGATCGTGATGTTGATCCAGAGACGCGTCGCTCGATGGCATCGAAAGACGACGCTCGTCGTTGCTCTCAACGCCGCTGCTCTCAGTCTTGTTGGGCTCTATGCGACTGCGCAGCGCACGAGTCGAGTCTCGAGCGCTCTCTCTGCTCACTCGCGATGCTGTGAGATGCGCAGACGACTCCAGACGATCCTCAACTTCGTCATTGCCGTCTAGGTCGTCGTCGTCATGAGGGACGCTGACGCGACTGTCGATGTGTGGCGCACGCTGTCTGGAACTGGACGCCGCAGAGGACGAGAACGAGCTGGAGCTGGAGCTTGATGATGGCGACTGACTGCTTTGACTCGAGCGATGCGCTGGCAGAGCGATCGCTGGCGAGTGCGACTGACGTGACGAACCAGACGACAGACTTGAGCGACTGCCAGCTTCCACTTGCGCTTTGTCAAAGCGACGCACGCTGTCTTGAACCTCGTCATAGCTGCTGTCGATGGCATCTTCAGTGCGGACGCGATCCATTGAATCTGCGGCACTCGCGCTACGCTCGCTCCGCGACTGTGCCAGTGCATCGACTGGAGCTGCACCAGGCCGAAGCTGTGGCGCGAGACCATCTGCATTCGAGACTCTTGGCGACAGCGGAGCGCTTGGTGTCGCGCTATACGAGCCAGGTGTCGTTGTCTTGAGCGACGAGCGAGGCAGCTCTGCAACATCGCTGCGAGTGCTTCGTACAGCCGACGCGTCCGAGCGCGCATCGCTAACGTCTTCATCCCCATCCTCGTCGTACTGCTCGTCGTCGCCTTGAATGGCACTACTGGTGCTAGCGACGGCAAAGACGTCAGATCTGCGTGATGGTGACAGCAACGACACAGTCTGCTGCTGCTGCTGAAGTCGTGATGGACGCTGCACGCCTCGCGCTGCCATTGCGTCGTGCGCTACTGGCGTCTGCTGATCCACTGCCATCGCCTGCGTCGACCGACGCGCGTCTCCGTGAGATCGCCGACTCGGTTGAGAAGACACGGAGCTGCCACTGCGACTGCTGCTGCTGACCGAGCTCGCTGGAGACGACGTGACCGAGCGTCTCGTAGACAAACGATCGCTCGCACGTCCGCCTGACAAGCGCACTGACTCGCCTTCGTCGTGCGCGTCCTCGTCCGAGTCGATGCTGCTGTGCGCCAGCGCGTCGTCGCGTTGCTCCACATGCGCGTCTTGAGACACTGCGCGACTGCGTCTACTGCTGTTGCCGCTTGCTGGATGACGCTCGAGCTGCTGTCTGCTCACGTGCGACGCTCGAGTCGAGAACGAGCCGTCACTGTCGCTGCTGCTCACTGACGCGACTGACAGCGCAGGCTCTTGGTTCATCGACTGGCGATCGTTGCCATGAGCAGCGTACTGTGCATGCGCTGACTCTGTTGCACTCGCTCTCGAGCGCTCCAAGCGTCTCTGCGTCGCATCGCTCACAGAGCTCTCGTGCTCAGACTCCAGTGGCACGTCTCGGGCGATTTGCTCCATGCGATCGCTCGGTCGAGTACCAGGAGTAGCAGGTCGCGCGCGCTGCTCACGGCGCATCTGCGTCTGCTTGGTCCGGAAGTCCAAGACGTCCTGGAGACGGCTCTCGAGCGCATCGAGCGACGCGCGGCGCTGCTGCAGATCGTCGTCGAGGTCATTGCGCTCGAGACGCACGGCGCGCAGCTCGTTCGTCTCGAACTCGTCGTCGCCGAACGCGCCCGAGAGCTCCGACTCGATCGAGAGTCGCCGCGGGTGCGAATCATCACGACTGACAACGTTGTGGCGGCCATGAGGCTTCATCTCACTGCCTCTCGTGCCAAGTCGCTGCGTACGCTCCGAGACACTCGACGCCTCGTCATCGCCTCGTCTCGAACGCACTGCGTCTGTATCGTCGACAGTGCGTTGAGCACGAGAGTCTTGATCGTGATGTGTCTTGGGTCCTTGCGGCATTCGCATCGCTGCCGCTGCTGCGAGTCCTGCGTTCGTCTCTGCTAGTGAGTGCTGGAGTCCAGTCGCCTGGTCCACACGGCGGTGTCTGTTGCTTCCAGCGCTGCGGCGCTCGCGATCCACCGACGTGTGGTACCAGTCACTCGCTGCTGCTGCGTCTGCCTTGTCGTCGTCTTCACGGCTCGCGTCCAAGCGCATCATGATGCTCTCGACTGCCGAGGCGTCGCTGTCGTCTGCAGGATCGACCGAGTCGCAGTACGAACGCGTCGAGACGAGCGGACTCATCGCGATGCGCTCGACCGCTGGCACATTGACCTCTTGCGTTTGCACCGAGTGCGTCGAGAGCTCCAAAAGCTCGTCGTCTGCAACAGCAAAGAGCCGCAAGAACGCCGCTTCGGCGTCCTGCTCGCCTTCGCCTCTCCCACTCGCAGTGGCTCGTGTCAGCGGCTGCTCTCGCGCGTTTGCAAACACATCCGCGCTGCGCTGCGCGTCGTCGATCTGCTGGAGCCACGCGAACGCGCGCGCGCCGTCCTGCGTCGACCGCACGTGCTCGAGCGCGTGGTCGCCGCGCTCTTCTGCGCGCTCAGTCTGCGCTTCGTGCGTGCGCCGGTCGCGCTCGCGCTTCTTGTCCATCTCGTCGCGGTACGCCGCTGCGTCGTCAATGCCGCTCGCAGCGCTTGGGTGCTTGCGGTTGTGCCGAATGACTTTGACTTCCGGCTGCGGCGTCCGCGCCGTCGCGGGCACGGACGGCGCGGCAATGCAGTGCGACCGCGTGAACTGGTACGCGTCGACGTCTTTCCCACGCGGCCGCGCGAGCGTGACCTCCTCGTACTTGGCGTTGCGGCGCCGGAATGCTTCGGCTTCTGCCTGCCGCTGCGCGAGCTCGAGGAGCTTCTCCTGCTCGCGCCGCGCGCGGATGCTCGCCTGCGCGCGCTGCTTCACGCTCGCTTCTTTGAGGCGCTGCAGGTTCGCTTCAATGTCGTGGCGCCGCGCGACTATAGCTTCGCGCTCGCTGTCGTGCACGCGCGCAGCGTCGCTCGACCGCGCTTTAGCGACATGCGCGTCGTTGTAGTTCCACTTGCGCTGCTCGGTGTGTGCAGCTTCGACGAGCTCTGCGAGCATCGCGCGCGCGTTGCGCTGCGCTGTGCCAGCGTGCTGCAGCGAGTGCTGGTACCGGTCATGCAACTCACTGAGCAGTGCGTCTTGCTGCGCCCGGTGCGCTTGCTGCGCGCTGTGGAGCTTGTGCGCGTGCAAGCGGCGGAGGTTGTCGCGGTACCGCTGCGTCACGAGCTGCGCGACGCGCTTCTCTTGGCTGCGCACTTCGAGCAGCCGCTGCTGCCGCCGCGCAGCCTCGTCTTTGCGGCGCAAGTACTCGACTTCGCCTGCGCTCAGCGGCACTTCGCCGAGCCGAGCGCGCCGCTTGCGCGCGTACAGCGCAGCCATCGACGTCGACGAGACGGCGCAGTCGCTTGTTGTGCCTGCCATGACACGATTTGAAATCGCGTCTGCACCGATTTTTGTCGGTGCACGACCATAATTGTGTCTATATGGTGGAATACCTATAAAGTATTTATACAATCTAGTCGCATTTGTAGTCTAGATTTCGAATAAATGCATATGCTCTTGCCAAACAATGGCTCGCATAATAGTACAGAAAGTTGTGAATATTATAATTTTAGTATCAAAGATGTCGCTATTTATATATACAATAGAGTACTGTGATGGGTTACGGTGGGTTACGATCCCCTCGCATGCATGTAGCTTTCTTTTTTATTTGCATGAAATTTTGAAAACAGGCACCATATTTCTTCACTATGGACGTTGCTGTTGAAACCGTGTCAAAACGATAACCGCGCGTTTGGCTCGGATTTGCTGTTTGAAGCGCGGTTATCGTTTTGACGCAAAATATAGTCTGTAAGAATCACAGGCTCATACCAACAGGGAACAATATTCCAATATAAACAGCGGTATAACTAAAGTTCAGACTTGGAGTTAGACTCTACATCAGAGTCTAAAGCATTGCAAAGGAAGAATTACAATCGATCGAGACTCTAGCAACGTTAAACGAAGTTTGCTACGATTAATCGGCACTAATAATGGGCATACTAAATCATGTTAGCCTACATGAAACGATTCTGCTTGACGGTATATTCATCATAATGGTAATGAGTTTGAGTCCAGCTGAAACTCGCTCGCTGCCGCAATACCAGAGAACCAGCAACGTAAATCGAGCGCTCCTGGCTCCTACCGTTGTTGTAACCAGACGTGTCCGAGTTACGCAGCACCTTTGCAAGGAAACGTGTGTGAACACCTTCAGCAAGGATTCCAGTCACTAAGACGGAGATAATAAACACAACAGTTGAGTTGGTCTAAATCGCAAGTGTTCATTTTAGCTAGATGTGCAGGCTCCATCCTTTGGTGCGAGCTACTAAGTCTAAGTATGTAATACTAATCTAAGTCAACTAAAATGTGGTTGGCTTTGAGAGTCCAAATTCACTAACTCGCTAATATTCTAAGATATCTACCAATCAGAACAACCGCCAGAATGGCCGGTCTTAAAGAAGGTGCGTGAATAGTAATTCCGCAAAGCTATGTAATTACGATAATAACCATAGCTTGTGTACCCCCTAATGCAGGCGGAAGGATTTGTGTCAGGTACGGCACACCATTTTACATGCGTGCGTAATGTGGTGTGTACCACTCACTTTTGTGTGCACCACGTGAGTGTGTGCAAAAATCGAGGTTGTGTGTACCACTTCTCTTAGTGTGTACCACTCAATTTGTGTGTACCACTTCTATGGTGTGTACCACATGACGGTCTGTGCCAGTCAAATTCCAGAAATCACAGACTTGATTCTGGAACACTCCATGGAGCGCTTCACATTTGGTAATGTGGGCCACACAGTTGCCTCTCTTGGACGATGTATGTACTCTATTGTATATCTCATTGGCGGCGGTCACATTACACAACAGTGCTTCAAATAAAGGAGCATCGCCTTTGAGATGTTCTCGCATTATGCGATCATAATAGAGCGCGGCAAGAAATATGTGATATTTCCGATAGTGCCGATATTCTGTTTATGAGGTGACGTGGATATAATACAATTCGATATGCACACGTCATGTCTACGTCAGAGCCTACGAGTAGTCTGCATGATCGACGACGTTTAAGAGGGTGACATCATGTGAGTTAAACATATGAATGGGTAGCAAGTGACGACACAATCAGAGATGAATGACGGCGATGTATGGCCGCCATCACGTGTATCAATTCAGTCGTTTCTTGTCATAGCCATTTGTGTGCTGATGTAAAACTTGCATATTCTCTGTTCTGTGTCATGTCAGTAATGTAGGATGTGTATATTTGTAAAATCGAGAAAGTGGCACATGCTCTAAAATCACTCCGAATAAAGGAGCGCCGCCTATGAGATGGCGCCGCCTATGAGAAATACAATAGAGTATGCAACACTAGCGACTACTTGTCTGGCAATCAACAGACCGAACCAACTTCACTTGCTCCTGACTGTGCGCGCTTGCACTTGCAACTCTCACAGCTTCTTGCCCACGAGCGCCTTCTTCATGTTCGCGATCAGCACCGGCACGACTTCGGGTTCTGCGAGCGTCGACGTGTCACCGAGCGAGTCCTCTTCGCCGTGCGCGATCTTGCGCAGGATGCGGCGCATGATCTTGCCACTTCGCGTCTGCAGACAAGAGCAAACGAGATGGAGGTCAGAGATCCGCGTCATGTGCAGTCAGTCGAAGAGGCGATCGAGAGAGCCAACGCACCTTGGGGAGACCTGGCGCAAAGACGATCGCGTCGGGCGTCGCAAACGCGCCAATGTGCTCGCGCACCTGCAGCACGAGCTCCTTCTCGGCTGCTTTGCCCGGCTCCGCAGCGTCGACCAACATGATAAAGCAGCAGATGCCTTCGCCCTTGATGCTGTGCGGAACGCCGACAACAGCAGCCTCCGCCACGAGCGGGTGCGCCACGAGCACGCTCTCGATCTCGGCCGTGCCGATGCGGTGACCCGATGTACTCAGCACATCTACACGCACAAGTCCATATACACGGCCAGTCAGACGAGGAACCACTTCAATGTACGCCACGACACAAGCACGGCAAGCACGCACTCGAGTGCAACGACAAGAGCAAGACAGCACACAGCACACTGCCACGTACCATCGATGCGACCCGTGATAAAGTAGTAGCCATCCTTGTCGCGGCGGCAGCCGTCGCCCGTGAAGTACAGACCCTTGTGCGACGCCATGTAGACCTGGAGGTACCGGTTGTGGTCGCCGTAGACCGTGCGCGCCATGCCCGGCCACGGACGCCGGATGCACAGCTGGCCTTCGATGTCGTTGCCCTTGATCTCGTTGCCCTTGTCGTCCGTGACGACAAAGTCGATGCCGAAGAACGGCTTCGTGCACGACCCTGGACGCATGGGCGTCACGCCCGGCAAGCCCACGCCGATGTGCCCACCCGTCTCGGTCTGCCAGTACGTGTCCGCGATGTAGCACTTGCTGTCGCCCACGACCTCGTAGTACCACTTCCACGCCTGCGAATGACCACGATACCAGTCACAGCAAGCAAGTCAACAAGAGCGTCAGTCAGTCATTCACTTGTTGCATATTGCGTCGCACACACTCGCAAACAAGCAGTCGCATGCAATTCGACAAACAAACAATTGCAAGCAAGACAAGCAAGCGCAAGCAAGCAAGACGAGCAAGCGCCTGCAGGCGCCTGCAAGCAAGACAAGCGCAAACCAACAAACATAACATAGGCACACAATCCTGGACACAAGACACAAGACACAAGTGCAGGAACACAAAAACGCAGGAACGCACCTCTGGGTTGATCGGCTCGCCGACGCTGCCGAGCACCTTGAGACTCGACCGGTCGTACTTCTTCACCTCGGCGTCGCCGTGCGCCATGAGCGCGCGGATCGCCGTCGGCGCCGTGTAGAACTTGGTCACCTTGTGGCGCTGCACGAGGTCCCAGTAGCGCCCGCAGTCCGGGTACATCGGCGTGCTCTCGAACATGACCGTCGTCACGCCGTTCGCGAGCGGACCGTAGACGATGTAGCTGTGGCCCGTGATCCAGCCGCAGTCGGCCACGCACGCATAGATGTCGTCCGGCTGGAGGTCGAACGTGTACTTGGCCGTGAGCATGGCGTAGAGCAGGTAGCCCGCCGTCGTGTGCGCCACGCCCTTGGGTGTGCCCGTCGACCCAGACGTGTACAGAATGAACATCAGGTCCTCGCTGTCGACCCACACGGGCGGGCAGTACGGACGGTGCTTCAGGATCTCCACCGACATGTCCACGTCAATGCGCGGGTTCAGCGCCACGTTCGGGTTCCCCGTGCGCTTGAACATGAACACCTTCTCCACGAAGCTCAGACCCTCCACGGCGTGGTCCACGATCTTCTTGAGCGGCAGCGTGCGGCCGCCGCGCTTGCCCTCGTCGCTCGTGAAGACCCACTTCGTCTTGGCGTCCACGAGGCGGTCGCGCAGCGAGTCGGACGAAAAGCCCGCGAAGATCACGCTGTGCACGGCGCCGATGCGGCAGCACGCGAGCATGACGTACACCGTCTCCGGGATCATCGGCATGTACAGCGCAACCGTGTCGCCCTTCTTCACGCCGGCCGCCTTCATCGCGTTCGCGATGCGGCACGTCTCCTCCATCAGCTCCGTGAACGTGATGTTGCGGCTCGAGCCGATCTCGTCGCCCTCCCAGATGATCGCCACCTTGTCCGCCTTGTCCTTCAGGTGACGGTCGATGCAGTTCACGCTCACGTTCAGCGCGCCGTCGAGGAACCACGCGACGTCGCCCTTGCTCAGCGTGCCGCACAGCGTCTGGTCAAAGTCGCGGAACCAGTGCAGGTGCTTGCGCGCGAGGTCGCCCCAGAAGCCGGCCGGGTCCTCCAGCGACTGCTTGTACATCTTCTCGTACTCGGCCATGCCCTTCACGTGCGCGTTCGGCGCCACGGCCGGGAGCACCGGGTACTCGTGCTCAAGCATGGTTGATAGTGTGTGTTGGTGTGTGTGTGCTTGTGCGGTTGTCTGGCGCGGTCGCTCGGTAGTGTGATCGGAATCCGGTGCGTTGGATTGTGTGCGTAGCAACGCGACCCTCTCTTGCGCGCGCAGTCGAGCGTGAGAGCTGAGCGCTTTTGAGCGGGGCTGTGTGTTGTGAGCTGTGCAGCCGCTGAGCAGGGCTGATCCGTGTCGGCTGTTTTGGTGTGTGTGTGTGTGTGTTTGCTCGCGTGTTTGCTCGCGAGCGGTCTTGCGATCTTGCGTTTTGTCGTGGCGCGCGCTGGTTGCACAATGTGCCTCTTGGCGCGCAATGCCTCAATAGCGTCGTCGGGCACGAGATCGACGATGTGCTCTGTGCTTGCTGCTGTTGTTGTTTTGGAGTGTGATGGATGTGTGCTGAATGCGTGGACCACGCATCGAAACGCCGTTTCAGTGAGCCATAGTTTGTTCGAGTGTAAAAATGCTGCTTGGTGTTGTTGCGATTTGCATGCTGTAGCACTTCTATCTTCCTGCACTACAGAACTGTGCTTCTACTTAGAAAATCGCATCAACTCGGTCGACGTCAAGCGAACGCATGCGTAGCTGCCGCTTCATATATTTGTGTTTGCTAGTCTCGCGTCAAACTGCTCACTTGCTTGCCTGCTCGTTTGTTGCTCCAAGTTACATGATGTGCATGTCAGAGCGCTATATAGAAGGAACAACGACTCTGTCATCGTCTCTCTCAAGACCGACTGCATTGCGTCAAAGCACGCTTGAGCGACAATGGCAACGACGCTGCCATGTCGCAGAATTCTGGTGTGTCGAAAAGAGAGCAATTTATTGTGTCTGGGTTGGCACTGACAATGATTTATTGCGCTGTCATAGTTTATAGGAATCCAAGCTTCACATTAGTATGTGTGCGTTTCTGCTGTTGTTGTGATCGATAATATTGCTTGACCAAACATCGATTTGTTGCTATGGTATTGTCAGCTCGATTGTTTTCGACACTTGCGTGTTTGCTTGCTCGACAAATGTTATTTGACAGATTGGATGTTGGATATTGTGGATTGCATTTCAGGGGTATACAATATTGCGCTTCCGGTGTATACGCCGGATAGATCGGCTTTGATGTGGAGGCTCTTCAAGTCACCTTCACTCGGTGTTCTTGCAGGATGTGTTTGAACTTCAACCCTCAACTGGTCATCTCGCTCGCTCGGCTCTTGATAACAGAGCACGCGATTGAGCACAGTGGACTTCGTTTGTGCGAAGCACACGGATTGTGCGCGCGCTCTCGAGTCGCACGCAACAAGAACCTGTGAGGCGCTGCGTGCATCAGGCCGTGGACTTGGTCGACGCCGTGGTGGTTTGTGTGTATGTACGTGTCGATCGGCTCCTGCTGGTCGTCCTTGCTCGCTCGGGTGCTACTGGCACTGCGTTGCTAGGGCGTGAAAGTTCTTGGCTCACGACTTGCACCAACGTCAAACGAGAGAACACCGAAGTGCATGCACAGCACACCAAGTCACCATCAACAGACAGACAGAACCAACAAGCTCTGGCGCACCGAGTCGATCGATGGGTCGATGGATTCGCACGCGTCTGTCCATTCATCACCATTCGACTGTTCGACTGCTCTCTTCCTCTTGGCAAGAAGCACTCGATCGAATCCAAGCGCCGACGCGCTCAAGTCACGCACTCGCGCACGCACGCTCGCACTCGATAGCTCAATGGTCGATGATGATACTAAGTGGGTACTTGCACGTACTAGCGGGTACTTGTATGTTGTATGTATTGACGACGACAGGAGCAACAGCAGCAGGCGCGGCGCAAGCGCAGCGATCGCGGTGGTGGGGACTATGGCTCGCTCTTGCTTGCCCTTGCGCTATCTACTGCGACCGACCGACTCGACTCTGACTCGACTCCTCGCGCTGCTGCGACTGCTGCTACGGCTGCGACTGCTGCTCCCATTGACTGACTGCACCACGGACGCCTCCGCGACTTGGAGAGACCAACGACACGCACGCACGCTTGACGACTGCACACTGCTCACGACACGCTCGCTTGCACTTGCACTTGCCGAACTCACAGCTTCTTGCCCACGAGCGCCTTCTTCATGTTCGCGATCAGCACCGGCACGACTGCCGGCTCTGCGAGCGTCGAGATGTCGCCGAGCGAGTCTTCCTCGCCGTGTGCGATCTTGCGCAGGATGCGGCGCATGATCTTGCCACTTCGCGTCTATGAGTGAGCAAGAGAGAGAGCGATAGTTGTCGTGAGTATCCTCGTGCTGATGTCCATCGTGTGTGTGTGCTTCGACAGACAAGAGACGAGAGACGATCGAGAGAGCCAACGCACCTTGGGGAGACCTGGCGCAAAGACGATCGCGTCGGGCGTCGCAAACGCGCCAATGTGCTCGCGCACCTGCAGCACAAGCTCCTTCTCGGCCTCCTTGCCAGGGAACGCGGCCTTCACGAGCGTGATGAAGCAGCAGATGCCTTCGCCCTTGATGCTGTGCGGAACGCCGACAACAGCAGCCTCCGCCACGAGCGGGTGCGCCACAAGCGTGCTCTCGATCTCGGCCGTGCCGATGCGGTGGCCAGACGTACACAGCACATCTGCGTCGCAACAAGACAAGTCAAGACAAGGCAAGACAGCCGGTCAGTCAGTCAGACACTTTGTCCACTGTGTCGAGCATGGCGAGTCCAGCCAAACACACACGTGCACTCGCACACACTCGCACAAGCACGGCAAGCACGCACTCGAGTGCAACGACAAGAGCAAGACAGCACACAGCACACTGCCACGTACCATCGATGCGACCCGTGATAAAGTAGTAGCCATCCTTGTCGCGGCGGCAGCCGTCGCCCGTGAAGTACAGACCCTTGTGCGACGCCATGTAGACCTGGAGGTACCGGTTGTGGTCGCCGTAGACCGTGCGCGCCATGCCCGGCCACGGACGCCGGATGCACAGCTGGCCTTCGATGTCGTTGCCCTTGATCTCGTTGCCCTTGTCGTCCGTGACGACAAAGTCGATGCCGAAGAACGGCTTCGTGCACGACCCTGGACGCATGGGCGTCACGCCCGGCAAGCCCACGCCGATGTGCCCGCCCGTCTCGGTCTGCCAGTACGTGTCCGCGATGTAGCACTTGCTGTCGCCCACGACCTCGTAGTACCACTTCCACGCCTGCGAATGACCACGATACCAGTCACAGCAAGCAAGTCAACAAGAGCGTCAGTCAGTCATTCACTTGTTGCATATTGCGTCGCACACACTCGCAAACAAGCAGTCGCATGCAATTCGACAAACAAACAATTGCAAGCAAGACAAGCAAGCGCAAGCAAGCAAGACGAGCAAGCGCCTGCAGGCGCCTGCAAGCAAGACAAGCGCAAACCAACAAACATAACATAGGCACACAATCCTGGACACAAGACACAAGACACAAGTGCAGGAACACAAAAACGCAGGAACGCACCTCTGGGTTGATCGGCTCGCCGACGCTGCCGAGCACCTTGAGACTCGACCGGTCGTACTTCTTCACCTCGGCGTCGCCGTGCGCCATGAGCGCGCGGATCGCCGTCGGCGCCGTGTAGAACTTGGTCACCTTGTGGCGCTGCACGAGGTCCCAGTAGCGCCCGCAGTCCGGGTACATCGGCGTGCTCTCGAACATGACCGTCGTCACGCCGTTCGCGAGCGGACCGTAGACGATGTAGCTGTGGCCCGTGATCCAGCCGCAGTCGGCCACGCACGCATAGATGTCGTCCGGCTGGAGGTCGAACGTGTACTTGGCCGTGAGCATGGCGTAGAGCAGGTAGCCCGCCGTCGTGTGCGCCACGCCCTTGGGTGTGCCCGTCGACCCAGACGTGTACAGAATGAACATCAGGTCCTCGCTGTCGACCCACACGGGCGGGCAGTACGGACGGTGCTTCAGGATCTCCACCGACATGTCCACGTCAATGCGCGGGTTCAGCGCCACGTTCGGGTTCCCCGTGCGCTTGAACATGAACACCTTCTCCACGAAGCTCAGACCCTCCACGGCGTGGTCCACGATCTTCTTGAGCGGCAGCGTGCGGCCGCCGCGCTTGCCCTCGTCGCTCGTGAAGACCCACTTCGTCTTGGCGTCCACGAGGCGGTCGCGCAGCGAGTCGGACGAAAAGCCCGCGAAGATCACGCTGTGCACGGCGCCGATGCGGCAGCACGCGAGCATGACGTACACCGTCTCCGGGATCATCGGCATGTACAGCGCAACCGTGTCGCCCTTCTTCACGCCGGCCGCCTTCATCGCGTTCGCGATGCGGCACGTCTCCTCCATCAGCTCCGTGAACGTGATGTTGCGGCTCGAGCCGATCTCGTCGCCCTCCCAGATGATCGCCACCTTGTCCGCCTTGTCCTTCAGGTGACGGTCGATGCAGTTCACGCTCACGTTCAGCGCGCCGTCGAGGAACCACGCGACGTCGCCCTTGCTCAGCGTGCCGCACAGCGTCTGGTCAAAGTCGCGGAACCAGTGCAGGTGCTTGCGCGCGAGGTCGCCCCAGAAGCCGGCCGGGTCCTCCAGCGACTGCTTGTACATCTTCTCGTACTCGGCCATGCCCTTCACGTGCGCGTTCGGCGCCACGGCCGGGAGCACCGGGTACTCGTGCTTGAGCTGGCTGTTGCTTTCGACGCCCATGTTGTTGTTGCTGTTGTTGCTAGTTGGTGTGGGCGTGTGTGAGAGAGCAACTGGTGCTGCTGGTGCTGGTGCTGGTGCGTCGTGCGTGGACTTGCTCTCGAGCGCGCAAAATCCGTTGTGCCGATCTGCTCGCTCGATCGGCGGCGCGGATCGGCGTTGGTCTGTCTGCTGGTCTGTTTGCTGCTGGCGTCACTGCCGACAACAGCGCTCGCTGCTGCTACAGCGACAGCTGCTGTGCCTTGCTTTGCCAAACACAAACACACCAAGCAAAAGCAAAACAAGCAAAACAAGCAAAAAGGCAAAAAGGCAAAAAGGCAAAAACGACAAAAAGCCGAACCAAACTCTCCGCAAAGTGCGGTGGCTCACTTCTCCCGCGATGGGCGAATCACGGCGATTCACTCGACATACGGACTGACAAAGCAAAACTGCACAACCGCATGTATCGAGAGAGAACTGCAGACCAGCGGAATGCGTCACTATCGCGAGGCTGCAACCAGCCGAGTCACAACACATGAAACGCAATACATTTCCATTCTATTCGAACATGATGTGCTTGAAGTTGCCTGCAACTTGCTTGACAGTCAAGCAGGAAGCTGTGTCTGTCAAAGGTCGTTCGGTCATGCGGCCATGCGGTCGTGCATGGCGCACAGCCGATGGTGTCGAACTCACTTATTCACTCACTCACTCGGTCTGGCTGTTTGGCTGTCGGCTGGTGTTTCTTCGTCTGCGTCTGCGTGTACATGTACTAGTACTAGTAAGCGCATGACCTTGCTGTCCGAGCTGTCCAAAGTGCAGTCGCGGTGGCGTGGCGATAAGTGAAGCAGCGCATGCATACGAGCCACCTCGCTGCAAGCACGCACGCTCGCTTGCTCGCAGTGCACGCCAAGAGGTCGGAAGAAACTCGTGGTCGAGCGCGAGCGCGAGCGCGAGGGCTCTCGGCTCCTCGATCCTGAAGCAAATCAAATCGGATCAAAAGCAGGCAGGCAGGCTGGTCGCAGTAGTGGTGCAGTGGTCATAGTGAGAGGCGCCACTCGACTGCTATCGCGTGTGCCACCGTCAGACCATCAGACCGCAATCATCCACGACGAGCACGCGCGCATTCATCCACGGCACGGATGCAAACAAGTATGTCACACGACGTCCGACCGACCAAGAGTGTTCACCTGCTCACGTCGTTGTGGGCGATAGATCTCACACCCAAGCTGTTTGCTAGCTCATTTGCTAGCTCGTTTGCTTCGCTCGTTTGCTTCGCTCGCTTGCCTCGCTGGCACTGGCGTGGAGCACGTGCCTTGCATTTCAAGGCGTGGCGGCGCTATCATCGCGGATCGGGCGGCCGTGTGCGCGCGTCACGTGCAGCGCAATGTCAGCGCCGAGGCAACAACAGCAACAGCAACAGCAACAACCCGCACGCTTTGTCTCTGCGCATTTGCCTCACACATTACGTCTGGCATCTTGCACCTCGCTCCAGAGCGGTGCGAGCAACAGATCAACTGATCATTCTGGTGCAGGCACACACAACCACGGACTCGGTCTTTGGTTCTTACTCGTACTTGCACTCACACACGCGTACTCACACGCGTACTCGTGCTTGCTGGACTGGCACACACACACACACACACACTCGCTGTAGTGCAAGCACTTGAGCTTTGGGGGGGGGGGTTAAGGAAGTCTATTAGGACTCAAGATAAAGCACTTGAGCTTCGAGCTGTTTCGTGTGCTGCTGCTTGCATGCCACGTGATGACTCGCTTTCGGCTCTCGAACGCGGAGATCGCACTTACTGGTGCGTCGCAGATCTGATGGATTGTCTTGAGCAGTTGACACAAGTGTAGCCATGTTCATCATGACTGATTGGTCATTAGTCAACTGACGAGCCAGGCAATGGATTGGTTGTTGCTTGCAGGAGCTCGCTCTCATCAAATCGTGCTTGGACCCCCAGGTCTGAAGCACACTTAGATATCGACGCATCGCTCGCTCATAGCAGCTACTTCACGACGCTATGTCGCCTCTGTAATCGATCATACCGACTGACATGGATGTATCCATGTATGTGTGAACGCGCATGTATCCATGGCACTCGTTCACGTTTGCAGCAGAACTCCTGCCATGCTCACGGCTGTGTACCGACGACATATCAGTGCATCAGCGTGCGGTGTTTGCGCAGCCCGTGTCGTGATGTTCAAGCGATTGGGCTCTCTGACCCGTTCGCGAACGCGTTCATCTACGCTGCAGCGAACCTACCAGGCAACTTACTCAGGTGCGTCGCTGGTGGCGTCTGCGGCGGGAGCTACGATCGTTCAGTCAGCGCCTTCACTTGTCCTCACATCCGCTCACTCATTCACTCACTCTATCTTCAACGCGTTCAGCACCTCCGGCTGGAACGCGATCGACCTCATGTCGGCCGAGTCGTTCCCGACAGACGTGCGCACAACCGGCATGGGGCTCCTGTCAGCGAGCTACCAAGCAAGCAACGTGTTTGCTATCGACTTGGGCGAGAAGAAAGCGAGGTGTATGCTCAATCGTTAGGTTCGCTCAAGTTGAAGTTCGTCAGGCTACGTTGCCCTTGAATGACTTCGGTGCGCTTGATTGAAGTTGCCTGCAACTTGCTTGACAGTCAAGCAGGAAGCTGTGTCTGTCAAAGGTCGTTCGGTCATGCGGCCATGCGGTCGTGCATGGCGCACAGCCGATGGTGTCGAACTCACTTATTCACTCACTCACTCGGTCTGGCTGTTTGGCTGTCGGCTGGTGTTTCTTCGTCTGCGTCTGCGTGTACATGTACTAGTACTAGTAAGCGCATGACCTTGCTGTCCGAGCTGTCCAAAGTGCAGTCGCGGTGGCGTGGCGATAAGTGAAGCAGCGCATGCATACGAGCCACCTCGCTGCAAGCACGCACGCTCGCTTGCTCGCAGTGCACGCCAAGAGGTCGGAAGAAACTCGTGGTCGAGCGCGAGCGCGAGCGCGAGGGCTCTCGGCTCCTCGATCCTGAAGCAAATCAAATCGGATCAAAAGCAGGCAGGCAGGCTGGTCGCAGTAGTGGTGCAGTGGTCATAGTGAGAGGCGCCACTCGACTGCTATCGCGTGTGCCACCGTCAGACCATCAGACCGCAATCATCCACGACGAGCACGCGCGCATTCATCCACGGCACGGATGCAAACAAGTATGTCACACGACGTCCGACCGACCAAGAGTGTTCACCTGCTCACGTCGTTGTGGGCGATAGATCTCACACCCAAGCTGTTTGCTAGCTCATTTGCTAGCTCGTTTGCTTCGCTCGTTTGCTTCGCTCGCTTGCCTCGCTGGCACTGGCGTGGAGCACGTGCCTTGCATTTCAAGGCGTGGCGGCGCTATCATCGCGGATCGGGCGGCCGTGTGCGCGCGTCACGTGCAGCGCAATGTCAGCGCCGAGGCAACAACAGCAACAGCAACAGCAACAACCCGCACGCTTTGTCTCTGCGCATTTGCCTCACACATTACGTCTGGCATCTTGCACCTCGCTCCAGAGCGGTGCGAGCAACAGATCAACTGATCATTCTGGTGCAGGCACACACAACCACGGACTCGGTCTTTGGTTCTTACTCGTACTTGCACTCACACACGCGTACTCACACGCGTACTCGTGCTTGCTGGACTGGCACACACACACACACACACACTCGCTGTAGTGCAAGCACTTGAGCTTTGGGGGGGGGGTTAAGGAAGTCTATTAGGACTCAAGATAAAGCACTTGAGCTTCGAGCTGTTTCGTGTGCTGCTGCTTGCATGCCACGTGATGACTCGCTTTCGGCTCTCGAACGCGGAGATCGCACTTACTGGTGCGTCGCAGATCTGATGGATTGTCTTGAGCAGTTGACACAAGTGTAGCCATGTTCATCATGACTGATTGGTCATTAGTCAACTGACGAGCCAGGCAATGGATTGGTTGTTGCTTGCAGGAGCTCGCTCTCATCAAATCGTGCTTGGACCCCCAGGTCTGAAGCACACTTAGATATCGACGCATCGCTCGCTCATAGCAGCTACTTCACGACGCTATGTCGCCTCTGTAATCGATCATACCGACTGACATGGATGTATCCATGTATGTGTGAACGCGCATGTATCCATGGCACTCGTTCACGTTTGCAGCAGAACTCCTGCCATGCTCACGGCTGTGTACCGACGACATATCAGTGCATCAGCGTGCGGTGTTTGCGCAGCCCGTGTCGTGATGTTCAAGCGATTGGGCTCTCTGACCCGTTCGCGAACGCGTTCATCTACGCTGCAGCGAACCTACCAGGCAACTTACTCAGGTGCGTCGCTGGTGGCGTCTGCGGCGGGAGCTACGATCGTTCAGTCAGCGCCTTCACTTGTCCTCACATCCGCTCACTCATTCACTCACTCTATCTTCAACGCGTTCAGCACCTCCGGCTGGAACGCGATCGACCTCATGTCGGCCGAGTCGTTCCCGACAGACGTGCGCACAACCGGCATGGGGCTCCTGTCAGCGAGCTACCAAGCAAGCAACGTGTTTGCTATCGACTTGGGCGAGAAGAAAGCGAGGTGTATGCTCAATCGTTAGGTTCGCTCAAGTTGAAGTTCGTCAGGCTACGTTGCCCTTGAATGACTTCGGTGCGCTTGATTGAAGTTGCCTGCAACTTGCTTGACAGTCAAGCAGGAAGCTGTGTCTGTCAAAGGTCGTTCGGTCATGCGGCCATGCGGTCGTGCATGGCGCACAGCCGATGGTGTCGAACTCACTTATTCACTCACTCACTCGGTCTGGCTGTTTGGCTGTCGGCTGGTGTTTCTTCGTCTGCGTCTGCGTGTACATGTACTAGTACTAGTAAGCGCATGACCTTGCTGTCCGAGCTGTCCAAAGTGCAGTCGCGGTGGCGTGGCGATAAGTGAAGCAGCGCATGCATACGAGCCACCTCGCTGCAAGCACGCACGCTCGCTTGCTCGCAGTGCACGCCAAGAGGTCGGAAGAAACTCGTGGTCGAGCGCGAGCGCGAGCGCGAGGGCTCTCGGCTCCTCGATCCTGAAGCAAATCAAATCGGATCAAAAGCAGGCAGGCAGGCTGGTCGCAGTAGTGGTGCAGTGGTCATAGTGAGAGGCGCCACTCGACTGCTATCGCGTGTGCCACCGTCAGACCATCAGACCGCAATCATCCACGACGAGCACGCGCGCATTCATCCACGGCACGGATGCAAACAAGTATGTCACACGACGTCCGACCGACCAAGAGTGTTCACCTGCTCACGTCGTTGTGGGCGATAGATCTCACACCCAAGCTGTTTGCTAGCTCATTTGCTAGCTCGTTTGCTTCGCTCGTTTGCTTCGCTCGCTTGCCTCGCTGGCACTGGCGTGGAGCACGTGCCTTGCATTTCAAGGCGTGGCGGCGCTATCATCGCGGATCGGGCGGCCGTGTGCGCGCGTCACGTGCAGCGCAATGTCAGCGCCGAGGCAACAACAGCAACAGCAACAGCAACAACCCGCACGCTTTGTCTCTGCGCATTTGCCTCACACATTACGTCTGGCATCTTGCACCTCGCTCCAGAGCGGTGCGAGCAACAGATCAACTGATCATTCTGGTGCAGGCACACACAACCACGGACTCGGTCTTTGGTTCTTACTCGTACTTGCACTCACACACGCGTACTCACACGCGTACTCGTGCTTGCTGGACTGGCACACACACACACACACACACTCGCTGTAGTGCAAGCACTTGAGCTTTGGGGGGGGGTTAAGGAAGTCTATTAGGACTCAAGATAAAGCACTTGAGCTTCGAGCTGTTTCGTGTGCTGCTGCTTGCATGCCACGTGATGACTCGCTTTCGGCTCTCGAACGCGGAGATCGCACTTACTGGTGCGTCGCAGATCTGATGGATTGTCTTGAGCAGTTGACACAAGTGTAGCCATGTTCATCATGACTGATTGGTCATTAGTCAACTGACGAGCCAGGCAATGGATTGGTTGTTGCTTGCAGGAGCTCGCTCTCATCAAATCGTGCTTGGACCCCCAGGTCTGAAGCACACTTAGATATCGACGCATCGCTCGCTCATAGCAGCTACTTCACGACGCTATGTCGCCTCTGTAATCGATCATACCGACTGACATGGATGTATCCATGTATGTGTGAACGCGCATGTATCCATGGCACTCGTTCACGTTTGCAGCAGAACTCCTGCCATGCTCACGGCTGTGTACCGACGACATATCAGTGCATCAGCGTGCGGTGTTTGCGCAGCCCGTGTCGTGATGTTCAAGCGATTGGGCTCTCTGACCCGTTCGCGAACGCGTTCATCTACGCTGCAGCGAACCTACCAGGCAACTTACTCAGGTGCGTCGCTGGTGGCGTCTGCGGCGGGAGCTACGATCGTTCAGTCAGCGCCTTCACTTGTCCTCACATCCGCTCACTCATTCACTCACTCTATCTTCAACGCGTTCAGCACCTCCGGCTGGAACGCGATCGACCTCATGTCGGCCGAGTCGTTCCCGACAGACGTGCGCACAACCGGCATGGGGCTCCTGTCAGCGAGCTACCAAGCAAGCAACGTGTTTGCTATCGACTTGGGCGAGAAGAAAGCGAGGTGTATGCTCAATCGTTAGGTTCGCTCAAGTTGAAGTTCGTCAGGCTACGTTGCCCTTGAATGACTTCGGTGCGCTTGATTGAAGTTGCCTGCAACTTGCTTGACAGTCAAGCAGGAAGCTGTGTCTGTCAAAGGTCGTTCGGTCATGCGGCCATGCGGTCGTGCATGGCGCACAGCCGATGGTGTCGAACTCACTTATTCACTCACTCACTCGGTCTGGCTGTTTGGCTGTCGGCTGGTGTTTCTTCGTCTGCGTGTACATGTACTAGTACTAGTAAGCGCATGACCTTGCTGTCCGAGCTGTCCAAAGTGCAGTCGCGGTGGCGTGGCGATAAGTGAAGCAGCGCATGCATACGAGCCACCTCGCTGCAAGCACGCACGCTCGCTTGCTCGCAGTGCACGCCAAGAGGTCGGAAGAAACTCGTGGTCGAGCGCGAGCGCGAGCGCGAGGGCTCTCGGCTCCTCGATCCTGAAGCAAATCAAATCGGATCAAAAGCAGGCAGGCAGGCTGGTCGCAGTAGTGGTGCAGTGGTCATAGTGAGAGGCGCCACTCGACTGCTATCGCGTGTGCCACCGTCAGACCATCAGACCGCAATCATCCACGACGAGCACGCGCGCATTCATCCACGGCACGGATGCAAACAAGTATGTCACACGACGTCCGACCGACCGAGAGTGTTCACCTGCTCACGTCGTTGTGGGCGATAGATCTCACACCCAAGCTGTTTGCTAGCTCATTTGCTAGCTCGTTTGCTTCGCTCGTTTGCTTCGCTCGCTTGCCTCGCTGGCACTGGCGTGGAGCACGTGCCTTGCATTTCAAGGCGTGGCGGCGCTATCATCGCGGATCGGGCGGCCGTGTGCGCGCGTCACGTGCAGCGCAATGTCAGCGCCGAGGCAACAACAGCAACAGCAACAGCAACAACCCGCACGCTTTGTCTCTGCGCATTTGCCTCACACATTACGTCTGGCATCTTGCACCTCGCTCCAGAGCGGTGCGAGCAACAGATCAACTGATCATTCTGGTGCAGGCACACACAACCACGGACTCGGTCTTTGGTTCTTACTCGTACTTGCACTCACACACGCGTACTCACACGCGTACTCGTGCTTGCTGGACTGGCACACACACACACACACACACTCGCTGTAGTGCAAGCACTTGAGCTTTGGGGGGGGGGTTAAGGAAGTCTATTAGGACTCAAGATAAAGCACTTGAGCTTCGAGCTGTTTCGTGTGCTGCTGCTTGCATGCCACGTGATGACTCGCTTTCGGCTCTCGAACGCGGAGATCGCACTTACTGGTGCGTCGCAGATCTGATGGATTGTCTTGAGCAGTTGACACAAGTGTAGCCATGTTCATCATGACTGATTGGTCATTAGTCAACTGACGAGCCAGGCAATGGATTGGTTGTTGCTTGCAGGAGCTCGCTCTCATCAAATCGTGCTTGGACCCCCAGGTCTGAAGCACACTTAGATATCGACGCATCGCTCGCTCATAGCAGCTACTTCACGACGCTATGTCGCCTCTGTAATCGATCATACCGACTGACATGGATGTATCCATGTATGTGTGAACGCGCATGTATCCATGGCACTCGTTCACGTTTGCAGCAGAACTCCTGCCATGCTCACGGCTGTGTACCGACGACATATCAGTGCATCAGCGTGCGGTGTTTGCGCAGCCCGTGTCGTGATGTTCAAGCGATTGGGCTCTCTGACCCGTTCGCGAACGCGTTCATCTACGCTGCAGCGAACCTACCAGGCAACTTACTCAGGTGCGTCGCTGGTGGCGTCTGCGGCGGGAGCTACGATCGTTCAGTCAGCGCCTTCACTTGTCCTCACATCCGCTCACTCATTCACTCACTCTATCTTCAACGCGTTCAGCACCTCCGGCTGGAACGCGATCGACCTCATGTCGGCCGAGTCGTTCCCGACAGACGTGCGCACAACCGGCATGGGGCTCCTGTCAGCGAGCTACCAAGCAAGCAACGTGTTTGCTATCGACTTGGGCGAGAAGAAAGCGAGGTGTATGCTCAATCGTTAGGTTCGCTCAAGTTGAAGTTCGTCAGGCTACGTTGCCCTTGAATGACTTCGGTGCGCTTGATTGAAGTTGCCTGCAACTTGCTTGACAGTCAAGCAGGAAGCTGTGTCTGTCAAAGGTCGTTCGGTCATGCGGCCATGCGGTCGTGCATGGCGCACAGCCGATGGTGTCGAACTCACTTATTCACTCACTCACTCGGTCTGGCTGTTTGGCTGTCGGCTGGTGTTTCTTCGTCTGCGTGTACATGTACTAGTACTAGTAAGCGCATGACCTTGCTGTCCGAGCTGTCCAAAGTGCAGTCGCGGTGGCGTGGCGATAAGTGAAGCAGCGCATGCATACGAGCCACCTCGCTGCAAGCACGCACGCTCGCTTGCTCGCAGTGCACGCCAAGAGGTCGGAAGAAACTCGTGGTCGAGCGCGAGCGCGAGCGCGAGGGCTCTCGGCTCCTCGATCCTGAAGCAAATCAAATCGGATCAAAAGCAGGCAGGCAGGCTGGTCGCAGTAGTGGTGCAGTGGTCATAGTGAGAGGCGCCACTCGACTGCTATCGCGTGTGCCACCGTCAGACCATCAGACCGCAATCATCCACGACGAGCACGCGCGCATTCATCCACGGCACGGATGCAAACAAGTATGTCACACGACGTCCGACCGACCGAGAGTGTTCACCTGCTCACGTCGTTGTGGGCGATAGATCTCACACCCAAGCTGTTTGCTAGCTCATTTGCTAGCTCGTTTGCTTCGCTCGTTTGCTTCGCTCGCTTGCCTCGCTGGCACTGGCGTGGAGCACGTGCCTTGCATTTCAAGGCGTGGCGGCGCTATCATCGCGGATCGGGCGGCCGTGTGCGCGCGTCACGTGCAGCGCAATGTCAGCGCCGAGGCAACAACAGCAACAGCAACAGCAACAACCCGCACGCTTTGTCTCTGCGCATTTGCCTCACACATTACGTCTGGCATCTTGCACCTCGCTCCAGAGCGGTGCGAGCAACAGATCAACTGATCATTCTGGTGCAGGCACACACAACCACGGACTCGGTCTTTGGTTCTTACTCGTACTTGCACTCACACACGCGTACTCACACGCGTACTCGTGCTTGCTGGACTGGCACACACACACACACACACACTCGCTGTAGTGCAAGCACTTGAGCTTTGGGGGGGGGGTTAAGGAAGTCTATTAGGACTCAAGATAAAGCACTTGAGCTTCGAGCTGTTTCGTGTGCTGCTGCTTGCATGCCACGTGATGACTCGCTTTCGGCTCTCGAACGCGGAGATCGCACTTAATACAACCCTGAACTGAAACGCAACTTATTGCGTTTCATGTGTTGTGACTCGGCTGGTTGCAGCCTCGCGATAGTGACGCATTCCGCTGGTCTGCAGTTCTCTCTCGATACATGCGGTTGTGCAGTTTTGCTTTGTCAGTCCGTATGTCGAGTGAATCGCCGTGATTCGCCCATCGCGGGAGAAGTGAGCCACCGCACTTTGCGGAGAGTTTGGTTCGGCTTTTTGTCGTTTTTGCCTTTTTGCCTTTTTGCCTTTTTGCTTGTTTTGCTTGTTTTGCTTTTGCTTGGTGTGTTTGTGTTTGGCAAAGCAAGGCACAGCAGCTGTCGCTGTAGCAGCAGCGAGCGCTGTTGTCGGCAGTGACGCCAGCAGCAAACAGACCAGCAGACAGACCAACGCCGATCCGCGCCGCCGATCGAGCGAGCAGATCGGCACAACGGATTTTGCGCGCTCGAGAGCAAGTCCACGCACGACGCACCAGCACCAGCACCAGCAGCACCAGTTGCTCTCTCACACACGCCCACACCAACTAGCAACAACAGCAACAACAACATGGGCGTCGAAAGCAACAGCCAGCTCAAGCACGAGTACCCGGTGCTCCCGGCCGTGGCGCCGAACGCGCACGTGAAGGGCATGGCCGAGTACGAGAAGATGTACAAGCAGTCGCTGGAGGACCCGGCCGGCTTCTGGGGCGACCTCGCGCGCAAGCACCTGCACTGGTTCCGCGACTTTGACCAGACGCTGTGCGGCACGCTGAGCAAGGGCGACGTCGCGTGGTTCCTCGACGGCGCGCTGAACGTGAGCGTGAACTGCATCGACCGTCACCTGAAGGACAAGGCGGACAAGGTGGCGATCATCTGGGAGGGCGACGAGATCGGCTCGAGCCGCAACATCACGTTCACGGAGCTGATGGAGGAGACGTGCCGCATCGCGAACGCGATGAAGGCGGCCGGCGTGAAGAAGGGCGACACGGTTGCGCTGTACATGCCGATGATCCCGGAGACGGTGTACGTCATGCTCGCGTGCTGCCGCATCGGCGCCGTGCACAGCGTGATCTTCGCGGGCTTTTCGTCCGACTCGCTGCGCGACCGCCTCGTGGACGCCAAGACGAAGTGGGTCTTCACGAGCGACGAGGGCAAGCGCGGCGGCCGCACGCTGCCGCTCAAGAAGATCGTGGACCACGCCGTGGAGGGTCTGAGCTTCGTGGAGAAGGTGTTCATGTTCAAGCGCACGGGGAACCCGAACGTGGCGCTGAACCCGCGCATTGACGTGGACATGTCGGTGGAGATCCTGAAGCACCGTCCGTACTGCCCGCCCGTGTGGGTCGACAGCGAGGACCTGATGTTCATTCTGTACACGTCTGGGTCGACGGGCACACCCAAGGGCGTGGCGCACACGACGGCGGGCTACCTGCTCTACGCCATGCTCACGGCCAAGTACACGTTCGACCTCCAGCCGGACGACATCTATGCGTGCGTGGCCGACTGCGGCTGGATCACGGGCCACAGCTACATCGTCTACGGTCCGCTCGCGAACGGCGTGACGACGGTCATGTTCGAGAGCACGCCGATGTACCCGGACTGCGGGCGCTACTGGGACCTCGTGCAGCGCCACAAGGTGACCAAGTTCTACACGGCGCCGACGGCGATCCGCGCGCTCATGGCGCACGGCGACGCCGAGGTGAAGAAGTACGACCGGTCGAGTCTCAAGGTGCTCGGCAGCGTCGGCGAGCCGATCAACCCAGAGGTGCGTTCCTGCGTTTTTGTGTTCCTGCACTTGTGTCTTGTGTCTTGTGTCCAGGATTGTGTGCCTATGTTATGTTTGTTGGTTTGCGCTTGTCTTGCTTGCAGGCGCCTGCAGGCGCTTGCTCGTCTTGCTTGCTTGCGCTTGCTTGTCTTGCTTGCAATTGTTTGTTTGTCGAATTGCATGCGACTGCTTGTTTGCGAGTGTGTGCGACGCAATATGCAACAAGTGAATGACTGACTGACGCTCTTGTTGACTTGCTTGCTGTGACTGGTATCGTGGTCATTCGCAGGCGTGGAAGTGGTACTACGAGGTCGTGGGCGACAGCAAGTGCTACATCGCGGACACGTACTGGCAGACCGAGACGGGCGGGCACATCGGCGTGGGCTTGCCGGGCGTGACGCCCATGCGTCCAGGGTCGTGCACGAAGCCGTTCTTCGGCATCGACTTTGTCGTCACGGACGACAAGGGCAACGAGATCAAGGGCAACGACATCGAAGGCCAGCTGTGCATCCGGCGTCCGTGGCCGGGCATGGCGCGCACGGTCTACGGCGACCACAACCGGTACCTCCAGGTCTACATGGCGTCGCACAAGGGTCTGTACTTCACGGGCGACGGCTGCCGCCGCGACAAGGATGGCTACTACTTTATCACGGGTCGCATCGATGGTACGTGGCAGTGTGCTGTGTGCTGTCTTGCTCTTGTCGTTGCACTCGAGTGCGTGCTTGCCGTGCTTGTGCGAGTGTGTGCGAGTGCACGTGTGTGTTTGGCTGGACTCGCCATGCTCGACACAGTGGACAAAGTGTCTGACTGACTGACCGGCTGTCTTGCCTTGTCTTGACTTGTCTTGTTGCGACGCAGATGTGCTGTGTACGTCTGGCCACCGCATCGGCACGGCCGAGATCGAGAGCACGCTTGTGGCGCACCCGCTCGTGGCGGAGGCTGCTGTTGTCGGCGTTCCGCACAGCATCAAGGGCGAAGGCATCTGCTGCTTCATCACGCTCGTGAAGGCCGCGTTCCCTGGCAAGGAGGCCGAGAAGGAGCTTGTGCTGCAGGTGCGCGAGCACATTGGCGCGTTTGCGACGCCCGACGCGATCGTCTTTGCGCCAGGTCTCCCCAAGGTGCGTTGGCTCTCTCGATCGTCTCTCGTCTCTTGTCTGTCGAAGCACACACACACGATGGACATCAGCACGAGGATACTCACGACAACTATCGCTCTCTCTCTTGCTCACTCATAGACGCGAAGTGGCAAGATCATGCGCCGCATCCTGCGCAAGATCGCACACGGCGAGGAAGACTCGCTCGGCGACATCTCGACGCTCGCAGAGCCGGCAGTCGTGCCGGTGCTGATCGCGAACATGAAGAAGGCGCTCGTGGGCAAGAAGCTGTGAGTTCGGCAAGTGCAAGTGCAAGCGAGCGTGTCGTGAGCAGTGTGCAGTCGTCAAGCGTGCGTGCGTGTCGTTGGTCTCTCCAAGTCGCGGAGGCGTCCGTGGTGCAGTCAGTCAATGGGAGCAGCAGTCGCAGCCGTAGCAGCAGTCGCAGCAGCGCGAGGAGTCGAGTCAGAGTCGAGTCGGTCGGTCGCAGTAGATAGCGCAAGGGCAAGCAAGAGCGAGCCATAGTCCCCACCACCGCGATCGCTGCGCTTGCGCCGCGCCTGCTGCTGTTGCTCCTGTCGTCGTCAATACATACAACATACAAGTACCCGCTAGTACGTGCAAGTACCCACTTAGTATCATCATCGACCATTGAGCTATCGAGTGCGAGCGTGCGTGCGCGAGTGCGTGACTTGAGCGCGTCGGCGCTTGGATTCGATCGAGTGCTTCTTGCCAAGAGGAAGAGAGCAGTCGAACAGTCGAATGGTGATGAATGGACAGACGCGTGCGAATCCATCGACCCATCGATCGACTCGGTGCGCCAGAGCTTGTTGGTTCTGTCTGTCTGTTGATGGTGACTTGGTGTGCTGTGCATGCACTTCGGTGTTCTCTCGTTTGACGTTGGTGCAAGTCGTGAGCCAAGAACTTTCACGCCCTAGCAACGCAGTGCCAGTAGCACCCGAGCGAGCAAGGACGACCAGCAGGAGCCGATCGACACGTACATACACACAAACCACCACGGCGTCGACCAAGTCCACGGCCTGATGCACGCAGCGCCTCACAGGTTCTTGTTGCGTGCGACTCGAGAGCGCGCGCACAATCCGTGTGCTTCGCACAAACGAAGTCCACTGTGCTCAATCGCGTGCTCTGTTATCAAGAGCCGAGCGAGCGAGATGACCAGTTGAGGGTTGAAGTTCAAACACATCCTGCAAGAACACCGAGTGAAGGTGACTTGAAGAGCCTCCACATCAAAGCCGATCTATCCGGCGTATACACCGGAAGCGCAATATTGTATACCCCTGAAATGCAATCCACAATATCCAACATCCAATCTGTCAAATAACATTTGTCGAGCAAGCAAACACGCAAGTGTCGAAAACAATCGAGCTGACAATACCATAGCAACAAATCGATGTTTGGTCAAGCAATATTATCGATCACAACAACAGCAGAAACGCACACATACTAATGTGAAGCTTGGATTCCTATAAACTATGACAGCGCAATAAATCATTGTCAGTGCCAACCCAGACACAATAAATTGCTCTCTTTTCGACACACCAGAATTCTGCGACATGGCAGCGTCGTTGCCATTGTCGCTCAAGCGTGCTTTGACGCAATGCAGTCGGTCTTGAGAGAGACGATGACAGAGTCGTTGTTCCTTCTATATAGCGCTCTGACATGCACATCATGTAACTTGGAGCAACAAACGAGCAGGCAAGCAAGTGAGCAGTTTGACGCGAGACTAGCAAACACAAATATATGAAGCGGCAGCTACGCATGCGTTCGCTTGACGTCGACCGAGTTGATGCGATTTTCTAAGTAGAAGCACAGTTCTGTAGTGCAGGAAGATAGAAGTGCTACAGCATGCAAATCGCAACAACACCAAGCAGCATTTTTACACTCGAACAAACTATGGCTCACTGAAACGGCGTTTCGATGCGTGGTCCACGCATTCAGCACACATCCATCACACTCCAAAACAACAACAGCAGCAAGCACAGAGCACATCGTCGATCTCGTGCCCGACGACGCTATTGAGGCATTGCGCGCCAAGAGGCACATTGTGCAACCAGCGCGCGCCACGACAAAACGCAAGATCGCAAGACCGCTCGCGAGCAAACACGCGAGCAAACACACACACACACACACCAAAACAGCCGACACGGATCAGCCCTGCTCAGCGGCTGCACAGCTCACAACACACAGCCCCGCTCAAAAGCGCTCAGCTCTCACGCTCGACTGCGCGCGCAAGAGAGGGTCGCGTTGCTACGCACACAATCCAACGCACCGGATTCCGATCACACTACCGAGCGACCGCGCCAGACAACCGCACAAGCACACACACACCAACACACACTATCAACCATGCTTGAGCACGAGTACCCGGTGCTCCCGGCCGTGGCGCCGAACGCGCACGTGAAGGGCATGGCCGAGTACGAGAAGATGTACAAGCAGTCGCTGCTTCACTATCCGCAATAAATGCGTCGATGAATAGGTCAAAGTGAGCGCCTGAGGCAGAGCCCACAGGAGGCGATGTATACCTGCAACTGAGACGGCGACAAAGAGACGGAGTTCGTGTAGCCCGTGCTGGAGTTCATGCTAGCTCCAAGACGGAGTGCGTGGGATCAACCCGCGCTGGTCGAGTGGCTTTGCGAGCAGCGCTTCTACGACTCCAAGGTCGCAGAACGCTGTATCACGACGGGAGAGTCCGTCACTTACGTCAGGGTTGGTGTCAGGAGCTTGGTTGGTTGGAAGGTGAGGTGTATTTAGGTACGATTACCGACCTACAATAGCCTAGTTGTGCAGATTATACAGGAGTGCAGAGTTCGCGGCGGCGTCGGACGAGATGAACAGTCTCGATTGCTCGTTCGCGAGTGTTCATGGACAGCTCATGTCTAGTCGAGTCGGCGCCCAGCGACACTTCGAGCCAGTGATTCACGTCCTGGTTCATGAGTAGACCGACTTCGCGGGCGATGTCGCGTTGCGTTGGCGTGCGTACTTGGACTGAGATCTTCGAGTCCATTGCAAGGTTGGCCGCTTTGTCAGCCATCGTGTTGTAGCTGCGGTAGTGGTGTGCCCAGCTTGCGACTGCTATCTCGTCCGCCAGTCGCCTTGCCTCTCGATACAACGTGCCGAGGTGCCACTTCCTCGGCGGACGTCGCATTCGCAGCTGTGACAGAACTAGCGAGCTGTCTCCGACCACGTGGACTGGGGCCATCGAGCGACTAGAAGCCTCACGTAGCCCATGGAGCAGACCCATGTACTCCGCAGCGTTGTTGGTTGTTCTCTGATCGCAGTACGACATGCTTGCGATCCAGACGACCTGAGCGGAGTGACTTGGCGCATGCAAGCGTACGATGACGGACCCAGATCCGCCTGGGCCTGGGTTACCCCGTGACCCTCCGTCAAAGAAGAGGAGGAAGACGGAGTCAGCCCGTGCACTTGCGGCTGGATCGATTTGGAGCGGTGGCAGAGCGACTTGCGCGAGTAGTAGTCGAGCGATCGCTGTGCGAACTCTCGCCATCGCGCGGCCTTGGCGAGAGAGATCGTCGTGCACCGAGAGCGTGAACCGTCGGAGAGCAGCTCGGAGACGAGCATTGGCGAGAGCTGCATGAGCGGTTTCGTCGAGACCGGGTTCTTCCAGTCTGCGCAGACGTTCCGCCCATATGATGTGGAGAGTTGTCGCGACCGCAAATCGCCATACCTCGTTCGTGGCATCAAAGACCAGCGCACAGTCGAGCGAACCTTCCAAATCACTGTTTGAAGAGCTTTGTAGAGTGGACCACACAGACGGTGGAACGTCATGCAGCTCGAGCGCAAAGATCGAGAGGCACGAGTCGTCATCGGCGATCGGGAACAGGGACCGCCACGTAGCGAGGAGGTGGGACCACTGACGTTTGGCGCCAGAGCAAGACCAGAAGACATGGCTTGCTGGCGCGTGTTTGCCGCTCTCGCACTCTGAGTTTGGGCATGACGTGTCGTTGCTCACTCTGTTCCAGAGCGGGAGCCTGTTGCTCTTGAGTCGCAGCAGCGTTTGCGCGGTATGAGGAGACGCTCCGCGTATCCTGTGAACCTCCAGCCACTCGACTAGGCGGAGGCCACGAGTTAACGTTGCATATTCTTGGACGTCGGTGCGTGAATCGCGTTGCGACTTGCCGATCTGTTGGCGCTCTCGCGCCACAATCTTCTTGAGCGTCGCGCGCCGAGGACGCCATCGACGATCGTTCGTCCACGGCTGCACGATTCGAGAGAGCAGAGGATGACCGCTGAAACTGACTCGTTGGTGACAAGCGGCTTGTGCGACCTGCTCGCAGGCTGCCAATGAGTCGACATCCGATTCGGAGCACACAATGCCCACGTCCGACGTAATCAGCGTCGTGCCGTCGTCGTTCAAAGTCCAGTCGTGGTGCTTGTGTGTGTCGCTCTGGTGAGCGAGGAGCGCGCCGTTCTCGTGAGGTCGGCACAGCAGATCGGGGAAGTTGAAGACCAACGCGAAACAAAGTCGCGCGAACTGCCGTCGCTTCGCTAGTGGAGCTGCGTCCATTGTCATCGTCGGTGTGAACGTCACAACGCCAAGGCTCTGCCACGTCCAGCTCAGAGAGTCTCGCAGTGTAGCTTTCCCAGACGCGAAACCGCACCCACGTAGCGAGTATGTCGAACCAGCTCGGTCCACCAGCCACGCCAGGCTTGTCAGCGAGGCATGGGCGAGCCACCGGCTATCAAAGCGTCCGAGTACTGCCGAGTCGTCAAGCATCTCGGCGCAGGTCACGCTGTCCATCGCGCTTGACACGTCGACAGTGTAGCTGCCGTCCTCGTGCAGCGTGCTCTTGTCGTTTTGCAGAAAGCGCCTCGCCCGCCGTTGCACCACAGTCGTATCGCCTCTTCGCAGGTGTGTCGCCGCAGCGACACCGACCACCGCGCTGCCGGTTGCCCACAGAGAGTCTTGTACTGACAGGCGTTGATCCCATGTTGGCGTGATGTACCGAGCTGTTGTAACGCCGTCTCCCCAGATGATGTCGCCGATCATGAGCTCCCGCGCAGTCGCACTGGCTGCCCACTTGCCGACAGTCAACGCCGCGAGCGTGATAAGTTCCGTTTTGACGCAAGGCACTCCCTAGCCACCTTCGTGAATATGTAGCGACGCTTGCTCTTCGGGAAACCACGGACGGTTGCGCCTGCCATCGCGCTTGCCCCATACGAAGTCTTTGACCATCTTATGCAGGTCTTTGACGGTGCGAGGCTTCGGCCAACTATGCCGTGCCACATAAAGGATCTTCGGGACAATGATCGCTTTGGCGAGTGCGGCGCGCTGCTGGACTGTGTGGGTCTTTGCGCGCGCAAGCGCCAAGCGTGACTGGATGGCTTTGATGCACGTGTCCCAGTTCGCTTGCCGAGTGTCACCATCGCCGACGAGAACGCCAAGGTAGCGGCAGTGCTGGCGTGGCTCAAGGAGCGCGAGACCACTCAACTCGGCCGAGTCAACGAGGCTGTGCCGACCGAGCGCGACGACCGTTGACTTTGCCTTGTTCATGACGAGTCCCGAGGCTCTAGCGAAAGCCTTGAGCACTTCAAACACCTTCGGAACGTCCGCGCGGTCTTGCAAGAACACTGCGGTGTCATCGGCGTAGCCTGAGACTGAGACAACCTCCGAGCGTCTGTCGGCCCGTAGTGTGACGCCTCGAATGTCGTCGCGCGCACGTAACGCCGAGTACAAGCAGTTCAGCGCGAGGACGAACAAGAACGGCGCGAGCGGACAGCCTTGCCTGATCCTGGTTGTCACTTCGATGCGCCGCGAGAGGAAACCGTTGACGATGAATCTGGCCGAAGTGTGTATGTGTAGAGCTCGGACCACGTTGACAAATGCGTCGGAGAAGCCATGCCACTTCAGTGCCGCGAAGAGGAACGCGCGGAGAAGCGAGTCATACGCTTTAGTAAAGTCGAGAAGGAGCGCAACGGCGTCGATGTGAGTCGGGTCGCGCTGAGACGACACTTTCGCTGCGGCGAAGATGTCGAGAGCGGTCTCGATGAGACCACCTGGGACAAATCCGACCTGCGCTTTGTCAATGGCGTTGGGGAGCAGCTTTCTCAGACGTCCTTCGAGGAGCTTCATCAGCAGCTTGTAGTCACTGTTGAGTTGAGCGATTGGTCGGTGATCTCTTGGCGCTGCAGCTGCGACCGACTTCTTTATGCACAAGACGTTCGCCTCGCCAAACGTTCGTGGGAAGACAGCGCTTGACGTCCATCGGGCAAAAAGACGTGCGAGGATCGGAGCCAACAGGTCGCCGTGGTCTTTGTAGAAGGAGTTGGCGAGCTCGTCGGGACCTGGGGCTTTGCCGTGCTTGCTTTTCTTCATTGCCTTCAGTACGTCATCGGCACTGCAGTGTGCCATCAGACTGGAGTCGTCGAGATCTCTTGGAGGACGAGCGCGAGCCAGGAAAGCGGCAATCTCTTCTGCTGGCACTCTGCCATCTTGCATGATGTCTACCCAGCCGTCTGCCATCTCGTTGGACAGCTCTTGCGAGCGATCCGGACCATGGGACGCTCGACCCCCCAAGGAGACGATGGTGTTCTCAACGAACTTGGTGGTGACTCGCGCAAAGAAGCGTTTCGATGACTCACCAGGGGAGTACGAGTGGCGTCGTAGCAGTCAATCCCGCTTCTTGAGTTGGTGTGAGGAGCGCAATGCAGCTATCTTCGCGCGAATAGTGAGCGTCGAGTCCGTGTCACCGCCAGCTGGTAGCAGGCTCTCGTCGAGTCGAGTATACAGACGACTTAGCTGCTGTCTGTAGCTGTCGGTCATCTGCTGGAACGTCTTCCTCTTGGCTGTCAGGAGTTCCTTCCGGAGGTTGACCTTCCATTTGTCCCAGAGATCCGCGTGGCGGCGAGCCGTTGCTTTGTCGTCCAGAGGGGAATCGTTGTCCGCGAGCAGATCGCGATTGAGTCGTGCACATGCCTCTGCAACGATCGTGGACGCCCGAGCACGAACACACGGTGGGACTGGGTAGACTTGTCTCGGCTTGCGGACATTGACGAAAGCAGACGGAGCAGCAAGTCGCACGAAGACACCTGCGTGATCCGTCGGCGGCCCTGCGATGAGAGTACTGACGTCACGGACCCAGTCACTGTACCCAGAGCTACAGTAGACTCGATCGAGTCGCGAACTGGCTTGCTCGCCGTCGTGACGTGTGTAGTAGTACGTGTGCGTCTTCGTGTGAAAAGCCCGTAGGTCTCGATCGTCCTCAGCAAGTTGCATCTCGTCGTCTAGGACGTCATCAAGGCGCTGAGTCGCGAGCAGCAATCGCAGAGAATCCGAGTCATGAGACGAACCCGTCGCAGGGTGGGATCGGTCGGTCGCTGGTGACCGTGTGCAGTTGTAGTCGCCAGCAAGTACGACTGGGCCGGAGTAACTTGCGAGGAGCTGGTGCAGCTGTTCAAACAATGCTTCACGACTCGCTCGATCCGTCGGCGCGTACACGTTGCAGACGAGGAGCGTCACACCGTGTACCACAACTGTGACGGCCATCCAATGTGGAGTCCACGCCGACTCCATCCATAGATCCAGAGCCGCTACAGACGAGTACAGGTTGAGCAAAATCGCGACTCCGCCGCGACGATGAGAGCTTTCACTCCAGAGCGAGAGGCCAGGTCGCTCTTCCGGTCTGAAGCCCCACGATCTGCAATGACGCTCTGCGATCTTGCTCGCCTCACCGCAAAGGAATCGGGTCTCTTGCACAAGGATAATGTCGGCTGTTCCGCGTTCGTGGCGCTCGCGGAAGTGCGTGAACCACTCATCGCCTCGCGCGGCGTCCTTCGGGAACCCCCGGACGTTTTGAGTGAGCAGCCCAATGGTGTTGTCGAGCAAGCGCCGAGTTTGGCGACTATCCCGGCGACCTTGAGCCTGCTCTGGCACTCGCAAACCGCAGCTTGCGCGATACCGCAACGGTGTGCCGTCCGTCACGGCTCGGTTGACGCCTTCGGCGCCTTTAGCAAAGACGAGCCGCCTGCACCTGCTCGCTGGCAACTAGGTCTTGAGCTGCCTGCCAGTCTGCAGGTTTGTGTAGGATGCCTCTGACGGCACGGCGTACTTCTGCAGATGTCTGGAACAGAGCTGCTTTGGTCTGTGGCATGACGACGCCAGTGGCTGACTCTGTCGGAGCGAGTCGCGGCAAAAGCAGACAAAGCGTGTTGAGAGCACCCCACTCGTCCTGATCGACTTGGACCACGACCGTAGCGCAGAGGAGCTCTGGATTCTGCTTTGCGAGTCGATCCCAGCGCTGGATCGAGTCAGTAAGTCGCCACCGTGTAACGCCACTTTTTGCCTGCGCTTCTGCAGCCCAAGTTGAGCATTGCTCACGCGTCGTCAGAGGCAGTGACGCGTTCTGAGCGTATTGCCGAATGACTGCGAGCTGAGACTCGCTGTTCAGTGTGTGCCCGACACACAAGAGAGTGTCGCGCTTCATCAGCTGCAGGAAGTCGACCGGGTGTGGAAGGCCTTCAATGACCTGGGCGAGAGACTGTGCGTTGGTCTTTGCCCAGTGAATGACTCCTTTGTCGACGATGCGTCTTTCACCGTCAAGGAGGTCCGCGTCCGGAGCGCGACGCGGGTTGTTCTTGATCCACTTCTGCACAGATCGAACGTTTGCTCTTGTTCTCGTCCCTGAGTCCGACAAAGCCGCCGCTGCCAGCGCAGACGAGGCCTTGACCGGCGCTTTGCGCGCGCGAGATGCCAGTAGCGTTGCAGCGTGCTGATCCGTAGCTCGCGCAGCCTTTTGTGCTGTTTGAGCGTCCGGAAACTGAGTCAGGGCCTCTCGATGAGAGTGACCAGTGCCGTCATCGTCAAACGTGGCAACTAGAGCAGCAGGAATGGGGACCTCGTCGTCAGACGCCAATGCGTCCTCGTGGTCGCCATCAACAAGAGTGTCGACGTCTGGGCCCTCCTCGCCGTTCACCAGATCCGCGATGCACATCGTGCCGTCTAGCCCAACAGACGATTGCATCAGGACGTCCTCGTGTGCTGAGAGTTGAGCGACCGGCGCGTCATTGCCCTGCTCTGTTGCACAGGGCGGTTGGAGGCTGGCGCTGCCTGTCTTGCCGGTCGGAGCGTCATCGTCTTGTGACCGACGTTGTTCTGCCAGTGGCGCAGAAGGAACGGTCTCAGCGCCAGTGCCATTGGATGTGGTCGGTGATTCTTGTGCCGCGTTGTCATCCGCGGTGTCCTGCACGCGCGTCTCTGGCTGGCGCGGCGAGCGGCGAGGTCGTCTCCCCAGGCAGAGCTCTCGAATCTGGCTCGTCACGGCTTCCCGTGCTTCTCGCCGGGCTTTCGCCTCAGCCAGCCGAGCGCATTCCTGAGCTTCTCGCTTGCGCTTCATCTCGGCGCTCCGAAGTTTGGCAGCTGCCACCGCCTCAGTAGCCACTTTCTTTGCATCGCGTTGCGCTTTCGCTTGCCGCGACGCGTGCTTTTCGTCGCGCAAGCGTTTGGCAACCAGTAGAGCCAAACTTGAGCGAAGAGCTTTCAAGCTTTTTGCGCTCACTTGTGCGACGGACAGGAGCTGGGGCTTTGGCGTGGCCTCCACGTTCAGTCGGAGCGTAGAGTGCGCAGCTTGAGTCGCTGGCGCGGTCGCCTTACAGTCTTTACGGAAATGCTTGACACTCAAGCATGCTCGACATGGAAGTCGATGACTCTTGCGTGGGTGGTGAAGGCCGATTTCAGTCTCGGTCGTACCAGTCTTGACTTGCAGCATTCGAACACGAAGTAATTCGGTCGGGCAGTCGGTAGAGTTGAATGTGATCACCCATCGATGCGGTCCAAACAGGTCTCCGGGCGCAGGCTCGAGAGACTTGATAGAGACAATGCTTGCCGGCGTAGCTGCAGTCAGTATCACACGGATTCTTGCTGGCTCGTAGGCACTCTGTCCGAGGACGTGCACTGAGTACAAGAGTGCGTGCGCAGAGGCGCTGTACCCGGTCGGTTCTTCTCCGCGCGTGAGCGCCTCCGATTCTCGTAGGACTAGCTTGTTCCGACCGATCTTGAGAGCCGTGTTCGTCCAGACGTCCCGCTACCGCGCACGGACAAAGATAAACTCGACGATCGGTGACCGAGAGGAGCATTCGATGCGATGAGCAGAGCGAATGAGATTCGTTGCGAGCGCTGTTTCGCTTGGCGTCTTCGCTGCATCGAAGAGCGATCGGCAGAGTTGGAGCTTGCTCGAGACGGCGGGTAGAGTGAACCCTACTGGTAGTCTCGCGTACAGGCGTGGACAGAGCCTCGCTCTGTGCGATGCGGCGAATTCGTCGCGTTCAGCGCTGGAGTGCGTCTCGTCAACGAAGTTCGGGGGCTGTGGAAGAAAGATCTCGCCTCGCAGCCATGCGAGAAGGGTGCGCTTCCCCATGTCCGTCATAGCGCGCTGAAACCCGTCTTGACGAAAACGCATCTCACGAGACGCGCAATCGTAGAGCTCCTTGTACGCCGCGTCTTCCGACGATGTTGAAGCGTCATTTGGGGGCACCTGCTGTGCCGACTGGCAGCGGTTAAGCAAAGAGCGCTTAAGCGCTGCCACTTTATCCTTCGCCCACACACTTTGAGCTCGGGTATCGTCGAGCGTCGTATCAGCGAGGGATTGGACGCCACCACCGCTTTTGCACCTGGCGTTCGCTGTCACTGCGGAACCAGTCGAAGCCAATTCATCGCTGCTACTGCGTGCTGCCGTGGTTGCTGGCGTATGGGTCGCTGCATCTGCAGCGTCCGTGTCATCGTGGGCGCTGTCAGTGGAGCCGGAGGGGTCTGACCGTGGTAGGGAAGACACACGCGCAGCCGCCCCCGCCGCACTATGTGCCTTGGGCTTGGTTGTCACTGCGCCATCCTCTCCGCTCACACCAGTGGCTACGCCGCCAGCATGAGCGGCACCATCTTCGCTGAGCTGGTCGAGCATGTGCCCACCAGCATCGCGTTCGTCGTCCATTCGTTGTCTCTGCCTCCTGATTGGCTGGAATTCCAACCTGCGCAGGTCGAGTCAAATTGAGAACTGGTGTCAGGAGCTTGGTAGAACCGTGTGTCTTTGATCTTTTTGCCCGTTACATGTTCCGCACGGCTGTGGGGCTGGTCGAGGACGACGTCATCGTGGTGATCATTCAGGAACAATGCAAAAAGCTCATGACCTCCAATCTACCCCTGGTGGGAGGGCTCTTTGCGAGAGAGCTGCGCGTGGATCTCAAGGATCGCGACGTTGGGGCTTGCATCGTCAGGTACTATAGTGACTTCGATTGACTTTCGAGGACCACAGTCTGATCGAGATGTCGGGAGCAAGCAACAGCGCAGGAGAGACCGACCGCTATCGCGTGAAGCACCGGTGCTAGTAGTCGGTGGAGAGCCTCGCGCCAGGAATGTCGAAGATCTAGGTCAAGGGACTGCTCGAGAGCAAACATCGAGCTGTAAAGAGGGCGACGTGAGGCTGTTCAATCTGGCTCAGAAACGTGCGCAATAAAAACAGCACTTCAACCACATGCAGCTGGAAGTCGGGGACTCGAATGACAGCGACGCGTGACGAGCTATCACGAGTAATTTGTGAACCTTACAACACAACAGTCGCCAGGCAAAGAAGACACCACCTGCTAGTAGTGGCTAGGTGATGGCGGGCGTTAGTCGCGGTCACTTCAAGTCTTGCAAGGCCCTACACAAGTCCGCCGATTTGCAGCCTCTCAAGCGTGAACGCACCTCCGGTTGCGTCGTGCTGGCTTTCGCTCCGGCATAAACGCCGATTTGTCGGCAGGTGTATCTGGTAGCCTTTGCCGACAAGGCAAGAACAAATCGCAATGCGTCAGTCCTACTCGCAATTTCTTTCAATTGTATAATGCGATGTTGAAGGACTAAGCTCTGATGGTACGTTGTTACTCGCTCATGGTGTTCGCTGTGCTTCGTCAAGATGCAATGGAGTTTGTCCACAGCACAAGGCACAAGACATAAGAAGGGTGCAGTCTGCTTACCTTATTGTCTAACGCCCGAACAAGGTGTGATCGGATTAAAGCGATTAATCAAGCAATAGGCATTTGACCTAGAGTTTGTTTAAGCCTTGTCCAAAACGACACACCGATCCGATCTCTCAATCCGGCAGTCAAGTCCAGAAGAAGCAACAAATCACGCGACCTCACTCTCACACACAACGAGCACCAGACATGACCGGCTCTCGCGCGCACCGACGACTTGGCATTGTCGGCTGCGAGATAGTCAGTCGCTCTTGCTGACTTAATCATTGCCTTGTACGCACTGTAGTCCTTGATGGCAGTCCTCGTGTCATAAAAGCGCAGCAGCAGGACTGCCGCAAGAGCATCACCGAACGCGTCCAGATGCAGACGCTCCAAGTAGTGCACAAAGAGGTGGCTGGTAAACACAAGCTGAGCCGCGGCGAGAGGTTCACTATCGTCGAGAGTAGCAGGATGAACATCACGCGCTGAGAACGTCCGGCCAGCGAGAGCACGAGCACTGGTTGAGATAGCTGCTGAGCGTCGGCGAGATGTATTCGAGCACCGTGCATATACCATCAAGCTGTCATCTGCCTCGGTGGGCCAAATCGCTGAGATTGATGTCGGCACTTGCTGCGGCAACAGCTGCAGCGCCTCGTCAACTGGAATGGGAGCGTATGTCCGGAGTAAGAGCAACGCGCCCACATGCTTTGGACACCTATGCAAGAAGGCGATTGATGTACGCTGATGTGTGGTTGTTCTGTGAGCGCTCGAATGCGATCTAGCTGAAAAACACTCGAACAACGAGAAGCGATCTGACGCCAGCTGTGTCACAAGAGCAGGCAGAGGTTCGATTTGCCATTGCAGAGCTGCCGGACACACAGCGACTGAGAGCTCTTGGCGTTTTGTTTTTTGCGTGGGATGCGCACTACGAGCTACGCTCCACATTTTTGCAAATGGCGAAAGAGAACATCTCCACGTCTGAGCAGCGCTCGATCTTTGACCGACCTTGCGTCTTCGCTCGCGATCAGATGCGTGCAGATGACGCGCAGATCGTGCTTTGACATCATCGACGCTTGGTCCTGTAATGGCTGGCAGGCTACTGCTCCTTGGTCTTGGTAGTTGTTGAGCAATATTGAGCGAAGCTACTTGTACTAACCCTTCTTCTCTGTAAAGAATGTCGTCCTCGTCGACACAACTACCTGACGCTTGACGCTGCTGAGGTACGTGCTCGAGGATGAGTAGCAAATGGTCAAGTCCTCGATGAGGAAGGCAGTCAATTCGCCAATCATGCCCTCGGTGACGTGCTACACCTTCAAAGCCGACAATCCGAGCTCGTCGCCCATGAACATGTGTATGAATAGCGCAAACGTTTCAATCTCTGCAGGAGCGTGCTGACGAGTTGCTGGCGCATAACGCGACTCCATTAGACTCTCGAGCGCGCTGGTTGTTCACTCGCTTGCTATTGGCCGTCCGTGCTGCGCCGACATCGAGCCATCACATTGCGCGTCGTGACTGCTGTCGAGCGCTCGCAGAGGAGGAGTGCTCTGGTCTCTGCTGCTGCTTTCCCTGCGCTCGCCGTTGCTCAGTGTGCATTTTCATGCGTATTTGACGTCCTTGCTTGTCGCACCCTCGCTTCTTTCTTCTATTGCGGGCACGACACCATATCTAGTCTCTCGTATCTAATCGGGTAGGTGCGACGTCGAAGGATTCAACGTCGGTTTGTCGATGCAACCTGGCAGCTTTGTCGACATGGCAAGATCAAAACTCAATGCGTCGGTCCGACTGGCAGGTTCTTTCAATTATGTATGGTGCTGCCATGTAGAACTCTGCTCTGATAGTACGTTGTTGCTCCCTCGTGGCGCTTGCTGTGCTTCGTCAAGATGCAATGGAGCTTGCCCAAAGCACAAGGCACGAGACACGAGACGTAAGAAGAGTGCAGACTGCTTAACTTCAATGTCGTTCCATCTCCGTTGAGCTTTTTTCACTATCGGAATTCAAGCGATCGGTAGAGTCTGCACCTCTGTTTCTTCACTATCATTTTCATGCCTTGAACGGACTGGAGACAGTCAGTCGCCAGCAAAACGCCTCAATCGTCCAGCATGCTCGCTGCCACCTCGTTCGTGACTCCTCCTGCGTCGCTCAAGCGCTGCCGCGCCGACTCGAGCGCGAGCGCGCTGTCACCACTCGCGTCTGCTCCTGAGTCAGCGACTCCTGCCATGTGTGTGGTCGCATCGAGCGCTGCGTGTCGTCACGACGCACACGAGAGCACTGTTGCCGCGACTGGCAAGTGCGTTGGCGGGTCGCGCGGCGCGACCGAGTGTCGAGCGCCGACTGCGCTGACAATCAAAGACCTGCTCAACGATGTCGATTCGCCAAAGACAGACGACTTCCAGTTCGCACCCGACACAAGTCGCACGGCGTCGCAAGACGAGTGGCTGCCGCGGATAACAGTCGAGAAGATGGAGATCGAAGCGTCAAGCGAGGCGCGTCCAGCAGCAACGACGAGCGAGTGCACAAGCACAAACGCAACGAGCGCCGCTGACGATGCGCTCGAGCGCAAGTGCAAGCGCCTCGCAGAGCTCATTCGCGGCTCGAAGCACTTGGTCGCGTTCACTGGCGCAGGCATCAGCACGTCCGTGGGCCTCCCAGACTACCGCGGCGACAACGGCATTCGCACGAAGGGCTTTGAGAAGCACAAGCGGCGCAAAGTCGCAGTCGAGCCGTCGTCCCGCCCCGCGACAGCACCGATGGCGTCTTCATCGTCGTCATCCTCTAACAGTGATAGCGCCAAGCAGCAGCAGCAAGCGCCTGGGATCCCCGACTTTAACCAGCTCGTACCGTCGAAGACGCACATGGCGCTGTACGAGCTGCACCGACTCGGGTTCCTCAAGCACGTCGTGTCGCAGAACGTCGACAACCTCCACCTGAAGAGCGGACTGCCTGCGTCGGTGCTCACCGAGGTCCACGGCAATGCGACGCAAGCCAAGTGCGAGACGTGCGAGAAGATCTACACGCAGGACTTCCCGTGGACCGGGCTCTGCGACGACCCTGCGTGCGTGAGCACGAAGCGGTCGGTCGAGCAGCGCCTGCGCGCGCGCACGCGCCATGGCAACGGCCGCCTCAAGCGCAACGTCATTAGCTTTGACGAGCCGCTTGGCGACATTGACAACGCGATCGACGAGTGCGAAGCAGCTGACGTCGCGCTCGTGCTCGGGACGTCGCTCCGCGTCGAGCCGTTCTCCGAGATGGCGGGCGAGTACGCCGAGGCGCTTGCGATCGTGAACTTGCAGCCGACGACGCAGAAGCTCGATGCGCGCGCCGAGGCATCCGGTGTGCGGCTGTTTGCCAAGTGCGACGTCGTGATGGCGAAGACGATGAAGTACCTCCTCGGCGACGACTACGAGGTCCCCGAGTGGACTGGCGAGCACCCGACGTCGGTATTTATCCCCGAGCACGAGGAGACGAACCTCGTGAACGTCCTCGCAGGGCGTCTGCTCGCATAGGCGACCGGCGTGTGGTCGGAAAGGGAGTGAGTGGAACGTGCGTGTTGTGTGACGGCAACGCAGATGCTTTGGTTGTATCGCGCAAGAGCAGGAGCTTGTGCTGCTGCTGCGTACAAGGACGTCGAGGCAACTGCGTGCCATAAGTTATATCGAATGTCTATTGCTACGCACTCAGTCTCTCGGTTCGTCAGTCCGTCATGGGCGTGAAGCGACGCGACTCGTCATTCTCTGTGGCACTCGTATGAATCATAGCTCAGGAAGCACGATGCCAGCACCGCCAATGCGCTGGCGTGGACATGACAGCCATGCCTCGAGTGCAGATGCAAGTGACTGGAGCGAGAGCGAGAGCGAGAGCGACGAGAGCGCGACGTCGACGGCATCGCGCGTTGACGACATCGAGCTCTCGAGCGATGCGATCTCTGCGACTGCGAGACGCGTGCTCGCAGACCTCGAGCCGTTCTTTGATCACGAGCTGTTTGCGAGCGACTGCGAAGACGACGACAGCGACAGCGATGGAGGCAATCAGAGCAATGGTGGCAGTGGTGCGATCAGTCTCGACGAGCTCTCGATTGTCCTCAACGCATCGATCCAGCGCCATCGACCGGCTATTGCTGCTGCTGCTGCTAGTAGTACTCCCATCCCAGCAGTAGTGCTGGATCCCAGCAAGACAACACCAACGAGAACGCTCCAGTCTCGCCTACGTCCCTCAACACGCCACCGTCAGTTGCAGCGCAGTGCTCAGCAGCTGCCGTTCGCCCACTTCCTCGACTTGCGCGAGCAAAAAACGCAGCTCTTCCGAGCCGAGTGCCGCGAAGCGCGACAGCGAAGTAAACGTCAGAGCAACAACGCGCAGTCTCCAGAACGAGGTCGCTGGAGCGTGGACTCGGACGCCTCGAGCACTACAGCGCTGTCGTTTAACGACGACGACCAGAGCAAGCGCCAGAGCACTGCAAGCGACAACAGAGCGTCCATTGCTTCGTCCGGCGCCACAAAGATCTGTCCTCGCGAGCGCTACACCTCACAAAGTGTGCGATCAACAAGTGGAAGCGACATGCCGAGATCGCTGAACGCCCGTGACGCACTCACACAAGGAACGCTCATGTGCGATCAGAGCCAGCAAACCGACGCTCCGAAGCGTCAAGCGGCTGAGAGCTGGGCGTCATCGCCATCGGCATCTCGAGCACAGAGTGCCAGCCACAGTGGCAGCTTCCAAGCGTTCGAGTCGGACGACGAAGTCAAAGACGACGACCACAACAGTGTCGGAAAAGCGAACAACAAACGAGCAGAGCAGGCACGCAGACACCAATCGTGGGCAGCGCTGTCTGTGCACTCGCTCGCGCACTCGTCCCCGAGATCGTCGTCGGGATCGTCGAGGTCGTCGTCAACATCTGAGCGCAGCGACTCGGAGATCGAGCGCGTCGCGCAGATCCACCACGACTGCAGTCGTCATCGCCGCGATGAGTCACGCGATTGCCATCGACCTCACAGTGCTGCGCTGCCACAGGAACAGCCACAAGCAGCTCCTGCACCGCGTCAAGAGGTAGCGCTCGCTCGGACGAAAGAGCGAACGGTCTCGTCATTCACACGTCTGACCAACTCGTTCCTCACTCGCTCGCTCGTGTCTCTTTCTACACATGTGCACTCTCTCTGTCTCTAGCAGACACCAGTGTCCAAGCAACTGCTGTCTCTGCGTCTCGACACGCCAAGCCACGCAGCCGATCGCGAGCCTCAAGCACTCGCACCCGTCGCCGCGCCGCTGCTCAAGCCGAGCACGTGGGAGCTCGATCTCTCGAACTTCAATGCATGACCGTCGCCTCGCCATTGCATCATCGTATCGCCTCGCTGCGCTTGCTGCCTTCGTTGCCGTGCGAGCTCCTGTCCACCACGTGCGCTAGTGCTTGCTGAGCTCCAGCTCCGACTGCGCTGCTTGCTTCTTCATCTGCTCAACGGACGCAGGGAGCGTCTTGCCCGTGTAGTCGCGCACGAGCACGGAGCTCAGGCTCCCGAGCAACATCATACTCGCAGTCACAGCGAGCAGCAGCGCAATGTGCGGCGGCGGTCCGACCAAGTAGCCGTTGATGAACTGCGCGACGACAGAGCCCGTGCGGCCGCTCGCTGACAAGAGTCCCATGCCAGTTGTGCGCACGTCTGTCGGGAACGACTCGGCCGACATGAGGTCGATCGCGTTCCAGCCCGAGGTGCTGAACGCGTTGAAGCCGCTGGCGAGGAGCACAATGAGCACAGCCGTCGCTGCAGTCGTCGGCTCGTCCCCAGCGCTGACATACGCAAAGCCAGCGGCGCAGGCAGCAGACAGCAGCATGGAGATAGCGAGGATCTTGCGGCCGCCGAGTCGGTCCATGAGGAACGCACTAGACCAACAGACAGAGTTAGTGAGTGAGTGAGTGAGCGGATGTGACGACAAGTGAAGGCGCTGACTGAACGATCGTAGCTCCCGCCGCAGACGTCACTAGTGACGCACCTGAGTAAGTTGCCTGGTAGGTTCGCTGCAGCGTAGATGAACGCGTTCGCGAACGGGTCCGAGAGCCCAATGCGCTTGAACAAGACAGTGATCCACGTCGCGAGACCGTACGACCCGAAGCTCAAGCAGAACCACGACATGAGCAGCGAGAGCGTCGTGACGCGCAGGATCGGATCAAAGAGCGACCGGTACGACTCGCCCAGCGTCTTGTCGACACTCTCGGTGTGGTCAAAGCTGCTGTGCTCGCCATGCTCAACGTGCGCAAAGCCGCTCGCGTCGAACGGCGAGAGCAAGCCCGTGGCTTCGCTCACTGGGTGAAAGCTCGGGTGCACGTCGCCGCTGTTGATCGTCCGGATGTGGTTCACAACGTCTTCGGCGTCTGAGAACTGGCGCCGACGAGCAAAGTACTGCGCGCTCTCCGGTACGTAGCGGTACGTGAGAAACCAGCAAATGAACGCTGGGAGCGACACGATCGCTGCGAACGTGCGCCACGAGTAGTGCGACTCGGGGTCTCCGAGCATGAACCACGCGAGACCGGCTGTGAAGATCGAGCCCTGTAGGCACAGACCAACAGCGCATTCGCAGTCGCAACGCTGTTAATAGCAGCAGGTGCAGGCATCGTAGCGATGCTCGTGATCGACAAGACAAGACAAGAGATGGCACTGCGTCTCTCGAGGACAAGTACGCACCACCATCCAGTACGACGCCACGATCGTGACGTAGAACCCGCGGCGGTGCACTGGCACGTGCTCAGTGCACAGTGTGAACATCGCAGGCACAGTCCCGCCAATGCCTGCAGGGACACGAGAGAGCGCGCAGCATCCACACGTGAGCGGCTTCGATCAGTCAGTGGCTATCCGCGGGACAACAACGAAGAAGCACGTACCGATGCCAGCGCACGTGCGGAAGACAATGAGCGCGTAGATGTTGGGCGAAATGGACGACAGGAGCGCAAAGAGCGCGTTGATAAGCAGCGAGTAGAGCAAGCTCTTGCGCCGGCCGATCTGGTCGCTCAAGACGCCAAAGCACACGCCGCCGACAAACATGCCAGCGAAGATGGCAGCAGCGAGCACACCTGCACCGCGCGTGGGTTGTTAGCGCTGACGAGAACACACGCGTGACGCAACAGCACGCGCGCGCAGGTAATCAAGACGTACTCTGCTGTGTTCGCGTCAGCGCGCCTTCCTTATCTTCGTACACGGCGAGGATGTATCCGATCGATAGGATCTCAATCGCGTCCGCTGCATTCCCGAGCCCCAAGATCCTGTGCGATTGCAACCGCGAGAGCGAACGACACGATCAGCTCTGTGCTTTGCTGCTCGGCGTGCGAGTGTGTTTAGTTCAGTACGTGAGCGAGCGCATGGACGCACAGCACGGTGCGCATCTGGAAGTAGCCATCTGTGGTCTTCTCAATCGCCTACGTGGTGAACAAGCACATCGCAAGACGCAAGCATAGCAGAGTGTCATTGTGCTGTCTGCGTGACTCGATGCGCGCCGAGCACATACGCACAGAGAGACGCATGCAGATGCAGGCGCACACGTACGCGCTGGAGCCGCTCGGGTCGCGTTGCTTTGCGCATCGTCGAGCACTTGAGGCAATGGCGTCTTCTTGCGGCGCTCGATCGCCATCTGTCGCCGAACAGCTCCGAAGCTGAGCTAATCAAGGTCGCTTAGGAACTGACACGAAATAGCTTGCGCTTACTATGTGGAGTAGCACTCGATTCTGATTACGAAATCACGGGATAAAGTAGAGTTAATCCCAAACTATCCGATTATGTCGTGGCAGTTTCACAAATCACACATAACAAATCATTGGGTCGCTCGCTCGTGTGGCTCTTGTGACTGCAACACCAACATCTTGGATGCGTTTACACAGCTCGGACGTGTTTATACTGACTTCGATCAGTCGCAAAAGCTAGTCACTCAGCCGACAGAGTTGAATAATCTAAACATCATGTCGTACATCATCAAGGGCGGTATTCTACAGCCTCCTTTTTGGATCACTAATTGCCCTTTGGTATACATGTATCAAATGAGAGAGAATATATCCTATTAAAAAACACTGTAGTGTTTGAAATTACAGTCTCGCAGACTCTAGAATCCAGTCTTGGCCAACGGCTCGAGCTCGCCTGACACCCACAGAAGGACAAGACCACAATCAACATGAGAGCTCGCTCGCCTCGCTACCACAACTGACACTGATTACTGAGCAGAACGAGCACTCACCAAGCTTGCTCGCCTCGCTAACACAGCTGACACGGACTATTGAGCAATAGGAGATAGAGTGAGGTACGAGCGATTACTGTTTAGCGCTTGCAGCCATTCGTACGATTGCAGAAACATCACTCACATTTTGATTGACATTGTATTGTGGCGTTTCTCGACTTGTATAGTGTCTACACATGTTGTGCTTTTGCACTCGTTGAGAGCTTTAGGTATAGTAACAGTCGGTTTACCTTTTCTTTCCATGCCGAAGTGCTGATCATATGAATCTACAACCGCGCATTTGCAAAATATCTAGCATTAATGGCTTGTAGATTACAAGTCAGGTAATGTACAATAGGGGTAGAGCTTTCACTATGACCAGTCTTGAAGACAATACATTAGTGAATATGACTTGACGTGGTGAAGCACCAAACGTATCCATATCGGTAGCAGCAGCAGAAGCAGTAGCAGTATCTTTGGGTCGTGGGACACTCCACAGCCGTGTTCATTTAGTCTTTTACTGACCGCACATAAAGATGGGTTTCTGCAAGATATTCAAGCTAGAAGGTCACTATGATTACACTCTGTCTGTACCCCAGTCAGTATTTGAGACGCGGTCTGTGCGTTGTTACTGGCTGGTAGGTGGGAAGGCGATCCTTTTTGACTTGGACAGGTTGCTTTGTTGTGGTTTGCGTACTTCTTACACGCCTGAGCATCAACTTTGTTTACGACTGGCAGGGATTTGGTTTTCTGCATGCTCGAACCCATTTAGTGGTCTTCAATGCGCTCAGTGTTCGTCGCTTTAAACAGATCGAGGGACTACTAAAGATCAGTGCTCCTACTCGCGTCACAATCCCTGCACGCTGCGCTGAGTCTTGTAGAGGTGGGAGAGCATGAACTCATGTAACTCCGTGGTGGTGCTGGAGCTGATGAGCACATTGTAGCAAGAGTGCCAAGCTCTTCATCGTGTGAAAATGCTAATGAGCTAGTAGGGTGGCGTGATGGGTGATGACATTGTCAACGAGCCGAAGTGCATCACATCGTTCAAGTACACAGAAGAGATCCTATACTCTATTGTATATCTCATTGGCGGCGGTCACATTACACAACAGTGCTTCAAATATAGGAGCGTCGCCTTTGAGATGTTCTCGCATTGTGCGATCATAATAGAGCGCGGCAAGAAAAAGGTGATGATTTATGATAGTGCCAATATTCTGTTTATGAGTTGACGTGGATATAATACAATTCGATATGCACACGTCATGTCTACGTCAGAGCCTACTAATAGTCTGCATGATCGACGACGTTTAAGAGAGTGGCATCATGTGTGAGTTAAACATATGAATGGACAAGCAAGTGAATGCCTTTGACGACACAATCAGAGATGAATGACGGCGATGTATGGCCGCCATCACGTGTATCAATTCAGTCGTTTCTCGTCATGGCCATTTGTGTGATGATATAAAACTTGCATATTCTCTGTTCTGTGTCATGTCAGTAATGTAGGATGTGTATATTTGAAAAATCGAGAAAGTGGCACATGCTCTAAAATTACTCCGAATAAAGGAGCGTCGCCAATGAGATATACAATAGAGTACTACAACTGTAACGGGGTACACAAGCTATGGTTATTATCATAATAACATAGCTTTGCGGAATTACTATTCACGCACCTTCTTTATGACCAGCCATTCTGGCGGTCATTCTGATTGGTAGATATCTTAGAATGTTAGCGAGTTAGTGAATTTGGACTCTCAAAGCCAACCACATTTTAGTTGACTTAGATTAGTATTACATACTTAGACTTAGTAGCTCGCACCAAAGGATGGAGCCTGCACATCCAGCTAAAATGAACACTTGCTATTTAGACCAACTCAACTGTTGTGTTTATTATCTCCGTCTTAGTGACTGGAATCCTTGCTGAAGGTGTTCACGCACGCTTCCTTGCAAAGGTGCTGCGTAACTCGGACACGTCCGGTTACAACAACGGTCGGAGCCAGGAGCGCTCGATTTACGTTGCTGGTTCTCTGGTATTGCGGCAGCGAGCGAGTTTCAGCTGGACTCAAACTCATTATTATCGGCGTTGCCATAGCTAAGTACGTGCCATCACGCGTTGAACAGATCCGACAACTCGCATCATCACGAGGCTTGAGCGCGTCTGTAATTGATTCAAGATGTCGGTGGTTGCTAGTCCTTGGTTCCTCGAGCGACGCACCAGATATACATCTACCATGCCCAACCTCTGTGCGTTGCGGTCGACGCTAAGCACTCAAGATTTTCCGTGGTTGAACGCAAAGCAACACCATCAGTAGATGGCCCGAGCTGCCCACGGATATCCGCAGAGCCAGCTCACTGTCTGTCGCTGTCTCGGGGCCTCACACTGGTCTTGATTGTAGCTCCCTGCTCTCGAGCAGGGAGCTTTGTGGTTTACTTTTGTGTTTGAGGTTGCGGGTTGCGGGTTGCGATTGCGATCGTGCATGTTGATATGTTGATCAGGCGGGTGTATGTGAACCACGTTGGCGGAAAGAGTAGATGGTCGGTGGGAGTGTGTGTTTGTCGAGACTGATATGTTGTGTGTGAATTATGTTTGTGTGTGTGTGTGTAAGTAGAGGAGAGAGTGTGAGTGAGTGTGAGTGTGTGTGTGTGTGTATGTGTGTATGTGTGTATGTGTGTATGTGTGTATGTGTGTATGTGTATGTATGTGTGAGAGTCGGTGGACGAGAGTGATAGTGATAGTGTGTGTGGGTTGCGGGTTGCGGGTTGTTATTTGTAAGTGTAGAGTTGTGAGTTGTGAGTTTTGAGTTGTGTGTGGTATTGTGTGTGATGTTGCTCGAATGTCGCTCGATGTGTGTTGTTGGTTTTTGTGTGTTTGTGTGTTGTTTGTAGTGTATGGAGCGCGCGGGTAGCTCAGTGGTAGAGCGTTCGATTGCAGCTCGAAGGGTCACTGGTTCGAATCCGGTCTCGCGCTCGTTTTTGCTTTTGTTTTTGTTTTTGCTGTTGTTTGTTTATCCATTGTCATCTACATGCCCATGCCCATGGCGGTGTATGCGTTATTGCTTTGTTGTCTTTTCCTGCACCGTACTTGTACTTGTACTTGTACTTGACCCTGTACTTGACATTGTTGCTAGATGTCTCGACTTCAGCCGGATATCCATAAATATGAAGCGAAGCCGAGCGCAACAATATCAAGGCAAGCGAAACCGAATCAACTGCACAGTCCAGTAAGGTCGAGTCTGGCGGTGGCGAGCAGACCAGAACCAAAGTACTTCAGTAAACGTGTGGTGTGCATATACTGCTCGGCAGATGTTCTTTGGTCGTCGATCAAGTCGCTGAAGCGTGAACGGCTGGGTCACTGAGTGACTGAGTGACTGAGTGACTGAGTGACTGTCCGAACGATGGATGGATGGATGAATGGCTGTTCGTTCTTGTTGCTGGCAGTGTTGTATTGGTTTGTGATGGTGGTATTGTTATTGTCAATAGTATTGGTAGCACAAGTGAATAGACAGTGCTGGCAATTCGGCAAGAGGAGGCATCGAACTGGCGTGTGTCATTGCGTCATTGCGTCATTGCGTCATTGCGTCATTGCGTCTGCGCAAATGGAAGTTTGTGGGAGAATGTAGACGTAAGGGTAAGGGTAAGGGTAAAGGGTACGTGCGTGTGTGCGCGCGATTTTGTAGTCGTGTATCAATTTTGTACATTTGTATGCGTTCGTGTTTGAATATCTAGTGTGTTTTGTGTTTTGTGTTTTGTGTTTTGTGTTTTCGTTGTGTGTGAAGGTAGGTTGTCGTCACGAGTGGTTTGTGCAGTGTATTTGCTGTCGCAATGGCTTTGTGGTTTACTTTTGTGTTTGAGGTTGCGGGTTGCGGGTTGCGATTGCGATCGTGCATGTTGATATGTTGATCAGGCGGGTGTATGTGAACCACGTTGGCGGAAAGAGTAGATGGTCGGTGGGAGTGTGTGTTTGTCGAGACTGATATGTTGTGTGTGAATTATGTTTGTGTGTGTGTGTGTAAGTAGAGGAGAGAGTGTGAGTGAGTGTGAGTGTGTGTGTGTGTGTATGTGTGTATGTGTGTATGTGTGTATGTGTGTATGTGTGTATGTGTATGTATGTGTGAGAGTCGGTGGACGAGAGTGATAGTGATAGTGTGTGTGGGTTGCGGGTTGCGGGTTGTTATTTGTAAGTGTAGAGTTGTGAGTTGTGAGTTTTGAGTTGTGTGTGGTATTGTGTGTGATGTTGCTCGAATGTCGCTCGATGTGTGTTGTTGGTTTTTGTGTGTTTGTGTGTTGTTTGTAGTGTATGGAGCGCGCGGGTAGCTCAGTGGTAGAGCGTTCGATTGCAGCTCGAAGGGTCACTGGTTCGAATCCGGTCTCGCGCTCGTTTTTGCTTTTGTTTTTGTTTTTGCTGTTGTTTGTTTATCCATTGTCATCTACATGCCCATGCCCATGGCGGTGTATGCGTTATTGCTTTGTTGTCTTTTCCTGCACCGTACTTGCACTTGTACTTGACCCTGTACTTGACATTGTTGCTAGATGTCTCGACTTCAGCCGGATATCCATAAATATGAAGCGAAGCCGAGCGCAACAATATCAAGGCAAGCGAAACCGAATCAACTGCACAGTCCAGTAAGGTCGAGTCTGGCGGTGGCGAGCAGACCAGAACCAAAGTACTTCAGTAAACGTGTGGTGTGCATATACTGCTCGGCAGATGTTCTTTGGTCGTCGATCAAGTCGCTGAAGCGTGAACGGCTGGGTCACTGAGTGACTGAGTGACTGAGTGACTGAGTGACTGAGTGACTGAGTGACTGAGTGACTGTCCGAACGATGGATGGATGGATGAATGGCTGTTCGTTCTTGTTGCTGGCAGTGTTGTATTGGTTTGTGATGGTGGTATTGTTATTGTCAATAGTATTGGTAGCACAAGTGAATAGACAGTGCTGGCAATTCGGCAAGAGGAGGCATCGAACTGGCGTGTGTCATTGCGTCATTGCGTCATTGCGTCATTGCGTCATTGCGTCATTGCGTCTGCGCAAATGGAAGTTTGTGGGAGAATGTAGACGTAAGGGTAAGGGTAAGGGTAAAGGGTACGTGCGTGTGTGCGCGCGATTTTGTAGTCGTGTATCAATTTTGTACATTTGTATGCGTTCGTGTTTGAATATCTAGTGTGTTTTGTGTTTTGTTTTGTGTTTTGTGTTTTCGTTGTGTGTGAAGGTAGGTTGTCGTCACGAGTGGTTTGTGCAGTGTATTTGCTGTCGCAATGGCTTTGTGGTTTACTTTTGTGTTTGAGGTTGCGGGTTGCGGGTTGCGATTGCGATCGTGCATGTTGATATGTTGATCAGGCGGGTGTATGTGAACCACGTTGGCGGAAAGAGTAGATGGTCGGTGGGAGTGTGTGTTTGTCGAGACTGATATGTTGTGTGTGAATTATGTTTGTGTGTGTGTGTGTAAGTAGAGGAGAGAGTGTGAGTGAGTGTGAGTGTGTGTGTGTGTGTATGTGTGTATGTGTGTATGTGTGTATGTGTATGTATGTGTGAGAGTCGGTGGACGAGAGTGATAGTGATAGTGTGTGTGGGTTGCGGGTTGCGGGTTGTTATTTGTAAGTGTAGAGTTGTGAGTTGTGAGTTTTGAGTTTTGTTTGTATTGTGTGTGATGTGCTCGAATGTCGCTCGATGTGTGTTGTTGGTTTTTGTGTGTTTGTGTGTTGTTTGTAGTGTATGGAGCGCGCGGGTAGCTCAGTGGTAGCGCGTTCGATTGCAGCTCGAAGGGTCACTGGTTCGAATCCGGTCTCGCGCTCGTTTTTGCTTTTGTTTTTGTTTTTGCTGTTGTTTGTTATCCATTGTCATCTACATGCCCATGCCCTGGCGGTGTATGCGTTATTGCTTTGTTGTCTTTTCCTGCACCGTACTTGTACTTGTACTTGTACTTGACCCTGTACTTGACATTGTTGCTAGATGTCTCGACTTCAGCCGGATATCCATAAATATGAAGCGAAGCCGAGCGCAACAATATCAAGGCAAGCGAAACCGAATCAACTGCACAGTCCAGTAAGGTCGAGTCTGGCGGTGGCGAGCAGACCAGAACCAAAGTACTTCAGTAAACGTGTGGTGTGCATATACTGCTCGGCAGATGTTCTTTGGTCGTCGATCAAGTCGCTGAAGCGTGAACGGCTGGGTCACTGAGTGACTGAGTGACTGAGTGACTGAGTGACTGTCCGAACGATGGATGGATGGATGAATGGCTGTTCGTTCTTGTTGCTGGCAGTGTTGTATTGGTTTGTGATGGTGGTATTGTTATTGTCAATAGTATTGGTAGCACAAGTGAATAGACAGTGCTGGCAATTCGGCAAGAGGAGGCATCGAACTGGCGTGTGTCATTGCGTCATTGCGTCATTGCGTCATTGCGTCATTGCGTCATTGCGTCATTGCGTCTGCGCAAATGGAAGTTTGTGGGAGAATGTAGACGTAAGGGTAAGGGTAAGGGTAAAGGGTACGTGCGTGTGTGCGCGCGATTTTGTAGTCGTGTATCAATTTTGTACATTTGTATGCGTTCGTGTTTGAATATCTAGTGTGTTTTGTGTTTTGTGTTTTGTGTTTTGTGTTTTCGTTGTGTGTGAAGGTAGGTTGTCGTCACGAGTGGTTTGTGCAGTGTATTTGCTGTCGCAATGGCTTTGTGGTTTACTTTTGTGTTTGAGGTTGCGGGTTGCGGGTTGCGATTGCGATCGTGCATGTTGATATGTTGATCAGGCGGGTGTATGTGAACCACGTTGGCGGAAAGAGTAGATGGTCGGTGGGAGTGTGTGTTTGTCGAGACTGATATGTTGTGTGTGAATTATGTTTGTGTGTGTGTGTGTGTAAGTAGAGGAGAGAGTGTGAGTGAGTGTGAGTGTGTGTGTGTGTATGTGTGTATGTGTGTATGTGTGTATGTGTGTATGTGTGTATGTGTATGTATGTGTGAGAGTCGGTGGACGAGAGTGATAGTGATAGTGTGTGTGGGTTGCGGGTTGCGGGTTGTTATTTGTAAGTGTAGAGTTGTGAGTTGTGAGTTTTGAGTTGTGTGTGGTATTGTGTGTGATGTTGCTCGAATGTCGCTCGATGTGTGTTGTTGGTTTTTGTGTGTTTGTGTGTTGTTTGTAGTGTATGGAGCGCGCGGGTAGCTCAGTGTAAGCGTTCGAGTGTCAGCTCGAAGGGTCACTGGGTCGAATCCGGTCTCGCGCGCGTTTTGTTGCTTTTGTTTTTTTGTTTTTGCTGTTGTTTGTTTATCATGTGTCATCAGAATCTACAGTGCCCATGCCCCTCGCGGTGTTATGCGTTAATTGCTTGGTTGTTGTTCCTCCTGCAGCCCCCGTACTATGTGGTTTTTTGTACTTGGACTTGTACTTTTGACCCTTACTTGACAATTGTTGCTAGATGTCTCGAATTCAGCCGATATCCTTAAATATGGAAGCGAAGACCGAGCGGCAACAATAGCAAGGCAAGCCGAAACCGAAGCAACGCACTATCCCAGTAAGGTCGAGTCTGAGCGGTGGCGGGCAGACCGAACACAATTACTTCAGTAAACGTGTGGTTGTCATATACTACGCTCGGCAATGTTTCTTTTGGTCGGCCGATCAATCGCTGAAGCGTGAACGGCTGGGTCACTGAGTGACTGAGTGACTAGTGACTGAGTGACTGCTGAGTGACTGTCCGAACGATGGATGGATGGATGAATGGCTGTTCGTTCTTGTTGCTGGCAGTGTTGTATTGGTTTGTGATGGTGGTATTGTTATTGTCAATAGTATTGGTAGCACAAGTGAATAGACAGTGCTGGCAATTCGGCAAGAGGAGGCATCGAACTGGCGTGTGTCATTGCGTCATTGCGTCATTGCGTCATTGCGTCATTGCGTCATTGCGTCATTGCGTCTGCGCAAATGGAAGTTTGTGGGAGAATGTAGACGTAAGGGTAAGGGTAAGGGTAAAGGGTACGTGCGTGTGTGCGCGCGATTTTGTAGTCGTGTATCAATTTTGTACATTTGTATGCGTTCGTGTTTGAATATCTAGTGTGTTTTGTGTTTTGTGTTTTGTGTTTTGTGTTTTCGTTTGTGTGTGAAGGTAGGTTGTCGTCACGAGTGGTTTGTGCAGTGTATTTGCTGTCGCAATGGCTTGTGGTTTACTTTTGTGTTTGAGGTTGCGGGTTGCGGGTTGCGATTGCGATCGTGCATGTTGATATGTTGATCAGGCGGGTGTATGTGAACCACGTTGGCGGAAAGAGTAGATGGTCGGTGGGAGTGTGTGTTTGTCGAGACTGATATGTTGTGTGTGAATTATGTTTGTGTGTGTGTGTGTGTAAGTAGAGGAGAGAGTGTGAGTGAGTGAGTGTGTGTGTGTGTGTATGTGTGTATGTGTATGTATGTGTGAGAGTCGGTGGACGAGAGTGATAGTGATAGTGTGTGTGGGTTGCGGGTTGCGGGTTGTTATTTGTAAGTGTAGAGTTGTGAGTTGTGAGTTTTGAGTTGTGTGTGGTATTGTGTGTGATGTTGCTCGAATGTCGCTCGATGTGTGTTGTTGGTTTTTGTGTGTTTGTGTGTTGTTTGTAGTGTATGGAGCGCGCGGGTAGCTCAGTGGTAGAGCGTTCGATTGCAGCTCGAAGGGTCACTGGTTCGAATCCGGTCTCGCGCTGTTTTGCTTTTTGCTTTTGTTTTTGTTTTTGCTGTTGTTTGTTTATCCATTGTCATCTACATGCCCATGCCCATGGCGGTGTATGCGTTATTGCTTTGTTGTCTTTTCCTGCACCGTACTTGCACTTGTACTTGACCCTGTACTTGACATTGTTGCTAGATGTCTCGACTTCAGCCGGATATCCATAAATATGAAGCGAAGCCGAGCGCAACAATATCAAGGCAAGCGAAACCGAATCAACTGCACAGTCCAGTAAGGTCGAGTCTGGCGGTGGCGAGCAGACCAGAACCAAAGTACTTCAGTAAACGTGTGGTGTGCATATACTGCTCGGCAGATGTTCTTTGGTCGTCGATCAAGTCGCTGAAGCGTGAACGGCTGGGTCACTGAGTGACTGAGTGACTGAGTGACTGAGTGACTGTCCGAACGATGGATGGATGGATGAATGGCTGTTCGTTCTTGTTGCTGGCAGTGTTGTATTGGTTTGTGATGGTGGTATTGTTATTGTCAATAGTATTGGTAGCACAAGTGAATAGACAGTGCTGGCAATTCGGCAAGAGGAGGCATCGAATGCGTTCGTGTTTGCGTGTGTCATTGCGTCATTGCGTCATTGCGTCATTGCGTCATTGCGTCATTGCGTCTGCGCAAATGGAAGTTTGTGGGAGAATGTAGACGTAAGGGTAAGGGTAAGGGTAAAGGGTACGTGCGTGTGTGCGCGCGATTTTGTAGTCGTGTATCAATTTTGTACATTTGTATGCGTTCGTGTTTGAATATCTATGGGTTCGAGCCCCGGTACGGACGACTTTTGTTTTGTGTTTTGTGCATCTTCGGCATCATCCGCACTTTGTGTTTTCGTTGTGTGTGAAGGTAGGTTGTCGTCACGAGTGGTTTGTGCAGTGTATTTGCTGTCGCAATGGCTTTGTGGTTTACTTTTCGCGCACGCCAAGCCGGCTAGCATGTTTGAGGTTGCGGGTTGCGGGTTGCGATTGCGATCGTGCATGTTGATATGTTGATCAGCATCGCCGGGTGTATGTGAACCACGTTGGCGGAAAGAGTAGATGGTCGGTGGGAGCCGTGTGTGTTGCAGATGTCGAGACTGAGCCCTTTATGTTGTGTGTGAATCTGCATGCTTTTGTGTGTGTGTGTGTGTAAGTACGGAAGCAGACGACGAGTACTCGAGGCGTGTCCAGCGCGAGTCGTGATCTGCGTTGCTTCACGATGCAGCGTGCCCAGCCACTTCGCCTGCACGCCCGGCGACGTCGACGCGAGCGTGTGTCGAGTCTGCAAGTGTGCAGACGGAAGCTTCGTTGCGGCTCAGGGATCATGTCGATGCCTCGATCGTCCCAGAGCGTCGTGTAGTGCAGCTCGGCATGTGGAACCAGATCGGCTGTGAAGACCGTACGTGTGAGGTCGCGCCACGTGTCCCAGCGCGTGGACGACGTCGAGTGATAGTGAGTCGAGCGCGTGTACCGCGGAAGCACCGACGTGAGTCGACGCCCGGAGGGTTGCGGGTTGCGGGTTGTTATTTGTAAGTGTAGACCGTCGCTGCGTCGCTGGTACAAGTGAGTTGTGAGTTTTGAGTTGTGTGTGGTACGTTGTGTGTGATGTTGCTCGAATGTCGCTCGATGTGTGTTGTTGGTTTTTGTGTGTTTTGTGTTGTTTGTAGTGTATGGAGCGCGCGGGTAGCTCAGTGGTAGAGCGTTCGATTGCAGCTCGAAGGGTCACTGGTTCGAATCCGGTCTCGCGCGCTTTTTGCTTTTTGCTTTTTGCTTTTTGCTTTTTGCTTTTTGCTTTTTGCTTTTTTTTTGCTTTTGTTTTTGTTTTTGCTGTTGTTTGTTTATCCATTGTCATCTACATGCCCATGCCCATGGCGGTGTATGCGTTATTGCTTTGTTGTCTTTTCCTGCACCGTACTTGCACTTGTACTTGACCCTGTACTTGACATTGTTGCTAGATGTCTCGACTTCAGCCGGATATCCATAAATATGAAGCGAAGCCGAGCGCAACATTCAAGGCAAGCGAAACCGAATCACTGCACAGTCCAGTAAGGTCGAGTCTGGCGGTGGCGAGCAGACCAGAACCAAAGTACTTCAGTAAACGTGTGGTGTGCATATACTGCTCGGCAGATGTTCTTTGGTCGTCGATCAAGTCGCTGAAGCGTGAACGGCTGGGTCACTGAGTGACTGAGTGACTGAGTGACTGTCCGAACGATGGATGGATTGGATGAATGGCTGTTCGTTTCTTGTTGCTGGCAGTGTTTTATTGGTTTGTGATGGTGGTATTGTTATTGTCAATAGTATTGGTAGCACAAGTGAATAGACAGTGCTGGCAATTCGCAAGAGGAGGCATCGAACTGGCGTGTGTCAGTGCGTCATTGCGTCAATTGCGTCATTGCGGTCATTGCGTCTGCGCAAATGGAAGTTTGTGGGGAGAATGTAGACGTAAGGGTAGGGTAAGGGTAAAGGGTACGTGCGTGTGTGCGCGCGATTTTGTAGTCGTGTATCAATTTTGTACATTTGTATGCGTTCGTGTTTGAATATCTAGTGTGTTTTGTGTTTTGTGTTTTGTGTTTTCGTTGTGTGTGAAGGTAGGTTGTCGTCACGAGTGGTTTGTGCAGTGTATTTGCTGTCGCAATGGCTTTGTGGTTTACTTTTGTGTTTGAGGTTGCGGGTTGCGGGTTGCGATTGCGATCGTGCATGTTGATATGTTGATCAGGCGGGTGTATGTGAACCACGTTGGCGGAAAGAGTAGATGGTCGGTGGGAGTGTGTTTGTCGAGACTGATATGTTGTGTGTGAATTATGTGTGTGTGTGTGTTGTGTAAGTAGTGAGGAGAGACCGTCGTGTGCCGCACCCGTGTCCGAGTCGCCTGCCGTGTCGTGTGCCGGGTGTGAGTGTCGCCGTCGCGCTCGCCCGTGCCGTCGTGTGTCCGAGTCGTGTGTGTGCAGAGTGTCGGAGTGTCGGGGAGTCCAAGGGTGCCGTCGTCTGGCGTCGAGTTGGGTGTGATGTCGGGGCTGTGGTGTCGTGTGTACTGCTGTGTAGCCCGTGAACGATCCCGCCGACGTGTGTATGTGGCGCCGCGCGCGAAGCGACGAAGACTGTGTGAGAGTCGGTGGACGAGAGTGATAGTGATACGTGTCGTCGAGTGGGTTGCGGGTTGCGGGTTGTTATTTGTAAGTGTAGAGTTGTGAGTTGTGCAGAGTTTTGAGTTGTGTGTGGTAGCTCGTGAAGTGTGTGAGGCGTTCGTTGCTCGAATGTCGCTCGATGTGTGTTGTTGGTTTTTGTGTGTTTGTGTGTTGTTTGTAGTGTATGGAGCGCGCGGGTAGCTCAGTGGTAGAGCGTTCGATTGCAGCTCGAAGGGTCACTGGTTCGAATCCGGTCTCGCGCTCGTTTTTGCTTTTTGCTTTTTGCTTTTTGCTTTTTGCTTTTTGCTTTTTGCTTTTTGCTTTTTGCTTTTGTTTTTGTTTTTGCTGTTGTTTGTTTATCCATTGTCATCTACATGCCCATGCCCATGGCGGTGTATGCGTTATTGCTTTGTTGTCTTTTCCTGCACCGTACTTGCACTTGTACTTGACCCTGTACTTGACATTGTTGCTAGATGTCTCGACTTCAGCCGGATATCCATAAATATGAAGCGAAGCCGAGCGCAACAATATCAAGGCAAGCGAAACCGAATCAACTGCACAGTCCAGTAAGGTCGAGTCTGGCGGTGGCGAGCAGACCAGAACCAAAGTACTTCAGTAAACGTGTGGTGTGCATATACTGCTCGGCAGATGTTCTTTGGTCGTCGATCAAGTCGCTGAAGCGTGAACGGCTGGGTCACTGAGTGACTGAGTGACTGAGTGACTGTCCGAACGATGGATGGATGGATGAATGGCTGTTCGTTCTTGTTGCTGGCAGTGTTGTATTGGTTTGTGATGGTGGTATTGTTATTGTCAATAGTATTGGTAGCACAAGTGAATAGACAGTGCTGGCAATTCGGCAAGAGGAGGCATCGAACTGGCGTGTGTCATTGCGTCATTGCGTCATTGCGTCATTGCGTCATTGCGTCATTGCGTCTGCGCAAATGGAAGTTTGTGGGAGAATGTAGACGTAAGGGTAAGGGTAAGGGTAAAGGGTACGTGCGTGTGTGCGCGCGATTTTGTAGTCGTGTATCAATTTTGTACATTTGTATGCGTTCGTGTTTGAATATCTAGTGTGTTTTGTGTTTTGTGTTTTGTGTTTTCGTTGTGTGTGAAGGTAGGTTGTCGTCACGAGTGGTTTGTGCAGTGTATTTGCTGTCGCAATGGCTTTGTGGTTTACTTTTGTGTTTGAGGTTGCGGGTTGCGGGTTGCGATTGCGATCGTGCATGTTGATATGTTGATCAGGCGGGTGTATGTGAACCACGTTGGCGGAAAGAGTAGATGGTCGGTGGGAGTGTGTGTTTGTCGAGACTGATATGTTGTGTGTGAATTATGTTTGTGTGTGTGTGTGGTGTAAGTAGAGGAGAGAGTGTGAGTGAGTGTGAGTGTGTGTGTGTGTTTGTGTGTATGTGGTGTATGTGTGTATGTGTGTATGTGTGTATGTGTATTTAGGTGTGTATAGGTGTATTGGTATGTGTGTGAGAGTCAGGTGGACGAGAGTGATAGTGATAGTGTAGTGCGGGTTGGACGGGTTCCCGGGTTGTTATTTGTCAGTGTAGAGTTGTGAGTTGGTGAGTTTTGCAGTTGTGTGTGGGTCTTGTGTGTGCTGTTGACTCGAATGTCGCTCGATGTGTGTTGTTGGTTTTTGTGTGTTTGTGTGTTGTTTGTAGGGTATGGAGCGCGCGGGTAGCTCAGTGGTAGAGCGTTCGATTGCAGCTCGAAGGGTCACTGGTTCGAATCCGGTCTCGCGCTCGTTTTTGCTTTTGCTTTTTGCTTTTTGCTTTTTGCTTTTTGCTTTTTGCTTTTTGCTTTTTGCTTTTTGCTTTTTGCTTTTGTTTTTGTTTTTGCTGTTGTTTGTTTATCCATTGTCATCTACATGCCCATGCCCATGGCGGTGTATGCGTTATTGCTTTGTTGTCTTTTCCTGCACCGTACTTGCACTTGTACTTGACCCTGTACTTGACATTGTTGCTAGATGTCTCGACTTCAGCCGGATATCCATAAATATGAAGCGAAGCCGAGCGCAACAATATCAAGGCAAGCGAAACCGAATCAACTGCACAGTCCAGTAAGGTCGAGTCTGGCGGTGGCGAGCAGACCAGAACCAAAGTACTTCAGTAAACGTGTGGTGTGCATATACTGCTCGGCAGATGTTCTTTGGTCGTCGATCAAGTCGCTGAAGCGTGAACGGCTGGGTCACTGAGTGACTGAGTGACTGAGTGACTGTCCGAACGATGGATGGATGGATGAATGGCTGTTCGTTCTTGTTGCTGGCAGTGTTGTATTGGTTTGTGATGGTGGTATTGTTATTGTCAATAGTATTGGTAGCACAAGTGAATAGACAGTGCTGGCAATTCGGCAAGAGGAGGCATCGAACTGGCGTGTGTCATTGCGTCATTGCGTCATTGCGTCATTGCGTCATTGCGTCATTGCGTCTGCGCAAATGGAAGTTTGTGGGAGAATGTAGACGTAAGGGTAAGGGTAAGGGTAAAGGGTACGTGCGTGTGTGCGCGCGATTTTGTAGTCGTGTATCAATTTTGTACATTTGTATGCGTTCGTGTTTGAATATCTAGTGTGTTTTGTGTTTTGTGTTTTGTGTTTTCGTTGTGTGTGAAGGTAGGTTGTCGTCACGAGTGGTTTGTGCAGTGTATTTGCTGTCGCAATGGCTTTGTGGTTTACTTTTGTGTTTGAGGTTGCGGGTTGCGGGTTGCGATTGCGATCGTGCATGTTGATATGTTGATCAGGCGGGTGTATGTGAACCACGTTGGCGGAAAGAGTAGATGGTCGGTGGGAGTGTGTGTTTGTCGAGACTGATATGTTGTGTGTGAATTATGTTTGTGTGTGTGTGTGTGTAAGTAGAGGAGAGAGTGTGAGTGAGTGTGAGTGTGTGTGTGTGTGTATGTGTGTATGTGTGTATGTGTGTATGTGTATGTATGTGTGAGAGTCGGTGGACGAGAGTGATAGTGATAGTGTGTGTGGGTTGCGGGTTGCGGGTTGTTATTTGTAAGTGTAGAGTTGTGAGTTGTGAGTTTTGCGTTGTGTGTGGTATTGTGTGTGATGTTGCTCGAATGTCGCTCGATGTGTGTTGTTGGTTTTTTGTGTGTTTGTGTGTTGTTTGTAGTGTATGGAGCGCGCGGGTAGCTCAGTGGTAGAGCGTTCGATTGCAGCTCGAAGGGTCACTGGTTCGAATCCGGTCTCGCGCTCGTTTTTTGCTTTTGCTTTTGCTTTTGCTTTTTGCTTTTTGCTTTTTGCTTTTGCTTTTTGCTTTTTGCTTTTTGCTTTGTTTTTGTTTTGCTGTTGTTTGTTTATCCATTGTCATCTACATGCCCATGCCATGGCGGTGTATGCGTTATTGCTTTGTTGTCTTTTCCTGCACCGTACTTGCACTTGTACTTGACCCTGTACTTGACATTGTTGCTAGATGTCTCGACTTCAGCCGGATATCCATAAATATGAAGCGAAGCCGAGCGCAACAATATCAAGGCAAGCGAAACCGAATCAACTGCACAGTCCAGTAAGGTCGAGTCTGGCGGTGGCGAGCAGACCAGAACCAAAGTACTTCAGTAAACGTGTGGTGTGCATATACTGCTCGGCAGATGTTCTTTGGTCGTCGATCAAGTCGCTGAAGCGTGAACGGCTGGGTCACTGAGTGACTGAGTGACTGAGTGACTGTCCGAACGATGGATGGATGGATGAATGGCTGTTCGTTCTTGTTGCTGGCAGTGTTTGTATTGGTTTGTGATGGTGGTATTGTTATTGTCAATAGTATTGGTAGCACAAGTGAATAGACAGTGCTGGCAATTCGGCAAGAGGAGGCATCGAACTGGCGTGTGTCATTGCGTCATTGCGTCATTGCGTCATTGCGTCATTGCGTCATTGCGTCTGCGCAAATGGAAGTTTGTGGGAGAATGTAGACGTAAGGGTAAGGGTAAGGGTAAAGGGTACGTGCGTGTGTGCGCGCGATTTTGTAGTCGTGTATCAATTTTGTACATTTGTATGCGTTCGTGTTTGAATATCTAGTGTGTTTTGTGTTTTTGTGTTTTGTGTTTTCGTTGTGTGTGAAGGTAGGTTGTCGTCACGAGTGGTTTGTGCAGTGTATTTGCTGTCGCAATGGCTTTGTGGTTTACTTTTGTGTTTGAGGTTGCGGGTTGCGGGTTGCGATTGCGATCGTGCATGTTGATATGTTGATCAGGCGGGTGTATGTGAACCACGTTGGCGGAAAGAGTAGATGGTCGGTGGGAGTGTGTGTTTGTCGAGACTGATATGTTGTGTGTGAATTATGTTTGTGTGTGTGTGTGTGTAAGTAGAGGAGAGAGTGTGAGTGAGTGTGAGTGTGTGTGTTGTGTGTGTATGTTGTGTATGTGTGTTGTATGTGTGTATTGTGTATGTATGTGTGAGAGTCGGTGGACGAGAGTGATAGTGATAGTGTGTGTGGGTTGCGGGTTGCGGGTTGTTATTTGTAAGTGTAGAGTTGTGAGTTGTGAGTTTTGAGTTGTGTGTGGTATTGTGTGTGATGTTGCTCGAATGTCGCTCGATGTGTGTTGTTGGTTTTTGTGTGTTTGTGTGTTGTTTGTAGTGTATGGAGCGCGCGGGTAGCTCAGTGGTAGAGCGTTCGATTGCAGCTCGAAGGGTCACTGGTTCGAATCCGGTCTCGCGCTCGTTTTTGCTTTTGCTTTTGCTTTTTGCTTTTTGCTTTTTGCTTTTGCTTTTGCTTTTTGCTTTTTGCTTTTGCTTTTGTTTTTGTTTTTGCTGTTGTTTGTTTATCCATTGTCATCTACATGCCCATGCCCATGGCGGTGTATGCGTTATTGCTTTGTTGTCTTTTCCTGCACCGTACTTGTACTTGTACTTGTACTTGACCCTGTACTTGACATTGTTGCTAGATGTCTCGACTTCAGCCGGATATCCATAAATATGAAGCGAAGCCGAGCGCAACAATATCAAGGCAAGCGAAACCGAATCAACTGCACAGTCCAGTAAGGTCGAGTCTGGCGGTGGCGAGCAGACCAGAACCAAAGTACTTCAGTAAACGTGTGGTGTGCATATACTGCTCGGCAGATGTTCTTTGGTCGTCGATCAAGTCGCTGAAGCGTGAACGGCTGGGTCCTACTGAGTGACTGAGTGACTGAGTGACTGTCCGAACGATGGATGGATGGATGAATGGCTGTTCGTTCTTGTTGCTGGCAGTGTTGTATTGGTTTGTGATGGTGGTATTGTTATTGTCAATAGTATTGGTAGCACAAGTGAATAGACAGTGCTGGCAATTCGGCAAGAGGAGGCATCGAACTGGCGTGTGTCATTGCGTCATTGCGTCATTGCGTCATTGCGTCATTGCGTCATTGCGTCTGCGCAAATGGAAGTTTGTGGGAGAATGTAGACGTAAGGGTAAGGGTAAGGGTAAAGGGTACGTGCGTGTGTGCGCGCGATTTTGTAGTCGTGTATCAATTTTGTACATTTGTATGCGTTCGTGTTTGAATATCTAGTGTGTTTTGTGTTTGTGTTGTGTTTGTGTTTTCGTTGTGTTGTGAAGGTAGGTTGTCGTCACGAGTGGTTTGTGCAGTGTATTTGCTGTCGCAATGGCTTTGTGGTTTACTTTTGTGTTTGAGGTTGCGGGTTGGCGGTTTGCGATTGCGATCGTGCATGTTGATATGTTGATCAGGCGGGTGTATGTGAACCACGTTGGCGGAAAGAGTAGATGGTCGGTGGGAGTGTGTGTTTGTCGAGACTGATATGTTGTGTGTGAATTATGTTTGTGTGTGTGTGTGTGTAAGTAGAGGAGAGAGTGTGAGTGAGTGTGAGTGTGTGTGTGTGTGTGTGTATGTGTGTATGTGGTATGTGTGTATGTGTGTGTGTAGGTGTAGTGTATGTATGTGTGAGAGTCGGTGGACGAGAGTGATAGTGATAGTGTGGTGTGGGTTGCGGGTTGCGGGTTGTTATTTGTAAGTGTAGAGTTGTGAGTTGTGAGTTTTGAGTTGTGTGTGTATTGTGTGTGATGTTGCTCGAATGTCGCTCGATGTGTGTTGTTGGTTTTTGTGTGTTTGTGTGTTGTTTGTAGTGTATGGAGCGCGCGGGTAGCTCAGTGGTAGAGCGTTCGATTGCAGCTCGAAGGGTCACTGGTTCGAATCCGGTCTCGCGCTCGTTTTTGCTTTTGCTTTTGCTTTTTGCTTTTTGCTTTTTGCTTTTTTGCTTTTGCTTTTGTTTTTGTTTTTGCTGTTGTTTGTTTATCCATTGTCATCTACATGCCCATGCCCATGGCGGTGTATGCGTTATTGCTTTGTTGTCTTTTCCTGCACCGTACTTGCACTTGTACTTGACCCTGTACTTGACATTGTTGCTAGATGTCTCGACTTCAGCCGGATATCCATAAATATGAAGCGAAGCCGAGCGCAACAATATCAAGGCAAGCGAAACCGAATCAACTGCACAGTCCAGTAAGGTCGAGTCTGGCGGTGGCGAGCAGACCAGAACCAAAGTACTTCAGTAAACGTGTGGTGTGCATATACTGCTCGGCAGATGTTCTTTGGTCGTCGATCAAGTCGCTGAAGCGTGAACGGCTGGGTCACTGAGTGACTGAGTGACTGAGTGACTGTCCGAACGATGGATGGATGGATGAATGGCTGTTCGTTCTTGTTGCTGGCAGTGTTGTATTGGTTTGTGATGGTGGTATTGTTATTGTCAATAGTATTGGTAGCACAAGTGAATAGACAGTGCTGGCAATTCGGCAAGAGGAGGCATCGAACTGGCGTGTGTCATTGCGTCATTGCGTCATTGCGTCATTGCGTCATTGCGTCATTGCGTCTGCGCAAATGGAAGTTTGTGGGAGAATGTAGACGTAAGGGTAAGGGTAAGGGTAAAGGGTACGTGCGTGTGTGCGCGCGATTTTGTAGTCGTGTATCAATTTTGTACATTTGTATGCGTTCGTGTTTGAATATCTAGTGTGTTTTGTGTTTTGTGTTTTGTGTTTTCGTTGTGTGTGAAGGTAGGTTGTCGTCACGAGTGGTTTGTGCAGTGTATTTGCTGTCGCAATGGCTTTGTGGTTTACTTTTGTGTTTGAGGTTGCGGGTTGCGGGTTGCGATTGCGATCGTGCATGTTGATATGTTGATCAGGCGGGTGTATGTGAACCACGTTGGCGGAAAGAGTAGATGGTCGGTGGGAGTGTGTGTTTGTCGAGACTGATATGTTGTGTGTGAATTATGTTTGTGTGTGTGTGTGTGTAAGTAGAGGAGAGAGGTGTGAGTGAGTGTGAGTGTGTGTGTGTGTGTGTATGTGTGTATGTGTGTAGTGTGTGGGTATGTGTATGTATGTTGTGAGAGTCGGTGGACGAGAGTGATAGTGATAGTGTGTGTGGGTTGCGGGTTGCGGGTTGTTATTTGTAAGTGTAGAGTTGTGAGTTGTGAGTTTTGAGTTGTGTGTGGTATTGTGTGTGATGTTGCTCGAATGTCGCTCGATGTGTGTTGTTGGTTTTTGTGTGTTTGTGTGTTGTTTGTAGTGTATGGAGCGCGCGGGTAGCTCAGTGGTAGAGCGTTCGATGCAGCTCGAAGGGTCACTGGTTCGAATCCGGTCTCGCGCTCGTTTTTGCTTTTGCTTTTTTGCTTTTTGCTTTTGTTTTTTGTTTTTGCTGTTGTTTGTTTATCCATTGTCATCTACATGCCCATGCCCATGGCGGTGTATGCGTTATTGCTTTGTTGTCTTTTCCTGCACCGTACTTGCACTTGTACTTGACCCTGTACTTGACATTGTTGCTAGATGTCTCGACTTCAGCCGGATATCCATAAATATGAAGCGAAGCCGAGCGCAACAATATCAAGGCAAGCGAAACCGAATCAACTGCACAGTCCAGTAAGGTCGAGTCTGGCGGTGGCGAGCAGACCAGAACCAAAGTACTTCAGTAAACGTGTGGTGTGCATATACTGCTCGGCAGATGTTCTTTGGTCGTCGATCAAGTCGCTGAAGCGTGGAACGGCTGGGTCACTGAGTGACTGAGTGACTGAGTGGACTGTCCGAACGATGGATGGATGGATGAATGGCTGTTCGTTCTTGTTGCTGGCAGTGTTGTATTGGTTTGTGATGGTGGTATTGTTATTGTCAATAGTATTGGTAGCACAAGTGAATAGACAGTGCTGGCAATTCGGCAAGAGGAGGCATCGAACTGGCGTGTGTCATTGCGTCATTGCGTCATTGCGTCATTGCGTCATTGCGTCATTGCGTCTGCGCAAATGGAAGTTTGTGGGAGAATGTAGACGTAAGGGTAAGGGTAAGGGTAAAGGGTACGTGCGTGTGTGCGCGCGATTTTGTAGTCGTGTATCAATTTTGTACATTTGTATGCGTTCGTGTTTGAATATCTAGTGTGTTTTGTGTTTTGTGTTTTGTGTTTTCGTTGTGTGTGAAGGTAGGTTGTCGTCACGAGTGGTTTGTGCAGTGTATTTGCTGTCGCAATGGCTTTGTGGTTTACTTTTGTGTTTGAGGTTGCGGGTTGCGGGTTGCGATTGCGATCGTGCATGTTGATATGTTGATCAGGCGGGTGTATGTGAACCACGTTGGCGGAAAGAGTAGATGGTCGGTGGGAGTGTGTGTTTGTCGAGACTGATATGTTGTGTGTGAATTATGTTTGTGTGTGTGTGTGTGTAAGTAGAGGAGAGAGTGTGAGTGAGTGTGAGTGTGTTGTGTGTGTATGTGTTATGTGTATGTGTGAGAGTCGGTGGACGAGAGTGATAGTGATAGTGTGTGTGGGTTGCGGGTTGCGGGTTGCGGGTTGCGGGTTGTTATTTGTAAGTGTAGAGTTGTGAGTTGTGAGTTTTGAGTTGTGTGTGGTATTGTGTGTGATGTTGCTCGAATGTCGCTCGATGTGTGTTGTTGGTTTTGTGTGTTTGTGTGTTGTTTTGTAGTGTATGGAGCGCGCGGGTAGCTCAGTGGTAGAGGCGTTCGATTGCAGCTCGAAGGGTCACTGGTTCGAATCCGGTCTCCGCGCTCGTTTTGCTTTTGCTTTTTGCTTTTTGCTTTTTGCTTTTTGCTTTTTGCTTTTGCTTTTGGTTTTTGTTTTGCTGTTGTTTGTTTATCCATTGTCATCTACATGCCCATGCCCATGGCGGTGTATGCGTTATTGCTTTGTTGTCTTTTCCTGCACCGTACTTGCACTTGTACTTGACCCTGTACTTGACATTGTTGCTAGATGTCTCGACTTCAGCCGGATATCCATAAATATGAAGCGAAGCCGAGCGCAACAATATCAAGGCAAGCGAAACCGAATCAACTGCACAGTCCAGTAAGGTCGAGTCTGGCGGTGGCGAGCAGACCAGAACCAAAGTACTTCAGTAAACGTGTGGTGTGCATATACTGCTCGGCAGATGTTCTTTGGTCGTCGATCAAGTCGCTGAAGCGTGAACGGCTGGGTCACTGAGTGACTGAGTGACTGAGTGACTGTCCGAACGATGGATGGATGGATGAATGGCTGTTCGTTCTTGTTGCTGGCAGTGTTGTATTGGTTTGTGATGGTGGTATTGTTATTGTCAATAGTATTGGTAGCACAAGTGAATAGACAGTGCTGGCAATTCGGCAAGAGGAGGCATCGAACTGGCGTGTGTCATTGCGTCATTGCGTCATTGCGTCATTGCGTCATTGCGTCATTGCGTCTGCGCAAATGGAAGTTTGTGGGAGAATGTAGACGTAAGGGTAAGGGTAAGGGTAAAGGGTACGTGCGTGTGTGCGCGCGATTTTGTAGTCGTGTATCAATTTTGTACATTTGTATGCGTTCGTGTTTGAATATCTAGTGTGTTTTGTGTTTTGTGTTTTGTGTTTTCGTTGTGTGTGAAGGTAGGTTGTCGTCACGAGTGGTTTGTGCAGTGTATTTGCTGTCGCAATGGCTTTGTGGTTTACTTTTGTGTTTGAGGTTGCGGGTTGCGGGTTGCGATTGCGATCGTGCATGTTGATATGTTGATCAGGCGGGTGTATGTGAACCACGTTGGCGGAAAGAGTAGATGGTCGGTGGGAGTGTGTGTTTGTCGAGACTGATATGTTGTGTGTGAATTATGTTTGTGTGTGTGTGTGTGTGTAAGTAGAGGAGAGAGTGTGAGTGAGTGTGAGTGTGTGTGTGTGTGTGTATGTTGTATGTGTTATGTGTTGTAGTGTGAGAGTCGGTGGACGAGAGTGATAGTGTAGGTGTGTGTGGGTTTCGGGTTGTCGGGTTGTTATTTGTAAGTGTAGAGTTGTGAGTTTTGAGTTTTGAGTTGTGTGTGGTATTGTGTGTGATGTTGCTCGAATGTCGCTCGATGTGTTTTGTTGGTTTTTGTGTGTTTGTGTTTGTTTGTAGTGTATGGAGCGCGCGGGTAGCTCAGTGGTAGAGACGTTCGATTGCAGCTCGAAGGGTCACTGGTTCGAATCCGGTCTCGCGCTCGTTTTTTTGCTTTTGCTTTTTGCTTTTTTGCTTTTGGTTTTTTGTTTTTTGCTGTTGTTTGTTTATCCATTGTCATCTACATGCCCATGCCCATGGCGGTGTATGCGTTATTGCTTTGTTTTCTTTTCCCTGCAACCGTACTTGCACTTGTACTTGACCCTGTACTTGACATTGTTTGCTAGATGTCTCGACTTCAGCCGGATATCCATAAATATGAAGCGAAGCCGAGCGCAACAATATCAAGGCAAGCGAAACCGAATCAACTGCACAGTCCAGTAAGGTCGAGTCTGGCGGTGGCGAGCAGACCAGAACCAAAGTACTTCAGTAAACGTGTGGTGTGCATATACTGCTCGGCAGATGTTCTTTGGTCGTCGATCAAGTCGCTGAAGCGTGAACGGCTGGGTCACTGAGTGACTGAGTGACTGAGTGACTGAGTGACTGAGTGACTGAGTGACTGTCCGAACGATGGATGGATGGATGAATGGCTGTTCGTTCTTGTTGCTGGCAGTGTTTGTATTGGTTTGTGATGGTGGTATTGTTATTGTCAATAGTATTGGTAGCACAAGTGAATAGACAGTGCTGGCAATTCGGCAAGAGGAGGCATCGAACTGGCGTGTGTCATTGCGTCATTGCGTCATTGCGTCATTGCGTCATTGCGTCATTGCGTCTGCGCAAATGGAAGTTTGTGGGAGAATGTAGACGTAAGGGTAAGGGTAAGGGTAAAGGGTACGTGCGTGTGTGCGCGCGATTTTGTAGTCGTGTATCAATTTTGTACATTTGTATGCGTTCGTGTTTGAATATCTAGTGTGTTTTGTGTTTTGTGTTTTGTGTTTTGTGTTTTCGTTGTGTGTGAAGGTAGGTTGTCGTCACGAGTGGTTTGTGCAGTGTATTTGCTGTCGCAATGGCTTTGTGGTTTACTTTTGTGTTTGAGGTTGCGGGTTGCGGGTTGCGATTGCGATCGTGCATGTTGATATGTTGATCAGGCGGGTGTATGTGAACCACGTTGGCGGAAAGAGTAGATGGTCGGTGGGAGTGTGTGTTTGTCGAGACTGATATGTTGTGTGTGAATTATGTTTGTGTGTGTGTGTGTGTAAGTAGAGGAGAGAGTGTGAGTGAGTGTGAGTGTGTGTAGTGTGTGTATGTGTGTATGTGTGTATGTGTGTATGTGTATGTATGTGTGAGAGTCGGTGGACGAGAGTGATAGTGATAGTGTGTGTGGGTTGCGGGTTGCGGGTTGTTATTTGTAAGTGTAGAGTTGTGAGTTGTGAGTTTTGAGTTGTGTGTGGTATTGTGTGTGATGTTGCTCGAATGTCGCTCGATGTGTGTTGTTGGTTTTTGTGTGTTTGTGTGTTGTTTGTAGTGTATGGAGCGCGCGGGTAGCTCAGTGGTAGAGCGTTCGATTGCAGCTCGAAGGGTCACTGGTTCGAATCCGGTCTCGCGCTCGTTTTTTGCTTTGCTTTTTGCTTTTTGCTTTTTGCTTTTTGCTTTTTTGCTTTTTGCTTTTGCTTTTGTTTTTGTTTTTGCTGTTGTTTGTTTATCCATTGTCATCTACATGCCCATGCCCATGGCGGTGTATGCGTTATTGCTTTGTTGTCTTTTCCTGCACCGTACTTTGCACTTGTACTTGACCCTGTACTTGACATTGTTGCTAGATGTCTCGACTTCAGCCGGATATCCATAAATATGAAGCGAAGCCGAGCGCAACAATATCAAGGCAAGCGAAACCGAATCAACTGCACAGTCCAGTAAGGTCGAGTCTGGCGGTGGCGAGCAGACCAGAACCAAAGTACTTCAGTAAACGTGTGGTGTGCATATACTGCTCGGCAGATGTTCTTTGGTCGTCGATCAAGTCGCTGAAGCGTGAACGGCTGGGTCACTGATGACTGAGTGACTGAGTGACTGAGTGACTGAGTGACTGAGTGACTGTCCGAACGATGGATGGATGGATGAATGGCTGTTCGTTCTTGTTGCTGGCAGTGTTGTATTGGTTTGTGATGGTGGTATTGTTATTGTCAATAGTATTGGTAGCACAAGTGAATAGACAGTGCTGGCAATTCGGCAAGAGGAGGCATCGAACTGGCGTGTGTCATTGCGTCATTGCGTCATTGCGTCATTGCGTCATTGCGTCATTGCGTCTGCGCAAATGGAAGTTTGTGGGAGAATGTAGACGTAAGGGTAAGGGTAAGGGTAAAGGGTACGTGCGTGTGTGCGCGCGATTTTGTAGTCGTGTATCAATTTTGTACATTTGTATGCGTTCGTGTTTGAATATCTAGTGTGTTTTGTGTTTTGTGTTTTGTTTTCGTTGTGTGTGAAGGTAGGTTGTCGTCACGAGTGGTTTGTGCAGTGTATTTGCTGTCGCAATGGCTTTGTGGTTTACTTTTGTGTTTGAGGTTGCGGGTTGCGGGTTGCGATTGCGATCGTGCATGTTGATATGTTGATCAGGCGGGTGTATGTGAACCACGTTGGCGGAAAGAGTAGATGGTCGGTGGGAGTGTGTGTTTGTCGAGACTGAGAGTCGGTGGACGAGAGTGATAGTGATAGTGTGTGGGTTGCGGGTTGCGGGTTGTTATTTGTAAGTGTAGAGTTGTGAGTTGTGAGTTTTGAGTTGTGTGTGGTATTGTGTGTGATGTTGCTCGAATGTCGCTCGATGTGTGTTGTTGGTTTTTGTGTTGTGTGTTGTTTGTAGTGTATGGAGCGCGCGGGTAGCTCAGTGGTAGAGCGTTCGATTGCAGCTCGAAGGGTCACTGGTTCGAATCCGGTCTCGCGCTCGTTTTTGCTTTTGCTTTTGCTTTTGCTTTTGCTTTTTGCTTTTTGCTTTTTGCTTTTGCTTTTCTTTGTTTTGTTTTTTGCTGTTGTTTGTTTATCCATTGTCATCTACATGCCCATGCCCATGGCGGTGTATGCGTTATTGCTTTGTTGTCTTTTCCTGCACCGTACTTGCTTACTTGTACTTGACCCTGTACTTGACATTGTTGCTAGATGTCTCGACTTCAGCCGGATATCCATAAATATGAAGCGAAGCCGAGCGCAACAATATCAAGGCAAGCGAAACCGAATCAACTGCACAGTCCAGTAAGGTCGAGTCTGGCGGTGGCGAGCAGACCAGAACCAAAGTACTTCAGTAAACGTGTGGTGTGCATATACTGCTCGGCAGATGTTCTTTGGTCGTCGATCAAGTCGCTGAAGCGTGAACGGCTGGGTCACTGAGTGACTGAGTGACTGAGTGACTGAGTGACTGAGTGACTGAGTGACTGTCCGAACGATGGATGGATGGATGAATGGCTGTTCGTTCTTGTTGCTGGCAGTGTTGTATTGGTTTGTGATGGTGGTATTGTTATTGTCAATAGTATTGGTAGCACAAGTGAATAGACAGTGCTGGCAATTCGGCAAGAGGAGGCATCGAACTGGCGTGTGTCATTGCGTCATTGCGTCATTGCGTCATTGCGTCATTGCGTCATTGCGTCTGCGCAAATGGAAGTTTGTGGGAGAATGTAGACGTAAGGGTAAGGGTAAGGGTAAAGGGTACGTGCGTGTGTGCGCGCGATTTTGTAGTCGTGTATCAATTTTGTACATTTGTATGCGTTCGTGTTTGAATATCTAGTGTGTTTTGTGTTTTGTGTTTTGTGTTTTCGTTGTGTGTGAAGGTAGGTTGTCGTCACGAGTGGTTTGTGCAGTGTATTTGCTGTCGCAATGGCTTTGTGGTTTACTTTTGTGTTTGAGGTTGCGGGTTGCGGGTTGCGATTGCGATCGTGCATGTTGATATGTTGATCAGGCGGGTGTATGTGAACCACGTTGGCGGAAAGAGTAGATGGTCGGTGGGAGTGTGTGTTTGTCGAGACTGATATGTTGTGTGTGAATTATGTTTGTGTGTGTGGTGTGTGTAAGTAGAGGAGAGAGTGTGAGTGAGTGTGAGTGTGTGTGTGTGTGTATGTGTGTATGTGTGTATGTGTGTATGTGTGCATGTGTATGTATGTGTGAGAGTCGGTGGACGAGAGTGATAGTGATAGTGTGTGTGGGTTGCGGGTTGCGGGTTGTTATTTGTAAGTGTAGAGTTGTGAGTTGTGAGTTTTGAGTTGTGTGTGGTATTGTGTGTGATGTTGCTCGAATGTCGCTCGATGTGTGTTGTTGGTTTTTGTGTGTTTGTGTGTTGTTTGTAGTGTATGGAGCGCGCGGGTAGCTCAGTGGTAGAGCGTTCGATTGCAGCTCGAAGGGTCACTGGTTCGAATCCGGTCTCGCGCTCGTTTTTTGCTTTGCTTTTTGCTTTTGCTTTTTGCTTTTTGCTTTTTGCTTTTTGCTTTTTGCTTTTGCTTTTGTTTTTGTTTTTGCTGTTGTTTGTTTATCCATTGTCATCTACATGCCCATGCCCATGGCGGTGTATGCGTTATTGCTTTGTTGTCTTTTCCTGCACCGTACTTGCACTTGTACTTGACCCTGTACTTGACATTGTTGCTAGATGTCTCGACTTCAGCCGGATATCCATAAATATGAAGCGAAGCCGAGCGCAACAATATCAAGGCAAGCGAAACCGAATCAACTGCACAGTCCAGTAAGGTCGAGTCTGGCGGTGGCGAGCAGACCAGAACCAAAGTACTTCAGTAAACGTGTGGTGTGCATATACTGCTCGGCAGATGTTCTTTGGTCGTCGATCAAGTCGCTGAAGCGTGAACGGCTGGGTCACTGAGTGACTGAGTGACTGAGTGACTGAGTGACTGAGTGACTGAGTGACTGTCCGAACGATGGATGGATGGATGAATGGCTGTTCGTTTCTTGTTGCTGGCAGTGTTGTATTGGTTTGTGATGGTGGTATTGTTATTGTCAATAGTATTGGTAGCACAAGTGAATAGACAGTGCTGGCAATTCGGCAAGAGGAGGCATCGAACTGGCGTGTGTCATTGCGTCATTGCGTCATTGCGTCATTGCGTCATTGCGTCATTGCGTCTGCGCAAATGGAAGTTTGTGGGAGAATGTAGACGTAAGGGTAAGGGTAAGGGTAAAGGGTACGTGCGTGTGTGCGCGCGATTTTGTAGTCGTGTATCAATTTTGTACATTTGTATGCGTTCGTGTTTGAATATCTAGTGTTTGTGTTTGTGTTTTGTGTTTTGTGTTTTCGTTGTGTGTGAAGGTAGGTTGTCGTCACGAGTGGTTTGTGCAGTGTATTTGCTGTCGCAATGGCTTTGTGGTTTACTTTTGTGTTTGAGGTTGCGGGTTGCGGGTTGCGATTGCGATCGTGCATGTTGATATGTTGATCAGGCGGGTGTATGTGAACCACGTTGGCGGAAAGAGTAGATGGTCGGTGGGAGTGTGTGTTTGTCGAGACTGATATGTTGTGTGTGAATTATGTTTGTGTGTGTGTGTGTGTAAGTAGAGGAGAGAGTGTGAGTGAGTGTGAGTGTGTGTGTGTGTGTATGTGTGTATGTGTGTATGTGTGTATGTGTGCATGTGTATGTATGTGTGAGAGTCGGTGGACGAGAGTGATAGTGATAGTGTGTGTGGGTTGCGGGTTGCGGGTTGTTATTTGTAAGTGTAGAGTTGTGAGTTGTGAGTTTTTGAGTTGTGTGTGGTATTGTGTGTGATGTTGCTCGAATGTCGCTCGATGTGTGTTGTTGGTTTTTGTGTGTTTGTGTGTTGTTTGTAGTGTATGGAGCGCGCGGGTAGCTCAGTGGTAGAGCGTTCGATTGCAGCTCGAAGGGTCACTGGTTCGAATCCGGTCTCGCGCTCGTTTTTGCTTTTGCTTTTTGCTTTTTTGCTTTTTGCTTTTTGCTTTTTGCTTTTTGCTTTTTGCTTTTTGCTTTTGTTTTTGTTTTTGCTGTTGTTTGTTTATCCATTGTCATCTACATGCCCATGCCCATGGCGGTGTATGCGTTATTGCTTTGTTGTCTTTTCCTGCACCGTACTTGCACTTGTACTTGACCCTGTACTTGACATTGTTGCTAGATGTCTCGACTTCAGCCGGATATCCATAAATATGAAGCGAAGCCGAGCGCAACAATATCAAGGCAAGCGAAACCGAATCAACTGCACAGTCCAGTAAGGTCGAGTCTGGCGGTGGCGAGCAGACCAGAACCAAAGTACTTCAGTAAACGTGTGGTGTGCATATACTGCTCGGCAGATGTTCTTTGGTCGTCGATCAAGTCGCTGAAGCGTGAACGGCTGGGTCACTGAGTGACTGAGTGACTGAGTGACTGAGTGACTGAGTGACTGAGTGACTGTCCGAACGATGGATGGATGGATGAATGGCTGTTCGTTCTTGTTGCTGGCAGTGTTGTATTGGTTTGTGATGGTGGTATTGTTATTGTCAATAGTATTGGTAGCACAAGTGAATAGACAGTGCTGGCAATTCGGCAAGAGGAGGCATCGAACTGGCGTGTGTCATTGCGTCATTGCGTCATTGCGTCATTGCGTCATTGCGTCATTGCGTCTGCGCAAATGGAAGTTTGTGGGAGAATGTAGACGTAAGGGTAAGGGTAAGGGTAAAGGGTACGTGCGTGTGTGCGCGCGATTTTGTAGTCGTGTATCAATTTTGTACATTTGTATGCGTTCGTGTTTGAATATCTAGTGTGTTTTTGTGTTTTTGTGTTTTGTGTTTTCGTTGTGTGTGAAGGTAGGTTGTCGTCACGAGTGGTTTGTGCAGTGTATTTGCTGTCGCAATGGCTTTGTGGTTTACTTTGTGTTTGAGGTTGCGGGTTGCGGGTTGCGATTGCGATCGTGCATGTTGATATGTTGATCAGGCGGGTGTATGTGAACCACGTTGGCGGAAAGAGTAGATGGTCGGTGGGAGTGTGTGTTTGTCGAGACTGATATGTTGTGTGTGAATTATGTTTGTGTGTGTGTGTGTGTAAGTAGAGGAGAGAGTGTGAGTGAGTGTGAGTGTGTGTGTGTGTGTATGTGTGTATGTGTGTATGGGTGTATGTGTGAGGTATTTGTGAGAGTCGGTGACGAGAGTGATAGTGATAGTGTGGTGTGGGTTTGCGGGTTGCGGGTTGTTATTTGTAAGGTGTAGAGTTGGTGCGTTGTGAGTTTTGGTTGTGTGTGGTATTGTGTGTGATGTTGCTCGAATAGTCGCTCGATGTGTGTTGTTGGTTTTTGTGTGTTGTGGGTTGTTTGTAGTGTATGGAGCGCGCGGGTAGCTCAGTGGTAGAGCGTTCGATTGCAGCTCGAAGGGTCACTGGTTCGAACCGGTCTCGCGCTCGTTTTGCTTTTGCTTTTTGCTTTTTGCTTTTGCTTTTGCTTTTCTTTGCTTTTTGCTTTGCTTTGTTTTTGTTTTTGCTGTGTGTGTTTATCCATTGTCATCTACATTGCCCATGCCATGGCGGTGTATGCGTTATTGCTTTGTTGTCTTTTCCTGCACCGTACTTGTACTGTACTTGTACTTGACCCTGTACTTGACATTGTTGCTAGATGTCTCGACTTCAGCCGGATATCCATAAATATGAAGCGAAGCCGAGCGCAACAATATCAAGGCAAGCGAAACCGAATCAACTGCACAGTCCAGTAAGGTCGAGTCTGGCGGTGGCGAGCAGACCAGAACCAAAGTACTTCAGTAAACGTGTGGTGTGCATATACTGCTCGGCAGATGTTCTTTGGTCGTCGATCAAGTCGCTGAAGCGTGAACGGCTGGGTCACTGAGTGACTGAGTGACTGAGTGACTGTCCGAACGATGGATGGATGGATGAATGGCTGTTCGTTCTTGTTGCTGGCAGTGTTGTATTGGTTTGTGATGGTGGTATTGTTATTGTCAATAGTATTGGTAGCACAAGTGAATAGACAGTGCTGGCAATTCGGCAAGAGGAGGCATCGAACTGGCGTGTGTCATTGCGTCATTGCGTCATTGCGTCATTGCGTCATTGCGTCATTGCGTCTGCGCAAATGGAAGTTTGTGGGAGAATGTAGACGTAAGGGTAAGGGTAAGGGTAAAGGGTACGTGCGTGTGTGCGCGCGATTTTGTAGTCGTGTATCAAATTTTGTACATTTGTATGCGTTCGTGTTTGAATATCTAGTGTGTTTTGTGTTTTGTGTTTTGTGTTTTGTGTTTTCGTTGTGTGTGAAGGTAGGTTGTCGTCACGAGTGGTTTGTGCAGTGTATTTGCTGTCGCAATGGCTTTGTGGTTTACTTTTGTGTTTGAGGTTGCGGGTTGCGGGTTGCGATTGCGATCGTGCATGTTGATATGTTGATCAGGCGGGTGTATGTGAACCACGTTGGCGGAAAGAGTAGATGGTCGGTGGGAGTGTGTGTTTGTCGAGACTGATATGTTGTGTGTGAATTATGTTTGTGTGTGTGTGTGTGTAAGTAGAGGAGAGAGTGTGAGTGAGTGTGAGTGTGTGTGTGTGTATGTGTATGTGTGTATGTGTGTATGTGTATGTATGTGTGAGAGTCGGTGGACGAGAGTGATAGTGATAGTGTGTGTGGGTGGGTTGCGGGTTGCGGGTTGTTATTTGTAAGTGTAGAGTTGTGAGTTGTGAGTTTTGAGTTGTGTGTGGTATTGTGTGTGATGTTGCTCGAATGTCGCTCGATGTGTGTTGTTGGTTTTTGTGTGTTTGTGTGTTGTTTGTAGTGTATGGAGCGCGCGGGTAGCTCAGTGGTAGAGCGTTCGATTGCAGCTCGAAGGGTCACTGGTTCGAATCCGGTCTCGCGCTCGTTTTTGCTTTTGCTTTTTGCTTTTGCTTTTGCTTTTGCTTTTGCTTTTTGCTTTTTGCTTTTTGCTTTTTGCTTTTGTTTTTGTTTTTGCTGTTGTTTGTTTATCCATTGTCATCTACATGCCCATGCCCATGGCGGTGTATGCGTTATTGCTTTGTTGTCTTTTCCTGCACCGTACTTGCACTTGTACTTGACCCTGTACTTGACATTGTTGCTAGATGTCTCGACTTCAGCCGGATATCCATAAATATGAAGCGAAGCCGAGCGCAACAATATCAAGGCAAGCGAAACCGAATCAACTGCACAGTCCAGTAAGGTCGAGTCTGGCGGTGGCGAGCAGACCAGAACCAAAGTACTTCAGTAAACGTGTGGTGTGCATATACTGCTCGGCAGATGTTCTTTGGTCGTCGATCAAGTCGCTGAAGCGTGAACGGCTGGGTCACTGAGTGACTGAGTGACTGAGGACTAGTGACTGAGTGACTGAGTGACTGTCCGAACGATGGATGGATGGATGAATGGCTGTTCGTTCTTGTTGCTGGCAGTGTTGTATTGGTTTGTGATGGTGGTATTGTTATTGTCAATAGTATTGGTAGCACAAGTGAATAGACAGTGCTGGCAATTCGGCAAGAGGAGGCATCGAACTGGCGTGTGTCATTGCGTCATTGCGTCATTGCGTCATTGCGTCATTGCGTCATTGCGTCTGCGCAAATGGAAGTTTGTGGGAGAATGTAGACGTAAGGGTAAGGGTAAGGGTAAAGGGTACGTGCGTGTGTGCGCGCGATTTTGTAGTCGTGTATCAATTTTGTACATTTGTATGCGTTCGTGTTTGAATATCTAGTGTGTTTTGTGTTTTGTGTTTTGTGTTTTGTGTTTTCGTTGTGTGTGAAGGTAGGTTGTCGTCACGAGTGGTTTGTGCAGTGTATTTGCTGTCGCAATGGCTTTGTGGTTTACTTTTGTGTTTGAGGTTGCGGGTTGCGGGTTGCGATTGCGATCGTGCATGTTGATATGTTGATCAGGCGGGTGTATGTGAACCACGTTGGCGGAAAGAGTAGATGGTCGGTGGGAGTGTGTGTTTGTCGAGACTGATATGTTGTGTGTGAATTATGTTTGTGTGTGTGTGTGTGTAAGTAGAGGAGAGAGTGTGAGTGAGTGTGAGTGTGTGTGTGTGTGTATGTGTGTATGTGTGTATGTGTGTATGTGTATGTATGTGTGAGAGTCGGTGGACGAGAGTGATAGTGATAGTGTGTGTGGGTTGCGGGTTGCGGGTTGTTATTTGTAAGTGTAGAGTTGTGAGTTGTGAGTTTTGAGTTGTGTGTGGTATTGTGTGTGATGTTGCTCGAATGTCGCTCGATGTGTGTTGTTGGTTTTTGTGTGTTTGTGTGTTGTTTGTAGTGTATGGAGCGCGCGGGTAGCTCAGTGGTAGAGCGTTCGATTGCAGCTCGAAGGGTCACTGGTTCGAATCCGGTCTCGCGCTCGTTTTGCTTTGCTTTTTGCTTTTTGCTTTTGCTTTTTGCTTTTGCTTTTTGCTTTTGTTTTGTTTTTGCTGTTGTTTGTTTATCCATTGTCATCTACATGCCCATGCCCATGGCGGTGTATGCGTTATTGCTTTGTTGTCTTTTCCTGCACCGTACTTGCACTTGTACTTGACCCTGTACTTGACATTGTTGCTAGATGTCTCGACTTCAGCCGGATATCCATAAATATGAAGCGAAGCCGAGCGCAACAATATCAAGGCAAGCGAAACCGAATCAACTGCACAGTCCAGTAAGGTCGAGTCTGGCGGTGGCGAGCAGACCAGAACCAAAGTACTTCAGTAAACGTGTGGTGTGCATATACTGCTCGGCAGATGTTCTTTGGTCGTCGATCAAGTCGCTGAAGCGTGAACGGCTGGGTCACTGAGTGACTGAGTGACTGAGTGACTGAGTGACTGTCCGAACGATGGATGGATGGATGAATGGCTGTTCGTTCTTGTTGCTGGCAGTGTTGTATTGGTTTGTGATGGTGGTATTGTTATTGTCAATAGTATTGGTAGCACAAGTGAATAGACAGTGCTGGCAATTCGGCAAGAGGAGGCATCGAACTGGCGTGTGTCATTGCGTCATTGCGTCATTGCGTCATTGCGTCATTGCGTCATTGCGTCTGCGCAAATGGAAGTTTGTGGGAGAATGTAGACGTAAGGGTAAGGGTAAGGGTAAAGGGTACGTGCGTGTGTGCGCGCGATTTTGTAGTCGTGTATCAATTTTGTACATTTGTATGCGTTCGTGTTTGAATATCTAGTGTGTTTTGTGTTTGTGTTTGTGTTTGTGTTTTCGTTGTGTGTGAAGGTAGGTTGTCGTCACGAGTGGTTTGTGCAGTGTATTTGCTGTCGCAATGGCTTTGTGGTTTACTTTTGTGTTTGAGGTTGCGGGTTGCGGGTTGCGATTGCGATCGTGCATGTTGATATGTTGATCAGGCGGGTGTATGTGAACCACGTTGGCGGAAAGAGTAGATGGTCGGTGGGAGTGTGTGTTTGTCGAGACTGATATGTTGTGTGTGAATTATGTTTGTGTGTGTGTGTGTGTAAGTAGAGGAGAGAGTGTGAGTGAGTGTGAGTGTGTGTGTGTGTGTATGTGTGTATGTGTGTATGTGTGTATGTGTGCATGTGTATGTATGTGTGAGAGTCGGTGGACGAGAGTGATAGTGATAGTGTGTGTGGGTTGCGGGTTGCGGGTTGTTATTTGTAAGTGTAGAGTTGTGAGTTGTGAGTTTTGAGTTGTGTGTGGTATTGTGTGTGATGTTGCTCGAATGTCGCTCGATGTGTGTTGTTGGTTTTTGTGTGTTTGTGTGTTGTTTGTAGTGTATGGAGCGCGCGGGTAGCTCAGTGGTAGAGCGTTCGATTGCAGCTCGAAGGGTCACTGGTTCGAATCCGGTCTCGCGCTCGTTTTTGCTTTTGCTTTTTGCTTTTTGCTTTTTGCTTTTGCTTTTTGCTTTTTGCTTTTTGCTTTTGTTTTTGTTTTTGCTGTTGTTTGTTTATCCATTGTCATCTACATGCCCATGCCCATGGCGGTGTATGCGTTATTGCTTTGTTGTCTTTTCCTGCACCGTACTTGTACTTGTACTTGACCCTGTACTTGACATTGTTGCTAGATGTCTCGACTTCAGCCGGATATCCATAAATATGAAGCGAAGCCGAGCGCAACAATATCAAGGCAAGCGAAACCGAATCAACTGCACAGTCCAGTAAGGTCGAGTCTGGCGGTGGCGAGCAGACCAGAACCAAAGTACTTCAGTAAACGTGTGGTGTGCATATACTGCTCGGCAGATGTTCTTTGGTCGTCGATCAAGTCGCTGAAGCGTGAACGGCTGGGTCACTGAGTGACTGAGTGACTGAGTGACTGTCCGAACGATGGATGGATGGATGAATGGCTGTTCGTTCTTGTTGCTGGCAGTGTTGTATTGGTTTGTGATGGTGGTATTGTTATTGTCAATAGTATTGGTAGCACAAGTGAATAGACAGTGCTGGCAATTCGGCAAGAGGAGGCATCGAACTGGCGTGTGTCATTGCGTCATTGCGTCATTGCGTCATTGCGTCATTGCGTCATTGCGTCTGCGCAAATGGAAGTTTGTGGGAGAATGTAGACGTAAGGGTAAGGGTAAGGGTAAAGGGTACGTGCGTGTGTGCGCGCGATTTTGTAGTCGTGTATCAATTTTGTACATTTGTATGCGTTCGTGTTTGAATATCTAGTGTGTTTTGTGTTTTGTGTTTTGTGTTTTCGTTGTGTGTGAAGGTAGGTTGTCGTCACGAGTGGTTTGTGCAGTGTATTTGCTGTCGCAATGGCTTTGTGGTTTACTTTTGTGTTTGAGGTTGCGGGTTGCGGGTTGCGATTGCGATCGTGCATGTTGATATGTTGATCAGGCGGGTGTATGTGAACCACGTTGGCGGAAAGAGTAGATGGTCGGTGGGAGTGTGTGTTTGTCGAGACTGATATGTTGTGTGTGAATTATGTTTGTGTGTGTGTGTGTGTAAGTAGAGGAGAGAGTGTGAGTGAGTGTGAGTGTGTGTGTGTGTGTATGTGTATGTATGTGTGAGAGTCGGTGGACGAGAGTGATAGTGATAGTGTGTGTGGGTTGCGGGTTGCGGGTTGCGGGTTGCGGGTTGTTATTTGTAAGTGTAGAGTTGTGAGTTGTGAGTTTTGAGTTGTGTGTGGTATTGTGTGTGATGTTGCTCGAATGTCGCTCGATGTGTGTTGTTGGTTTTTGTGTGTTTGTGTGTTGTTTGTAGTGTATGGAGCGCGCGGGTAGCTCAGTGGTAGAGCGTTCGATTGCAGCTCGAAGGGTCACTGGTTCGAATCCGGTCTCGCGCTCGTTTTTGCTTTTGCTTTTTGCTTTTTTTGCTTTTGTTTTTGTTTTTGCTGTTGTTTGTTTATCCATTGTCATCTACATGCCCATGCCCATGGCGGTGTATGCGTTATTGCTTTGTTGTCTTTTCCTGCACCGTACTACTTGCACTTGTACTTGACCCTGTACTTGACATTGTTGCTAGATGTCTCGACTTCAGCCGGATATCCATAAATATGAAGCGAAGCCGAGCGCAACAATATCAAGGCAAGCGAAACCGAATCAACTGCACAGTCCAGTAAGGTCGAGTCTGGCGGTGGCGAGCAGACCAGAACCAAAGTACTTCAGTAAACGTGTGGTGTGCATATACTGCTCGGCAGATGTTCTTTGGTCGTCGATCAAGTCGCTGAAGCGTGAACGGCTGGGTCACTGAGTGACTGAGTGACTGAGTGACTGAGTGACTGAGTGACTGTCCGAACGATGGATGGATGGATGAATGGCTGTTCGTTCTTGTTGCTGGCAGTGTTGTATTGGTTTGTGATGGTGGTATTGTTATTGTCAATAGTATTGGTAGCACAAGTGAATAGACAGTGCTGGCAATTCGGCAAGAGGAGGCATCGAACTGGCGTGTGTCATTGCGTCATTGCGTCATTGCGTCATTGCGTCATTGCGTCATTGCGTCTGCGCAAATGGAAGTTTGTGGGAGAATGTAGACGTAAGGGTAAGGGTAAGGGTAAAGGGTACGTGCGTGTGTGCGCGCGATTTTGTAGTCGTGTATCAATTTTGTACATTTGTATGCGTTCGTGTTTGAATATCTAGTGTGTTTTGTGTTTGTGTTTTGTGTTTTGTGTTTTCGTTGTGTGTGAAGGTAGGTTGTCGTCACGAGTGGTTTGTGCAGTGTATTTGCTGTCGCAATGGCTTTGTGGTTTACTTTTGTGTTTGAGGTTGCGGGTTGCGGGTTGCGATTGCGATCGTGCATGTTGATATGTTGATCAGGCGGGTGTATGTGAACCACGTTGGCGGAAAGAGTAGATGGTCGGTGGGAGTGTGTGTTTGTCGAGACTGATATGTTGTGTGTGAATTATGTTTGTGTGTGTGTGTGTAAGTAGAGGAGAGAGTGTGAGTGAGTGTGAGTGTGTGTGTGTGTGTATGTGTATGTATGTGTGAGAGTCGGTGGACGAGAGTGATAGTGATAGTGTGTGTGGGTTGCGGGTTGCGGGTTGCGGGTTGCGGGTTGTTATTTGTAAGTGTAGAGTTGTGAGTTGTGAGTTTTGAGTTGTGTGTGGTATTGTGTGTGATGTTGCTCGAATGTCGCTCGATGTGTGTTGTTGGTTTTTGTGTGTTTGTGTGTTGTTTGTAGTGTATGGAGCGCGCGGGTAGCTCAGTGGTAGAGCGTTCGATTGCAGCTCGAAGGGTCACTGGTTCGAATCCGGTCTCGCGCTCGTTTTTGCTTTTGCTTTTTGCTTTTTGCTTTTGTTTTTGTTTTTGCTGTTGTTTGTTTATCCATTGTCATCTACATGCCCATGCCCATGGCGGTGTATGCGTTATTGCTTTGTTGTCTTTTCCTGCACCGTACTTGCACTTGTACTTGACCCTGTACTTGACATTGTTGCTAGATGTCTCGACTTCAGCCGGATATCCATAAATATGAAGCGAAGCCGAGCGCAACAATATCAAGGCAAGCGAAACCGAATCAACTGCACAGTCCAGTAAGGTCGAGTCTGGCGGTGGCGAGCAGACCAGAACCAAAGTACTTCAGTAAACGTGTGGTGTGCATATACTGCTCGGCAGATGTTCTTTGGTCGTCGATCAAGTCGCTGAAGCGTGAACGGCTGGGTCACTGAGTGACTGAGTGACTGAGTGACTGTCCGAACGATGGATGGATGGATGAATGGCTGTTCGTTCTTGTTGCTGGCAGTGTTGTATTGGTTTGTGATGGTGGTATTGTTATTGTCAATAGTATTGGTAGCACAAGTGAATAGACAGTGCTGGCAATTCGGCAAGAGGAGGCATCGAACTGGCGTGTGTCATTGCGTCATTGCGTCATTGCGTCATTGCGTCATTGCGTCATTGCGTCTGCGCAAATGGAAGTTTGTGGGAGAATGTAGACGTAAGGGTAAGGGTAAGGGTAAAGGGTACGTGCGTGTGTGCGCGCGATTTTGTAGTCGTGTATCAATTTTGTACATTTGTATGCGTTCGTGTTTGAATATCTAGTGTGTTTTGTGTTTTGTGTTTTGTGTTTTCGTTGTGTGTGAAGGTAGGTTGTCGTCACGAGTGGTTTGTGCAGTGTATTTGCTGTCGCAATGGCTTTGTGGTTTACTTTTGTGTTTGAGGTTGCGGGTTGCGGGTTGCGATTGCGATCGTGCATGTTGATATGTTGATCAGGCGGGTGTATGTGAACCACGTTGGCGGAAAGAGTAGATGGTCGGTGGGAGTGTGTGTTTGTCGAGACTGATATGTTGTGTGTGAATTATGTTTGTGTGTGTGTGTGTGTAAGTAGAGGAGAGAGTGTGAGTGAGTGTGAGTGTGTGTGTGTGTATGTGTATGTATGTGTGAGAGTCGGTGGACGAGAGTGATAGTGATAGTGTGTGTGGGTTGCGGGTTGCGGGTTGCGGGTTGCGGGTTGTTATTTGTAAGTGTAGAGTTGTGAGTTGTGAGTTTTGAGTTGTGTGTGGTATTGTGTGTGATGTTGCTCGAATGTCGCTCGATGTGTGTTGTTGGTTTTTGTGTGTTTGTGTGTTGTTTGTAGTGTATGGAGCGCGCGGGTAGCTCAGTGGTAGAGCGTTCGATTGCAGCTCGAAGGGTCACTGGTTCGAATCCGGTCTCGCGCTCGTTTTTGCTTTTGCTTTTTGCTTTTTGCTTTTGTTTTTGTTTTTGCTGTTGTTTGTTTATCCATTGTCATCTACATGCCCATGCCCATGGCGGTGTATGCGTTATTGCTTTGTTGTCTTTTCCTGCACCGTACTTGCACTTGTACTTGACCCTGTACTTGACATTGTTGCTAGATGTCTCGACTTCAGCCGGATATCCATAAATATGAAGCGAAGCCGAGCGCAACAATATCAAGGCAAGCGAAACCGAATCAACTGCACAGTCCAGTAAGGTCGAGTCTGGCGGTGGCGAGCAGACCAGAACCAAAGTACTTCAGTAAACGTGTGGTGTGCATATACTGCTCGGCAGATGTTCTTTGGTCGTCGATCAAGTCGCTGAAGCGTGAACGGCTGGGTCACTGAGTGACTGAGTGACTGAGTGACTGTCCGAACGATGGATGGATGGATGAATGGCTGTTCGTTCTTGTTGCTGGCAGTGTTGTATTGGTTTGTGATGGTGGTATTGTTATTGTCAATAGTATTGGTAGCACAAGTGAATAGACAGTGCTGGCAATTCGGCAAGAGGAGGCATCGAACTGGCGTGTGTCATTGCGTCATTGCGTCATTGCGTCATTGCGTCATTGCGTCATTGCGTCTGCGCAAATGGAAGTTTGTGGGAGAATGTAGACGTAAGGGTAAGGGTAAGGGTAAAGGGTACGTGCGTGTGTGCGCGCGATTTTGTAGTCGTGTATCAATTTTGTACATTTGTATGCGTTCGTGTTTGAATATCTAGTGTGTTTTGTGTTTTGTGTTTTGTGTTTTCGTTGTGTGTGAAGGTAGGTTGTCGTCACGAGTGGTTTGTGCAGTGTATTTGCTGTCGCAATGGCTTTGTGGTTTACTTTTGTGTTTGAGGTTGCGGGTTGCGGGTTGCGATTGCGATCGTGCATGTTGATATGTTGATCAGGCGGGTGTATGTGAACCACGTTGGCGGAAAGAGTAGATGGTCGGTGGGAGTGTGTGTTTGTCGAGACTGATATGTTGTGTGTGAATTATGTTTGTGTGTGTGTGTGTGTAAGTAGAGGAGAGAGTGTGAGTGAGTGTGAGTGTGTGTGTGTGTGTATGTGTATGTATGTGTGAGAGTCGGTGGACGAGAGTGATAGTGATAGTGTGTGTGGGTTGCGGGTTGCGGGTTGCGGGTTGCGGGTTGTTATTTGTAAGTGTAGAGTTGTGAGTTGTGAGTTTTGAGTTGTGTGTGGTATTGTGTGTGATGTTGCTCGAATGTCGCTCGATGTGTGTTGTTGGTTTTTGTGTGTTTGTGTGTTGTTTGTAGTGTATGGAGCGCGCGGGTAGCTCAGTGGTAGAGCGTTCGATTGCAGCTCGAAGGGTCACTGGTTCGAATCCGGTCTCGCGCTCGTTTTTGCTTTTGCTTTTTGCTTTTTGCTTTTGTTTTTGTTTTTGCTGTTGTTTGTTTATCCATTGTCATCTACATGCCCATGCCCATGGCGGTGTATGCGTTATTGCTTTGTTGTCTTTTCCTGCACCGTACTTGCACTTGTACTTGACCCTGTACTTGACATTGTTGCTAGATGTCTCGACTTCAGCCGGATATCCATAAATATGAAGCGAAGCCGAGCGCAACAATATCAAGGCAAGCGAAACCGAATCAACTGCACAGTCCAGTAAGGTCGAGTCTGGCGGTGGCGAGCAGACCAGAACCAAAGTACTTCAGTAAACGTGTGGTGTGCATATACTGCTCGGCAGATGTTCTTTGGTCGTCGATCAAGTCGCTGAAGCGTGAACGGCTGGGTCACTGAGTGACTGAGTGACTGAGTGACTGTCCGAACGATGGATGGATGGATGAATGGCTGTTCGTTCTTGTTGCTGGCAGTGTTGTATTGGTTTGTGATGGTGGTATTGTTATTGTCAATAGTATTGGTAGCACAAGTGAATAGACAGTGCTGGCAATTCGGCAAGAGGAGGCATCGAACTGGCGTGTGTCATTGCGTCATTGCGTCATTGCGTCATTGCGTCATTGCGTCATTGCGTCTGCGCAAATGGAAGTTTGTGGGAGAATGTAGACGTAAGGGTAAGGGTAAGGGTAAAGGGTACGTGCGTGTGTGCGCGCGATTTTGTAGTCGTGTATCAATTTTGTACATTTGTATGCGTTCGTGTTTGAATATCTAGTGTGTTTTGTGTTTGTGTTTTGTGTTTTGTGTTTTCGTTGTGTGTGAAGGTAGGTTGTCGTCACGAGTGGTTTGTGCAGTGTATTTGCTGTCGCAATGGCTTTGTGGTTTACTTTTGTGTTTGAGGTTGCGGGTTGCGGGTTGCGATTGCGATCGTGCATGTTGATATGTTGATCAGGCGGGTGTATGTGAACCACGTTGGCGGAAAGAGTAGATGGTCGGTGGGAGTGTGTGTTTGTCGAGACTGATATGTTGTGTGTGAATTATGTTTGTGTGTGTGTGTGTGTAAGTAGAGGAGAGAGTGTGAGTGAGTGTGAGTGTGTGTGTGTGTGTATGTGTATGTATGTGTGAGAGTCGGTGGACGAGAGTGATAGTGATAGTGTGTGTGGTGGGTTGCGGGTTGCGGGTTGCGGGTTGCGGGTTGTTATTTGTAAGTGTAGAGTTGTGAGTTGTGAGTTTTGAGTTGTGTGTGGTATTGTGTGTGATGTTGCTCGAATGTCGCTCGATGTGTGTTGTTGGTTTTTGTGTGTTTGTGTGTTGTTTGTAGTGTATGGAGCGCGCGGGTAGCTCAGTGGTAGAGCGTTCGATTGCAGCTCGAAGGGTCACTGGTTCGAATCCGGTCTCGCGCTCGTTTTTGCTTTTGCTTTTTGCTTTTTGCTTTTGTTTTTGTTTTTGCTGTTGTTTGTTTATCCATTGTCATCTACATGCCCATGCCCATGGCGGTGTATGCGTTATTGCTTTGTTGTCTTTTCCTGCACCGTACTTGCACTTGTACTTGACCCTGTACTTGACATTGTTGCTAGATGTCTCGACTTCAGCCGGATATCCATAAATATGAAGCGAAGCCGAGCGCAACAATATCAAGGCAAGCGAAACCGAATCAACTGCACAGTCCAGTAAGGTCGAGTCTGGCGGTGGCGAGCAGACCAGAACCAAAGTACTTCAGTAAACGTGTGGTGTGCATATACTGCTCGGCAGATGTTCTTTGGTCGTCGATCAAGTCGCTGAAGCGTGAACGGCTGGGTCACTGAGTGACTGAGTGACTGAGTGACTGAGTGACTGAGTGACTGAGTGACTGTCCGAACGATGGATGGATGGATGAATGGCTGTTCGTTCTTGTTGCTGGCAGTGTTGTATTGGTTTGTGATGGTGGTATTGCTATTGTCAATAGTATTGGTAGCACAAGTGAATAGACAGTGCTGGCAATTCGGCAAGAGGAGGCATCGAACTGGCGTGTGTCATTGCGTCATTGCGTCATTGCGTCATTGCGTCATTGCGTCATTGCGTCTGCGCAAATGGAAGTTTGTGGGAGAATGTAGACGTAAGGGTAAGGGTAAGGGTAAAGGGTACGTGCGTGTGTGCGCGCGATTTTGTAGTCGTGTATCAATTTTGTACATTTGTATGCGTTCGTGTTTGAATATCTAGTGTGTTTTGTGTTTTGTGTTTTGTGTTTTGTGTTTTCGTTGTGTGTGAAGGTAGGTTGTCGTCACGAGTGGTTTGTGCAGTGTATTTGCTGTCGCAATGGCTTTGTGGTTTACTTTTGTGTTTGAGGTTGCGGGTTGCGGGTTGCGATTGCGATCGTGCATGTTGATATGTTGATCAGGCGGGTGTATGTGAACCACGTTGGCGGAAAGAGTAGATGGTCGGTGGGAGTGTGTGTTTGTCGAGACTGATATGTTGTGTGTGAATTATGTTTGTGTGTGTGTGTGTGTAAGTAGAGGAGAGAGTGTGAGTGAGTGTGAGTGTGTGTGTGTGTGTATGTGTGTATGTGTGTATGTGTGTATGTGTGCATGTGTATGTATGTGTGAGAGTCGGTGGACGAGAGTGATAGTGATAGTGTGTGTGGGTTGCGGGTTGCGGGTTGTTATTTGTAAGTGTAGAGTTGTGAGTTGTGAGTTTTGAGTTGTGTGTGGTATTGTGTGTGATGTTGCTCGAATGTCGCTCGATGTGTGTTGTTGGTTTTTGTGTGTTTGTGTGTTGTTTGTAGTGTATGGAGCGCGCGGGTAGCTCAGTGGTAGAGCGTTCGATTGCAGCTCGAAGGGTCACTGGTTCGAATCCGGTCTCGCGCTCGTTTTTGCTTTTGCTTTTGCTTTTTGCTTTTTGCTTTTTGCTTTTTGCTTTTTGCTTTTTGCTTTTGCTTTGTTTTTGTTTTTGCTGTTGTTTGTTTATCCATTGTCATCTACATGCCCATGCCCATGGCGGTGTATGCGTTATTGCTTTGTTGTCTTTTCCTGCACCGTACTTGTACTTGTACTTGACCCTGTACTTGACATTGTTGCTAGATGTCTCGACTTCAGCCGGATATCCATAAATATGAAGCGAAGCCGAGCGCAACAATATCAAGGCAAGCGAAACCGAATCAACTGCACAGTCCAGTAAGGTCGAGTCTGGCGGTGGCGAGCAGACCAGAACCAAAGTACTTCAGTAAACGTGTGGTGTGCATATACTGCTCGGCAGATGTTCTTTGGTCGTCGATCAAGTCGCTGAAGCGTGAACGGCTGGGTCACTGAGTGACTGAGTGACTGAGTGACTGTCCGAACGATGGATGGATGGATGAATGGCTGTTCGTTCTTGTTGCTGGCAGTGTTGTATTGGTTTGTGATGGTGGTATTGTTATTGTCAATAGTATTGGTAGCACAAGTGAATAGACAGTGCTGGCAATTCGGCAAGAGGAGGCATCGAACTGGCGTGTGTCATTGCGTCATTGCGTCATTGCGTCATTGCGTCATTGCGTCATTGCGTCTGCGCAAATGGAAGTTTGTGGGAGAATGTAGACGTAAGGGTAAGGGTAAGGGTAAAGGGTACGTGCGTGTGTGCGCGCGATTTTGTAGTCGTGTATCAATTTTGTACATTTGTATGCGTTCGTGTTTGAATATCTAGTGTGTTTTGTGTTTTGTGTTTTGTGTTTTCGTTGTGTGTGAAGGTAGGTTGTCGTCACGAGTGGTTTGTGCAGTGTATTTGCTGTCGCAATGGCTTTGTGGTTTACTTTTGTGTTTGAGGTTGCGGGTTGCGGGTTGCGATTGCGATCGTGCATGTTGATATGTTGATCAGGCGGGTGTATGTGAACCACGTTGGCGGAAAGAGTAGATGGTCGGTGGGAGTGTGTGTTTGTCGAGACTGATATGTTGTGTGTGAATTATGTTTGTGTGTGTGTGTGTAAGTAGAGGAGAGAGTGTGAGTGAGTGTGAGTGTGTGTGTGTGTGTATGTGTATGTATGTGTGAGAGTCGGTGGACGAGAGTGATAGTGATAGTGTGTGTGGGTTGCGGGTTGCGGGTTGCGGGTTGCGGGTTGTTATTTGTAAGTGTAGAGTTGTGAGTTGTGAGTTTTGAGTTGTGTGTGGTATTGTGTGTGATGTTGCTCGAATGTCGCTCGATGTGTGTTGTTGGTTTTTGTGTGTTTGTGTGTTGTTTGTAGTGTATGGAGCGCGCGGGTAGCTCAGTGGTAGAGCGTTCGATTGCAGCTCGAAGGGTCACTGGTTCGAATCCGGTCTCGCGCTCGTTTTTTGCTTTTGCTTTTTGCTTTTTGCTTTTGTTTTTGTTTTTGCTGTTGTTTGTTTATCCATTGTCATCTACATGCCCATGCCCATGGCGGTGTATGCGTTATTGCTTTGTTGTCTTTTCCTGCACCGTACTTGCACTTGTACTTGACCCTGTACTTGACATTGTTGCTAGATGTCTCGACTTCAGCCGGATATCCATAAATATGAAGCGAAGCCGAGCGCAACAATATCAAGGCAAGCGAAACCGAATCAACTGCACAGTCCAGTAAGGTCGAGTCTGGCGGTGGCGAGCAGACCAGAACCAAAGTACTTCAGTAAACGTGTGGTGTGCATATACTGCTCGGCAGATGTTCTTTGGTCGTCGATCAAGTCGCTGAAGCGTGAACGGCTGGGTCACTGAGTGACTGAGTGACTGAGTGACTGTCCGAACGATGGATGGATGGATGAATGGCTGTTCGTTCTTGTTGCTGGCAGTGTTGTATTGGTTTGTGATGGTGGTATTGTTATTGTCAATAGTATTGGTAGCACAAGTGAATAGACAGTGCTGGCAATTCGGCAAGAGGAGGCATCGAACTGGCGTGTGTCATTGCGTCATTGCGTCATTGCGTCATTGCGTCATTGCGTCATTGCGTCTGCGCAAATGGAAGTTTGTGGGAGAATGTAGACGTAAGGGTAAGGGTAAGGGTAAAGGGTACGTGCGTGTGTGCGCGCGATTTTGTAGTCGTGTATCAATTTTGTACATTTGTATGCGTTCGTGTTTGAATATCTAGTGTGTTTTGTGTTTTGTGTTTTGTGTTTGTGTTTCGTTGTGTGTGAAGGTAGGTTGTCGTCACGAGTGGTTTGTGCAGTGTATTTGCTGTCGCAATGGCTTTGTGGTTTACTTTTGTGTTTGAGGTTGCGGGTTGCGGGTTGCGATTGCGATCGTGCATGTTGATATGTTGATCAGGCGGGTGTATGTGAACCACGTTGGCGGAAAGAGTAGATGGTCGGTGGGAGTGTGTGTTTGTCGAGACTGATATGTTGTGTGTGAATTATGTTTGTGTGTGTGTGTGTGTAAGTAGAGGAGAGAGTGTGAGTGAGTGTGAGTGTGTGTGTGTGTGTATGTGTATGTATGTGTGAGAGTCGGTGGACGAGAGTGATAGTGATAGTGTGTGTGGGTTGCGGGTTGCGGGTTGCGGGTTGCGGGTTGTTATTTGTAAGTGTAGAGTTGTGAGTTGTGAGTTTTGAGTTGTGTGTGGTATTGTGTGTGATGTTGCTCGAATGTCGCTCGATGTGTGTTGTTGGTTTTTGTGTGTTTGTGTGTTGTTTGTAGTGTATGGAGCGCGCGGGTAGCTCAGTGGTAGAGCGTTCGATTGCAGCTCGAAGGGTCACTGGTTCGAATCCGGTCTCGCGCTCGTTTTTGCTTTTGCTTTTTGCTTTTTGCTTTTGTTTTTGTTTTTGCTGTTGTTTGTTTATCCATTGTCATCTACATGCCCATGCCCATGGCGGTGTATGCGTTATTGCTTTGTTGTCTTTTCCTGCACCGTACTTGCACTTGTACTTGACCCTGTACTTGACATTGTTGCTAGATGTCTCGACTTCAGCCGGATATCCATAAATATGAAGCGAAGCCGAGCGCAACAATATCAAGGCAAGCGAAACCGAATCAACTGCACAGTCCAGTAAGGTCGAGTCTGGCGGTGGCGAGCAGACCAGAACCAAAGTACTTCAGTAAACGTGTGGTGTGCATATACTGCTCGGCAGATGTTCTTTGGTCGTCGATCAAGTCGCTGAAGCGTGAACGGCTGGGTCACTGAGTGACTGAGTGACTGAGTGACTGTCCGAACGATGGATGGATGGATGAATGGCTGTTCGTTCTTGTTGCTGGCAGTGTTGTATTGGTTTGTGATGGTGGTATTGTTATTGTCAATAGTATTGGTAGCACAAGTGAATAGACAGTGCTGGCAATTCGGCAAGAGGAGGCATCGAACTGGCGTGTGTCATTGCGTCATTGCGTCATTGCGTCATTGCGTCATTGCGTCATTGCGTCATTGCGTCTGCGCAAATGGAAGTTTGTGGGAGAATGTAGACGTAAGGGTAAGGGTAAGGGTAAAGGGTACGTGCGTGTGTGCGCGCGATTTTGTAGTCGTGTATCAATTTTGTACATTTGTATGCGTTCGTGTTTGAATATCTAGTGTGTTTTGTGTTTTGTGTTTTGTGTTTTCGTTGTGTGTGAAGGTAGGTTGTCGTCACGAGTGGTTTGTGCAGTGTATTTGCTGTCGCAATGGCTTTGTGGTTTACTTTTGTGTTTGAGGTTGCGGGTTGCGGGTTGCGATTGCGATCGTGCATGTTGATATGTTGATCAGGCGGGTGTATGTGAACCACGTTGGCGGAAAGAGTAGATGGTCGGTGGGAGTGTGTGTTTGTCGAGACTGATATGTTGTGTGTGAATTATGTTTGTGTGTGTGTGTGTGTAAGTAGAGGAGAGAGTGTGAGTGAGTGTGAGTGTGTGTGTGTGTGTATGTGTATGTATGTGTGAGAGTCGGTGGACGAGAGTGATAGTGATAGTGTGTGTGGGTTGCGGGTTGCGGGTTGCGGGTTGCGGGTTGTTATTTGTAAGTGTAGAGTTGTGAGTTGTGAGTTTTGAGTTGTGTGTGGTATTGTGTGTGATGTTGCTCGAATGTCGCTCGATGTGTGTTGTTGGTTTTTGTGTGTTTGTGTGTTGTTTGTAGTGTATGGAGCGCGCGGGTAGCTCAGTGGTAGAGCGTTCGATTGCAGCTCGAAGGGTCACTGGTTCGAATCCGGTCTCGCGCTCGTTTTTGCTTTTGCTTTTTGCTTTTTGCTTTTGTTTTTGTTTTTGCTGTTGTTTGTTTATCCATTGTCATCTACATGCCCATGCCCATGGCGGTGTATGCGTTATTGCTTTGTTGTCTTTTCCTGCACCGTACTTGCACTTGTACTTGACCCTGTACTTGACATTGTTGCTAGATGTCTCGACTTCAGCCGGATATCCATAAATATGAAGCGAAGCCGAGCGCAACAATATCAAGGCAAGCGAAACCGAATCAACTGCACAGTCCAGTAAGGTCGAGTCTGGCGGTGGCGAGCAGACCAGAACCAAAGTACTTCAGTAAACGTGTGGTGTGCATATACTGCTCGGCAGATGTTCTTTGGTCGTCGATCAAGTCGCTGAAGCGTGAACGGCTGGGTCACTGAGTGACTGAGTGACTGAGTGACTGAGTGACTGAGTGACTGAGTGACTGTCCGAACGATGGATGGATGGATGAATGGCTGTTCGTTCTTGTTGCTGGCAGTGTTGTATTGGTTTGTGATGGTGGTATTGCTATTGTCAATAGTATTGGTAGCACAAGTGAATAGACAGTGCTGGCAATTCGGCAAGAGGAGGCATCGAACTGGCGTGTGTCATTGCGTCATTGCGTCATTGCGTCATTGCGTCATTGCGTCATTGCGTCTGCGCAAATGGAAGTTTGTGGGAGAATGTAGACGTAAGGGTAAGGGTAAGGGTAAAGGGTACGTGCGTGTGTGCGCGCGATTTTGTAGTCGTGTATCAATTTTGTACATTTGTATGCGTTCGTGTTTGAATATCTAGTGTGTTTTGTGTTTTGTGTTTTGTGTTTTGTGTTTTGTGTTTTCGTTGTGTGTGAAGGTAGGTTGTCGTCACGAGTGGTTTGTGCAGTGTATTTGCTGTCGCAATGGCTTTGTGGTTTACTTTTGTGTTTGAGGTTGCGGGTTGCGGGTTGCGATTGCGATCGTGCATGTTGATATGTTGATCAGGCGGGTGTATGTGAACCACGTTGGCGGAAAGAGTAGATGGTCGGTGGGAGTGTGTGTTTGTCGAGACTGATATGTTGTGTGTGAATTATGTTTGTGTGTGTGTGTGTGTAAGTAGAGGAGAGAGTGTGAGTGAGTGTGAGTGTGTGTGTGTGTGTATGTGTATGTATGTGTGAGAGTCGGTGGACGAGAGTGATAGTGATAGTGTGTGTGGGTTGCGGGTTGCGGGTTGCGGGTTGCGGGTTGTTATTTGTAAGTGTAGAGTTGTGAGTTGTGAGTTTTGAGTTGTGTGTGGTATTGTGTGTGATGTTGCTCGAATGTCGCTCGATGTGTGTTGTTGGTTTTTGTGTGTTTGTGTGTTGTTTGTAGTGTATGGAGCGCGCGGGTAGCTCAGTGGTAGAGCGTTCGATTGCAGCTCGAAGGGTCACTGGTTCGAATCCGGTCTCGCGCTCGTTTTTGCTTTTGCTTTTTGCTTTTTGCTTTTGTTTTTGTTTTTGCTGTTGTTTGTTTATCCATTGTCATCTACATGCCCATGCCCATGGCGGTGTATGCGTTATTGCTTTGTTGTCTTTTCCTGCACCGTACTTGCACTTGTACTTGACCCTGTACTTGACATTGTTGCTAGATGTCTCGACTTCAGCCGGATATCCATAAATATGAAGCGAAGCCGAGCGCAACAATATCAAGGCAAGCGAAACCGAATCAACTGCACAGTCCAGTAAGGTCGAGTCTGGCGGTGGCGAGCAGACCAGAACCAAAGTACTTCAGTAAACGTGTGGTGTGCATATACTGCTCGGCAGATGTTCTTTGGTCGTCGATCAAGTCGCTGAAGCGTGAACGGCTGGGTCACTGAGTGACTGAGTGACTGAGTGACTGAGTGACTGAGTGACTGAGTGACTGTCCGAACGATGGATGGATGGATGAATGGCTGTTCGTTCTTGTTGCTGGCAGTGTTGTATTGGTTTGTGATGGTGGTATTGTTATTGTCAATAGTATTGGTAGCACAAGTGAATAGACAGTGCTGGCAATTCGGCAAGAGGAGGCATCGAACTGGCGTGTGTCATTGCGTCATTGCGTCATTGCGTCATTGCGTCATTGCGTCATTGCGTCTGCGCAAATGGAAGTTTGTGGGAGAATGTAGACGTAAGGGTAAGGGTAAGGGTAAAGGGTACGTGCGTGTGTGCGCGCGATTTTGTAGTCGTGTATCAATTTTGTATATTTGTATGCGTTCGTGTTTGAATATCTAGTGTGTTTTGTGTTTTGTGTTTTGTGTTTTGTGTTTTCGTTGTGTGTGAAGGTAGGTTGTCGTCACGAGTGGTTTGTGCAGTGTATTTGCTGTCGCAATGGCTTTGTGGTTTACTTTTGTGTTTGAGGTTGCGGGTTGCGGGTTGCGATTGCGATCGTGCATGTTGATATGTTGATCAGGCGGGTGTATGTGAACCACGTTGGCGGAAAGAGTAGATGGTCGGTGGGAGTGTGTGTTTGTCGAGACTGATATGTTGTGTGTGAATTATGTTTGTGTGTGTGTGTGTAAGTAGAGGAGAGAGTGTGAGTGAGTGTGAGTGTGTGTGTGTATGTGTGTATGTGTGTATGTGTGTATGTGTGTATGTGTGTATGTGTGTATGTGTGTATGTGTGTATGTGTGTATGTGTGTATGTGTGTATGTGTGTATGTGTATGTATGTGTGAGAGTCGGTGGACGAGAGTGATAGTGATAGTGTGTGTGGGTTGCGGGTTGCGGGTTGCGGGTTGCGGGTTGTTATTTGTAAGTGTAGAGTTGTGAGTTGTGAGTTTTGAGTTGTGTGTGGTATTGTGTGTGATGTTGCTCGAATGTCGCTCGATGTGTGTTGTTGGTTTTTGTGTGTTTGTGTGTTGTTTGTAGTGTATGGAGCGCGCGGGTAGCTCAGTGGTAGAGCGTTCGATTGCAGCTCGAAGGGTCACTGGTTCGAATCCGGTCTCGCGCTCGTTTTTTGCTTTTGCTTTTTGCTTTTTGCTTTTTGCTTTTTGCTTTTTGCTTTTTGCTTTTGTTTTTGTTTTTGCTGTTGTTTGTTTATCCATTGTCATCTACATGCCCATGCCCATGGCGGTGTATGCGTTATTGCTTTGTTGTCTTTTCCTGCACCGTACTTGTACTTGTACTTGTACTTGACCCTGTACTTGACATTGTTGCTAGATGTCTCGACTTCAGCCGGATATCCATAAATATGAAGCGAAGCCGAGCGCAACAATATCAAGGCAAGCGAAACCGAATCAACTGCACAGTCCAGTAAGGTCGAGTCTGGCGGTGGCGAGCAGACCAGAACCAAAGTACTTCAGTAAACGTGTGGTGTGCATATACTGCTCGGCAGATGTTCTTTGGTCGTCGATCAAGTCGCTGAAGCGTGAACGGCTGGGTCACTGAGTGACTGAGTGACTGAGTGACTGAGTGACTGAGTGACTGAGTGACTGTCCGAACGATGGATGGATGGATGAATGGCTGTTCGTTCTTGTTGCTGGCAGTGTTGTATAGGTTTGTGATGGTGGTATTGTTATTGTCAATAGTATTGGTAGCACAAGTGAATAGACAGTGCTGGCAATTCGGCAAGAGGAGGCATCGAACTGGCGTGTGTCATTGCGTCATTGCGTCATTGCGTCATTGCGTCATTGCGTCATTGCGTCTGCGCAAATGGAAGTTTGTGGGAGAATGTAGACGTAAGGGTAAGGGTAAGGGTAAAGGGTACGTGCGTGTGTGCGCGCGATTTTGTAGTCGTGTATCAATTTTGTACATTTGTATGCGTTCGTGTTTGAATATCTAGTGTGTTTTGTGTTTTGTGTTTTGTGTTTTGTGTTTTCGTTGTGTGTGAAGGTAGGTTGTCGTCACGAGTGGTTTGTGCAGTGTATTTGCTGTCGCAATGGCTTTGTGGTTTACTTTTGTGTTTGAGGTTGCGGGTTGCGGGTTGCGATTGCGATCGTGCATGTTGATATGTTGATCAGGCGGGTGTATGTGAACCACGTTGGCGGAAAGAGTAGATGGTCGGTGGGAGTGTGTGTTTGTCGAGACTGATATGTTGTGTGTGAATTATGTTTGTGTGTGTGTGTGTAAGTAGAGGAGAGAGTGTGAGTGAGTGTGAGTGTGTGTGTGTGTGTATGTGTGTATGTGTGTATGTGTGTATGTGTATGTATGTGTGAGAGTCGGTGGACGAGAGTGATAGTGATAGTGTGTGTGGGTTGCGGGTTGCGGGTTGTTATTTGTAAGTGTAGAGTTGTGAGTTGTGAGTTTTGAGTTGTGTGTGGTATTGTGTGTGATGTTGCTCGAATGTCGCTCGATGTGTGTTGTTGGTTTTTGTGTGTTTGTGTGTTGTTTGTAGTGTATGGAGCGCGCGGGTAGCTCAGTGGTAGAGCGTTCGATTGCAGCTCGAAGGGTCACTGGTTCGAATCCGGTCTCGCGCTCGTTTTTGCTTTTGCTTTTTGCTTTTTGCTTTTTGCTTTTTGCTTTTTGCTTTTGTTTTTGTTTTTGCTGTTGTTTGTTTATCCATTGTCATCTACATGCCCATGCCCATGGCGGTGTATGCGTTATTGCTTTGTTGTCTTTTCCTGCACCGTACTTGTACTTGTACTTGTACTTGACCCTGTACTTGACATTGTTGCTAGATGTCTCGACTTCAGCCGGATATCCATAAATATGAAGCGAAGCCGAGCGCAACAATATCAAGGCAAGCGAAACCGAATCAACTGCACAGTCCAGTAAGGTCGAGTCTGGCGGTGGCGAGCAGACCAGAACCAAAGTACTTCAGTAAACGTGTGGTGTGCATATACTGCTCGGCAGATGTTCTTTGGTCGTCGATCAAGTCGCTGAAGCGTGAACGGCTGGGTCACTGAGTGACTGAGTGACTGAGTGACTGAGTGACTGAGTGACTGAGTGACTGTCCGAACGATGGATGGATGGATGAATGGCTGTTCGTTCTTGTTGCTGGCAGTGTTGTATAGGTTTGTGATGGTGGTATTGTTATTGTCAATAGTATTGGTAGCACAAGTGAATAGACAGTGCTGGCAATTCGGCAAGAGGAGGCATCGAACTGGCGTGTGTCATTGCGTCATTGCGTCATTGCGTCATTGCGTCATTGCGTCATTGCGTCTGCGCAAATGGAAGTTTGTGGGAGAATGTAGACGTAAGGGTAAGGGTAAGGGTAAAGGGTACGTGCGTGTGTGCGCGCGATTTTGTAGTCGTGTATCAATTTTGTACATTTGTATGCGTTCGTGTTTGAATATCTAGTGTGTTTTGTGTTTTGTGTTTTGTGTTTTGTGTTTTCGTTGTGTGTGAAGGTAGGTTGTCGTCACGAGTGGTTTGTGCAGTGTATTTGCTGTCGCAATGGCTTTGTGGTTTACTTTTGTGTTTGAGGTTGCGGGTTGCGGGTTGCGATTGCGATCGTGCATGTTGATATGTTGATCAGGCGGGTGTATGTGAACCACGTTGGCGGAAAGAGTAGATGGTCGGTGGGAGTGTGTGTTTGTCGAGACTGATATGTTGTGTGTGAATTATGTTTGTGTGTGTGTGTGTAAGTAGAGGAGAGAGTGTGAGTGAGTGTGAGTGTGTGTGTGTGTGTATGTGTGTATGTGTGTATGTGTGTATGTGTATGTATGTGTGAGAGTCGGTGGACGAGAGTGATAGTGATAGTGTGTGTGGGTTGCGGGTTGCGGGTTGTTATTTGTAAGTGTAGAGTTGTGAGTTGTGAGTTTTGAGTTGTGTGTGGTATTGTGTGTGATGTTGCTCGAATGTCGCTCGATGTGTGTTGTTGGTTTTTGTGTGTTTGTGTGTTGTTTGTAGTGTATGGAGCGCGCGGGTAGCTCAGTGGTAGAGCGTTCGATTGCAGCTCGAAGGGTCACTGGTTCGAATCCGGTCTCGCGCTCGTTTTTGCTTTTGCTTTTTGCTTTTTGCTTTTTGCTTTTTGCTTTTTGCTTTTTGCTTTTGTTTTTGTTTTTGCTGTTGTTTGTTTATCCATTGTCATCTACATGCCCATGCCCATGGCGGTGTATGCGTTATTGCTTTGTTGTCTTTTCCTGCACCGTACTTGTACTTGTACTTGTACTTGACCCTGTACTTGACATTGTTGCTAGATGTCTCGACTTCAGCCGGATATCCATAAATATGAAGCGAAGCCGAGCGCAACAATATCAAGGCAAGCGAAACCGAATCAACTGCACAGTCCAGTAAGGTCGAGTCTGGCGGTGGCGAGCAGACCAGAACCAAAGTACTTCAGTAAACGTGTGGTGTGCATATACTGCTCGGCAGATGTTCTTTGGTCGTCGATCAAGTCGCTGAAGCGTGAACGGCTGGGTCACTGAGTGACTGAGTGACTGAGTGACTGAGTGACTGAGTGACTGTCCGAACGATGGATGGATGGATGAATGGCTGTTCGTTCTTGTTGCTGGCAGTGTTGTATAGGTTTGTGATGGTGGTATTGTTATTGTCAATAGTATTGGTAGCACAAGTGAATAGACAGTGCTGGCAATTCGGCAAGAGGAGGCATCGAACTGGCGTGTGTCATTGCGTCATTGCGTCATTGCGTCATTGCGTCATTGCGTCATTGCGTCTGCGCAAATGGAAGTTTGTGGGAGAATGTAGACGTAAGGGTAAGGGTAAGGGTAAAGGGTACGTGCGTGTGTGCGCGCGATTTTGTAGTCGTGTATCAATTTTGTACATTTGTATGCGTTCGTGTTTGAATATCTAGTGTGTTTTGTGTTTTGTGTTTTGTGTTTTGTGTTTTCGTTGTGTGTGAAGGTAGGTTGTCGTCACGAGTGGTTTGTGCAGTGTATTTGCTGTCGCAATGGCTTTGTGGTTTACTTTTGTGTTTGAGGTTGCGGGTTGCGGGTTGCGATTGCGATCGTGCATGTTGATATGTTGATCAGGCGGGTGTATGTGAACCACGTTGGCGGAAAGAGTAGATGGTCGGTGGGAGTGTGTGTTTGTCGAGACTGATATGTTGTGTGTGAATTATGTTTGTGTGTGTGTGTGTGTGTAAGTAGAGGAGAGAGTGTGAGTGAGTGTGAGTGAGTGTGTGTGTATGTGTGTATGTGTGTATGTGTGTATGTGTGTATGTGTGTATGTGTATGTATGTGTGAGAGTCGGTGGACGAGAGTGATAGTGATAGTGTGTGTGGGTTGCGGGTTGCGGGTTGTTATTTGTAAGTGTAGAGTTGTGAGTTGTGAGTTTTGAGTTGTGTGTGGTATTGTGTGTGATGTTGCTCGAATGTCGCTCGATGTGTGTTGTTGGTTTTTGTGTGTTTGTGTGTTGTTTGTAGTGTATGGAGCGCGCGGGTAGCTCAGTTGAAAGGTTGTCTATTACCATAATAGACTGAGTGACTTCTCAATCTACCTAGCTAAGACTACTATCGGCTGAACATAAATACTATGATACAAAGTATGAGTGATGGTCTTGAGTCTGGGAGTGGTGGTCTTGGTGTCTGGGAGTGTTGGTCGTGGTGTCGGAGTTGGTGTTGGTGTCGATTGTTGGTCGGAAGTGTGCGGGTGTTGTGTTTTTGGTTCTTGTATCGGACTTCCCAATAGCTCAAACGGTCGAGCAGCAGGATCACAACCTGCAGGTCGTGGGTTCGATCCCGGCAGCGGGCACTTTTCGCTGTTGTCTTCCATTGGTTCGCCTCTGCGCCGCGGGGCTTGGCACGAAATGGATGGCAGCAGTCGAAATGCGCGTTGTCGTCCGATTGTAAAAAGAGCCAGCAACAGCTGTTTCTTTCCCAACCTTCAGATTACGCGCCATTCCGCTTTTTGCCGGCTCCAGACGACACCATCTTCAGCACCGTCGACGTCAAATGAGATCACCGACGAGTGGTGCGCTTGTGCTTGAGTGTGACGATGTGTGCATTCGGGAGGGCCGAGGGTCTCCTGTCCGCGGAGTCGTTCTTGAGTCGAGTGTGCTGCTTGTTGGTGTGCTTGTGTGGCTGTCGTCGGTGTGTTGCTGTACATGTTGCGCTTGAGCCGTGGCGTTGTTGTGTTCAAGAGCGAGACTGTGTGCATTCGGGAGGGCTGAGGGTCTCCTGTCCGAGTCTTGTTCGTGGACACGCGTCGTCGCGGGCACGAGTGCGCGTGTGCAGCACGACTGGTGGTGCCGTGTGGGTCGCGCTTGAAGCGGAATGCTACAAGTCGCGCACACCAAGTCGACTTGAGTCGGAGGTAACAAACGCTTGGAACGCTGTGTTTGTCTTCATCGTCGCGAGCACCCGTTGTAACGCTTGTGTGTCTTCGTGCTCGTACAGGCGCCGCTTGAAGAACCGAACGTGCGCTGCAAACGTCGCGAAAACCACCAAGAGCGCTTGAGCAGCAGGCGTCGGCCGTCGAAGATCAAACAAGCAGCGGTTGCGATCGCTCCAGACGAAGTGCAGCGTGACCGCGCGCAGTACGTGCCAAGCATCGCCGACGACGTCTTCGCAGTCTTCCCAGTCGGTTCGCACGCGCATCTTCCGCCCCAAGGCGATGTCCAGCCACGTCGGCCGCGCAACGAAGAACGGCGCGACGAGTCGCGAGACCTCGCGCCAGAGCTGCGATGCGAGCGTGCAGTCGAAGAACAAGTGCTGCTCGGACTCGATCGCGTTGCAGCCGTCGCGCATGCAGACACGAATGCCCGGATGCTACGGCTCCAAGAACCAGAAGCGAGAGCGCACGGGCAGAAGACGGAAGGCGAGACGGAACTGCAGATCGTCGAAGACCGGCAGCAAGATCCTGCGCAGGCGCTTGCCGTGCTGCACGAAGCCCTTGATCTGCTGCTCGTCGACTCGCTGCGAGTGGATCTGCATCGGGTGCTGCTTCGTCGGGGTCTTGGGCATCCAGACGACTCGAAGAAGCGCTGACCGCGGGATCGCCGGGATCAAGCACGTCTTCACGCCGCTCGTGCAGCCCACGTACGGAAGCAAACGACGGTCGCTGGTACTCGAGGCGTCGAAGACGAGCTCCAGCGCGCCAAGTCGCTCGACGATCTGCGTTGCTTCACGATGCAGCGTGCCCAGCCACTTCGCCTGCACGCCCGGCGACGTCGACGCGAGCGTGTAGTCGATGTGGCGCTGCACGAAGACAAGTCGAGTTGGCCATGCTTCCCCGTCGCGACAGAAGTCTGCAAGTGACCGCAAGCCAAAGACGCGCGACACGTGCAGACGGAAGCTTCGTTGCGGCTCAGGGATCATGCCGAGACACCGTCGATGCGCCTCGATCGTCCCAGAGCGTCGCTTCTTCTCGTAGTGCAGCTCGGCGTCCGCGTGGAACCAGATCGGCTGATGAAGACCGTTCGTCGCGCGCTCATCCGAAGGCAGGTCGCGCCACGTGATCTCCCAGCGCGTCTTGTACCACCACGTCCACGTCGCTCGCCACCACGTCGACGCTTGGCGCCACTTGATCAAGTCGCCGTGTCGAAGCGGAGAGATCGTGAGGAAGTCGAGCGCGTGAACGCCGCCGTACCGCGGAAGCACCGACGTGAGCAACTCGACGCCCGGAGTCGCCCAGTTGCGCGTGCCCGTTGCACTTGCGGCTCGCATGAACTGCAGGAGCAGTGCGAGTCGCTGTCGCTTGAGCTGCGCGTCGAGACTCGGGATGCCCAAGCCACCGTCGCTGCGTCGCTGGTACAAGAACTCGCCCGGGATCAGCTGAACGTGCGAGGCGTCGCGATCGTGCTTGCGGCTCAAGACGAACCGGTTGAGCATCGACTGCCACCGTCGCACGACTGTCGCCGGGATCACGACGTGCTGCGTGTAGTGCCACAAGCGCGAGAGCACCATCGTCTGCGCGACCAAGAGCCGGCCACGAAGCGTGCGCGCGCGCCGGTACCATGCCTTGAAGCCGTCGTAGAAGCGCTGGTCCAAGAACTCAACGATCGCGTCGTCGACCGAAGCCTGTCCGAACGGGATGCCAAGGTACTTGACCGTGTCCGAGCGACCGAGAACGCGAACGCCCGGAAGCGCAGGGCACACCTGGTTCCGGTTCAGCGCCAGCAGCACCGACTTGGACAAGTTGAGCTTCGCGCCAGAGCCTCGGCAGTAGTCGTCGACGATGGCGAGCTGCGCTTGCAAGTTCGGGATCGAACTAGCAAGGAGCGTCGAGTCGTCGGCGAAGAAGACCCCAGTCGCCGTGTGGTCCGCGTTCAGACACACGCCGTGCTCCTCGTGCGCTCGAAGAAGGTTGCCAAGCGGCTCGATCGTCAAGACGAAGAGCAGCGCCGACAATGGATCCCCTTGCTTCACACCGCGCGTCGGATGCAGCGCCGGCTGGACGTTGTTGTTGATCAGCAAGTGCGCCTGCGGCTTCGTGTACAGCAGCCTGATCCAGCGGATGAAGCCCTCGCCGAAGCCCATGCGCTCGAGCAGCCGGAACATGTACGCCCAGTTGACGCGGTCGAACGCCTTCTGGAAGTCCAAGAACAGCGCGTACGCCTCTTCATCGCGGCTTGTGACGAGGTCTTGCAAGTCGGTGAGGAAGCGCACATGGTGGTGGATCGAGCGGCCCGTGACGAAGCCCTTCTGGTCGGAGTGGATCAAGTCGCCGAGCGCCATGATCATGCGACGCATCAGCGCTTTCGACAGCGCCTTCACGTCGACGGGCATGACGGTGATCGGCCGGTAGTTGCCAGGCACGGCGCGCGAGTCCTTCTTGTGGAGCAGCACGACAGCCGACTTGCGCTGGGACGCGAGCAGCTCGCCACGACGGAGCCGGTCGTTGAAGACAATCGCCAAGCACTCGCCAAAGACGTCCGACGCCACTTGGTAGAACCCCGCGGTCAAGCCGTCCATGCCAGGTGCCGACGAAGGCTTCATGTGCCGGATCGCGTCGGCGAGGTCTGCGCCGGTCACTTCAGCGTCAAGCATCAAGCGGTCTGCCTCAGAGACGAAGCGCGTGATCGAGGCGAGGAGCTTGCGCTGCATGTCTTCGTCCGGCGGCGGAGCGCTTCCTGCAGGACTGTCCGGGTCACCCATCTCCGACCCCCAGTGCTCCAGGAAGCGAAGCGAGATCTCGTGCGGGTTCGCCGAGACACTTCCATCCGGTGTCTCGACCTCCTCGATCGAGATCTTACGCAAGCTCGTGTCCAGCGGACGGAAGAAGTGCGACGTCGAACGCTCGGAGTTGGCCGCTTGGAAGTCGAACGCAGTATCTTGGTGGTACTGGCTCGTCCGCAAGACCGTCTCCTTGTAGTGGCGCATGGCTTCGTCGAAGAGCGCGCGGTCGTCTTCGTTCGACGACACACGGTGCCGAGCCGCAGCTTGATCCAGCGCAACCCGGGCGTCTTCGACAGCACGCGAGTCTTGCGAGCGGAGCTTCTTCTGGACGTCTTGCAGCTGCTTCTTGATGGCGACCTTCCACGCTTCCCAGACTTTGCCCGGGTTGTCGGCGTCTCGAAGCTTGTCGCGCACCAGCTCGGCCTCCTTCTCGATCGCCGAGACGACCTTCGGGTAGTCGAGCAAGTACCCGCGGAAACTTCCAGTAGCCGCGACCGTGGAGCTGCGTACCGGAGCGGAGCGAGACGCTGTGCGCGAGGTGGTCACCAGCGTGCGTCGGCAAGAAGTACTTGGACGAGCCGTAGAAGTGGTTGCAGAACGTCTCGGACATCAGCACGTAGTCCAGCCGGTTCTTCCGAGGAAGTGGACCGGTGAACAAGCGCTTCAAGTCGTGGTGGATCCGCCAAGCGTCGACAACACCAAGCCGCGCCAACCACTCAAGGCAGCTGGAACGACTCGGGTCGTAGCGCAAGTCGGGCGTGGAGCAGTCGAGTCTCGGGTCGAGCGGGGTGTTCAAGTCGCCGAGCACGAAGTGTGTCGCGTCGTCCTCGAAGCTGTCGGTGTCCAAGCTCGCGAAGAACTGCTGCTTCTCCTGGCGGTCGACTGGCGCGTACACGTTGTGGATGTAGACGGGAGCAAGCTCGACCGTCACCTTCACGACGAGGTACCGCCCAGGAATCGACAAGCGCGACACTTCGACGGCGGAGTCGAAACCCGGAAGTCGGAGCGCAGCACGGTCATCACGCCGCCGCTTCGACCGCGCGTGGGCCGATCCAGCAGCGCGTTCGGGTCGTTGACGAAGAGCTTGTGCGCGAAGCTCGAGTCGAGATGGAAGTTGAAGGTCGAGAGGTGTTGTGCGTCTGCAAACTTGGTTTCTTGGACGCACGATGCCGAGTGCTTGGAGAGAAGATGGTCGATGAAGAGATGGCCGTTCTTCTTGACGCCGTTGGTGTTGACGGTCAAGAGACTGACGCCGTTCCAGGCGTGCTGGGTCTCGAAGACTTTAGCAACGAGACGCCAAGGCGCTCGCCACTGTCGTCACCGAGCCATCTTCAGCGACGCACGTCTTCAGCACCGACGAGTCTTCCGGGTAGAAGCCTTCCAGCGCGCGCAGAGCCTCCAAGTCGTCGAGCAAGTGACCTTGCCACTGCACTTCGCGCCACTGCTTCATGCAAAGCGCGCCGAGCTCCGACCGCAACAGCATCAGCAGCGTGTTCGGGTGCAGGAAGCGCGCGTGGTGCGCCGGGATCCACTCGACCGGCCGACCCGTGAAGTACTGGATCCAGTGGTCGTTCTTGAACAGAACTGGCGCCGTCGCCATCAACGCCAGCTCGAACATGCCGAGTGCCTTCGATGCGCGCGCCAGCTCCGTGATCGCGTCGGTGTGTGTCCACCACTTGCCGCACGCTTTGAAGATGTCGCCGCGCTTCGACGGTACACTCGAGCCCATGGTCTTCTTCCACTTCGTCGCGAACTGTCGTGTCGTCGCCCGGGTTCGTCGCGCTCAACACGCGATTGATCGCGTGCAGCTGCGCAAGCTCAGCGATCTCGTTGCCTGGGCTCGACATCTTGAGCGACAGCGCGCTGTTGAACGCGAGCGGGTTCTCGGCGATCTTCTTCACGATGTGGTCCGGGTTCGCGGCGTTCTCGATCAGCTTGACGACTCCGCCAACCTTCGAGTCCGCGGCCGCGAGGCGATCTGGCAGCGTGTCGAGCAGCGCCGTGTTCTCGTCGTTCAGCATCGACTCGGACACCTCCGCGACTGGCGTCGCTTTGGTTGCCTTCACGATCTTGGTGTGGTGCTTCTCGATGAAGAACGCCGACTCGGCCGACGTCTTCACGGCTTCAGGGCGCTTCACGTTCGTCGGCACGATCTGCTTGCGTCGGCCGTGCTTCTTGTCCGCGGTGACATCCTTCAGCTCGAACTTGACTTCCATCGACTGGAGCGACTGGAAGTAGTTCGACGTCGCGATGCCGTCGAGAGGCTGCGGAAGCTGGTTCGTGAGCAGCGCGGTGAAGTCGATGTCGTTGCGGCTGCGCTTCTTCTTGTTCGAGACCGTCTTGAAGCCGTCGGCGTCGCCGCCGTTCGTCAAGAGCAGCACTGGAGGGGGACTTCGAGGCGTTCTTTGGGCTTCCAGGGGGCGACAAGTTGCTGCTCGAGCCGTTGAAGGTCGAGATCGACAGCGCGTCGTCGTCGGTGCTCGGGATCAGCGCGAGCTGGTTGCCGGCAGCTGGAGGCTTGCCATGCTGAGCTCCGCCAGGGAGCTTCGCATCACGCGTCTTGATCTCCTCGACAGCCTTCTGGAGCGAGGTCTTCGGCTTGCCAGTCGTCGCTTGCGCGAACGTCTTCGGCGCTGCGGATTGCTTCGGAGCTGGCGGCGTCTTCCCAGGCGTCGAAGCTGGCGACTGCGTCGACGCTGGAGGCGCTGCTGGAGGCGCAACCGCGGGGAAGATGTCGTCGCCCGTGAGCAAGTCGATGCCGTGGTGCGAGCGGTAGCCGAACGGAAGACGCTCGGACTGGTACGGCGCGTTCTTGCCGTGCGCAGGGTGAAGCTTGTTGTCGAAGAGGAGCTGGTCGCACACGGATCCGTTCACCATCAGCGGCGGCGGGCACGACTTGGACAAGAAGTAAACACGCCACGTCGCCGACGTGATCCCGGTCGCCATGTTCACCTCGCGGAACGTGTCGTAGATCGGCTGGCATCCGAGGAGGAAGAGCCGAACCAAGATCGTGTCCGTGTCGGTGTCCGAGTCGACGTTCGCGATGTCCAGGAAGTACTTGTTCGCGAGAACGTCGTACGGCTTGAACTCGAAGACGCCGCCCAGGATGTTCACCTTCGTGCGCTCGAGCTTCAGGCACGCTTCCTTGGTCTTCACCTTCACGCGCAAGTTGCCACCGGGGAGCTTCGACACTTGGCCGATCGCGTGCTCCGCGTACAGCTCCTCAAGCGCGTCGTACCGTGGTCAGAACCAGCGAGCGACGCCATGATGCGCTGCAGCGGCGTCTTCGCGAACGTGCGTCCGGTGTCGATCACCATGTCGAACTTGGCGCGAGGAAGAGCGTACGGCCGGGCTTGCTCCATGCGAGAAGCGATGAACGACCAGCCACGCTTCGCAGCGTACTGGCGCTCGATCAACTCGATGTCGCAGGCGAGTGGCTTCGGGGTCTCGATGCGGCGGCGCTTCGCTTCAGCATCGGCTTCGTCGCGGCGAATGGTCTCTTGCTGCTGGAGCAAGTCGGCCATCGTTGGACGCGTGTCGACGGGAGCATGTGGCGCGGCAACGTCAGGTGGCGACTCCATCGGTTCGTCTTCGTCGGCCGTGGCGGCAGCAAGCAGCAGCGTCGGCTTGAGCACGAGCGAGCGCAGAAGCAACGCCATCGCCGGGAGAAGGCGAGTCGGCGAGGTCGAGTGGAGTCTCCATCGGTTCATCGACGTCCGAGGCGATCGCAGTGTCGGGCACGATGGCTGGAGGCACTGGAAGCGCGGACGAAGGAGGCGACGGAGGCACGGGGGGCGAGGTCGGCACGGCCGGATGAGTGGACTCGGACGTGCCACGTGGCAGATCGGAGCCCGCTGATTGGTCGGGGGAGCGTGCCCAGCGGTCGACCCAGATTGGATACTGGGTGCCGACTGGATACTGGGTGCAGAGCCAGGCGCAGAACCAGTCGAGACGCGTGGCGGCTGTCCAACGAGTGGCTGAGAGGCGGTCGAGGCGGAGGCAGTCTTCATCACGACAGGCGAGGCGAAGACGGCTGGAGGAGGCTGAGGGTTCTTCTGGTGAGTCGACTTGAGGGGTAGCCGGCAAATTGAGAAGTGCCTCGATAGCTCAGTTGGGAGAGCGTCAGACTGAAGATCTGAAGGTCCCTGGTTCGATCCCGGGTCGCGGCATCTTTTGCTTTTGCTCGTACATTTGCTCGTACTGTTACACTTCCTGTTCGTTTGCTGTTCGTTTTGCTTCTTTGCGCCTTTTGCTTCCTCGTTTGCTCGTAGTTTCTTGTGCGGTTGATCGTCGACGAAACACCAAGCAAGCACAACCATAACCATACACATAAACATAAACAATGCCTACGCCACGTCCAGCACGAAACATTCAACATACGCAACACAACATCCAAACACATTCGCACACGCATATGTATTCACAGCACAAAACACACAACACACCTAACACACACTAATCAATACACCAAGCACAAACGAACAGAACAGACAATCGTCGTGCGCCACATAATAGTACTACCCATGTCGTGACGCACTGACACTGCGCGACGCTCAGCACCCCTGCGTCAATGTGCTGTGCGTCGAGTCAATACACGCTTTCATCATTGACCCGTATATCATTGCAGTGCGTATTGACTTGACGTGGTCGACTAGTTCGGCTGCTTGTGCACACGGTTGTCGTGTTGGCGTGCATTGTTGTTTGGTTGTGGTTGGGCGTTTGTTTGTTTGTTTGTTTGTTTGTTTGTTTGATTCATCACAACTGTCAACGAAGTGGTCTTACTGCACCGATATTCTCTCGACCACACACACCACATCGATGTAGCACACGAGCAACATGACACATGACATCTTCAATCAGCTCCACCACACGGAGTCACCTCACCTCACAACATAACCACAAAGCACAGTGCGGGATGTGCGTCAACGAGCGTGACGCAACGCAACGCAACGCAACGCAACGCAACGCACACCAAACCAAATCCAAGCCACGCCAAAGTACATGAAGCAAAGCTAAGCAAATGCAAGCCAAGGCAACTGACGGTATGTCTGAAACAAGGTCGAATAATGAGCAAGCAAGAGGTGAAAAATGAGGTCGCTGAATGAACTCGACAGACAGAGAGGCTGAGAGAAGCGGAGAGAAGTGGAGCAACGAGACGAGCATTGCAGTAGGTGAGCGAGTGTATGTTGTATGTGCGAGTAATAGGTGAGTGTTTGCGTTTGTGTTTGTGTTTGTGTGGTGTTTGTATCGTTTGGTGTTTGTGTTTGCGTGTGTGAGAGTGTGGGTGTGTGTGTGTTTCGACGCCTCGATAGCTCAGTTGGGAGAGCGTCAGACTGAAGATCTGAAGGTCCCTGGTTCGATCCCGGGTCGCGGCATCTTTTGCTTTTGCTCGTACATTTGCTCGTACTGTTACACTTCCTGTTCGTTTGCTGTTCGTTTTGCTTCTTTGCGCCTTTTGCTTCCTCGTTTGCTCGTAGTTTCTTGTGCGGTTGATCGTCGACGAAACACCAAGCAAGCACAACCATAACCATACACATAAACATAAACAATGCCTACGCCACGTCCAGCACGAAACATTCAACATACGCAACACAAACATCCAAACACATTCGCACACGCATATGTATTCACAGCACAAAACACACAACACACCTAACACACACTAATCAATACACCAAGCACAAACGAACAGAACAGACAAATCGTCGTGCGCCACATAATAGTACTACCCATGTCGTGACGCACTGACACTGCGCGACGCTCAGCACCCCTGCGTCAATGTGCTGTGCGTCGAGTCAATACACGCTTTCATCATTGACCCGTATATCATTGCAGTGCGTATTGACTTGACGTGGTCGACTAGTTCGGCTGCTTGTGCACACGGTTGTCGTGTTGGCGTGCATTGTTGTTTGGTTGTGGTTGGGCGTTTGTTTGTTTGTTTGTTTGTTTGTTTGTTTGTTTGTTTGATTCATCACAACTGTCAACGAAGTGGTCTTACTGCACCGATATTCTCTCGACCACACACACCACATCGATGTAGCACACGAGCAACATGACACATGACATCTTCAATCAGCTCCACCACACGGAGTCACCTCACCTCACAACATAACCACAAAGCACAGTGCGGGATGTGCGTCAACGAGCGTGACGCAACGCAACGCAACGCAACGCAACGCAACGCACACCAAACCAAATCCAAGCCACGCCAAAGTACATGAAGCAAAGCTAAGCAAATGCAAGCCAAGGCAACTGACGGTATGTCTGAAACAAGGTCGAATAATGAGCAAGCAAGAGGTGAAAAATGAGGTCGCTGAATGAACTCGACAGACAGAGAGGCTGAGAGAAGCGGAGAGAAGTGGAGCAACGAGACGAGCATTGCAGTAGGTGAGCGAGTGTATGTTGTATGTGCGAGTAATAGGTGAGTGTTTGCGTTTGTGTTTGTGTTTGTGTGGTGTTTGTATCGTTTGGTGTTTGTGTTTGCGTGTGTGAGAGTGTGGGTGTGTGTGTGTTTCGACGCCTCGATAGCTCAGTTGGGAGAGCGTCAGACTGAAGATCTGAAGGTCCCTGGTTCGATCCCGGGTCGCGGCATCTTTTGCTTTTGCTCGTACATTTGCTCGTACTGTTACACTTCCTGTTCGTTTGCTGTTCGTTTTGCTTCTTTGCGCCTTTTGCTTCCTCGTTTGCTCGTAGTTTCTTGTGCGGTTGATCGTCGACGAAACACCAAGCAAGCACAACCATAACCATACACATAAACATAAACAATGCCTACGCCACGTCCAGCACGAAACATTCAACATACGCAACACAACATCCAAACACATTCGCACACGCATATGTATTCACAGCACAAAACACACAACACACCTAACACACACTAATCAATACACCAAGCACAAACGAACAGAACAGACAATCGTCGTGCGCCACATAATAGTACTACCCATGTCGTGACGCACTGACACTGCGCGACGCTCAGCACCCCTGCGTCAATGTGCTGTGCGTCGAGTCAATACACGCTTTCATCATTGACCCGTATATCATTGCAGTGCGTATTGACTTGACGTGGTCGACTAGTTCGGCTGCTTGTGCACACGGTTGTCGTGTTGGCGTGCATTGTTGTTTGGTTGTGGTTGGGCGTTTGTTTGTTTGTTTGTTTGTTTGTTTGATTCATCACAACTGTCAACGAAGTGGTCTTACTGCACCGATATTCTCTCGACCACACACACCACATCGATGTAGCACACGAGCAACATGACACATGACATCTTCAATCAGCTCCACCACACGGAGTCACCTCACCTCACAACATAACCACAAAGCACAGTGCGGGATGTGCGTCAACGAGCGTGACGCAACGCAACGCAACGCAACGCAACGCACACCAAACCAAATCCAAGCCACGCCAAAGTACATGAAGCAAAGCTAAGCAAATGCAAGCCAAGGCAACTGACGGTATGTCTGAAACAAGGTCGAATAATGAGCAAGCAAGAGGTGAAAAATGAGGTCGCTGAATGAACTCGACAGACAGAGAGGCTGAGAGAAGCGGAGAGAAGTGGAGCAACGAGACGAGCATTGCAGTAGGTGAGCGAGTGTATGTTGTATGTGCGAGTAATAGGTGAGTGTTTGCGTTTGTGTTTGTGTTTGTGTGGTGTTTGTATCGTTTGGTGTTTGTGTTTGCGTGTGTGAGAGTGTGGGTGTGTGTGTGTTTCGACGCCTCGATAGCTCAGTTGGGAGAGCGTCAGACTGAAGATCTGAAGGTCCCTGGTTCGATCCCGGGTCGCGGCATCTTTTGCTTTTGCTCGTACATTTGCTCGTACTGTTACACTTCCTGTTCGTTTGCTGTTCGTTTTGCTTCTTTGCGCCTTTTGCTTCCTCGTTTGCTCGTAGTTTCTTGTGCGGTTGATCGTCGACGAAACACCAAGCAAGCACAACCATAACCATACACATAAACATAAACAATGCCTACGCCACGTCCAGCACGAAACATTCAACATACGCAACACAAACATCCAAACACATTCGCACACGCATATGTATTCACAGCACAAAACACACAACACACCTAACACACACTAATCAATACACCAAGCACAAACGAACAGAACAGACAAATCGTCGTGCGCCACATAATAGTACTACCCATGTCGTGACGCACTGACACTGCGCGACGCTCAGCACCCCTGCGTCAATGTGCTGTGCGTCGAGTCAATACACGCTTTCATCATTGACCCGTATATCATTGCAGTGCGTATTGACTTGACGTGGTCGACTAGTTCGGCTGCTTGTGCACACGGTTGTCGTGTTGGCGTGCATTGTTGTTTGGTTGTGGTTGGGCGTTTGTTTGTTTGTTTGTTTGTTTGTTTGTTTGTTTGTTTGTTTGATTCATCACAACTGTCAACGAAGTGGTCTTACTGCACCGATATTCTCTCGACCACACACACCACATCGATGTAGCACACGAGCAACATGACACATGACATCTTCAATCAGCTCCACCACACGGAGTCACCTCACCTCACAACATAACCACAAAGCACAGTGCGGGATGTGCGTCAACGAGCGTGACGCAACGCAACGCAACGCAACGCAACGCACACCAAACCAAATCCAAGCCACGCCAAAGTACATGAAGCAAAGCTAAGCAAATGCAAGCCAAGGCAACTGACGGTATGTCTGAAACAAGGTCGAATAATGAGCAAGCAAGAGGTGAAAAATGAGGTCGCTGAATGAACTCGACAGACAGAGAGGCTGAGAGAAGCGGAGAGAAGTGGAGCAACGAGACGAGCATTGCAGTAGGTGAGCGAGTGTATGTTGTATGTGCGAGTAATAGGTGAGTGTTTGCGTTTGTGTTTGTGTTTGTGTGGTGTTTGTATCGTTTGGTGTTTGTGTTTGCGTGTGTGAGAGTGTGGGTGTGTGTGTGTTTCGACGCCTCGATAGCTCAGTTGGGAGAGCGTCAGACTGAAGATCTGAAGGTCCCTGGTTCGATCCCGGGTCGCGGCATCTTTTGCTTTTGCTCGTACATTTGCTCGTACTGTTACACTTCCTGTTCGTTTGCTGTTCGTTTTGCTTCTTTGCGCCTTTTGCTTCCTCGTTTGCTCGTAGTTTCTTGTGCGGTTGATCGTCGACGAAACACCAAGCAAGCACAACCATAACCATACACATAAACATAAACAATGCCTACGCCACGTCCAGCACGAAACATTCAACATACGCAACACAAACATCCAAACACATTCGCACACGCATATGTATTCACAGCACAAAACACACAACACACCTAACACACACTAATCAATACACCAAGCACAAACGAACAGAACAGACAATCGTCGTGCGCCACATAATAGTACTACCCATGTCGTGACGCACTGACACTGCGCGACGCTCAGCACCCCTGCGTCAATGTGCTGTGCGTCGAGTCAATACACGCTTTCATCATTGACCCGTATATCATTGCAGTGCGTATTGACTTGACGTGGTCGACTAGTTCGGCTGCTTGTGCACACGGTTGTCGTGTTGGCGTGCATTGTTGTTTGGTTGTGGTTGGGCGTTTGTTTGTTTGTTTGTTTGTTTGTTTGTTTGTTTGTTTGTTTGATTCATCACAACTGTCAACGAAGTGGTCTTACTGCACCGATATTCTCTCGACCACACACACCACATCGATGTAGCACACGAGCAACATGACACATGACATCTTCAATCAGCTCCACCACACGGAGTCACCTCACCTCACAACATAACCACAAAGCACAGTGCGGGATGTGCGTCAACGAGCGTGACGCAACGCAACGCAACGCAACGCAACGCACACCAAACCAAATCCAAGCCACGCCAAAGTACATGAAGCAAAGCTAAGCAAATGCAAGCCAAGGCAACTGACGGTATGTCTGAAACAAGGTCGAATAATGAGCAAGCAAGAGGTGAAAAATGAGGTCGCTGAATGAACTCGACAGACAGAGAGGCTGAGAGAAGCGGAGAGAAGTGGAGCAACGAGACGAGCATTGCAGTAGGTGAGCGAGTGTATGTTGTATGTGCGAGTAATAGGTGAGTGTTTGCGTTTGTGTTTGTGTTTGTGTGGTGTTTGTATCGTTTGGTGTTTGTGTTTGCGTGTGTGAGAGTGTGGGTGTGTGTGTGTTTCGACGCCTCGATAGCTCAGTTGGGAGAGCGTCAGACTGAAGATCTGAAGGTCCCTGGTTCGATCCCGGGTCGCGGCATCTTTTGCTTTTGCTCGTACATTTGCTCGTACTGTTACACTTCCTGTTCGTTTGCTGTTCGTTTTGCTTCTTTGCGCCTTTTGCTTCCTCGTTTGCTCGTAGTTTCTTGTGCGGTTGATCGTCGACGAAACACCAAGCAAGCACAACCATAACCATACACATAAACATAAACAATGCCTACGCCACGTCCAGCACGAAACATTCAACATACGCAACACAAACATCCAAACACATTCGCACACGCATATGTATTCACAGCACAAAACACACAACACACCTAACACACACTAATCAATACACCAAGCACAAACGAACAGAACAGACAAATCGTCGTGCGCCACATAATAGTACTACCCATGTCGTGACGCACTGACACTGCGCGACGCTCAGCACCCCTGCGTCAATGTGCTGTGCGTCGAGTCAATACACGCTTTCATCATTGACCCGTATATCATTGCAGTGCGTATTGACTTGACGTGGTCGACTAGTTCGGCTGCTTGTGCACACGGTTGTCGTGTTGGCAGTGCATTGTTGTTTGGTTGTGGTTGGGCGTTTGTTTGTTTGTTTGTTTGTTTGTTTGTTTGTTTGTTTGATTCATCACAACTGTCAACGAAGTGGTCTTACTGCACCGATATTCTCTCGACCACACACACCACATCGATGTAGCACACGAGCAACATGACACATGACATCTTCAATCAGCTCCACCACACGGAGTCACCTCACCTCACAACATAACCACAAAGCACAGTGCGGGATGTGCGTCAACGAGCGTGACGCAACGCAACGCAACGCAACGCAACGCACACCAAACCAAATCCAAGCCACGCCAAAGTACATGAAGCAAAGCTAAGCAAATGCAAGCCAAGGCAACTGACGGTATGTCTGAAACAAGGTCGAATAATGAGCAAGCAAGAGGTGAAAAATGAGGTCGCTGAATGAACTCGACAGACAGAGAGGCTGAGAGAAGCGGAGAGAAGTGGAGCAACGAGACGAGCATTGCAGTAGGTGAGCGAGTGTATGTTGTATGTGCGAGTAATAGGTGAGTGTTTGCGTTTGTGTTTGTGTTTGTGTGGTGTTTGTATCGTTTGGTGTTTGTGTTTGCGTGTGTGAGAGTGTGGGTGTGTGTGTGTTTCGACGCCTCGATAGCTCAGTTGGGAGAGCGTCAGACTGAAGATCTGAAGGTCCCTGGTTCGATCCCGGGTCGCGGCATCTTTTGCTTTTGCTCGTACATTTGCTCGTACTGTTACACTTCCTGTTCGTTTGCTGTTCGTTTTGCTTCTTTGCGCCTTTTGCTTCCTCGTTTGCTCGTAGTTTCTTGTGCGGTTGATCGTCGACGAAACACCAAGCAAGCACAACCATAACCATACACATAAACATAAACAATGCCTACGCCACGTCCAGCACGAAACATTCAACATACGCAACACAAACATCCAAACACATTCGCACACGCATATGTATTCACAGCACAAAACACACAACACACCTAACACACACTAATCAATACACCAAGCACAAACGAACAGAACAGACAAATCGTCGTGCGCCACATAATAGTACTACCCATGTCGTGACGCACTGACACTGCGCGACGCTCAGCACCCCTGCGTCAATGTGCTGTGCGTCGAGTCAATACACGCTTTCATCATTGACCCGTATATCATTGCAGTGCGTATTGACTTGACGTGGTCGACTAGTTCGGCTGCTTGTGCACACGGTTGTCGTGTTGGCGTGCATTGTTGTTTGGTTGTGGTTGGGCGTTTGTTTGTTTGTTGTTTGTTTGTTTGTTTGTTTGATTCATCACAACTGTCAACGAAGTGGTCTTACTGCACCGATATTCTCTCGACCACACACACCACATCGATGTAGCACACGAGCAACATGACACATGACATCTTCAATCAGCTCCACCACACGGAGTCACCTCACCTCACAACATAACCACAAAGCACAGTGCGGGATGTGCGTCAACGAGCGTGACGCAACGCAACGCAACGCAACGCAACGCACACCAAACCAAATCCAAGCCACGCCAAAGTACATGAAGCAAAGCTAAGCAAATGCAAGCCAAGGCAACTGACGGTATGTCTGAAACAAGGTCGAATAATGAGCAAGCAAGAGGTGAAAAATGAGGTCGCTGAATGAACTCGACAGACAGAGAGGCTGAGAGAAGCGGAGAGAAGTGGAGCAACGAGACGAGCATTGCAGTAGGTGAGCGAGTGTATGTTGTATGTGCGAGTAATAGGTGAGTGTTTGCGTTTGTGTTTGTGTTTGTGTGGTGTTTGTATCGTTTGGTGTTTGTGTTTGCGTGTGTGAGAGTGTGGGTGTGTGTGTGTTTCGACGCCTCGATAGCTCAGTTGGGAGAGCGTCAGACTGAAGATCTGAAGGTCCCTGGTTCGATCCCGGGTCGCGGCATCTTTTGCTTTTGCTCGTACATTTGCTCGTACTGTTACACTTCCTGTTCGTTTGCTGTTCGTTTTGCTTCTTTGCGCCTTTTGCTTCCTCGTTTGCTCGTAGTTTCTTGTGCGGTTGATCGTCGACGAAACACCAAGCAAGCACAACCATAACCATACACATAAACATAAACAATGCCTACGCCACGTCCAGCACGAAACATTCAACATACGCAACACAACATCCAAACACATTCGCACACGCATATGTATTCACAGCACAAAACACACAACACACCTAACACACACTAATCAATACACCAAGCACAAACGAACAGAACAGACAAATCGTCGTGCGCCACATAATAGTACTACCCATGTCGTGACGCACTGACACTGCGCGACGCTCAGCACCCCTGCGTCAATGTGCTGTGCGTCGAGTCAATACACGCTTTCATCATTGACCCGTATATCATTGCAGTGCGTATTGACTTGACGTGGTCGACTAGTTCGGCTGCTTGTGCACACGGTTGTCGTGTTGGCGTGCATTGTTGTTTGGTTGTGGTTGGGCGTTTGTTGTTTGTTTGTTTGTTTGTTTGTTTGATTCATCACAACTGTCAACGAAGTGGTCTTACTGCACCGATATTCTCTCGACCACACACACCACATCGATGTAGCACACGAGCAACATGACACATGACATCTTCAATCAGCTCCACCACACGGAGTCACCTCACCTCACAACATAACCACAAAGCACAGTGCGGGATGTGCGTCAACGAGCGTGACGCAACGCAACGCAACGCAACGCAACGCACACCAAACCAAATCCAAGCCACGCCAAAGTACATGAAGCAAAGCTAAGCAAATGCAAGCCAAGGCAACTGACGGTATGTCTGAAACAAGGTCGAATAATGAGCAAGCAAGAGGTGAAAAATGAGGTCGCTGAATGAACTCGACAGACAGAGAGGCTGAGAGAAGCGGAGAGAAGTGGAGCAACGAGACGAGCATTGCAGTAGGTGAGCGAGTGTATGTTGTATGTGCGAGTAATAGGTGAGTGTTTGCGTTTGTGTTTGTGTTTGTGTGGTGTTTGTATCGTTTGGTGTTTGTGTTTGCGTGTGTGAGAGTGTGGGTGTGTGTGTGTTCGACGCCTCGATAGCTCAGTTGGGAGAGCGTCAGACTGAAGATCTGAAGGTCCCTGGTTCGATCCCGGGTCGCGGCATCTTTTGCTTTTGCTCGTACATTTGCTCGTACTGTTACACTTCCTGTTCGTTTGCTGTTCGTTTTGCTTCTTTGCGCCTTTTGCTTCCTCGTTTGCTCGTAGTTTCTTGTGCGGTTGATCGTCGACGAAACACCAAGCAAGCACAACCATAACCATACACATAAACATAAACAATGCCTACGCCACGTCCAGCACGAAACATTCAACATACGCAACACAACATCCAAACACATTCGCACACGCATATGTATTCACAGCACAAAACACACAACACACCTAACACACACTAATCAATACACCAAGCACAAACGAACAGAACAGACAAATCGTCGTGCGCCACATAATAGTACTACCCATGTCGTGACGCACTGACACTGCGCGACGCTCAGCACCCCTGCGTCAATGTGCTGTGCGTCGAGTCAATACACGCTTTCATCATTGACCCGTATATCATTGCAGTGCGTATTGACTTGACGTGGTCGACTAGTTCGGCTGCTTGTGCACACGGTTGTCGTGTTGGCGTGCATTGTTGTTTGGTTGTGGTTGGGCGTTTGTTTGTTTGTTTGTTTGTTTGTTTGTTTGATTCATCACAACTGTCAACGAAGTGGTCTTACTGCACCGATATTCTCTCGACCACACACACCACATCGATGTAGCACACGAGCAACATGACACATGACATCTTCAATCAGCTCCACCACACGGAGTCACCTCACCTCACAACATAACCACAAAGCACAGTGCGGGATGTGCGTCAACGAGCGTGACGCAACGCAACGCAACGCAACGCAACGCACACCAAACCAAATCCAAGCCACGCCAAAGTACATGAAGCAAAGCTAAGCAAATGCAAGCCAAGGCAACTGACGGTATGTCTGAAACAAGGTCGAATAATGAGCAAGCAAGAGGTGAAAAATGAGGTCGCTGAATGAACTCGACAGACAGAGAGGCTGAGAGAAGCGGAGAGAAGTGGAGCAACGAGACGAGCATTGCAGTAGGTGAGCGAGTGTATGTTGTATGTGCGAGTAATAGGTGAGTGTTTGCGTTTTGTGTTTGTGTTTGTGTGGTGTTTGTATCGTTTGGTGTTTGTGTTTGCGTGTGTGAGAGTGTGGGTGTGTGTGTGTTTCGACGCCTCGATAGCTCAGTTGGGAGAGCGTCAGACTGAAGATCTGAAGGTCCCTGGTTCGATCCCGGGTCGCGGCATCTTTTGCTTTTGCTCGTACATTTGCTCGTACTGTTACACTTCCTGTTCGTTTGCTGTTCGTTTTGCTTCTTTGCGCCTTTTGCTTCCTCGTTTGCTCGTAGTTTCTTGTGCGGTTGATCGTCGACGAAACACCAAGCAAGCACAACCATAACCATACACATAAACATAAACAATGCCTACGCCACGTCCAGCACGAAACATTCAACATACGCAACACAACATCCAAACACATTCGCACACGCATATGTATTCACAGCACAAAACACACAACACACCTAACACACACTAATCAATACACCAAGCACAAACGAACAGAACAGACAAATCGTCGTGCGCCACATAATAGTACTACCCATGTCGTGACGCACTGACACTGCGCGACGCTCAGCACCCCTGCGTCAATGTGCTGTGCGTCGAGTCAATACACGCTTTCATCATTGACCCGTATATCATTGCAGTGCGTATTGACTTGACGTGGTCGACTAGTTCGGCTGCTTGTGCACACGGTTGTCGTGTTGGCATGCATTGTTGTTTGGTTGTGGTTGGGCGTTTGTTTGTTTGTTTGTTTGTTTGTTTGTTTGTTTGATTCATCACAACTGTCAACGAAGTGGTCTTACTGCACCGATATTCTCTCGACCACACACACCACATCGATGTAGCACACGAGCAACATGACACATGACATCTTCAATCAGCTCCACCACACGGAGTCACCTCACCTCACAACATAACCACAAAGCACAGTGCGGGATGTGCGTCAACGAGCGTGACGCAACGCAACGCAACGCAACGCAACGCAACGCACACCAAACCAAATCCAAGCCACGCCAAAGTACATGAAGCAAAGCTAAGCAAATGCAAGCCAAGGCAACTGACGGTATGTCTGAAACAAGGTCGAATAATGAGCAAGCAAGAGGTGAAAAATGAGGTCGCTGAATGAACTCGACAGACAGAGAGGCTGAGAGAAGCGGAGAGAAGTGGAGCAACGAGACGAGCATTGCAGTAGGTGAGCGAGTGTATGTTGTATGTGCGAGTAATAGGTGAGTGTTTGCGTTTGTGTTTGTGTTTGTGTGGTGTTTGTATCGTTTGGTGTTTGTGTTTGCGTGTGTGAGAGTGTGGGTGTGTGTGTGTTTCGACGCCTCGATAGCTCAGTTGGGAGAGCGTCAGACTGAAGATCTGAAGGTCCCTGGTTCGATCCCGGGTCGCGGCATCTTTTGCTTTTGCTCGTACATTTGCTCGTACTGTTACACTTCCTGTTCGTTTGCTGTTCGTTTTGCTTCTTTGCGCCTTTTGCTTCCTCGTTTGCTCGTAGTTTCTTGTGCGGTTGATCGTCGACGAAACACCAAGCAAGCACAACCATAACCATACACATAAACATAAACAATGCCTACGCCACGTCCAGCACGAAACATTCAACATACGCAACACAACATCCAAACACATTCGCACACGCATATGTATTCACAGCACAAAACACACAACACACCTAACACACACTAATCAATACACCAGCACAAACGAACAGAACAGACAATCGTCGTGCGCCACATAATAGTACTACCCATGTCGTGACGCACTGACACTGCGCGACGCTCAGCACCCCTGCGTCAAATGTGCTGTGCGTCGAGTCAATACACGCTTTCATCATTGACCCGTATATCATTGCAGTGCGTATTGACTTGACGTGGTCGACTAGTTCGGCTGGCTTTGCACACGGTTGTCGTGTTGGCGTGCATTGTTGTTTGGTTGTGGTTGGGCGTTTGTTTGTTTGTTTTGTTTTGTTTGTTGTTTGTTTGTTTGTTATTCATCACAACTGTCAACGAAGTGGTCTTACTGCACCGATATTCTCTCGACCACACACACCAACATCGATGTAGCACACGAGCAACATGACACATGACATCTTCAATTAGCTCCACCACACGGAGTCACCTCACCTCACAACATAACCCAAGAGCACAGTGCGGATGTCGTCAAACGAGGCGTGACGCACCACGCAACGCAACGCAACGCACACCAAACCAAAATCCAAGCCACGCCAAAGTACATGAAGCAAAGCTAAGCAAAATGCAAGCCAAGGCAACTGACGGTATGTCTGAAACAAGGTCGAATAATGAGCAAGCAAGATGTGAAAAATGAGGTCGCTGAATGAACTCGACAGACAGAGAGGCTGAGAGAAGCGGAGAGAAAGTGGAGCAGACGAGACGAGCATTGCAGTAGGTGAGCGAGTGTATGTTGTATGTGCGAGTAATAGGTGAGTGTTTGCGTTTGTGTTTGTGTTTGTGTGGGTGTTTGTATCGTTGGTGTTTTGTGTTGCGTGTGTGAGAGTGTGGGTGTGTGTGTGTTTCGACGCCTCGATAGCTCAGTTGGAGAGCGTCAGACTGAAGATCTGAAGGTCCCTGGTTCGATCCCGGGTCGCGGCATCTTTTGCTTTTGCTCGTACATTTGCTCGTACTGTTACACTTCCTGTTCGTTTGCTGTTCGTTTTGCTTCTTTGCGCCTTTTGCTTCCTCGTTTGCTCGTAGTTTCTTGTGCGGTTGATCGTCGACGAAACACCAAGCAAGCACAACCATAACCATACACATAAACATAAACAATGCCTACGCCACGTCCAGCACGAAACATTCAACATACGCAACACAAACATCCAAACACATTCGCATACGCATATGTATTCACAGCACAAAACACACAACACACCTAACACACACTAATCAATACACCAAGCACAAACGAACAGAACAGACAAATCGTCGTGCGCCACATAATAGTACTACCCATGTCGTGACGCACTGACTGCGCGACGCTCAGCACCCCTGCGTCAATGTGCTGTGCGTCGAGTCAATACACGCTTTCATCATTGACCCGTATATCATTGCAGTGCGTATTGACTTGACGTGGTCGACTAGTTCGGCTGCTTGTGCACACGGTTGTCGTGTTGGCATGCATTGTTGTTGGTTGTGGTTGGGCGTTTGTTTGTTTGTTTGTTTGTTTGT